>JAGVSL010000139.1:0-2400000 GCA_022494535.1 Himalopsyche phryganea
TTGTCCGTTTATAAGTATTTTAATTATAATGCAAATAAAAGAATCAAACGAGGTGAATATAATAATATAATAATGTAAATACATGGAAGTGTACAAAATTTCAATAATCCAAATTTAAATTTTGTTTTATTTTTTAAAATAATCCCTTTTCACGAATAATTGACTGTTTATACGTTAAAACTGATAAACGTGTAATGTCTATATATATATAATACAAAAATAAATTAAAAATTGTTCTCGAATAAAATTATTAAAATAACTGAGTAAAAAATTGTGAGAATAAAAACATGCCAGGAATATATGAGTACATCAGTATCAAAGACGAACATAAGCCATCTATGATAATGTACAGCAGAGGTGATTTTTTGTTTCATATATATTCCACACTTCATCAAACCCGGCAGCCATGATACTTTAAAGTAAATTCAAGCTCTGTGATTGGTCAATGTGTGGATCGAAATTAGTGGACATATGTCCACTGATTTCGGGAAAATGGATGGTCCGTGTCCTCCTGAATTTTTTGAAAAGATCATAATCTTACCCTACCACAAACAATAAAAACATGACTTTCGTGGGATATGGCGTTTGTCCGACTTTGATACCAAGGTACTCATATTCTTTAGTGCCAAATGCATAAAAAAATAATTGTCTAAATTGATATGTATACGTAACACTAATTCATATCCATACCATACATTTTTGAGGTGTTTTTTACATTAGATATTGTACCTATGTAACCATTTAGTGATGCATAAACTCTCACGGAAAATATACTAATAAAAATATTTATTGATGTTTATGTTGGAATATTGTCACTGAGGCAAAACTAAGTATCTATCTGAGAGCAATGAAAGGATGTTCTCCCTTACCATCGGTTTTCCTTCAGTCATGGATGGCCGCAATTCTATAAATCAAAGTCTTCCACGATGAAAAATTTTGCATTCACACTTTTTTGTACGTGCGCTGCTATACGGGCATGCTCGACTAAACTATGAATTCTGTTACTGCCTCGATATTAAGTAGACTCATTTTGATATTGGTATTGTAAAGAAAACAAAATCATTGTTATTTTGTACCTATATCTGAAACGTTTCAAAATTTGTACCCTGTTAAAGATTTATGACATAGAATCAAAAATTTATTTCCACGCACTGCTACTAATCACACATTAACGATTTATGAAAGATGCATTTTTAAATCTTATGTATCATAGCCCAGATCGCTCTGTAGACGTTTTGCCATTATCACACGTCACATGTAGGTAAAGTGAAATTTTCTTATGAACTAACCGTTTGCGGTGTATATATAAAATAAAATCTTCCGGACACAATTCCGACATATTAGCTATTTTAGACATTCATTATTTCAATTTCAATACCATCATTTATGACGGATACGCTTATACTAGTGTAATAATAAAAGATAGAAAAAAATCTGGCATTACAGGAAACAACCCATGCGCCAAACGTTTTAAAATTGGAAAATCAAACGAGATAAGCTCTAGGAGAGTTATTATAAGCCACTAGAGATAAACTCGACTAGAAGAGACATCACAGACACAATTGTACAATATCTCAAATTTAAATTAAGAAAACATCTCAATTTGATATTGACCTTGCCAAGATTTGTGCATACAAGACACACATGATTTACATGCCTTACCACTAGACCACAGAAGGTGATTATATCTATATGTAAATTGATATTTTATTTCAGCTTTCAATATGGAGCAAATGAACTATAATGGAGCATCTCTACATGATTTCAGTCACTTAACCACACTCTTTCAGAGAAGATATATCTGGGAAAGAAGAAGTAGTAAGTTTATTGCCTTTACGTCTTGTTTTTTTTTATTTGAGTGCCCGGATTGGAACAGGAAATGTAAATATTTCAGATATCCATACTTTTTATCGACTTGAAATCAAATATGAATTTGAATTGTTGAGGTTTTGTACATTTCCGTGTATTTTGTCACTAACCACCCGGGTTTCGCCTTTTGGTATCTTCAGGCACCCGGGTCGTCGACGATGTACTAAATGACTCGAAATCAGTTTACAAAAATGTTTGTATGAGCATTTGAAACCGTAGAAAACGCAACTGAATAGGACAAAACAAATTGTGTTATTCATACAAAAACTGGATTGGCGACTATTTTCCGTGAAGACTTTGTGTGCAGAATTAATGTGAGTTAATAAATACAGTTTTAATATAAGTGCCAAATTCGTACTCTTTTATCCTATAATATTCTCAAATAATACAATAATACATATTTCATAAAACTGTTATCTTTGAAGGAAACGTAATTACTGAAAGTGTTGATATTAACTGTTCAACGTCTCTTCACAATTTAAATTTAGCGTTTTATGGTGTTTTGGTTATCAAAGTCTTTTACCGATCAAAAATGTATTGTAAAAATCAACAAAGAAAACAAGAAAGCGTTGTAAAGTTAAGTAAAACTACGAGCTTCTACGTCAAGAATCGCCGCGTGTCTGACTTCATATATTATGCAAATGCTCCGCAATTGCCAAGTCTTACAGACTCTCTGTTTCATGTTTATGCCTTAGGGTGGCTTGATTGATGAAACAGGGGATGAAAAGTGAACCGTTGGAGGGTTGGCAGGCAAACAAGTGATGCGAGGTCAAGCCTACCGTTCGAAGCCTTGTTGTGGTCACGTATCAGACCTATCCTTTGACTGATTGGTCAGTATGCTCTGCTACTGGAATAGACGATTATTTTATGTGAAAGCTTTTCACAATCTTTTTATAAGTTGGATTAAAACGAAATTGAACGTCAATGAAATGTTCAATGTGCAAATGTAAATAAATTATTTTTTTATAGGCTTCATCGCTTCTATAAAATTGATACAAGTTGTAATGTTCAAAAATGGTCAAAATAACTGAACAAAAGTGAATGATACAGGTTTTAATTATAAAACTAAGAAAACGGTTGTAGATATAAACACTTTTTAATAAATGAGTATAAGTGCACCTTTATACTAATGTGGGGAAAGAATAAATACTATTGACAACATAGATGAGTTGCCCACACTGGAGAAAGCAGAGACAACAACAGAACGCCGTAACATACGCCGTGACGGGTGATAGACAGAACGTCATAGAAGCCGCACTACCTCGCAAACTGAAATAGTTGACAACAATTTACAACTAGCCAAAAGTGTTGAAATATCTGTAATTACGCAATTCGAATAAAAGATTTCAACTCTGATAAACACATAAAAATGTTTTCGGTTAATTGTAATTTTAGTAAAAAACAAAGATTTATTTTTTACGTATATTTGGAGCCTATTCCAAGCTTAATTTATTAAATTTGGATTATTGAGATTTTGTACACTTCCATGTATTTTGTCACTAACGACCCGGGTTTCGCCTTTCGGCATCTTCAGGCATTCGAGCACACGAATGGACTCGAATTCCAGTTCGAGTCCATTTGTGTGCTCGAATGCCTGAAGATGCCGAAAGGCGAAACCCGGGTCGTTAGTGACAAAATACATGGATGTGTACAAAATCTCAATAATCCAAATTTGATATTGAAATTCCATCAAGCACCCTCAGTCGATGTCTTAAATTATAGCTTAATTTATTATTAAACGAAAATGTTCTTGCATCTAAAAAATCTTACTTACCTATTTTTTTAAATCAACGAAAATGGAATTTTAATTATAAATTTTTCCATCCCAGATATAGAAATTTATTAAAATATACATAGATAAAAAAGGAACTCAGTATTTAGGTTTTATAATAAAAAAATATCTTAATTATCATGTTTGATGGTAGAATATAATAAAAATATTCTGCATACAATTTTCCTGCAAAGCATGCTCAAAGCAAGTCTCTGCTAAATAATGAATTCTTGTGCAAGTACTCTTTGAACAATCAAGCTTTACTGATGGAGCTGGCACAACACCGAATGGCATTCTTCCAAACCTTTCCCATCAAAGAAAAATATTATTGTATCTTATTCTCGCTCGGCATGAAGCGTTCAAGTCTGGCATTTAGTCTTTCAAATAATATGCACTTAATATTTATTCGATGATAATATAGTGCATCTTTTGTGACACGTAGTAAGTTTCCTATTGAAAAAATATAAGAACAACTCAGGTTAAGGTATAAAAAAATCAGTTTTTAGTTGTACAAATTTAAAGTTAATTGACCGTTCTGAAAAGGTTTTCCTAATAAACAGTTATATTAAATTTAAGATATAATTTAAGACATCGACTGAGGGTGCTTGATGGAATTTCAATATCAAATTTGGATTATTGAGATTTTGTACACTTCCATGTATTTTTTTTTTGTGGAGTCCGCGAAGCGGGCTCCTAGTTTCCTGGCTAAAGTTAGTGCTAGGGTGGGTACAGACTAAGTCTTTATATCCCTTTCCCGCATGTAAGCTAGCTACGTGCTGATGTCTAAAAGATTCTGTCAGCTGAAGGCTTTGTGTGGGGAAAACATTTAAGAAAAAACCCCATACGAGAATGATTGTCTTTGAATCATTAACAAAAAGGTTCAATTCTTAACCAGAATTGCTCGTAATGTTGGCGTAAGTTTGAAGAACTTACTTAGCTTATATTAAGACTTGCCCAGTCCCTAACTAAAATGTGCGAGCCTGGCTCGTTACTTTAAGATTTATCTCTTAGGGCGACTTATTGAAGACCGGCGTGGCCGTCGGCCTCTTCCGCATCCACCTCCGCTATTGAAGAATTTCCTGTAAGAGAGGGGGGGGGGGAGTATAAGGAGTTGGGCATCGTCCTGACGAGGTTCTTGGAGGCTTTGAGTTGAAGCTTAAATTTTTGAATTTTCTCAGCTTTGAGAGTTGGAGCGAGGTGAGGCCCCTGCTTCAATCTCTGGCGCGGTGTAGACTTAGGGTCTCTAGAACGTCGGGGCCTTTGTACCAAGCACGTACAATACATGGAAATACATGGAAGTGTACAAAAGCTCAATAATCCAAATTTAAATTAGTTATATTAAATATACATATATATGTATTAAATATTAAAAACCATTTAAAAACTAACTCTTTCCAGGAATAATAGTTAAAATATACAAGTTTTGTCGGAATAAAGAGGTAAATTTCATCTAAAGCAAAATCTCTGTTTTGAATAGGAGGGATTAAACGACTTCATGTAACATGTATTATAATAATTTGACACACCCTGGTTTTTTTTTGTTAAGTTTAAGTTTTATAAGGGTCCATAACTGAAATCGCACAGTGCTAACGATAATGATTCTTAGAAATTGGCCCGACTCTTATCACGAAGGTCGCTCGTTCAATAGCCGGCTGGCACATTCGCTGGATGAGTCCATTTTTGACGGAAAAGGGTGGCTCCGACGATGCAGAATTCCTTTATGATTTTATGTGCATAGTCGATTACGATCTGTCAAGCCGGGCTAGCCGCCGGCCGTTGCCACACCGGTGACGTTGTGAATTGTTTGTGTTTGTTTTGAATTGGACTTAATTTAAAATCGTTTGTCGTGTCACTTGCATTATAACTTAAAGTAAATTCATGTCTTAAGTAAATTTAAATGTAGAATCAATTTTAGGTGTTAAGATTATATTTGTGTATTGTTAACCACTGCATCTTCGATTAAACATAAATAAATGTTGAACCGGATTTGAAATGGTGTTTGTTTGAGATCCCAGTCCTCCAGGACGTTCGATAACCAGCCATTCACTTCTCTTCGATTCGGGTCTTCTCAGATTATTATGCCTTAAAAATCTTAGTGCAAGTGAAGGCATTGTAGACCAATAATGTCCCATTCCCGGTTTCGGGAATTTCATTATTCAAATTTTCATTCTGCCACTGATTCTTTCCCGCATACTTTGGTTGTACGTAAAGTTTTCCGTTCCAATGATAAAACTTTGTGTGCAAGCTTTTCCGGAAGTTTTCAAGACACATTAATTAGTGGAATGCGCGTCAATGAATCAAATGCACTCTGTGTTCTTTGTTCTTGTCACTCAACAAAAAACACCACAAAGTACGGCTTGGGCTCACAGTCTAGCTGAAAGCCCAGGAGCTTTTCAACGAGATGAGGGCTTAGACTTTGCACTTTGCAAAACTCATTTATTTGTCAATACAGTCTGGATTATACAGTCTAGTTGTGTAAACAGTATGCTTTGAGTGATTTTATTCTTATTGTATAAAACTTAGCAGCACTTAGGCATTGAGTGCTTAAATTAAATAAATGACGTTAGAAATCATTTTCAGAAGTCAATTTATCCGAAACACAAACTAAAATTAAAAAAAACTAGAGTTTAGAGTTATTAGGGGCAGTGCCACCTACCAACATTTCTTTAGTGCGTACAATGCACAACATACAATCAGTATTATCATATACTGATTTAATAGGTTAGAACTGATTACAATAACGCTATGGTTTACCGTTAATGACTTTAATATAATATTCAACAAAATTGTTGCTATATAATGAATCATACTGTGGTGCTGAAATATCAAAATTAGCTTAAAAACGACCTTTTTCTGTATGTACCGGCAATTCAGTGTTACCTCTTGACCAGTCAGCAGTTATAGAAATCGTTTACTCAACTTGAGTTGACGCGTACTCCAATACAAAATATTCAAATTAATTTTTTACCACGTACGTTCCCAATATAGGGGCACATGGACTCTGAGTAGAGCTATCTCAAAAGTTTCTTTCTGTGAGAATTGCTTGTTTGTCAAACGTTCAACCTTTTTTTTTGAAGAGAGTAAGGTAAAGTGAGCGTAGTCAGGACCAATGGTTAGCTAACTGCTCTCATTATACTGCGTTTTTTAGGATTGGAGCACAGCATAAAATTATTGTTCGCAAAAAGATAAATATTATCCCACGCATTTATTGGTTTGTCCTGCTCAGCCAATGGATTTTTTACGCAGAGAATCTCTTGTCTTAGATGTAACAAAAACCACCATAATATATATAATATAAATTTATCTAAGAATGCACACATTCACGAAAAATCTTCATGCTCGGTGTGATTGGTTTCTATACCTCGTGCTTATATCGATCTAAAAATAATTCAACAAAGTCAATTTTATATTCAATTTTATTTCTAAAGTTCAATGTTTTAGTTCAAATTTATTTCAAAACAAACACAGGAAGAGTTATTATCAATCTTATCTTCAATATTTTATGACACATATATTATAAAGTAAGTATACATTGTAATTTATTATCGAATATTTTATTTTTTCTTTTGTACCTTTTAATTAAGAACAATTGCAATTTCCGTAAATTTGAATTCGGTTTACTATTTTTTTATTTGCCGTTCAAATTGAGACATCAAAATATTTTGTTAAGGAAATCTTAAAATTTTTGCGCTCATCAATAATTGTACACGAAAGTATGTGTAAAATATAAAATTGTTGACAAACACTTTTAAGAATTTTAAATGGTATAAATTAATAATTATGAGAAGCAATATTTGGAGGATCGTTAAATATTTATAAACGTAACCTATAAATTTTTAAGCTTCAAAATAATTTCGAAACCCGGATAACTTCAAAACCCGGGTCGTTAGTGACAAAATACTTACTGTTTACTGTCTGTCAATTTGAGTCCATTCGTGCGCTCGAATGCCTGAAGATGCCGAAAGGCGAAACCCGGGTCGTTAGTGACAGAATACATGGAAGTGTACAAAATCTCAATAATTCCAATTTTCAAAATAATAGTTGGTTTTGATCAATGAGAAAAAATCCTTAATTTTTCGAAGCAGTCCTTGTGAAAATTGAATTAATATGTTAAATCTTGAATTGTTGCCCCTCTTGCAAAAAATAAAAAATAGGTCTGCATTTATTGGGTCAGTGAAAATTTAATTTTTTGGTCAGTAAAATAAATAAATGGTCAGTAATTAATCAAAATCTGAAGTAACTAATTCGTTAAATAATCAGTCAATGCATGTGGTCAGTTAATAAAAAAAGCTTCAGTTTTTATTATATTTTCTATGGATTTGGCGGTAACTTTGTGGTTTTTCGTTTTTATTATAAAATTAAAATTGGTAACTGAAAAATGGACAAACCTTTCAATAGAGCACATAAATATATTACAGACTTTTTTATTTAAAAATTGCCAGGAGCTTAGTTAGCGACTCAGCGACTTATTTCACTTAAAAATATTACTAGAAAGTGTCACAATAAATTTTAACCCAGAACACCTTTTTTAATTTTAAGTTTTAGTTTGAACATGTAGTACATATTGAATATTGTCTTAAAATACGGTATGGGCATCCTGCGTAAAGGATTAAATTGTAAAACTATTATATAATGATGTACGGAGACAAGTT
Organism: Himalopsyche phryganea; assembly: GCA_022494535.1. Classification (NCBI taxonomy): domain Eukaryota; kingdom Metazoa; phylum Arthropoda; class Insecta; order Trichoptera; family Rhyacophilidae; genus Himalopsyche; species Himalopsyche phryganea. The sequence continues at coordinate 8,293 of JAGVSL010000139.1, forward strand.
TAAGAAAACTTTTGGAAAACTTCAAAATTAACATTATTATAAATCCTTTACAAAATGAGAATAAATAATGCTTAAAAAATAAACCTAGTTCATAGATTTATTTTACCCTGACTTAATCAAAACATAAACTTTCGAAATAAATTAGAAATAAAGACAAATTTATTATAAAGACTTAACGTTACATAAACAGAATATTTTATTCGTCGTAAGGAGTATTATGCCTACATTAAAAGTATTGCAAAGCCAACGTTTTATTTTTGCGTTTTCTCTTTTTTTATAGTGATACATGACTTATAACATTTCGTCTTAGAAGACCATTTAAGTACAAACTTGTAGTCAGCTGTTTTTGATCGTAAATTTTCCTGGAATAATAAAAAAACTTTTTAAAACTCATTTTATGGACAGTATTCTTCATTTATTGTTACGTTTCATGTTGAGATTAATATTATTTAATACTAAAACTAACTTAATACAATTTTATAACGGGGAATATTAAGAACTTTCCCTTTGACATATAAAGATGATTTACATCCTTAGACAAGACACGTTAATACATTGAACGAAGATTATTCATATTACAAATGTCTTAGCAAATTGACGTAATTGATTGGATCTCATTTAAAAAATGACAGAGCAGTTCTCAGAAAATGGGTGTAAACTAGAAAAATAAACTGACCTCATTTTGAATTCAAACTGATATCATTTTACATTGGTGTAAGTCTAAAAAATCTGACTCGGCCACTAAATGTAAGCCACTACTATATCGACACTCCCTACGTATAATTCCGTATCTGTAAACATTACAATTTACAGGTGTGCGTTTCAAAGATTCATAACGCAACTCACCATATAATGTTTTTAATGAAAAACAGTTTTTACTCTCTTAAAGAACAATTTCAATTTTGAGGGTTAAATTAATTGGCCAAAACACCGTCGATATTAACATTGCAAAGTGGATATATTGACGGCTTAATACACAGAAGAGCCAACTCCTTTGGAGCTAATTTTACAGTATGAACTTTAAACTGTATTTTATATACATATACAATAATAGCGTAAATTTATTTATCCAAACCAATTCACATTGTGATTATTTATGTGTTTTTATAAAAAATATCTCAATATTTGGATTCGTTCATTTTATATAAATAATTAGAAGAGTTAGCTCTTTTGTATAAATCCTTTTTCAATTTTATTTGAAGGAGTTGGCCCGTTTTCATGTAAGTATTTAATGAGTTAGCTATGAGAGAAACAACAATAATTATTAGACAGAATACTAAATTTATTAAACATTTGCGAGAAGTTGATAATAGCTGTTATTTAAAATTAATTACATTTTAGATAATGACAGACAAAATTTGTTAATTTCATCAGATATATGACCAAGATTATGTGCCATACATTTTTAACACTGATCTTTGTTGGACAGACATAAAGAAAGATTTTCGTTTTCCATTCTATTGTGAAATTACATCTGTTTTTCAAACTTCTTCCTTCCAAGATATTACATGCCATTTTCTCTATTTGGTGCATTCAAATTTTGAGCCCACGTCGATTTATTTACGTGGCATCGTTTTTGCCGTTTTATTATTCTGATTGGTGTATCACTAAGTGAACAGAGTCATAATGTCATAATGAACACAGTCATAAAGATACCAATACATTATCTTCATTACTAACAAAACTTTCAAGAAGAGTTTGATTATTAGTAATATCATGAATAACTAGCTTCTAGCTTCTAACTAGATGATTTTTCATTTAATTCTAAAGTACTTGTAATATTTTGAATACTAGACCAAGGGTCTTGAGAAATACATTAATTATTTTTTTTATGTTGAATTATGACTCTTGATGATTTTGAAGTAGTAAAATACGTTGTTTAAGATAACATGGAAAAACATACGCTTTCATCAACAAATAAAATCGACATGTCATTCATTGCTGCAGCATTATTTGAGAAGACCCCGGATCGAAGAGAGGCGAGCGGCTGGTTATCCGGAGTCCTGGAAGGGCTGATCTCAGACAAACGCCATTTCAAATCCGGTTCAAAACTTAATTATTTTCCATTTAAGATGCAGTGGTTTAACATTACACAAATATATAAATCTTAACATATAAAATTGATTCTACATTTACATTTACTTAGCAACTGAATTTACTTTAAGTTATAATACAAATGACACAACGAATTTAAATAAGTCCAATGCAAATCAAAAAAAAAAAAAAACAAACAAACAAACAAACAAACAATTCACATCGTCACGTCACCTCCAACGCGACGAGACCTCGCTCGTCCGCCTCAGCAGATCGTAATCGACTGTCTACAAATACTTAAAAAAAAACTCCCTGCACCGTCGAAGCTACCTTTTTTCCGTAAAAAATGGATTCGTCCAGCGGACGCACCCGACGGCAATTAAACGCCTGTCAACAAGAAAGAGCCTATCCTGCGAAATATTGCTGTTGCCGCTGGCTGATTTCAGTTCTGGAAATTAATGACACTTATACTTAACAAAAACCAGGGTGTGTCATATTATTATAGATCATTTCCACAATATTTTTTGAGTTCCATTTAAAGTGTTAAGATCACTTCTGTTCTGAAATTCTGACAAAATGTAGACTTATTAGTTTTAACTTATAGATTCCACATATAAAAATATCCTTAACATCATTTTTATTTGTCGATTTCAAACTAAAAATCAAAGCGTCGATGTCTTCAACTAAAAATCGAAGCCATCAAATGCGACTAAATTCTTTTGTTTTAAAAGTGTCTTTTTTACTACCCACCGATATAAAATGGCTGACTTAGACCAATGACACGTGAGTAACGATGATGTTTTCTGTTCCAACACATTGCTCGGTAACGATATCATAAAATTCACAGCTTTCCAATGGCGTTTTACATTTTTTCTCCCTCGCAATGACTCAAAACTGATAAGCATTGATGCCTTTTTACTAACCCAATGTATTTTTTAAACAAGCCTACAAAATGATGTATTTAATCAACACTTTGACAGGGTTATTATAGTATGCAAAAATCAGCTTCTATTAAAAAGCATTACACCACATAATGTATTTATATCTACATTTATGTTTTTTTTGTTTATTGCAAACATCCTTTTGTGGAATCATAACTTACACCAACCATTGCGACACAAATTAAAATTTGTCTACTTTGCAGTAAACACCTAAAATATAAACATTGAGAAATAAAAAACTGAAACTCGTGAAGCTAGTGTTAATTAATGTGTCGCAGCCACGTAGAGTATACACTGTATAACTCTGGCTTTAGGATTCAGGGATCACGGGATCCACACACAGCTCTAGGATCCATACTGATACATATACGAGATCCATACACAGCTATAGGATCATGATATCCATACATACTAATCAGCGGCGTGCAGTGGAGTTATCTCTATCTCTATCATACAACATTACTTGTATATAGCTAGTAGGATAGACGAACATGCGCCCGCATGCCTTTGTACCTCACTCACACCCTACACTTTACATGTGATTGAGCGAGAAAGACAGAATGGCACGGCACGCGACTGATACTCGTACTAATACACCGACAGGCTCTGTGTATTGTACAAAAAGCGTATCAGTATAGTAAAAAGTGAAAATCTATACGGCGTATACTTTACAATTATGCTGTTTTACTCTTAAGAATTCTGAAAATATGCTTGATAAATATTGTTGTTTTTTTATAATTAAAAATCTATATATAATATTAATTATTATTTATATAGACCATCGCTACATAGTTGTTTCATTTCATACAAAATATGCGTTTCAATTGTTTTCTCAATGAATGAGTTAAAAAATTTACCTAAAGTAATGTAATATCTATTAAAAAACATTTTTTTGAAATTTATACTTGGACAGACGTACAGTAAAATTTTGATATTACGTAAGGACTACGGAATTATTGGTCAATATTGAAAATATTATCTGACAACGCAATACATTTGCGGAGAAACGAATATATACGATTGACAATACAGACGAGCTACCAGCACTGAAAAAAAGCAGACATACCAACAGAACGCGTCATACCATTCGCCGAGATGGGCGATAGACGGAACGCGATCGAACGTCATATAAGCCGGACTACCTCACTCTCAAAAACAGGAGACAATAATTTCAATAAGAATCATCGCTCGTGAACAATCTTTTGTGCATGACTATACCGTCTTGCACAATTGTAATAGTTCAAAGCGTGCCGGTCGATAATATGTCTTTCGCTAAGCCACACCAAGTCGTTTGTATTTGTAATCCATGTATGGGAATTTCACTGCTCTTGTATTTTTGTACATATCTTTTTAATCACTTTTAAGATGACAATTGTCAATTCTTAGTGGAAAACGATTATAATTTAAAAATTAAATACAATTTGTCCTGTACCACTTCTAAATGTTTATAATTATCACGAGCATTATCAGTCAAATACCTTTGTAACTACGTTTTCATAGAACACTTTTGGTATCAGCTGCCACTCTCTCACCTGCAGTAGTTTGGTTATATCGAAGTTTTACTGTACTGTCATTTTGTTGATTGGAAAAGTTTTTAAATTTAATTTTAAGACTGAAAACTAAAAAAATTACTCGACTAAAATAAAGAAAGATAAAAAACAAGCATTGTTAAATTTTGTCATCATACAGAAAACGAATTTCACACCGTAAATGTTCTTTTTTTCCGTAAGAAATGTCTCCCAATCCATCTTATCCTTTGTCATATTGCGGTAGTACTATAATATAGATAGCAAAAAGAATATTCCTTTAAGTCAGTTAGAGTACCAGACTTCCATTATAACAAGAAGGTTGCTGGATGCCTCGGTATAATAAGACAGTAATCTGCCTTTGAAACTGTTAGCGAAAAAGTTTTCATATAAATTTTTACTTATTTAAGGTTCTAAATTAGAAAAAGAACGCCCAACTTTGTATATTTGAATACACTTTGCGAAAATTTATGTGAGCGCTCTTTGTAAACACGACACACTTAACTTTTTTTTTTAAAAAGAAGCAAGAATATTCAAAAGTACAGATGTCAATAAATTTTCCTTCTACTCGATTTCGCAAAGAGAAGGACTCTGCCTTTTTTGATAGATTGAACATAACAAAATAACTATTTGTTTCAGAATCAAATAAAAAAATAAAGTAAAATAGCTGACGTTTTTTGTTTGTCTTATACTTTACTTCTACATTATATAATTAACTATCTGCAAAAAATGATATTCACGATTTCAAAGTTTCTTTAGGATTGTTGTCAAAAAATGTGTCATTTAGGTATTTTTAAGTAATAAGTCTTCTTATATACAAGTAACTAAAAATGTTTCGTTTACTTTATATTATGACTTGTTATATATCATCAAATGTCTTTTTTTTCACATGCGCTCCCAACGTGGAGCATATGGTCTCCTAATGGAGGTATCTCAACAGAATTTTTCTATGGGAACTGCTTGTTATTCAGTTGTTTAACCTCCCTTTTTTCAAAAAGAGTTTTGATAGAAAAAGATAGTGTTTGGACAGGACTAGTGTTTAGCTAATCGCTCTCGCTAGACCCGTGAAGATCGTATTGCGGGAGGGAGTTTTAGACATCACAAACACTACGAACAGAAATCCATAAATCGATTGAAAGATAAACTTATTGAACCCGAAACCAACGTAGCCTTAGTCAACTGCGTTTGCAACTGCGCCACGGACGCCAACAAATCAAATGTCTACTAGACATTATTCATATTCAATAATTAATTTCAGGAATTTATGATTTTTATTATGAAATTTATATATCGAATTCCATTTCAAAATAATATAAAATTAACATGTGAAGGTAGTACAAACAATTTGTGCTTTATTTTTTAATTACAAAATAAAATTTGTTTCGTTTTTTGCTTAAACACCATTAAAATAGTTGTATATAAGGGAAATATGGAAATAATACTAGATTTTATATTTTTAAAATGCGGGATGGAGTACTAGGGATACTTCGACCATTTGCTAATGATTATTTAAATTGTAACATTGGCAGACGCGTGGCTCACACGTAACAATCAAAATAGGTAACAATACTCCATCGAGGAGCAATGCAAAAGAGACAATCGAGGTAGGTGGGTACACTCAGAAAATGTGGGGCGTGTCACAATTTATGTCTTGATATTGTGTTAAGCCAAAACTGTGTTGCAAATACGCACGTAAATTATGTGTATTCTGAATTAATTATCTAAGTTAAATGTTCTTCGTTTTGAAAGCGGACATGGAAAAAATTATAAGTTATTATTAATGCTAATTATTACCAATTATAATCGAAACCCCAAGTGATTATTCAGTGTCTGAAAACTTGTTTTCTCAAACGAGCATTTCCCAAATGTTTCTAATATTTAAAGAGAATTTCTTTATCTAAATTGCGTATCCGCATAAAATATGTCAGCCGGAAATATAAACAAGGAGTGATTCTTATCGCAAAGCTCGAAACGAAAGCTCGCGGATTATAAAAGCTCATTATTTTTCGTACCTACCACACTTTGACATTGCTTGACCTCTGGTGTCTTGACATTCAACCCGCGAAACGGAATAAAGCTATATTTTACAAAGAACAAAGAACACTTGTCTTACATATTTAAATCTGTACATTGTTTAATAATAATTTGCAAATAAAATTCGGTAAACGTTTACCATAAATAATTTCTTACGAATTATAGCCGAGAATTGATAATTCAGTAAATGCAATATGGCTTATTAGTCTTTGTTTAATTTGCGACTATTTTTAATCGAAAATAGTATTAAGCTTGCAATTGGTACTGTTATATTTTATAAAGATATTAATTTAAATTATCTTATTTTTGTATAGAAGTTTAATTTTGGACTAACTGGTGCTTAAAAGAAACCTTGTTTATAATCTTTAATATATTTACGGAGTAATTAATTATTATTTAATAGCTGTTCGCTCAACAAGCTTTGAGAATTGAAAGAGCTGTTCTGCATCCGAAAATTCACAGATTCCAGTATTGATGGACTTAACGTTTGTAAGGCCATATTGATATTCAAAGTATTGAACAAAATAAATGAAGTATTTATGTTTATGATAAGGATATTTTTAATACCAGTATTGAATATAAAATACCAAAATTGGCTATGCTTTGATTTATTAGTTCCGTATTTCAATTTTTACCTATAGTGAAATATAAAAAAAAAACCAAGAGCTTTGGTCTATCGACTATATATCCAGCAAATCACATATTATTTGATTTAAAATTCCCGGCAAAGCTTGATTCCCACGGGACAATACATTGACCGTTTATTGTTCAAGTGATGCCAGGCTTAATTGATATATTGCTGGAAGCTTGTACTTCCCACCGATTAGTATGTTGTATGTTTCTAGAGACAACATCCAAATGGCAGCATCAATATTGACAAGACTAATCGCATCGCAGCTAATTGTAACCAAATAACCCAACACGACTAGAACATATTGCTCATATGTATGTATTACACTTTGCTCAGCTTGCACATCTGCCCCAATATCGCCTAACCGGCAAAATCAATACGATATTAAACCGGTTTAAATCAATTGTATTTCAATAAGGTTAATGGAATTTGATTATTGTTAGTCCTGTAGCCGAGCATTCTTAGTTCTTAGACATACTTCTCATTCAGTTTCCATGTCCACGGATTCAAATCCCTACATGCAAACATTAATAAATTGATTTTTCAAACGATTTATGGATAGGTTGTCTTTGACGTATACGTCTCTTCCCACCCATCTAATCTTAGGTACTAGCCCTTACCAGATCTGTAGTCAAATGATCAACGTCGTTTTATTTAGTTGCGATACTCATGGGATAAAATCATAAAATAAAGAGGGTTTCGTTAATTGCGTTTTTAATCGATTTATGAATTTTTGTTTGAAGACAAGCTCTACCCTTCCATCCTTACTGTCTTCAAAAATATATATCGTACGACCAGTTCTCGTAATTTTTTTCTGTTGAAATATTTTATTATTATTCCATATTATACTTCCCATCGTGAGAGGACATAGTTGAACAAAAAAAATATTATACCGTGCAACTCATTTTGCGAAACGTTTAACTTTCCTCTTATAAAATATTATGTCAAATAATTCAGTGCATAAAAAAAGGAAAGTTTTTTAAATCTGGCAACTTTATTATGGCACCGGTGCGCTGTGAGCGGTGGGCGCACGTCTGTGTACACACCTGGCCATCATACTTAAGGCATTTTCTAGGCGAGTGCGCTGGAACGGACCTGCATAATTTGGCAATATGACGTTAGCCATTGCTCGTACCGTCTCGTATTTTCTTACCATTAGTTTTATGCAAGCTTACATCTCGAGCGAGTGAAGTACTTGAGATATTTTATGACAGAAATTTTAAAAAAGCACACTCCGTCACGAAATATTTTTTAGCGAGGCATAATTGTACTTTTAAATAAAAATAAACAAAAAATATTTTGTTTTTTAAAAGATCTCCGCTCCCAATTAAAAACATATGAAATTATTATCAAACATTACAGCAGAAGTTGTTATTCAGTCATTTAAAGTGACGGTTATGTGAATCCGGAGAAATATCTTCAGTTCGGGGTGCGACGACAGAATATCGGTTCTTTCCTATGGTTGTCAATTTATACCGTCACTGGCTGCATGTTCTCTGCCTTAGTCATCACTTACACTGATGACTTACTTTATCAGGGCGTTCATCTTTATCATTACGTATGCAGAATTTATGTATTTTACATTAGTCAGCGCTTGAATTTGCTGACTGCATTTGCGTCGACGTTAACTTTTGTAAATTTTCATCGTCTATATTGATGACCTGACACATATATATACATGGGACAAAAGCTTTAGAGTATTTGCGTAATCAGTCTTCTTACAGCTTTGATTCAGAATATCCATATATGAAATATATGTAAGCATCACAGACATCCATACCTTTGAACACAAATTCATCAATCAGTTGAAAAATCAATATAAGGACGTGTTTTTAAATGCTAGATTTTTTTAAAAATGTAATGTCACTAGCTAAAAAAATTTGAATTATCATAATATATTAAACATGATAATATTGACTCAGGTCCTAAGACAAAATTTGAGATTTATTCTTGTAAATTTAATATTTTTTCATCAATAAAAGATAGTAAATACCTACCACTAAAGTGATTTAAATTGATAACTAAAATAAAAACTGACAGAAGATGTTTTGCGATTCAAATTAAATACCACGACCAAGTTAATAATCAATCAATGCGGTGATTCTGTTTTGAGCGAAATTCATCATGTTGTTTTAATAAAAAAATGTAAACATGTACTGAAGAATTTGTGAATAATATAAATATGTAGAATCTTACATAAGTTGTAATTTAAGACATCGACTGAGGGTGCTTGATGGAATTTCAATATCAAATTTGGATTATTGAGATTTTGTACACTTCCATGTATTTTGTCACTAACGACCCGGGTTTCGCCTTTCGGCATCTTCAGGCATTCGAGCACACGAATGGACTCGAACTGAGGTCAGGACCTATATATGATATGTGATAATAATAAAACGCGTACAGACCAGTCTAGGCTATTATATATAAGATATAATATTAAAATCGTTGGTGTTATTTCGCATTATTGTGACAGGGATATTTAAAGAAACAACTACCCAAATATTTATGACCAGTTTTAATTTGAGCAGAAAGTCAGTTCGAGTCCATTTGTGTGCTCGAATGCCTGAAGATGACGAAAGGCGAAACCCGGGTCGTTAGTGACAAAATACATGGAAGTGTACAAAATCTCAATAATCCAAATTTACATAAGTTGATTATATTTACGCTTTTATTAATGATAATATTGCTTTATCATTATTTTGTAAAGCTATATATTTAAAAACACATGATTGATTTTTTTAAATTACGATAGAAAATCTGCATCGATAAAAACAGTATTATTTTTGGGTAAAAGTGACAAAGTATTTTTAAATTGCACAAGAATTTTATCAGTTATTTTTTGAAAACTACTATCATTAACGTGAAGGCGAAATAGCTAAGAACAAACACATGAAATTCTTGTAGAATTCAATACTTTGTTATTATCACCTTATTATATTGATATCTTACTAGTAAATCACCGCTAATTTAATCAATAACAATATTGTAATCCAAAATTTGACGCTTGGTCGAAACTAATAATTGATGTATTTTTGTAAACTACATAGTATAATCATCAGATTTTGCTTGATCAGCCATGAAAAATTTTGAATTTTCTTCCCGTCATAGCACGCCACAGTTTTCTAGTCAAAACTCAAAATACCTCATTCATAAAATCTCCATGAAGTAAATGGTGAATGGCGTCTTTTATGGAACAACTGAGTGCTGAAATTGTCTTCGTATGACGGAGGTATTTGAGTCTGATGAAATCCAACACGATTTAAAGATTCCGTATGCTTTTATCGACAACTTTTGTCAGGGTATGGAGTAACGAATCAAAATTCTGCAACCATTTACATTTTTTTTAAATTGCATTAAAACTTATTGCACTCTTGCTTAAACCTGTTTTTAGAATCAGGGAATTTACTTATACATCACAAGCATGTATCAAATATCATTCTAAGCAATTCCATAAATTAATTGAGTTAGTGAGTTGCTAAACACCTATGTGTGCCCTATGGATGGATCTATTAATTCTTTCAGTTATAAGTCTAAAATTTCTTCCTTATTTGTCTCCCGTTCAAAATTTTTCAAATTTGAAAAAGTCGATTTTTGCACGACCTCAATAGTCGTTTTACACGGTCAGCGCGCTCAAAAAAACGACATTGTAAAAGAATATTGTGCTTTTATATATACACTTCAAGACACAAAATAATTTAAATTATACTTAAAACTATCATACTGTCCATAACAGTTTTTCGTGATTTACTTAAAACTTTAAAAACCTTTGTGAGCGTGTTTAGCAACACAATTACTCAATTGAAAAATCAAAATATTAATTGTTCTTCCAGTGATTCAAATCCATGAACACCTACATTCCATATATTTAATTAACTCAAAGAAACTAAGTCATAAGATAAAATAAGGAAGTATTTAGTTCTACAAAATTTTTATCAGGTAGTTGATAGCTATTTCGGCTTTACGAAATTTAACTAAATACTTTGTTATTTTATCCTATTATAAGGCTGCAGATGCCGATTAATATAAACTATCTATTCAAGCGCGATCATTTTGTTTCCAGTTAAATGATAGTAAAGCAAATATCAGTCAGTATCTACAGAATGTTTTTAATTTCACGATACTAGCATATAATTTAAAAAAATCCTATTCATCGTGACGATGTTTATGAATTTTCATTTTATAAATGAAATAATATATTTCACAGCTTATTAGTGAGCTTTGATACTTTTTCGTAAGTACTAGGCATATTATAACGTTATCAAAAAAAGAAGAGCTTTCGTATATTTCTACTTAGTATTTAAACGTAAAATTTTATCCACTTATGACATTGATATATTACCACTATTGTGTAGTGGATAATAACAAAATAATATTTCTTTTCTCACAATATCCATTATAAAAATAACCTCTCTTCTTTAATAAAATAAAAATATTCCACATAAACGATTCAAAAATATCTTTCCTATTATGTAATATCACATGTTAGGTGTTAATTTTCAAAATTGACTTAGCGTTTCAAAAATGTAAACATAACAAGCTTACAGTCATTCATATTAAAGAGCTTTATTATTGGGGTGAGATAAATATTAAAAATATTTTTGTTTTACGTTTAATGCTTATTGTTGCTGTAAAGCCAATCATATGCTTCTGGTGGCCAGTTAAGGATATACAAAATGTTAAAATGTTTCTTAGAATATGTCATTGTTCATTTTACATCGTCTTTGTGATAAGACCATATTTATTATTTGTAGCTTGTCGAAGATAACTTGACACCTCCAGTATACAATAACTGCACAGGTGGGCAGATATCAAGTCAGGTTTTGAAATAAAATCAATAATATTTACTATCAAAGATTACTATTTTTTACTATTAAATAGATATAATTAAGACAATAATCTCCTTAATGACAAAACAAACATTAATTCATCACCTTTACATAAACCATTACAGGAAACTCATGCAATTGAACATAATTAATAAAATTTCAATACGTTTATTTTAACGATTATTTAATAGCACCACAAATGCTCCTTTTCCAAAAACACAATTAGTACCTTAAATAATTTAATTTTAAATAAATATTATGATATGACATAACATTGTCAATCTCTTCTAAACAGTATGTATAGATAAGTTAAAATAAGATTAAGTGTAGTTCTGACGATGGCGTTAAACCGAAATAGCCTAATGACATTTTGTAGAACTTGTACTTTAATATTCTATGATATTATTATTAAAGACTTTATTACAATCAAGTTTAAAAAGAATTTGACAAAAAAGCGTTCCTTTGTATACTACACGTTTGCTCACCCTAAGGAAGTTAATCTTATATATTTATTGTTCATGGCCCTTTCTATACCAGTTTTAAAGACACTGTATAACTTTAACTTAATATACGCTATTAATACAGTATTTTTGAATGTGATCTGAGTTCAAAATTATATTATATTGTAAAGCGAAAGCTTCTAATTCAATGAAAACAATAACCATTGTAGGTTTTATTTATCCAAAATTATTATCTGTAACAATGAATGTTATCTTGAGAAGACGCCATTTGCAGATTACGGTGATCGCTTGTCGATTCATAGCTGTTACAGGTTTCATCTTCGGAAGTCACGTCTTATGATTACCGCCAATCACATCACGATGTCTACCCAAGATAACATTTATACAAAATTATCATTTTTTAAAAACTGCTTGACAAAGTCTTTATAAATTGTAAACGAATACTGTCTCAAACTGTTCTCGGGTATTAAAGTTTTAGGTCTCACCTTTTCTTTTCAATCGATTCAAATTTCCAATAACCAGTATAAAAACTGTGAATCACAGAACTGCCCTTGGAGCTTTTCATTTTTCCGTATTTTATTATGAGTATGAAAACCTTTCATCGTAGATGGGAAATTCCCGAAATATTTTTTCGCATTCCTTTCACAATTTATAAGTACCTAATAAATATCAACTACTTACTCCACAAAGCGCACAACAAATCCCCCTTAAGACGTAAAAAAATCCCAAAAGTCCGCTCGGGTAATGATTCCCAAACTGTAGCGAAACATTTCATTTGTATAAATTGCCTCAATAAGAGTCTATGGACGGCCATTACAATTAATTCATATTAAATGTGTTTGTTTTCGTATGGCAACGCAAGAATTTTTCTAAAACTATTATGTTTTTTTATTCTTACGTATTAACCAGAGTTAGTTGATCTTTGAATTTAAAATTGAAAAAAAAAATGTTTTAAGTGTTTCTTCGTATTTAATTATATATATGTACCTTATATTCTGACATCATAAATCTGTTTTAATATGAATATAAAAAAAGCCTTTAATATGTTTATACAAGATATAATGAATACATGTAAAAGCTTGAATTATTTCATAAAATCTGAATAGAAAAGGTCTAAGTAAGAAATTCATTAATCAATTTCAATATGTAATATCGATTTACATTTAGTTTATATAGAGTGAATAATTATATCATCAAAATTATTGCAATGTAATGATTGTCTTGATCTACTTGTTAATCTGTTATACAGTGCAAATACAGTCTTCCTGTGCATGCGCTGTGTTGCGTAATTGTTGGATGAATTTTGACAGGTGAGTGATTTTTTAACGCACAGCGCAAACGCTATCTCTATCTATTTTCTATCTCTTTCTCCGTATTGTTCACATGAAGCGTATCGAGCGAATGCTGACATGTGGCACTGACACCTGGGAATAATTCCTAGTATGGATATAATATTCATTCAAATATGAATCTATTTGACTCTCACTATTTGTGAAAGGAATTATGATATTAATAGTTGATGGTTTAAATTTTAAATACTTTTTTAAAATATTTTTGTATCAAAGCCACACAGATCCAATCTACTTCACATACGTTAATATATATAATATATTTTTCACAAAAAAATAAAATGTTTGAAATAATTATAAAAGCGTAAGTACTTTTTTGTTATCTGTACGATACTCCTGATTTCAACAAAATTTTCTTCATTGACTAACTATTCATCCTTAGATATAAAATGAATATTCGAATTAAACCAAGTGGGGTTTCAAAGCATGGATTGCAAAGCAGTAATTAAACTGAATCATTCGACCAGGCCACACTTACGGGCCCTATTATTTTTAATATAGATTATAACATCAAAAAACTAGACAGCTGTACTGTAACCTTGTCCTTGAAATATGAATAGAGGATGGAAACAATATATATATATATATAGAGTTATCTTTTTACGGTTTAATGTCGAAGCAATCCAATGCCTCCACAACTGTGTTGAATCATAGACTGCCAAATGTTTGGAAGCCCAATAAATTGGCCATAAAGTGCACGCTACATGACATTTCACCTTTTAAATTGGGTCGTTTCCTGTCTCTTAGATTCTATTCGCCTTTTGGGTGCATTCGGTCGAAAATTCGCGAGCACAATAACATTGCAGGATTTCTTCCGACTCGATACAATTACATTGTCGTTTTTGCCCACCCAGTTATATTTCGACTGTCTGACCCAAAACAACGGATATTGTTTTATTAAATGAAAGCAATATATCACTTGCGTACGCATTGCAGTGACGTTACAGGATTTCAATATTATGAAAAAAACATATCGTCGTTTCCAATGCAAAATTGTATATCTGCAAAATTTTTGGGGATAACTAAACATAAAAAAAACACCTAATTGGTAGAGTTATATATTTTAAAAATAAAACACAATTTGTTTGTACTATTCTCACATGTTTATAATAATCAGGACCGGTTTTGCTCATCACGAGCATCACCGACTGATAGAAATACAATCAAAACAAGGCTATTTATATAAAATTTAATGTTAATAATTACAAGCTATATAAAACAGTTGGTTCATGAACTAAGATAAAAATTTACAGATCATCAAACAAATTAAATATAAACGAAATTAAATAGCCTACAATTAAAATGTTAACCAGTTAACTGCCACGAGCGAATATATACTCTCTACAATTCTGTGTGCGGAGTGCCGGTTAGAGAAAGTAAGAGTATATATTCGCTCTACTTGACACTCATTATTACAAGTCCACGTGGACAATTTTAAAAATTGAAATATATTGTACACACAGTGAAATCTCTTGGGAGCATGATTTAATATTTGCAATTAACATATTTTGTTTTCAAATCAATGTAAACTTAAATAACTATAAGATTTTAATTTTTCAAAGAAAGTCCTGGCCCTTCGTGCACAGCCACACTAAACCCTCCCGGTATATAAAGGGTTAAGGACCTCTCACAAATCAACAAATACTAATCTGAAATCAAAAATAAAGCTACTTTAAAAGTCCTTTAAGTGAGCAAAAATATTTTTTTAATAACTTTAACTAATGCGTAAATATTCATCAAACATAAAAGCAGATTGGGAAATTTTAAAAAGAAATTAGTGAACCATTTAAAAACAATGAAATATTAAATACGTTATTAACATTAGTACTAAACAGCTATGGTAAATGGAGAAAGAAGATTGGCCTGAGGCACCAAAATATATATATGTATAAGTAAAAATAATTAAAGGTTAAACAACTATCAAAAACTGTGATGCGAAGGTAATTTTTTAAGCAATGCCATCACCTGTTTAACGCATTCATTCAAATATATTGTGATAAAAGTAATAAAGTCATATCGCTCATCGTGAGGCAGTGAATTTATTGTTCATTTGTTTAAGACATGAATATTAGATGACCCCCCTATTTTCGTGTCAATTTTTTAAATAAACACCTCGCCTTGTAGTCAGGTTAATACGGTACGTTTATTGTAATTAATTTAAATGCCTAAATGTTATACTTTTGTGTGAGACTTCACATCTTTTATACTACACAATTAGTGAGAATGTTTAATGTGAAATTTAAAAATATTCTTTAGTTCACATTATCCCTAAGTCTACATCTATCGATTATTTAATTGAAATTATCTGGTGATATTTAAAGAGGCGTCGTAAAATTGAGAATAAAAACATTTAGTCCTACAAAATGAAGCCTTATGTGATATCCATAAAGTTGGTGTAAAAATAAAAACACTTCAAAACACGTGGTGCTATTTTATGACCACGCTGTAGCGAATTTCGCCAAGCATGTGCGAAAGAAAGAGATAAACAACACCGTCGGTCCCCGGTTTTATTTCAATAATAATATTTATTGGATAAAACGGGACAGTTTATTGGAGAATTATAGCGCCAGAGGGAGACGTCGAATCGATTCCGCTTCGACTTTTGATATTGCGAGGGTTCCGTTTTATTTTTTGCGCACATGTGTGGTTTTTTTAAGTTATGAGATGTCATTTGCTATTGGAAATGATAGTCAATATAGTATTAGGAGAAATGAGCGATATTCTTTCAACCAGAAACGGCTGTCAACTAAGCCAGAAGATGGACAATTGTCGTCTCTCAATATGGATCATGTGGACTCAGACAGTAGTACTTTGAACGAAAGCTTTTTCAACAAGAAATGGTCTTATTCGCTAATTTATTTTAAAATGGTGAAGGTTATGCGGCTGAGCAACTAATGGATGTTTTTTTTAGAAATTTCGTTTTTATTGCAAATAATTAATTGTTGTGATTTAAAAACAGAAAAGTATTTATTTCTCATGAAAAGCAATTGCAAGTAAAAAACGGCGAATATACGATAGAGGGATCACAAAATATGTAAAATGGGAGCTCAGCGGAAAACTAGGATTAAGTTATCACAGGGAAGTGGATAAGGTTTGCCAATCTCGGTACACTTTACTTTGTTCTGTAAGGAGAAATA
This sequence comes from Himalopsyche phryganea, assembly GCA_022494535.1. Taxonomy (NCBI): domain Eukaryota; kingdom Metazoa; phylum Arthropoda; class Insecta; order Trichoptera; family Rhyacophilidae; genus Himalopsyche; species Himalopsyche phryganea. The sequence continues at coordinate 25,235 of JAGVSL010000139.1, forward strand.
TATATATGTGGTAATTAAATTTTGGGCGCCAGGCGTGAAGATACACGCCAAATGAAAGATATTAATAATAATTAAAACACGGTTACCGATAAAAACACATTTAATTAGAGATCCGGAAACCGTAGATGCACAGAATTTACATTATGCAGAAATAAAACAGAAATTATACGACAAAACAATATTTATGAACAGATGGTTACACTAAAACAGGAAAACTATTATAATATATAAACATAAAACTACGACCTTGGATGATAAACCATCTCGGCGGCGAACTCGGCTGTCCGAGGCCAATCTCCAGCGTTTTACCGACGCATCCTACCCGTTCCACATCCTGGCGCGTAATCAAGTTTTAACGCAATTCTTGGCGAGGCTTGCCCTTCGTCTCCTACCAACGTCGCAGCGAGGTGCGTGTCGCCGATATGTGACGATTGTCATGTTGCGACGAAATCGTAACATAATAGAAAATACAACATACAGTGCAGTGCATAAGAAATTAGTTAATAAAATATACAAATGAAAAAAAATTTATTCTTCAAATTATGAAAATATTGTTGTTGGAACAAAGGACATGTTTAAACATGTTCTTTTATCATCCTGAAAATTTTCGTGTTGAAACATACACTAAGTTTTGAAATCCAACATCATAATGTTGAGCCTATAAAAGGGCCGCGGTTTTATTCGACGTTTCTGACAATTTTTTTTTAAATTAACGAAACTAAATATACCCACGTTTTTTAATACAAATCTATTTATCAATAAAAAATCAAAGTTGCCATTGCAGGACGTAAAAATATTTACCACACAAGTAGGGAGTAAAACCTAGGGCGTTACCACCTCTTCGCTCAGTTCATTCACCAGGTTTTTTTATTTATTTTCATGATATTCTTGTATTTCATTGTACCACCAAACTCACCCATTGGATGGTATTTAGCAATCTTTCAGAACGCCTGAATTTAATTATTTTAGTTATTAAAATTGTCATATAAATAATTGATTTTTATTCAACGACATAATTTTAATATTTTTTTTGATCTCTTTTGAAAGAAATTTATACTAATTATGATATATTTATCAGCAAGCTTTCGCTTTTATATTCCATATGTGCTATTAAATTTGATCATTATGATAATTTTCCTTTTTAATAAGCTAAAATACATAATTAACTTCATACAAATATGAATAATTTAAATCATAATTAAATATAACCTAATAATATTTTATAAAATACATTATAAAATCGTTTTTGCATAAACTAAAATTGCTGTTTTCTTGTCAACAAAATAAAAAAGCGCAGAATTTTAATCGCTGATTCTTTATATACATTTTCTGGAATTAATTATAAACGCATACTTATATCTTATATTAGTATACATAAGAGTGGTAAGGAATCAAAATCCCCAGACCAAAATTAACATACAATGGATTTGTTTTATCGATATATAGATTTGTATTCAAATATATGGACGTTTGTGATATTTTTATTCACTCACCTTATAAAGTCTTGAAGACGTAAAGAGTAATCAAATTTGAATTTTTGAGATTTTGTACACTTCTATGTAGCTTCGCCTTTGGGCATCTTCAGGCATTCGAGCGCACGAATGGACTCGAACTGACGTCAGTCAGTCAAGGCAAAACTCGGGTCGATGTTTGATGTTGAAATTCCACCAAGCACCCTCAGTCGATGTCTTAAATTAAAGAGTAATCAATTGTAAATTTATATTATTTAAATCATTACTTATATCTAAGCTTTTTTTCTGAACACAGAATAAGTGACATGACCACACTCTATTTGGATCTAAAAGCCAACACAAAATGCCTGAATGATTATATTATGTCCACCACCGTCAATTTTTCTTCCTTCACTTGTCATATCTAAATAAATCCTACGATGATTATCAAGGGTGGTATTGAAGCTGTCTTGGGTCATCAACAGCACATGTTTTAGCCTGGTGCAGTGTTTGGTTTAATTACTAAAATTATAACGGATTGCTAAGTTCTTTCTTCATTCTCCAAATTCATAAAAGAATCAAAAAGAATATTCCTAGATTTCATTGAAAGTAATTTATTCAAAGCTCCTTCATACTGTCTCTTTAAAAATACCATTCAAATACCCGAGTTCATTTTGTTTTTTATCACACGTATTTATATAAACATTATTTTTATGCTAATCTCCTCAAAAAAAACACATATCCTTTACGTGCAATGCTATTTTTTCCCATTACCGCAAAATATACTCGTATACCTTCTCATTCATATTTATTTGTCGTAGAATAATACCCTTTATAAATAGTCTTAATATAGCACATTTTGTTGCAACATGACATTATTAAAAACATGCTTCTGAAGAACCCACACTGCGCACACGAAATTGCCTAAAAAAATTATTATGCCAAAATTGCAAGCTCGTTTCCTTAAACCTGTTTTCCTATACGATTTACATATTTGCTGCTAACAGCGTTAAATTTACAATATCAACCAATGTCTCTTTGGTGAAATTTGCACCTTAAGTGTGCTTTATATAAAGCTTATTTTGTGATGTACGGACATGAGTTTATAACGTTTGCGGAATAATGGTAATGTAACGTATTGGTTCCAATATTTTTCGTCTCTTTCTCACTTATTAAGAGGCGAATTATGTATGGATTCTTTATTTTATGAGTGTGAAAATTTATTCATTTTATATTCCAGTTTGGAAATTTAATCTCAATGAAATATCATGCTTTCAAAGTTAATAAAAGTATATTCAAAGTATTTCATCCAAAATTCTAGGAATACAGTAATTGGCCGTTAGTTTAATAGGAAATTTTCTTTTTAGAAGAGAGGTTTGTATGCATTTATTGTATATACAAAACTGATACCATAAACGATGGTAAAAAGTACAATAATTTTCGTTTGTTAGTAATATCCATAGGATGTATTCTGGGAAATTTAGGGGTCCTGACATAGTCTAAGAAGCCCGGAAAACCGGATGACTATGTCAATACTGGTTTTTCAGTATTATATATTGGATATCGGTGTTTTTAAAACTGATATGACAAATATACTAACACTTAAAAATAAATATAAAAAAAACATTTACAGCCAATTGAGATCACAATACTGTACGAACTAATCAATGTAAAATCACCGGTAAACGAAGAATTATCTTAAAAATAAATAATGCTGATTTTAATGAATACTTTAAATCTATTGTTTATTTGAATTGAACATTGAAAATACATTTTATAAGGGGTTGCTAAGTTGTCGGCATCTGTGGTCTAGCGGTAAGTGCTTGCCTTAGCGATTAGGTGGGTGCGGGTTCAATTCCCAGCAAGCTCAATATCAAATTTAGATTTTTTTCAACACAGAATAGCATCTCAAACTTGATTTTCAGCTATATTTATGTACTAGGGTGCTTGTTCCTTAAGTCAGCCGTCGCACGTGGTCGCTCAAAAGCTTAAAACTTAAATAATAGTGGATATATTTAAACAAAGGCTGTTGCCACTTGCTAATGTATATCTGCACTATATTGACCTGTATAATGCAATACGCAATTAAAAAAAAGCACATTTTGCTTCGCAAGTTTCAACAAATTCATCTCGTATGGGTTTCGCTAAAAAAATATATTTTATATTGTCATGCTTTGCATCATTATGTTTTTTACTGTTCTGTTTACTATCGGTTACATTGTTTAATCTCTTTTTAATGGAATAGCAGCAAAAAAATATGTATTTATCATTCATTGATTCAAAATCCCTTTTGACCTGTTACTTAACTGGCTGAGCACTGGCGAAACCACCCTATTTTCCATTGTTAAAACATTGAATTGTGAACGCTTGTTCCAAAAAAAAAAACAATTAGCTACCTACTCAACAGATCGTACCATAAAAATGAAATTTTATGAAATAGATGTACAAGAATTTAGAATTTTTGTCTACATATCACTGAAAATCTCGTTGCAGTTCTCAACATCAAGTTTGTGGGACATCGAGATAATGGTAGCTATATCACATAACATCGAAACCCCCAACAAAAATAAGAATACATAACAAATAATTGATTTCAATTTATGCTTTTATTCCTCTCTGTGAATCTGATATTAAATGTTATTCTTTTACAGGCTCTATATAATTCAATCGATAATTTTTGAAACTTGTAGTATTTTATCATATAAATATCAGAGACAATTAGGGCACCCAGTCCCGGACCCCTTTTCTGATCCCGGGATCTCGTGATTAAAAAAGCCAGGTTTTCAAATTTGAAATTGTCAAAAAAAAATTGTAGGTAATATGTACCACGATAAATCGAGTAAATGAAGCCACTGAAAAAAACCTCGAACAAAATAAAAATAAAGCCCCGAGAAAATGGATTTTCAGTTCATACAAAATAGGAGGATATGTAGGTATGTTCCTAAAAACGCTTAAAATGACATAATACCTAGATACCTATAAGATGATTTGATTTATTAACTAGGTATCAGAATATGAATACAAAACTATAATAATTGTAAACACGTGCAATCTCTCAAAAAATGTTCGTAAAATATGTAGGTACCTACGTATCTTTATAATTATACAAAAAGTATTTGTAAGCAGAATCTTGCGCGTTTATTTTCTTCGATTGTTTTGTATTTTATTAGTAATTGAAGACATGTTACAGTTAAATGAGAAAAAATCTTCACTGCCGCATCTAAAACCAGAATAGTGGTCAACTGTTTTTTGTAGAATGATACAAAAAAACAATAAATTGTCTGTTCCTATCCACTCGCGAAATATGAGTGTGAGACAGAAGACAACACATGTATCAATTATGTTTTAAATATATAAATCAAACATACCTAGACACTCTGCTGCCGGAAACGATGTTCGTATAGTAAATTGAGCTAAAATTTGCATTTTATTTTTTATAGTTCATCGGAGGTAAGAATAAGAAATTGCATTTTAATATAAATTATTTTTTACTATTTTTTAGCGAATCCCCGTATTGGGATTAAGTCAATCCTGGGATTACGGGATTGACTAATTGTTCGGGATCCCAGATCCCGGTATTGGTAGCCCTAGTGACAATCCATTATATTTTCATTTACATAATTAAAACGAATAAAACATTTTATTTAACCACTTTGTACAATAGAAATGTAATCATTTTATTAAAAGTTAACCAAATATTAAATATCAATTCTATAATAATATTTTTTTTTCAGATGTATTCTACAATATCGCGATTTTGTTTTGGCCGTTTCAAAGTGCAATTATTTATTTATGGAACACACTCTTTCTTCCTTTTGCTGAGAATTCGTTCCGAAGGGATGTTTCATCTGATTGAAATGTTTTTCCGTGTTCCTTCAATTTTTAATTCGCTCTCAATCCACTTGCACATTTATACTGAGTGCTTTTTGCGTTCTTTTTCACAGATTTTTTGACTGCTGCAGATTTTCCCAATCATATATTATTATAAAAGGGTTTTTTCATTTCAATGTTTTTATCGTAAATTGTAAAATTATTAACGCTTGGTTTATCGCGAAAGCCTAAATTCAACACGATAATCACTAAGTTTTTTAAACTCAATGTTTAAATTGAAACAACCGTACTTATTGTTTTGTATCTTATGAATTTTATGAATTAGCGTGAATTTTGGCCAACGCATTTTAAATTTGATAAAACACAATTGTTTATTATCTCTTAAAATTTTTTCGATTCAATTAAATTTATTAATGAAAAAACCAATATATTCAGAAAAGTTAGCTTTTGCAATGTGATAATTTATGAAGAAAGTTTACCTCACTCACCTCCAGGCTGAATATGTTGACGTCCGAAGTATTAAACGTTGAAATTTGTTAGGTTATGTCATAAGAAACAAAAATGTGGCACTCTTAACCCTTCCGTATCCATGGTGTAACAATGAGTTACTTCAACCTCTAAGCGTTCAAATTATATGTGAAATAGGTTTTACAAAAAATTAAAAATTTTGCTATTTGTAAATAAAGTAGTTGAATTGAAAATCAAAAATACGTAAATTTTCATGTTTGCAGATACGAGATTATACGTAGGAAGTGTCGATATAATAGTAGCTTACATCATGTGGCCTGGTCAGAATTTTTAATGCTAAAGCCAATATAAAATGATGTTTCCTTTCAAAAAAGTGGTCAATTTATTTTTCTAATTTACATCATTTGGCTGAGACGTGCTCTGTTGTCTTTTACTCTTCCTTAATCATGGCGTAACAGTGTGTTACTTCAGCCTTTAAATCTTTAAATTATCTATGAAATAGTTGTACAAAAATTTTGCTATTTGTAAATAAAATAGTTCTACACATAATTGAAAATAACAAATACGTTACAGTTAACGTCTTTTTTGAATAACTAATCATACTTTAAAACCTCGTCAATTTAACCACCGAAAAAAATTATGGTATAGTATAGTAACAATCTGAGGTGCATGACATACTGTATGCAACCGTTTTATTTCAAACGGCACCAAGCTATGTCTGGAGCGTGTTTTGCTATGAAGATTCTTGCGTCTTTCGATAATTTCGCATATTTCAGCTTTAGCACACAAAAAATGACGTAAAATAATTACTTAATACTACATTAAATCATATTTCAATTTTTAAAATGGTAATTTCACTTTATAAATGCGTTTATGTGACAAAACCTACACGGTAACGAAATGTGACTGCATGAGATACGATGGGTTTTTTTTAGCATGAAAACGGGAAGGTTAAGAATTACAGGATTCATATTTTGTCCTCATATAAGTCAAAATAAATATTGCTGACCAATATTAGAGTCGTCTTGCATCCTCCATCTTCTCCTTGATTGTTAGCAACGCAGTTGAATGACAGTCAGCAATTGTAATTTTACTGCAAAAATATTATTTTATACACTTATTATTTTTTGTTTATTGAATATATCCCTTAAAAGTGAAGCCTTTTTAGATTAAGAGTCTCAGTTTAAATGTAAAAATGCAAAAATGTATACCTGCATACGAGTTTTTGACCTTTTGTAATATAAACAGTACAAAAAAACACTCGTAAGTGCATGGAAAATAACACATCTAACCAAATTTTTGGGTACGTATGTATATTTAAAATTAATTACATGTTTTCATTAAGCTATTTTTTTAACTCTTTTTATGCTCCCCTGAAAATTGAGATTTTGCAGATATCCAATTTTGCAATGGAAACAACGATATGAACTTTAATAAATTAAAAAAAAAAACAAAAATAAGGTGTAGTAAGTATATGATAACGGTCATAAAATACTGCTTTGTTTCAAATTTGAATTGTTAAGATTTCGTACACTTCCATAGATTTTGTCACTAACGACCCGAGTTTCGCCTTTCGGCATCTTCAGGCATTCGAGCGCACGAACGGACTCGAATCGACAGACAGTAAGCAGTGTCTAACGTTTATATAGAAGATACAAACACGACAAATATTATTTACGAGATACAATATTATCAGTCTAGGCTCCACACTGATACCTGAGTTAAAATTTCGAGAATCGCCTTAATCCTTGTTGTGTAAACAAACGCATTAACGGAGTGGCGAATTGCCACTTTCCAACTAATATTCGAATTTTACAATTATAATAGCATTGTGGGCTTCGACGGGATGCAATTCGACGAAAGGAAAAATATATACAACCATTCCACATATAGTGGCCTTTGTTAGGTGACCATGAAATGAATTTATTAATATATTTTAATAATAATAATTATTTACATATATTTTAAAGAAATCATCCATGTATAGGATTCAGCAACGGCGAGTTTGGAAGATTCAGCTGTTCGTTCAGAATTGGCAATAAATTTAACTGGGCTCTATTGATGACAAAATACATGGAAGTGTACAAAATCTCAATAATTCAAAATTTATATTGAAATTCTATCAAGCACCCTCAGTCAATGTCTTAAATTATACTGCTTTGTTTATTTTATTACAGAGGTGACCAATGTCATATTGTATGGTATAAAGTAAAACGTAACAAACCAGGAAGTATCCTTTCATTTGTTTTTTTCCCATCTGTATACAGTCTTCTGAATAATAAATAATAGCTACCTAGCAAAGATCCGTATCGCCCTAGCGGAAGTTTGATTGGTTCAGCACGTTCGATATTTTATTAATGCTGAATTAATCAAAGTTTTCGAGTGAAATCTCGCGATAAAGTTCGTCCAAGTACTTCGAGCGCCAGTTTGTTTTTATTTGTAGCAAGATTTTTCAAACACATGCCATTTCGAATTTGATAAGTAAAAGTTTTCGCTTAACTTTAAATTGAATGTATTCATTGATCAAAAAAAAAAAAACGGAAGTATTCGAGATTTATTTTTTAAAAGTTAAGTATGACAAATGTTTTATTAATTGTAAGATAAAACCATCGTTGTCACATCTATATTATTGAAATATTTAATATTAATTACTTACTGATAATTTACTGTACTTCTTCTTCAGTCATATTACTAACTGGTGATAGTCGTGACCTTTGCTTATCGCATCAACTCCGTTTTCTCTGACGATCCTTCGCCACTCGCTCCTGCACTCTACTGCTCTGATGACCATCGGTAAGGAAAGACCTGTGGCGTTCTTCGCTTGGTCACTTCAGCGAGTTTGGGCCTTTTCGTGTCCTTTTCTTCCTTTGACCTTTTCTGTGACGACGAGCCTCGCAAGATTTTCGGTAAGATTGGGGGCGATGTGGCCAAAAAGCCGAATAAGCATCTCGTATAAACGGCTGAGAGTCTATCCTGGATTTGTAGCTTGTTCAGGACAGATGCACTAGTGCGCTTGGCCATCCATGGTAAACGGAGCATTCATTTCCAGCACCACATTTCAAATGCGTCCAGTGGTTTTTACTCACCACTTATATGTAAACATACTAAGGAAAATATAAAGCTCATAACATCCAAGGGGTTTAATATGCATTTTTTAAATCAATTGCGATCAATTCGATGATAAAAAAACTTCACAAACACAGATCTAAAATAATATTTCGAAAAAAACTATATTTGAAATTGACTATAATTGATATTGATATTGAATTAAAACTATACTCCATCCCATCGCTACGGTACAGCTGTAATCAATAGACCACAGAAAACGGTCCTCTAACTCAAGGGTTTTATTCGTATTCAGCGTTTTCATTGATTGGTTCTAATCCATTACTATACACCGTTACATATTAAGTTTTCAAAAAATTAATGGATTTGTGTCCACTGGAAAGAATGTCGTTACATTGTCAATTGATATTTTTGACAATAAAACTGAAACGTAGAAACAATCCGATATTTACATATTTTTTTACCAACCAGGATTTGAGCTTAATTTTTCAAGCTATTAATTATTTCAGTTGAAACCACATTAGAATATAATCATTTACCATATTACCATTTCTGTTCCCAATTTTGAGCATATAGACTCTTAGTGGACGTATCTCAACACAAGTTTTTTTACAAGAACTGTTTCTTATTCAATTTCTCTATCTGTATTTTTAGAACAGAGTAGGGATATAAGGATAGGGTTAAGACAGAACTAGTGGTTAGCTTATCGCTCTCGCTACCCCCCGATTTAAGAATCAGATGGGTGGAAGGAAATTCTAGACATCACAAACAGAAATCCATAAAACGTCCGTACTCAGATTTGAATCCGAGACATCCGTAACCGAATCAAATGACGATGACCGATGTATTACGGACCTGACCAATATATCATCGTTATTCTGGAAGAAGACACTAACTGTAAAATGCTAGTTTTGAGTAATTAAACTTTGAAGTTTGCCAAATGCTTGAAATGCCATACGTTTTTCATTTTGTTTGCTCGTATAAAACTGATTTTAAGTGAAAGTATAATTTATAAAAATAAATGTGTTCTGTCGTACGGTTGAGTTTGAAATAAAAAAAAATTCGATATGACTAACTCAATATGTCATTTTTTCGATTTAGTGTTTTCTTCCAGAACAACAACGATATTAAAGGTACCGTTTTATTATTAATAACCGTTTAAAAATCATTATGTAGTGAAACTCATATTTTAACCCTATTAAGGCAAAGTAAGACAAAGTTATACTTCCCCTATCAAAATATAATTCACGGAAAGCTCATAACTCACTGAGCTTATTTTAGTAAAGTTTAAAGCACTTTACAAACACTACTTTTTATTTATATTTCATACGCTCGAACGAACTTTGTAATTCTGGAGACGCTTTTGTTTCAGCAAGAAGCCTACTGCCTTCTCTTTACATTACCTATATAAGACATTTTTTAGTGTCCTTTGAGATCCATCGCGAGGAGAAAAAAGTCGTTGAAAGCCTTTTTTGTATTCAGCGTAGAAGCACGCACCCTCTGCGTATTTCTAAAACACACAGGGTTGATCATAGAAGCTTCCAAGTATTTAATTTCGTATCAGATACGAATCATTCAAAGCAGAACTGCTTAGTCGTTATTGCTCACCATGCGATTGTTTCGAAGTTTGAATTTCGGAATCAGTAAATCATTCATATAAATTTGTTAGCTTTTTTATTCCACTTGTTTTCATTTGTAAAGTTATCAATTTTAATTTTATAGTAAAAATGACTTTCCACAAAGTTACCGCCGAATCCATAGAAAAGATTAAATCATCATTCAATATTTCTCCAAGCCACACGGCTTTCTGTAGTGATTTAATTTATGCTTGCCCTACCCGCATAATGTGGAGGATATGTCCTCCTAATGGAGGTATCTTAACAGAAGTTTTTTCGAAAAATTTACTGTTTTCAGTTGCTCAATCTCTCTTATTTGAAGAAAGTAGGGATAGAAGGATAGAAGGATAGAGCTAGGACATAACTAGTGGTATGTTGATTGCGCTCACTACGCAATTTATTAGATTCTTATCCTCTTCAAGATTGTAAGTGCTATCTTAAATAGCTTATAAAACTTAAATCTTTACTTTCCTTAACTAAAAAAACAATAATGTATTCAACAATAATTACTAAAATAACATCGACGATTATCGAACAAATTTGTTGTATTTATGTGAACAGAAATCCATATATCGATTGAAAAATCAATATATGAAACTGTCCGCACCGTGATTGGAACCGGAGACATCCGTAACCTTAGCCAACGATGTTAACAACTGCACCACAGAGCCGACAATAAATAATTAATTAGAGTAACTCAAAAGCTTAGCATGGTTTTATTAAAATTCACTTAAGTTACTTTTTATATATTACTAGTGAGTACCCGGCATACGTTGCAATGCCACTCAAAGAAAGAAAGGGTTTGTGTTTTTATTCTGTTTATAGAAGTGCTATTAGATTTATACTATATTTTTTGTTTTTCTGTCTGATCCAGAGATGTCGCTAGTTTTATTATTTGGTTCTTTTTTTTTTGATTTTAGATATAAATTTTTTTTCTTTAGAAACCTTCACGGGTGTGCAAAAAAACTCACCAAAGTTTGATCGATTCGGATGAATGGTAAAAGAATGCATATAGGACAAACAAACAAACAAACAGACAAATCTTCATTTTTAAATATATATTCATATATTTATATATACATTCATATATATATGATATTATACTATATAAAAGCATATACACAACATTTCGCAAAACGAAATTTAAATATTGAAGTATACGTAAGCCTTGTTTTTTCTTCAATAATAATTTGAGGGCGACTCTGTTGCCAACCTTGATAAGTTTTTAACCTTTCATACAGAAAGAGTACCACAAGACATTACAGCCCCCACCTTAAGGGAAGTTTCAACAGTATCGCGTGAACGGCCACCAGATCCTGCCGAGTAAACTCACAAATACACCCTATACTCAGCAGAAAGGCTTTACAGCTCACGGTTATGCCGAACATGATATTGTTTGATCATTTTATAAAAACCTTTTTCATGAAAACTTTGAGTTATATAAAATATTTTAGCATTTGTTTATACCGAATATGTTACTAAAAAACTCTTATTTTTCATCGCCGAAATAATATAATAAACCTGTTTATTCATTTGATTTCTATTTATATATGTAAAAATGAAGATTTTTTTGTTTGTAAAAACTCTATGCGTTCCTTTACCATTCATCTGATTTCGATTAAACTTTGGTGAGTTGTTGTGCGCACACCCGTGAAGGTTTTTGAAGAAAAAAATTTAATATCTAAAATCTAAAAAAAATAATCAAATACGTACAATTAGCGACATCTCTGAATCAGACGAAAAAACCAGAAAATATAGTGTATGTATAGCCAAAATAGAGGCGGGCCCAGGCGAGCAAAGACATTTCAGATTCGCGCTCGGACCGGACCCGGGTAAGGAATTCAAATTTAAGAAAAATATTTCATACTTTGTTAGGGTCACGATCAGCCATAAGGCAATAGTTTTCATAACTTAAATAATTTATTGTGCACATGTGCTATGAATATCGTTGGGAATATGGAAACATTAACATATATTGTTTGAAAAGAAAGTATAAAAGAATTACTTTATTAAAAAATAAGCTTCGGGTCAGGTTAGGATAACAAGTGTAATATTAAGACTCGGGCCGGGCTTGAAAATGACGGGCTCGGACCGGGTAATTTTATGAAATTTTGGTTTGTGCAGACCTCTTATCCAAAAGCACTTCAATAAACAGAATTAAAACACAAACCCTTTCTTTCTTTGAGTGGCATTGCAACCCATGCCGGGTACTCACTAGTTATTTATAAAAATAATAACCACTAATTCTACATTTTTATCAGCATATCAGAACCCGTTTCGCTAATCGCGAACGTTCTCAACTGAAATCCTGATCATGATTCTTTAATAAAATTGTGACATTATGTTAATAAATATATACGAATTGAGTCTCAAAAGTCGTATAATTAAAAAGATTTACTTTAGATTCAGAATGGTGTTTTAAAGTGACAATTATGTGGATCTGGAGAGATGTTTTCAGTTCTGGTCGTGATGACAGAATTTAGCTCCTTTTTTATGGTTGTTCATTTATACTGTCATCTCACAGTATTTTTTTCTGAATTACTGAATTGATGACTGCATATTGCGGTCATTCACCTTTATTACGTATGCAGAATTGACGTCGTCTATATTGATTAAATTCCGCAGACTCTGCATGGATAATCACATGAATTTCCTGACTGTTTTGCAGGGGCGTTAACCTTTATAAATAGTATGAGGAGATTGTATCGTCGATATTGATTACTCGCCATAGATATGATGCCTATCTACTAAGAATTGACAGCTTACACCACATAAGTAATTTAAGACATCGACTGAGGGTGACCAACATTTCTATGTGGGTAAAACTACATGTACATTAGATATAAGAGTATCAGAACATTTAGCTGCTTTTAGATTAAAAAAAGATACTTTGACATTCGCAAATCACTTGCTATTGGAGAACCATATGTTGAATGCGGATGATGAGGTTAAACTGTTGCATCAAAACATGGGGGATCATAAATTATTTTATCAAGATATTTTGGAAATCAATCGAACGCAGTTAAATTCTTTGCCAATTCTGAATGAACTACTGAACCTTCCAAACTCCCCGTTGCTCTATTCTATACTTTGAATCACCTAACAGATGTCACTAAATGTTAAATGATTGTATATATTTTTCCTTTCGTCGAATTGCATCCCGTTGAAACCCACAATGCTATTATAATTGTAAAATCATTGGTAATTCTAATAGTAGTTGGAAAGCGGCAATTCGCCACTCTGTTAAGGCGTTGCTTATAAAATAAGGATTAACGCGATTCTCGAAATTTTAACTCAGTATCAGTGTGAATCCTAGACTTATAATATTTTATCTCGTAAATAATATTTCTCGTATTTGTATCTTCTATATAAGCGTTAGACATTGTTTGTCTGTCAGCTCAAGTTCATTCGTGCGCTCGAATGCATGAAGGTGCCGAAAGGCGAAACCCGGGTCGTTAGTGACAAAATACATGAAAGTGTACAAAATCTCAACAATTCAAATTTGACATAAGTAATTACTACAAAAAACTCTTATATTTTACATTTAAATATAATATTAAATCCACAATAATTATTAACTCCAACGATATTTATCTTAAGTGATAACTCAAGTTAAAGCAGTAAGAGTAAACAAAATATTCAATTAAATAATTCAGTAAATTCATATAGAAGTAGACAGTAGCTTTTATTAAATAAGTGAGTATAATGGAGCTATCCGTTTAATCGTACTGACGATAGAGTGATGTCAAAATAATTATTTAAATATAAAAATATTCGAAACTCTTGTAGGAATCCATATTTTAAAGATTGTCTTCCACCAGTATCTACGATATCTAAGACTCCTAAGTTATCCTGGTATCCTGTAAGTCTACCGAGTGCATTCTATGGATTGTTATCAGTGCCCTTTCAGGGTGACCGAATTTATTTCGTTGGTATAAGAGATTCTAGGTGAATTTAGGCATCGATATCTTTGCCAGGTCCGTCGTTCGTCTTCCTTGTACACACCACTTCCTTTTGAACAACATGTAAAGCTTTTATTTTGCATATTATACAATATATTGAATATTATGGCCATACAATCAATCAAATAATAACTAAACTAAAATAATAGGGTTATAATAGACTTCCAAATTAAAATGGTAGTTAATTTCTTGTATAATAATTTGGCAAACATGAAATCATACATTCGAAACATTATCATTTGTTTTACATGGAGTTGAATGATTTTCTAAAAAAAATATATTTTCCTTGGAAGGACATTTTATAATACTCTCTATAATGAATGGTTTGAATAATAAATCGTTTCATCATTTTGAGTTCGGGCTTAAGTGTCATTTCAAATCTTTATCGTAGAATAAAACACCAAGTGTCGAAAATAATGCACTTTTCAAAATCCCATTTACCCTACTTCGCACGAAAAACAATCCATATAGTGCCGCACTATTTTGCCATTGCTGCAAAGACTGACTTCTAGAACCATATAAGCTAGTTATTTAAGGCACTTCCAAGGTAACGTGAGAACAAAATAGCATTGGCACTACCCAGAACCAGATGGCTGGAACGTTCTTTGGGACCCCAAAGCGTAGACCCCCTGGGCGTCGACCCCCCTGGCTTAGCAGCCGTATACGACGCTACTCCTTCTGTGCCGTTTCGTAGAGCGTCGAGCAGTTGTACAAAACTCAGATTACAACATTTTTTTATGTTTTGAGTGCAGTGAATATGAAATGGGCTTAAATTTTCCCGTACATTGAATTTAAATCATTTTTCACTGATGTGAAAACCTTTTTAATTCATGAAGAGTGTAAAAAAAAAATATTAATCATGATATATTTTAGGAATATGATTCCAATGTTAAATACGCGACGCGATTAAACAGTAAGGTGGATGATGATGGTGATGATGTCGATATGCAGTTCACTGTCTTTTTTTTGTATTCTACCTCAGTCGTCATATTGTATTTTCCAAATATCTCATTTTATAATTCTCAAGCTGGCAGACGGTGTTTTCTTACAATCACATTTTCATTTATTTTTGCATTTGGTAATATCACGTTTCGTAACATCTGACAAAACGTAATGCTCTGGCAGAAAACAAAACTTTTTCTCGAATATCGTATTTTGTAAACCTGTCTCGTCGTCACTTCATATTTTTATCGTGAAATACCACATTCGAGCCAAACACAATCAATGTTATGTGAATTAACCAGTATTATCAACTTGAAAATAGAAAACACTTTAGATGATCAAGCGTAGCTACTCGTTAAAATTGTTCAATATAATTATTGTAAGTAGGTATTCATTAATGAGCATTACAACTTTTTTACTTAAAGATATGAAACAAAAAATAAAGCTCAAACATATTGTTAAAAGTAACCATAATATCGACGGTGTGTTGGCCAATTGATGTTACTCTGAAAATTGAAATTGTTCAGAAGAGAGTAAAAACTGTTTTTATCGAAAACATTTTATGGTGAGCTCCGTTATGAATCTTTGAAATGAACTTCTGTAAAGTCACATATTTGCAGATAAGGGACTATACGTAGGGAGTGTCGATATATTAGTGGCTTACATCAAGTGGCTAGCTCAGAATTTTTAAACCTAAAACCATTGTAAAATGTTTACCTTTCAAAAAATGGTCAATTTATTTTTCTAATTTACATCATTTGGCCGAGACCTGCTCTGTCGTCTTTTAAATGAGATCCAGTGATTAACTCTTTTTCGTATTTTTTGAGGGTTACATCAACTGTCCAATATACAGTCGATTTAATTTAATAATTTAAACGTAATTACTGCAATACTCAAAAAGCACTCAAAATTTCACAATAACATATCAATTCCATTAAAATAGAGTCATAAAAAAAGGTTACCTTCACATTGCATTTCACTAGCACAATATTCCCCTTCACTCCCTCACACTTTTGCTCCTCAAGCCAAATTTCATCCCGTCAAATAACTTACTAAGTGTTCACCCCTTTTACGTAGTTCCCAGGTCTATAGAGCCTATATTAAGAATGTCGGCTTTCCATTATTTGGCAGCACTAAAATGTAAGACTCTTATTGCCACAAACCTGGTACAAGTTTTTACTTGCAATAAATTCGTGATTGGATATTTGTCCTAAAACGGTTTATGATCATGGATAAAATTGAACCTTTTGCTTTGCTAAATTATTCAAATAACGCCGTAAACTTGCTAAATGAATTCAGTTGCGCTGTTAAGTATACAAATCAATCTTACTTTTATAAATATAGAATACTGATCTATGTTTTATAAATAATATACAATTACATGATTTTTATTCATGTTTGTTACTGATGTGAATCACGTTGAGCTCTTATTGAAGGTTTCACTTCAATTTATTAAAAATGGTGAAGCAATTAGAATTTTTCAGAATGTGTAGGGAAATAATGACGATTTGAGAAAATTACTAGTAAAGAGCTTTGCATTATATCTGCACTAAGATTGAATTTTGATTAATTTTCATGATTGAATAGTGTTGGAAAGCATCTATTAGAATATTAAAAATAGTAGGTTTTACAACAGGTTTTTTTAATAGATTTAATTCCTAAAATTATAAATTAAGTGAATAAAGAACATTTATAACATTATATTAATAACATAATGATGCAATTAATTATTATTCTCAATGCATTTGAGATTAATCAACAATATTAAATGTGATTTCAAAATATTCCAACATCATTAACCTTCCCGTTTTGATGCTAAAAAATCCCTTCGGATGTCATGCGGTCACATTTTGTTAGCATGTGGATTTTTCCAAATTAACGCACTTATAAAACGAAACGGCAATATCAAAACATGAAACATAATTTTATATAGTATTAAGTAATTTTCTTACGTCATATTTTATGTGTACAGCATGAAATACATATCAAACTATGCGAAATTATCGAATGACGTAAGAATGGAAAATCTTCATAGCAGAGCAAGCTCGAGACGTGTCTCAGTACCGTTTGAAACAAAACGGTTGCATACGGTACGTCATGCATCTCGGATTGTTACTTTAATATTATTTTGTATTTTTCGATGGTAAAATTGACGAGGTTTTAAAATTATGATTAATCATACAAAGAAGACGTAAATTATAATGTATTTTGAATATTTGATTACATTTGTATAACCTATTTCACAGATAATTTAAAGTTTTATAGGCCGAAGTAACTCATTGTTACACCATGATTACGGAAGGGTTAATCAACAATTTTAAATATGATTCCAAATATTTCAACATCATCAAAAATGTTCATTTCATTTGCTTCAAATATAAAATCACAAACAAACTGGCATATATTTTTGTATATTCAAGTTTTGTTTAATAAAAATACAATTATCAGCAGAATCTAATGTTACTTTTTTCTTTTCTTTCAGGTAAGTAAAAATACCGACTCCAGTTGACATCATTTTACTGCTCTGACACAATTGAAGGCTAGGTAACAAACATATGAGTAAAAAAATTAATTATCTTTAAACAACATAGTATAAGGAACAAAAATATAGTTTTGATCTATTTTAACTGTGTTCTGCAAGAATATTGTGTTTTATAAAGTAAATTTTTAATAAAAATTTCACTTAAAACAAAAATACGATTTTTAAAAATAATTTATTTAATTTTTAATGAAAATGGAAAGAATGCTGTATTTAAAAAATGAAACACAATATATTTGTACTACTTCCAAATGTTTATAATCAGAATCTAGCATGGCTGCTTAGTGTTAATGTAAAATTTAAAATTTCATTGTTTTTTAATGGTTCACTAATTTCTTTGGTAATTTTCCAATTTGCTATTTTGGTTAACTAGATAATTTCGGTAAACTATTTAGTTTTATTTTTTAAATAATTTGTTTAATTACCTGTAAATTTTGTCACAGTTCATGAACCAACTGTGTTACATACCTTGTAATTGTTAACATTCAATTTTATAAGAATATTTCATTATAAACATGTGGAAGTAGTGTAAAAAAATTGTGTTTTATTTTTAAAATATAATGTCTCTCCACCAACAATCAACACTTAACACATCAAAAGTGAAGAATGCCATATTTTTAATATTCAGTATTGCTTAACGATTCTGTCACCGACTCTACGTCACAAAACAAAATTGGGACGCTGCAGATTACGAAACATAATACCCTCCTCAGCGAAACATGCTTGTCTTTGTTGTCAGCATTATTGTCTAAGCATAATTAATTGGAAAATGATATTTTCTTTGAACGATATTCGATTCTGCATACGCTACTATACAAGTGGACACTTATCAAAGCAAGTCATGATGATTAAAATAGGAAACAAGCAGTTGAAGCGACAGTATAAACAAACAAAAAAGAAACAACCGGATTCATTCCGTAATCGACCGCCGAACGTAATTCTGTAATCGCCCACCGATAGGGATTCTGTCGTCACTCGCCGAGCGAACTCTGAACTGCATAATTGTCATCCGTACCACAGTTTAAATCAAGTCACGCATACAGCATTGGAATAATATTCCAAAAAAAACATACATCAAAATTATTTTGCCACAGTTTTTTGTTTCTTTTACTTCATTACCCATATAATAATATAAATATGTTTTTTGTTCAAAGCTTTATTATTTGTCCGATGAAAGCTTCCAATAAAAGTGCATTATGAACAGCGTGTACGTAAACAATGCGGAAGTGAACAAAACCAGCAGTCACCTGGTATGATCAAACGGATATTACCTGGAGGGTACACGTTCAGTTTTCTTTTATCATTCCATTTTAATATTGCACCCCACGCCCCATATTTCAAAACCTGAGTTTTTCAAAACACCTAGCCTGCATGTTGACATTGTACTTTAACCATTGGTAATAGAGTTAAAACAATGGAAAGTTTTTTTTTTTTAAATAAATTTACTCACACAATTGAGTCCAATTTATTGAACTACATGTTCTCAGCCCGTAATAATTGACCTCTCTTTACTAAACAGTTTTAAAGGAGGACTACCGATTATTAACTGATTCACTGACAGGTGATTTGTTTATATTTCTTCAATCTTGTCAGAATAAAAAAAAACTCCATACGTTTAATGCGAATGATGGGGTTAAACTGTTGCATCAAAACATGGGGGATCATAGATTATTTTATCAAGAAATTTTGGAAATCAATAGAGCCCAGTTAAATTCCTTGCCAATTCTGAATGAGCAGCTAAACCTTCCTAATTCTCCGTTATTTTATCCTATACGTTGAAACACCTAACAGATGTCACTAAATGTTGAATGATTGTATATATTTACCCTTTCGTCGAATTGCATCCCGTCGAAACCCACAATGCTATTATAATTGTAAAATCACTGGTAATTCTAAAAGAAGTTGGAAAGCGGTAATTCAACACTCTGTTAATGTGTTGTTTACAAAATAAGGATTAAGGCGATTCTCGAAATGTTAACTCAGGTATCAGTGTGGCTCCCAGATGTATAATATTATACCTCGTAAATAATATTTGTCGTATTTGTATCGTCTATATAAACGTTAGACACTGTTTACTGTCTGTCAGTTCGAGTCCATTTGTGTGCTCGAATGTCTGAAAATGCTGAAAGGCAAAACCCGGGTCGTTAGTGACAAAATACATTGAAGTGTACAAAATCTTAATAATCCAAATAAATATTGGATTCTTTAATATGAAAATATCATTTGGTGATTGTGTGACGCTTTTAATAAATAAGTTACGACTAGAAAAACGAGTGTCACGATCGTCTGTTAATCTCTATGTATCATGATAGCAAAGAAAAGGTTAACTATAATGTCTAAATGCACCGTAATAATACGTGTAATCACGATTAGAGTTTGCAGACCCCTGATTTTAGCTCTGCAATGATCCGAATCCAATCCTGTTCTTTTGTGCAAGATATCTGCGCGCCCCTCTGATAAATATTATTTATGACCCCACTGGACTGAAAGTGTTTTGCAGTATTTCCTGCCCTGCCAGAGAAATGTGCAAAAAAATCTAATCGGAAATAAACCACTGAGCAAGAAGCATGAGTGATTGCTCCATCACACGAAGGGTTACAACCGCCATAAATATTTGTACAGTAATAATTAATGATGACTTTTTCACGAGTATAAGTACCGGAATAATCAGTTAATGACTTATAAAACACATGTTATATAAGTCCACTTGTCATGTGGAACATAAATACCCTAATGTCCGCTCCCAATGTGGAACATATAGTCTCCTAATGGAGGTATCTCAACAGAAGTTTTTCTACGAGAACTACTTGTTACTCAGTTGCCCAACCTGTATTTTTTCAAGAGAGTAGGGATATAAGGATAGGACTAATACAGGACTAGTAGTTAGCTAATTTTTCTCGCTACGCCCCGTTTTTTAGGATAGAATGGGTGGGTGGGAGAGAGAATTTTCACAAATCAATTGAAAAACCAGTTTTATGAAACTGTCCGTACCGAGGCTTGAACCCGAGACATTCGCAGCCGTAGCCAACGTCGTTAACCACTGCACTATGGAGTCAACTAAGGATACTTAGACGGAAATAGAAACATCGTTTTTAAAGATGTACCCCAGGTTAAGACAACTTCATACAATACGAGCGGGTAACCTCAACGATACAACTAAGATTAACATTTAAAATTCTATAAAAATGTTTAAAATTCGTCTAAATGAAAAAAAAAATACTAAATTAACGTTTATATTTAAAGTTTTCTACAGATCATACACGTATGATATTATTTTTTTAATTATATATGTTTAATTTAATGTCTGTATGTTGTACCATAAAATAAATTCAAATATAAAATTGTAGGTGCATAATATTATTTTCGTGCTATCGTATGAAAACATATAATCTTTTTTAACAAAAAAAAAACCTAGAGAACGTATAAAAATATCAACCGCAAGACAAACAATTCACCTTTCCAAACATTTTCTAGGAACCCAACCCCGGTTTATCCCAGGATATACCTGTACAAACAAAAACTCACGTGATGGTCCATTGGCGTATTGATTAATTGCAATATTTTATAAAGTAAAAGCTATTTGCGTTTGCATGTATTTAAATACGATTAACTACTGGAATAATATATTTCCTGGAAAATAAAACAAACAGATACCTACTTTAAATCTTAGTTTCATGATTTTTGAATATTTTGCGTATTCGTTTTATCAAAGAAATATGATTATTTGATTTTGTGATTGGCAATCAGAAATAATATTAAATAGAAATTGATTACTATAGCAAGCACTTATTTTCAAAAACATTGTTGCTTCATATTTGTAATTTATTTATTCGGGTGTAGAAAAAACGGTAGAGTAACAAATTCTCCTGAATATATATTATTACATAATTTTTATACATCGATTAATATTCAGGTAACAAAAATTTCAATGCAGAATTTTTTTGACTATCTAGTAAGTATTTTCACCATTATTTTTAAATTAACTTTTTCAAATAAGAGATTTTGAATATATTTGATGAATTGTGTGGTTTTGAATGACTAACTTTCACATTAGAAAAGTCATAATTGGGTAGGGTGGTCGCTGTTTCAGTGATTTCCAATATCTGAAATGTTGCAGCAAACCACAGGCAACTAATCACTTCCCAGAAAAATGTCAAGAGATGAACAGTTAAAAGGAAGATCAACTCAAGTCAGTGCAACTAACAGTTAGACCAGTAGCCCACGCTGACTCGGTTGCAACAAGGATGAATCATATTGCCTTTAGTAATATTTCAGAGTCATACGGAAAGCGAGTAGATCTCAAATCACTAATTTTTTTTAATTAATTCAGTCACATAAGTGCATAGCTCAAGTCTTGAATTCTGCTTCTAAGACACTCCTGACAATCATTAAAAAACGCTTAACGCTGCTTTGTTACCGGATACGCCTAGAAAAATCTTAAAATTGAATGATGATGGGTACAACATGGATTACTCTGGAAAGATAGTGATTCTGTAAATTACCCGTCAGCCATTGAAACATGTAATAAGTCAATATCAATTAATTATAGTATCGTAAAATCAATTAATCATTTTACAAATGAGTTTGCTCCCAATAATGCAAAATATGAATTTCAACACATGTTTGATTTAATTAAATAGTTTTAAGGGAAACAGATTAACAGGAATTTATTTCAGATGAGATTACGATTTGAATTTTTTTGTTTGATTTGTTTTCCATTTCTCTATGTTTTTCATCACCCTGTAATAAATTTTAATAAAATGTTATATTATATATTGTGATGCCCAATTAATCTAAGAACTTTGAAAAGCTCACGTTGAAATAAAACTGTTTACAAGAAAACTTCTCCTCAATAAAAAAAGAAACTCAGAAGCTTTTCGTCTAAAGAAATATCCATTAAGCATGGCGAGGATTTGAAGGAGGATGTATGTAGTGGCTGTAGATGCCCACTGCCTGTAATAACAACTTTTCTATTTCGGGCAAAGTGCTCCAAAGTTTTCGGCTAAGGGCATTAACGACAATATTGTATATGATGGAACATCCCCTGAAATACACCACTTATGGGTTGATCTCCCAGTAGTAGGGGCCTATTTTATTTTAACGATGTTTTTATTGGATAACGTTGCGAAAATGAGTGCTATTTGTTGAATAAATTTTCTTTTTCTTGAGCCTTGTTTGTAAAAAGACTTTTTGAATTATCTTTTCAGTATTTTAATCGATTAAAAAACAGTCTATCAAATTGTCCGATAGAATAAGAAGAACAGTTAGCCATTGACCACTAAGCTAAAGAGCCAGGAATATATATATATAATAATGATAACTTTTGTCTTTCATTAAATACACAGAATTTAAAAATAACAAAAATGTACTTAAGCATTAGAAATATTTAAACTTTAAGCAATGTAAAGGTATTTCTTCATATTTGATGGCGATTGAATCAATATAAATTGGTTTCATTGATATTATATAATGTTTTATATACTGACCATTTGGTTGGTTTAATACACGTTTTATATTGCAAAATACACTATTAACATACTTTAATTTATTTACAATAAATGTCTTCTATTTCTTTGAAATATACTACTTTAAGCCGAGAATGGACAATTGATACCTTAGGAGTAAAAAATATATTGACAATAAGTTATTTGAAAAGTGTTTGCTAACGTTATTTAATACGCCAAAAGTGAAACGTCAAACGTGTGCGCCAAATAGTCGAAAGCTGTTTTAAGAAATATCCAAACCTGTCTGCAACAGATGACCGTTTTAAAAATTATAAAAAAACTTGTCAAACTGTCAAATTAATCAATTTATTTAGCTGAGAGGCGTATAAAGACATTTTAATACTCTTCACCTCAACACGATCACATACTACAAATTAGCACGAGAATTCAAAATAAGGCTGGATGATCGATTTTGTACAATATATTTTAATTACTTCCTGTTTGATTGGTATTAACTTTCATTTGTGTCACTTCGAACAGTAATGGTGTAACTCCAGTTTTGAAGTTTTGAGAAAACCAAGGTTTTGTAAAATGTTCTTCGAATCAAATAACTACCATTCATAACTGTTTCTCAATCAACTGAATAACTTAAACGTTAGTATAGTAGTGAAGTCTGTCCGGACACTTAACTCTTATTCTGATATTGGAAGTACTACACTATTATTCTGAAAAACATCGTTAAATATGGGAATCTAAAAACAAAAAACAGAAGAAATTAGGAGTATATATGGAGATGGATCATTATTAAACTAATAGAATAACATCTTTTAAACGTGTTTGAGGTATAAACTCATATTTCGTAATGTTGAAGTTACACCATTACTATCCGAAGTGACACATTTCTTGGATAAAAGACGTTTATAAAAATGAAACACAATTAAATGTACTTATTTCACAATTTTGATATCAATAAACATAATTATTATAGAAACTGGGTTTGATTAGTTTGTCTGAGTAGAGCTGTTGCCTTGTAAAGCTGGGCCTGATCATGAAATATTTACAAAATTTTATATCAAACCATGAATACAGTTTGGATTATTGAAATTTTGTACACTTCCATTTATTTTGTCACTAACGACCCGGGTTTCGCCTTTCGGCATCTTCAGGCATTCGAGCACACGAATGGACTCGAACTGAGAGACAGTAAACAGTGTCTAACGTTTATATAGAAGATACAAATGCGACAAATATTATTTACGAGGTAAGATATTATACGTCTGAGAGCCACATTGATACCTGAGTTAAAATTTCGGGAATCTCCCTAATCCTTATTTTGTAAACACCATATTAACAGAGTGGCGAATGGCCGCTTTTCAACTTCTTTTAGAAATACCAGTGATTTTACAATTATAATAGTATTGTGGGTTTTGACGGGATGTAATTCGACGAATGGGTAAATATATACAATCATTCCACATTATAAGTTAAAAATAACAAAGTGTCTAGTTCAACAAGAGTTTTCGTGGAAATTGTTGTTAACAATGCTAAATTGTTTTATTTTTATTAGATGAACTTGATTGTACCACACCAAAGATCATGTCTTTTCAATGATACATTTAATGTAAATATTTATATTAGACAGCGACAATAAGGAATATTAACATAACAATTGATTAAATAATTAAAGTAACTAAACAACAGTTAGCTTAAATATACAAATAGCAATGCTATAAAAAATAAAAATAAAATAATGATTTCAATAATTAATAGAAGTTTTATTGGTAATAAACAAGATCTGGATCTATAAGACCACCGTGATTATTTTTTTATGACAAATACAGGATATCTCTTTCAATAGACATAATTTGGCAATTCCGGAGAAAATACTACTAATCTTGATTTATATCTGTCTGGTTTAATTTTAAACTCATATACCTTTGAATTAAACGCACCAGTAATGAATTCGGAGGTCCAGTGATCTGGAGATAGCCAGGTTGCATTCTGACGAAAAAGAATATCTGAGAAGAATAGATATGAAACTCTAAATACCTAACTAAATACTTTATTGTTTTTACCTTATGGTGTAATTCCCATTTTCAGTATATTATTAAAGTTATTTATTATCTCTGCCAGAGCTTTTGAATCACAAAATAGTTAGTCTTTTTAAGTCAAGCCATATAATATTGGTTGCGAATTTTTGTGTCATCATATAACTTCATAGAGTCGAGTTGTCGGAAATTAATATGTCGACCACGTTTACTTAACGATTGTTCCAGAATAGTTTGCCAAGTTTTAAAAGTTAATGGCAGTATTAACGTTTTCCATTAACGATGTTTATTACGCAGTTTTATTTTTTCCACTTTACTACGGCCTGCTTTTATTTCGATATTTTTATTATTGTGTTTCGAATCATATCAGTATTAACAGTGACCGCTGAGGATAATAATATGAATTTTTTTCATTATTGGTATTATTTTTAACTCATTTTAAACAATTAAAGTGAAGATTAAATTTGAATCAATATTTTTTTTACATTTTCACACGTTTTTTCACTTACTAACCTATCTTTTTCTTTCGGCATCTTCATGTATTAAATTTAGGATAATTTTAAGGTTGGACGTCATTATTATCAAATCGGTAATAACATAAAGTGATATCTCTATCAATGTTCCTCAAAAGCATAGTAACAAAAACCTGTTTACCTTGTCTTTTATAATATATACATTAGAGCCTTGTCCGTTTCCAATTTGTAGCGTATAGCCTTCTAATGCAGGTATTTCAACAGTAGTTTTTCTATAAGACCTATTTGTTACTCAGTTTCTCAACCTCTATTTTTCTACGAGAGTGGGTAGTGATTGTAAAAGAATAGGGCTAAAACAGGACTAGTGGTTGGAAAATTGTTATCACTATGTCCCGTTTTTATTGGATCGGATTGGTGGAAGGGAGTTTAATATATTACAAACATCCGTGCTTTCGGACATAAGTCGATTTAAAATCATTTTATGATATTGTCATAACTGGGATTCGAGCCTATACGATCTGTAACCGAAGCCAGCAGTGTTTACCACTGCACCAAGGACTTAAAAATATAAACTATTTACTTACTGTCATTTGCATCATACATTTTTATTGAAAAAAAAACAGGACGAAGTGGTTATTCTCAACTAATTGAAATATTAATCTACAGACAAAAGGATAGAGATATTAAAAACAATTTTAGACAAAAATGAAGTTAAGTTGTTATGATTATATCGATTAACGATCAGTTACCTTAATTAATGGTAGTAATCTCTTTAGGTGGATTTAAGTATCATATTTGATATAAAATTAAATTGATAATTTTATCATTGTCATCAAAACTAAAAAAACATCACATTGTTTGGATAAACCTATCTTTGTTAAATTGCTATTTTATAATAGAACGGAAATAAGTGTATAAAAAATGAATCTCTACAAAGCTACCGCTGAATCCATCGGGAATATTATCAATATTCGCCTATCACATCACAACCACAAGCTGACACCATTCTCGTATTTGAAATAACTAATTTATATCAAATATAATTACCTTTATAGTAAATTTGTTTCTTAAAAAAAACCAAATACTTATTAATCATTTTTATTTATGAATTATATGAAATATTAATTAATTTTTAATCTTACAATCATTGACTTTGGATTCTTTTAAATTCATTGAGCTGTGAGATATTTCCTTTCTGATTTACCCAATTGTCCCTCATTAGTTTGTCATAAACTATGAAGCAGCCTTACTGTGCTAAGTAACACTATCAGAATTCAATAGTCTTCGATAAAATCAATTTTATAACACCATTACTTACCAGATACTTGTATAAATATGATTTACATTAAAACAAGTTTAAAGTCGAGTCACGATTGAGTAACACGTATATATCGATTATGTGAATCTATCCTCATCCCTATATTCTCGTTCATCCCCAATCAAGCGGTTTAGGCGCCCAAGTTAAATATGTCCCCATTACGCCTCTACGCTTCTACGCGTCTACGATGTCGTAGGCGCACTACGATGCAGGGTCAGCTTTTGAATTTTTATCGCCCTTAAAAATGTTAAAAATCAAGTCAATAATTGCTTTTTCTTATAATGCTCATCCAAAGACATATCTTTAGTCGTTCTTTTTAAAACTATATGAAAAAAAATTATGACTATCAAGAAATGTGCTCAATCTGTTTCTTAATCAATATTTATTCGTAATCTTAAAAGTGTGTCTGTTTTTTAATTGTTTTGACATGCTTGTGCCGGGTGTAGAAAATGGGTGGGCAACGCGCTTCAAAGTTTTTTTGTGTCGTATTTGCTGTGTGACGAAAATAATACTGTTATTTCTTTATATGTGTCGCTGCTTTTCAAAAGCAGCCACATGCATGTTAAGGTATTTTCGCTATTCTTGTCAATTGCTATCGACGTACTTGCTTTTAATATTTCTGAAATAAAAAATGGTCCAAATGCTATTAAATACCAAGGAAATCAGTATTTCTATAATCTTCCAACACTGTGGCTGTGTACACGACGAAACAAAAAAGTGGTTTTTCTCAAGTTCGTCCATTTTGGATATGGCTGCTTTTGAAAAGGAGCAACACATATTGTGTCCTTTAAAGATATAACTTAGGCCCCGATTTATTTAAAAAAATACGTTAATACAATTGGATAACTTTCGTTTTCAAATGCTACCATTTTTATTGTAAGCTATACAAATTTTTTACACTGTATGACTTGGGATAATTTTTGGGATAACATACCATACAATTTTACAACTTTGTTACTACTCCATTGTTTGTATTACTAATTGTGACTCTGGTTTTGATCTAACAGAAGGTTATTTATTTATCAGGTGTTCATTGATCAATTTTATTTTTTTATTAAAACTACTGCTGAATCCATCGAATATTTTTAGGATGTTCATCATAGTTATAAACTATTTTTGAATGGAATTAAGTGAAAAATGTATCTTTTAAGTAACTCAAACGGTAAAATTCAGTAAGTTCAATTATTCCAAATAGTTGTTAGAAAGATTATCAGGATAAGGTTTTATAAATGCAAACAAGTTATTGTTTCAAGCAAAACTTTTAAATAAAACATCATTTTTGTTTTGCGAGTGTTGCAGTTTATCATTTACTCGAAGAGATTTAAAAATTGCTTAAATACTTCATTGAGTAGTCATAGTTGCTATTTCTACTTTGGTTAATCAATGTATAAAGAAATCAATTCATGTATTCAACATGCGTGTGAAAAGACAAAAAAATATACAGCATGAAAGATGAATTAGCTATTATATATTCTTAAGTGCGTTTGATTTTAATTTTCGTCTCTTATTGTATATTCTTTCTATTCATATATAATCGTAACACTTGTTTGGCTTGTATCGTTACATGCACCGACCCTGCAGTATCTCACACCAGCGTGCACGCAAAAAACATGATTTTATACGGACGGAGGCTTTCTCACTGGAATTGGGGTAATTTGCTATCAGCACGCAGTCTGGGAGCAAACGAAGCCTTCGAGATGGC
The DNA here is from genome assembly GCA_022494535.1 of Himalopsyche phryganea. NCBI lineage: Eukaryota > Metazoa > Arthropoda > Insecta > Trichoptera > Rhyacophilidae > Himalopsyche > Himalopsyche phryganea. Next base: position 54,095 of record JAGVSL010000139.1, read on the forward strand.
ACAAAGAGAAGCTCGTAATAACTGGCGATCTTCCAATGCCTCTTACTAGCTATGTGTGTATTAATACTATTGAATAGAACCAAAATTGCAACTTTTGAATTCATGATATATAATATTATGATAAATGGCTGATTTGAATATGTGTAAAAAATATTCAGGAGGTAATTGTGTAAAAAAAAGTTATTTAATGGTTTACGCCTTCCTACAGGGTGTTTTCTTCAACGTTTTAACGTGAACTGTGTATTAATCGGTTGTTCTTTTCGAAAAGAGTAGCTGTAGAATAAAATGTTAGAATTAGTCGTTTGCTAATCGCCTTCGCTTCGACTTGATTTTAGAATCGGATGGCTGTTAGGGAATTTTTAGACATCACAAACAACTATCCTACAAACAGAATCCATAAATCAATTTTTGAAACTGTCCGTACTCAGATTTGAACTCGCGGGAACGATATTGACCACCGTACCACGATCCAGACGATTTAACCCTCCGTATTTATGGTGTAACAATGAGTTACTTCGAAAATTGTGCTTTTTGTAAATAAAATATCTCTACAAATAATCAAAAATTTAAAAAAAATATATAGTTTTCGCCTTCTTTGTCTTTGTCTTTAATCATAATTTTAAAACCTCGTCCATTTTACCATAAAAAATACAAAATTATTGTATAGTAACAATTAATATTGTACACTAATAAATCGAGATGAATGACGTACGGCATTCAACCGTTTTGTTTCAAACGGTACTGAGACACCTCTCGAGCTTGTTCTGATATGAACAATTTCTATTATTACGTCTTTCGATAACTTCACATGGTTTGATATGTATTTCAGGTTTTATACAGAAAATATGAGGTAAAATAATTGTTTAATACTACGTAAAACCATATTTCACTTTTTGGAACTGTCATTTCGCTTTATATATGCGTTTCCATGACAAAACCCGCACGGTAACGAAATATGATTGCAAGTTCAATGTACATGACGCGGTATTATATTGAACCAGTTTTCATGTGGACAAATTTAAATTATATTTTACGATTTTTCCGAACATTTCCCGACATTTCCCGAATGGCCATGCTTGTGAGGCAATAAAATAGAATGGCACTAGAGTCAGGTACATTATCTAATATTATAAGAGCAGTCGCCTGCCGGCCGATGGTTTATTGCAGTCCCACTCCCACTCAGCTATTTGTCATGCGAGAGAATGGAACGGAGAATCCCCCTGGTTGCAATATCGGATGACTTATGCGACGAAATGCAGCTTACATATTAAAATAAGGCTCCGATATGTGATGTCGGGAGTATTGAAAAGAGAAAACTTTGCATGCATCTTGTATGCATAATGCTGTTTTTGATATTCAAAGAATTTCAAAGCATTGTGTGTTATTTCATAAGCGGTGAAAGAATTTTTATGCAGGAAGAAAAAATAAATAAATTTCCTCTACTAACGTATTTTTTTTTTAATTTGTCATTTACTATCTACTTCTTGACAAAGAATAATTCATGCTGAGGTCATCCATATTAAGTCATTTATTTGTGAATTCAGGAGTTGATCCTAGTAATTTGGCTTAAAGTTTTTCATTTTTATTACAGTATACCAATAAAAGAATATTTACAACCGAAGGTGCTAGGAAGAAAATGTCTTCGTTATTTTGGAAGAAAACACTAAATCGAAAAAATTACATATTGAGTTAGTTAAACCAAAATGTTTCTTATTTCAAACTGTACCGTATGATAGAATACTCTCCTTTTTATAAATTACACTTTTAAATTACTTAAAAACAGCTTTGTTCCAATAAACCAAGTGAATGACTTATAGTATTTCACGCATTCGGCAAACTTCAAAGTCCAATTACTCAATAATAGTATTTTGCAGTTAGTGTCTTCTTTCATAAAAACGACGATATCTTCTTTATTAATAAAAAAATGAATTTTTTTCTAATATTCTACTCTGAACAGGACCAGTTTCGCTTATCACAACCATTTTCAGATGATTAAAAATATATATTTCGTGTGTTTAAATTCTCTTTATATTTGAAACTGGTCTTGGTCATTTTACAATTGTGTTATTTTTATAAATAAAATGTCTTCCAAGAACAATCAAGACGGTAGATTTTTCTCTCCTGACCCATGTTTCATCTATATATTAATTATGACCTTAACATCATTCAGAAAAATGATTATTTATATTATGCATACAGCTGCCGCACAGAATGTACTGACAATTATTTTATGTCTCAAATTGTGGATATATTTTTTTTCGACTTAACCCTCAGAAATATCCGTATCCACTCCAAATGTGTCCATCAACAGGTCAGTTAAAGAATTGCTGTTAGTCAATTACTTTTGTTACGCCATGGTTTTATAATCAAACGGGCTCTGTATCCCTTCCACCTCCAGCCACGATAATACGTTCTGGTATTAGCAGATGTTTCCCGTGGCGTAAGCAACGTGAAGCGTATTATTTCAGTTTTTGTGTTGGGACTGTCTCGGGAACAGCTGTCCAAGACTCGGCAGCTTGCTCTTTAGTGTACAAATTGTCCATAGTATAAGAAATATAAATAAATCTGTATAGATCCATTTGCTTGTCATATGACGCCTAAAATTGACTAAAGGTGCTATAGTTTGGTCTATTAGATACTAAGTTGGCAAGGCTTGTGGGTCCGACAGCTGGTCGGACCGACTTGAGTAGCTTTTCCTTCTCATTTAACATTGAACGACAATCTTAGAAGATGTCATTGAATGGTTCTATGTAAATATTACATAAATTTATACGTTTTAACACTTAAAGACTTTTTTTTAAAGTAAGTGTTAATGTTAATCACGTATTTAATATTTCATTATTTTAAAATGGTTGACTAATATCTTTTTAAAAATTCCTAATATGATATTATGCTAATGATTATTTTCGCAATAGTTAAAGTCATTAATAAAGTTTTGCTCAGCTAATAGACTTTTAATGTAGGTTTATTTTTTATTTCAGATTAGTATTTATTGATTTGTAAGAGATTCTTTACATTTTAATTTTCGGTTATGTATAATTTGATTGATGATCTGTAAATTACAACAAATGAGCCAACTGTTTTACATACCTTGTGATTATTAAAATCCGCATGTTTATAATTTCTAGGACCGATTTTTTTCATCACGGCCATTATCAATTGATAAAAATAAAATTTTAACAGGTCCATTTATACAAAATCGTTGTTTCATGAACTATTGTTATAGTTCATTAACCAACTGTTTTATATAGATTTTTTTTGTTAAAATACAATTTTATATAAATAGCCCTGTTTTTATTGTATTTTAATTAGTTAATAATGCTCGTGATGAGCAAAACCGGTCCTGATCATTATAAAAAAGTGGAAGTAGTACGAACAAATTGTGTTTTATTATTAAAATAGATTGTCTTTTTGCCAAGAATTGATAGTTAACACGTTAAAAATGACTTATCATGGAATCGATTTACGAAACCGACCTGAACGTTGACAGGACGAACGCTCCAAAGTGTTGATCGTTTGGCTTAAGTTCATCTGTGGTCTCACATTGCTAAACACGCAGTAGAACAATATTACATTTCACCGTACAGAAAATTTGATATGTTGAGAATAGTTGAAAAAATACCAGAATCACATCGAAACAATACATTTCAAATCATCTCGCTTCAAAAAACATAATTTCATCTGTCACTACGTCAAGTCAACATCTCAGCGGGTTTGTTTGTATGACAAAAAATAACATCTGTTTCCCTCCGATCGATACGTCACTGGACATCAAACACACCACAGTGCCTTGCCTAAACGTTTTATACAGGGAGTTTTTGCTCTTCTTCTTAGAATGTTAATCTGTTAGTAAGATTTTTTTATTATAAAAAACATATTACTACTTTTTTAATTTATTTATTTTTACTCGATAAATCATCAGACAAAAATGTCCGTCTATCGCCATAAATACCAGTGATGTTAAATAAATGAATGCTAGTTTTCCTGAGAGCATGGTCAAGTGGTCAACCTCGTTGGCTTCTGTTTAGGTGCTCGCGGACTTGAGTCTCAGAACGGATAGTTTCATGAAATGATTTTTCAATTGACGTATTTCTCTGTTAAAAGTTAAATGTATGTGGGTCTTAGATTCCGCCCTACCCACTCAATCATAAAAATGAGGCGTAGCAAAAGTAACAATCTTACTATAATCACGTTTTTCTATTCCTACTTTCTTCGAAAAAAAAGGTTAAGCAACTTAACAAGAAGCAGTTCTCGTTAAAAAAACTATTAAAAATATTCTGAAAAATGTGAATGAAAGTTTTAGATCAAAAATTTATTCTTGTTTACATAAAAAAAAACAAAGGTTTTGTCAGGTATATTTATTGAATTGAAGCATTTCATATCTCGTATATAAAAAACAAATAAACTTTGGTTTCTTGATTCAAAGTTGTCCTACTCCTCAAAAATGGAAATCGAACCCAAAAATATAGGATACCTCTCAACTCGATTCCCTGATGTACCGTTTTGGCGTATTACAAGTGCATGCCCCGTGAGTATGTACGCAGTGAATTTTTAACTTTACAAAACAAACTTTTTCAATTTCCGAGAGTTATGCACACTGAATAAAGAATGCACCCCTGTCCCGGATGCAAGCAGAATGCAAATATCAGTTCTGAATCTGCGGAACGCTTTGGCATCAAACGGTAATTTTTTTGAAATATTTAAAGAAGAACAATTTCGAAAACGTCGCATATAATGTTTGCTTAAATATATTACGAGATACAAAAAAATATACTTTATTATCATAATCAATACACAAGAGGTAATTAACGCTATACTTTTTTATCAATACTTCAGTTTCCAAGTATAACAACTCAAAAAATATCATTAATAAGATAACAATATTTTGGGTAGGCTTAATCTATTACTGAACATTTCAATGAAATTCTACAATCATCAAAAAAGATATGTTTATATTTATGATGTTATAAACATAATTTTTCTAAATTTAATAATAAGAATTTAAGAGGTTTTCAAAGGATATTCGTAGTTGTTTCCGCTGTCATTCTAAAATATTCAAAGATTACCACTAAACTTGTTACATTTTGTAACTGGTAGGTATTGATATTCTAATCATTTTCTCATTCTTAACTAAACTTAACTTAAAAATGCAATTTGTTTGCTCGTTACACTTTGGAACCGAGTTATCGATATATTATTAAATGCTGACAAAGCAGGTTAAATTCAAACCTGAAGTGTCACGATTTTTCATTTATTTTTTTCATCGAAATTGAACACGATTTTGATTTTGGAAGAAATCAATATGAATTCGGTCAAATTCTCCGTCCCAACCTTGAGAATATGGCCTCCTGATGGAGGTATCTCAACAGAAAATGTTCTATGACAACTGCACTTTTTTTCAAGACGGTAGGGCTATAGAAGGATAAAGCTAGGACAGGACTATTAATTAGCTTATTGCTATCGCTACGATTGCAGGAGCGGGAGGGAGTTTTAGACATCACAAACATTCATGAATATTAACATAAATCCATAAATCGATTGAAAGATAATTTATGAAACTGTCCGCACTGAGACTTGAATCCAACACATTTGTAACCGTAGTCAACGACGTTACCAACTGCGCCAAAAAGTTATTTATTGCAAAAAAACTAACATTAATATTACTGTTAAAAGAAATTACGAATACTCAAATTGAATCCGTGAATGATTAATGAATCTCATAAAGTGGCTTATTTAATAAATAATGGTTAAGGTATGTTAATAGAAATACTTTTTAAATTTCATGATAATCTTGTCGATTATCTCAAAATCATGTTTTTTAACTTAACGCCTTCTGCCATTGTAACGATGATTTGTTTATCTGTTATATTCACATCATATTACGAGTTGCTGTGACTTCAACATAGTTTACGTTGTTGTGACGAAATCACAAGTAGCTTTAGTACATTTGTACTGGAATATCGCTAAAGGTTATCAGAATTATAGTCATCCATTTATGAATCAGCCTACAGTCAACTTACAGTGATTTCCAATTCCAATTCCATGTCTGACGACGACTACCAAAAACATACGAACAGCTCTGCGGTGATGTCACGTGATCCTGTACACCTATTATAGTACTATATGTGCTTAATACATGAGATCAATCGAGGAGAATAGGCATTACATACACGAAGGTACACGTTCTAAAACAAAATGTTATCAAAAAAAAAATGTCAGGAATTCAAATCTGGGATACCTATTACAACGGTCGATTACTTTTATCGTTTACACAAGTTTTTAGTAAAACTGATTAGAATATTTTCGCAGTGTCAATAAAAAATAATTAATCTTAATTACTTCAATATCGTAATAACATACTCTACCTAAAACTTTTTCAACTGAGGAATATTTATAAAAATATAACTCATACATTATGTTAACGAACGTTTTTATTTGTATAAATGTAACTCCTTTCTACACAAAATTGACAGTTACCTATAATTTGAGAACTGTATTTTTTAAACAGTTTTATGTGTTATATTTATTTTAAAAATAAAGCACAATTTCAATATTTTCTATAGATTCAGCGGTAAGTTTGTGGAAATTAATTGTTAATTTAAAATTAAAATTGATAACTTTGTTATAAAACTTGTTTTATCACTAACGTGACACGTTTTTCTTCTCAAGAAGCATCTTAAGACTAACCATATCGTAAGGTTATTTATTTCAAAGGTAAACAATGATTCTAATTCTTACATTAAACATGGGTGGGTTTTATTTCATTCCACTGGACGTGGGGAGGTGGGTAAGACATAAATACTGATAGACTAGTTATGTTATATTTAGTCTGAAGTTGCTTCTTAAAGAGGCGAAACGCGTTTTTGTTAATATTACTTCCACACGACTTTCACCTACCAATTTCGCTCATCACGAGCATTATCAATTGATATAAATACAATTATAACAGGCTATGTTTTTGGTTAATTTTTATTATTAGAATTGTAATAATGCAATGTGATGTTGAAGAGTTGTTTTCCTATTTCAATACTATAAAAAGTTAAAGGAATTTGTCTGTCAAAAGTTTATGTCTAAAAAATAATTAAATATCATAAATAAAAAGATTTTTATGAGTAATAATACATTCTGTATGTTGTTTCAGACATTTAAATGTCAAAAATTTAATAACAAACCTTATAAAGCTAGTACGGAGCAAGGCATATTAAATTTCTTTTCGCAAAATTCTATCATATTTTTACAGAGCCGTTGAACGTAATCGCGAAAAATTCATTTCGTTAATAGTTTCAAAAACATCCCCCTCTTGAGGCCGTCCCCTGTCTTGACAAAAATGTGTTTGTCACCGTGAAGTGAAACGTATACATAAAAAAGCTCCGAGAGAAAGGCAAGCTTCCAGAGGCAAAAAGGAATATAATAATAAAATATGGCGAAAAGTTTAGACTTTAGCTCCTGAGCTGAGTGAAAGGGGAGCCTCTAGATTTGTGAACGAAGAAGCAACTTTTGGTTTATCGACTAGAAGGCTTAAGCTACTCTAATGCTTTGTTTATACCACTAAGCTTTTTCTTATGTTTATATTCATAGTTTAACCTGTAGGTAATATAATATTTTATTGAACAACAAACGTTCCTTTAATTATACACCAAAAAGTAACACATGTTTTGTAAATAGAATGGCGTCAGAGAAGAATATAAAGCTAGTAGTTCAATCACATATTATTTCCCAGTGATTTTTAAAGAACGTTATCACTTTATTTTAAGTTATCAATCTCACACGTTCAATTATAATAGTGTTTTTAGTCGTATATTCATTAAACATATTTTTGATTACATTTAAATATTTTATCGTACAATAAATATTTATAAACTGTTGTTTAACATCATAAAAACGAGATTAAAAGAAAAATTTGATTTTCTGTTGTGGAAAAATGATAATTTGTTAAAAACACCAGGCGTTTTGATGGTGAAAACCTAATACCTTAGCATTTAATAAAAGGATTTCTAACTCAAAAAACATGATACAGTACAGATATTAAAAAATAAGCATGATAAAATTATTAATTTAAGATATCGACTGAGCGTGCTTTTTTTGAGATTTTGTACATTTCCATGTATTTCAATTAAAATTTGATACAATTATTATTGACATCATCAAACGGATTTTCGATGTTACTCTATTTTGAATGTTCGCGTACCCATTGCGAAAAAATAAAAGCTGAATTTACTGAAATGTTACTGGGTTGATATTTTTTTGGACTATTGACCGTTTGATTATGAAAGTATTTCTTGTACACAAGAAAGTTTGATTTTATTTTTATAACAGTCATTTCAATATAAAACTAAACAGTCATTTCAATATAAACATATCGAGTTTATCATTTTTCTTTACTTGTTTTTTTTTTTTAAATAATAAATTTCCGATATACGTGTACATGAAAAAAATTTCATTTTGCTTGTAATAACCTGAGAGCTTTACTTTTTCTTAGTACTAACTCTCATATCAAATAACCTTAACATGCTTAAGCCACCTTAGAAGTAATTTGATAATCATTTTAGATATATATTCTTCATAATATCGTTAACAGCGGAATTCCGACTACCTTCCTCAATCAGAATTTACAAACGGATTCCTACTGATAGTCTAAGATTCATTGAATCCTTCTCAAGATGTAACGTCAGATAATCTGGAGAAGTGGTTTTAAGTAGAAACAGGCATGAATAATTTGAGACGCATGGAATGGTTTATACTTTCAAGTAAACAAGGTATTCATTAGGGAATAAAATATTATCTTTAAATAAAATCTTAGTTGGTATTTATGAATATTCTGTTCTACTAAGAAAATTCAAGTTTTATTATCATGTCAAAGAATTGGTAGCAGAGGCTCACGTTCGTAATTAATTATATTTTTCAAGATTTAAAATCAAAATGCTCGAGATATCTTTCGAAATTAAATAACTGGATTTAAAATCAAGAAGCTAAACAAAGTGACTTGAGATCAACAAAGAGAAAACACATACCTTGGTTCTCAAACGCCAATTGACAAGACGATATACACTATTACCTATTACTTCACCTCCAGTTTAATGCACTCAAAATTTTAAATTCAGACTTATGTATTAATACTATTAAATTTTATATAGCTTAACATCAAGAGTGACAGAAATTAAACTAATCACTAGATGATTTCAAAATCATTTTCTCATATTTTTCATAATATCAATACGTAACAAAATTTAAACAAATTTTTACTGATCAAAGCTTAGTAATCGGCGTCCGTAGCGCGGTTGGTAGTGTAGTGGGCTACGGCTACCGATATCTCGGGTTTGATTTCCAGTGCGGACAGTTTTCATCAATTGATATTTTAATCGATTTATGAATTTCTGTTCGTAGAGTGTTTGTGTTGTCCAAAATCCCCTCCTCACCCACCCATCCAATCCTCACGGGGCATAGCGAGAATGATTAACCAACCACTAGTCCTGTGCTAACTCTATCCCTACTCAGTCCTGAGTATCAAACAATTCTCATAGAAAAATTCTATTGAGATACCTCCATTAAGAGACCATATGCTCCATGTTGAGAGCGGACATGGAAAAAAGTCTAGTAATAGACTGAAAACATTTTCTCTTTAAATTATTTACATTGAACAAATTTCACTGTTTCCTTATTGTTTATATAGTGAGCAACAATTATATGATAACAAGAATCATTGAAATTGTCATTTGTGTATGCATAATCAACCTCCAAATATAATGGAATAAAAATGAGATTTTAACTGAATAAAAAAAATTTGAAAATATGTTTTTTTATGATTTTAATAAAAATGTGTTGCATGTAACGGCCTTTATTTAACGTAGAAACAAACCTTAATTCCTTACTTCTCGCGCTCTTTTGGCGTTTGATTTAGATGTGTTTTTACTTTGAATTTATTCCCCTCGTTTTAGGAGACGAATCCGGCGACTGGCAAGTAGCGCAGCGGGTAGTGGTGTGGGGTTTGTTTTTCGCAAACTGTGACGTCATGCGAATACGTTTCTAGTAATAATAATCCCATTTTGCGATCTCCTTTGAAAGCTCACTAACCTATTGAGCTTTTTTAACTACCGCTAATAAAGCTTACCTTTTTTCCAGAACATTTGAATCAAATTTGGATTATTGAGATTTTGTACACTTCCATGTATTTTGTCACTAACGACCCGGGTTTCGCCTTTCGACATCTTCAGGCATTCGAGCACACGAATGGACTCGAACTGAGAGACAGTAAACAGTGTCTAACGTTTATCAAACAACACGATATTTTAACACTAATTTACTGTAGAGTTCAGTCAATCTTGCTGTACTAGCAATATTGATATAATTTAAGACATCGACTGAGGGTGCTTGATGGAATTTCAATATCAAATTTGGATTATTGAGATTTTGTACACTTCCATGTATTTTGTCACTAACGACCCGGGTTTCGCCTTTCGGCATCTTCAGGCATTCGAGCACACGAATGGACTCGAACTGAGAGACAGTAAACATTTGAATCAGTTTTCTTTACATCAAGTTAAGTATCGGATTTGCATAAACTTTTGATATATGATTATTGAATTATTTATCCAATGTATTACTACGGTTTTTGATAAATCTTGTTCTGAAATACCTGTCTAATTATTTCGTAGAAATAATAAATATTGTCGTTTCCATGGCAAAATTGTACATCTCAGATTCTCAGTTTTTAAAGAGAGCATAAAACTGTTTAAGAAATTATTTTATCAAATTAAATGAAATATGAAAATAACACGTATTTAAAATTAAGTATATATATATAATTAATTGACATGCTATTTTACATGCACTTAAGGGTGATTTTTGAAATCGATACAAAAACCCATCTGCAGATGTACAATTTTGCAACGAAAACTACGATAATTTAAAGAGTTTTTGCGTAGAAGTGTCAAATAAATCGGTTATCCATTTAAATGGCACAAAAAGAAATGATTTTAAAAAATTGTGTTGACAAAATTATAATATGTATCTTTAAATATACAATTAAAAGACGTAACTTTGTTATTTCACTGGTTGTGCTACAAATTGTGACAAGTGTTTCATCTTTTTGAGAAGTATCTTCAGAATAACTGTACCGTTTGCTTATTTATTCATAAGGTGAACAATAATTCTAATTAAGGACTTAATAAAGATTTTTTGATAAATAAATTAAAGAGTATATGATAAATAATTAAGGATTTCAAAGCGCATTTTTTGCTTTGCTGCTTTAATATTTTCGACGGTTTGATTTTCACTTATAAAGTACAAAAATTTAGGGTGGGAGGTGGGATTGTTTCTTTCTATTGGACGTGGAGAGCGGGTTAGAGACAAACAACAATCGTTCTAATTACACTATTGTTTGGAAATGAAAATCTCAAGTGAAATTAAATTTAATACTCGTAAGCCACCTTTCGTACTTAAAATGCCATTTACAAATAATTGACTGCTGTTAAAGCTTTTATTAATTTCTAAAAACTATGAGCATTTTATTCACTCGATGGAACATTTATACGTCATTATTTTTGTTAAAATAATGATCGTTTTTAAATAAATGATTTGTAAATTCTGCATTACATTACATAAATGCATTAGATGACTGTTCAATGTTGATTTTCAATAAAAAATAATTAGGACCCTGCAACAAAGGAAATCCTTTTACTTTAGTAGTCAAGATATGAGCGTTTGAAATACAGAAAAAGTTCAGCCTCGTCAGTTGACAGGTGGTAGAAGAACAGAAAATATTCAACAAGGGATATTTCATTGTACAAACAGGAAAAATATGAACTTTGGAAATGATTTTGATCAAATTTGATCAAATTAAATATATAAATTGTATATTTTAACGAGCATTATCAACTGATCATCAGTTCTCGTGATGAGCGAAACCGGTCCTGATCATCATAAATATGTGGAAGTAGTACAAATGAATTGTGTTTTATTTTTTTAAATATAATTTTCTTTCCACCAAGAATTGACAGTTAACACCTTAAAAGTAAACTGTTTATACTTAAACAGAGCTCATGCTAATATTTTTTGCATTTAAATACTAAAGAATTACGACTTTATATTTTTCAAAAAATCGTGTCGAATAATCTATACTCATTTGAACAATCTGTTTAATCTCTTCGATACACTGGTCATTCAAAAAAAGGCAAGTACTTATTTGGTCAGTATCTAATTCAATTAACGGTCAGTAAATTTTAAAGAAACGGTCAGTAACAAATGCATAAAACGGTCGTTATAAAAATAAAAATGGTAAGTAAATATTAAAGATACGGTCGGTAAATATTAAAGGAAGGTTAGATTAGGTTAGATTAAGATAATTAAGTAAAAAATATAAAATAAAATATAAGGCTTAATTTAATTACTAACCACGTGTATACTGACGTTCGAATGAATTACTGACCTTCTTGATTAATTACTGACCCAATAAATACAGGCCATTCAAAAACACTGAGGCAGTTAAGTTTGTCTCATTTTATATAGCGAATCATGAAGATTTTTTACTTCACACGTAGAATTTATTGATAGTGTAACAGAATTTAATTTTAAATTTTATTTACATGGCTTAGGATATAATTACTGAAAATACTGTGAATCATAACAGAGTAGTAAAACTATTTTATTTTAAAATATTTCAAAAAAACATAACAATTTTTTGTCAAGCCATATTTATTTTGAAACTATTTTGGCAACGTTTTGTGCAACATCCTGGGGGAATACTTTTATTATTTGCCATGGGCTTAGTGCTATTCATCGCCCTAAATTGCACGTGTCTGTCATCTTGATGCCCCCAAAAAAACGAAAAAATATAACGAAATCATTTTGCTTCAAAGGCCTGCATACACGCATACTCGAACACTTTGTGTACATGAGAGATATCTCAGAAAACTTGACAGAAAGTAGCGTCGTTTCAAAAACGTTAACTTTCATATGGCAGGTAAGGTGGCCAAACATTTTTGTAGAGCATCCAAAAGAAAACTTGGAAATGTGCATTGTATCTAGGCTCATTTCTCTGATTTTCCAGTTCAATTTGACATTTCAATTGACCCATTAATTTTCAATTTTATATAGACCAATGAAGAACAAACGTGTTTAATATTTATTCAACACCAACAATTTAAAACACTGCACTGTGGATTAAAAATAAAGCATTTACACTGAACCATTTCGAGGCAATTTGTTGTCATTATAAATACTTAATTAGTAAATGAATTTATGTAAGCTCACGAGTTATTATTACCTTCTATAAAATCACGACTAGAAAATTAAAAACAATCCGTATTCGTAAAATATGTTTTTTTTTATTATGTGTAATCGTGCATTTCAGTGTTTATGCGTGTTTCACCCGAATTTTGCCACTGTTAGCTTCTTTTTGCATGCTCGAACACAACAACACTGTTGCATCACCAATTTTTATGAAAAAAAATAGATTTTTAAGTCAAAACTAGATACTTACAACACGCGCGTAATAGTTTTTTTAGATGTAGTAGTGTGATTCTACAGAATATCTCTACTATTCACTGTTTGATAATACTTAGAGGCTCGAGCAGTCCAATCTGTTGCGCCACCAATTTCTCCAACTCAAACTTCAATTTCAAACTTTGACTTGAGAAGTTTTTTTAAATTCATTCCGAGAATGTTGACAGGCCTTATAATAATATAGTTTTATAATCAAATTAATCACATATTAGTATGAAACTATTAAAATTAATCAGTATTCAATTTAGTCACATTAAATATATATTTAAATTTATTGTATGCGTTTACGTCAAGTAGATATTAAATTGGACTTGAATTCAAACGCACTCTTTTTTCATGAGAATAACACTAAGGTACCATAATTTATTTATTTGACACAAGTTCAGTAGTATAACGTTGCAAAACATCTAAATGAATGACACCCCATCTTGTCACGTGCACAGAAACGATCACGGAGACATTTTTAAAACTTAAGTTGAAGAATGAAAAAGACGCAGGAGAAATGGGATAAAATAAAAAGGGTATAAAGGGAGCTTTGATTTACGCGTGAAAAAATACACTCGCAATTCGCAATCAATAACTTGAAAATCAAATATTATGAAAAACATTTACTGATTTTTATTTTCGAATCAAAATAAATACGTGATGGAATAAGACGTTGCGTTTAAGTCTTGCAGTCTTTTATAATTAAAATAACTTCATTAGTATTAACGTTTAAGTTTGAGAGAAAAAATCAATGATCTTTTAATTACAATTGCATTTTTTCAAGTTGAAAATATTATGATATGTATTATTTTATTAATCAATATACAAAGTATTATAATATAATATATCCAGTCAAAGAAATCATAATATAATTCTAATCGAGTTGCATCTCCTTTTCAAAATTCAAACTACAAAAGAGTCAAATATACAATTGTCGACCAATCATTGATTTTCAAAGTCAAAGATTGTGATGCTGATATTTTTCATATCTTTTCACCTACCCATGACCCACTCCTAAAATAAGGGAGAAGAGTAGACGATTGAGTAACTGCGGGTTCTTTATTAAAGTCATCCAATCGGTTGTGAGAGATTGAGCAACTGAATTGCAATCAGTTCTTGTTGAACAACTTCAAATGCTCTATTAAGAATTTATATGCTTCACACTGGAATCGGAGATGCATTAAAAGTAGATATTATAAAACACATACCTATTTCTAACACGTCTGTTATAAATAATCAAACATATTGATTGTGTTGGCTATTTTATTTAGACTTTACAATAAATAATTAATTAGTTATAACTATTATATATGTTAATGGATCCTACTTTAAACTAATAAAACATCCCCGACCATGCAATAATGTAAACAAAACTATAAATGACTTCTATTAATACCATAGAATATAATCAAATAACGATTACATAGTAAATAACCTTTCATTGGAAAATTTTGGCAATGTAGTGTGTTGTTTCAAAAAGTTATATTGACATAGGTCAAAGTTGAAATAAGCACCGAACGCGCAAACAACAATGGCGCCCGTTCCGCCAAAATGTGTTTGACGTTTCGCACTTTATCCAATCACCCGCTAGATTTCGCTGCTGGATTGGGGAAGATGAATAGTGACGTCACACGGTCTTTTCGTGGCGAATGCTCTGTGAGGAATTTTATTAATGACGATCGTGAAGCGCAATGGGAGGCGTGAGGGAAAAAATGGAATCGTCCATTTTTCAAGAAGAATAAAATTGATAAAAACATGACACCTTCAGCCTCAAGTCAGACCACAATAGCCTCTGCAGTTGAATATTTTATCATGGATATGAGTGTTTGCAATGACTCTTCCCTCGCAGTTGAGACTCAAAACACTTTTAGTATTTATCTCGAGTCATATTGAATACAGGGAAAAACACTGCTATACATTTTCACCCTTACAGTTTGATCACAAATTTAAAATTAAATAAAAAGTAGAAAAAAATTTTATCAGCGGTATGGGAACAAAAAAATGCGACAGCAACATCTCTTCTTGAGAAAAAGTGTTTAACCTTCCCCTTTTCATGTAAAAAATTCTTTCGGGTGTCATGCTGTCACATTTCGTTTTGGGGTTTGTCATGTAAACACATAAATATGGTGTTATGTAGTATTAAGTAATTAATTTGTGTGTAAAACCTGAAATACATATCAAACTATGCGAAATTATCAAAAGACTCAAGAATCGAAATTCGTCGTAGCAGAACAAGCTCGAGACGTATCTCAGTGCCGTTTGAAACAAAACGGTTGCATAAGGTATGTCATGCATCTCAGATTGTTACTATACTATTTTAATTGTTATTATACTATAATTAATATTCGATGGTAAATTAGACAAAGTTTTCAAATTATGATTAATTAATTATACAAGAAGACGTAAACTTATAAAATGTATTTTCAATTTTTAATTATATTTACAAATAGCAAAATATTGAATTTTTTGGATTATGTACCTAATTCACAGATAATTTAAGGGCTTAAAGGCCGAAGTACCTCATTGTTACATCATGAGTACGGATGAGTTAATGATTTTAACGATTTCTGTTAATCAGTAATGTAATCATTAAAAAATTATAAACGGCAAAATTGTTTTTTAGATGAATTAATTATTTGGAAAAAATACTTTTTCTTCTTCTTCGACCATATTCACTCCTTATGTAGAGCATATGGCTACCACGCGGTGTCTCCATGATTCCCTGTTACCCGCCAATTGCTTTGCTTCCTTCCATGACATGTCAAAGTCCCTAAACTCAGCCAAATACATCCTATGAGACTCTCCAGAGGTATCCGCAGCACGAGATCTAGTCAGTTTATCATCTCTTTTTAAATTTGCTGTTTTTTTTCTATTAAGTTAAAAACGTCAATAAACTTTGTTTTTTTCTTACCTTGAAGATTGATAAATTGTGATTTTACAACCCGATTCGAATTTTTTCTGTTGTATCTTAGAATGTTTAGTCCTTGATCTCCAAAATTGCTACAGTTTTGATGGATATATATTGTTTTTGTCTCGATTGGAAATAATGGTAGTATTTATTGGGGTTTATAACTGATAGAGGTGTTTCATTTTTATGAAATCGTAAACCATAGCTCAATGATCGTGGAAGATTAATGGCCTAAATAAATCGATGAAATAAGACAAATTTTAATTTATTACGCGCAAAAGAAAAATTGGACAGTAAATTACATGCCATTTTTTTTTATAAAGAAATCACCTTTTTGTTAAGTAAATTTTTAATATTATATTATAAGGCAAAAATAGTTTGTGAAAAACGTGTATTAAAGTGTGTAAATTATGATTATCGAAAAAAAAATATTTAGAAAAGACGGAGGGATAATTCCTTTTACCTTTCCACAGTCGATATGTAAGTCAACTTTTGTTATATATTGTGTCTAAGCAGTAAAAAATTAGAAAAATATCGCAAAATGCAATAATTTATCGGATTAAGTATATCGACAACACTTATAAAGCAAGTAAGTATAAAGAACTGGGTAGGTTTATTTGTTTTATAATGCTCTGTGAAGATCATATATTTAATATTTTTGAGTCTATGGTACAGTGGTGAACGTCGTTGGCTTCAAGTTACGGTACAGACAGTTTGATAAATTGATTTTCCAATCGATTTAAGGATTTAATTCTGTTCGAAGACATGGATGCTTTGATGTCTAGAACTACCTGCCAACCACCCAATCTTAAAAACGGAGCGTTGCGAGAGCTATCAGCTAGCCACTAGTCCTGTCCTAGCTCTATCTTTCTACCCCTACTCTCTTCGAAAAGAAAGTTTGAGCAACTGATTAAAAAACAGTTCTTGTAAAAAAACTAATGTTGAGACACTTCCATTAGGAGTCCATATACTCTACATTTGAAGCAGACATGGTATAAAAAACAAAAAAAAAACAGCAAGATTTCTGCTTTACGATCAGAAAGTTTCTTCGTCTACTCAATATTCAATTAGGCTTTTTTTCAGCTTCACATCCAACATCTTGTGTATATTTTATTGTATATAATAATATCTTTTCATATTTACTACGCAAATGTACGTTACGTAAATTTTACTTTTTGCGAAACCCATAATTTAAAAAGACTTAATGAATCTTCCGAACCATTATAATTTATTTATATTTTATACAACTGAATGCCGGAGTATTATTTAATCAATTCAAAAATCTTTAGTATTTTGTATTCGTTCGTATTCATAAGCATTGAGTTTTAAATGCTGGAAAAAGTTTTTCTTAAAAAAAGTTAACTCATACACCGCAATACCTCTCATACACTTTTAAAAGCCTGTAGAATTATTTTCGGAAACTTTCACGCTGTTTTCTTTTTATTTTCATTAATCTACGATCTTTAAAAAATCTGTTAAGACGATGAAATACATCCACAAATATTTGTTTTATACTTTTAATCAACGTTGCTGAAAAATACTTTCTTCACAGTCTTATTAATAACTAACGCTTGTTAATATTAAATTAACAGTAGTAAAAATTGTGTTCCTTTAAAAAAACGGCATAAAATTATTTCATATAAAGTAAACGTGCCAGTAGTTGACCACTTAAGAGAAATATTCAACAAAATAATGATTAACGTTTAGCATAATACAACAATTAGGAATGGGTCTGTTACAAAAAATGTGTTCAATTTTTGACAACCATGTTAATTTTTCAGTAGTTGACCAACTAAAAAATTAAAAAAATGCAGTTGATGACCGTAATCAAAGGGTTTCATGACAGCCTTTCATCAGAGTTTTCTCAGAGCTTACTGTAAGACCATTCTTGATTGAATCAAGTAGTATATGCTTGCATTTACTGATATCCTTAATAATTCCTTTAATAATTTTAAAATAAAATACTTACTGCATAAGATGTTGTTTTCAAATGGCCACTATGACACTATAATGATATATATATTGATGTGATTGTTCTTCAATTCGATAAAAGGTGGTTTCACGTGTCTGAACTCTACAATTTAGAGCAATTCCGTGTCTAGATTTCTTATTTTCGGCACTTTTATTGAAAAAAGGTAAACTACTATTACATGGTCAACTAACAGTAAATTTACCTTGAATAAAAAGTAATTATATACAATTATAATTGGTATTTAAGTTATTTTTACGAAGAAATAACAACAATACAGAATTTATTCTAATAAATAAGTTAATGATTCTATTTTAATGAATAAATTATGCATTGTTTGTCCATGTCCCCTCTCAATATAGAGCATATGGACTTCTAATAAAGGTATCTCAACAGAAGTTTTCTACGACAACTGATTGTTACTCAGTTGCAGCAGTCAATCTACCTTTTTTCGAAGAGAGTAGAGATAGAAATATTGAGCTAAGGAATAGCGGTTAACTAATCGCTACGTCCTCTATGTAAGATCAGGTGGGCTTGGAGAGAATTATTGACTCTTTAAATATTCATGCTTTTGACAATATAAAACTGTCAGTATTGGGGTTCGAGTCCGTTTCGTTATCGTAGCCAAAGACGTTGACGACTGCACTACTGACCTAGATCTTAATACATTTTATATACATCTATTTTTATTATTACTAACTGAATATTTTATTTGATACAATTCAAATTATTAGCGGTAGATTTTAAAACACATTTTGTGTTTGAATGACACTGCAAATCGTATAATCAACATAATATGAGTATAAACAGCTTTTATAATTAATGTTGCTATTTTTACTCACGCGTAATAACGTTTTTTATTTCCCTTTTATAAAACGTTGTAAAAACATTATTTTAACCATTAAATATAAGCGTTGCTGTAAACAATTTTGTCCGTCTAAAGAGTAGCACTTGAAGGCTTTTAATGAAATTTTGGTCTACGCCGTAGCACAATCCTAACGTTAGCTGGAAAATCCACTTTGCTCCATAATGGATAATACAAAGTAATACAGTGACATGAAATAACTGAGGACAGAGGGTGTGACTGGATGGAGAAAAGGAAAGAATGGAAAACTTAGGTCTGAGGAAATGTCATCCATCTTCAAGTAATTTATATCCAAGAAGATAAATCACCCGAAAACGGACATATATAAAAATTAATAGATTTTTTTATCTAAAAATATTGCTAAAGCAAGTCATTTCTTCGAAGTATTTTAGTTTGCCAATAAATATGGTTTATATACGAAATGTTTCAAACCGACGTCTAATTATTTATTTCTTAATGTTTAAAAATATCAGTAAATAGACAAATGTTTGGTTTCGGGGAGTCTATAAATTTAAGACAATCAGCAAATATAGTTTCAAAAAACGGCCCGTAAGTGTAACATTTAACAAGTCAAAAATTTGCAGTTTTGAGTTAACTATGAGGATATGGTTAGAGTAACCTTATCTACCAGTTCGGAAATATAACATGGAGTAATCTGTGGTTTTTTTAAAATGATAAAAGCTATTATTGCTTTAGCTATAAGCTGTAATAACCATGAAAATCTAGTGGAAACCCCTGAAAACTCGTATTATTAATATAAGAAACAATCACTTTCAAGGTGTTAACTGTCAATTCTTGGTGGAAAGACATTATATTTTAAAAAATAAAACACAATTCATTTGTACTACTTCCACATATTTATAATGATCAGGACCGGTTTCGTAACCAATAGGGTTATTTTTAACTTGTAAGAATTGATTGTCTCTGTAATTTTTGTTTTTCAGATATTAAAAATTTAATGGATACTCATAGCTGCTCTGCTTTCTCCACTTAAGATGGCTATTTATTATTAATATTAATTACATACTCAATATTTGATTATTTTTAAATGGTTCACTAATTTTTTCTTATAATTTTCCTGATTCATTATTGTATATTATTTTGTTCAGCTAAATGAACTTTCAATGTAGCTATATTTGTGATTGCAGATTAGTATTTAATGATTTGCTAGAGGTCCATAACATTTTAATTGTAGACTCTTTTATTTTATTTATGTATAATTTGTTTGCTAATCAGTATTTTCTTGTCTCAGTTCATGAACCATCAGTTTTATATACCTTAATTTTTACACTCAATTTTATATAAATAAGCCTGTTACGTTTGTATTTTTATCAGTTGATAATGCTCGTGATGAGCGAAACCGGTCCTGATCATTATAAATATGTGGCAGTAGTACAGATGAATTGTGTTTCATTTTTTTTAAAAAATAAGAAAGAATAATTAAATTACGTATAATTTAGATAGTCCTAAAATTTCAATAAAATCTACAAAACTTAAATGTTTGTACAGAGGAAGATTAATCCTGCCCAAAATCATGTTTCCTAATTATCTGTGAATTATCTTCATGAGTTATTATCAGTCTACATTTGAAATCTTAATACTTTTAATTGTTTACTGAGTAAAAATATCTTTAAATTTAATGTTACTATAATTTAAAATACTGTTTGGTTTTAAGCAACCAGTCTTTTTTTAGTCATTTATTTTTTACTCAGCTCACTAACATTAAAAAAATCAACGTTTGAAAAAAATGATCAATTATATTTTTTCAATTCTTTTTATGTACGAGAGCCAATTGCCAGTCTTTATTATAAAATTTGAATAAGCCTTAACAAAAATCGTTCTTTTATATTTTTTTTTGCGAAAAACGTAAATTTTTTCCACTCTTAGTTAAGATGAAAACTTCATGGCCAATTCAATTTAAACTTAATCTAAATATGATAAATTGTTTTTCACTTTTTAAAATGTGTATATTAGGTACTTGTTAACTATTATATATTTATGCGTAATTTTTTTGTCAATCCATTGACAACTTTGTGACAGATTATTTTCCGGAATAATTCGTATTTTTATTATTTATTTATAAAGCTGCAACTACAAACAAGAATGGAAAACAGATGTTTAATCAATAATTATCCGTTTTAATTTGTATGCGTATAAAATTTTAATTACCTGTCAAAATCAGGACGTAAATATTCCTATATTAACAAGTTTTTTTTTAATGAAAATTTTCCGGAAAATTAAGCTGCAGTAAATGTTTTTTTCATATCCCGTTTCAGAACAGCTCGACGATAGTTTATCATAGTTTTAAAACACTAACACACATACATTACTAATGGTCACCATACAAACGAAGCGGAATTTTACCGAGTAAACATGCTGTTTACACTATTCCCTGGGGAATCTATGCAAGTAAAATATATAATTTCATATCCTATAAAGTAGCACGGTTTATTAAATACAAATCTGTCTGATATCCCACCCCGAGGCTGTATTTTAAAGGGTCGTCTATTGAAATATTTATTTATAATCATATTATTATTTGAACGTCGAGCTTTTGGGGGAATCTTTTTATAGAGCAATTTCAAAAGCACTCAAACTTTTGACTTAGTTTGTTTTAAATTTCATAATATTTACAGTGTATTTGCGTACAAATTTGATATCCAACTATTGAAAATATTTTTGTTCTATACAATATGAAACGTTTCAATGTTTGCTTAATTTTGTTGTATGATAATAATTTGGCTGTATCAATTTATGGTTATCTATTTAAAATATACCTTAGTCACTTTCAAGTATTTGTAATTAATTTTGATTAATTCAATTAAAATGTTATCATTTTTATTTTGCTGTCAACAACATTGTGAGTATTCATTTTATTGATATAAATTATGAATTGGAGGTTATGTATTTTGTAATTTTACTTTTCAGTGATTGAGAAACACTTAATTAAATTAACAATATCGTTCAGTTTTTCTCTTTTTTTAATGGCCAATTAATTATAAAAACTATTTTTACTTAAACACGTCATTATAATGAATATATATATTTTTTTAAATATTTTCATAAATTGTAGCACTATTTGTTTAGGTATCAAAACGGATTGAAATTTGGATGTTGCTTTGAAATGAAAGAAATGGAAATTTTAAAAAACTTTTTAATAATAAGATGCTGTTCACTGGACTAATATCAATTTTTTTAAAAGTTGTGTTTGTTTTGTTAATGACCATATTTATTTGCTTAATAATTTCTGTTTTCTGATTTGACTTGGAATGTTTTTTTATTGAGAATCTTTAGCACGTTAAGCATACAAAAAGGATATATATTTATAAACGTTACATTAAAAAAATCGATAGCGTTGATGCAACATTTCATCGATCTGCGTCAGTAGGTACAATATTTAAAATAAAATTTACATGATTTCCACAGAGCCCAAAGTTTACTGAGGGTAAATATTTTCTAAGCATATCATTCAGAATATGAAAACCCACTCATCGGGGATTAAGTCGGGGACTCGGATCTCGCGAGTCTCATCCTTTAAATGTTTTATGTGCGTTTATTGAAAATCCTTTAATATCTTCATATATATTTTTTTGAAATTCTCATAAAAGTATAAACACTTTTTATCTAGACGCAAATACCATCCGTTTACCATTATTCTTTATAGAAGGCAAAAATATTTACCAGGAAAAAACGAGAAAAAATATTCTGCTGATTATTGAAAAAAACATTTTTTTGAAAAAAATTTTAACTTCAATAATATAATAAATCTTCAATAATAAAAGTACTTCAACTCAATTCAATTATTACAGTTTAAAAATAACAAGTTTATTTGTAGGTATTACTTTCACATGTTTATAATGATCAGGACCGGTTTCGCTCTTCACGAGCCTTATCAATTGATAAAAATAAAATTATTACAGGGCTATTTGTATAAAATTGTATTTCAACAATAACAATGTATATAAAACAATAGTTCATGAATCAACGGTTTTGTATAAATGGACGTGTTAAAATTTCATTTTTATCAGTTGATAAGGCTCGTCGTGATGAGAAAAACCAGTCCTGGTAATTATAAACATGTGGATGTAGTACACATTACACGGTACAATTGTGTTTTATTTTTAAAAATATGCTTTTACACCAAGAATTGACAGTTTGAACATCATAAAAGTTATCAATTATTGTAGTTAATTTTCTTCTATTATCTTTTAAAGAATGAGCATTGTGAAAACCAGAAGTGTGAAACGACAATTGACCTAGATTATTTTAAGTGCATACGATTAAAAGCCATCGACATGAAGCAAGTAAATATCTATATTACTATACTGTCTTCAGCTTAACACGGAATTGTTCCGTTTCTTAGTTACTTACTCGAATTCAACTAAACAACTTACTTTCCATTGAGTGATGTTCACTTAGTAAGTAATTAAATATTTGAAAATTCTGTAGCTTGTTATCACCTCAAAGAGACTAATCACATACTGGCCGTAACCTAGTAAAAGATAAATATACTGACCGCAGGTGAATTTGAGTGAAGACAAAAAATTTGTACAAACATTAATAATAGTGAAGAATTGAAATTCCAATAAAGAAGAAAATTGAGACACTATTTCCTTTTCCAAAAACACAAATAACAAGATAGATGTGTCAAATTTCAAATATTAATAATCTCACTGTGCTTGTTAAAAACCGTCAGGTAATTGTATACATAAAAATGAATGTTTGTTTGTCCTTTATGCGTTCCTATACCAGTCATGACGAGTTTTTGTGCGGACTTCCATGAAGATTTTTGAAAAAATCTAAAACAAAAAAGAATCAAATATGTACAAACAGTGACATCTGGAAAAACATTCTGATTTATTCGTGTACGCACCAAGCGGAAAACAAAAAATGTTGTGAATCCAAAAGCATTTCAATTAACAGAATTAAAACACTAACACTTTCTTTGAGTGGCATTGCAGAGCAAATTCTACGTATAAATAATCGTTTATAATGTTGAACAATGGTCTACTAATGTAATAAGCCAACAACAACGTTTATTGCTAACAAATATTTGTTAATATCTTTACACAACAGTCATAAATAAGGTTCTTTTCACGATATAAAGCTCAGCCATTATTTCAAGCACACGTGTATTTGCTATTTATTGTTTTCCATTCACTGTTTTCATGGAGACAGTTTAAACAGAGTAAATTTCACGAGAGCAGAATATATACTAACGTAATACTTAATAATATATTCCAATGTCTTTTTTTCATTTAGAGTGAGATATAATATTGTATTGTTCAGTAATTTCATGCAGTGTCACATATTTCGATTTTTGAGTAGATTTGTCAACATCAAACTAATACACTTACCATATTTTCTTTTTATTCCATATTTTCTCCCTATTTACAGCAGATGGCCACCACGCAGCTTTTTTGCGAGTCCCTGTCACCCACCAATTACTCTACTTCTTCCCATGAAATGCCAGATCTTTCAGTCCCCCAGACACATATCGACACTCCCTCCTTCCATATACCGTATCTGCAAACATGAGATTTTACAGGACAACAAGACAGATTCATATTGCAATTGTAAAGTAATGACATCATATTCAAAATTGGTGAAGTGCTACTATTTTAAATCTAATTTTCCCTGCTGTTTGATGCCTACCCATATACCTGAGTGCATAGACAACGAAAATGCAAAAGACATATAATCACATAGTTGGCACTTACGTGACGCCAGCATTCTACCAGCTGCAAGAGGAACAAGTACTTTAAGGCTATCCGTAGGCATCCGCAACACGTGAACCAGCCAGTTTCTCTGTCAATGGTCTGTCTCCCCATGACCATTGACGTAACAGGGCACTGGATAAAATAGTGAAAATAAGAAATAACCAAAGCCAATTTTATTTGAATCCACTGGTCACGTTAATTGTGTGACTATAACTACCATTTATGCTGTATTTTTGCATTACAATCATAATACATTAGAAGCGACAAAAGTTGGTACTTACATCTATAACCGTAGCCAACAACGTTGAACACTGCACCACACACCATGGTGTAAGAAGTACAAGGTGAACTGGATAAAAGGTGACAGTCGTCATTTTTATATTTGTTGATGCCACTACGTGCTTATCCAATTACAATGTACTATGTTTACAACGGTGTTTTGGTGACAACAAAAATTTGATTTGTCAAAGTGACGTCACATATAATACAAAAAAAACGATCCAGCTCACCTTGTACTTCTTACACCATGACCACAGACCCAAAAACGTAATAACCAAACACGACGACTCGCAAAACGAAAATATTCGGCTATAGGACTGGAATATACGTATATAAAATGATTTCAAGTAATATTTATTTATTAATTTCATTGAAAGCTCTCTTCTCGCTATTCGCGGCGTAAAATGTATACAAATAATGTACTTTTTGTAACATTAAGAGCTAAACAAAGTGTTGTTTGTAAGAGAAAGCGAGCAATACGAGTGTAAATGGAATAAGAGAGGATTAGGGTGCATGCGAGAATATGTTTTCACAAAGCGGATTCAGGCAAATGTTTACCTGGACACATTAATGTACGGTTTACAGAGATTTTGATTTGGGTGTTGTTTCATCCCATTCCCACTCTGCATACTTTGAATACTATGCTCAGAATCAACAAATACGGAATGATAAGCCTTCCAGGCAAATATTTTTTTATTATCACGAGTGCTTGTAATCGTTCGGGCGAAGTGCAAAATGATTATTCTACAGGCCGGCGATTTAAATATTTTTTTTTTTTAAATCGTGAATATTTTTTTAATTCGTGTTTTTTGGATTTTGTGTATTTGGGAACTTCACATATTTATTATTATTATGCTTTAACTTGCAACCAAGTCTTGAGGAATTTCTTCAAAGACATTTCTGGAAAAAATTTTAAACACGCGTAACGTTGTTACACTACAGAATACACCATGAGACGAGTGTAAAGCTGTAGTGGGTGGTAGAGGGTAGAACATTGACTATCCTAAGAAATTAAATACGAACTTCAAATAGCACAGTGTTACCGTCAACCTGATACTTTTTTATCATGTCTGCTCCCAATCTCGAACATATGGCCTCCTACTGAAAGTATTTCAACAAAGGTTTTCTACGAGAAATACAACGGTAACCCAGTTGCTCAACCATTCTTTTTTAGAAAAGAGTAGGGATAGACGGATAAGTACAGGACAGGACTATTAGTTAGATAATCACCCTCGCTACCTCGCGTTTTTTAAGATGGAATGAGGAGAACTGGTGAGAGGAAGTTTGAGACATCACAAACATTCATGAATACGAATAAAAATCCATATCAATTGAAACATCAATTTATAAAACTGTCCGTACCGAGACTTGAACCTGAGACATCCGTAACTGTAGCCAACGACGTTGACCACCGAGCCGACTATGAAACCTAGTCCTTACCACCAAGTAATGAGTAACTAAAGCTTTCATAAAAATAATTTATTCAAGGTGTAGTTTTTAGAAGACTGATTGTGAGTGTATTGTCATTTTTTTCAATCGGCTTTCAGAATCATATTATTTGGCTTAGATATTAAATAAACTGTGCATTTTTATGTTGCATGTTCTGTTTTTTTAATTTATTAATGTGTATTTTTATTAGAATGTTTACTAATTGAAGCTTTTACTTTACTTTCTGCCGTTTGATAGAATTTTTTGTTAAATTAAATACCACCCAAGATATCCGTAACTGATACCAACGTCGTTGTCTACTGTACCTCGGATTCGACACTCAGTTTATGAAACTTACTTTGTAATGCATATATTTTTAGATAAATTTAAGGATATATCTTCGTTGGCATGGATGTTTGTGATGTCTGGAATTCCCTTTCACCCATCCGACGCTTAAAACAGCGCGTAACGAGAGAAATAAACTAATCCTCCTGTCCTAGTCTTATTCTTCTATCCATATTCCCTCTGAAAAAAAAGAGAGATTGAGCAACTGAGTTATAAGCAGTTGCCGTAGTAAAACTTCTGTTCTTGAAGATACCTTCAGTAGGAGTTCACTTGCTCCACATTGGAAGCGGACGAATTTCCTTTACCTCAACCGTTTGAATAACTGATATAGGAATAATTATCGTTGATTATTCATTGTGAAATACTCGATAAATTTAATATGCTTCATGTCAATAATAGATATAGTTACCCAAGGTTTAATAAAACTGATTATTTCCTGCTCACGATGAATACTTTAATACCCTAGCCATATGGCTTATATATAATAGACAATATGTAAACTTTGGTATTCTTGTATGTGTCTAACTTTATTTTTCTGATGAATGTAGAACAAAAACTGTCAATGTTGTTCCCACCGGAAAGAGCTTTGGCAGTTTTTTTTTTGAATATTTTATTCTGACGTCAGTTTTATCAGGCTATATATATTTATAAGCTTTTAGTCAGTATTCGCGTGGTTAGTCAATGCAATAAACGGACAGCAGTTTATATAGAACTGTCAGTGATTAAATTAAACGATCAGGTATTAAATCTAACCTAACCTAGCTTTTATTTATTTGATTATTATTGACTGATCATTTATGAAATTAGTTACTGATTAAATAATTAGTTGGCATTTTTAAAAATAGATAATAAAAGCGATGAAATGAATATTTATGTTTTTTTAAATAAAAAGATTGAATGCTTAATTATTATTTAAATTTAAATTCAAATAATGAAAACAAACATATTTCCTAAACTGTCACCTGGCGTAGAGCATTAAATAATGTTTAATTTATCAGTTTAATTATCAGAAAGCGTTTTAAGATAAGCTGCTAATTCTACCTGTTTGTAGAATAGTACTAAACCTAACTCGACAAAGACATTAACCAATCCGATATGCAATTGACCGTTTGTATGCGACTGGATAAAATATGGATGCGAAACTACCAGACCCTGCCAGGGTCTCAGGATTAAGGTCCGCGAGAAAGCTCTTAGGCCAATCGATTGGAAGAGCCCCATAGATAAACACGAAACAGATGAATGGCCCATCCCTACTTTACCCTTTATCTTAAGGGCTGCCAACCTTTTGTTTGAGGGAAGCTCGTTTTTCAAAATTTATTCGATACCCAAAAAAGGCAGTTTTATCTTTGTTTTTGTAGGTGGCCTAACCTCTTGAGAGTGTGCACATAATATTTTTTACATTGTAATGATTATGTGGTGTAGAACTTTAAAAAAGTATTTTCAGTTTTTAAATAATAAAAACATACATTTTGTAATCTCAACAGTATTTAAAAAAAATAATGTAAAGCTGTTCCAATAAATTTGTAGAAAAATGTATTCTTAAATTAAAAAAGTGAAAAATGGAAAAATATAATTACTGTATCAGTTTGTTTTTTTTTAATTTGAGTCTATTAAGTGACATAACACTTTTTAATGAATTATATTTTATCTTGAGATGGACTAGGCAATACGACTTAGTCATATTTACGATAGACAGTATACAAAGCATGACATATGGATATTTGATCAGTAAAAATAAATGCTCACTCAGCGTTATGTTGAAATAAAACTCAATTGTATGTGTTGAAAATGCTGGAAATGTGTGCAACCGGTCATGATTATTTATTTGATAAATTTTTGTATTGGCTGTGTTAATAAATGTGGCACATGTGTTGCTTCTTTGAGAGTCATCTTCAGACTATATATATCACAAGGTTATTTATTTTTTAAGTAAACACTGATACCCTTCTCATGTCGAATAAAAAGAAGCAAACCAACCCTACCCTTCATTTTTCAGTTAAAAATAAGAATTATTGTTTACCTTAGAAATAAAATACCTTGAGATACAGTTAGCCTAAAAAAGCTTTTTAAAGAAGCGAAACACGTGTCAAATTTAATAACACAGCCAGGGGGTTAAATCAGTTATCAATTTTAACTGTATAAATAGCTTAACGACCGGGGACTCATATACGAGTTCTACGTCATACATTCCATTCTATTGAAAAAGTATTGGGTTATAATCGAGTTTGATTTCAAATGTCAACGAGAGATGGTGGTATACACATCAATGCATTATTTAAAAAAAACAAAAACAATATTTTTACCACAAAATTTTGTAAAACTATCCCTAGATGGTACACGATTACTTTTCTCTCTCTCGTAGTATTGGTTATTATTAATTACACATTGCGTAGTGATTTATTGAATCAGCCACATAGCATTTTTTATGGTGTTTGAGTCATTATGATAACCGTGTCCTGTCCCGGGGTGACTTGTAACATCTGCAACAGCGATGATATGAAAAACAGGGATTTTTAGTAAATTTAAGTTTTTTTCACTACACCACATAAGTATGCAACCCACAAATATACAACCACTGCATTGACGGCATTGACTTATGCGGCAAAGTATCTGAAAGGCGTTTAATCAAATTTGGTTAAGATATCTCAATTGGTTTACAAATTATAGTGAATTTAGTGAAATGACAGTTTTTTTGCGAAAATGCGTAAAACCTTAAGCTGTTAAAAACTAATTCCCACAAAGTTATGACCAAATCGATTGATCTTTTTGAATCTTAATAAAAGAAGTCTCGCTATATTAATATTTTAATTTGGAACCGTTTATTGTTCATAGGTAATATTTAATACTTATGTGTTATTTAAAAATAGCAAAGTAAACTCATGCAGTGTATGTCAATGTTTTTATCACTCATTTGGATTTTTTCATTGCAAATTAAAGTTGCTGATCGCTTCCAATCTATTTTCCAGTCAATGGTTCCTCCTTTGCACGGCCGAATGTTTTGTTTTAGACACTGAAAACAGAATGAAAGTTTCAAGAGTTGGGTCGGAATGCTTTTGAATATCAACAAATTTACAATGTATATTCCTTTGAAATGTCGATTGATAAGAAGCACGGCTTGCAAAATAATGCGATTTGATGCAAAGATCAATAGGGAGCACTTAACTTACGGGCAATCTTCATCGAGTTATCACCAGTATAATAGTTATTTAGTTTTGTGTATACATAAGTAATATTAAGAGCACCAACTAAGAAATTTCAATTCTACATAAATAATATACGAAAGTAATTTCCTCAATAATTTAAATAAAGCTAATATCACAATAAATAATATATTATAAAAAAATTCTTTATTATAATAAAACAGATTCTCAATTTCCTAACCACCTATTAAAAGAATCACACAATATAGCTTCTAATTCATCCCCGGTATATCTACATTTGTGTGATAAGAGTATCAGGCTCAACTGGAAATTAATAGATATTCACTGTGGAAAGGAAAAAAGACCCAAACACAAAAAATATTGTGTATAGCCCAAACAAAACGTGTATTTAGCTGTATTCATTGTAATTATTAAAAAAAGATATTTTGAAAATACGGAGGGATAAGTTCTTTAACCTATCTACAGTCGATATATTATATATTTATACACAAATATAACATATTAGCAAGTTTTGTGTGAGCTATACACAGTATTTTTTAATGTGGGCTACGTTCTTTTTCCTTTCCACAGTTGATATAGTCAAGACAATAATCTCCTTAATGAGCAAACAAACATTAATTCATCACCTTTACTTAAATCATTACAATAAGCTCACGTAATTAAGCCTAATAATTAAAATTTCAACGCATTTATTTTAATTAATAACACTACTTAAGCTCTTTTTTCAAAAACACAATTAAGACCTTGAATAAATTAATTAAAAATAATTATTATGATATTTTAATACGTGCGATGACACAATATTGTATATCTCTTCTAAACGGCACATATAATTGCTAGGCAAAAATAAGTTTTACGTATAGTTCTGACGTTAGCGTTAAGTGGAAATAGCTATCAACTACCTAATAAAATCTTGCAGAACTAAATACTTTGATATTTTATCATATATCCAAGATTATCTGTTACATACCTAACAAAATATCAATGAACACGATTGCAAACGATGTTTTCAAAATTAATATAATATTATTGTTTGTGTCAAAAAAACTAAAAGTTAAATAAATAAGAAGAGAATGTGTTACTTAATTTATTTTCACCATATTTAATCTAGTAAATCCATCATACTTTTTTCTAAATTTTACAAATGCTTAAAGTGAAACGGTTTTTTGCTATTTCTTAGTAATTTTTATTTCAAAAATGATTTTGGGAGAGTTTTTTGTGTGGAGCATTACCGTAACGTTACCTCAAAAAAAAAACACTTTTTGTCGTATTTTTATTACTGCGAAGCGTATTTAACCGCCGGCAGATAAAAGCATCGGATTATTATTTATATTTCAGCATGCATTTACATCATTTAAATATCTCATAAACTTACAAACAGACATGTTAAGCGGGAAATGTGTGTTTTTTTATTTGATATTATTTGAAAACGTAAGGTAAATACGCAATTTTCATATGCTACATATTTTTGTGTTAACGTTTGACAACCATGACATTTGCGGATAGGTGACAACTTATATATACAGTGGCAAATAACATTTTTGACAAACCGAATGAAATTTTTTTTTTTTTTTGATCATTGGTGAAATTTCAAAAAAACATGAGGAGTTGAAAATCAAAAGCCCACATTTTGTAAAAATCTAACAAAAATTACATACATATATGGGAATACACGACGCGCCGTATCGTGATATTTCAAGTGTAGTCATCATTTCCACACAATGACAGTCACCAAACGTGAGAATGTTTTGCTGACCTAAGTCAACGGAAATATGATATGGTACCAGATGTGGTACCCAATGAATACGTGATTATTATCGGAGACCTTCTGGGTCCGTGAGAATCGTTATCGGTAGACGCGACACAGCGAGACAAAAATATATAGAAAAAATTATCAGTCTCTGACCAACCACCGATCGGGATGCACCTATTGATCCATCATCATCATCCGTCGTCAACATCTGAATAAACATACAAACCAGGATGCAACTTTAATTCCTAGACATACACCTACTTTAAGTCATTTTATACAATACGTAATGATAAATAGCTTGTCAAACATGACAAAAGCATACGAAAAAAATATTTGATGACATTTAGAATTCGAAATTTTTAATAGTTACAATCAAATTTCGATACATCCAATTTTATTTCGCTAATAATTTTCACAATTAGCGTTGACTGGCCGCTTAAAAATATGCATACTTTTTGAGTTGCGATGCATACAGCATCTTCGGCATTCGAGCGCACGAATGCCTGAAGATGTCAAAAGGCGAAACCCGTGTCGTTAGTGACAAAATACATGGAAGCTTACAAAATTTCAATAACTCAAATTTGATATTGACATTCCATCAAGAACCCTCAGTCGATGTCTTAAATTATATACATACTTTTCTTAATTGAATATATCATAGAAAAAATAGGCTATAGCTAAAACTGTTTTTTTTTCGTGAAAGTGGTTCCGTAAGTTTCTTTTTAGAGGAGCGCCTTACAGTATTACAAGAACACGTTGTGGAAATACGTATTTCAAAATTTCTTATGAACATTATTTTTTTCTTATAAATTGATTTTCGTTAGAATTGATCGGCTAATCGTTCGTCGAAAATGACTTATACCAAAGATAACAGTTTTTTATATGACTCTTCTTGCAGAAAACATTAAGTTGGAAATGTAATTTTTTTTATAGAACCTTTGTTAAATATTTGCTGTTAACAATTAAACTAAGAACAGCACCTACTGATTATTGAAACAATATCGTAAAAATAGTATTTTCAAGTAATGAATTTCATGAATCTAGATAAAAAGTGTATTCAAAAATTTTTTGACCAATAAATGCCAGATGATTAAGCTAAAAAAAACTCGCAATATTTTTAGCAAGAAAGAGGAAGATGCAAATGGGTAGCCTAGAATCATCTCGTGCATTGTTTTTCGTAATTAAAAAAACTTTATGAACTACCGTGAATATTAATCACAAGTAAAAAGTAAAGTTGATTCTTATTATGATACGAAATACGTTATTATACTGTAAACTGATTACTGATTGACGATCTAACCAAATCACCAACACCAACAGTGTACTTTGGCCATGATTTCTTCTTGGTTCAACCTAATTTTTAATAACCAGCAAAAAGTGTCATTGGAATTAGATTTACTTGCCATATTTGACTTGAAAATAGCAAAAATACAAAATTTGAACTTTGATTCTAGGTGACTCAAATATACATTGAATCTTTTTTATATTATGTACATATAAACTTCACAATTCTTGAGCCTAAATAATTTTATATTATAGTAAAAACAGACCATACGGTGTGCATTTTAAATTATAAAAAATAATATTTTTGTGGAAAAATTATATTTTGAATCTTGTGAACGAAACGGTTTATCATCCACTGATATAGATAATACGATACGTGAGGTATTACTCAAATGGTGTAAATGTTTGAAACGTAAACATTTGTACTACGTGGTCGACTTGAGTGACAGATTCTCGCGAAAGGCGCACATTCGTAATATTCAGCAGTAAATCTAGAAAATGAAAGCCGAATGGAGTGAGTTTCAGAAAAAAACATATTCTATTTTAAAAGAGGGAAATATTTATTCTACGAACATCTGAAATGAAAATATTTTTTTCTCTTTATTCCGTACTGCATTTTTGTAAGCGTTTTAAAATTATCAAACTTCTTCAAATTTGGATTGTTGAGATTTTGTAAATTTCCTTGTATTTTGTCACTAATGGTCAGTGTTTTGCCTTTCGGGATCTTCATGCATTCAAGTACAGGAATGAACTTGAACTAACAGACAGTAAACAGTTTACATAGCTAATATACAACGAAATACATGGAAATGTACAAAATCTCAATAATCCAAATTTGATATTGAAATTCAATCAAGCACCCTCAGTCGATATCTTAAATTAAATTTAACAATGTCAAGGCATACCATAGAGGTTGTTAAACTTATGATTGGGCAAATATCGCCAAATGCCATACTTTCTGATAGGGTTGAAAGTTTTTTACAGGATATTTTGCCCAAAGACTTGTAGCGTCTGAAAGTCCTTAAAACTGAAATTGTAGGCCTATGAACCATACGCGAGAACTGTTTTTAAAAGGATTTTGTGTTTCGTGATAAGTAGAGAAATTCGAATCCTTGATGCAGTTTATAGAAGGGTATATTGATTGATTTCCTCACTTACACCGTTTTGGAGGTCAACTAGCGAGTTTGTTCTCAAGCTTTCTAGAAAACAAAATCAGTTTTACTTCGGTATTTATGATTTGTGGTTCAGCGTTTTAGTTCAATATTGATAATATTGTTTACCTTTCCTGCTCATTCTTACACTAAATGTAAGGAAACCATTACTTTCTCGGTCGAAGGAAGCATTAAGAGATCATGGTTTTCTCTATTTTGAGCTAAGCGGAAACATAAACTCGAATGATACATTAAATCTGCTAAGTGCGTAAACATCATAAATGATGCGTAAGTAAATATCCAAAGTATCGAAAAACAGTTTTTGAAAACAGCCATAAAATCACGGGGAAATCCGGTCTATCTACGTAAACTTGATAGTAACTTGCTCGAGAAAACTTTTACTCGTTTTATGCAGTATCCTATCGTAAAGTATTACATTTATTTCTGGCCGTAGTAACTCAGGAATAAAATGAACTAATTTCCAAACTAATAGAGCTTAAAACTAGTGTTAAAAACATACACTACCATTAAATACTACGGTTTTGGGACAATCCTATGATATTAAGTAAAAATTCTTAGGACACTTTCGAATATTATAATTCATATTTTTTGATAAAAATAAAACACATTTTGTTTTGTATCACTTTACATAATGATCAAGACCGGTTTCGCTTATCACGGGCATTATCAACTGTTGAAATATAAATCTTAGCAAATCTATTTATATTAAATTGAGTGTTAACAATTACAAGGCATATCAAACAATTGGTTCAAGAACTATGACAAAAAATTACAGTGATATAACAAAATATAATTATATAGAAGAAATTAAATAGTCTCAGCATTTTAAATAACATAATTAATTATGATAATTATAAAAGTGTGGAATTAGTACATAACAAATTTTGTTTTTTTTAATATAACACCTATTCACCAAGAATTGACAGTTCACACCTTAAAGTGATTAATTAATATCTACCAATTTTTTTTAACGGAAGTGTCAACAGTAAAAATAAAGGGGGCGTTTTTATGTTAATTGAATTTCGACAGACTCTGCTGAACTTCAGGTTAGTGATAAAATCATTGCAGAGTGCCTTCATTTCAAGAAATGGATAATAAATAGTGATATGTATCTAAATTATGTTTTTATTAGGGGGAGGGGCGTTGAAAAATTTTGATTTGTAAAAGGGTGCGATGGCTTCGATAAAACTAAACAACACTGAGCTTAACTTTTCAAAATTAAATATTTATCAGGTGATGTGGTTCATTGATCAAATTGGTATTTACTTGGTAGAAATCTATAATGTAGTATAATCATGAGTTCCATTTCACCGTGTCCATAACACTACTATAAATTCACCACGATCCACGAGATTAAAACCTCTTTCCACTAATAAGACAAAATATCAAAGTATTTATTTCTACAAAATTTTATTAGGTAGTTGTGTTATTTCGGCTTATCGCCATCGTCTGAACTATACTTAAACTTATTTTAGCTTAGCTATAAATACTGTTTTTAATAAATAAACAATAATAAAACAGATTCTCAATTTGATAACCACCTCTTGGAAGAAGTTCACAACATAACCGCTAAATCAAATAGCATAACATTTAATTTAAGACATCGACTGAGGGTGCTTGATGGAATTTCAATATTAAATTTGGATTATTGAGATTTTGTACGCTTCCATGTATTTTGTCACTAACGACCCGGGTTTCGCCTTTCGGCATCTTCAGGCATTCGAGCACACGAATGGACTCGAGTCCATTCGTGTGCTCGAATGCCTGAAGATGCCGAAAGGCGAAACCCGGGTCGTTAGTGACAAAATACATGGAAGTGTACAAAATCTCAATAATCCAAATTTAAGCATAACATTTATTTAAAATTATATTATTCAAGGTACTATTTAAAAAAAAAAAGAGTTAACGTGGTGCTATTAAACGTTTAAAATAAATGCAATGAAACTTTATTAATTACACTTAATTACATGAGCAACTTGTAATGGTTTAAGTAAAGGTGATTAATAATTTTTTGTTTCGTCACTATATATAGCTAATCTAAAATAAAGCTTCAGTATATTTTCGACGATGGCGTTAAGCCAAAATACCTATCAAGCACTTAATGAATTTTTTAGAACTAAATACTTTGATATTTTATCCTATGATGTGCTTCACTTTATTCTAAATGGTTTATTTGATGTATCTTACACGTTCCAAAATCTGATTCACTTGGCCCAGTATCTTGGCCGGCATTAAATGTTATTGGCAGATAAATGTGCAGGAAGATGCTTTAAATATGGGGTTGAAGTTTAATGACTTGAGACAATCCGGCAACCTGATAAAGAAAAATATTTTTTCCGCATCGTTGCCCTCAAAAAAGGTTCGATTACTTATACATTTTGCGACCGGTTTGGAAATCAATCTATACCAAGTGGGAGAAACAGGACGAAAATAAATACCACCCTTTTTATTTTTATTCCGAAAGATAAAGATAACTCTAGAAATAATATTTTTAATGTTCAGATATTATTTAAGCGTCTATGAAGATCTTAGCCATTTTTTGGGTAGAAAAAATTCAGTAATGTTTTCATTACTAGTGTATTAATTGAATGTCTGTATATAATTAGTAGATCAACCACAAGAAGCTTTACATGACTATTTGACATTCCTAGAGCTCACTTAAGAGAATTAATAATTATTAAAAAAGTAAATTGCTAATGTGAAACTAGCAATTATTTGTTCTAAAATATCTGTATACAATACCTATAACCAAGTCTTGGTTAAGTCAACTTCTAATTGAGCTTGACAACAAAAATTTGTTACTTATGTAGGGATACATGATGTCATGAATTGGCGGAATGTTTTGTCTTCAGTCAGTAAAAAGTTTAATTGTTTTTAATGAGAAAATGTTTCTATAGAATGAGACTTTTATCAAGTCATTATTTCACATAACAGCAGTTACTAAATGTGATATTACTAAGTGAAAAGAAAAGTAAATACGTGATTTTAAAAGGAAACGGTCTGCAAGTGTGAAAATCACCAAATGCGATATTTGGAAAACGCAATACAACGAGTAAAGAATATAGAAAAAGAATCATCAGTCTCTCGCCAATCTCCGACCGTGTAACATCCACTCCGGACTGCATTACTGACCTCAACATTATCAACATCCGTCCTGCGGTTTAATCACATCAACTTTCAACATTGGAATAACATTTTTCTTAAACCTACATAACTGTTTGTTACTCAGTCGTTCAATTTCTCCTTTTCAGAGATACTATATAGATATAAGTATGGTGCTGTGACAGTTCTACTAGTTAACTAATGTTTTTTTAGTATCAGATTAGTGTGAGGAACTGTAGGTATTACAGATAGGCTATGATTTTCAACAAACATCCATAAATATTTTTTTGAAAGTTTCCGTACTGTAATTCTAATACGTGAAAACTGCAATCGACGACAACGCGTTGCCCACTTGGCTACAAGTCCAGCATAACAAACGATTTATAATAACAAAACGCCTAATATAATGATCTAAAATAAAGTGTTAATCCAAAGTGTGAGGTGGCGGTAGAACGTAAAATAAGTCAGGCATTTTCGGTACAACTGTAAAGAAAATTAAGTTACAATGGAACATATGAACATAAATAGTTTTTCAGTTACTTGGAGAGGGTTAAAATATTAAGATGGGGCTAGAAAAGTACTATTAATTAGCCTATCACTTACTCTATAACCCATTAGAATATAATGTTGGTGAAAAGGACTGTAAATGTGAAAAATCTATCAATCGATACAAAAATCGGTTTATGAAAGTTATTTGTTCCAGGATTCGAGCATGTGACCCAATAATCGAATGTCACGAATGGACAAGAGTATTGAATACGAATCTAGGATGGAAAATTTTGATATGGTACTTGAAAGCTTTATAACGAAAATCTTTAGAAATTATTTTTAAATACAAACCATACAAAAATTTTCTACGCAATATTGGAATTGAATAATATAAAAATTATTGATTAAATTTGAATTTACTCGGTGGAACTCCATTATAATAAGATATCTATTTCTACAAGATTTTATTAGGTGGTTGATAAAAACTTCAGGATCTTTTAGAACAACTTGAAATTAATAGATACAATAATGACGATAATCTCCTTAATGACCAAATAAACAATAATCCATCACCTTTAATAAAACCATTACAAGAAGCCCATGTAATTACGCATAGCCAATAAAATTTCAATGCATTTATTTTAACGACTAATTAATAACATTACGTAAGCTCCTTTAACACAATTAGTACCTTAAATGATTTAATATTAAATAAACGTTATGATGTTTTAAATACGTGAGATGACATAATATTGTCTATCTCTTCTCAACAGTATATATAATAGCTAAGCAAAAATACGTTTTGCGTATAGTTCTGACGATAGCGTCAAGCCGAAATAGCTATCAACTACCTAATAAAATCTTGTAGAACTAAATACTTTGTTATTTTATCGTAGTAACATTAAATTTACCATGAAAAATGTTGGGTCGTTAGCGCAATTTTGTCTAGCATTTCTTCAACAGATAAATGTACATATTTTATCAAAACAAAAACTCATTCCAACGCTTCCATATTTCACTTGCAAATGATTCGTCCAATTGCAGGAAGAAAATTCGCGTTTATCATATTGACAAGTTAAAAAGTAAAATGAAACGGAAAAGTTTCGTCTTGCACTTTGAAGCATAATGAAAAGTGACTGGGGAAAGTTTGCGTATCGGTTTTGCCCGCTACTTCTCTTCGTCGATGTTTCCACATACAAAGCAGTATTGAATTTTCTCTAGTGGAAAATGCAGCAATAATTCACTTTCGGTTCGTTAAAGTTCGCAGTTTCACAATGCCGGGAAAGTTCGGCGAGTCTTTCCGAATCACTTTTGTGGAAGACATCTCTTTGGTGAATGTGGAATTAGCGCGATTTCATTTTGTCAAATGGGCAAAATCACAACACTGTATTCGAAACAGCTTATTAAAGTCGAATCTCTTCTGCCTAATCGATTTATTGTATTCTTACACTCAAAGTTTCTCTTTTTTTTGTATTATGGAAGATATTTAGCATTATATTGTAGTATTACATCATTTTTAATGTGTTTACCCTCAATTCTTGGTGGAAATGCGATATATTTTTTATTAATTTAGTAAAATTATTCTCATTTATTTTTAAATTATTACACATGTTAAAGCAGGGTAGCTTTTTATGTTTTCAAAAATAGACACAATTTTCACTACCCATTCCACAATAAAATATTGTCAAAACCACGTTTTCAGAGTTACTAAATAGTTTTATAATGCCAAATAATTTTGGAAAATAATTATTGTCAATACTAACAAATCGACTTTTTCTCTGAACTTGACGTTTAGTATCATTTATTTCTGTTTTAGCTTAACTGCGGCATTAAGAATCGTACCCTATTTATGCTCTATTCATTTCAGATTCAAAATTGTCCACATTCGAAATTAAAACGTTTTAAAAATCAGTCTTAGCTCCAAATGTGTCCTAAATTCACTAGACTTGTCTTTTAATGTACCTGTATTTTAATATGTACAACGAATCAGTTAAGTATTTAAAACCGGCCAATCTATGACACTATATTTAACTCTGTGTCAATATTCACTTAAAAGCTTAAGACAATCAAACGATTTCCTTCAATCCAAAGCTAAAG
Source organism: Himalopsyche phryganea (assembly GCA_022494535.1). Taxonomy (NCBI): domain Eukaryota; kingdom Metazoa; phylum Arthropoda; class Insecta; order Trichoptera; family Rhyacophilidae; genus Himalopsyche; species Himalopsyche phryganea. The sequence continues at coordinate 94,152 of JAGVSL010000139.1, forward strand.
TAAATTTCTGTATTGAATGATTTCAAATTAACTTCAAATCTAAGCGACTTCCATAATATATGCGTGTTTTGCGACACTTTGTAGAAAAACATATTAATTTTTAATCAACATTTTTAACAATCAAAAATAATTCATAAATTTACTTGAAATCAGTTACTTTCTTAGGCTACGTGAATATATTTTGTTTGAAAATAAACCACGCCTATTCTATTATAATCCACACTGCAAAAATAAATATAAAAAGAAAATATTCAAAAACCTTTTTGGGTGAAAACTATACTATGACGTAATAATTTTCATATTATATGCATAAAAATGAGAACAATGTAACATTTAAGTCGCGAATTGCGAAGTAAATATAATAAGCAACGCCAACAAAGCACTTACTAAAGTTTGGCGTGTTTATGATTTCACACAAACTGATTATTTCATTAGTCTACGAAAACTTTCAAATTGTTCATATGTAGCTGGCGGGTAAAGTTCTGAACGAGCGTACATACATTGTCACTTTTAACAGTTATTTTAATTCAATATGCAGACAAGAAGAAGAAGAAGAACTTAGAGTCTATGTGCTTGAGCTTTTGGCAAATATTTGTCGTAAAACAAGTCTTACAAAACCAAACGTACAGATGGCGCGAGCTTACATTAAACTTCTTGGGAACAACTTGGCTAGAGTGCCTTATGTTTTTCCTCTATCTTTATAGTGGCTTGTTCAAACAACAGTTTGGAAAGAACTTTAAAATATTTTGTTCCTTGTGGATTATGTTTCAGTTAAATTAGTAAGATCCTTCATTCATTTTGTATATGATTGTAATTAACATAACAAAGGAAATTTAACTAATCATTTCTTACAATTTGTATACTTGAATGTTATCAATTCATAGAATAAAATAACAAAGTATTTATTTCTTCAAACTTTTTATCGAGCAGTTGATAGATATTTCGGTTCGGCCATCGTCAGAACTATAATTAAACTTATTTTAAAGTAAAAACCGTCTATCGTATTTGTATCTTGTATATAAGCGTTAGATACTGTTTACTGTTTGTCAGTTCGAGTCCATTCGTGTGCTCGAATGTCTGAAGATGCCGAAAGGCGAAACCCGGGTCGTTAGTGACAAAATACATGGAAATGTACAAAATCTCAACAATTCAAATTTAACTCAAAACATCGAATATTTTGACTTATCGTCCTATGGAACAAGACCCTCAATATATCTTCTATATATTATATATATCTTAAGCAAAAATTTCAAATAATTATTATTTGTTATGTTTACTATTTTTATTAGAATATTATTTAAAGATTAATGTAGTGAGTTTACTCTTTCTTCTTTACACCAGTAGCAGAGTCATTCAGTAAGAAATCTACCAAAGCTTTTCAAAGCCGTGTTGCTATCTACTTTGACAAGCCAAAAAACTTGCCGTCATATCCGACACACAATATTACAATTGACAAATACGATAAGATTTAAAACGATAGCCAGCAGCTAACAAACTTTCTTTGTAAAGCCACGGCATATAATAAATGATCGAGTATTAATTTTGTTATATTGGAGACGTCTCTTTAACTGAGGGAAGTTCACAAACTTGCCGTCACAGTATGCGCTCGCGGGTACAACTTCAGTTTGCAATGCAAGAAGAATTTATTGCATTTTAAGCGCATTTATCTCCAGGCAGCCAATGCAAGAGGTGTCAATGAAGACACCTATAATACCCATCCAAATGGATTTCCTTTAGCTGTTAGTTGCGAAGTCACATAAATTAGCTTTTATCTGTCTTTATTGAGAAGTTTTACTCAATATTCCAAGATGTTTACTGTAAATAGTATTGAATATTATTATAAATGGCAGATACTGTCATATAACTTTCTGATTGTATTATCACTACATCTTAGTTATCATTAAAACAGTATTTTCATTTTTTTGTGATTTATATATTTAACTAGAAATCATAACCAGATGACTGTGCCACCTACTGATGACGCTTGATAAGGACAATGCGCACACAGAGATAGAGAGGGAGTGTCTGTATGCAACATAACAGATATAGATATTTAAAGACTAAACAATAAATATACATATCCAATATACCAATAGTGTTTTAGCCAACTGGTGTAGCCCTCAAAAAATTCTAAAATGAGTTTATTATTGATTTAAAGCCGTCACAGCAGGTCTCAGCCAAAACGATGTAAATTATAAAATCCCGACCCAGTTACTTGACGTAAGCCACTATTATATCAACACTACCTACGTATAATCCCGTATTTGCAAATATGAGAATTTACAGGAGTACTTTTCAAAGATTCATAACGCAACTCACCATATAATGTTTTCGATAAAAACAGTTTTTACTCTGTCTTGAACAATGTTAATTTTAAGGTTTCCATTAATTGACCAAAACACCGTCAATATATTATCTAAATACATGCATATATATAAATGCTTAGTTTTGTGAAGTATCTTAAACATAAAGTTTTAAAACGTTTTATTTTCAATATACCTAATTTTATTAAAAGTCTCTTGATTAAGTGTTTCAAAACAAAATAACAGTCCGAAAAATAAAGACCAAAATTTTAATTAAAAAGATTATTCAGAATACAACAGCGGAATTCTTGCAAAGTACCTATGTTATTTGTTGGATCGATTTCAAAGCAGAATTGGAATCTCTTGTTACTTTTATTTTGTATATTGAACATTGCTCTGCAGCAGGACTGCTCAGAGTTTCTTCGCGATAGGAGAAACCCAATTCTTAGAGTTTATTCAGAAAGTTGTGATAAATTTAATTTATTATGATTTAAAACGCAGTGAAATAAAATCACCAATACATATTATTTAACATTAATCACAATAAAAAAAGTTATGACCTGGTGAATACATTCTTTTAATTTTGAATAAAAATTGTTTCAATTTTAATTATTTAAGTATTGTTTAACGTGTTCAGTCGTCAATTATTGGTGGAGAATAATTTTTTTGTGCCACCAGTTAAACTCAGTTAATGCTCGCTATGGGTGAAAACATCCCTGATCATTTCATATAAATGTAAAATAAGTATAATATTATATTCATGTCGGCTACCAAGGTGGAGTATATGGCATTCTAATGGAGGTATCTTAAGAGATTTTTTTTAATGGGACTGCTTGTTACTTTTTACGCTAGGACAGGACTAATGGTTACTTAATCGCTCTCGCTACACCCCGTTTTTAGGATCGGGCGGGTGCGAGGGCGTTTTAGACATCACAAACATTCATGCCTACAAACAGGAATTCACAAATCGATTGAAGAATCAATTTATGAAACTGTTCGTACCGGGTCTTAAACCCAAGATATTCCTAACCGTAGCCAGAGACGTTAACCACTGCAACACGTAGCGGACCATTGTTGGGTTTTTTAAATAGTCTCGCAAACATTGATTTTAAGACTTTTTGAAGAATTATTTCTTAATTTATTTATTAATGGGAAATATTTCACTAATTAATTAATTATATTGCAATCGACCAATAAATTTTAATCGCAGCTTTGGTTAAACCTGCCGTATAGCAAAGATATTTTTTCTTTTGTTTGGTGTATTTGAAGTTATCCTTGGGATTTTCAGAAATTAATATCCGCTACCTTACATTTACGAAATTTTATGAAATGAATATTTTTGTGAACACCTACAAATTGAAATGCTTTTATAATAATACACAAAGTACAGCAATATGTAAAAGTTAAGCGATTAGTTTAACACCTTGGTTACCATTACAAAATGAATTTGTTAGTCAGTAGCGTAACTTACTAACTTGTATCATGCGAACAAACCGTTCAACGTTTTTCTTTTAAACTTTTATTACACCATTAAACTATATTTTCGTAATCAAAAGACAGGTGCTTTTTTTTACCAATTTCGTTGTCTCTAAATTTTGACTGTGTGTGATAGTCTATGTTTAAAATGCATCAGTTGTGACAATACTTGCCATAAAAAATGTTATAAAGAGATTTTGCCTTACTTAGGCCTTTATGGTACAGAATGCAGTATTTTATAGAAAGTCGCAGACCACAACAATACTGAGACAATAGATGATAATTGTAGACTGAATCTCAAGGCGTTAAGACTCCGATGGTGCAACTACAAAAGAAAGTACAAGCATGAAACTTTTTTCAAAATTTCTTTTTTGTCATTGAATGAGTTTGCTTGTAAAAAGAAAGCTTTCATTATGTATTATAATTAAGTATTTCAAAATAATTTTTCTTCAAATTAATTAAACAGGTAATTACTCTTTTTCAGGTTTATAGTAATTAAATATAATAAAAATCAACTCGCTAGCTTTTTCATGCGAGTTGTACGATACAAAAATGTTTTTTAACAATAAATTTCACGATTTCTGCCGCATTTATAATGATTTCAGCTATCAAATAATTTAAAATAAAGCTACTAGTGTAAAATATTAGGTAGTCGATAGGTATTTCGGCTTAACGCCATCGTCGGAACTACATAAAATTTTGTAGAACTAAATACTTTGATATTTTACCCTATTATAATGGAGTTTGATCAAGTAAATGCCAATTCAATCAGTAAAAAAAAATTATTATATACCATAGTTCACATGCATTTGCCACTGTCCACACAAAGTCGACAATTATATATGAATGTAAAAATATTCTCTATATTCTTGTGTATGTATACAACATTCTAGATTGAGTTCAATATCCCCAAAAAACCGTGAAAAATGAATTCATTAAATGTATTTACATGCAAACTTACCACTGTCCAATACAAAATCATTAAATTTACTCAGATGGATAATATGAATATATTTTATAACAATTGACGTACAACACATATGTTCGTATAAAGGGTAAGAATTACCGCAGTATTGGTTTTATTTGATCCCTCACGATAGGAATTTGAAGGACAATAGCATTTTTGCTTTTATACAACTCACATGTACCTACTGCTTAGAATGAGATGAATAAAAATGGTTAAATAGTGCTACTTTATTAAATCTAGGACTGCAATATATTATAGATAGAAATTTTATTAGTATTAAGTAATTATTTTACGTCATATTTTGTGTGTTAAACCTGAAATACATATCAAACTATGCAAAATTATCAAAAGACGCAAGAATCGAAATTCTTCATAGGAAAACAAGCTCGAGACATGTGTCGGTGACATATTGAGTATAATAAATGAGGCATATTGCCTCAGAAACTGTAATAAACGTAAGTCTCTTTTGAAGTATTGACAATGTTCGTCGTATTTATATTTCTGACGATGGTGTGATGCTAAAATAGCTACGAACGCTCTTTGACATACTTAATTCAAAGACGTATCATCATTGTATATCTTTTATAGCATTTTCCCAAGAAACACTATCAATTCAATCAATAAGAGACAAAAGTGTCTTCGGAGAAGGTTAAGAGACACTTTAGTTTGTAATGCTAGTTGAGATTATAAATTATTATAGCATTGATACAGGTCTGATTTCAGTAAGATACTTAATTTATAATTATTCAGTAGAAAACGTGTTTTGTAAATCAAAGAATTTTTACTAATTTATTTATTAACTGAATATGATACAGGAATAAATGGACTAACAATAGTATAAATTTGTATCTAAGAGACTTATAGCTCACAGGAGGAGCAAATACGTGTTTGTATAGCGGTTTTTGTTTTAGACAAATTAGCATATTTGTTTTGTTTTTATTTTCGTTCTTTCGCAGTTGATAGACAAAAGGCATGGAAAGTTTCATCTGCAGTTGAAATCATGCGTTTTTTTAGGATTTAATGGACATAGGATTGTTTACCCCGTAAATGCAGTGGAACATAAGACTAATTTTTAGAAAGGGTTTATGTTGTTGTGTTTATTTTAAAAAAATAATTAAAATGTGTAATGCAATGAAATGATGTTTGAAAGTCTCGGTTCAAATAAAAATATTAAAATGTGCATTGAAATGTAATTAAATGAAGTGATGCGACTTATCAGCGGGAAGGGGAGGAATCACAAAATATGGAAAAATGAATAGCTCAGCGGAGAACTAGGATAGAGTTGTCACAGGAAAGTGGATAAGGTTTGCCAATCTCGGTACACTTTACTTTGTTCTGTATGGAGAAATACATGGGGTAATTATATTTGGGCGCCAGGCGTGAGGATACACGCCAAATGAAAAAATAATAATAATGGAAATACGGTTACTGTTAAAAAAAACCTTTAATAGGGATGCGGAAACCGTAGATGTACAGAATTTAAATTATAAACAAATAAAACAGATTTGGATTATTGAGATTTTGTACACTTCCATGTATTTTGTCATCTTCAGGCATTCGAGCACACGAATGGACTCGAACTGAGAGACAGTAAACAGTGTCTAACGCTTATATAGAAGATACAAATACGACAAATATTATTTACGAGGTAAAATATTATACGTCTGAGAGCCACACTGATACCTGAGTTATAATTAAATAATTGTACATTTTACAATTAAATAATTGTAAAATCACTGGTATTTCTAAAAGAAGTTGAAAAGCGGCAATTCGCCTTCGGCAATTCGCCACTCTGGTAATATGGTGTTTACAAAATAAGGATTAGGACGATTTCCGAAATTTTAACTCAGGTATCGGTGTGGCTCTCAGACGTATAATGTATTGCCTCGTAAATGATATTTGTCGCATTTGTATCTTCTATATAAGCGTTAGACACTGTTTACTGTCTCTCAGTTCGAGTCCATTCGTGTGCTCGAATGCCTGAAGATGCCGAAAGGCGAAACCCGGGTCGTTAGTGACAAAATACATGGAAGTGTACAAAATCTCAATAATCCAAATTTAATATTGAAATTCCATCAAGCACCCTCAGTCGATGTCTTAAATTAAATAAAACAGAAATTACACGACGAAACAATATTTATGAACAGATGGTTACACTTAAACAAGAAAACTATTTTAATATATATATATATATATAAAACTACGACCTTATGGATGGACGAACTCGGGTGTCAATCCGAGGCCAATCTCCAGCGCGTTACCGGCACGTCCTACCGTCTAGTAAAGTTTTCAAGTCTGTCAAGCAAAGAGTTAACACCTGTTTTTCAGATTTGATTTTATTTGCTTTACGCCGTGAATTAGGATTTATTGTAGGTTACCGAGATTTGATGTCTGAGACAAAATTGTAGAATATTTTTTTTTATTTCGACGTTTCATATTTTTAGGCGACGGAAAACGATGAACAATTTTCGCTAAATGAGGGAAAACCCTACTTATTCATCTGAAGGATTACACGAAGCTTTTGCTACTCAACTTATCGACAAAAAATAAGTTTCGTAAAGCGATTTGCTTACAATATTGTATACTTAAATAATTCTGCACGCATTAAAAACTGAAATAAATACTTCTTTGCTAATGCAGTCAAATATTCACTTCGCATTATGTCTTTTAATAAAACACCCGTTTAATTGACTTGCGCATAATACTTTATTAACCAAGCTTTGCTTTTAATTAACCGGTTCGCAAATACTCGCCTGAATTTTCCAATATTCTTGCATTGCTACTCAAAAGTAAATATAAGTATTAATAAAAGACAGAGGGGTTCGTTATGACTTGATTATACCTTTGTAAAATAATGTTGGAACACACCTCTCGGTACAGTCAAATTGTAGAGTTTTGACGAGAAGCGAGTCACTGCTTTCATTTTGAATTTGTATAATGAAATATTTCATGCATTTTGAGTAAAAAAAGATTTCAAACGACCGTAGTGTGTGAAAGAAAAATGATTGAGCCCATATGCGGAAAAAAGGCGTTGTTCTCAAAACACTGTTCAGAGATAATAGCGGTTAGTTGGTGTAGAGATACGCTTTATCTTTAATGAATGAAGATGGATTGATTCATGTTATTAAGAATTTGTTTATTTATCAAAAAATCTTTTACTGAATAAATGTGTTAACAAAAAAAAACAAATAAAGACTAACGCTGTTTTTCCTCATATGGGCTCAATTATAGTATTAATACTGAAGGTCAAAGTTATGGATAGCACTTCTTAATTTTAGTATGGCAGAAAGTAAAATTTTGTGATAAAGTTCTTATCTGCTCCGTGGTGCAGTGAACAACGCCGTTCGGTTGTATAGGCTTCAAATCTCGGTACGGAAAGTTTAATAAGTTATTTTTTCCATCGATTTATTGATTTTTGTTCGTAGGTTTCTTTGTTTTAGATGTCTATAATTAAATCCCGCAAACCCCATCACAAAAATAGGGCGTGAGGAGTATTTACTTTCAAGGCAAATTGTAGCAGATTTATTATATGGACATATTCATAATAGGTGTATTACATTTTTTCCTTTTCGTTTTTAACGATTAAAATGGCTCACCTTCTGAAAAATGTCTCCAAATTACTGGCCTGTGTAAGATAGTCATTACTCGAGAGGGGGTCGCTCTTGACAGGTGAATACGTCATTAGATAAGATGCCATATTTTCTGGAGAGCTTCTTTACCGAGGGGAACAAGTATATCAAATACCAAACGAATTCGTTTTGCATTTTTAAATTATAAATCTTCAGCGAAAAATTCCAAGCATGAAGCAGGTATGGAAAAGTCGTAGAATCAAAAATCATCTACAATCCTTCAGGATAAATAAAACAATCTGGAATAGTAATTATAACTTTTTTTTTCTTCGGTCAATCTTAATTTACTCTTAGAAATAAAATGCTTCTTTTAAACCCTTTCATCCATTTTAACCCTTTAATCCCAAAGCTAATTGGTTCCATTAATGTTGGCAGTATCATCATGTCGTGCTGGTCGATAATTATTAAGTTTCTTACGTAACGAAGGAATTGAAATTTATGCTAAATCTATATAAATGAAGATTTGTTAGTTTGTTTGTTTGTTCTCTATGCATTCCTTTACCATTCATTCGATTTCGATCAAACTTTGGTCAGTTGTTGTGCACACACCCATTAAGGTTTCTAAACGAAAACAAAATCTGAAATCTAAGAAAAAGAATCAAAATACGTTACAACTAGCGACATCTCTGAACCAGACAAAACCACAAAAAATATTGTATATTTGAAATAGACATCTGTATGGGCCCGGACCTTTAGCCGTACCCGCGCGTGGGCCAGGCTCGGGCGGGTAAAGACAATCCAGATTCAGATTCAGGCTCGGGCCGGGCCCGGCCCGGTTAAGGAATTCAAATTGTTTTGTACTGTGTTCGAGTGATGAGTCAGCCAAAGACTGCCTTATGTCTATTGCCTTATAACTATTGAGTTTTCATAATTTATTTCCCATGTGCTATGAATATCGATGGAAATATGGAAACAATAACATAATATATTGTTTTAAAAAATATAAATGAATAACTTTAACTTTAAATAGTGTGGTATTGAGACTCGGGCTTGGGCTGGGCTAGGCCTGAAGATTACGGCCTTGGACAGGGTAATTTTATGAAAATTTTGGCCCGTGCAGATATCTTATCCAAAAGCACATCAATGAAAGGAATTTAAACACAAACCCATTCTTTCTTTGAGTGGTATTGCAACTTATGTCGGGTACTCACTAGTTATTAATAAATACTTAAACATAAAGTCTCTCTAAATACCATATTCTTATGATTATTCTCATCGATAATAGAAAAGTAATATTTTTGTAACTAGGTTGTAGTGCGTTAAATGATATACAAAACGTAGTTGATATCACATTAAAACATAAGTAAGTAATCAAAATACATTCCATATATCGTCATACGAATGTGTTTTTTTGTAAAATTATATTTTTGAAATATTGCGTTTATCCGTTAACATTTGTACGAAAGGGATATTATAATAAAATTTATTCATCTTTTATAATAGTGAATTATTGAGATTTTGTACACTTCCAAGCATTTTGTCACTAACTGATGGTCTTGTATTAAAAAAACAAAATAAATTAGCAGAAAAGATGCTATATTTCGAGAACTTGTCTAAAGACATAGACCAACCTAGGAACTGGCATAGAATTAGTTATTTATGTTGTACAAGCTTCAAAACTAAAAAACAACTCGCTGATACTGTAAGACCGGCTTTCTATTGCAAAAATTCGTTAGGCAAATTACTTATTATCAATAAAGATAGAGTCCACTTTAAGAAAAAATCTGGCATTTATAAATTACAATGCAGTGATTGCCAACATTTCTATGTGGGTAAAACCACACGTACATTAGATATAAGAGTATCAGAACATTTAGCTGCCTTTAGATTAAAAAAAGATACTTCGACATTCGCAAATCACTTGTTATTGGAGAACCATACGTTGAATGCGGATGATTGGGTCAAATTGTTGGATCAAAACATGGGGGATCGTTAATTATTTTATCAAGAAATTTTGGAAATCAATAGAGCTCAGTTAAATTCCTTACCAATTCTGAATGAGAATACGTTGAATCATCTAACAGAAGCTACTAAATGGGGAATGATTGTATATATTTATTCATTCATCGAATTGCATCGCATTGAAACCCAAATGCTATTATGATTGTAAAATCACTGGTATTTCTAATATTAGTTGGAAAGCGGCAATTCGCCACTCTGTTAATGCGTTGTTTACAAAATAAGGATTAAGGCGATTCTCGAAATTTTAACTCAGGTATCAGTGTGGATCCTAGATTTTATCTCGTAAATAATATTTGTCGTATTTTTATATTCTATATAAACGTTAGACAGTGTTTACTGTCTGTCAGTTCGAGTCCAATGCCTGAAGCCTGTGCTCGAATGCCTGAAGATGCCGAAAGGCGAAACCCGGGTCGTTAGTGACAAAATACATGGAAGTGTACAAAATCTCAATAATCCAAATAAGATATTGAAATTCCATCAAGCACCCTCAGTCGATGTCTAAAATTATTTTATAATAGTGTTATTTATCGAATCTTTAATTCAAATAAGGAGTGTTCATAATATGACGCTGTTCTGGAAGAAAACAATACATCGAACAAATAACATATCTAATTAGTTATACGAAAATGTTTCTATTTCAAACTCTTTCGTATGAAAGAACAAACAATTTTTTAAATTATACTTTGACTTAAAAATGGTTTTTTACAAACAAACAAAATGAAAAAGGGTATGACATTTCAAAAATTTGACAAACTTCCAAGTCCAATTACTCAAAACTAGTATTTTTCAGTTTAGTGTCTTCTTCCAGAACAGCGACAATAAACACATTTAATTAAGGCATACATTTATTGAGTCAGTGACTACTTAAATTTTGGATAGTAAGAAATAATAAGCTGTCAGTGATGAATCAAAATGGCCAGTAACTAATTCCATAAATGGTCAGTATATAAAACAGTCAGTAATCTGCATAAATTGATTAGTTATTCAAGTAATAAGTTAAATTTTTTATACAACTGTCATTTTTTAATTAAAACTAAACTTACCTTTATTTATTTAGCAATTGTTTATTGACCTAACATAATTATTAACTGGTCATTTATTATTCATTACTATACATTTATCAAACTAGTTATTGACCAAATAATTAGTTGCCTTCAATTAATGTTGAAGATAAATATTGAATCAAATTAATGTTGCAGCATTTTTTTCGCTTTATGTTAGGAAATACCGGCTATAGTGCTCACCTACAACACATTACTATCTTCTGAATAAATGTTTTTAGTAATGAAATCAATTAAGATTACCAATTTTCATCTAACACGCAATATTTTTGTATAGAATAAAACAGACATTCGAAGTTGTGCCATCGTTAATGATTAAGGGTTTATAATTTTAATTGAATTTAATCAATTTTGGTTACATGATAATTTAAAAAAATATTTGCATGTAACGATTTATGTAAAATTATTTGCTGAAATAAAATACGGTATTAAATAAATCTTTATTTTACATCCAATTTATATTCACACTCCTGAATTTATTTAAAAGAAGGTAAATATCTCCCCATATTGACTGATATGTTCAACGCCTCTTTTGATTATACTTTATTACTGAAATTTCATTTCAGAAATTTCAAAAGAACCTTTCATTCAATTGTAAGCATTCATATATTTTTCTCACCTTGGGTGAATCATTCAAAGCGGCTTTTTCCCTTTTTGCTATAACATGAAATACTGTTTCTCAAAATTTTACTTTTCAGGTACCAAGATTATTAAAAATATACATAATAACCATCATGGGAACGTTACATTGAATTGCAACATTCTTAACTGTATTGAAAATTATGGCCACCACCCACTTACATCACACCTTTTGACATGGTGTATTCGATGAAGTCACAATGTGATTTGTGTCTTGAAATTGACTTGATTTCAAGCTGTATAGTCAAAAAATAAAATAGGATTTAGCTTATGGAAGGGGACATTTGATATATATTTTTTATTGAATTTTCCAAAGACTTTAATTAATTTATTTCACATTTCAGATAACGCCAACATAAAATGAAATATAAACAAATATGAATTGGCTGGTGACCGTTGTCGTAGCTCAGTGGTCAAAACTACTGAGCTTTCGTACATTTGTTTGCGGGGTCATAGATTGAGTTTTCGAGTGGAAGTTTACATCCATTGTTTTTTCAATTGCCTCATAAATTTGTATCCAAAATAATGAATATCTGTAATATAATCTAAGTATTTGATACCGCAAACGAAGCATAAAGAGAACTCAACATTATCAAACTTATATCCCTCTTCTTTCCCATCCGTAATTCTTTTTTTCTTTTCGTCCTGACTAAATTCTAACCAGTTCTCTTTAATCGACTTCTGTGAATATGCCTAAGTAGTTAATTACACAGTTGTCAATAGTTAAAAAAAACATTCGTGTTGTATTAAAATTCTAGTGGATGAGGCTTAATATTGGCTTAATAATAGAAATTCCCGGTAAACTATTATTTCCTGAAAAAAATATAGCCTTGAGTATTAATAAGATAATAAACTGTGGCAGAAATTTTATTGAAAAGATCGTAAAAATATTACTTGACACATTGTCACAAAGGTTTAGAGCCGTCCCTTCAACCTCTCAATATCCATTGATCGGAGCACACCGAGGGATGAATATTTGTGAACCAAACGGATTCCGGGAATATCCGGGCGCGGGACAAAAACTAATTTAGGCGGAGCTGAAATACCGGAAAACCGGAACATCCGGTACACTCACATTGAAATACCTACTGGCCAGACGGTATTATTGTAAGACGATCAGTATTTTTGGCAAGAGTTTTTGAGTATGCGGATAAAGAATGTTGAAACTAAATAGCATTAGTTATTTTTATACCTTGAGTTTTTGATCAAAAAACAAAAACTATCTTTCAGATTTAAATAACTCATGATTTTTACTGCTCATATCAGTATATTAATATAAATACATGTTTTTTATTTACTTTGTCTACATTACGATATAATGTGAAAGTTGTGAACAATATCCCGTTTAATGTCAAAAACGTTCTGTGCATGATAAAACTACTTAAAACTAAACCATGATAACATAGCTGTAGCAGTTTCAACGCTTGTAGGCCGATGATTTGAAATCCTAACTAAGTACGAACTAAGTTTATCCAATTCTTCAAATACCTTTCTATATATAATATAACTATTGAGTACCCGGCATACGTTGCAATGCCACTAAAAGAATGAAAGAGTTTGTATTAATTTTGTTTATTGAAGTGTTTTTGGAATTTTTGTACAATATTTTTTGTTTTCTGTCTGGTTCAGAGATGTCGCTAGTCGTACGTATTTTTTTTAGACTTTAAATATTTTCCTTCAGAAACCGTCACGGGTGTCCACACAATAACTCACCAAAGGTTAATCGAAATCGGGTAAATACTAAAGGAATACATAGAGAACAAATAAATCTTTTATTTTTATATGTAAAGATAACATTAATGAATACTATAAAATCATTTTAATATTTTCACGTATTAGGCCCTTTTTTATGTTTATTTTTAATTTAATATCAATTCAAAACTAAACCAATGTAACTAACATGTAGACCAATTCTAAATTAGTATTAAAAAAATAGAAACTTGTGATGAAAATCTTTTTTAGTTAACAAACTATGAAATAACATAGCTTGGTATAATAAAATCCAGGTAAGTAAAAATTCTTTTTGTTCTTAAAAATAAATTAAAAAATTGCAAAACATACTTGCATTCCTAACAGCATAACATATTTTTCGTTTTCTGTTACTGGAATTAACGCATTTCATAGCATGGATAATATAAATATTAATCCTTCCAACTTTCGGAGAAAAAGTTATACCAAATATAAAATGTATTTTTCATATTAATATTAGAGGCCGTTTTTAATCTTTTTCTTGTATCTACGTATCATGGTAAACATTAACAATGTACGCGACTCGATCTCATTCTTACCGATTCTTCAGTGTTACTTTGTGGGCTCCATTTTTTCTTTTCTTTGACCCAACTGGCTTGTAAAAGTGTCTTCTCAATTGTCGTCCCAATATTAACCTTTTATTAACACTTTAAGCCGCTCAAACTCGGAAGAAATTATTATTGTACCCACCTCACTTATGAAGAATTATCATTTTTTTTTCGGACTTACTTAGTGCTATAATCATAAAAATGATTTTGATGATATCTTGAAACGCTCAAATCTTTCAATTTGTGTGGTCATATTTTCAATACTTTTCGGTTATGGAGAGCCATATGACAATGTTTACAAGTGTATTAAGCTTCGTTCATGTTTTGTACTTTGCACATGACTCGCGTGTTCTACATGGCTGGTTTATTTTCTTTTGTTGGTATTGGTATCATTTTCTTTATTATTATTCATGTGACCTGATAACCAAACTATTGCTGAACCTTAGATGCTCGAGCATTAATCTTTTTAAGCAACGTTTCCACATTGTTTTTAATCGCACAACGTCTTTGTGTTTAATAGTATTTAGTTCTACAAAAGACAGTAGATATTTCGGCTTGACGCCATCGTCAGAACTCTCTATCAACTACCTAATAAAATTTTGTAGGAGTAAATACTTTGTTATTATTATAATGGAGTTCTACCAAGTAAATGCCAATTCAATCAATTATTTCTATTAAACTACATACTTTTATTAAACTGATCCCTGTAAATATTTTAAATGACAGCCAGTGTAATAATGACTATCTGGAAACCTGAATTTTTCCCTTCCCTTCACTGGTCTATAACAGCTGCATTTTCTTCTGACAAGAAGCACTCGAATGCATTTTTTTTCCTACCTTATCTATCCTACTGAAATTATTATGCAGAGTCCGTAAAACCGGCTCCTAGTTTCCTGACTAGTTATTGCTAGGGTAGATGGGATAGGTAGGGGCGATCAAAGGCTGTTTACTCATGTATGAGTAGTGTTATAAAACATTACTATTCACTTCTACATTTCTCATTATTCTCATACTTATTCAGTGATCCATTGAAAGAAGGTCGTTAGCATCGGCGTGCCGTGGACTTATCTCTATCGCACAACCTAATTTAGGTATGAGCAAGAAGGATACAAGAGCATGCGCCGCATGCCCTTGCATCTCGCTTGCACCTTAACTTTGCATATGATTGAGCGAAAAAGAAATAAAGCCACCACAGGCGCCTGGTCTTTATGTATCTTTTACTGAACCTTTTCAACTTGAAGCAAATCACTCTTCAAAACTTTCGTTTATAATTACTTTTACGTCCTTTTTTTGGGTAAGTAATTAATCAAAAAGATCAGTAATTAATTCGATAAATGGTCAGTATACACGTGGTCAGTAAATATAATAAACGGTCAATAATTTATATAAAATGGTCAGTTATTAATTAAACCTAATATATTTTTTATCTTTTTTACTTAGTTAACCTAACCTAACCTAAACTAACCTTCCTTTGATATTTACTGAGCATTTTATGCATTTGTTACTGACCGTTAATTGAATTAGATACTGACCAAATAATTAGTTGTCTTTTTTTTCTTTGACCAAATCACTAAATAAACTAATTTTTGAATATCCTAAAAACGCGTTCTTTTGTTCCTTTTTTGAGAATCCTAGATACAATTTTTCTCTTTTTCGTAGACATTACCAATATTTCTATATTAATATTTTTATCACTCACACAAACGAGGAAATCAGAGTAAAATAAACCTTAGTTTTATTTTTTTATTTTCATATTTCATATATTTTCTAAAAAAATTTTGCTTGTTGATAAAGTTTTGTACTTTATTTGGGTTTCAAAATTAGATTTAGAATATCTGAATACATTTCAATGTCAATGATAAATAAGTTAGCTTTTTAAAAATCTTTTACAATGAAAACTAATAATCTTATAGTCTACATTTCAAAATGAATATATGTGATAAGAAATATTATTATTAAATTTCGTCTTAAGATTCTTCATCGCATGCCATTTCTAGCCAAACTTACCCACTTCCACCCACTTACAATATAAAGAATTTCATTTCATTTTTATCCCCCGAACAGATCTTCCTCCCCATCTTGTTGAAGATGCGGAATGTGTAAGAAATGAACCGTTTCTATCAGAACTTGCTCCATCTACACAACGTTTTATGAGACTGCTTTTAATCAGAGACGCCATCCTCGCCTTTCACTGGTTTCCAACATAAGGGGTTGAATTAAAGAAAATACTTTAAACTATAAAATGAAAGTCACTCGTTTTTCTCTATAAATATTTAAAAAATGTTGCAAATCACTTGCTTTCCCTTTTTAACACTGCCTTGTCTATAGCAAGCTGAGTGAGAAAACAAATCCACTGTGGAAAGGAAAAAGAACGTAACCCACACCAAAAAATATTGTTTACAACTCACACAAAACGTGTTAATACATTATATTTATAAATATATATTATATATCCACTGTAGAAAGGCAAAAGGACGTATTCTTTTTCAACAATCACTATTTAATACACGTTTTGTGAGCGCTACACACAATATTTTTGTGGGTGCGTTATGTCCTTAATTCTTTCCACAGTCGAAATGATTTGTATAAACCCAAATTCGAATTGCATCGCTGGTACATGTTTTTCCATTAAAATTCTAATTCTTCAATATCAAGCAGATTAAAGCAAAGCAAACGAATAGCAGAGAATATAATTATAATTTAATAGTTAATCTAATTTAAGATATCGACTGAGGGTGCTTGATGGAATTTCAATATCAAATTGGTTTATTGAGATTTTGTATACTTCCATGTATTTTGTCACTAACGACCCGGGTTTCGCCTTTCGGCATCTTCAGGCATTCGAGCACACGAATGGACTGACGTCAACTGGTCAGTTCGAGTCCATTCGTGTGCTCGAATGCCTGAATATGCCGAAAGGCGAAACCCGGGTCGTTAGTGACAAAATACATGGAAGTGTACAAAATCTCAATAATCCAAAATTTAATAGTTAATCGTTTATTTCCCCACTAGAACAGTGCATTTTAAAATGAATGAAAAAATAAAAGACTCGCTGAGAATTATTACTGCAACACGTGTCATCTGTTTTTGTTACACTATGGCAATAGACTAAACATTTGAGCGTCTATGACATATTCTCCATGTCTAATGTCTGCTTAGCTTGGAAAAGTAATAGGGAATATTTTTTTTGGAAAAGGTTCTCTTTTTATTTTATGGAACGATAGTCAAAGTTGAGGATTGGTTTATTTTGCTGGTTTCTTCGGTCCAGAGCGCTGGTCACGTGTTACATATTAAGTTCACTGACTATTTCTATATAATAAAAATAAATCGATGCAATAATAATCGTTTTTGTGTCATAGGGAAGATATTTTCTGGGCAACATTTATTATGTTTAGTGGTTCGAATTAAAATATATTAATTATTATAAAATTATTAAATAGATGTATCATACAAAATGTTTAATATTTTTAAAAAAATCTACGCTTTCGTGACTTAAATAATATGGAAAAATTAATTTGAATTTATTTTTACATTATTGACATATAAAGTTAACAATACATTAGTTTTACATAAAAATGACACTTTTTGTTCTAGTAAAATTGATTTGGTTTTATTTTTGTCAAAGGTGATTAACAGGATTAATTAAAAATAAAGTTTAAGTAACATTTTCATATTTGGAAGCACTGTATTAATTCTTTCCGCCCCCTTTTTCATCTCCATCTACCCCACAGCTTCGATACTCCTAAAGTTTTTGCCTTAAAAAGGCAAAATTAAATTCTCATCTACAAGACAAAATAAGGCAAAACCCCCTTCGATACGACACGCAAAATACTCCTCACTCCACCTTTCCTTAAAGAACAGATTCCTCTAAATATTAATCGGAGCTTGCTCCAGACAAAAAAGTTCTATCGTTTGCTAGGATTTGTGTATTTTTTTATATTTGCAAATTGTAAACTTTCAAAAAATACGCGCTCTTCGTTTTTTGGAATGAGTTGAGTATTTTTCCTCTCCGGTACAATATAATCAAAAACGTTTTTTGGGATTTTTCCGTTGGTAGCGCCACGAAAAATTTGCGGAAATTGACCGAACTAAGCACGGCGTAATTACGTTATTTTCTTTTATGCTGCCGACATCCGTGTTGGGTTTATGAATGAATTTGCATTGTTTGTAGCAAATTCTCTTGTCTTTTGTATTCTGTAATAATGTCAATTTTTACAATTGTAAAATTAGCTTGTTAAATTGTAAGAATAACTTCATTATGGACGAAAACAATGACTGAATCTCAGAACGTTTCGTTTCATTTTTAAAAATTATGTATTTTAGCTTATCTTAAACCACAAATTCGATTATAGTGCACACGAATTTGGTAATATATTAATGTGTTGAACCTGTCAACATTAAAACTTGTGAAACTAAATATGTTGCTTTTAATTAAAAATAGTGAATGACGGTGGTTGATGGAATGTTTATATCAAATTCAAATAGTTCAAATGTTGTACACCTCCATAAGTTTTATCACTAACGTCCTGGATTTTGCCTTTATTCAATTTGAGTTAATCGGTACAGTTGAATTTCAGAAGATGCTAAAAGGCGAATCCAGACTTTGTTACCTTATGTAATTATAAGTTATCCATTTGATTTTTCATTATTTAGTGGCTTTATATGTTATTTTAATTTTTTTTCATCAACCTTACTCTTATTCTTGTTTCTAAAAATTGTTTTTGTAGCAGTTGAAAATTCATAATTGCTTATTTCAAATCACTGGTTTCAAATAAAATTTACACTTGGACAAAATAAAAAAGGAACAGTTGAAGAGGGTTGTTCGAAACGATATTATCATATAATATTTTTATTCCGGCGTCGTAGTGTTGGCGTCCGTGGCGCAGTTGGTAGCGTCGCTGGCTACGGTTACGGTCTCGGGTTCTATTCCCGGTGCGGACGGTTTTATAGATTGATCTTTCAATCGATTTATGGATTTCTATTCGTAGTCTGAGTCCTCCCTCCCACCCATTCAATCCTCACGGGGCGTAGCAAGAGCGATTAGCTAACTACTAGTCCTGACCTAGCCCTATCCTTTTAACCTTACTCTCTTCGAAAAAAAGGGAGGTTGAGCAACTGAGTAACAAGCAGTTCTCGTAGAAAAATTCTGTTAAGATACCTCCATTAGGACACCATATGCTCCAAATTGGGAGCGGACATGGAAAAATATTACTCTACTAAATTATTTCATCATATCAAGTAGATTTCATCAAAAATAATAGGAACAGACAGACATTTATTTGTGCTTAATTTTTTTTTAAATCAATGTGAAATATTTTTTCAACGTAAAATTTTCCTATACTTAATAAAGTAAAAGACAGAAAGCAGATTTCTTGTGAACCATGAAATTAAATAAATTATGTATCAAAGTTCTCTGTAAAAAATCAAACACATTTTGATTTGTTATCATAAAATATAATTTCCTACGTATATTTCCAATCATCATAATACATATAATTTATTCAGGAACTCTTTATGCGTGAATCTTGTAAATCGAATTTATAATTCTCAGAAATTTCCTTAATAATTTAGTATCACCAAAACCTCATTATAATAATGTCCTCACATCATTCGTTCGTGTAGTGGAAACCATTCCTATATCCTTCTACATAAAATTACATTTATGCCAAATACTTCATTAATAACCCATGTAAGCCGGATTTAAGCTTTCTTACGCATGTTATACTGTGACATTTCACCCCAATAGTCTCTTAACCCTAAAGGAACGGAATCTCACTAATTCTATTTGACTGCGTAATAGCTTTGACATAAAAATATAAATACTTTAATTTTTTTGTAATCGTAATAATTTCACGTTAAATATGCTTCACAAAATTATTGGTTCCCCTATTTCTAATCTATAATAATTTAGCATTTTCCTTTTTATAATTAAATTGTCTATATAACTGCACTTTTAGTAGCAGAATTTATTGATTTTTTGAGTAGAAAAAGGATATCATGTATTAAAGCATATTTACCAATATAACTATCACATTAGGGTGAATAGTTCATTAACTTTTCTTGTCTCCAGCGACATCAATATTGTTTTGTGTGCGTTTTTCGGGTACTTCTGCATAAGGCATCAAATCCCGAACCACAATTTTTTGAATAAGTGACTGGTCATTAAGGGTATGTTGTGAATAAAATAAAAATAATTAAAATGTATATATCTGAAATGATCTGTGTAATTAGGTCCGTCAGAAATTTTGGATTAAAAGGTGTAATGAAATGAAATGACAGAAGGAAGTGGGAATAACAAATTATGGAAAAATGGAGAGCTCAGTGGAGAAATAGGATAGACTTGTCAGAGGAAAGTGGATAAGGTTTGCCAATCTCGGTACACTTTACTTTGTTCTGTAAGAAGAAAAACATGTAGTAATTAAATTTTGGGCACCAGGCGTAAAGATACACGCCGAATAAAAGATAATAATAATGAAAATACGGTTACCGTTAAAAAAACCCATTTAATATGGTTGCGGAAACCGTAGATGCACAGAATTTAAATTAAAAAACAAATAAAACAGAAATTACACGACGATACAATATTTATGAACAGATGTTACATTTAAACAAATAAATATTATAATATATATGTATATAAAACTACGACCTTATGGATAAAACAGCTCGGCGACGAACTCGGGTGTCCGAGACCAATCTCCGGCGCGTTCCCACACGTCCTGCTTGTTCCACATCCTGGTGCGTAAGAAAGTTTCAACGCAATTATTTCTTAAACATTCTTGGCGAGGCTTTCCCTTAGTCTCCTACCAACAACGCAGCGAGGTACTTATCACAAATAGCTGACAATCGTCATGTTGTGACAAAATCGTAACAGGTAATTTCATGTTTTAAATTATTGTATATTTTAAATTAAATTTTTGTTCATTATTGCTTCAATTGGAATCAATCTATGATTGCATATTTTTTTTACTTATTTAAAAGCTTTTATTCATAGATAATAGTTGGGATTGATTTTTTTATAAAATAATTAAAAAAAATAACAGTTGTCAAAATTAAATGTACGTAAACAATCCAAGTTACACATTGCGAGTTATCATGGAGTATTTATTTATTCTAAATATCAATTATTTTTTGACATTTACATTGAATTTTGATAACCTGGAATTGATGTTTAGACAACCCCGGTACAACGGAATTGAGTAATTGACAGAGATTCCTGATCCCGGGATTGAAAACCCTACTACTGCACTACTAATTTGTCCACGACACGTAGGTATTTTTTTAGTATTATAATATACATGCATGTTAAGTATGTATATACTTAACATGCTTTGATTTAAGTATTATAATTTTATTTTACAACAATGACGTTAACGTTCTGAATGTAATTTTATATGAAAAATTATTACGTTGGCTTTCTTAACTACTCATACATACTACTGAGATAATCTTCCGAAAAATATTTAGTCGAAATAATTACAATTTAATAAAAAAAACAATATTTTATACACTCATCGATAAAAAACATAACACAACTGTCTGTCTTTAGAGCTTAAGGCATTTAACGTATATTTTTTATTTAATATTCTTTACGTTTTGAAGGTATTGTGCCACGTATGAACAATCATCAAGAGCTAGTTTGGTTGTCAACGATTCTTTTTTATTGTTTTATTTAACGCATGTACAAAAACCTCGTACATTTAACTATGTATTGATCACTTGAATGGTTTCGACTGACAATATGAAAAGATGATGGTTTTATGAAAATTAAAAAAATTATGTGTAGTAACTCCACAATTTTAAAATGTAATTAAAATTCGCTTAGCTTACTTCCGATGTGTTGAACGAGTGCTAAGTGTAACGATATAAAAATAGATTTTCCACAACTGATTGTCAAAACGTTACAATATTAAACGGTAATTTCTTCTTTTAGGTCGTATTCATCATGTGTGACGGTTGTGACCCTTAAATACCGCAACAACTCCATGTTCTTTGACGATCCTTTCGCCACTCGCTCCTGCATTTCGCTGCTCTGAGGGCTATCGGTAAGGAGAGGCCTGTGTCGTTCTTCACGTGGTCGCTCCAGTGAGTTGGGGCCCTTCCGCGTCTCTTTTCGTCTTTTGATCTTTCCTGTGACGATAAGTCCCTTGGGATTGTCGGTAGCTTGCGGGCGATATAGCCAAAAAAGCCGAGTTAGACGGCCGAGAGTCTATTCTGAATTTGGAGTTCTTTCAGGATAAAGGAGTTTGTGCACTTGGTCATTATACTGAGCATCCTTCTTCATCATCACATATCAAATGCGACCGTTTACCACACAAATAAAATTGTAAAAAAAAATATAATTTACGTTTTATATCATGATTGTGCTTTACAATAAAAAAAATCCAAAAATTTCTTCTGTTTATTGTGCAAAAGTATATTCACGAAAGAATTTGTTTTCTGGCACGAGTTTAACTGGCATTTAAGGGGTTAAGAATGTACGTTCGTTTATATTAGGTTTAAATTAAGATATAATTCTCTATTTCTCTTAATGTACGAGAAGTTGTATTAAAATTCCTTTATCGTATCACATTAACTCTTATGTCACCAGCGTATGTGCTAATATCTATACTAAAAACAAGTACACCCACAATCAAACAGTTCAAATTCCAAAATATATTGTTATTCAACTGTTAAATATTTTATCAGTTCAGAAATTTTACTGTTACCATTGGACTTTTTATAGAGGCCAATATAATGAACGAAAAAATGTTTCTGCTGTGTATAGCTATAATTGAAATGTTTCCGTTTTTGATGACGTATAAATCAATACCAGTTTTTTGAGGCTCTTAAAAGCAAAAACCAATATGCTAACTTTGCAATGTTAGTAGTAAATGCCGTTTTTGTGTGATTAAATTATCAATTTTATCGAAAACTTTTTCCATCGTGCTGTATTTCCAATTACCAGACTTTTTTTATTAGCTAGTCAACCGCTTATTGCAATTAATATAAACGAATAATATCTGTATTAAAAATATAAATTTGCGCATATCGAAATTAAATTTATCAATTTCTGCGTGTGTTCATGACATACGGAAGAGATTAAACTATTGTTTTGTATGCTTATTTCGGGTTTAGCAAGATACATATCATTGTGTGAAACCACTTAAAGTAAATTATATTCACTTGATTTTAATAAAATTTGGATTTTTTGGCTTCTGCTTTTAATTGCCTCATATCAGTTTATATACAATTATAATAGAGATGAAAAAACACTATACTATTCCAAACACTTCAATATAAAATGGGTGTAACCCACTAAATTTTATAAATAATCAAAATATTTAAGCAATGAAATTAAAACTGCTTCAGCAGATTCAATAACTGACGTAACTTTTGCCAGGTTCAACACGTGACTGAAGACATAATCAAAACATGTTTATTTGTAATAAATTATAGCATTGTTATCAATACTCGTGTCTTCAAGCACAATATCGATCCGCGCCATTAATGTCACCTTGGACAGGAAGTGCCAGTCTGGCATTGTGTTTCTTTAATTTTTTATATAAAATCAAAAATTGCGTGTGAATGTTGAAACACCCGAAATTCCGGTATCTCTTTTTCGGTAAACCGGTATTGCATTATTGAATCGCAATATATCAGCCAGAGTAGCAAGTTTTATTTTCCTAGAAATGTATTGAATTGTAGATTACAACCTTTTGGTTGTAGATCCCTTCATTTTATATAAGATAAAAAAAATAGGGAGATCAGTATTGAATCTGTAAAGTATTCAATGTCTTTAGATATCTTACTTTTGAATGTATCTCTTAAGCACTTTATTTACATAATAAACCTAGACTAGGGCCCATTTTATATAACGCCTCTCCCTAAATATAGGAGATTAAGAGCTTTTATAATCATTTTCTGAAGCTTTCCTAGAAAGCTGCGTAGGCTTTCAAATCAACAAAGGAGGAAAAAATATCGAGTATTTAAGCTTGTCTTATGTTTTCACCCAATAGAATCTAACAGCCTAACATCTTCTTCACATCATTCAAATGACATTTGCGATCAAGATGAAAATTATTTATTATCGACCTATTGAAAAAAGGCGTCTTTTCAAACAATATCTGGGCGTTTATAAAATTTACTGTTATTACACTAGATACCTAATTACCTATATTTAAATGAAATAATCAAAATTTTAAACTATCACAATTAAGCTGGTTCAATAACTGACAAACCTGTAGCTCCAATGTACATGGACTCAAACCCGGCACGGAAAATTTCATTATTTGATTTTTCAATCGATTTATGACAGGCATAGATATTTGCTCAAACAACTAGTTATTTGCTATTCTCATCTTTATAACCACACTTTCTCAAAAAAATAAGTGATGGAATAATAACTAGACCTCATAAACCTGTGTTATAATTATATGTTATTTCCATCAGTCAAAAATTATTACGATTAGTTAACCCGATGCTGATCATTTAATAAAATTTTGGAATCGAAACAAAACACCGTTCTTTGCTTTTATAAAAAAAATGCCTTTCTGCCAAGAATGAACAGTTATCACAATAAAAGTGATTTAAAGTACTATATATATATTTCGGTTTTTTCAAAACACATAGTGTCATCAGTTCTCATCAGTTTGGGAACAGCATTATTTTTCGATGTTTTAAATAAATTATTGGCTTTTACAATATTAAAAATATATCCCACTTGCCATTACCGAAAATTTCTAACTCTGAAGCTTCAAATAATGTAAATTTTCGTAATCATCAAAGCTTCATGAAATATTAATTTCCCCTTAACGACCTTGCCGTTGTTTCCACGTCGATTTCGCTGTGATAACGTCAACACGTATTCAATAAAGATATACTGAAGTAAATAAAGCGTTTAAAAATCAATTCATATACAATATAAATACGTGTACACTCGACGACAGTTTATCGATCGGGAAATAAACATGGCCATATTATTTGTGCTTTGGACTGAAATTACGAAAATAACTTTACCGGAAACAAGTTCCCATTACAATATTTATCATATTAAACCATTGCTATACTTAGATTCCAACATGTTTTTCAAAATAATACAATAATTATCTTTATGACACTAAAAAATGTTAATTCAAAGATGTATATCGTTTATTGTTAATGCTTTTTAGATTTTTTTAAAGATACAACAAATCAACTGTGTTTCGTAATTATTTTACATCTTTTAAACCAGTTCCAGTTAAAATATACAGCATTTTCAAGAAATAAAAATTAAAATGGTTCTGCTAAGTTAAATTTAAACACTTAATATTCAATTGTTTACACATTATATTATTTTTCGAGATTTAGTTTGTTTTATTTGATTCAGTTAACCTTCCCATTTTCATGCTAAAAAATCCCTTCGGACCTCATGCAGTCACATTTTGTTACCGTGTGGTTTTATAATATAAACGCATTTACAAAGCGAAATGACAATTTCAAATAGTGAAATATGGTTTTATGTAATATTAAATAATTATTTTATGTCATATTTTGTGTGTAAAACTTGAAATACTTTACAAAACTATCGAAAAACGCAAGAATAGAAATTCTTCATAGCAGAACAAGCTTGAGATGTGTCTTGGTGCCGTTTGAAATAAAACGGTTGCCACCATATCGCCATGCATCTCGGATTGTTACTTTATTATACTTTTGTATTTTTTGGTGATAAAATTGAAGTTTTTAAAACATGATTAATTGTACAAAAATGACATAAATGTATTTTAATTTTTTAATTATTTATATAACTTTTATGTAAAAATAGAAAAATTTCCAATTTTTTGTATCACCTATTTCACAGATAATTCAAAGGCTTAAAAACCATATTTTGTATTTATTCTAATCATCTTTGTAATATAAATAAAAAAAAATGTATTAATAGAGCAATTTCAGTCCCCCGAATATCTGTTTATTTAGCTCACCCTCTCTCTCTCTCTTGACCCGTTTGCACACGCCTCACTGCATCACCAATTTCTTCCAAGTGTGTCCTATTACAGGTCTTTTGTTTAGTACTTGTTGGAATTCTTTCATACCGAGTTTTAGATTTCTCATATTAAACAACATTAATAATTACCTGCCTGTCGGAGTCTTCTTGCCTTCTTGATATGAAATTAATAGAGCTTGTATTTCTCGACGTTCGTACTAATGCGGTAGCTTTACTTTTTTTACCGCTCCACGTATTCAACAGAGAATTTTGTTTCCAAAACTTTCTTGATTCTCCATCATAATTTTGTAATAATGAAATTACTGAAAATGAAATTAGCGGACCAGATGTTTAAAGACGAATAGGGATGGCTAAGGTTGCAATATCTAGGTTGGAAAAAATTGGGAAAAGTAAGACAATAATCAGAAAACACACAAAAATCCGCCTAGTACGGTTGCTGATCTACACCATATTCCTTCACGGCGTGGAGACATGAACTCTTAAAGTGACAGACAAAATATGACTAGACACATTTGAAATGCGGTGCTGCAGATAGATGCTACAAATACTATAGACTGTCAAACACACAAGCGCATCTTCTGAACGAGTTAAATATCTTGGATAGACTCTCGGCTTTTTTTGCCACATCGTCAGCAAACCTACCAATAATCGAAGGGAAAAGGGAACGCAAACGACTCACTGAAGTGACCAGGTGAAGGACGCCACGAGTCTATTATTACCGATGGCACTCAGAACAGCGAAAGATTGTCAAGGGAGTCGCAGTTGTGGCGATAAGCGGAGGTTCCGACAGTGAAAAAAATAACAGCTTTCAACAAAAGAGTACTTTATACTTTTAAATGCATGACAACTCATCGTGTTCTAATATTGTGATTATATTAATATATGATAATTCTCATTTACGTTTCACGCGAGACCAAACTAAAATACTATTAATCACCATGAATTGTTATACTCAGTGTAATGCGACAAATTTTTCACTATTTTAACTGATGTTCAGTTTTACGATGTAATTTATGGAAGCAGATCTATAAAACCATTCTCATTTTATTATTTTATACAGCTAAAATGTTTCACTGACGCAATTTGAATTGTTTTAAAAACAGTTAGCGTAAAACACATCAATGGTAATTCGTTTTAAAAATCACAAACGTAATAATTTCATTTCGCTGTGCGTATTTTTTTTTTACAAAATTACCTTTGCAGCTAATTCCGAACAGAATTATTTTGTCCTTTCACGAGGTGTTTTACATAAAACGTCCATACAGCATAATTTAAATTCCAACGGATGTTGTTGGGTAACCTATAAACAGAACATTATGGCATGGAATTAAAAATTAGTAATAGGCCTTTTTGCGTTTTGTCATTTTTCCATTTTCCCAAATACCGGACAAATTTTCATGATTTTTTATCACGCAAAAATGACAGATTTAGTTCTCGTTTATTGCTTGCTGAACATAATTGCCGTTTTTTAGATATAAAACAAACAAAGCAATATAAAATGTGAATTTAACTTCACAACATTTGCATCCAACAAATAACTAAAATAAAAACGTTTTTCTTTTGTTTATATCGTGGTTCGTAGAACGACGCTATTTTTTTTTAATCAGGAATTATAATCAGCTTATCTAATAGGGTCAAAAACTTTGTAAATTGAGACGTGTAAGTTTTTAAGTATCGCTTATAAATCTAGATTAAAAATTTCAATGTTTTGTACTACTTCCACATTTTAATCATCAGGAATCAGGACTTATGTTGCTCTTCGCAAGTTTTATCAACTGATAATTAGAAAAAATGTGGAATACAAAGTAAATTGGGTTTTATTTTTGAAATACAATATTTTGACAACAAGAATAGATAATTATCACCTTAAAAATGACTATAGACAATTGC
The DNA here is from genome assembly GCA_022494535.1 of Himalopsyche phryganea. Taxonomy (NCBI): domain Eukaryota; kingdom Metazoa; phylum Arthropoda; class Insecta; order Trichoptera; family Rhyacophilidae; genus Himalopsyche; species Himalopsyche phryganea. The sequence goes on from JAGVSL010000139.1 coordinate 122,338, forward strand.
TTGATTCTGCCTCACCTGAAAAGAAGTGTATTCACATGTTTAGTTTAGTAACTAAATATCTTATTATTAATTAACCACTCGTAAACTCACAATATATAGAAGAGCTGTTAGATGTAGATTGAGATCATCAATCTATACTTCAATCAATCCCAATCAGAAACATAATTTATGTAGAAACAGTTGAACTTATAGAGATCATTAAAACAAAAATAACCTTTTTACTACTGATATATTTATAACATATTTTGGAAAACAACTAATGGCTTTCCTTCATATGACAACTATTTCAGATTTAGGACTTCATTTTACTACAGGTTTTGGTAAATAAAACAAGTAATACATACATGAAAAGAAAAACAACCCTTGTTTAAGTTTTTTAAATATTTGGTTTATTTTTTTCATTTTAAAAAGTGTTTTTTTTCTTTTTTTTACAGTACCCGTAACGCAAGTGATAGCGGTTGCAGGAGAACCAGTCTACCTCCCTTGCGACATTTCCACATCAGAATATGGAGATGCAGTGTTATTAGTGTTGTGGTACAGAGAAGATCTAGGCACTCCAATTTACAGGTAAAATAAACATATACACTTATTTAAAACGTATATATATGTCATCGGCTCCGGGGTGCAATGGTTAACGTCGTTGGCTACGGTTAAGGATATTTCGGGTCCAAATCCCGATGCGGACAGTTTCAAAAATTGATTTTTCAATCGATTTATGGATTTCTGTTCGTAGGCATGGATGTTTCTAGTATATAAAATTCTCTCTATTAGTCCTTTGCTAGTCCTATTCTTCTATGCCTACTCAATTCGAAAAAGGGATCTTGAGCAACTAAGTAACAAGCAGTTATCGTACAAACTTCTGTTGAGATCCCTCCATTAGGTGACAGTATGCACTGGGAGCGGACATCGTAAAAAACATATGTTAATACTAAATTCGCTGTGTAAATAATATTTATGTTAGTTTTTTGACTCTTCAGGTTTTATTTAGCTATTTTTATAAAAGTTAGGTATGAATATGATTTATTGTGATAAATATATATTTTTTAGTTAAATATGTTTATACAAATGTCCATTTCTCATAACTCAAACATGATTCGAAAGATTTTTCTGAAAAATAAATTCCTTATCCGAGAGTCCGGTCTACGGGTTGGGAAGGGCAGAGGTGATGGTTCCATACCTGATCCCGTGCACACGTTCAATTTGAATAAAAATTCTTAGATTAGTCATTACATTTTGTGCTTCGAATTCATGACCCCGTTACTATTGAACGAAAACTTTTAATGTAGCTATATTTGTGATTTCAGATTAGTATTTAATGATTTGCAAGAGGTCCATAACATTTTAATTGTAGACTCTTTTATTTGATTTATGTATAATTTGTTTGTTAATCAGTATTTTCTTATCTCAGTTCATGAACCATCAGTTTTATATACTTTCGTTTTTACACTCAATTTTATATAAATAAGCCTGTTATGTTTTTATTTTTATCAGTTGACAATGCTCGTGATGAGCGAGACCGGGCCTGATCATTATAAATATGTGGAAGTAGTACCAATGAATTGTGTTTTATTTTTTATAATATAATGTCTTTCCACCAAGAATTGACAGTTAACACCTTAAAAGTGATGTTATAAACTCGTTTATTTTAAAATCGTTCAAAAATGTATCAACTTTAACGAGACCGCAAGCTATCCTCTTAGAAAGGATACAAAATAAAGGCGTCTTCATATTTTATTAAAATCACGATTTGTTTTACAAAAACACATCAATCAGGTCTCGTTAATGATATCGTATTTATCATAATTTGCGTAATCTGTGACTAAAAAAAAAACGCTTTTTTTATCTCGCAACGTTTTTGCGTAATTTTCTATTTGCTTCCAAATCACGAAATACTTAATTATGTTTACTTATTTCAAAGAGCGTTTGAAATATTTTCATTTTTTTCAAGTTTTTTTTATCAAGGCAACACGCGGCCAAATTGCTTTTACCTTTTTTTTTTAAATTTGTATATAATGAACAACTGACTGATGTCATTTGAAATGTCAACTTTGTTGTTTGTTTATAATAAATTTAAAACGAAAAAGAAAAAAGGACAAATAATATTATCATTCTTTCAATTAAAATTAACTCCAAATTATTGTTTTCCTTTAAGCTGTATTTTATAATTATTTGAACAGCATATATTTAAATGTGACAGACATACCTTAAATAAAACACACACATATTATATACATACATACATAAAGGTGATGCGTAAGTTACCGCCATTATTTTTAAAATAATAAAACCAATTTATTAAGAGAAGTTTGTTTATAAATAATTCAACTACAATAATTGCACAATTGGATATACTCGTCTCACGTTTATTTTTTTCTTTCAACATGTACGCTCCCAATGTGGAGCATATGGGCTTCTAATGGTGGTATCTTCGAGAACTGCTTGTTACTCAGTTGCTCAACCTTGATTTTTCTAAGAGAGTAGGGATAGAAGGATAAGGTTAGGGAAAGACTAATGGTTTGACACCGCCCCGTACTTATGGGGCGGACAGGGGTCTTCAAAACCAATTTGCAGACTCTTTCTATTAATACAAATTTAATATGTACTATCTCTCCTGAGGCATTCAAGAGTAGTTTGTCATATTTGTTTGGTTGCCGTTGTTTGTTTACAGTTAGAAGTGGGCAAAGAGCTTGCGATCCTGAAAGACATTCAGTCGCCTCTCGGCCTTTCCCGTAGGGAGTTGTCGGCCGACGAAGCGGCGACTTCGTCAGCCGCTTGCTAGTAAAACCACTTACAGAGTTTTAAATTAAAAATGTTTATTTTAAATCTATTTGTATAACTGTCTTCAAGGAATTTATAAACTAACTGAAATTAAAGAGAAAAGCATACTGAGTACGACCGGGTTTTAATAGAAGATGAAGGAACCTGTGAATCATCCTTTTCCCCACGCCGGACGTGGGCTGTGAAGTGTGTTGACTCACCGCACCCCGCTTCTCCCCGCTCTTCCACCTTCCCCTCGAGCGGCGAGACTTTTCTTTCTTACTCTCTCAGGTTATGTAAACCCTTTTGCTATACCCCGTTTCTAGGGTTGGATGGGTGGAATTGAATTCCAGACATCGTTTGCAAAATCAATTTGTAAAACTGTCCGTACCGATATTTGGACCAGAGACATCCGCATCCAAATTCAATGACGTTCACCACTGCACCACGGACCCAACATTTACTTTTTATTGTTTCATTTATTTATTCAATACCAATGGTTCTTTTTACATTTTAGGGTCAAAAGTTAATCAAAAGCTATTTTGACCTTCACTGAATGAAGACTAGTGAACTGCTTATCGCTGTCGCTAAGCCCCGTTTTTAGAATCGGAAGGATGGGAGGGATTTGAGCCATCACAAACGTTAATGGCTACGAACAAAATCCGTAGATCGATCTGTGTCGGGTTCGTAGTGCTGGGATCTACGTTGTTGGCTTAATCAATAATAAACCGATTTATATTGAGTTCAAAGTCTTAGTCCACTAGTCCAACTTAGAGCAGGGCTAGTTTTCCAAGGATTAATTTCCGGAAAACAAAATTCAATCTAAAAACCAGAGTTTTTTTAAAAAGGTTGTGAAATTTGTACGTTTTTTGAATTCATTTAGTTTAAAATGTCTTAAATAAACTTTATTTTCCGGCATTACTATTCACCGAAAACTGTTAACATATACATCTATCTTATATAATATATAAAGTATGTATTTTTAAATGTGTATGTGCAACAATTGTGCTAAACGCATGTTGCGGGTAAATTCTGAAACTCAATTTATGACACAGCGCGCTGTTCGGAATTATAACGATATCTGAGAATTGCCCTAGATACGTTCTACACTCTTCGTCGAGGCATTAATACAATTTCACAAAGCTGCAGAAATGTTAGTTGCAACGTATATGACTCAATAATTAACTAGGAAAGACTTACGACTAGAGATGCCAAATTCCATATTCGAATAAAACCCTCAAAATATTTACATATAAAAAATACACAAATTTGCACTTGGAATCGCAGGTCGCAACCCATTTTATAACCTCCTAATTGAGGTAGCTCAACAGACTTTTTCTACGGGAACAGCTAGTTTATCAGTTACTCAACCTCTCATTTTTGAAGAGAGAAGGGGTTGAAGGTTAAGGCTAAGACAGAAATTACTAGCTAGTCGCTTTCACTACGTCCTGTTTTTAGATTCTGAAAGGTGAAAATAGACCAGGACTTGTACCCGAGACATCCGCAACCGTAGCCAACGACGTTGACCACTGCACCAAGAATCCGACAGATCATATCACAACCCATTGACTTCTATATCAGCCTACTTCTTTATGATTAATAAGTTCTCCTTTCCATTTAAAAATCTGATTTTTCATAAAATCTCGCGTATTGACAATATGCAATTTTACCACGTTTATTTAGGTTTCAGTATGATTTTCAAAAATAAAATAATTGGTTCAAATATTTAAAAAAATCTTATTACGTAAATTATATTTTCGTTTTAATATAAAAAAATTATGTCTCTACCACAAAATTTGAGGTTTCTATTTAAAAAAAAAAACACGATTTTGTGATTTTTTCTGACTTTATTTGAGTTCAACATATTATAGAAATCACAAGTTCAACCATATTCATAACAGTTCAAAAATTACGATCTTAGACTAACAACTCAATTTTAGCCTGATATGTTAATATTTTTGCAGGCATAATTGACAGAAAATTGATCATATAGAATGTTTTAGGGGTGTGTTTATTTCTATTTAAAATCATGCTTTGCGGATCTGGCAGGGATGGTGAGACACCTCCGTCAGCATCCATCAAACCCTTACTTCTTTCTTTCCAAATACAAAATGGTGAAAAAGTTCTAAAGTCTGGCCCTTATCACTGGGCGAGTCAATTTATTACTGGCCACAGTGATTTCACTGCCAAGCTTTTTGAGTCAACATGCAAATGTAGTGCTGTAAAGCAAGGTACTGGAAACATCATATGTGAGTGTCATTTATTGCATAAAGAAAAGAATGCTGTGAATAAAGCGAATTACTACGCATTTAAAAAATACGATATACGGAAAACGAGTAGACTTCAACACATAGAAGCTTGTCGTTTGTATCTAAAGGGATTGATTTTTTGCACACTTTAGTGCACGCTACTCAGTCTTTGACAGTTGCTTCTAAGACACTCCCAGTTAAGGAAAAAACTCTAGATACGCTAAGCGTTTGTTACGCTACTGGATACTGTCGTAACGGATGGTAAAGCAGTGGTGGGTAGAGGAGGACATGTAAGTAATATTATACCACTATGCGCTCCCTGGGTCAACATATTCGTGAAAAACGTTCATCAATACAGGAAGCGTAACAATATTACAAAAATATAAATACATTAATGAGTAAACACACAGAATTTATTAAAAAAAAAATGTACAAACAAATACGCCAGTCTTCAATTGGAAATAGTATCGAATATCTTGGAAAAAAATATCAGTTCATTAAGTCATGTTAAGTTGTATACATATTATTATTATGTACAAATAAGCATAAAATATCATATTTCGGAAATAATATCGATACTTTTAAAAGTATTACTTTCTTCGAAACTACGGAAAATTAAAATAACTATTTGCTCTTCGAGTTTCCTTCTACGAAATATGATGTTATATCTCAATACAGTCCCGATCGAAGTTTTTCAATAACATTGAACAAATATAGTATTATGAAATCGTCTGTAGCGAGAAAGTTTTCAAGTGACTGCTTTATTTCTACATACATCATTTTAACTCTGAGTGTATACGCACATTCATATTGTAAATAATTTTCGGTTCATTGGAGAGATATTGTTTTATTTCATATTGATAATGGATATTTCGTGTTGATTTAAGCGCCAGGAATCGTGATAAATGACTTTTTGTTATGTTTGTATAAATGTTAACACTTTTCGATTCGTATTTGCTTTATTTCAAAAAAAAAATCGAGCAATTAATAAACCATAGTTTGCGAATATTCATATAATAATTATGTTTCTCATGAACCATCAGTTTTATATGCCTTCATTTTTACACTCAATTTTATATAAATAAGCCTGTTATATATGCTTGTATTTTTATCAGTGGATAATGCTCGTGATGAGCGAAACCGGTCCTGATCATTATAAATATGTGGAAGTAGTACAAATGAATTGTGTTTTATTTAAAAAGAAAATGAGCTTAACACTTATTGATACTATAGTGAATTTAAAAAGTTATGTTAAAGTATTAAAGATACTGAGCGTTCGACATAAACAATACAAAATCAGCAGACACCATGATAACCATGACATTATAAATTTGAGTCTAAAAAAAGGAGATAGATTACTAATATTGTTTGTTTCGATATGGGACACATAAATCACCAGACATGATACACAGACATAAAAATAAAAGTATCAGGGCGGCAAAGAAGACGAGGAAGTAACAACAAAGTGAAATCCTATCTCAGTCTCGGGTGACTTTTATTTATGTCTGGCACTTTGCAGATTTTTCAATATACATGAGATATTTCTGGGTCACTTCCTGCCAAAGAAATTTATCGGAATCAATTGGATACTCGAGCGGAGTGGATACAAACGCCCCTTCACGTCGGGGACTCCAATATATGAATCTTGCAATCTTTCAAAGGAATCTGAATAATCCCGCTTCTGCGCGCCTGATACCCGGGATGAAAATATGATATTATGATACATACATTTGAAGAGTCCGATAAGTTCACATTCTAACAATACCTAACAAATACTCTTTAACATAATGTGATAATACAAAACATGACACAAAAAAAATTAAACTCTTATAATTATCACTCGCAAAAACCGATAAATCAAATTTCAGTTCGCTTATATTTATTGCAATAGGTGGAAAAGACATATTGTCCTGTATTGGAAATACAATACGATCACGAAAATTAATTATCGCTAACACTAATTGTCGGGTCCGTGGTGCAGTGGACAACATTCAGTGGTCGTTGGCTACAGTTATGGATGTCTCCCCACCCATCTGATCCTAAAAACCGGGCGTAGTGAGAGCGATTAGCTAACCACTAGTCCTGTCCTAGTCCTATCTTTTTATCTCTACTGTCTTATAAAAAGAGAGATTGAGCAACTGAGTAACAAGCCGTTCTCGTAGAAAACTTCTGTTGAGATACTTCCATTAGGAGTTCTTATGCTCCACATTGGGAGTGGAAAAGGTAAAAAAAACTTATAATTTAAACGTGAAACCTTTTTTTGCAAAGCAGTCATATGGGTGTTTGCTTTAAGATGCCTCATTTGTACAAATTAGAGTCTGCACGGATCGAAATTTCATAAAATTGCCCGGTTCGATCCCGGCATCTTTAGGCCCGGCCCGAGTCCAAGTCTCAATATCACACTTGTTACCCGAACCCGACCCGAAGCCGAGATTTATTTTTCTCAGCCCGAAAAAAGCCCAATTTTTTTTAAATATAGTAAATCATTTATACTTTTCAAACAATATATGTTATTGTTTCCATATTTCTAACGACATTCATAACACACATGAAACAAATTATGAAAGTTATGAATACTATTGCCTTATGGCTGACTCATGACCCGAACATAGGACGAAATGTTTTTATTAAATTTTAATTTCTTGCCGGCCCGGCCCGAGCCCGAATCTGAATTGTCTTTACCCGCCCGAGCCCGGGTCCGTTCAGACCACCAGTACAAATACACGACAAGACCTACAATGAACAATGAAAACCTTTGTGTAACTGTGTAACTTTTTCAACCATGTTCACTCTATATGTGGATCATAAACTGAACTTCTTCTCCTGATCAGCCTCTCAATTTCAAGTTATGCATCAAATGTGTCACTTAGAATAGTAATGGTGTTACTCCAAAAATACGAAAAATGAGTTTATACCTCAAACACATTCAAAAGATGTTTTTATATTAGTTTAATAATGGTCACCTCCATATAAACTCCTAATTTCTATTAATGTTTTTTGGTTTTGTATTCCCATATTTAACGATAATTTTCAGAATAAGAATGAAGTACCTCCAATATCAGAATAGGAGTGAAGTGTCCGGACAGACTTCACTACTACACTAACGTTTAAGTTCTTCAATTGATTGACAAACAGTTATTAATGGTTGTTATTTGATCTTAAGAACATTTTACAAAACCTTGATTTTCTCTAAACTTCAAAACCGGAATTACACCATTACTATTCTAAGTGACACAAATAATGATGGAGCTAGAACATTACTAGTAGTTAGCCAAAAGCTCAAGAAATGCCCCGCTTAAAGGATCGGATAAGAGATATGTAATATAGACTTTACAGATATCCATGCCATTTATTTATTAGCGGATTTCAGCAAGTGAACATCGAAACCAAAGAGGGTAAACTCCAAATATCATTGACCACTTGACTGCAGGACTGGCAGTGTTCTTTAAAACACTTATAATTTATATACATCATAAATAAACGATAATTGTCGGCGTCCGTGGCGCAGTTGGTTTCGTCGCTGGCTACGGTTACGGATGTCTCGGGTTCAATTCCCGGTGCGGACGGTTTTCATAGATTGATCTTTCAATCGATTTATGGATTTCTGTTCGTAGTCTGAGTCCTCCCTCTCACCGATCCCATCCTCACGGGGCGTAACGAGAGCGATTAGCTAACCACTAGTCCTGTCATAGCCCTATCCTTCTATCCCTACTCTCTTCGAAAAAGAAAAGAGAGGTTGAGCAACTGAGTGACAAGTAGTTCTCGTAGAAAAAATTCTGTCAAGATACCTCCATTAGGAGACCATATGCTCCACATTGGGAGCGGACATGGAAAAAAAAAAAAAAAATAGACGAACACTTAAATTTAGATTATTCTTCTCGATTCAATTAAAACTAATCACGTCTGGCTAAACTAAAATTTGAAACTGCGACTTGTTTTTTTTAATTTCGCTGAAATAGATTCCATTAAAAGTTGTCGTTAAATAAAAAATTGTAATTAAAACTTAAATCAAATTACGAAAACATTCATAACTAGCATTAGATTTATAAAATTCCAGATTTTTTGCAAAAAATGTCGTATAACTTTACTAATTACCCATCCTATAACTTCATCGGTCAATCTCATATAAATTGTAACGCTATAGGACTGTCTTTGCACACATTGCTGAAGTAAAATGAATGAATCATGCAAAACAAACTTAAAAATCATTTTATTTAAGTAAATGACATGTTTTTTGTAAATGTTATTATCTTATTCTATCATATCTATTTGAGTCTAAAATCGAAGCTAGAGAAGAATAAAAACAAAAACTTTCCTAACCTTTCCTAACCTTATTTTGCTATCCATACCCTTTCTCAAAAGAAACCATGAAAAAATGATTAACATACATTTATTATTATAAAAAAATGATATATTTCAGAGCAGTAGCAGATAAGTTGTGGCTGTATTTTAAGATTTGTTCATTAGGGCATCCGATCTCGGTACCTTTTTATGATCCCAGGATTGGTCATTAAGTGTAATTTCATGTGTTAAATTGTTCATTTTAAATTTAATTTGTCTTCATTATTGCTTCAGTCGGAATGTATTTAAGGTTAAATATTTTTTTGGGCATTGGAATGGTTTTTTTAATCATTTTGAATAAGACAGTCATTTACAAAAAAAGAAACAAAAAAAAACGAGGATCAAAATAGTTTTATTTGTTTTTTCGCATTATTAAGACAGATTTTACCAGATGGGATCTTAAAGTGGACATGTCCTTCAATTCGGCTTTTAAATATTGTCCTCCATCCTTTAAGAAGCAGTCCTATGAAAATAGATCAGTTTACCTTGAAATGGCAGCCACAATGACATTTGCAAATTTCACGCCGCTACTGTACACTGTTTGGGAGGAGTTGTAGTGACCGACAGACATACAAACGTACATATTTCTACATATATTTTGTGCTATATAGTAGAGATAATAAAAATATACCTACAGAAACAAACCGAGGTAAACGTTGTACTTGATCAGAAAGTTTTAATATGATATATGAATTATTTTTTAGCATTTACAGTGAATCCCAAAATCCCGGATTGATATTTAGACAATCTCAGAATTACGGGATCCCGGATCCCGGGATTGGGATCGATATATATTTGTTTATCGAATATACACGAAGCAAAACAACAATATACCCTTCATAATGTTATCTTCATTTCTAGCGCGATTACCATTTTTTTGTTACAATTCTGTTCCCAATGAAGAGCGTATATATTTAACTAATGAAGCTTATACCGATAGAAATTTTTCTTAGACGACTAAGAATTGAGATATAGAGCTAGAACAAGACTAGTAGTGAACTAATTATACACTCTCTACGGCCCGCTTCTAGTATATAATGTGTGGGATATAATATCGACGGTGTTTTGGCCAATTGAGAGTAAAAACTGTTTTTATCGAAAACATTATATGGTGGATTGCGTCATGAATCTTTGAAATACACTCCTGTAAATTCTCATGTTTGCAGATACGGGAGTATACGTAGGGAGAGTCGATATAATAGTGGCTTATATCAAGTGGCCGGGTCAGAATTTTTAAGCCTAAAACCAATAAAAGACGATGTTTCCCTTCCAAAAAGTGGTCAATATTTTTTTCTAATTTACATCATTTTTCCAAGACCTGCTTTATCGTCTTTAAAATGAGGTACAATCATTAGCAATTTCCGTATTTTTTTAGGTTTACATAAATTGAACAAAACACAGTCGAATTATTGACATAACAGACTATATTCCTTCAGACATATATTCATTGAATAATCGGACTCGGACACGTGAAAACCGCAACCCAAGTCAAAAACTCTGATCACTCGGCTGCCGACCCGATTTGATTGATTTCGCGTCAAACTGTTATTTGAGTTCTCGGTCATGAAACAAGTGACTGTTACAAAATTTTCCTTGAGTGCCAATGTTGTGTACTCCATTGTTGTACGGTTAAAAACTATTGGTTCACTGTAATAAATGTTTTAATTAGATCTATACACAAATGATTTCGGTATCAGACACCTAGCCACTCGTGTATTATTAATAATTTAGAGAGCTAAATGTATTAGGTACTTATTCCGAACGAAGATAAATGGAATTATCGATGATGGACTAGACTTTATTTCTAGAATATTTATTAGCACTTACTGCTATGTTAATGGAATATTTTATCTCATAAAAGATACCTTACAATAGAATATCTTACTGTGTTTACCTTTCAAACACAAAGTACCTATTCACGATACATTAAATAAACATATCACGATGTTAAATAGAATAGGTATTAAAATATAAGCTTTTTCTTTCATCTTACCATTAACGTGAAAGTTAAAGCTATTATTATAAAATTTGTCTTATTCCTTGAATAATGGTTTTATGTGCACCAGTAAAGTCGTTAGTATCAAATTACCGTTGTTCCGGTCAAAAAATTGAACAAAAATTAATTATTCATATTCAAATAGTGCATAAATAATATCTATTGAGTCATTATGTAACGAGTCGCTGAGTCGATAAACACGCTCCCGAAGTTTTGTGAGTTTTGAGTAAATCCACGAAAAACTGTTATGGGCAGTATGATAATTTTAAGTAAAATTTCAAGTTATTTTGTGTCTTCCGATGTATAAGGCAGAGTTAAATATTCTTTTGCACTGTCGTTTTTTTGAAGCGCGTCAACCGTGCAAAACAAGGATCGAGATCGTGTAAAATAGTAAAATTTTACTTTAAAAATTGTATTGAAAATAGCCTGGAGCGTGTCTTGTGACTCAGCGACTCATATAATATATTTTGTTTATGTATTTGCACCATAATACTAACACAAGACAACATGCTAGAAACTATAGTTTTACCAACATTACTTGGCCTCCGCCGAATTTGAAACTAGAATTGTCAGCCTAGAATAAATTTCTGCCATTGAAGTATCTTGTCTACTTTTAATAACCGTCGCTAAAATATCAGTTTTTGAAATTTTTGAAATTTCTGTTCTTTTGAGTACGGTAACATTCCTAAAGTGACGGTGGCACTCTCACTAGCGGCCAAATTAAATTGGTACATCTTTAGTAGCAGTTTTTTATTTCACTGCTAGTCAAAGCTCTCTCCACGCTTATCCATTTTCATTCGAACAATGATTTTTTACAATTTTTCTTTATAAAAGTGTTGTCATTATACGTCGGATGTTGGTTATTTAGTTCCTGGTTTCTCAAACCACACATGCGACGATGCCAAATTGACGGCGCCAACTACTTTTACGTCATCACGTGTTTGTTATTTTTTTACTGTCATACACCGTTTGTTATTATTTGAATGTGTTCGAATACTGAAAGGCTAAATATTCGATATTCGAATATTCGTTTTTAACAAATCTTTGGAATCTTTACGCACAACTGATTGAAACAAAAGCATAATATCGTGACATTTTTTTAATAAAATAAAAATGGTAGTAAAAGATATAAATTACAAATATACAACTTAAAAATAACATTTTTTCTATCAGCTGTAACTTTTTTAACATATATTTAATTACAATTGGTAACAGGCACTAGTAAAGTTAGTTATTGAATCATTCCTCTCTCATAGTTTATCAAAGTAAATGTAGACAGTTTTTTTTGTAAATAACTCTAGGGAACATCTCAACTTGTCAGATACTTTCAAAGTTTTAAGTGGATAACATATCTTAGATGTACTTATAGTTACTTGAAAAACATCTTATGTAATAAGACTAGGGAGCAAACCATTTTGCCTTTATATAACAAGCACTTTAGGGTGCTTATCCCACCCACTATTATGGAATTAGAAAATACGTATACAGTATTAACTAGGACATCCAATCCCGGACCTCTTTTACTATCCATAAATTTCGGGATTCAAAATTTCTCAATCATGTGTAATCTCATGTGTTAAATTGTACATTTAAAAATTAATGTGTGCCCATTATTGATTGAATTGGAATGTACATATAATTAAATATTTTTTTTTGGGCATTGGAATTTTTTTTTTGTTGATTTAAAAACAAACAGACAAACAATATTAAAAAAAAACACAGATTTTTATTTATTGCATTATTATGGGAGGTTTTACCAAATGCTATGTATCCAAAAAGTGTATGTATCCAAAAAGTGGAGTAAAATCACCGGTAGGTTGGAAAGAGGCAATTTGCCACTCTGCTAATGGGTTGTTTACAAAATAAGGATTAAAGCAATTCTCGAAATGTTAGCTCAGGTATCAGTGTGGCTCTCAGACTATAATATCTTACCTCGTAAATAATATTTGTCGTATTTGTATCTTCTATATAAACGTTAGACACTGTTTACTGTCTGTCAGTTCGAGTTCATTCGTGTGCTCGAATGCCTGAAGATGCCGAAAGGCGAAACCCGGGTCGTTAGTGACAAAATACATGGAAGTGTACAAAATCTCAATAATCCAAATTTGGATGTCTATCTCTTCGACTTTAAAATGTTGGCCTCCATTCATTTAAGAAGCGGTCCTAATGTGTCGTCCATTTCAAATTGGTTAAGAACGGCTATTAAGAAATATGAGAAGGAGATTACAAACTACAAAACATTTATATTAATTTTATAGGTATTATAAAAAAAAATATGTACATGAACAAACCGAGGTACACGTTGTAGTTAATCAGAAAGTTTTGATTTGATGTATGAATTGTTTATGAGCATTCACAGTGAATCCCGAAATTCTGGGATTGAATAATTGACCGGAATCCCGGGATTGGCAGCCCTAGTATTTACCTAAAGTTTTTTTTCTCCTCGAGTAACGTGTTGACACTGCTATTAAATGTTCTAAAAAGCTTTTTTATATCTTTAAAACGTTTTTAAACATTTTTTTAGCTCCAATAAATTATAATATTCTATGAGAAGCCTTTCTAGTTGTAAATTTTATGTTTTTTCGGGACAATTATAATATCGCCGGTATAGTGGCAGAACACTTTAATTCAATAAACCTTGTGTTGATTTAATCGTCTAGAAAATCATGATATTTAAAACTCTCGATTTACAAACCTGAGCCATTATTTATTAAACTAACCTTTTTATGAAGTTCGTTAATCATTTACTAATTCAATTTATTATTTAAATCTCTTTTGTAAAGAAATATTAATTAATATTGATTATTAAAGCTTTTTGCCACTAATAACTGTCCACGAAATTCACTTGATTCATATTGATTTCTTCAAATATCGTAAAGTATACATGTAATATGGTTGAGCTTATTTTTTATGACGAGAAATAGTCATGAAATCTATCGTACTGCATTCATAACTAAAAAAGCCGATTATCGACTTATCGCCTTCTGCCACTATGCTGACGATTCATAATATTTCATAAATATAACAATAACATAAGTTATATAATCATGCTATGAGTCCAGCTACTTTTAATTAATTTGTAATCGCAGGGTTTTTGTAGTATCCAAATCCATTTGATTAGGCATTGTAATACTGGACGAATTTGTCGATATAGATATCCATATTAAATACTGATATTGCAAATATTATTACCGTTATTACAAATACAAAATCTCATATTTCGAAGCATTAAATAACGATGTTAAAAAAATATTTGTAATAGCTTAAACTTAATACACAAATACCTTTAATTTATTGTTTTTTGATATATTATCGATGGTAGAAGGCATTAAGTTATTAACTTCTGATATAATCACATTTAAAGTAATATTTTTTTTCAAAACACTCTCCCCCAAGTTCAAATGTTTGTGATTCAAAAACATTCGTTGTACATTATGAAGAATAATCTTTTCGGCATACAAATTATAAGATTTGGTATAGATGAGTTAAAGCCATATCATGCTTTATGCCAAAAAAAATAACAATATGACAAAATACTGCTTTTTTGAAAGCCTTTATATACTATAACATTATGTGTATGTGTATCCACATACGTAAACCGTTAAATCGCATAAATTTTGACATTTAAAACAGGAAGCCATCAACAACTGACTTAATGCTTTCTGCCAGTACCTTGGTTATCTTGTTATTATTTGCTAGTTCATCAATTTCAGAATTTGTCAATTTTAATATGATCTTCATGTAAGTCCGGCGGCAGAAAAATCATCGTTTTTGCTCAAATAGTCGTTATTATGTTCCCCATAATATATTATTGAGTATTTTATGTTTCCAAATCGGAATTTTGGTATCGAAAAAACCGGTTTGGATACTGGTTTCGGTAAAACCGGCATTGTAATTCTTAAATACAGTATGTACATAAAGTTTTTCTTTCTTCTTTTCAGTGTGGATGCAAGGGAGCGAGACTTTGGAATCGCTGAAAGGTGGTCGGACGAGGGTGTATTTGCCAACAGGGCATACTTTATGCCCGAGCGGCGCCCAGCCCAGTTAGGGGTGGATCGCGCCCGGGAGCAGGACCAAGGGTTGTATAGGTGCCGAGTGGATTTTAAGGTGGCGCAGACCAGAAATAGCAAAGTCAATTTGACAGTCATAGGTAAGTGTTGTTTCTTTTCATACAAAATAAATTAAATTTTTTGGTTACGTATATACATGAAAAAAATTCCTGACAATTTCCTTATTGCAACTTGTTAAAAACGGCCCAGAAGCTACATCGAATTGCAAAAAAAAATACACTCAAATTTAATAAAATTATTTTTTTTTATTTTTATTAAAACTTTTTCGCGACAGAAAAAGTTATAGATACGTTTATGAGAGAAAAAATAAATAAAACCTTAAACTAAAAACAAGTTAACATTTAATAGTTATGTATCTAATATCTAATTGTCCAATATTCTTTTCGATCGATACGTCATTAATATTATTAGCTTAGTGGAGATAGAGAAAACATGGTTGAATATCTGACAGCTAATATTTGGGTATGCGATCTAATATTCGTAAAAATATAAATACTTTTGTTGTGTTAGGGGAAAATAATTTTTAATAACAAATAGAATGAAAACTGATAGTTTTTTATTCTATTGGTTTTGTATAAACACTAGTAGTTACCAGTAGCTTTTTAAAATATACGATAGATGGCGGTATGTCAAATCAAATCAAAAGCGCATGCAATATGGGTAGTATATGTTATAAGTTCTTTGAGTAACAGCTTCAACGTTACTCTGGTTTCCTTTCAATACGTATAAATCTTTCGCCTTTTACTAAAGATTTCCGTGGAAGGGAGCACTCAAATGAGTCTATAAACAAATTTTTCGAATCCCACCTCTGGTGGGATGTACACTTTAAATTTACTCCGCAGACTAGCATCCACGTGGATCTGAAGTGGGTAACCTTTAAGAATATAACATGTCCATTGCAATATGGAACACGTGACTTTAATGGTGATTCTAAGACGACATAAAAATTGCCGGTAAGCTTCCAGGAACGCTAATGTGGCAAAGAGTTGGGGCAATTTGTACTGATAAACGTCAAGCGAGTTAAAACTACAATGGCCGACATCAGCCGGATATTTGACAGTTGTCACTTTTTCCGCATTGTATGAAACTTTGAATTCTAGTATTCCCACTATTTTAGTACAATTTTTGCAGTGCCGTCTCATTTAAAGTACATTTAATGCTGGCAAATAAACTGTTATTTCCGCAATTCGGGTATGAATTATTCAAAATTCAGTTAAATTTACATAATTTTATGATGAATTATGATATTTACACAGGAGGATATTCAGGAGGATACAATTATAATTAAATGAAATGATATTGACATTATAAAACTACTAAGCGCCAATCTTATGTTTTATAAAACATTTTTTAAACAGTTTTTTTAGTATAAAACTAAATTAAAAATTGATAACTTAGTTATTCCACTTGGTTTAACATTAACGTGACGCGTTTCGCCTCTTTAAGAAGCATCTTCAAACTAACCGTATCGCAAGGTTATTTATTTCTAAGGTAAACGATGATTATAATTCTTAAAAGGGTGGCGGTGGGTTTTATTACATTCTACTGGACGTGTGGAGGGGGGTAAGCTATAAACACTGTTACACTATATACAAATCTATTACTGGCACCTAGATGTAAAAAACCAAGGGGAATAAATTTAATAATGGTGAGCCGCCTGTTCTGCTTAAAATGTTATTTACCAATCCTCTTACTAATACTGTTAATGGTTTTATTGATTTCTAAAAATTCAAAGCTATTCATTTTAATACCTTTTTTATTTACACGATGGAGTATTTCTACGTTATTATTTTTATTAAAAGTATGATCATTTTCAATTAAATGATTCGCAAACTCTGAAAAATTATTACTCTTGAGACATCTTATATGTTCTTTAACTCTAATATTAAAGCCTCACTTCTGCCCCTCTGTCCAACATAGAAAGCTTGGCAGTCTTTATTAGATTTACAATATAGCTAACTACTTACTGCAATAAACTACTCATACTGTAGTTGTATGTTCATATTGCATATATTCATCGTAAAATGATTGAAAATATGATAAAAACAACACAACGTGACATCGAGAATATATCTGACGTCTGTCGACAGACCTATGTAATTTGACAGATCTATAACAGAGACGCACATATCGAGCAGAGCGAGAAGGGAATTGAGTTATTCCAATAATATTGGCGTAATATCGATTCCGTTTGATATTCAAAATATCGTCCAGTTATGCTGCCGGAAAGTATGCGCAATTCGTAATAGTATCTTGTTTTGATGTTTTATACACGATCAAACATGGTGGGTAGCAAATTTCGGCAAAACGCTGGTCGTTTACCGGCCGCATTAATGGGGGATTTTTCCAGGAGAACTGATTGTTTGTAAACAGAGCAGGGATAGTTAGATATCTAATTACTTTTAGGATTCAATCCTCAGGCCTTAATTTTAGGATCGGATCAGTCGGAGGAAATTGCAGGTATCACTTATAAAAAATGTTGGCGTTCTTTTTTCGGAAGCTATAAAAAGCTACTGTTTGAGAATAACAATGTTGGTAAATTATTATTCTAAGCCTGTTTAAATATTTAAATTGTTTGTTTTTCCGCTGTAATATGTTTTTCGTTATTAGATTCATAATAATGGAAATAAATTACTTTAAAAACACGACTTTTTCATTGTTGTGCACACAAATAACCGGATTAATCTTGCCTCCGGCCATTTTAGGCAAATTCCTGCCTACCTATGTCTGCTTTTTGATTAAATACCATCACTAAAATCGCCCTATTGTTTCAAACTCTAATCTGCAATCACAAAAAAAAATATTTTTTTAATATTAAAGCATATAACCACAGATATTTATCCAGTAAATATTGTAAAAATATTATCAACAGATACTCATCCGTCATACGTAAATGATTGTTTTTTTGTAGATAAATTTAATACAAACGTAATTTAGCTTTATAAAATTGCTTATGCTTACCAAAGCACTAACATTGTAAAACAATAAAGAACTACCAATACAGTTTTTTTAAAAAATAAACATGAGTTATTTTGCTGTCGGCGTCCGTGGCGCAGTTTGTTTCGTCGCTGGCTACGGTTACGGATGTCTCGGGTTCAATTCCCGGTGCGGACGGTTTTCATAGATTGGTCTTTCAATCGATTTATGGATTTCTGTTCGTAGTCTGAGTCCTCCCTCCCATCAATCCCATCCTCACGGGGCGTAACGAGAGCGATTAGCCAACCACTAGTCCCGTCATAGCCCTATCCTTCTATCCCTACTCTCTTCGAAAAAGAAAAGAGAGGTTGAGCAACTGAGTGACAAGCAGTTCTCGTAGAAAAAATTCTGTCAAGATACCTCCATTAGGAGACCATATGCTCCACATTGGGAGCGGACATGGGAAAAAAAATTTTGCTTTACACTACGTCTACATTTTTTGTAATGACGGGGAATAGTTTCGTTCATCGCTAGCATTATCAATTGACCAGTTAGTAATGTTCACAGTGAGTCTAACCGGTTCTTATCATTATAAAAATGTGGTAGTAGTACAAAAGATTTTTTTTTTTTTATATAATACTTTTTCACCAAGAATTGACATTTTATACCTTAAAACTAATTATATTTACATAGGTTTGTCATATAAAATAAATATAAGAACATATTTATACAAATATAGTAAGTACATACATGTTTGCACACGTTCTAGATATTCTAGATTCTGTGAATTAGGTTTTTCAACAAATCTAGTTTGAATTGTTGAGATTTTGTACATTTCCATGCATTTCGTCGCTAACTAAATACATCGGTCCATGGTCACCCTGACAAAGCCCAGTAGATTGAAATTGGGTAGGTAGTTTTTCGAATTGCGTTTAAAAACCCCCTCTAATGCGTTTGTTTTGATTATTCCAGATGCTATTTACTTAGACTCGGGGATAAGATTCGTCGTATTTTATCTTGTATATAATTGTTGTAAACTGTTCACATGTGTCAGTTCGAGTTCTTTCGTGTGCTCGAATGCATGAAGATGCCAAAAGGTGAAACCGGGTCGTTAGCGACGAAATACATGATGTACAAAATCTCAACAATTAAAATTTGATATTGAAATTCCATCAAGCGCCCTAAGTCGATGTTCTAAATTAAATTAAATCAAATCTAGTTAAAGGAAAATAAATATTTGACAACAAAGAAAATTGCCAATGCGCCAGATATTTTAATTACAGATATTGTGAGACAAACAAGAGCAAATTCTATAAAAATTCACACAAAGCTTCTAGGCTTAGGAAAAAGGCAATCAATGTTTAATTGAATAAAACACCATTTGAGGATTTGACTCCGAAACATTGCGATTGTTATTACCGCTGGTATGTTAAGACAGTTGTCGAAATGTGGCATGAGATGTTTTAATCATTATTCTTTTGATAAGTTTGTAATAAAAGCGTATTTATGTTTGCAACGAAAGTACCTGTATACGGTCACTTTCTATGGACGTATCTTGTAAAAGAAACACGTGACAGCAACTTGAAATAGTTAAATTATTCTAAATGAAAACGCTACATGTATCCATATTAAAGGAGTATCTTAGATAAACCCACAATGCGCCATTTAATGCAAGTCATAAATACGTTTCCTTGGCAGAGTTGTATCGTACACGAAGAAGAGTGGCACTTAAGTTCATCCGTGGTCACTTTTAACTGACGTCTTTCAACTGGAAATTCAAGTAGCAACGTAGAATTCCATCAAAACCCTGTGTTTTGAGACAGTTGAGGCTTTAATCAGAAGAAAAAACAAGAATATTGTATGTTTATATTGTGTCATCCGTTTCCACTAACAATGTTGTTCTGATGGAGTAAGACTTCTAAATGAATATCATAATATAAATTGACGATAGAAGCGAACGAAGCGAATATTTAGGGCAGTGCTCCGTAACCGGTGTGCCGCGAGACGGCCCTAGGAGTGTCACGGCGCAGTACGCTCAAAATGAGCGAAAATCGAGTATTTTGTATTAGAAAAAATTTAAGTCATTCGGTTGCTAAGATCTCCACTTAAATTATTCTCGTTGAAACAAATGTTGTAAGATTTTGATATTTGATGGAATAATTGCATTAGTGTTTGCACGGACGGTGCAACTGCAATGATGGGGAATAAAATGTGGTTTATCTCACTCGTAAAACAAAAAATCCTACCGTAGAAATTACACATTGCCAATAATAAATGTAAAATTTATTTAAATGACTTTTTGACATATTTGAAAAACAAACTGCGGGACTCAAACCAATTTAATATTTGTATGTTTGTAAATGACTGAATTGTAAAAATTTAGTACATATTTTTCAAGAAATTATATTTATCTGTATAAAATTTTTTTGCCTGTGGCGCAATCTTTTGCATCTTTATAGTTACAAAAGAATTGGATAAAAGGCGGGGAGCGGAGGCGAATTCGAGGACCACCCCGGGTGACACAAACCCTTGCTACATCACTACCAACGAGACTATTTATTATTATTATTTTGAATTTAGCTAAGCCAAAAATGGGCAATACTTTTATACGCTCAACTTAGCTTACCTAATCTTTTGTAGTTAGCCTGAGTTCATTTTTTTAGCTGTAACTTTTTTAAATGCTTTTTCGTAATTCGTGATTTTCAAAAAAATTTGTGTTAAATGTTTTTTTTGACTTTTATTAAAAAATATGTTAGCTAATAAGTAATTCAAATTCATCAAATGAAAACAAATTAATAAATTGTAAATGTTGTTTATTAATTTTATATCTTTTGGATTGTGGTGTGCCATATATTTATGAGTGCTTAGGTGCGCCGTGGGTGTGAAAAGGTTGCGGAGTACTGATTTAGGGAATGAAAGCTATGGAGACGTCACCAAAATAAGTTCTTTTGGATTTTAATTCGATGGCTTTGATTTTTTCCTTTCTATATTGACTGAAAGATAAAAGAATAGAGCTAGAAAATAACTAGAAGTTAGATAATTGCTCTCATTTTGCACCGTTTTAAGGATTAGTTGATGAGTTCAAAGGAGATTTGTTCAGCTCGATGGACGCTGACAGAATGAATGCGGTTCTTTCTTCTATGTACATATATACTGTCATGACTTGCCTTTTATGAGAATTCACCTTTATTGTAGAGAATCCGTATCGTATATTGATCAGGGCTTGATTTCGCTTACTGGATTTTCAAGTGCGTTAAAAAATTAAATACTATTTGGCAATTAGTCTCGTCTATATTCTGACGAATCGAATTAATGCTGCTGAATCAGTCAATTTGTTATTTAAGCACCACATTTTTCACAAAATTTCGTACAAACGCAAATCTTGTTTTGGCTCTCCTGAAAAGTGTCAATTTTACACTTAACGCCCTCTTCTTTCCTACACAGAGTTGTTATTAACAATGTTACTAACTAACTTGTTATTAATTGTTAACGATAATTAATACGTCTCATTAGACGCATGAAAAAACTATGCATATACACAATTTAAGTCTTTCATTATACTGTTCCAAAACTAAGGTTATAATATTCAATGTTCGAATATTGGTTTTCAAAGAATATTTAGATTCCCTACTACTCACACAGATAAACATGTAAAAATATGAAGAATACGTGATGTTATGGCAGTGGATTAAGCGCTGGGTACTCCAGAAATGACATAAACTCGGTTTTATAATTTATTTTTATGATAATATATATATCATTGAATCAAAGAAAGCTCTCTCGGTCATAAATATTTGCTAAAAAATAATTTCAAGTATAAAAATACGACGACATCAGACTTATAATGTTTCGTATTATTATATACGTGTCTAATTATGAGATACATTTATTTCCGTATATTATATGACATGCTTTTATGGGATTTAAAGATTTACGATCCCCATTTCTGCATTTTTTATCAAATGAAATACTTTTCTTTGCTGTACGCTTTGCGGGAATCCAAATTATATGGAGCCATAAAATCTGTTGGCAATAATAAATATACGTTATATCTTCTTTATACTTTAATGCGCCGAATCTGATTTTATATTCTCAGTGATTTTGATCGTAAATATTATTATCATAAAATTTACTATTACACCATTTATCATTACTATCTGCTCTCTCTCCTTCACCCGGCACTGCTTTTTCAAAAGATGATTTAATACGGTGGTTTGCAGTGGCGTGACAAATGTTAAAATTCCTTAGGAATCATATTCGTAAATTATATAATTACAGAGATTTAATTTAAGAGTAGAGCAGCTGTCTGTACGTCTTGTCCAGTATTGCCACCTCGTCTGTGTTTCCATCCGTATTGATTCGTCCCTCACAAGTAAATGAAGTTTTTTTGTCTGAGAGTGTCTCAGGAGCGATTGAACAATGTTATTTATTCATTAATTTAAAACTGTAACTTTTCAAAGATGAGGTATATTCTTTAAGATATCGACTGAGGGTGATTGGTGGAATTTCAATATCAAATTTGAATTATTGAAATTATGTTAGGTTGTTTTCGGGTTTTTTTCGGATTAACTCAGGTATCAGTGTGGGTCCTAGACTTAATATTTTGTCGTAATTTTATCTTATATATAAACGTCAGACACTATTTACTGTCTGTCAATTCGAGTCCATTTGTGTACTCGAATCTCTGAAGATGCCGAAAGGTTAAAACCGGAAAAAACAAAATACATGGAAATGTACAAAATCTCAACAATTCAAATTTGATATTGAAATTCCATCACGCACCCTCAGTCGATGTTTTAAATTATATAAAACATTTGTAGAAATTCATTTTCTATATTAAATATTTTATGATTTTGATATTTATTGTCTCTGCTCTATTTCTAAATAATTCGTTTGCACGCTTCGTTTAGCAAACATGACTTTCAAGAGGCCAACATTTCGAGACACGTTTCTGTAACAATGTCGTATTCCAATTCGCTGAAACATCAGTTACGTAGTATCGAAATAACGATTTTAAGCCGCTTTATTTACTGCCCCCATAAAGAATAAGTCACCAGCTGTTGTGTGGGCCCGGGCCGATTAAATTGACCGCGGTCGGCCCTGGCGGCGGGGGACAGGGTCGCATCCAGGGCGAGGAAGCGCCCAGATGATACGCGGGCGGGAGAGATTTCACAATGTTTGTAGTCGTAAATATAAGGGGAAATTGTTGAAATTATTATTGTCATCGCAGCTGTTAATTCGGAATAATGAAAGCCAAATACGGTTTATGGTAATGTGAGCTATAATTAAAAACATGTCAAATAATTTGGAAGCATCTGTTTATTGCGAAATTCTCTGGATAAAAAAATAAACTATATATTTTATTCACAATAAACGCATTGATAAGAAAAATTTCATGTTATATCATATCGCCGTTACTACTGCACCTGTCTTGTCTGTCTTTTCCGTTTTTTTTTTTAGTATATCTGGCATGACAGCTGACAGCCAATGAGTCAAATATTTTGATAATTGGTAAACTATACGAAATAAACTTAATGAGAATTCACTCACGTCTAAGATCACAAATAAAAGTTTAAAAATGTAAATATAATATTGACTTAACTGGGACTTGAATCAGGACCCACCTGATCACTAGTAAAACGATCTTACCACTAGACCACAGAGGCCGTCTTCTCTGTTAGCTCTTGAAAGCTCGTCTGATTCAGGTGCGGTGTCATTGAGCTCAAGTTCCCCGTTTAGACACATTCACTAATAGATGTTCAATTGATGTATCGATGTGCATTAAAAGATAATATATGGATATTTATGATGTTCACATTTTCTCTCCGGAAAAAAATAGTTGAGCGACTGAATGAGGACCAATGGTTCTTTTTTGTTTTCGGTTTGTGAGGCTCAACCCCTTTACTTCGAACGTAATAATGTTTGAATTTTTTCAATACATTATTATTAGATGGGTATTGGAAATAAGAAATATCTTAACACAGAAAAGAGGATAATCCACATAACTTTTTATCACAAGATCTAAATGAGTTGTAATATTTTTGTCTTGGAATATATATACAATTTATTTTGCTCACTATTTTCTCTATAATAGAAACATAATGTGATTTGTGATCATTTCTCCTCGAGTGATTTCAAATTATAAAATATTTGACATATTGGCGGTTAACCTCTAGAGTGCCATGAGTGAGTATATGTGCCATATGTCGCCATATCAGGCCATCGACATGTTAATTCGCGAGCTTTTATCACCGTCGTATCAAGCCATCAAAAAAATATGTTGACTTTTGTAGTTTAAAATTGTACACTGCCATCTATTGATGAGTAGTGAATTTCCTTTGCTCATGTCAAGTATCGATATTATCGACAGTAATCTGCAATCTTGGTAAGTGTTGCAACTTGACACTTTTAGATGCCACAGGGCTATCATAAATTATTTTGCACATAAGGTGCATATAGAAAAATAATTTAATGAGGCGTCATGTGTGGAATTTTGTTTTGAAATCTACCGTCGTCATTTAAACACTATTATAGTGAATTTGGATTATTGAGATTTTGTACACTTCCATGTATTTTGTCACTAACGACCCGGGTTTCGCCTTTCGGCATCTTCAGGCATTCGAGCACACGAATGGACTCGAACTGAGAGACAGTAAACAGTGTCTAACGCTTATATAGAAGATAAAAATGCGACAAATATCATTTACGAGGCAATACATTATACGTCTGAGAGCCACACCGATACCTGAGTTAAAAATTTCGGAAATCGCCCTAATCCTTATTTTGTAAACACCATATTAACAGAGTGACGAATTGCCGAAGGCGAATTGCCGCTTTTCAACTTCTTTTAGAAATACCAGTGATTTTACAATTATAATAGTATTGTGGGTTTTGACGGGATGTAATTCGACGAATGGGTAAATATATACAATCATTCCACATTTGGTGACATCTGTTAGGTGTTTCAACGTATCGGATATAATAGCGGAGAATTAGGAAGGTTCAGCTGCTCATTCAAGATTGGTAATGAGTTTAACTGGGCTCTATTAATTTCTAAAATTTCCTGATAAAATAATTTATGATCCCCCATGTTTTTATGCAACAGTTTAACCCCATCATCCGCATTAAACGTATGGTTCTCCATTAGCAAGTGATTTGCGAATGTCGAAGTTTCTTTTTTAATCTAAAGGCAGCTAAATGTTCTGATACCCTTATATCTAATGTACGTGTGGTTTTACCCACATAGAAATGTTGGCAATCATTGCATTGTAATTTATAAATACCAGATTTGTTCTTAAAGTTTACTCTATCTTTATTGTTAATAAGTAATTTGCCTAGAGAGTTTTTGCAATAGAACGCCGGTCTAACACTATCAGCGAGTTGTTTTTTAATTTTAAAGCTTGTACAACCTAAATAACTAATTCTATGCCAGATTCTGGGGCGGTCTATGTCTTTAGACAAGTTCCCAAAATATAGCATCTTTTCTGCTAATTTACGTTGTTTTTTTGATACAAGACTATCTATAAGAGACGCCTCATAGCCATTATTAATGGCAATTTGTTTAATAATGTTTAGTTCGTTTTCAAAATTAAATTTATTTAGAGGTATAGTGACTAATCTGGTAATTCGCCTTCGGCAATTCGTCACTCTGTTAATATGGTGTTTACAAAATTAGGACGATTTCCGAAATTTTTAACTCAGGTATCGGTGTGGCTCTCAGACGTATAATGTATTGCCTCGTAAATGATATTTGTCGCATTTTTATCTTCTATATAAGCGTTAGACACTGTTTACTGTCTCTCAGTTCGAGTCCATTCGTGTGCTCGAATGCCTGAAGATGCCGAAAGGCGAAACCCGGGTCGTTAGTGACAAAATACATGGAAGTGTACAAAATCTCAATAATCCAAATTTAATATTGAAATTCCATCAAGCACCCTCAGTCGATGTCTTAAATTATACTATTATAGTGTGTAAAAAGTTTAAATTTTGAGGTTTTACCCAGCCTGTTCATCTATAAATATGTTTTATATATATGTTATTTTAGTGTAAAAAAGTTTACGAATATTTCAAGAAACGTGTTGATTTGGTAATTGTTCATTAATGTGTGGGGAACGAATCAATACGGTTGTCAACCTAGACAACAGAAGCATAGACACTAGCAGAAGCCGTACTACCTCACACTGGGATAGACGACAATGATACTTCACTGGCCGTCGGCCGCACGGGACCACCCAAACTTCTGTACAAGTCGAAGGCTGATTTATTTTTAAATTAAATCCCTGTAATTATACAAGTTAGGAACGCGATTTATAAAAATGTAATTCATTTTATGCCACGAATACATTTTTAAGAGATTTATTATATTCCAAAAATAGCTGGCTTACAAGTGTCCACTTAGTAAAATTTGCCTTGCTCTAAAAAGGTTTAGCCATCCCGTTTTCATGCTAAAAAATCCCTTCGGATCTCATGCAGTCGCATTTCGTTACCGTGTAAATTTTGTCATATAAATACATTTATAAAGCGAAATGGCAATTTCAAAAAGTAAAATATGGTTTTATGTTCCTAGTATTAAGTAACTGTTGTATAATCTGAAATACATATTAAACTATGCGAAGTTATTAAAAGACGCAAGAATCTAATTTTTTCGTAGCATCATAGCAGAACAAGCTAAAAACGTGTCTCGGTGCCGTATGAAACGAAACGGTTGCATACGTTACGTAATGCATCTCAGATTGTTACTATACTACATTAATTGTTACTATACTATGCCATAATTTTGTATTTTTCAATGGTAAAATTGACTAGGTTTTCAAATTATGAATAATTATACAAAGAAGACGTAAACTGTAATATATTTTTAATTTTCAATTTGTTGTATAACCTTTTTCACAGATAATTTAAAGGTTTAAAGACCAAAGTAACGCATTGTTACACCATGAATCCGGAAGAGTTAAAGCTGTGATGTCAAATATTAAAAAGAAAGCACATTTGTACAAAAATCGAATCCACACTCTATTGGCTTGGTGCAACTACCCACACCGATGACCTTTAAATCCAGATTGTATTTTATACAGTAAATTGATTTACGACTATGGTGTCATTGTAGCAAAGCATTAAGTATGATAAACGTGTAGATACTTGTGTAAAACTACATACAACGTACGAGCTTTCTAAGCTCGGGTGTAATTTATAAAAATTATCTCTCGCCTTCTTTTTGCACAGTGCGGAAAAATAAATACCATTTTGAAGTGAAATACGATTTTCCAATAAATAGGGATGGGGGAAGGATTTTTAAGTCACCTTTTCTTTAATGTGAGATGTTACTTTAGTTTGTGTCTCAAGGGAAGTTAATAGTTACCTCAGTATTACTTTATGACATATCCGTTTTGAAGAAAATGTGAAAAATTATGAGTTTAAAAACGTAATTATTATATTCCATTCAAGGAATTTTAATTAAAAAAAAATGTCAAGGCTAGTTTGCTTGTATACTAAATAAAAGTAGTGGTTTGAATTTTGTTGAATATACTGTAATTCTCAACGTCATGTCGATTTTAAATAAATATAAAATAATACAATAAAGCATCATTATTGGATTGGCATCCCCTTTAGCAGAACTGCTTCATATTAATACGAAAATTGTTCAAGTGTTTGGTTATTATTATATTACTAATTTAATACCTACGACACCTCCCAACAGTAAGAAGTATTCATTGTGAGTAAAAAATTCTTGGAAACTTAATACTTTCTAATTTTATATATAATTTTTGGAAACCTAATGATTTCTTATTATTACTTAATTTTTTACAAATGTCTCGGATTCTATTCATGGTGCGGACAGTTTCATAAATTGATATTTCAATCGATCTATGGATTTCCATTCGTAGTCATGAATTTTTGGGATGGCTAAAACTCCCTCCCAACCATCCGATCCTCAAAAACGGGGCGTAGCGAGAACAATTAGCTAACCACTAGTCCTGTCTTAGCCTTATCCTTCTATCCTTAGTCTCATTTAAAAAAGAGAGATTGAGCAACTGAGTAGCAAGCAGTTCTTATAGAAAAACTTCTGTTGAGATACCTCCGTCAGGACGCTATATGCTACACGCTGAGAGAGGACATGGTCATAAAAAAATATACCTCCATATGTAGTATTTATAATACTGTCATTGTCGTATTGATTGAATTAGCAGAATTTCATTTTAATAGGATAAAAATAACAAATTATTCAGCTCTACAAAATTTTATTAGTTTTTAATAGCTATCATCATCTTAATTTAGCTTAGCTTTGTGTAGTTTTAGAAAAGATAGACAATATATATAGCTGAGCTAAAGTAAGTTTGGTGTGAAGCCGAAATTGCTATTAACTAACTAATAAAATTTTGTTTTATAGAATATTTTCTTTATATTTTTTATCCATGTTCAATCTCAGTGTCAAACATAAATATATGACTAATGAGACATATCTCAAGAGAAATTGCTCTACGAGAACTGCTTGTTTGTCTGTTGCTCAACCTCGCTGGTGCTAGAACAATTACTAATTCTAATCTTATTAAAATCTGGTGATTCGGAGATAAATTAGACAATCACATCTATGAATCTGTTGAAAAAACTTGGATTTAAGTCCATGACTGCCACAATCGAAGGCAACCACCTTGACCACTTGGTTACAGAACCGCCATTACAATTTCGTTGTACTTTTTGTTTATATATTTTTTTTATATGAATACCAGATTGAATTGAATAAAAGTACATTATACGTAAATGCTTTATACCACATTCGACAGTAAGCACTGACAAATAAATCAACAAATTGATTAACATAATATCAATTTATTTCCAATATTACCAAAGGGTAAACAAATATAATAAAAACACTTCGCCGCATCGCCAAACCGAATTGTCGATTTCCATTTTTATGTCTAACCTCAATCAATTTGATTGTACCTATTCATCAAGATTTTCGCTGTAATAGTAAGATAAACATAATAAATAATACAAATATAATGCCGAAAAAGGCAATTTTCTTCTATCTGAAGACGTTTATGATGCGTCTCAGTAAATTATATTATTTATTTTATGTCTATTTATGCATTATGATTTTTTGTTTTCAAGAAAAGGACCACTCAATTACGATATACAAATCCTATATGTTAGATTAACCCAGATTATATCGAGACTATACTGACACAGGGTTGCCAAATTTCCAAAATCACAGATCGGGACATTCACTATTTCTAACGATCAAAAAAAAAAGACGTTGAAGAATTTAGAAAAAAAAATAAGAAAAAACACCATTAATTTGGGTAAGTTTGCCCATCGGTCTAAGATTCACCTATTTCGTGGAAAAAAATGCTGTGATAATGCCATGATAATACTAATCCTATATGAATATGTTTAGTTAAGCAAATGTATTGTTAAAAATATTAATTAATGTACAACGTACTTTGTTTTATTGTTGAATTTGTAAGTTGTTAGCTTTGAATGATAAAACACAATCTCAGGTGAATACCTTAGACAGCGAATAAGCATAGAAATCCAACGTGGCAATGCTGTTGCCGTTATGTGTATGCTCGAGGTATCCAGGGGGATGCAAGAAATTTTTTTCATTCTGGGCGATTACTAAACATTAAAAATTACTACAAAAAAAAATTTTTATATTATGTTATTTTAGTAAATTGTATTTTTATCGACTAATAAATAATGTATTATTCCATTTAAAAAAAAAATAAATAAATAGTAACATTTAAAAAAAAATATTTAAATAAATTGGATTAGCCAAATTTTCAATTTGTATTACTTATCTGTAAACCAAATGTTGTATATTTTGTCCCACCTCAATTATGTACAGAATATATGAAAGCCTAAAAATAAGTTGTCAAGACTTTAAAATTACTGAATTTATAGTAATTACAATGATTATTTGTATCGTGGGTCAAAGTTACCCGATTTGGATGAAAATTTTTCCCACATTGTTTTATCTATATTTATATATCAATTATAACAATAAACCTATTTATGTTAGTGAAATAGATGTGCATACAATAATTCGCAGGACTCACAGTTATTCAAATACATTGTTTAGATAAAGGTACAGCAAAAACATCTTGATTTAAATGCAAAAATGTATGTAATCATAACAGTTTTATCAAAAGCATATTTCCAAGCTTTCTTGTTTGAAAATATGTTCACCATCTTTGCTCGATAAAAAAATAATTACATTACATATTTGTGCATGTACAACATTTTGTTTAGTCGGGATTTTCAGAGACAATGCGGGACTCGGAATTTGTCTCTTAAACTCGGGACAATCCCGTTTCAATAGGGACGTCTGGCAACTCTGTACTGACAGAACGCATTAAAATTCATTTAATTTAACGCCTATATATTGATAGAATGCATGAATTCATAAGATACAATAGCTCTGAAAAGAACACTCTAAAGTCATATTGTTAGTTTTTTATTCAGGCAGAAAGCATGATATAACTTTAATAACTCATCGATACCAAATCTTATGATGTGTATGCCAAAAAGATTATTCTTTGTAATGTGTGTAAAAATCGTTTTAAGAAACAAGCAATTGTAATTGAGAATGAGAGTACTTTGAACAAAACAATACTTAAAATGGTATTATCTCGGAACTCGTTTTTATGACTTAATGTCTTCTGTCAGTATAACCTTAATAGTGTCTAACAGATTGAAATAAAGTTATCTACTTTGAAATTGAAATGTCAATTGACACGGTGTTAGTAAATAATACTAAAACAATTTAATTATGTTGGATTCCAAAAGCCATTCAAGATTAAGATTTAAGCCAGCACATAATATCACTTCTAAGGTGTTAACTGTCAATTCTTGGTGGAAAGACATTATAATTTAAAAATTTCCTTGATTTCATTATTGTATATTATATTAATAACGTCATTAATAATTTTGTTCAGCTAAATGGACTTTTAATGTAGCTATGTTTTTGATTTCAGATTAGTATTTAATGATTTGCAAGAGTTCCATAACATTTTAATTGTGGACTCTTTCATTTGATTTATGTATAATTTGTTTGCTAATCAGTATTTTCTTGTCTCAGTTCATGAACCATCAGCATTATATACCTTCATTTTTACACTCAATTTTATATAAATAAGCCTGCTATGTTTGTATTTTTATCAGTTGATAATGCTCGTGATGAGCGAAACTGGTCCTGATCATTATAAATATGTGGAAGTAGTACAAATGAATTGTGTTTTATTTTTTAAAACATAATATCACATTAATTCTATTTTAATGGTAATATTATTTTTTAATTTATTATGACATGTTTAATCGCCATTCAGTTTGTCAATCAACGTTTCCTAAGTTGTACGATCAAGGGTTCGAAAT
Source organism: Himalopsyche phryganea (assembly GCA_022494535.1). NCBI lineage: Eukaryota > Metazoa > Arthropoda > Insecta > Trichoptera > Rhyacophilidae > Himalopsyche > Himalopsyche phryganea. The sequence goes on from JAGVSL010000139.1 coordinate 154,038, forward strand.
CCAGAACGGAAACTTTCATAAATTAATTTTTGTCTGTGTTGCTTTTACTCTAACCGATGCACTTGCTACCCAGTCCTTAAAACGATATGCCTGATTTATTAGCTGACAAGTTCTTTGTTCATCCCATCTTTTACTTCTCATTTTTCCTGAATAGAGTGTTTGAGTTCCTGAAATACGACAAGTTTTTGTTCAATCAATTTTAAATATTAATCTTATGTGTTTAGCAGACACATTAATATAGGAACTCGCGAGGCATTCCCAGGTTGCCAATCATTGACTTTAAATATATTATAAAGCTGGTGAAAACATTATTTCATTGCAATCTTCGATTTTTATACAACTGTATAATAAATATAACAGAGTGACCAACAGGCATTGTTACACATTTTAATTCCGTACTATTATTGAAATTGAAATACTGAATATCTAAAGAATGTGCATTTCATAACATTTTATATATACACCGTGCTTAGGTCATGAGAAGATTTCATACCTACATGTGATATGTCATAATAATAAAATATCTACAGAGCGGTTTGGGTTATTACATATAAGATAATTTTAAAAGTGAAGTTTGTTTTACTAACATATTGTATATTGCTGAAAATTTATAACATTCCTGCATGCTTGCACCCGAAATAACACGTTTTGTCGAATATCAAAGAAAATCATTATTTTTAATTTCGAACCTACACAATCTATCACTCCAGGCAACTAATTTTCGCATGGTATACCCCCCCCCTCTACTTCCAGCGACACTTTATGCACGTCACATATGACAACGTGCGTCCCTTCAATTAATAATTTGGGGAGCCTAATTAATTAATCAACTCTGAATTAAAAAGTCCTCTTTTGCCAGCATCATTTTTCCCAAGCTGGGCTATTAATTATTACAGCAATGTAGTTCATACGAGTAGCTAGAATGTTCTCCATATTTAATATGTCATTATAATATATAATGTTATAGATGTTCCTTTGTACCAGTTTTTCTTAATCTTAAAGAATTCATTGTTCCACTTAAAAAGATAAATTTATGCATGCAATAAAAAATGAAATTTCGAAATTACGCTTTATTTTATAATGTCTTTCGTTCAACAAATTTCATAAGATAAGATCGAATTTATAATTAACTGATTTTAATGCAGAAAAACTTGGATACACAACGAAATGGGTGCGTCCTTCTCACAAGAATTGGTAAAGACCACTGATTGTATCATTGCTATTTCGATGCGATGTTTCATAATTTATTTACTCCGATTTCCGCAGACCTCACCCCAACCGACAAATGTTAAAAACGCATTGCTTAATAATGACTACCTTACACAATATATACTGAGAAAATATAATAGAAACTAACTTTTTTCCAAAAAATTTGAATTTTCCAAAAGATTTATCTATACAAACAGAGCTGTTCGTACATTTCGTTTCATTTTTAGTTATATTAGACGTAATTTACAACATCGACTGAGGGTGCTTGATGGAATTCCAATATCATATTTGAATTGTTGAGATTTTGTGCATTTCCATGTATTTCGTCACTAACGACCCGGGTTTCGTCTTTCGACATTTTCAGACATTTGTGTGCTTGAAAGCTTGAAGATGCCGAAAGGTGAAACCTGGGTCGTCAGTGACAAAATACATGGAAATGTACGAAATCTCAACAATTCAAATATTATATAAGACGTCTAAACATTTTACACGTATCTACAACAACAAATCTATTGAAATTCTACAATCTATTAATACAATCTTCTCATTGTATTAATAAAAAAACCATTCTCATGCCCAGAAAAAATATAAAATAATAATAATCTATACTCGTTCGAATTGAAGCAATAATAAACACAAGTTAAATTTTAATCATACTATTTAAAACATGGAATGACACTAAGCAACCAATCCCGGGATTGAAAAAATTCCGAAATCCCGAGGTAATAAAAAAAGTCTGATATTGAAAGCCCTAATCGCCACGCCTTGCCCCAATTCGGTCATTGATAAGTCTATTTGTAAATTGCAAACATTAGCTGAAGAACTCACTTTAAAAGAAACCCACAAGTAAGCAGGATTTTAAATAACGACGAGATTAGCATAATATGTGATTTAATAAATCCAGATGAATCCAAATAAAATCCCAATCAAACGGTTTGGTGATATGATATTTCAGTGTTCATGATTTTATTTTAGTTATTTCATCACCGAACCGTGTTTTAATATTCCTGTGGGATTTAAACTTTACTAGCAACATCAAACTTGTATAAAGAAGGACGAGTGCTATCATCGAGTAACACATAAAGTCGGTCGTAAATTTGGACGGACGAAAAGACTTCGAAAGATGTAGTACACATGCTTTATTAAAAGAAGAAGTACCTCCATCAATGCTCTATCATTTTATTTTCCAAGAACTTTCGTCGTCGTCTTTCATTTGTTACTAGTGAAAAATGAAATCTTTGAAACAACGTAAATCGCCGTTTCTTTATAATACTAACTAGGAAAACTGCAGCGATAAATCATATTTTAGGTTTGATAGAACAAACACGTACTGTAGACACTGCTCATTGTGATAACTATAGGACCCACCTTGCCCTCCTCCACCCGCCACTGCTTTCCCATCCGTTAATTTTATGGGGCAGTATTCAGTGGCGTAACAAACGTTAAACATATCTACAGTTTGTTTCCCTTAGCTGGTAGTGTCTTTGGAGCAACTGTCCAAGACATAGTGACGAGCACTTAAGTGTACAGAAAATCAATCCCTTCGATAAATGAAAATATAAGCTTTTCATTTGTCGAGTTGAGGTCTATTCGTTTTTCGTATAACGCCGCAACTATAGTACCTGATACATTTGATATCAATAAACAGCATATAACATTAAGAAGAAGTTAAAAAAAAATATGAACGAATCGTAAAAGATTTTTAGACACTTTACCCAAAAACAGCGTATGAGCGTATACGTTCCTATTGCACCATATCTTCAATTCATCCCGACGGATTACAAATCCTAATTACAAAAATGGCGATACATTCACAATTAGTTGCACATGGATCGCTTTGTATATATATATAAACACACTTCATTGACAAATGAAAAATAAACACTGATTCTTTTGGTGCTAAGTAGAATTGCCATTTTATTACTTTGCACTACGGTTCCAGGATCTAAGATCACTGGATCTATACATAATAATACCATTTCACGCTTTGTGTATTATACACAAAATGTATCAGGGTAGTAAAAAGTGCAAAGTTATAAAACGTATACTCTACGTTCTGTGGGTGTACGTAAACTATCCATTCTCATTTGATGCTTCTGGTAAACATACATTTACGTTTTTCCATTTTTCTTTATTTTCTATTATAGGTCACTAAGAATGTTTTGCAAGTTTTGAAAACAAAGGATCATTTTGTTGGAATGTGTAAGAATTGATAACAATAGAAAAAATTGATAATAATAACCGATCGACAGCATTATTTTTGATAGCAATATTCGGTGTCCACTGTATTATTATTTATATATTAAAACGTAGGTCAAGGCTGGTTACCAGGCTTTATTTTAGAAATTACAAAATTTATCAGATTAACGTTTTTATATATTATAATGTATTACAATGAAGCTGTGCGAAGACAGAGGCGATCCTCTTCACTCGCAAGACTGCCAACAAATCTTACAAAGGGAAAATCACCGTATGTGATATACCCTGCTCTTTTAGCCAAAAGGTCAAATACCTCGGGGTATACTTGAACCGCTCCCTCACCTGGTCTGCTCACATTGCCGAAGCAAGACGCAAAGCTCACGTTGCGATCGGTGCGTTGTACCCGATCTTCAACGCCAGAAGTTACCTCAGCGTAGAAAATAAAAAGGCACTCTACAACATGGTCATTAAACCGACCATGCTGTACGCCTCCCCCATATGGTCTGTAAACATCTCCGACAGCAATCTCCTTCTCCTACAGAGGGTCGAAAATAAATGCCTGCGCACGATACCTCCGTGCTTGGTACAAAGGCCCTGACATTCAAGAGACCCTAAGTCTACACCGCGCCAGCTTCATGAAGACATTGAAGCAGGGGCCTCACGTCGCTCCAACTCTCAAAGCTGAGAAAATACAAAAATTTAAGCTTCAACTAAAAGTCTCCAAGAACCTCGCCAAGACGATGTCCAACTCCTTATGCTTCCCCTCTCCCTCTCTTACAGGAAATTCTTCTTTAGCGGAGGTGGATGCGGAAGGGGCCGACGGCCACGCCGTTCTTCAATAAGTCGCCCTAAGAGATAAATCTTAAAGTAACGAGCCAGGCTCGCACATTTTAGTTAGGGACTGGGCATGTCTAAAATAAGCTAAGTAAGTTCTTCAAACTTACGCTATCATTACGAGCGATTCTTGTCAAGAATTGAACTTTTGTTAATGATTCAAAGACAATCATTCTCGTATGGGGATTTTTCTTAAATTTTTTCCCCACACAAAGCCTTCAGCTGACAGAATCTTTTTAGATAGCAGTACGTAGCTAGCTAACATGCGGGAAAGGGATATAAAGACTTAGTCTGTACTCACCCTAGCACTGACTTTAGCCAGGAAACTAGGAGCCCGCTTCGCGGACTCCACATAATAGTTTCAGTAGGAAAGTAGAGGTAGGAAAAAAAAAGCTTAAAAGAACCGCATGGAAATCGATGAAATGAAAATAAAAAGGTTACAGTAGGTATTGCATATACTTTATTTTATCAAGAAACTAACCATTACCCGGCATGCGTTGCAATGACACTCGAAGAAAGAAAGTATTTGTATTTTAATTCTGTTAATTAAAATGCTTTCGGAATTTGGATACACAATATTTTTCCGTGTGCGTACACGAGTAAATCATGTTTGTCGAGATGTCGCTGTTTGTAGGTATTTGATTTTTTTTTTGACTTTTAGATTTAAATCTTCTTTTCAGAAACCTTTACGGGTGTGCATACAACAACTCCCCAGAGTTTCATCAAAATCGGATAAATGGTAAAGGAACGCATAAGGGACAAACAAACAAACATTCAAAATTAACATATGTAAATAAACTAAAAATTTCTGTGTAGAATGATTCAACTACTATTAATTATTGTTGAAATGAATAACAATTGCTTAATTTACATGCATAACAACAGTATTTAAAACATATCATTGTAGATAAAATTTAGAAGATAATATAATTTTGAACATCTTTTGCGTTCTGCGTGAGTTGCAACTTTTTTCATTTAAAAAAAATCATGGAAGCTTTTCATAATATTTTGAATGCTTTGCCAGATAAATTTCATATGGAATCGTTAGTTAATCCAGAGGCGTGGGTGAGCGATGCGAAGGTGTCCGCTGGGGGCCAACTCAAATATTTTAAACTACGGGGGTCAAACGAAACTCGCACGTACGCGTCTGCCGTGGAAAAATCACCCTCCCATCGTGCGCTCGCTAGATTCCTGCAAAGTTTTGTTGGTGTACGTATAAAAAAAAATTTAAGCTGTTTAAAACGTGAATTTGGACATGCTGTGTATCAAAACAAAATAAATAGCATTAGCAAAATAAAAAACATTCTCAAAATAGTTACAATCGTTAGGTTATTTAAACAGCAATATTTTGTACATTTCAAGAGTGGTGACTCCACGGAAAGTGAAATTTTTGAGACCTAGGGTAAAGAAAGTAATAAAAATTAAATAATTAATAATTTAATTATCCATGTCCGCTCCCAATGTGGAGCATATGGTTTCCTAATAGAGGTATCTTGACAGAATTTTTTCTACGAGAACTGCTTGTCACTCAGTTGCTCAACCTCTCTTTTCTTTTTCGAAGGGAGTAGGGATAGAAGGGTAGGGCTATGACAGGACTAGTGCTTAGCTAATCGCTCTCGTTCACCCCGTGATGATGGGATTGGTGGGAGTGAGGACTCAGTATCAATAAATCGATTGAAAGATCAATCTATGAAAACTGTCCGCACCGGGAATTTAACCCGAGACATTCGTAACCGTAGCCAGCGACGAAACCAACTGCGCCACGGACGCCGACATATAAATAATATGGATTAAATCATAATTAAAAAGTGTTCGAATATTAAGAAATTATAAAACACGAACATTTTTAACTAACCATATTTTCAAAAATATGGTTAGTTAAAAATGCTGACCTTGTTTATATCTCTCAAAAAATCCGTCACACAAAAGCATGAAAAATAGTATTTTCTATGAAACTTGTGGAGTCTGCGAATCGAACTCTCAGTGTCCTGAATAATTGAATATCACCTACCCGCATATTCAAACTACATGTTTTGTCAGTAAATAACGAATACAAATAATATAAACCTCTTATGAATACTGATTGTCGTCAAGTTTTCAATTCTTAGCAAGAAATATTTTATTGTTTGTGATGTGTTTTAAACTTGAAGAGTTTATTTCGACATGCCCAGTCTTTAAAAAGTGTCTCAAATGTCAAAGGTAAGGTTACAGAAGTTACAGAAGGTTCTGCAAGAAGGTTGCATGTACAATATTATCATTCCTTTTTATGACGGTATTTTCTGAAACTGGTTATAATTATGAGTTTCGAGAATAGATGCTTGCGTCGGATACTAGGGGTGAGGCGGTTTGACTTCGAGAAAACATTAAAGATTAGGGAACGGACTACGGAATGCCCTTTTACATCAGCGGTCATGGAGAGACGTTGGAACTGGCTGGGACACTTGCTGTGGATGCCTTCAGAGAACCCTAATCCTCCTTGCCTCTTCTGCCGACCGGCGGGATTTCGGTGTCCTGGAATACCATCAGCTACTTTCCATAGGGTGTACTCGACGATGCTAAAGGACTCTAATAGAATCTGTCATAGAAGCAAAGCGATTGGTGGATGACAGGGAATCACGGAGGCGTCGCATTGCAGCCGTATCCTTCACATAGTAATCGAATATGGTCGAATGGAAGTATAAGAAAATCGCTACCAATAATTTAATAAACCCAGATAAATTTTCTGATTACTTTATAAAAACAAAACTTGCCAGTAAATTATGTTAATTCTATAAACGCACTTATAAAATAAGCGAGGTTTGGTATAATTCAACGACTCAAAATGATCTTAATTGTAAAAGATTTCCACAGAATGAGAAATGTCACTGTGTTATCTGAAAATCTTTTTTTCATGCTTTTTATTTCGAAATATTTGTCGTTTAGGCGTCGTTCTTTCTTTTCTTTGCGTTGTGCTCATTATTCTGAAGTACTTGCCGCAGTCGTGGTCCCGCGTCCTATGCCAGTGTCCGCTGTTGCCCGCTGAGCAGAACGAATATCGTGTTTGTGTTTTTGTTTCGCGTGCGAAAAAACTCGGCAGGTGTTTGCCGAAAAAAATTGCAAACGCTGTTTTATATTATATTTCTGTTCCAAGACAGAAACTTCAAACTCAGATTCGTGAAATTACAATATATGAAGAATTACAAATGATATTACACTTACTTAAGATAAATAAGGAGAAAAATAATAATAAGGGATTGCATATATCAAAATGTACCGGTATTAGAAAAATAGAAAAAAACGATCAAATATAAATAAATATACAAAGGAATACGATTTCAATTGTTGAATGCGTGACATAATTAAACTTAGGATGGATAATGATGACGATATGCAGTACAGATTTCGTTCGGTGAGTGACGACAGAAATCACTAACACTTTAATCGTCATTACTTGTTTTGATGAGTGTTCAGTTGTTACACAGCGTCTGTAGAATTCATGACGAACATCGGTCAAATAAAATATTATTTACCAATTAATTATGCTTAGTCAATACTGCTGACGAAAATGACAAGCATAAAGTTTCGTACATGCGAGTATCACGTTTCGTAATCCGCAGCGTAATCTCTCACTACATATATGTACGACTGGTTTTAATTGTACTGCCATTCTAATATTGTCGCTACTTTTCAAAAGCAACAATATCCATGTTTTACGTATTTTCGCTTTTTTTGTCAACTATCAACCTACATGCTTTTAATATTTCTGTATTTAAAAAATGTATCAAATGCCAAGTAAATCAGTATTTCTATAATCTTAATAACATTGTGACTGTGTACACGAAGAAACAAAAACATGGTTTTTCTCGATTTCATTCATTTTGGATATGGCTGCTTTTGAAAAGTAGCGACACATATATTGATTCCGAAAATTCATTGATATTCAAATATATTTATTGGTGTTTTTTTTTGCCATAACCTGGCAGCTGGTCATTTTTGGTAATTTTGTGATAACAGTAAAAATTGGGTTACTAGAGTATTATCTTTTATTTAATAGCCTGAAAACTGTATTTCATTTGAAAATGTTCAAAACGCAGTGGCTATATTATGATAACATTATGTAAGCGAACATGGAGCAATTCAATGTTTAATATCGCTCACCTGTAAATTTAGCATATTGCAGTTAACATGTTATCTCCAAATGTCACATATTATATATCTGATAAAAACATAACTCAACAAATTATATACCTAAAGCATAAATATTAATGACTGATTTTCGTAAATATAATAAACTTATTTTTATCTGAATTCAAATATGACTTTAAAAGGACTATTTTACCAAAGCTGGAATCAGAAACCTTCATCAGATTTTCTTGTAAATAAATCCCTTCGATGTTTTTGCGCGAACAATAATTAATCAAATATACCGTAATATATTCTCATACCAAAATACTGATTTTAGATTTTTCAAAAACTATGATGATACTTTCAATTTTTCGGCCTCTGTGGTCTAGTGATAAGTGTTTGCCCTAGCGATCAGATGGGTCCTGGTTCAAGTCCCAGCAAGGTCAAAATCAAATTAAGATTTTTTTAATTTAAATTGGTGATCTTGGACATGAGTAACTTCTAATTCTCATCGAGTTTATCTTGTATAATTTTCTAATTTTAAAAATATTTGGCGCATTGGTTGTCAGCTGTAATGCCAAATATTTTTTAAATAAATTAAAATTGATTAAAAAAAAATTAAATATTGAAAAAAAAATGTTTGAAATACGTCATTATTTCCAAATTGATTTAATTGAATAAGAATTTTTGTGATAAAAAAAAAATGTTCCAAAAGTATATAACTTATGAAATTCAAAAATATAATTTAGCATTTTGTCACCTCAGGTAAACAAGGATCTATCTGCCGTTTTTTTTTTACAAAATCACTTAAATGCAGTTCTATCTGCATTTAAAAAACCTTACAATTGTCCGTCAATCCATCAAAATTCAAATTAAAAAATGTTCTAACTAAACAAACAAATTTTATAGTACATCAACGTTCAACCTAAATATATAATTAGAAATGCTACGTGTAGGAAATAACAGTCTTAAAATTGGTCGTCTCTTTCATGCATATTTCATGTGTATTTCATTCGAAAAGTTAAATTTTCTGAAATCTAAAATTGCTTTTCCTCAACAGTTTTAGCTTTTACAGATAGAACCTTGTTTACCAAAGACGACGATTTGATGAATTTATACTTTAACGCCTTTTATTTAATTTCGTTAATTTTTGTGTTAACCTATTTGATTATTTCTAAAGTTATCAACCGGTCTTATCCTACCACCATAGATAATATTTAATGTTTTTATTTCTCTAAACTATGAGAATATCTTATCAAAACAGTGATTTGAATTATTTGTACGATGAGAAATAGTAACGGGGTACATAACTAAAACAATTTATTTAAGATGGTGTCAACTATATCATAAAATCCGTTTTGAGTATTACCGAAAAACAAAAGGACTCATTAATATTTTATAGAATCCTATATAATCATATTTTCATTTCACTTTATCATAACAAGTTTACATTAAAAATAATAATTTTCTAGCGTATAACATGCTCAGAACAAGTCTGATAAGCCTTCCCGGAAGAGACTTACCTTCACATCCAGAAACGAATCCACTGTTAATCCTCATATTACATTACCCGCATAAAAGTTGCTACGCCATTCCTGAAAGTTTGAGATATAATCTCTCATTATATACCGTCGGACGGGATGCGTCCCGAAAAATTTCAGTGGTGCGGGCATCCCTGCTGAAGATGCTGAAAAAAAACGCAAACGTATATTTGCGTCAGTGAAGTAGACAAGAATTTTTCCGACACTTGACAATATTATACATGTTTGCCATTGAATAATTTGCTTTGCAACTAAATGCATAGATCTGTGGCGTTAAGGCAAATGTTGATGTGACGAATATGGCTAGAACGCGGTGCCTCCATGATTCCCTGTCACCTACCAATCGCTTTGATTCCTCCCATGAAATACCAAAGACCCTCAACTCCGTCGAGTACATCCTATGGATAGTCGGAAGAAGAGGCAAGCAAAAACTAAGGCTCTCCTGAGGCATCCACAGCACGTGTCCCAGCGGTCCTAATTCTGTTTTTGTCATATTCGCTTACAATAAAATATTTGTCAGTCTGTGATTGAAAATTTAGTATACTAGTCATTATCTACGAGGAAGATCCTTTGAATACATGTATTATCTGTTTGTCCATGTGGAACTTGTTCAACTGTATATGAAAAAAAAAATCATAAAGTTCTGATAATATTATGTTTTTTTTTACTTGACATTGTGTCCACCACCACCCACTACAGCTTCACACTCTTCTTAAAGGTTTATATAAGTAAACATATCTGGAATAGGCAAACATACTCAAAGCAGTGCAGATATTTTTAAAAATATGAAATGGAACTCTGAATGCCTTGTAAATTTCTCTAGATGTAACTTAATTTTTTTATATGAAATAAAATACTGAAATAAAATTCTGTGCGCCACTGGAAATAGCCTGAAACATAAAAGCATACAATGGAGCAGACCCCCCCGGCCAACAAATGGCTACTTGTCAGAAGGACGCTTGAATGATGTGCCATAAACATGAAAATTATGAAAACGTTTTTGCCAAATGCCTTGCAAAAACGTAGTGATTGATAATGTTTACTTTTCCGTAATGTTATTACTTTTTAAATATTGTTATCATTGTACTGCAGCCAACAGTTAGACCAGTTCTCTTTAACCTTATTGAATACATCACCCTAGACCGAATAAAATTATTCAGCCCCCCCAATAACAAAATTCCAACGTTTTACTATTGTTTCATTGTAGACACTACACGGATTCTTAAAATAAATGCAAATTTTTAATTTACCGATCTTAATGCAGACAATCTCGAATACACTGACGCACACAAATAAGTGCGATCGTCAACAACTATTGACTGGTTGCATTATCGCAATAATTGCGTAAAAATACAGTTGCTGCTTTAGATTTCAGCAGAGCTCCCGTTTAGAAACGTTGTTTTATTGGATTCTATGATAACGTTGAAAGTACTGTTTTTAATTTTTTCAAAAACCAAATGAATATGGTAACGGAATAAGATAATTACGTATAAGCTGTTAACATTTTGAACATGCTTTTAAATTTTAAGACATAACGGCGTAATGCTTTATAATTTCAAAAAAAATATGTAATTAAGGATTCTTTGAAACATTGTATTAACTAGATTAACGGCGCAAACATCCCTGATTTAACTAACTGGCAATAGTCCGGCAAGCGATCAGGAAGTTCCCTATCACAACATTGTCCTGAGTCAAATGTTGACTTGAAGTTTGCTTTTGAAGTCTGAGACAAGAAAGCTTGTCCAATGTTTTTCATTCAAAAACATGTTGATGTATACTCGTACCTTTGTTATTTTAATGTAGATTTTGGAGAACATATTTTATAATGCACACAATGAAAATAAAATTCATTACCTAATAATTATTACAACCTTTCACCCACCTTCTATCTGATTGTTAATAACGAAGAGCAGATAGATGTGACTAGCTAAGTACTATTAATCTTCTAGCCGTCATTATATCCATACACTCTCCGGAAAGAAATAATATTATGCTTCGCATAACAAGCATGAAAGGAATAATGTATTTTCAAGTTTAAGACAACAGCTACTGAGACACTCCTGGTAATCAGTTACGTTAAAATACAAGCTACTTAAATACTCCATTAGAATACAATGCATTACGATACATATTGCAATCATATATTAGCTTATTTGAATAAGATTGTATTTTTGGAAACTTTTTTTTATTGCAAATTTAATTTCCGCTCAATATTTTTTAAGCCTTCTCTGCTCCCAATTTGGTGCATATGGCCACATATTGGAGATATCTACGAGAACTTCTTGTTACTCAGTTGCTCAACCTCACTTTTTCTAAGAAAGTAGGGATATAAAATATAAGGATATAGGGCTAGGACAGGATTAGTGTTTAGTTAATCGTTCTCACTACGTTTTTAGGGCCGGGTGTGTTGAAAGGAATTCTAGTCATCACAATATAGTACATTCAAAATTCGATTATCGCTGTGGGATTTATCATTTAATAAAGATGGTTATTACCTAAGAACACAGGGGGCAAGGGTCCTAAAAATAGCGGTAAAATTTTTGGTTAGTTGAATTAGTAAAAACAATCTTAGTAATATAGGCTAGTGGAAATTTTCATGGAATAATAATATTTAATTATGTATTATATAAATTTCGATGTCAACCAATATTTTACTATTGATAAATATTCTCAAATCCAATACTACAAATATGAGCGCGTGTCAGGGATCGTTTGAGTGATGTAATGGCGCCCCCCCCCCAAGTATGTGAATATTTCAAATATTTTCTACGTAATATATTGTACTTTATTTGGTAGAGCGCACTCTACCAAATATAAAACATACGCGGGGTAACGTTGAAATGATTGATGTGGACAAAGTAATTGATATTTTTAAGCGCGAGTGCTCAGAAATGCAACACTGCCTGTCTATACATAATATTAACTCACCATGCATGATATTCATAAAACATAAGTTTCTGATTTCATAATATTATATTTATTTAAACAAATGAGTCGTAATCAAAGTATTAGCAAACAAAAAAACATTTTTTATACAGTTACAATCATGTTTCTCTAAATACATATTATAATCCACTTTTAATGTGTTAACTGTCAATTATTGGTGTAAAGGCGTCACAAACGAGTGGAGAACCTTTTCATGTAGAAAGGCAGTATTAATTTATCTTTTATCTTATTAGACCGCATTAAAGAAACTTCAATTAGATGTTCTTTAAATGTTTGTGCATTTTTATTTTATAAATGAAAGAAAATCAATTGACAAATTTTGATTCAGCCAAAGGGCGTCACTTGAGGACGAAAAAGCCACAATTTCTCCATATATATATAAGAAATTCATTTAAAAATTCGCAACACGAGATTCGATGCAAGACTGAACTTCAACCGAGGTGTGCAAACGCAGCGACACGACTGTAAAGTCTGTATGTACTGAGGTTCTCAGTAAGTGAGTCATAATCAGAAACATTTTGACCATGAATCATAAATAGTTCTACAAAGCTTGCACTTTTGCAGTTTCGAGTTTTTTCTACAAACCGGATGGATTGGGTCTAACGTATTAATGAGTGAATTGTGACGGAACCAAAGTATTTAGACTATTAAATCAGAATTATTTAACATTGTTCTTACGGGCGCTTGGGTAAGACTATTTAAAGTGAACAAACAAAATCAGTAGATCGGTTTTTTACAGTCAGTATATCATTGATTTCCGATACAGTATATATCGACGATATTTTGTCCAATTGATGTAACCCTCAAAATTGAAATTGTTCAGGAGAGAGTAAAAAGTGTTTTTATCCAAACCATTATATGGCGAGTTTGAAATATACTCTTATAAACTCTCATGTTTGCTAATACGAGATTAAATGTAAGGAATGTGGATATAATAGCGGCTAACATCAAGTGGCCGGGTCAGAAGTTTCCTTTCCAAAAATTGGTCAGTTTTTTTTCTACTTTCAATAATTTGGCCGAGACCTGCTGAAAATGAGATCCAATCATTTTTCGAATTTTTTGAGAGTTACATCAATAATTATCCAAAACACAGTCGATATGCTTTAACGGTAATACTTTCCAACTGCCAGCAATGATTTAAAACATTTTTATTTGATACATTTCGTAAAATAATAGCGTAAAGTCAAATATTTTCGTACATGCTTCCTAGTAAAATATATGAGAATAGTAGTTATTAATTTGTAAAAGAAAGGTTTTAAAGGAATATTATTACGGTTAATTTTTGGAGTGAGAAACTTGCTCCAAATCATAAATATTATAAATACCTGTAATTGCTCATAATTACGGCCAAACAAAAAACCCATAAAGATAACATTTAATAATGTAACCAGAGCAACCCAATTTTCTGAGATTATTTCTCGAAAGTATTGTATTATGTCTTCTTTGAAAACTTATTATTGCTGGAATAAAATTTATTTTATTTTTAATACTCAGTCTACTTGGATTGCAAACAAATTCTCAAGGTTGTCTGTCTCATTATTTGTCAGATTTTAAATGAAAAAAGCTTTGTCGACATACATCAAAGAAAAAATAATAATTCAATGGCTTAAAGTAGGGTTTCACAAACTTTTCCTTTGATAGAACAATTCAAAAATCCTGACGGAACACTTGTATAAAAGGTAATATCAATATGCAGTCAAAATTTTTTAAATTTGTTTAAGTCGTAGCAATATATCGTCGTTGTTCTGAAAGAAGACACGAATAGAACTTTATAAAAATATCTTTGCTCTTTCATACGGTAGAGTTTGAAATAAGGAACATTTTAGGATAACTAACTCAATTTGTCATTTTTGTATTTGGTGTTTTCTTCCAAAACAACGACGATATAAACCTTTTGAAATGTGTTTATTCGTCTTATGTAATTAGATATATTTTAACATCTTTGAATAGATCTGCCGCCAACCTTGTAGCAGACGGCGTCGAAAAATTATTGTTGCCTTTTCAGAGTTTAGGTAGTCCAGTTTCTATAAAGTTCGAACGACTTCTGCCTATTTTGGTGTATCGGTATCTGCGTTATGTAGTCATTTAAGGTTTTGTTTAGTGTTGTTAGCTCATCAGTGTTGTCCGTCGTAATTATTCGTTTCCCCACAAACCATTCCGGGATTTTTTGGCGGAGCGTAGTTTGAAAAACCCTGATTTGAATGTGTACTTTTGAGCTTTATAGAGGTGTCGTAATACAGACTTTTTGTAGTCATTGAATTCATATGAACGTTAAAAAAATCGAATTCAAAATGATTTCAAATTAAGTATTAAATTTACTATATTACGGTTGATTCAAGTTACAGATATTGAATATCTGATAAAATGAAAATACAATTTTTCAAATATAGTCCATGAATTATTTTTAAGAAAATCGTGAAGAAAAACAAACATTTTTATTAAAAAGTTACACTTATTAACAATGTTAATCAACGGTGACCAACAATGCTATTTTTTGGTAATCAAGCCTTTTTAATGAAACATGCAAGAAAAAAAGAAATTAATCAAAGTGATATTTCTAATGAAGTTGTAATTTCATACATTTTATTATTATATTATTTATTGCATAAGATGATCTCACCGTTACGATTCAAGATATTTGATTTCATAAATTGAGTTAGCTTACATGTCTAATTTATAATAACTGACCTTCGCGTCGAGTGATCATCAATCCAATCCCGGGCTTTTTTTACGATCCCGGGATTCAGAATTTCTCAATCCGGGGATTGGTCATTAAATGTGATTTCATGTGTTAAATTGTACATTTAATATTTTATTTGTGTCCATTATTGCTTCAATTGGAATGTATGTATGGTTAAATGTTTTTATGCATTGGGATGGTTTTTTACAAAAAAAAAGAAATATTAAAAAGAAATTATGATTTTATTTTTTGCATTATGGAAGGTTTTACCAAATTGTAAAAACTTGCCGAAAAGAGGACATGTCCTTTAATTTGACTTCAAAATATTGTCAATTTTAGACACATGCCTACGAATCTGGATACTTTTAATAGAATAATTTGACAGAACTTACGGGCTTTTCTTAGCTTTAAGAAGCGGTCCTAATTTGTCCTGAATTTCAAATTGGTTAGAAACGGTTGTTATGAAATGTGAAAAGAAAGAAGACTCCAATGAATTTATATTAATTTTAAAGGTATCTATTGTAAAATAAACTATCTACATGAACAAACTGAGGTACAGTAATCAGGAAATTTTAATTTGATAATTGAATTATTTTTAGCATTTAAAGTGAATGCCGAAATCCCGAAATTACGGAATTGAATAATTGACCTGGATCCCGGGATTTCTAAATTGGAAACCCTAATTTTCACTTACCAAATATGGTGTCATCCCAAAGTATGTTTCATATTTATAAAAACTATTAACATTTAAAACCTTTGGTCTATTAATAATATTCATTTAATTCAATATAAACGCCATAAAATCATGCAATCAACATCCTACATTTTTCTTCAATGACAAACACTTTACCAAGAGTCTAACTCCACCAACCAATTCGTTTTCGATAGTGAATTCCTCAATACGGTTCACGTAGGGTGATAAATTTCCCAGCAGTAAACTTTGCGTAACGTAAAAGTTGAAATGAAATCACTGACTGATCTTTTTTTTGCTTAATTTACGTGACAGCCCACCTGCCGCCCGACGTCGGTTCGACCCAGAGGCGTAGCGACGCTATACTCAATGTTCAAATACAATTTCGTAAATATACATCATAAATTGTAGAGCTTTTGGTATTACTGACTTTTTTCGAAAAGCAGCAAACATATATTGAATATTAACGTTTGTACTTTTTATTTCGGGAATCAATAAACGTATTTTTATTGCGTTAACCCACGATAGCTCTCTGCAATTCGTTTGTTCGAAAAGTAATTCGTTTTACTCGGAAATATATAATAATAATAGTGTTTTATGTTTACGCTTTTTAGTTTGATTTTCAGTATATAAAATGACAAAAAAGATATTCCAGTTGTTAGCACTAGGGCGTCTTATCCCGAAACTTCTTTATGATCCCGGGATCCCATGATTGGTCATGATGTGCTATTTCATGTTTTAAAATGTTTAGGAAGATGATTCCAATCGTTGAATGCTTGAAGTGATTAAACAGTAGGACGGATGATAATGACGATTATGCTGTTCACAGTTTGTTCGGCAGGTGGCGACAGTATTCAAGTTCGGTGACGATTACAGTATAACGTTCGGTGGTTCGTTACAGAATGAATCCGGTTCTTCCTTCTTTATTTACCTGTATCGTAGCGTCTGCAGAATCCATGTCGAATAAATGTCAAATGAAATATTACTTGCCAATTAATTATGCTTAGTCAATAATGCTGACGAAAATGAAAACCACAATGTTTCATACGTGCGAGTATTACGTTTCGTAATCTGCAGCGTCATATTTCCTACAAATTTAAATTGAAAATTTATCTGTGTCCATTATTACGAATGTTCAAATTCAATTCGAATGTAAATATGATTTTTAAATTTTTGGGCATTGGAGTGTTTTTTTTAATTGTCATTTGTAAAAAAAAGGAGTGAGGTCACAGCACGTTTATATGTAGGTATTAAAAAAACTGAAGTATACCTAGCAGATAATCAGATAGTATTTTATTTTAGATATGAACTATTTTTTAGCATTTACAGTCAATCCCGAAATCACGGGATTGGTATTTAGAATTATTGACCGGATTTCGAGACCCCAGATCCTGGGATTCAAAGCCATAACCAACATCATATTTTATATCTTTTTGAATCCCTTACGAATTAAATAAATCTGCACCGATTCCTCTTGGATGCACATATTCATATTATCCTCAATGGAATTTTGTGAAGTGATCAACGTAGTTGGCTTCGGTTACGGTGTTCACATGTTTGAATCCCAGCATGGACAGTTTCATAAATTGCTTTTGTAATCAATTTATATTTGTGTTTGAAACCATGGATGTCTAAAATTTAATACTTAAATCGAAGCGTACCGGGAAATATTATAAAAAAACACTAGTTCTGCCTTAGCTCTATCCATATATCCATACTCTCTTAGAAAAAAAGAGAGGTTGAACAAAACTTTTCACATTGGTAGGGGCACTGGTTTTAAAAAAGTCATTTCATTGTTTTGTATAAGACTCTAACTGTTTTTAATTGTAAGATGATTAAACAAAATTATAACAGGATTTGTTTCTATTGTATAATATTTATTAGAATAAATACGTGAAATTCTGAAATAAACTATATTAGTTTGCAATGATTGAGTAAAACTAATTAGTAACTGTCTGGTCACTCTATTATTATTCGTGGTCCATTACTAAATTAATCAATTAGCAAATTATATATTTATAAACCCCTCGTATTTAAATTGGATATCAAAATTTAACCACCTTAAATAATTAGGATGTTGACTAAAATATTTATTTACTTTTTTTCAAAACTATTTTCTCTCCCAATATGGAGTATATGGCCCTCTAATGAAGTTATTTTAGTTTTTATACAACAACTGCTTATTAATCAATTGCGAGTAGGGATAGAAAGATAGAGCTAGGGACAGACTAGTGGTTAGCGAAAAAATATGGAAATTTAGGATTGGATGAGTAGAAGGAAATTTTAGATATCATAAATATCCATACCTTCTAACAGAAATTGATTGAAAAATCTATTTGTGAAACTCTCCGTACTGTGTTTCGAACCAATTAAATTTTTAACGAAATCGTGCTGATGTTTTATTACCGCTTTTAACAACATTACTTAAATTATTATCTCGAATTCCAAGCCGTAATGCAAATATTATTTTAAAAAACAAACTAAACTGTTACTAGCAGTTTTTCACGCTAGTTCAAGCTGTCTTCACGCTTATCTATTTTTATTCGAATAATGATTATTTCATACAATATCCCACTCATCTGAGCACACAAAACATGCACGCTTATGAACACCAAGTGTTGTCATTACACGTCAAATGTCGGTTATTTAGTTCCTGGTTTCTCAAACCACACCTGCGACGATGCCAAATTGACGGCGCCCACAACCGCTCCACTTTTACGTCATCACGTCCTTGTTATTTTTTTCTGTCAATTCCTCCTCCCCCAACCCTCACGCCACCACGGCCTTGAATTTTGTGGACCCCTGTTTCACATACACTTTGCAAGCCGTAAAAATTACGACTTGATTTTTTTTGTTATTTTGGAAACAGCTATAAGTTTTTTTATGTTGAATTCTGGGCGCATTTTTTTCAACATATTACGTCGCATAAATATTTCATTTTTTTATATTCTTGCTGCCATTTTTTGTGTTGTCTGTTATATCATGTATACTATTCTACAAGATTTACTGGTGAATGCAGAAATCTTTGTAGTTCTAAAAGTAAATACATACTAGTTCCATCAATTTTAATCTCTACTTGGAGTATTAAATTAAGAAATACTGCTGCTAAGATGAAAAGTAAAGCTAAATTAAGAAAATACTGAATCACTAACTATTCTGATGGCACATACACAGGGGCGTACAGAGAATTTTATTTAATGGGTTATCCAGCTGGCAGATTTTTCTAAGAAAATCTTCATTTTTTTTTTTTAATTTACTTACTTACTCGAAAGTTTTAATTCAAAAATTAAAATTGCAATATCATTAAAACATTCAAATCATCACGGAAATTCAAATTTTGTCAGTCTTTCTTATGATAGGAAACAAACTTATTTCCAAGGAAGTTTTATTCCATATATTCAAAAAATAATGAAGAAAACCTTAACCAATACAGCGTACTGTAAAATTTTTACTACAGACTTAAAATTGTTACGTTTACCACATAATCTCACATCTATCCACATTAAAGCTTCTTTTATATATCATAAGTTCCACCCCTGATTGAGATACCAATTATAACTAAAAATTACATTATATTAAAAAAAAATCAAGTTTACTGTACCCTTCGGTGTTCACGGGAAGTTTTAGAACCTGCAAAGCTGTTTAGGCAGGGGGCCCTAAGAGTTTTGTAACATTGCCAAATAAACAGTGTCCGCGGATGCGATATACGGAAATTAGGTATCCTGAATCATTCTGTATTATTTTTCTACAACAAAAGCTTGTTACTCATTTTTTCAACCTCTCTTTTTCGAATAGAGTAGGGATAGAAGGATAAGGCTAGGACAGGACTAGTGGTTAACTAATCACTTTCGCTACGTCCTGTTTTTACGATCGGATGGGTGGAAAGCAGTTCTAGACATCACAAACATTCATGACTACCATCCATGAATCGATTAAAAAATACATTTATAAAAACCGTACCGGTGTTTGAGCCTGAGACACCCGTAGCCGAAACCAACAATGTTGACCACTGCACCACGGACAAGAAATTTATTATGTGTACACACCATTATATGTAAACAATCAATGATGGCCATGACAGTACAGTGCTGCACTTTCATTGGCTGGAATGGAGATTATTAGCTTAGAAAATTATAGAGCATTAGAGAATATGAGTTTTGAAACTGAAAAAATTTTTACATTCATTTTAGATGGGAATTTGTAAGTTTAAAAACATATTTTAAATGGAAGTTGTGAACAGGAAGAACAATTCATATTCTGTATATTGCTGTATTCATAACACATTTTTTGCATATTCTGGAGATTATGACTTATGATATTAGAACCCTCACTTGCAAAACAATACCCATAAACGAGTACGAGATCTTAACATTGACAATCAGTATGGCCAAAGCAACCTTAAGTTACAAGTAATGATTTAAGAAAATTTGCAATTTACGAGTAGTCCTAGGAGTCCCAGTCTCTACCAACAAATTGTATGGCGGTTGTACGAAGACCGTCTCTCAAATCCGTTTTTCGTCCAATATAACATTTATTTGAAAAGATTTCTTGTGAGTTTATTCAGTGTTTCTTTACTATAATCATTATATTATGTATGATTCATCGAAAACCAACATATATGCATGTTAAGTAATAATTAAATCGTCACAATAAATTATATCGCACTGTCGTCATAATATATGTAGTGAATGACACGAAATGTGATGTGTGGCAAGGTAGATTTATTAGAATCGTAATTTATCGCAAACTACACACTGAATTGTTGATTAATAACAAACATTGATTACGACTAGGTTTTATAATTATTCTCTTTCAAAGTAAGTAAAAAACTTTATTCCTAATATCAATTTAAAATTGTTAACTAAGTTATTCCGCTGTGTAACTAGATGTAACACGTTTCGCTTCTTTAAGAAGCATCTTCAGACTAACTATATCGAACCATAACTAACTATATCACCTCCAAACACTAGTAATTAATTTTATAATTAGTAGTATCATCGTTTGGGTCCTACCCCCTCCCCATGTTCAGTAGAAGGAAACAAACCCACTCTACTCTTCATTTTTAATTAAGAAAGCTTCTTAAAGAAACGAAACGCGTTACATTTAGTAACACAACCAGTTAAATAACTAAGTTATCAACCTTAATTTAATATTAAAACACTAAATTTCCCGCCGAATCCATCAAAATTATCTTTATTCCTATTAACATTAAAGATACTACATTTAATTACCCACTATTTTACAGTATTAATGCTAGAATTAATCGTATTTAGTCCAAAATATCGATTTCATGACTCCACAGTAAATGTAACGGACCACTCGTCAGCAAAAATACCGGCTGATGGGCCGTAAAGCATGGCTTGTAATTATAGGGGGCTTTGGTATGACACATCCTCTTATTTTTACTTTTTTTTATTCCATAATATTAAATATAAAATACAAAGAGTATAAAAATTATTCCATTTTGAGTAGTATTGATATTATAATCACTATTAAGTAACTGAAATGAGTTGCAATGCCACTCAAAGAAAGAAAGTGTTTTTGTTTTAATTCTGTTTATTGAAGTACTTTTTGATACAGAATATTTTGCCCGTCTGGTACATACACGAATAAATCAGAAGGTTTCTTGAGATGTCGCTGCTCGTACTTATTTGACTTTATTTTTAGATTTTAGATTTTTTTTCAGAAACCTTTAAGGGTGTGCGCACAAAAACTCACCAAAGTCTCATTGAAATCCGATTATTGGTAAAGGCGCGCACATGGGACAAACAAACAAATTCATATATATATATAGACAAGTGAGTACCCGGCATGCGTTATAATGCTACTCAAAGAACGAAAGGGTTTGTGTTTTAATTCTGTTTATTGAAGTACTTTTGAATTGTGGGTTTGCAAAGGCCGAAATTTCATAAAATTACTCGGTCCGAGCCCGAGCCCAAGTCTAAATATCACACTTGTTACCTGTACCTGACCTGAAGTCCAGATTTATTTTTCTCAGCTCGAAAAAGCTCGATTTATTTTTTATTACAGTAATTCCTTTATTCATAGCACATGTGAAATAAATTATTTTAATTATGAAAACTATTTATTGCCTTATGGCTGATTCATGACCCGAAAATAGTGCGAAATATTTGCCTTAAATTTGAATTCTTTACCCAACCCCGAATCTGAATTTTCTTTACCCGCCCGAGCCTGGCAGTAATAAATAGATGGTTTTTCCGAGATGTCACTGTGTGTTTGTATTTGATTCTTGTTTTAGTACTTAGATTTAAATTTTTTTCTTTAGAAACCTTCACTGGTGTACATACCGCAACTAACCAAAGTTTCATTGAAATCTGATGAATGGTAAAGGAGAACATAGAGAACAAACAAACAAACAAACATTCATTTGTATATAGATTATATAAAAGCTATTCTATCAATATAGTTGTAGCAGTTGAATAAAATAATGCACATAGCCAAAAAATAAAACCTCCACATCGAACACATTTATCAAAAAGCCCCTAATAACAGCTGACCCTCACTATTGCCTGCCTTGAAAATTGAAAAAAAAATGAAAAACTGAAACGGAAGTCGGCATAAAAAGGCTCCACCGGATGACAACTACTTTGACAGGAAATGGCGGAGTGGACACACACATCGTTAGCCATTCTCTCTCCAACAGATGACGTCATCGATCAGCTGTCACAGCGTAATATTTTGCCATTTTTTGTAGCCCCGGCATGCTTTTGGCCAAGGCTGCGTTTCCTTTGCAAAAAATTACATACTAACGTTATGCCTTTTACGTCAATATTGATGGATAAATTAAGTAAAAATTTGTCTTTTTGTTTCCCTTCGTTCTACCGTTCTGATATTATTTCTTTTAGCGAGATTTTTCTGGGCCATCAGGTACCGCAAATAAGGATATTGGCTATTACGTGAAAGAATAATATTAATCAAATCCATTTCTCCCTTGGTACGATATTCTTTATTGATTAACAGCTTCTTTTTTCTCATTTTTTCTTTTGTTACAGTACATGCTAGAGAAAAAGAAACAGGATTTACCGTATAAATACTCTTCTTTTTAAGCATGCAATTATAATAAACTATACACCGTTTTTTTTTCAACCACGTCTGCTTCCAATGTGGAGCATATGGCCTTAACTCCTATTATATATTGGCAGAAGTTTTCCTATCAGAACTGCTTGTTACTCAGTTGCTCAATCTCACTTTTTCTAAGAGATTAGGGATATATGGATAAGGCTAGGACAGGATTAGTGATAAGCTAATCGCTCTCGTTTTTAGTATCGTATTTAGTGGTAGGGAATATCATAAATCATAAAAACCATGTCTTATAAGATAAATCCATAAACCGGTTCATAAATTAATTCACGAAACTGTCCATACTGGATTTCGAACCTGTGAAAAACGTGACCGAAACTATATCAAAAATAAAATATTTTGCGTTACATCTTTTGATAGTCAAGGGACCAGGTATTTTAATTTTTTTTAAATCAAATAATATTTACTAGAAGAGACATTTTAATGTCACTCTATGAGACCTGAGATCTCAAATATTAAAGCGAAAAAGCATTAATCTTGTTTTGACCTTGCTGGGACTTGATCCCAGACCTAATAATGAATTACAATGTGTTTCTGTTCGTAGCCTGAAATATCGTCTTAATCAATTTCAATATAAGATGCTATTCCATAAACTCAATTAGTTTACAAAAATAAATAGCTTATACACTAGAATCATATCCAGCTTATTCTGAATTTATTTAAAATGGATTTACGTCGTAATGTATTCAATACAAGTTAATTTACTAAAACTATGATTTTATTAGTTTCCACTTACCGACGGATTCTTTTAACAAAGTGAGTTAAGTTGTAGTAGGTAATGTTAGGTTTGGTCTGATTTGGTTTGTGTAATATATTCTAATGCTTGGAGCAAAGACAATATTTTTTTTTCCATGTCCGCTCCCAATGTGGAGCATATGGTCTCCTAATGGAGGTATCTTGACAGATTTTTTCTACGAGAACTGCTTGTCACTCAGTTGCTCAACCTCTCTTTTCTTTCTCGAAGAGATTAGGGATAGAAGGATAGGGCTATGACAGGACTTGTGGTTAGCTAATCGCTCTCGTTACGCCCCGTGAGGATGGGACTGGTGGGAGGGAGTACTCAGACTACAAACAGAAATCCATAAATCGATTGAAAGATCAATCTATGAAAACCGTCCGCACCGGGAATTGAACCCGAGACATCCGTAACCGTAGCCAGCGACGAAACCAACTGCGCCACGGACGCCGACGACAATATAATTCAGCAATTATTAGTTTTACAGTAATTAAATAAAAAGCAATCCGTGTGAATTTATTTTCCCCATTTTAGATAAACCACTGTTGCTTTAACAAGAGATATTTGAAATAAGTAGATATAAATGTTTGTCTAGTGAGCGAACTGTATTTGCGTTTTCTCCACTTTTATATCAGATTCATTAATATATGCATATACTTTATACTAGTAAATTTATTTTTATAATTTCCCTCGTAAGAATTGATTGTGATTGATATTTTTTGGATCCTCCTGGCTGATCTTGTTTCTCCATTTACCATGGCTGTTTAGTGTAATTTTAATTTCCAAATTTTAAATTAACCACTGCTGCTTAAATTTAGGTATTTTTGAAGCAACGTGATTAACGACTGACCCTTAATGATTAATTATTCATAAGGATTGACCCTAGTAAAAGTATTACAGTAAGACACCATCTCCCAGGCTTTTTTTTATTTTGTGTAGATTTTTTTAAATAAATAAAATTGACGTAATATTCGAGAGCTTTTTAGCAAGTAGCCTTTCGACATTTTAGTTCTACGACTGAATACCAGTTTTTTTATTACATTAATTTGTTTCATTCATTTACAAACTAATGTACAGTGTGACAACGATTTATTGTTTCTTAATGGCCACAAAAAAACATTGAATGGGGGAAAATAATAAACGATTATTGCGACAATATTAAACACTGCTTTTTTCTGCTCGAATATAAAAAATAGAGAAAGATAGATCCAACTTTCACTGTACGTAAAGTAAAATATTTTATGGTATTGACAATCAATGGAAAAGTATAAGGCATTTATGTGGAAATTTTGCAGAAAGAATTGACAGTTAACACTTTAAAAGTGAGATGTAAAATATTAAGTATAAATCACTTTGAAGGTGTCAGCTGTCAATTCTAGGTAGGAAAGCATTATACTTAAAAAATAAAACACCATTTGTTTTGTACTACTTCTACACTTTTACCATGATCATGCCCTTATTAATTTAAAAATTTGGAAGTAGCACGATACAAATTGTGTTTTATTTTTAAAATATAATGCTAAAACTTAATAAAATTGAAGTTTATTTAATGTGACCTTATTTCATTCCGGCCTTGTAATATGTAAAGGTCCCCCATTTCCGTAATCGTCAAATGGAAACATGAAAATGTACAGAATGATTACATTTGATACTCTGAAAACGCTGAGCAGAATGTAGCAGTCAATTCAGAGAGTGCTATGAGTATTTTGCGTATACAAACTCTCGGCAGTAATCTCTGAACCTTTTTCGTCAACACATCTGTATGGAAAAAAGCGTATCTCTTTAATGAGATAAATAATCCTTCCTTTTAGTAAATACTGGATTGAGTTTGTATGTACTCGTATCGTGGGTTCTATGTGGTCTGGTTAAAAAAACCGCATTTCGCAGTAACGATAATATTATTTTCCGTCGATTTTTTTGTCATCACTGTGTATCACAACGTTTATTAAAATACCGTTTTACATTGAAGGATTTTTTAAATAGAAGTATCTTAATTAATATCTTAATACTAGTTTTGAAAATACTGAACTACAGTATAACAGTAAAATTATTAAATGACAGTTCTATGAACCAAAATATCAAAACGTATCAACATATCTTTTATGGTCGTATTAAAGAAACAATAAATTTCTAATATTAATCGTTTTATGATTATTTTAATAAATATTCCAGATTTTTTAAAAACCCCGCGATTGATTTATTCTCCCGGTATTACGATTTCAATTGGCAGATTTTTTAAAAAAATTTATCTGTTATTGTAATACCGGTATATAAAATAAAACACCGGTTGAGATGTATTATGGCAATCCGATAGTCTGTCCGGCGATCATCAATCCGCCCTGGGTTTTTCTTACTATTCCTCAGTGCTTTAAGCATCGCTCTTTCTTCAATCTTCCTCCACGTTTCGTCGGACATCCACTTTAGCTTTCCACTTCTGTTGACTCCTAGCATTTCATGAGTAACCGATGCTCTACTTTTCCGATTCGACGGCGTTGCGTTGTGGGTTTTGCCGGTTATATACACACAATTGATGACGTTCTTTCTCACAGCAACGTCGGAGCTACGGAACGCTGGGAGGAAGCAAGAAGACTGGCGGGGAACAAAGAATTTTCAAGGAACCGTGTGATGTGCCGAGTAGAAAGTAGACATGGTCAAAAAAATGTTGCAATCCCTAGTTATAAGGTAGGCGTTTAAAAAGCTTCCAAAAACAGTTTGCCAACAAAAAAAAATGAGGAACATATTCAGTACTGTTTGTCAAAGCCCTTGCACAAGGAAATTCATATTATAAACTGCTTTTATTTATTTGTTGTGTTCCACAGTTGGATCTTAATTTTTGTTTTCAGTATATATTTTAAAAATATTTACATTTTGAATGATTTGTTCATACCCTATTTATTGATTTTCGAAAACATTTTTATTGTATAGATTTAGTCAACTTTTTCATAGTATAATAGCACTATTTTTTTACTCTGAAATAAAGTTCGTGCTTTGAAGATCTTAATTAATAAAATATACATGAACTTCGGCGTCCGTGGCGCAGTTGGTAGCGTCGCTGGCTACGGTTACGGATGTCTCGGGTTCAATTCCCGGTGCGGACGGTTTTCATAGATTGATCTTTCAATCGATTTATGGATTTCTGTTCGTAGTCTGAGTCCTCCCTCCCACCAGTCCCATCCTCACGGGGCGTAACGAGAGCGATTAGCTAACCACTAGTCCTGTCATAGCCCTATCCTTCTATCCCTAATCTCTTCGAAAAAAAAGATAGGTTGAGCAACTGAGTGACAAGTAGTTCTCGTAGAAAAAAATCTGTCAAGATATCTCCATTAGGAGACCATATGCTCCACATTGGGAGCGGACATGGGAAAAAAAAACTTTTTAAAACGTCCATTCTAAAATGTTTTATTACAAATTATTCGATCCAGAATAAAGATTTTTTAACATTTTCTAATTTGATAACTACTCTACAGAGCTTTATTCTGACCTGATGAACACGTCATATGAGTATCCAAGTGAGTGTATTAATGTTCAGCTTTAGTATAAGTGTTTATTTGTCTCTAATTTGGGTGTGTGCATATTTTACTGATGATTTATAAGGGGTAATTTACATATTATATTATAATTATTCTCTGAGTATTCATTTTTTTTTTTTTAAAAATAAAACACAATTCGTTTGTACTACTTCCACATATTTATAATGATCAGGACCGGTTTCGCTCATCACGAGCATTATCAACTGATACTCATCATGACATTCATCAGTTGATAATGCTAGTGATGAGCGAAACCGGTCCTGATCATTATAAATATGTGGAAGTAGTACAAACGAATTGTGTTTTATTTTTTAAAATATAATGTCTTTCCACCAAGAATTGACAGTTAACACCTTAAAAGTGATGAGTATTAATTATTTGCTTCTCGAAGTCTGTAAGGCCACACAAACACTTTTTCGTGTTTTTTTGATTAATTACTCCGACCTCATGGCATATGCCAACTATTATTTCTATCGCTGATTTTCATACTGCATTACGGTGTAAATTACCATACCAACAGTCTCCTAAAATTGATTCATTGGATTAAGCTTGCTTCGTAGTGCAACCCGTGGTACTCAGCGTCGTATCGTTTTGTACACAATAATTTAAAAATATTTTTAAAATTCACGTACTAAAGTAAATTTTTATGTGGCAATAAAAAGACTTGACTTACATATGGTACTTAATGTTTTGCTAGAACAAGTAAAACATTGTATATAATATCGGAATTTTTTCTGTTCATAAAATTACCGTAGTATATCTTTTACTTAAATGTTTTTTTTGATATTTAAATTTCTCTTTTGATTGTTAATACTGAGATTTTTTTATTACTTTTTATATCAGTGTATCTATTCCCGCGAGACCTCTATTGGTTGTAATTTGTTTGTCCTTGTAACCGCATTTTATAAAAATGTGTGTTCCTTTGAAACGACATTCAAAATAGCTAAAGCAAACAATTGTATAGTTGTACTTAACAATTTAGTACAAATTACATGGAATTGTTTGTGAAAACTCATTAATTTATTTGAATAAATTACACAGTTTTAACTTAGATAAAAGATAATCGATAATATTTAACATAAGTACCCGATTGAGCATTATGAGTCATGCAGTCGACTGTTCAATGCTTACGTGTGCTCATACTATATAACATGAGTTCAAATCTTTGTAGAACACTTTTATTAATTGTTTTTTCAACTTATTTGTGATTAAGCGCATAGTTTGTGATATGTAGGATTCATCGTATCCCAAAAATGATGTGTGTTATTTAACTACTCATCCTTTTATATCCGTATACTTTTACACAAAAAATAGACGTCGACTAGTTCTCGTAAAATAACTTCTTATTTTTGGATAGAGATTTTCCATTTCATGTCCATATGCTTAATTAACATTGTAAGCATCTTCAACCCTTCCGTACTCATGATGTAACATTGCGTTACTTTGGCCTTAAAACTTTTAAATTATCTGTGAAATAGGTCATACAAAAAATTGAAAATTTCACTATTTGTAAATAAAATGGTTCTACATATAATTAAAAGTAAATTAAAGTTGGCATTTTCTTGGGATAATTAGTCATAATTTGAAAATCTCGTTAATTTTACCATAGAAAAAGACAACATTACTCCATAGTATAGTATTAAATATAGTATAGTAACAATTAGTGTACTATAATAACGACCCGAGATGCATGACCGTACCGTATTTAATCGTTTTGTTTCAAACGGCACTGAAACACGTCTCGAGTCTGCTCTGTTATGTAGAGTTTAGATTCTTGCGACTTTCAATAATTTCACATAGTTTGATATATATTTCAGGTTTTACACACAAAATATGAGTTAAAAGAATTACTTAAAACTGTATAAAACCATATTTCACTCTTTGAATTTGTCATTTCGCTTTATAAATGCGTTTATATGACAAAACTCTCACGGTAACGCAATGTGACTGCAGGGTTAAAGGCGGTTGAAAAATCATTTATTTTTACAATACTGCTATTTAATCGTTTTCATTGTGATTGTAGAAGTTATTGTATGAGCATTTGAAATGTGGTGCTGGAGAAGGATCCTCCATATACCATGGATGGCCAAGCGCACAAACGCCTCTATCCTAAAATAGCTCCAAATATAGGATAGACTCTTGGCTGCTTATACAAGACGCCTGTTTGGCCCTTTTGGTCACATTTTCCGCAAGCCTACCGACGATCTCGTGAAGCTCGTCATCACAGGAAATGTCGAAGGCAGACGGGGGCGCGGAACGGCTCCAGCTCACTGGAGCGACCATGTGAAGGACGACACAGACCTGTCCTCACCGATGTCTTTCAGAGTAGCGGAGTGAAGAGTGCGTGGCAAAGAATCGTCAAAGACAACATAGTTGTTGCGGTAAGCGGTGGTCACGACCTTCACAAGTGAGGAACACGAATACGAAAATGTAGGAAGAATAACACTTTTTTGTAAAAATACTATTTTAGTAGATGTATAAATAAATAAATATTTGTGCTATCGGCTAGTGGCTAAGTCCTCACCTTTCGTTATGAATGCACCATGTGTGCTGCCATCATTAGTATACACTCATAATTGGAAAAACCTTTTCCTAAATACTGGCAGAAGCCTTCCCCTTTATGTCCACTTACTTAAGCTGCGTGCCCAGTTATTTAATTAACAGGAATAACGGAATCATTCGTTACAACGGATACAACGCAGGGAATCATGTTCTAACGGATGCCACATAAATGACGCACGCAACATTTCTAGAAATCTGAAATAGAAAACAAATTTAATTTGAACCGTTTTTAATCGGACGCTTTTGGGTAACCCATATCCGTATCGTTTGAGAACAAAATTCATCGTCAATGTATCCTTCATAAAATTATTTTATAGCTCTTTGAAAAAAAGTATTTAGAAAGTAAATATTGCAATTCAATGAGCAATCCAGTCGCACGTTGTTTTTTTTAGTATTACAAGATTCCGTAATATTTTATTGGCAATAACTAATTCCATAATTGGTCAGTAACTAATTCGGTAAATGGTCAGTAAGACTTAATAATGGTTAGTTAACAATTACCAAATAAATAAAGGTCAGATTTAATTAAAAACTGTCAGTTTTTTATAAATATCTGACCGCTTAATTTAATAACTGATCATTTTAAATAAATTACTGAACGTTTATATAATTAATTTACTACGTTTATACTGACCGTTTATTATTTCTTACTGGCCAAAAATTTAAATAGTTACTGATCCAATAAATACTGAGGATATTTAATATTGTCATTAAGTTAGAAAAAGGAATAAAAACACAAAAGCACTATAATTTCTGTAAAATAAAGTTGATAACAATTAAGTCAATTACGTCAAAATTGATTTTTTTCTTCATTGAGTCGATTAATAATCATAAGTTGTTGACCCCAGACAAAGCTTTCATCTAACAGAAGCTTTGCTTAAGGCAATTCTTGGATACTAAGGTTGTTAAGATTAAGCATATACCCACACTAGCAATAAACTTTTCCGAGAAACCTGAAATCCACATCGTAGAAGACTCCACTTTAGTTTCGATAGGAACACTAATAGGAGAATATAATATGAATTTATAGGCATAAAAACAAGTTCTGAGATAATCGCATTTAAGCATTTTTTTTCAAACTCCTCTTTCTACCAATTACAGCTATTGATTTTTATTTAAAAAGATTTTTTTACATAATACAGAATAATCTTTTTAGTATACAAATCATACGATTGGTATCGGTGACTTAAAGTCATATCATGCTTTCTGCCAAAACAAATAAAAAAATAAATGACTTAATACTGTTTTTTGTCAAAGTCAATGACTCACATGACTGCATGCGTTCAACCAGTATGTTTAGGGTGAAATTGCCTAAATATTGACATTTAAAATATAAAACCATAAAAAATTGAATTAATGCGTTCTGTCAGTAAACCCTTGATATTATAAATTTGATTTGATTTTAAATTTTTGGTATGTGTAACTAAAAGTATATATAAATTAAAAATCCAATTCATTACAGCAGTGCTCCGCAACTTGTATGCTATGGCACACTAGTGTGCCGCGAGCTAATGTTAGGTGGCGCAATGCGTTCAAAAAGAAAAATCAGCAATAACTTACATACAATCTACAAAATATGAACAAAAAAACAAGCAATCTCACATAATATTACTGAAACCAGCAAAACCCGAAAAGCTGAGGTGATGTTTTTCATATTTAGTCTAGCATTTTTATTAGCTCTGGTCAATAATATTTTTTTTTATACTGTACATTAAAAAAAAGACCTTATTCGGTTATTTTTTTCTTTCTTTCGATAATCAAATTAAAAATTGTAAATTCATTAAATAAAAATAAACAATAAAAGTAAATTCTATTCATGAAAATAACATATTTGGTCCTGCAATTCTCCGCAGTACTTAGGTGTGCCATGAGTGAGAAAAGGTTGCGTAGCACTGCATTAAGGAATGCTTTGTTGTTTTTCTTCAATTTTGAATCAATAAAATATGTTTTATTCTTGCTTTAAATAAAGTCAAATTTAGTGCCTCTGTTTGTACTTTATTGATCTTTTTTAAATTGAAACGAATATATTAATAAATAAGTTGCTTTTGAAATTTCCCCAGCGTGTCCCAAAGTTTAACTCGGATTGATACAGCCAGTATCCAACTGTTCGAAATATTTTGGGTACATTTTTCCTTTCAACATTTGAATATAAAAAATTAAACGCAATCAACAAATAAAGCGCCACGGCGCGTCAAATCTAAGCCCGAATCCCGAATGGTGAGCAGGAATAAAAATAAAAAACCACTTTGCGGAAACAAAATAAAATTTGCCCCGAAAAATATATATCAAAGGAAGAAAATGAAAAACAATTGGACACGAGGAAACAAAGACGATATATGTGTGTGAGAGTGTTTGTGTAACACAGTGGTGGATCAAGATGGAGACTTAAAAGTTCACCTCTGTACTTATTTTTATTACATAATTACCTTCCCGATATATATCACAGTTCGCACTTAAAAAGTAAGGTGTTTATTTATTTATTAATTGTAAATTTAAAAAAATTGAAATGCATGGCATTAACAACAGTAACAATAATAACAATAATAATAATAATTATTGAAAACAATAATACTAATAAAAACAATAATGATAATAAAAAACAATTTTTTTAAATCATTAAATACAAAAAAAAGACATTATTAATTTACAAGGAACAAATATTTGGCGAACAATACCCAGAGTTTAGTGGTGAAAATTTCCAGCTCTCTAGGCAGTGAATTAATCATCCGAACGGCTCTTGCAACTGGTGACTGGAATGACCGATGCGAAGAACAAGTTTTAAGAATAAAAATTGTCCGGATATGGTTTCGGTCACGTAGATAACAATTAGAAGGATGTAAATTAATAGACATGAGAATTTCAGGATTATCAACTCGTCCCTGAAGAAGAAGAGAGAAATGCTTTAGAATCGAAAACGATCTTCGTGCTTCAAGAGAGTGAAAAGATAGCATTCCTAAAAGAAATTTGATTGCGTAGAACTCTTTTAGGGAACTATTAAAAGGAAAATATATAATTTTTTTGAAATAGAAATATCGTAGAAATTTCTTATGAACTCGCTCCGATTTCAACTTGTACGAATATTCATATGGACTCCAGATAATAAATCCATATTTAAGCGTACTGAGAACCAAGGAAGTGTAAAGAGTGCGAAACACAGTTGGGTTTTCAAATGGTTTACTTTGCCTAACTATAAACCCAAGAAGTTTGCTAGCACGCAAAGCAACGGAGTTAATATGTGAATGAAATGTGAAAGAAGAGTCAAACGTTATACCGAGATCAACAATTTCAGATAAACGCTGTAAAGTATTATTCGATATCACATGGTTATATTTAATAGGAAATCTTGAGCGAGAGAAAGAAATGCAAAAGTTGAAGTCAAGTTTGTTTTCTATAGACCAATTTAAAATCGAGTCTATATTATGTTGCAGAATATTACAATCAGACTCCTTCTTGATAGTTTTCTTGATAGTGATCGTGTTGTGGAATTTGAGAATTTACAGGTTTAGGCTGTGGATATTTTCTGATTCATAAATTGTACACATTATTATTATGAAAGATGTTTATATTTTGAACTCAAATAATGTCAGAAAAGAGTATGATAAGTTTTTTTTCCATTACATTTAATAAAAATCATTGTTGAGACATATGTATTATTATTATTTACCTTAGAAAAAATCTTCTTAAAAATTATACAAAACGTTGAAATTTCTGGGTCAGTAGAAGGATACTCAAAAATACCATTTTCGTAAAGTACATAATTGTTAAACACCTGTTTAAAAAATGTATTGAACTTGGGTACAAATCAATAATATTAAAATTTTTTGATGGATTTGGCGGTAACTTTGTGAAAACTCATTTTTAATTTTAAACTAAAATTGATAACTCAGTTTTTACACTGGCTGTGCTACTAAATGTAACATAGGGTTTTTTACTTTAAAATGCATCTTCAGACTCAATATATCGCAAGGTTATTTATTTCGAAGGTAAACAACTATTCTAATTTTTAACTTTAAAATTAAAAGTGTGCTGAGTTTATTTACTTCTATTTGACGTGGGAGGGGATAACACACAAACGATAATAGTACTAACTATCGTTACATAACACTAGTTACCAAATTAATTACTAATGTTTGGAGGTGGATATTCCAAATGAAATAAATTTAATAGTGGTGAGTCACTTGTTCTTTTTAAGTTTTTATTTACTAATAATCGATTGCTGTTGATGGTTAGATTAATTTCTAATTATTCTGAACGCTTCATTTTATTACCTTTTTATTTACTCGGTGGAGTATAACTATGTCATTGTTTTTATTTAAATTATGATCATTTGCAATTCAATAATTCACACACTCTGAAAAGTTATTACTATTGAGATACCTCATATGTTCTTGATTGTAATATTATTATTTTTGGTGAAATTGGTATCATATTTAGTAGCACTATACTATTTTTATTGTATATCAATACTATTTGATTTATGGTTAACATTTAAATATTGCTTTTGCAGTTATCTCAGTATTGGATATTTGGAGATGGCTGAGTAATGCTGTACTGGACGATCAATATATTCTTTAATTTAAAAAATTGAGACGCATTTCTTTTACTAAGACAAAAACAATATCTTTTCAAAATTGGACAGACTTTTTTCAAGCTGGACAGACTTTTTATTGATTATTAGATATTTCTACATACGCTACTGATTGAGCTCGTTTATATATTGGAGTGTGCAAAAGGTTGTCCTTTGTGCTTTCCTAAAGGAAAATGTAGAGCAGCAAATGTAGAATGGGGACAGGAGTGTGGGGTAAAACATAATCCCTTTTTACACGTCTTAAGTCTTCCAATCGAGATACATTCAGAGTGAAGCAAGAGTCCTTTTTATCCCACTTTTCTCTGCTTTTTGTCTTTGGGGAACCAGCCGATGAATAGGCAGTGACAGGTCCAAAGCCCTAAGGAAATAAGATGATTCCTGTATTCAAAATCTACGCATTATATTCATAATAATTGAAACGTGATTAAATATTGATCGGAATGAAATATTTTTAATACACAATAAAGCTTTTTAAAGCTCGTTTAAAGCACATAATGCCTGAATTAACTGTCACGTGGAATGATATGAAAAATTAAAATACATTTTCGGGCAAGGCTATAAAATATTTAATATTATTAAATTTTCATACAATAGTTTTTTTGAAGCCATGACCATTCCTATTGGACAGGTGGTATCTTCACTAATTCACTGTGGAATTGATTACCTAGTAATTAATGCAGTACCGGTTGCCATACAGTTGCTAATTACCTTCAACGTACGTCACCCGTGCTCAGCAGTGAGTGAGTTGATAGAAGTTTTTCTACAACAACTGCTTTTTATCTAGTTGCTCAACCTTTTTTTTTCAAAGAGAGTGATAATAGAAGAATAGGTCTAGGACGAGACTAATGGTGAGCTAATCACTCTCGCTACACTTCGTTTTTAGAGTCAGATGGGTTTAAGGGAACTTTAGACATTAAAAAAGCAATATTTTCCAACGGAAGTCCATGAGTCTATTGATAAATCAATTTATGAAACTCTCCGTACTGAAATTTGAACTCATGAACTCAAAGCTGACGATTTTGAACACAGTACAACGGACATATGGACACAGAGTATTGCATACAATAAGATATTTTAAAAGAAATTCTGTTGAATTGATATTAATCTTTTTTAAATGTAAATATGCTCTACATAAAATGAGAAAATAATATTTAAAAAAATAATTTATAATTTAAAACTTTGTGAGTTAGTAGTATTTGATGCAGAATCACGCAATTCAAACAACCATACCCAATGAATATGGGATGTTTCGGAATAAATCTGTCATTTCTCTATTCGAAAAGTAACTTTCAATTAGATCATCGTCGAAATCGGCCGTTTAATAAAATATTTTAAAACAATACAAATAAAGACTGTTCCTGATCGGCAGCTGAGATTAATATATAAAAAAATATATATCCATAATGTAACTAGTTCCATCAAAGGTTTGAAGCAAGTCATATTTTCAATCATTATATATATACATATTTTAAACCTAATACATCCCCCAAATCAGGCCATGGTAATATCGTTTCCACATTGCATTGTTCAAGTATTCCCCACAATCTGTCAAATTTCAACAACGAATATAATATTGTCTATGATTGAAGCCTAACGACAGGGCAATAGGAATGTTATTTGTTTTACATTGAGATACATTGCATGTGGGAAGAATAAACCATGACTAAGGATGCCAACTCGATTATGCGAATATTCAATATCTGAATATATTCGCCCCTTTTCAACTATTCGATATTCGAATACTATCACATCACAATTCATTCAGATTTCAAGAAAAATAATGAATGCTGCAGATAGTGTTTTTTTGTCTTTGCCCACTCGGGGGCTTTCATTGTCTTATCATAAATTATAATACTTTTGAGTTTGACGAATAGCTTGGAGCTAAAAAAAACATCTAAACATGCAGTTATTCTACTAATTGAACAAATAACGTTGGATTTATCCAACTCAGTTGCAAATTTTAAATATTGTTATACAATGGAACTGTTTTGGAAGGTGTATTTATATTGTCTGGATTTGATAGAATAAGGAAAAGATTAAGTTGTAAATTTTTTAAAGATGTAAATATCTCATCATTGAGAAAATATTATACGCATATCAGTGATTTCAAATTTGACTATATATGATTACTATAAATGAGCTCATTTCTTACAAATTTGAGTGTTTTATTAAATTAATATTTTAGCATATGTACTATAATGTTATGTTATTAATTATTCAAATCGAATTTTGAATATCATTTTCACACTTCCGAAACTATTTGAGTATTTCAGTTTTACTATTCGATATTCGAATATGTGATAATAACAAATAGTTGGAATCCCTGACCATGGACCGATTAAGGGTTAAATTATAACCTTTATAAACTTTATTCTTGTGTCGATAGGAATAATTGAACGAGAATTGAGTTTTTCTCCGAAAAGAAAACTCTTCTTATGCCAACTTTTATCTAACTTCTTATAAAACTTAAAATTTAAGCTTACCGTAATACTTTTAGTTGATAGCAAAAATTAGCGATTCAGTGTTAATCATTCTTTAATTAAAACTCTCTCACCACTCCCACAAACGTATTTTTAATGAATCGTACTTTATCTCTCTTATATTCCTTTAATAAAATAAATCAGCCAATTCGACACAAATTCAAGCCGCAAAACATTTTTTTTTTTTTTGTAAAATCAAGGAATATTTCCGATAAAAGGCGTCGACAAAAACGTGGAATTTGATTTTGTAAAAAAAAGGTAAAATTTTTCTCAATATTTTTTTGCGTGGGAAATCGTTTGCGAATCTAAGAAGCAATTTTCATTATTTTCCTGATAAAATATTTTCCTTTGATAGAACGTGTGGGCATATTTCGCTGGAGGCTTACTCAAGTTTTCAACACCTAATACGACATTGATTGAGATTGCAAATTTACAAATTGTGAAATTATTCCGAAAATTGTTTTTAAATAAACCAAACAAGTTTTTTATTAAACCATATTTATGCAGGTTTAAGCAAAATGTATTATAAAAACCATTTTCTTTTGTCGTATCCACTTCCTATACGGAGCATAATTTGTTCAAAGCATCGTGACTCTTTGCTTCCTCTCAAGTACGTCCTATCGTCCAGTCACCAGCGGCCTCCCTGGTGACGGAATCCATTCATTTTAAAAAAGAGACAGACTTGCATCCACAGTAAATTTCCAAGCCATGTTCGTCTTCCCTAGTCAACTGTATACGTTAGATTTCAGAAACCTTTTTACTGTACGGGTACTCAAAATGGCTGACTTATGATAAATAGCACTATATCATATACTTTACTAAATGCTAGATGAAAGTTGTAGGCATATTGTGAACATAAAAATATTTTTTATTTACTGCGGTGATATTAAAAATGCAAGCCGCTGGTTGCCAACCACTGATATACATCATAAAGGTTGGTTAGGCCATTCTCTTATCTTCGAATCCTGGAAGAAATCAAACAATCGTATCGATGGCCCAGTTCCGTAGGACGAGAAGTAAAGAAATTGATGTTTTCTGTTAAGTTAGCCATTGAATTCAAACACCGGGTTTCTACAGTTCCGTAAAAGTACACTTTGGACAGTGTACCGATTTTCTCTCAAAAGGCAGATATTTGCATATGAAAATCAGCAAAATTAAGTAGTTTCTCAGTTCCATATATATATATACATACCAAAATACCGTATTGTAGAAATAAACTTTTGCATAAAAGCAACCTTTTATACTTAAACTATTGAATTACTATTTGAATAAAAAAGTAATACAAATAATAAGCCATCACTTTTTACGAGTCAGTTTAGATGAGTCAAAACTTTGATCGGCCTTATCTCAAAACTATCAATTACTAGTTGTATCACTATGGAAGTAGGCCATCGGTATAACCCATATTTGCTAAAATCAATGGTTTTTGATAATGTATTCGAAATAATCACAACACAAGTTTATTTTTATAGCTTGTCAAAGATGTGTATAATATATTAAAATATGCAGTGAGCAGCCACATCAATATACTTCAATTGGCTTCCAAATAATATTGTTATATTTGGTCATTAGTTGTAAGAATTTGTTATTTTCACTGTAACAGAACATCGCTTATATGCTTTATCTTTTCAAAAACAAAACTCATAATATCCATCAACAATTGAGGCTCATAAGAACAGTCAATGTCTATCGTATACATTTAGAAACATACCTAGGTATGATTAATATTTTTGCACTCAATTCTTCTATCAATCCTAACTTTTACATGATTGTGATGCATTAAATTTGTACTTTTTTGGAGCGAGATTGCAAGGTCGTAATCTAATCCAGTGTTCCCCAATCGATGGACCACGGCCCAGTGCCGGGTCGCAGAGACTTTCCGCTGGGCCGCGAACAGTATGCAAATTTCAAGAAATTTCAAATGCAAATATACTAAATATTCGATTTTTTTCGCCTTCACGTTTACTTGTATTTTGAGTTTTTGTTTTAAAATAACAATTGGTAAGATAATGTGACACGACGCTCGCTGATCTTCTCAGAATTGACGGTCATAAATCTTCTTCTCTTGGATAGTAAACCCAGATGTAAAACACTACCTAAATATATTTAGAAGAATTTTATATGTATGTTTGTTAGTTATAGTTATGTCCACCTGTCACAATATAAGATTACAAAAAAAATACATTGAAAACCATTTTTATTAATGGTCCGTGAAATTTTTTCCTTTTTTTGTCGGTCCACAGGTGTAAAAACTGATCTAACCCGTGAATCACCTGAAAAATCACCCAATAATAAAAGACTCACAGTTGCAGTACAATTTAAAAAAATGCGTGACCGAAAGAGGCAGTCAATTCTCTACAGCCAGATTATTTTATAAGATCATTGGGAAAAGTGTGATAGTGAAGAAATTTACAATATTAAAGTAAAACTCATTGTTTTTAGGAAGCACTATTATTTTTTTCGATATTATGTTATTGCCATACATTTAAAGCATGTTTCGAGATATGTATACTATAAAATTTAAAAATAACTTTTGAGTGAGCTGAGTTTATAAATTGT
Source organism: Himalopsyche phryganea (assembly GCA_022494535.1). Lineage (NCBI taxonomy): Eukaryota > Metazoa > Arthropoda > Insecta > Trichoptera > Rhyacophilidae > Himalopsyche > Himalopsyche phryganea. The sequence goes on from JAGVSL010000139.1 coordinate 193,798, forward strand.
TCGCAAATTCATTAAAAACAGTTTCTATTTAATCGAATAAAGAACGTAAACTTTGTCCTTGTTTTCTAAGAATATTTATATTTCTTCTAATCGAACACCCTCGCTGGTCGTTTGAAAAATATCAGCTATACAGAATGCATCGGGCAACCGTTCATTTTGAAAAAAATAGTAATTTATACAAAGATATCTTAATGTGCATTTATCACGAGAGATATCACATTTATGAGTATTTTAATATAGCAAACAAGTAAATAAACCTGACAAATCTATCAAATTAAAATTATTTCATATACTTAATTTTATATCACTCTTTTCAAGGCCACCTACCATAATATAATAGTGATAAAACAACGAAAATTTTCACCTTTCCTGATTCTATTCTTGTGCAACTAGTGAAACTATTAACGATTTTTCCACAATTTTGTACACAAAGAAAGTAAAGCAAGATGTAATCTAATAAAATATCTCATTATTTAAACGACAATACGTGTAAATTTCTCACTTTTATAACAAAATGAGTTTTTATTTATTGACATTTTATGTTTTAATTATATTTTAATGATTTTTCTTATAAATTTAAAACTCGATGGAAATAAGAAACATAAAGTTAATGTATGCATTTTCATAAAGATACAATCAAATTTGATTGCCAAAGATAATACACTTAATGACAACCAATATTTGAAGTTATTATAAGAAGCTAATTTAATTATGAAGATCTTATTAAAATACATCAATAAATATATTTTTAAGATCAACTAAATATGTTATTTTTTAAAACAACTTCAAGGTATATCTGAAATATTTCAAAACTAAGTTATCAAACGTAAAATAAGAAGTATTTTATAGAAGTATCTAGTGAGTACCCTGCATGCGTTGCAATGCCACTTAAAGAAAGAAAGTGTTTGTGTTTTAGTTCTGTTTATTTAAGTGATTTTAGACACATAATATTTTTTTTCTGTCTAAGGCGTACACGAATAAATCAGAAGACTTTCCGAGATGTCGCTATATGTACAAATTTGATTCTTTATTTAAGATTTTAGATATATCTGGATCGTGAGATTGATTTTTATATAAAATATGACCTACTGTAAGTTAAAAATTAAAACGTTTAGAGTCGGATTCGGGCCGGGCCGGGCCTAATTGTACTAGTCCTATATCCTTTACCAAAGTGCAAGCAATAACCTGACAACATTTTATTGGAATCGAATGAACGGTATGGCAGTGCATAAGATACGAACAAATCCACATTGATGTTTATATATTAGATGAGCCAAAAAGATGTAAATGTAAATAAAAAACTAGTAAATGTTAGTGAACGAAAATCTGCTGAAATATAGTTCTGTCAATAACGTGATGGTAAAATGGCATACTAATAATATTAAATATTTCTCGTTGAAATAAATAACATGACAATAGTATTACCTAATCAAACGTGCTAGAATTTACAGAACAAACATAAAAACACACCTCATTTTCCGTGTAAATATTTTCTTACGTTCAAATGATCCGTTATCCGAAGAAATCCTGGTTGTTGGATTTTTGGGGATCCGGTCGATGGTTGGGGTTGGGGTTGGGGTGTCAGTGGTGGTTGAGAACCTGTTCACCCACAAAAGGAGTCTTTCAACCGGTAATCGATGGAAAATGTCTCTCGAGAAAATATTTTTCTGTTTTCTCTCGTGACTAAAGAAAACAAATGTATATTTTTATACTCGAGCAGATTTTGTTGAGCAATGGGGAATGTACCTATTGTAGTTACTTAAATTTAAAATCGTGCCCACGCAAAACAAAATGAGAAAAATCGGAAAGTCTTGTTGCCAATAATAACTATGGTTTCTTGATTAAAGTGTAAAACATTCACATAATTTTTCATAAATATATGAATGGAACTACAAACATATTTTTTTTCCGCTCCCAATGCGGAGCATATGGTCTCCTAATGGTGGTATCTTGACAGAACTTTTCTACGAGAACTACTTAAGAGAAGAGAGTAGGGATAGCCAGCGACGCTACTAACTGCGCCACGGACGGACACAAATATAATTGTAAATTAAAATTATTAAAAATTGAAAAAAAATATTGGTTCATGACGAGAAAAAGCGGACTGATTTCTTAGGTTGAGATATTTTGAAATCGGTCAATATCAACTCTATGAGAAAAGACATCACAAGCACCCATGTCAAAGGTCCCAATATTATTTTTAAATTGGCCTTGCCGGAACTTGAACCTATACCCACCTGATCGCAAAGGTAAAGTTATACCACAAGACCACAGAGGCTGACAATATAAAAAAATCACTGAAAACATAGTATTTTTCATTAACATCAAGTTCGTCCATTGCCTTGTCATTGATGAAACAAAACCATTGTTTAAAAAAAATGAATACATTTCACAAAAAACAAATTCTTTCACTAAAAATAAAGAGATGCCTAGTAATAAAATATATTTTAAAATTGAAGAAATGTATAACAATTACGAAAAAATATTTTCACATAGATAAAATATAAATACACATTTTGAAATCGATAGTTGCACGAAGCTGTAATGAAATTTCACTTACATTTTTACATTGTAATGCTCCACGTATAAGAATACATTACACAAACTAAACCAGACCAACCCTAACATAACCTAATACAACTTAACTCACTTTGTTAAAAGAATCCGTGACTTAGTGGACACTATTAAAATCAAAGTTCAAGTGTACCAATTGTATACTATCTAACACAAAGTGCAGTTATTTATAACCCTTATATAAATAATAACCAAGGCGTCAGATATAATTAAACTTTGCATACTTCAATCACCCAGAGAAACTCGCGCAGAAAATATATCACAAGACCTCTAACGTCAACTAATTCTTAATTTCTTTTTAACCTTGTCAGAACTTTAAATCAGACACTTTTAATCGCTAGAGTACCTAAAGCTCTTACTTCTCCGTCACATACGATTTGGCATCTATATGATTGTAAAATAAATATGAATTACTACTTTTTAAAATCACTTCTATAATCACGATAAACTAGAGAAAAAAATTATGAAAGCTTCATCAAAATATATCACCCCCCTCAAGATTTCAAACATTAAAATAAACAAATACATACCATATCGACAACTGGTACCTTGTGATTGCTTAGTGAAGCTTTCACTACCCTGAAACATACAATGGCTCTAGTATCATAACTCTAATTCTCCGTCAATGCTTACTTGTTTTTGGTAAATCAAGAAAAACCGTTTTCATGCTACAGTTATAAATGCATAGTTTGATATAAATAAAACTATAGAACAGACGCTTACACCATGATATCTAAACAAACACTCGTAGCCATGACAGTACAATACTGCACTGACTGACTTGAATAGAAACTATTAGCTTAGAAAATTATAGATCTTTAGAGAATATGAGTTTAGAAAATAAATAATATTTTTAAATTCTTTTTAAATGTGAATTTGTAAGTTTAGAAAGATATTTTATAACTTAAATGGTAGTTGTGAACACGAAAAATAACATCATGCAATAAAGTATGTCAGAGATTGTGAGCTATGATACTAAAACCCTCATACCTGACTTAAGGTTTGCAAAACTGATAAAATAAATTTTATTTGTAGTGTTAAAAATAAGCTTTTAAAAAATATGAATTAAATAAAATAGAAAATAAATAAGTGGTTATTAATAAATCCTTGGTTTAAGAGTAACTAGATTATAATAGGTTGATTAAAGATTCACAAATGTTGAAATTCAATGGAAAACAATACATACAGCATTAAATTATTTAACATTTTTTTTTACTGTAATGACATAGTACACAAAACTTTGGACACAACTGGAAATTTTGAATATTGAATTATGTATTTGTTCATTCTATTAATGATAAAAAATTACACTAGAAAATCAACATCATAAACTGTTCACGTTTAATACAAAGGTTACTGTGATATTTTATCAAACATGTTTACAAATACCAAAGCTTTGTTAACAATTCCATTACGCTATTCACAATGCTCCTTTATTTGGATTGCAAAAGTTTGCTTTCCAATTTCCTAAATTAATACTCCGCTATGAATATGTTAGCGGCCGACCAGGCTACACACAAAAAATCCATGTCTTTTATTCAAGGGGTAGAATTGTAAGGGTGTAAACCAGCGTCGCCCTACCGTAATATCGATGCTTGAAGCACGGCCGTGTTTTGAATACCAATGCTAGCCGCACAATGCCGCTCCATAGATAAGCCCAAAGAATTGAAAAGAAAATGAACGAAGATTGCTAAATGCCAGGTAAATGATTTTGGCGAACACCGGGAAGGCATTTCCGGATTTTTGCATTGTTCGACGCCGTCGTAGAGCCTTCGAGACGGCGCTGGTGTTTTTATTATGTGCAGTTTAGATTTTTGCGAGATAGATATGGTAGAAAGAAATTTTAAGGCGTACACTCTTCATGAAGATTCTTGATAGCACGCAATTTGATGCTTTAAGATCGAGACGTGCTCGTTTTGACTACTTCATTGTTATTTATATATGAGGGGAACTCTTCGAAACTTCCGTAGTATAATTTTTTATGTTTATTCTCTTGTTTATTTACTTTATAACTTTAAATCAATTGCATTTTTTATAAATTTATATTGCTTTACGTCGTATTGATTTCCACTGAGGAGCATTTTGGATCCCTATGAAATAAATCAAATCGCAAGGTAAAAAGAAGGGCTAAGGAGGACAAAGATTTCTTCTCCGTCATATTCCTCACGTGTGAGGGTCATAACCTGCGTCTTCCGCAAAAACTTCATTTCCTTTAACGATCCTTCATCACTCGCTGTTGCACCTACTGTTCTAAAGGCCATCGGTAAGGAGAGGCTTGTGATGTCCTTTAAGTCACTCCAGTGAGTTCGGGCCCTTCCGCATCTCCTTCTGCCTTCGACCTTTCCTGTGACTACCAAGATTGTCAGTAGGCTTACGGATGATGTGGGCAAAAAAGGCGAGTAGGTGTCTTGAATAACGGCCGAGAGTCTATTTTGTATTTGAAGCTCTTTTAGGAAAGATGCGTTTGTGATTAAAGCACTTAAGAACTTAGATTAAAGCGATCGTTTTTTTACCATGTTCACCCCCCAACGTGGACCATATTAACTCGTAATGAAGGTATCTTAGCAGAAGTTTTTACACGAAAACTGCTTGCTACTCAATTACTCAACTTCTCATTCTGAAGAGAGTAGAGATGGAAGGATATTGCTAGTACAGTATTAGTGGTCGGCTTATCGCTCTCGCTACTTCTTGTTTTTTAGGATTGGATGGTTGAGAAGGAATTATAAGCATCGCAAACGCCAGTGCCAAGGAACTGAAATTGAAAAATTTATTGAAAAATAAATAACAAACTGTCCGTACCGGGATTTAACCACGATACATCCATAACCGAAGCCAATTAGGTTGACAACTGCACCACGGACCTGATATTGTTTACAATTAATCTAGAAAAATGAGCTTGATAGGCTTTTATTAATTTGTTTCAAATGTTTTTCATATAAACAAAGGCTAGAAAATAGAAAGTCGTGGGGATGATTAGCTAACTAATAGCTTTATCCTAGCCTAATCTTTCTGTCATCACTCTCTTCGAAAAAAACAAGGTTGAGCAACTAGTAACATGCAGTTTGTGCAGAAAAAAAACCATATGTATAAACTCGATAGAACATATGTTCCACATTGGGAGCGGACTTAGTTTGTACAGTGTTTTTCAAATCGTTAACCATACCATTTATTCAAAAATATCGTTGGCATAGTGGCAGAAGGCGATAAATCGAAAATCGGCTGGTTTGAGTTTGGAATGCAGCACGATAGATTTTAGGACGCTCTATCATCTAAATAAAACAAGTTAGCAATATTCCACTTTTTTTATAGTATTTTGAAAAAAAAAATAAACTGAAATAAGTCAAATAAATATTTTGTATTAAGTATTTTAAAAAAAAAACTATAAGTAACATTACTATAAAAATGAACTACTAAAACTTAAATCGAATTCGTAAATATTTAACGAATCTTACTAAGTGGTTAATTTAATAGATACTGTTTAAGGTATGTAAATGAGAAAGCTTAAATTTAATGAGAACAAGGTATACTGACGATATAATGTACGCACTCAAAATAGACAACTATAAGAAATATGTATTTAAACAATTTTGAAAGGCCACGTCTACTGAAGTCATTATTTATTACAGTGAATAGTATGTGAAATAATAGAGAGAACAAATAATTTTCCAGCTGTGATATTACCAATGGGTAAATACATTTTACAAAAAAACAACGCTAAAACTACGTTTGTTTTGCTTGATTAATTAAAATTGTAATCGGTTAAATTTTCTAATTTAAAAAGGAGTAAATAAAAACCTTTACATGTCTACCGCAAATCATTCAAAGAAATCGTTTTATACTGGTCTAAAAAGCGAGGAAAAGATTTGTAATATATGAAATCAAGTGTTTGTATTGTCGATGATATATTTTGTACCTACAATCGCACATTTATATCATACCTAACGGGATATTAACGTCATTTCGTTTGATTTATCGTACACACGGAAAAAATCATTTCCCTTGTGCTGAATACAAAGGCACGGTACTGTAGGCTTACCTTCGTTGCTTACATACCTTTGTTTTATGGGTAAATAAAAAAAAAGTGAGTAATTATCAGAGAATGGTTTCATTATTCTTTTACCTCTTTCTCGCGTTATTTAAGGATTGTTATTCAATACGCAAACAAGATAAACACAAGCAAATATTATATCAATGAAAGATCGCCAATCCGGAAACCTAAACGTTCACTTATTTTATTTTTTTCATCCAAATATTTTATTATTATCTGGACTGAAATTACTAAATTGCTAGTTTATAAAAATAAAAACTAAAAAACATTAAATATTTGTGTTTGTTTGTCGCACAAAAACGATGAGTACATTTTCATGTATTTCGTCATGTGCTCTCGAATGCCTGAAGATGTTGAAAGGCGAAACCAGGCTCGTTAGTGACGAAATACATGTAAATGTACGAAATTTCAACAATTCAAATTTGCAGTTCATTATGATGAACAAATCATCATATCCGATGCATTCAGCGGGAACTTTGAAAAAATTCATTTTTAATATTAAATTAATAACTGTGTCATTCCACTGGTTGTGTTACTTATTATAAAGCTTGTTTCGCCTTTTTGAGAAACATTTTCAGACTTACTCTATCACGATCTTTCGATTGATGACATGTCAAATATTGCTAAAAATTAATCCAGACAAAAGATCTTGGTAGACTATTATGGATTGGTTTCATATTCTTTTCGCATATACAAATGTTTTTTCGACTGGTTATTATGCATTAAACTGAACTATTATACTATAAAATATAACTATATAATTCTGGTATTGTGCTGATGCATTACAAGAATATTTTTTCGCGTTTATTTAGTGTAAAAAGATCATCGAATAAATTCTATATATCTATGAAAACTTGCTTTATGACTGATTAAAACTACCCTTAAGCTTAAGCACTGTAACAAATCAACAAGTCATATGTGTCTTCATCAGAAACAGGCTTCGGAAATCAACCATTGGTGCTTGTGCCCTTGACAACGGAAGACGGTCCGAACCCAAAAGTTTCTTCGGGTTTCAACCGGCATACTTGATGTGCTTCATTAGATAGAGGTTTTGGAAGGGCAGTGTTGGTTCTACACACCACTCTTTAGGGTTTATTTTCAGGTCACTGTGTCAAAATAACGACGAATTATAAGTACATAATACATGATATATTTATTACTATAACAATAAACTTGTAGAAGTGTTTTCAATTTAGTATCTTATTACTGCACAAGTTTGAACCAGATTTTATAGTAGATTGAATGGCTTGCGATCAAATATGTTTTTATAATGGAGATTTAGAAACAATCGGAGATTCAAAACGTCTGTATTTGAGAGTGAACTAATGTCAAAAAGTTTCAACGCCCGAAGAGAAACAATATTGCCACATTCTTTTTTGACCTAATGGTAATACTTGAATGTTAAACATTATAATCCTGATGATTATATGAGGAATCGTAGACATAACTTGTTTTTTATTAAGTGCATCACTAGCCTGTTAATAGTAGTGCTACTGATAAGTTTATATTTTTACTATTTTCCATGATTTAAAGTAGATTTTGTGGGAATTTAGTCTGTAGTCGTTGTATTTTTTGTATTTCCAATTTTATATTGCAAATTCTTACAAAAAACATTTAATTTTTTTAGTGTTAAATATAAATAAATTGGAATGGATTTATATATGTGAAATACGATGCAGATGAAGTTTGCGTTTTGTAATTACGACCGCAAATTTACAATGACAGATTTAAATATAAATATGTATAGATACTATTTTCCGTGGTCAAGTGGTCATCGACGATGTCTTCGGTGATAGTTTCATGAATTGATTTATAAATATACGCTCAAATGCATGGATGTCTGTGATGTTTAAAATTCATTCAATTATGATAAGCCAACCCCTTGTTCAATCTTTGGATTTAAAAATCAATTTATGATATTAGCCTTGGACATTGTAGCTGAGTATAACGAACGCTCAAGAGCATTTTTGACCATTCGGCTATAGGATAGGCAAGATCTTGAATTAAATTTTTGAATTATTTCGTTATTTCAACAATAGAAATATGCATTTGACACCAACGATGTTGTTTAACTAAATTCTGAAAACAGAAAATATTTCAATTAATTGACAATCCATGGTCGATGCTGATGAAGTTCTGAATAAGTGTTTTTGAAGTTGAAATTTGAACACCGTTCTAATAAATAACAAAAAGGAATTATTTTTTATTTGTACAACAATTCAAGTATAATTAATTTAACTCAACAGGTAAATAATGAAAATCACAACGCTATGGCGTTTCCTAGAATAAAAATATTACTTTGTTTCTCATAAATGGCTTTGTATTAAATGATCATTTTAACCAATGAAATTAATAAAGCACAATCAAAATTATTGAAAAACTGAATTTTATTTTGCCGAATTAAATTATTTTCAAGCGGAAATTTTTACGCTGAAATAAAGCATTTGTTTATTGTAAGCAAATTAATAATTTATTGTTCTGTTTTTCGACGAAGTGAATTCAGCAGAATTTAAAATATACTTTAATCTATATTCGATTATATCGTTTCGTCGTATTTAACTTCATTGTCATGAATTGATCATAACATAGCAGAAACATTATCATGCCAAAAAACTTAAAATTAATTAACAGATTAAAATAGAAAAAATACTGATTACTTGTACAATTAAAAATTATGATTTTGTAAAAATAAATCAATTTCAGATCATAACATTATAATAAATATTAATTAAAATAGAAAGTCACAAGATACGTTATATAACGTATCTTGAAGTCTTTAAGTACAATCTCAAAGTTCTAATTAAAAAAAAGTCACTTCCTCTACATCCTGTTTTCATGATAGGTAAATAGGAAAGTGGAGAGTGTGCAAAGTTTATGTCAATGGTTACAAAGCCTTCATTTAAGTGTTCAATAAACATTTGTAAGATTACAATGGACCAATTTACAATATAACTGATAAGGATACAATTCTTAAAACACTACCACTCGGAATCAATAGAAATACAAATATTGTAAAAATTAATCACTTTTCTAAGAATTCTTGGTGGAAAGGTAATATATTTTAAAAATAAACCATCTGTTTTTGTACTTTTTCCAAATGTTTAAAATGACCAGACTGGTTTTGCTTATCGTGAGCACTAGCAACTGATTAATATTAAAAGTGAATAATAAAGCAATTACGGCGAATTTACTGTCTTATATTGAAAACATTGTTCAGTACTTATAAATTGTACGTCTTTAGATAAAGTGAAAGTATTTGGCTTAGCTAAATGGACTTTTAATGTAGCTATATTTGTGATTTCAGATTAGTATTTGTTGATTTGTAAGAGGTCCAAAACATTTTAATTGTAGACTCTTTCATTTGATTTATGTATTTGTTTGCTAATCAGTATTTTCTTGTCTTAGTTCATGAACCATCAGTTTTATATACAATTTAAGACATCGACTGAGGGTGCTTGATGGAATTTCAATATCGAATTTGGATTATTGAGATTTTGTTCACTTCCATGTTTTTTGTCACTAACGACCCGGATTTCGTGTGCTCGAATGCCTGAAGATGCTGAAAGGCAAAACCCGGGTCGTTAGTGACAAAATACATGGAAGTGTACAAAATCTCAATAATCCAAATTAGTTTTTTATACCTTCATTTTTACACTCAATTTTATATAAATAAGCCTGTTATGATTGTATTTTTATCAGTTGATAATGCTCGTGATGAGCGAAACCGGTAGTGATCATTATAAATATGTGGAAGTAGTACAAATGAATTGTGTTTTATTTTTTAAATATTTAAAGTTCATTTCTGCGTCGATAAACGCAAATCAACTCCCAATAGTAGAAATGAAAAACAAAAAAATTTTTTGACAATCATTTTGTAGGCTGTTTTCTTGAAAATTCCATTTACAAGAGGTTATTTGCGTAGGCTAACCAGGCGTTAGCCACACCGCATTTCTCTTGGGACCCTTTACAACCACAGCTAGATTGACGGGTACACGCACAATATCTTAGACCCAACGGCCCAAGAGAGCCACCTCAAGGAAACAGAAGTATTATTTGAACAAAGCAAATTTTGTTTGAAACGCATTGTGTGAATGACATTTCGCCAAAGCCAATTCAAATGCTTCAAAGAGCAATCTATTTGTATGTTTGGTTTTTTTTTTATAAAATAATACTCAGATTTTATAACCATTATTACATTTTGAAAAAAATACAGTATTCCGTCGATTATGGGACGCACAATTACTGTTTAATACACACTAGTAATAAAAAGTAAAAGAATAATAAGATCTCTTTTAAAGTTAACTGTCAATTCTTTATAGAAAGGCATCAGATTATAAAAATAAAACACAATTTGTTTCTTCATTATTACTTCAACATGTTTAAAATGATCTGAACCAGGATGATAAGTTGATTATGCTATGATGAGCCAAACTGTAATTATAAACATGTTGAAGTAGCATAAACAAATTGTGTTTTATTTAAAAATAAATGATATTGTCTTAAATGTATCCAATGACAAAAAACAGCAACATTTATTAATTTTTTATCATGTACCAGTGGAGGTATCTCAACATAAGTTTTTCTATACAAACTGTTTTTAACTGAGTTGCTCGATTTTTCTTTTTCGAGGAGAGTATGAATAGAAGAATAGGGCTTGGATATGACTAGTGATTAGTAAATCACTCTCGCTACGCCTCGTTTTTAGGATCGGATCTGTGGGAGGGAATTCTTGGCATCACCAACATATAGACCTACGAACAGAAATCAATTTATGAAACTGTCAGCACCAGGATTCTAACCTGAGACATTCGTAACGTAACAGAAGCCAACGACGTTGACCACTGCAACACAGGCCCAACATTTCATGACCTTATCGAAATGCACAGCTAATATTTTGTTTGTTATGCGTAGTGACATGACTGGCCAACCAAACTCCCTTATGTTAGACGATGGTTGTAGGCTGATAAGCTTTCGTTGACTTGACATGTTCTGGTAAGATAAAAAATTAATGATATCAAAATATACCGAATAAATACTGAAGATAGCAGTGGACAGATTATTCCCTATCTCTTAAATAAATGTGTTGCCTATCTGTTAAATAAATTGTAAAATGCTATCTATCAACATCATCAAGACATCATCACAAATTCAGAGCCCATGAAACAGGAAAGAATACGCAATTATAATTAGTGAAATACGGTTTTAAAAATAATCAGTCTGGCCGCCATTTCTAATAAATGCCTGCCATAAATTTCAAATCATAAAATGGTAAAATTACGAAAGCCCCCGATAGCTCAAATCAAACAACAATACAAAAGCTTACCTGACCTAACAATCAATAACTATTACAAGGGATTATTATTATATATTGGCGGTTCATTGAATACTTACAGTCTTACCAACGAGATTAAGTTGTTAACAACTATATAAAAATAATATTAACTTTGTGAAATTCGTTGAACATATTATTTGATCAACTATTAACTCGTAATGTTTTATTATTTTATTCAAATCTGTTTGGAACAACAGTTACTTTGTGTATTTTATAATGAACACGGTAGGTAATTACAAAAATAACACAAACTTACTCAGTGTTTACTCGATTTAAATAACATATAATATCCCAATGTAAAAATGAATATCTCGGTACTAAAGTCGAGCAAACGTCACATCCCACGAAAGTCATGTTTTGTTGTTTGTTATAGTGCAAGTTATGCTCTTTTCAAAAAAGTATCAAAATCCACGGTTTCATATAGAGTTTTTAGCTTAAAGTTCGTATGTAGTAAACTTCTTAATCTTCGGGAAATCAGTGGACTTATACAGATTGACCAATCACGGAGCAAGAATTTACTTTAAAGTGTCACGGCTGCCGGACTTGATACGCTGTGGATTATGTATGAAATGAAAAATCACCTCTGCTGTTTATTTTTGTAGATGGCTAATATTTCATTTTGATGCCGTTTTGTTTTAATAAAAAAAGATATTTATTGCAAATAAAGCAATTGTAAGTAAAAAGCGGAGAATATAGGATTAAGAGAAGTGGATATCACAAATTATGGAAAAATGGATAGCACAGCGGAGAAATAGGATAGAATTGTCACCGGGAAGTGGATAAGGTTTGCCAACCTCGGTACACTTTACTTTGTTCTGTACAGAGAAATACATGGGGTAATTAAATTTTGGGCGCCAGGCGTGAAGATACACGCCAAATGAAAGATAATAATAATAAAAATACCGTTACCGTTAAAAAAACCCTTTAATAGGGATGCGGAAACCGTAGATGTACAGAATTTAAATTATAAACAAATAAAACAGAAATTACACGACTAAAAAATATTTATAAACAGATGGTTACACTTAAACAAGAAAACTATTACAATACATATATAAAATCACGACCTTATAGATGATAACACATCTCGGAGACGAACTCGGATGTCCGAGGCCAATCTCCAGCGCGTTACCGGCACGTCCTACATGTTCCACATCCTGGAACGTAAGAAAGTTTTAACGCAATTCTTACTTAACTATTCTTGGCGAGGCTTCCCCTTGGTCTCCTAACAACGACGCAGCGATGTACTTATTGCCGATAGGTGACGATCGTAATGTTGCGACGAAATCGTAACAACCGATGTACTCATATCATCTTATACCTTGTTCATATAGCATAAATTCTAGCTGATTACCCGTGTGTCTACATTTGTGTGACAAAAAACCAAGATTAAATATCCTAGACCAATTAGATTAAGGAAATAATGTCCCTAATGATCACAGTAATATTATAAGCTCACTAAGTTGTTTGAATGTATTTCCTTTTAAAGTTTATAGTTCAAGAGTTGTAGGAATATTCCCGTAAGTAAATATTTTAAGTTTCCTTCACATAGCAACATACCAATTTATAATCAGTTTGGAATAATTTGAGTTAAAGTCAAAAACTTAAAAGCCGACGCGCCTGGTTGTTGAGAAAGAGAAGACATGTCGAGAGGAGGAGACCACGAATACCAGCTACTTGATAAATCAGAATTGCTTAGGAGTTTCATCTCAACCAGTTTCGGAACAATGGCCATGTATACTGAATGTATGCGACAGGTGTAGTCGACCATTCTAGTAAATTTCAGAATATTTACTAACTAATACTGTTTGGAATTAAATTCCTTGTTCCATTTCATGTACGACATGCACTTTTGTCGAATCAAAATTTTATTTCTGCCTCATTGTAATTGTGTTTTGTTAATTCCCAATGAAAAGAATGTTTTTTTTTTTTTAAAAATCATGATGAAAATTGAGCCTGGTTATTCAGAAACAGACGTTCCACACTTACTACTTACAGAGATAATAATACTTTAAGTAAATTGTGAAGAAAATTTTAAATTTGTGTTGGAAATAAATGCGAAAACAGCTCAAATTACTGTGGCTGTTTCTTGTGGAATTTGACGTTACAACTTTACTTTAACAGCATTATCAATAATTTTAAAGTAGTGTGGTCTTTTTTAATAAATTAAATGCAGTCTATTCGGTAATATGTGAATTTTTCGTAACGCATTTGTAGAAAATTGTTGCATGAAAGTGTAACCAACATAGAAGATTGTGTTATTTTTTTACAAATCGTCTGCTTTCAACATAACTATGTTTAATTTTTATTTGGTAAAATTTCACGTAGATCAAAGATGTACTCGTTTAAAATTTAACCTGAAAAACATTATTATCTACAGAGCTTAAAAACTAAAAACTAAATTCCAATTCCAAATAAAATTGCTGTTCTAATGGATTCTATGAACAATTAAGAGTACGTAGATAATAATCCTTGTGACGTTTTTGTCTTCTTCTTCTGATTTCAACATTTTGGCGACCAAATTATGGTTTTTCATGTTTATATTATATGAAATGAGCCACTGAAGCTAAGAGAGTCCTTTTCTTCCTACACGCTCTGCTTCGCTTGTGTTGTGGGTTGGATTGTTTAATGTCGTATCTTTTTTAGAAATTAACATCTTGTGAAGATTGAAACTGGAAGTTTAAATAATTATATAGCATTAAAAGTAGTTTTAAAAGTATTTTGAAAAGTTGGTTCTCGTAAAAGTTTATCAAATAATGTTTTGTGTGGTAGCCAATTTGAGAGGAATTAAAAAAAAAAAATTGTTAAGTCAGAGATTTAAGAGATTTAATTTTATACGTGCTATATTACAAAGGTTTATCAACACTGCCATGTGAGGGATAGAGAAGAGGGGGTGGGTTTAGTAAGGCTGTTGAAATGGGAGCTTAACGACCGGAAAGCCACTCGTTTGGTTATGAGTCGCCCTTTGCCTAGCTGCCTGCGATTATGGGTTACATTCAACTTACCTACCCCTAACAGCTAAAGGCCCTAAGTTTCTCAAGGTGGCATGCAACATATTAAGGGATTATGAGGTAAATATTTAGGTTTGTTAATAATCTTGATAGACGCGGCGTATGTGTAAACAGTGTCATGGCTATTTAATATATTGTGAGATAATAAATGGTTTTACTAAATGGACACTTTTACAATCTTTTCGAGAGCCTTAATTCATTTTTGTCGCTCAAGTTAACATTTTTCAATAAATTACATTTTTAAATTTTAATTGATGTTTGGTAAATAAATGATTAGTTTGGTTTACATAGTTCGCCGTTAATCATTGGTAGCAAGAAATTACAAATAAATACATCAATGGAATCAACCAATATTATCATTCATACTTTTTAATAAAAAATATTATCAAATTTTTTTTCATATGACAGGATCTAACCGACAGAAAAAAGGGTTTAACCTAATTTTCTTATGAAGAAGTCATCATGTAAATAAAACTGAAAGCAAAATGCTCAAATGCTCAACAAGTCTAGCCATCATGTTTAACTCTTCCGTACTCATGTTGTAACAGTCAGTTACTTCGGCTTTTAAACCTTTAAATTATTAGTGAAATAGGTCATATAATAAATTGAAAGTTTTACTATTTGTAAATAAAATAGTTCTTCATATAATTAAAAATAAAAAATACATTAAAGTTTACGTCTTTTTTGTATAATTAATCTTTTAAAAAATAAAACACAATTTATTTGTACTACTTCCACATATTTATAATGTTTAGGACCGGTTTCGCTCATTATATTCGCTCACATTATAAATATGTGAAAGTAGTACAAATGAATTGTGTTTTATTTTTTTAAATATAATGTCTTTCACCAAGAATTGACAGTTAACACTTTAAAAGTATAATTAATCATAATTTGAAAACCTCGACAACAATTCGAGATGTATGACGTGCCATTTTGTTTAAACGGCACCGATACACGTCTCGAGCTTGTTCTACAATGAAGAATTTCGATTCTTGCGTCTTTTGATAATTTCGCATAGTTTGATATGTATTTCAGCTTTTACACACAAAATATGACGTAAAATGATTACTTATACTACATATAAAACAATATTTCGCTTTGTAAATGGGTTTATATGATCAAATTCACACGGTAACGAAATATGACTGTACGAGATCCGAAGGGATATTTTTAGCATTAAAAAAGGAAAGTTAAATACAAATCAGTATGCGCTATTCATAATTATTAATGTTTGATCAGTCATTTTGTTCTTTTTTTTACATATTAATTGGTCATTTTTCATAAATTCTCTTAGCTGAACCAAAATTAATTTGCACCCTACAATACTTTCACTATTCATTATTTTATTAATGATAATACATTTTCAAAGTTTGAGAATTATGAATAATCTCTATACGAGTTACAAGTCACTAAAGTCAGTGGATGGGATATGTGGGAAATTATGTAGTATGCACCTTTACATACGTGTGAATTTATTGGTTTTATTACTAGTGTGCGGAAACCAAATTCGTCGAAGTGATTTTATCTTTAAATTACAATAAACATGATAAGCCAACATTAGCATTGTATTTCGTTTATTAAAGCGAGCAGAATTTATTGAAACATGCATAATTTTAGTTTAAAAAAATCTAAAACTTTTTCATTTAATAAGCACACTTCCCGTGAAAGGATTTTTATCTCACGACACCTTAGTTAATGATGGTGAAATCATCTTGCGAAATCTTTTATAGTCTCTTTATTAACAAACAGATCTCACTGTCCATCAAGTATTCAACAATATCTACATATCGTTATAAACGTGTTTAGAGCTGCACTAATTTCATAGTTTCCATTACGAAAAATAAAATGAAATAAACGTCAACCAATTTCTTGATAATTAAAGATTGTTGATCGAATTGCATTACATCTCTCTATCCAATCGCATTCAATTCCCAATTCTTGGATATTGAACTTCTTCATTACGTTTAGTAAGCAAGATAAATTCTTTCTGCCGGTATCTCTGTTCTCCACTGTTAAATTTTCAAGAAATATATTACTTATTTCACATAATGAATTAATCTTATAAACCTACACTTTGTCACAAATTTTCACGCACATTAATATAACATTTCCTTTCGGCGAATATGTTGTATTTGAAAGTAAAAAAAGATTGTAAATTGTTGAAAAAACATCACAAAACGATTAAGTAATATCTTTTCAATAGAAAACAAACGAATTCGATTTCGTAAAAAAAATACGTTTAATATAAACCGATAGAATGAAATTTGTTTTTAGTACTTTATTTAAAACTATTTGCGATTGATATTTTTTAACTAATAATCATACATCTATAAAATAACACTTGTCAAAAATTTGAAGAAATATCAATGTTTATTTTGCTTGAACATGCCAATAAAAATTGACTATTTTCAACTAGCTACGTCTGTTTCTTTCACGACCTATATGCTAGGTAGTCTAACTAAATAAATAAGAAAAAAAAACTTTTTAAAATATACAATTTTAGATCTAAAACAGTATTTTTTCGAATAAATTGCGTCTCTTTTACATTGAATGATAGCAATTGATTCAAAAAGATAAATTTACCTTCAAAATGTCTGCTCGCACACAAAGCTTAAAGTAGACGAGAATTTATTCATTGTAAAGTTTTCAACCTTACGGTTATTTCACTCCTTACATTTTAACGTATCCTTTGAACTTCTTTTAGAGTGACAAGTTATTCAAATTCCTCTCAAAATATTCGCCTGTTAATTTTTATTCGGAAGGTATTCTTTCTCTTTATAATGTTTAAGCCTGTTTTATAGTCTTATAAACTGTTTTATCGTAATTATTTCGCATTTCAATAGAGCTGATAATTAATTTGTGTAATGAGTATAAAAATAAAAAAAAACTTGAGACAGAGAGGTATGAAGCACAGATAATTAAATTCCATGTATAGGCTTCAATGTTAATTATCTATTTAATGTTTCGTTAATTGTCATTTAATTATATAAATGATACGTAGCTTTATTGTAATAAATTCACTTTTCCTATTTCTAGTAATGAATGTTTCTGAACTATTTTCAAATTATATTATGTATTTTCAATTTGGTTTAATATTTAATTTCAAATTTGCAAGAGGCCATAACATTTTAACTGTAGACTATTTAATTTTGTTTATGTATGATTTGAATGATTATCGGTAATTTTAAAAATAAAACACAATTTTTTTATACTGCTTCCACATGTTTATATATTATTATAAAGACCGAATAAATCTTTAAAATTAGATAAACATGAAATATTAGAAATAAATGGATATACATTATTTTTAATTCAAATTTATTGAATGAGCCAACCGTCTTTGCGTCTTCTTCTCTTTTATATTTGATTTAATAATCTATGCTTAATTTGTGCTATACTTATCATGTTATTTTTTATAATCTTTAATCTTGTTTTTCATATATGAATTTTTTTAATGCTCCTGGCTGCTCTGCGTTCTCCATTTACAATGACTGTTTATTGTTAATATTAATTACATATTTAATTGTTTACAAGTGTTTCACAAATTTCCTCTTAAAAATTTTCCAATTTGCTATTTGCTTAATAAATATTTAAACATCAGTAATTTCATTAAAAAATTTTGCTCAGTTAATCGACTTTTAATGTAGCTTTATTTGTGATTTCAGATTAGTATTTATTGGTTTGTAAGAGGTCCCTAACATTTTAATTGTAGACTATTTTTATTTGGTTTTTGTATAATTTGTTTGATGATCAGTAAATTCTTGTCTTAGTTAATGAACCAACTGTTATGCATAGCTTAATTTTCAACATTCAATTTTTTTATAGATGACCCTGTTATGACTGTATTTTTATAAGATGATAATGCTCGTGATGAGCGAAACCGGTCCTGATCATTAAAAACATGTAGAATTAATACAAAAAAATATATACATTTTGTCTTCAAAATTGAATATTTTCTAGCAATCTAAATGACCTCCGTACAAAAAAGCTATTAAAAAATTATTCCATTTTCTATGAAAATTTGACAGCCAAATCTAAGTCGTATATAATTATCGTGTCAGTTGTAACTCAGTTCTTTTAAAAAATATGGATTATGGATGAATACACGTCTAGACTGATATTTTACTAACCCAGACAGCCAATGAACATTAAAATATTACATTTTCGATTTTGATATAAATACGACTTCAAAACTTTTTTAATATTCAAAGAGTTGGAACGTCAAAATAATGCATTTTTGCTAGACAATAACCACAGAATTGATATTAATTCTGATTTACAATTATTATAATTTTAATTAAAATCAATTAGCGATAGTAGACCAAGAAGATCAAAGCTCTGTTAAATGTTTTCAGACGTCGTTACAAGAAATTGTGGGAAATAAATATTATATTTATATTCACGATATTTTAAAATTATCAAGACTAGATTCGCTCACCGCAAATAATTTCAACTGAATCAAAAATGTACGTTCTTTTAAAAAAATATATTGTCTTTCCGTCAAAAATGTACAATCAACACCTGTAAAGTGATTTGTATAATTGCAAATATAAGTAAAACGATACTGTATACTTTTAATCAATTGTGAAGAGATGTAATACAAATAAAATTAAAAATAAAAATAAACTATAAGCCACATTCCCGTTATTCCGGGATTCCAATCTGAATACAAATCCACGTATTTTGGGATTCACTATAAATGCTAAAAATTAATGAAAATATCAAATTAAAACTTTCTAAATAACTACAACGCGTACCTAGGTTTGTTCATGTATATATTTTTTTTAATACTTATATAATTATTATAAATGTATTGTGGTCTATTTCCTTCTCATATTTCGTAACAGACGTCCCAATTTGAAATGGAGGACAAATTAGAACCACTTCTTAAATGGATGGAGGATAATATTTTAAAGTTGAATTGAATGGCATCATAATACTATCATAATAGATACTATCTGGTAACACCTAAAATAATAATGCAATAAATAAAATATAAAACTGTTTTTTTAATTTCTTTTTTTGTAAAAACCGTCTAATTAAAAATCAATAAAGAAAACGACTTTGATGCCTATTAAACACATTCCACCTGAAAATGGACGCAAATTAAAGTTTAACTGTGATTACACTTAATATAAAATCAAAATTGATAATTTAGTTATTCCACTTGTTTTATCACTAACGTGACGCGATTCGCCTCTTGAATTTTTTTCATGAAATGTCAAAAAATAACATTTTACAAAATAATTTACTGATTATAGTAGCGCCTATTCACTATTTAAATATAATCTAAAGAAATAATCGTGGTGTCGAGGCAGATGACAAAAACAGACTTAATAACAATGGAAGGTACTAAAAACATATCCCAGAAGAATGATTACTATTTATTACTCTTATTGATTTTTTTGTTTTATGTCGTATATAATATAATTTCTTGTTGCTCAATTTAAAAAAAAAATAAGATCAGTATAATTCTACTTTCAACATCAGTCAGGAAAAGTGCGTGAAAACGAACCCTTCGGTACATTTCAAAAATCTTTATATAATCGTTATATTCAATAAATTGCAAATTCCCTTCACTTTATAAAAAATAATTTGTTCTACGATTTTGTCTAAGACATCGAATCTCGATTACCTACAATAAACCCTAATCAAGTCTTGGCGTAGAGAAAATAAAAGCACATCTGAAAAACGGGTGTCAACTCTTTGTTAGACAGGCTTGAAAACTTTACTATTTGCATTTAAATAAAAGTGCAATAGTGTAAAACAAAAATATTTCGACATTCCATATTTTTAGGTGACGGAAAACGATTAACGATTTTTGCGAAATGAGAGAAAAACCTACTTCGTCTTATTGACCAGTCCCGGGAATGAGAAATTCTGAATCACGAAATCACGGTATTATAAAATCGGCTTGGGATTGGATGCTCAAAATGTTACTAATTCCACCGTTCAATTGAAGAAAATTAACCCGTTTTTTTTTAATTACATATTTTATGTGGATTATGTCCAATTTTTCCAACATAACGTATTCGATAAACAATTTTTCCCATCATACTAAAAAATACACTCCAGCTTGCTTCACGGACATGCTGAGTCACATTTTACCATTGTATTTTTTTAATTGTGCCTAAACTGTACACTTACATATGATTGAAATCAATACAACTCTAGTATCCTTACGTGAATGTCCGTCCTTCAGCCACTTGATAAAAAATTAAATCCAAAAGCATTTACGTTGTGCAAAATATTTTATTACTTCTCGTAAATGTAAAGCTCTTTAGCCATAAAAAGCTTCGACTTGATAATTCTCCCCTCGTATTAAATTTATTCACTATGACCATGCAAGAAAATTTCACGTTGAGTCAAGCATGCGAACTTTCGTTGTTTCAATTTTAATCCTTCAAAATTTTTAACAATGACTGAAAAAAAAGTTAAAATTTTCTTTTTATAAAAACATTTTTATAAAAAGAATGATGCTTGATGAATTACCATATATGTTTTTTTATATATTTTCCAAGCATATCCGTTCTCTGTTTCGAGCATTGAGACTTCTTATTTAAAATCTCAACAAATTTTTTCGAGAAAGAACTGATTTTTGTTCATTAAATTCACGTTTTTTTTCGGGGAAATTAAAGATAAAAAAGATAGGTCTAGGATTTTTTTGTAGTTAGGTTATCACCCTCACTATCCTTTTAGAGTTTTAAGGACTGAAATTAAACATGAACTTAAAAAGCATGTTTTGTAACAAAAATTCATTAATAGATTGAAAAATCAATTAAAAAATTATCAATATAGGGATTTGAAACCGTTGACTCCACAACCCAATTGATTGAAAGCCCAGGAGAGATGGCCAATCGGCTATAAATAATACGTTGAACTTTATGATATAAATAAGGGGTCTAGTATCAAAACTCATAATCTGCAGTATATCCAAAAAAATAGTTAATACAGCATTGTTCTTCATGTTGACAACTACCATTTAAATTATAACACATATTTTTAAACATACAAACTCCCATCTAAAATAAATGTGAAATTATTTTTTATTTTCAAAACCTATATTTTCTAATGCTTCGTAATTTTCTAAAATAATAACCTCCATTCCAGCCAATGATAATGCAGCATTGTACTGTCATGGCCACCAGTGTTTTTTTACATATTTTAGTGTAAGCGTTTCTTCCACGATTTTACTTGTATCAAACTATTCATTTGTAACTGTAACAAGAAAACGGTTTTCCTTGATTTTCCAAAAACTTTATACAATCGATAACAAATGTTTGTTAGCAACAAATAAAACGATAAAGCTTTTAGGACTATTGCGATTCCATGAAAGAAATATAATTCCATAAACAACCTGCTAAGGAATACAGTATACACGTAACATGGTACTTGATATGTAAGTTGTTTTTACTTCAAATTATTGAGAACCCGGCATGGTTTGCAATCCTACTCAAATAAAAAAAGGTTTTGTGTTTTAATTCTTTTTTATTGAAGTGCTTTTGGATACACAACATTTTTTGTTTCGTCTGGTGCCTACACGAATATATCAGAAGGTTCTTGGGACGGATTTGATTCTTTTTTTGGATTTTAAATTTAAATTATTTTTAAGCCTTCACAAGTGTGCGCACAACAACTCACAAAAGTTTCATGAAAATCTGATGAATGGCAAAAGAACGCATAGAGGACAAACAAACAAACATTCATTTTTGTATTTATAGATATTAAATTAATAATCAATTTAGAAATTTTCTTACTTTCAGCTTAACTTGTTTCATGTTTACAGTAATTGAAAAATAAAACTTACTGTCCTTATATTTTCCTTACTATTGCTAATATTTTTGAATCATTTTTGAGACGAAAACACTGAAATTCTAAGTAAAATTAGATGACATAAAATATTGAAGATTTAATTTCAATAAGAGTGGATTATTTAGGCGGAGCGAGTCGATTTATCTAGAAGCACTTGCCCCGTTATACAATATGAATATTTTAATATTAAAAAGCAATTACAAAGCTCTCCGGGCGTTGGCGGAGCTTTTAAATTTCCATACAAGGAAATGGGCTCAGGTACGATTTGAATTTTCTCACACTAAAATATGCATAGAGCAGAACTTTTCCAAAAATATTTACTTACGTTGAAACTTTTATTTTTCTATCAATTTAATAATACTGATTTTCTTGACTCTTGACTGGCAACTTTATATGTAATTTTATGATCGTTTTATTAAAAAATACAATTAATTCTGATCGAGTTAAAGCAACGTTAAAGGCATACTTCCTGCTTCCACATTCTCATAAGCCGTTGTATAAATATGATATATTTTTATTTCCGGTAAATCTTTAAAGGGATTATACTTATCATGGTCAGTTAACAAAGCTGGAAACGCTTATTAATATATTTATTAACAATAAATGATGTTTACCATTAAAATATTTACTTTCATAGATTGTAGACTCTGATTCTTATCTGATTATGACTTTACAATCAAGTATTACAATAGTCAGTTGTTTTTTGAAAATTTACTCTTATCAGTATTTTCATTGAATTAATTGACTAATTGCTACCGAAATAGTGAGTTAAAATCTTTCCATAAATTCGTTTACTTATCGAAGAATGGTTTACGACTTAGCATATTTAGAACTTTTTGTATTATAACTTCTTTGAAACATAAATACTTTGTATATTGATCCCCTCTTTTTAAATATGTCTTTCTTTATTTCTTTAAAAAATAACACTTGTTAAATATTGATTTAACACTTCTTCGACCTAATATAAACACGTGATTTAAGACATAGACTGAGGGTGCTTGATGGAATTTCAACATCAAATTTGAATTATTGAGATGCGAAACCCGGATGGTTAGTGACAAAATACATCTAAGTTTACAAAATCTCAATAATTCAAATCAACACGTCATTTTTCTGACTATCTAACTTATGACCATTAGTACAAATGTTATATATATGTATAATCGACCGATATCTATAATTTATTTAAAGTTCAATACGATTCTCAGTTTAGATAATTTGGTATAACTAGGTTTTTAACAAGAAACGACGAATTAAATAAGTACATTTTCATTGTTTTCCAACATGGCGTAAAACGTCTCCTTGTTTTTTTTTAATTATTTACTTTTCTTTAAATATTTATAACCCAATTCTACCTACTATAAATTTTATAACAAATCTTATACAACATTTATCGTGCCAACTTATAGCCTGCTAGGGCGGTGCAACGCAATAAACATCAAGCAAGGTTGTAATATTATAATTGACTGTTCTTCCGCACGCTTCCTTTAAGGTTACTTGCGTGTTAAATATTGTTTATTAAATTTATTTAAGTCAATTAAGAGTGAGATATCACCCTTGTTGCAATATATTTTTTTATAAAATATAATAAAGAAAATCTTGCTCATTTACTGAATTTTAATTTTCAACAATAATTTCACCACTCAAAATATATGTGATTGGTTTTATTAGGAAGCGTTTATCAACGTTAGGAACACAAAAATAACTGCAAACTTTGATGCACTTTTTACGATAAGCTTGAAGTTACAAAGTGTTCATATTTTCATCATCCAAAGTGCTTACTATGTAATTTTATTTTTAGTTCTAAATTAAGCGTGACTTCGTTCAAAAATATTTGTTACCATCTTACGAAAATAAAGCAAACATTACTTGAACCTCTGATGTTTATTTGTTCACATAATATATATCTATTTGAAAATATTTATGTGTATTCCTAGCTAAATGAATGAAATGATTATGTGACCATTTTCGAGCTTTCTTTTGTTTTTTTTAAAACACCTTCAGAAGTATTTCGATGGAATCAGTGGTAACTTTGTGAAAATTCATTTTCGATATAAAATTAATGTTGATAACTTCTTTATTCCACTGGCTGTGTTACTAAACGTGACACGTGTTTCATTACTTTAAGAAGCATCTTCAACCTAACTATATCTCAAGATTATTTATTTGTAAGATAATCTAATCCTCAACGGGTGGTTTGGGATTACTTCTTTCAACTGAACGCGTGAGGGGGGTAAGACACAAACAGCAATAGCACTAATTACAATAACACTACTAATCTCAAAATTAATTACTTGTGCTTGGTGATGGAAATCTCAAGAGAAATAAATTTAATAGTGGTAAGCCACCTGTGTTATTTAAAGTGTTATTTACTAATAATCGATTAGTGTTTATGGATCTGAGACATAATATACCTTAAATAGTAAATTAATGGAAAATATCTAGAAACTTTCAAAAAATTAAGCAAATAAATAATGATTATACAATTCAAAAAATGTTCTATTCGACCGATTTTTTTAAATTTCATTATGTCAATAATTAAGCGGCAGATTCCATTATGAATATGATCCCTAATGACAAACAGTGTGCAGTATTTGTATTCATAAGATAAATGACAATATGCTAAGATCTTGTAGGAAGCATTTCCTGACAGAAACTCTAACGCAGGGTTTCCCAAACTATATTCCACGGATCACTAGTGCTCAAATTTGATTTAAAACCAAAATACAAAGATCCGTCATTAAATAATTTGTAGATGAATTTATCATTATCTACTTCCGTATACTCCGGCATATATAAAACTGGATTTTCTGTTCATACGTGCACTCCAGGAATAGGTTTGAAGCCACACTAGATATAAGAATTCAACCTTTATATACTGTGCCTGATAGCAAGTAAAATTCCGAATCCCGGATCTCTACACTTATATTTTTATGTTTTCAAACTATTCAATAAATAATTAATTCTTGTTTTTACTCATTTATATTGATTATGTATTATTATCTAGCCTACAAAATAAACAAAGTATTCCGTTAAAATTTCATAATTCACAGTATTTCATCGCAAAAAATTTTTGGGAAACGATGTTTCTTTCCTTTTTGCGTTCCTATGCCATTCATCCGATGTCTATGAAACTTGAACTGCTGAAATGTTGTGCGCACACCCGTGAAGGTTTCTGAAATCAAAAAAAAAAAATCAAATACGTACAAACAGCAACATCTCGGATAACCTTCTGATTTATTCGTGTACGCACCAGACAGTAAACAAAAAATACTGTATATTCAAAAGCACTTTAATAAACAGAATTAAATCACAAACACTTATTCCTTTAAGTGGTAGTGCAACACATGCCAGGTACTCGCTAGTGTATTATAAAATGACCTATTCGGCAGAAGTTTATGACAATGTTATGGTTTCATTTTTCAAAACATTTCATTCCCTATGTATATAGAAACATTTCGATGCACTAAAAGCTTAGCTATTTCATTTTGTAATGCCACTGATAACACGCCTATTAGTAGACTATAATGGCAGGGAATCATTTTGTTTCTACATGAAAACACTAGTGGTGAAATTGATACATAAACTTTTATTCGTCAATTAAATGATCCACAAATGCAAACCGTAAAAAATTATTACCCATTTACACAGCTCTCGTGTACTATGATGAATATTATTATGGTGTTATAATTATATTTATAATAATGACAAACCCATTAAAGTTGTTATAATGTATCAAGATAATAACGGTATAACCACTATCTTAATTAATTGTAACAAAAGTTACGACACTCGAGTATTTTAAGCAGTATACTAAATTTGTTTTAATTCACCACTGTTTATCTATTCCAGAGTTTGGTAACCCTCGGCTTCCGTATGTGTTTAAGCCAAAATAATCATTTCAGTATTTTCGTTGATTTAAAAAAAATACTTTATAAATTTAAAGTATATTTCGTCACTGTTCTGAAAGAAAACACTAAATCGAAAAAATTACATATCAAGTTAGTTAAATCAAAATGTTTTAAAAATTATACTTTTATCTAAAAACAGTCTTGTAGGAGCAAATTAAATGAAAAAGGTATAGCATTTCACACATTTGAAAAGTCTTACTACTTATAACTTGTATTCTTCAGTTAGTGTTTTCTTCCAGAATAATGACGACTTAATTGATTTTTAGTAAATGCGGTCATCCGTAAATAAAAATGTTCCCCACCCCTGATTAAAAATATTCAAACAAATTAAAAAGCAGTACATGTAACATATGCAAAAATACTTTTATTATTTTCAATGTCGACTAAGACTTAAAGATAGAAAAAAATTAAGAATAAAAATGAGTTATTACCTCAATGGTTTTTTTGCTGTAAGAGCTTTGCTTACGCTTTGTTACTGATTAAGATGGTACTAAAAAATGTAGTTGCACGATTATCGGCAAAATGAATTATTATTCATCTTTTGAAATCTAATTTATCAGTTTAATTAAGATTTAAGCTCACAGCATTTCTTATAAATGGAAAAAAAAACTAAATGCTTAATTGAGTATTGCAAGAGATTTCTACGATATTAAAGTTTTTCTTTGTGGAGAGTTTTAAGTTGAGTGTAATGATTCCTTATCATAAATAAAAATGTTATTTCTATTCAGCTGCTTTTCATCTATACAGTTTCAAGTTTAAATAATAAATATATGATGGTTTGTAAATTATCAAAAAAATACAAACTATTAACGAACAAAAGATTAAAAATATGTAAATTACAATTTTTGAAATAGAACTTTGAAACGTTTTTTAAGCGTACAAAATTTCGTTCAACTACGACTGTCATCCATCCCCAGGGTTCCTCAAAATCAAGCTCACTTAATTATCTCGTATCTACACGTTTCTGTGATTTTTTCAAACTCTGCGAAACGATTTTTTTTATAAACGTTAGTTTATCTTCAACTTGTCAAATAACCAAGTAAACACACAAAAAATATTTCTTCGCACACTGTTATCTTTAAAGCCTAGAGGAAAGCAAATATTCTATATAGTATATTAATCGAATATTCATTTAAGATAATAAATTATAATTTGAACGTTTTTATCGTTTCTTTTGGATGAAGTAATTTAAAAGTGTTATCATTCTACAAATTTCATTTTTGAATATTCGATTGGAATGATTAGTGTTTTTAAAATGATGTTCCTTGAGGTTTATCTAGGGGTCCCCTTTTTTAAACAAAGTTATAAAGTGTTGAAATTTTTAGCTGAAAATATTATAGAGACATTTGTATATCATTTAGAGTCAAGTAAAATACAATAAATTAGTAGTACACAACCTGAAGATAGCTTTTTAATTAAAAAAGTAAGTATAAATTCGGATGGAATCAAAATTTTTCAACGGCTATGTTTTTTTAATGTGATACACTGTAGGTACATAAATCATGGGTTTCACGTTTTGCTTCAAAATCAAAAGGGTTCCGTAACGAAATATAATTGAGAAACACTGGTTTAGGTTAACCTCTTATCCGATTAAAATATGGAATTATAATTGATTAAAAATAACTTAACCATTTTAATGTCATTATTGACAATGAAGCATGGTACAATCTTTTGTATTATATGTATGGAATAGGTATTATTAATAATCGGATATCCATTATTAATTAGTGTACTGTGCGATCTATCCGTGGATTAATAATTATTATATTATGAACAGGCAACAAAGCGTTACTACTATATTTACATAACTTTGCTACGGGATTTGTATCTCGAATATCCATTTTGAAGGAGTTTATATTATTGAAAATTAGGCAAAATCGAAACCTTCGTGTAATCAAATTTTGATCTAGCATAAACAATTGAATGAATAGTTAAAAATTTTCCACGCTTACACAGTTTATACTTCCATTCGTTATGTGACGAATACTGAAATTTCATCAAGCACTTTCACTCGACATCCTCGTTTATGAGCCTTCAGTCAGCAAATTCTTGTCCTAGGCATCGTTGACGGTATGTGTCGATATTTTCCTTGAAGGCGCTTGTATTTTGAATCACATATACGTATTGCTTTCGGTCACGCGTTAGCCCTTCTAACGCAATCACAGTTTCAATGTTTAAATAGTTTGGTTATTTATAACATTTGATTTACAGCACTTTTTTCATATAGAGCATTTCGTCACTGTTCTGTAAAAAAACACTAAAATGAAAAAATGACATATTAAGTTAATTATACCAAAACGTTCCTTATTTCGAACTCTGTCATATTAGAAACACACTTATGTGTATAAATAAATTACGCATTTACTTAAAAACAGTTTTAAAACTAAATGAAATAGGTATAGCATTTCAAACATTTTTCAAATTCAAATTACTCAAAACTAGTAATTTTTATTTTTTAAAGAATAAAAAACAATTCATTTGTACTACTTCCACATGTTTATAATGATCAAGACTAGGTTCTCTCATCACAAGAAATATCAACTGAAGTTTAGTTGATAATGCTCGTGATGAACAAAACTGGTCCTGATCATTATAAACATGTGGAAGTAGAACAAATGAATTGGGATTTTTTTCTAAACATAATGCTTTTCCACCAAGAATTGACAGTTAACACCTTAGAAGTGATTAGTTATTTTTAGTTACTGTCTTCTTCTAGAAAAGTTTAGATTTTGACTTTTGATTGGTTTCGTTATACTTCTTATCTTTTCTTACATTTTTATGTAAAAAAATAACAAAAAATACATGTACTCACTTAAAGGTATGAAATAAATGAATTTTTAAGAAAAGTCTACACGTTTTTCAATTCAAGGTTTGATATATTTATGTTGAATAGATTATATTCTTTAACACTACATTAAAAAAAATGTGTACGTCTTAGAGATATTTGTTCGACAAACAATCTGACAATACGATATTTATTAAAGATGTTTTTTAAAGATAACTTTCTCAAAAATACTTTGTTCTATGATTTTGTCTCAGACATCAAATCTCGATATTTTACAATAAAACCTAATCTAAACCTAATCACTGCGTAAAACAAACAAAAACATTTCTCAAAAACAGGTGTCAACTCTTTGCTAGACAGGCTTGAAACCTTTACTATTTTCATTTAAAAAATAGTGCAATAGTGCAAACAAATACTTTGAAAGTCCATTAGTCCAATCATTAAAAGAAAAAGAAAATATTTCGACGTTTCATATTTTTTAGGCGACGTAAAACCATTAATGATTTTCGCGAAATGACAGAACAACCTATTTATTCACCTTAAGTAATGAATTGATTCACTTTCAAAACGTTTTAGCAGTACTGTTCACAATACTATTCAAACAATTTTATTTTGCGCTTAAGCAATGTATTTTTTTTTATATAATAAACAATCAAAAATGTCCTGCATGTTTCAGTACAATTATAGCTTGCTGAAAATTGTCTACACTAGCTTTTGTAATAGTGTAATAACTATTTCAATTTATTTTACAAATACTTCTTATCTTCTTGCGAAAGCTTCTAAAATAATTATTATTGTAACGATTCTGGGCTCTGGCTATTTAGGAGCCCAGAATAATAATTACGTCACTACTGACCAAGAGCATCGTCAGTTTGAATTACACTTCCACGCGGAAACAAATCTCCAGAGAGAGTCCTTAATTTACATCGGTTATTTGCCCCGTTCTCCTCGTAATTATTCGGGGCTTCTACCCTGTAATCGAGGGGTTTCCACCAACGCAAGGGTTGCGAGCACAAAAGCGGAGAAGCCCTTGTAATACAATAATGCAAAACAATACAATTTGTCAGTGTTTTGTATATTTCTCTTAATATTTTTTCCGATGTACGATATAAAGATATACTGAAACAACAGTAAATTTACATCAATACAAGTTTTTGAAAATTTTGATTTATTACAACATATCGTCGCTGTTGTAGATGAAAACATTAAATCGAAAAAACTACATATGGAGTTAGTTATACCAAAATTTTCGTTATTTCAAACTCTACCATATGAAAGAGCTCACTTATTCTTATAAAGTATGCTTTTATTTAAAAACAGTTTAGTACAAGCAAACAAAAAAAATCTATAGCATTTCAAACATTTGACAAACTTCAAAGTCCAATTACTCAAAACTAGTATTTTTTAGTTAGTGTATTTATCCAGAACAATAACGATATTATCACGATATCATCACCTTAAGTTTTCTTTTTAGCAGTATTTATAAAGGAGAAATTTACAATACTAAACGCAATAATTAATGCATTTTAATAGCTTTACTATAAAGAAAATCGATATTTATAAAGTCTTATAAAACCAAACTTTGACTGTCTGAGGGTTACGTCTTATTGAATATAAGCACACTGAGATATAGATTGGCGTCCGGGTGCCAAAGGCATTATAAACAAACCCCTTTAAGGGATTATTGTCACCAATATTGGCACTTATTTCCAGCTCTCTTTTCAATATCCTAGCAATTGAAGGGTTTATTTTCCCTTTAACTTTTTCCTCGTCTCATTTCAAAGTGCCAATCTATCCTTTCATTGCTTAGTCATACAGCTCGGTTGAAAAGGGATTGTCAAGATATATTGCAAGTTTCGTTTTATAGTTCGAATACACTTAGGTTGATTTTCTCGCAAAAAAATGTCACTTAGTGTATCGCATAATGAAAGTATCTATTGAAGCATTTAATACAATAAATAAATACTTTTCATATTATGTTTTAAAGTTACAGTAGTCTTCTCAATGAATTATGACGCAGTCAACAAATTTAAACATTATTATAAACGCTACTCATAGCCCTTTGAATATGTGCTTAATAATAATTTATTTGTATTTTAATGATAGCTTTTCTTATTGCCACTAAGATTTATGATTAAAATTAAAATTGATATCGTTTTTAAATAACTTGTTGTATCATATATTTAATTTTAGATTAAAATTTATTTTCAAAACCTTATACGGCAAACTTTTATTGATGGTATTTTTTTTAAAAGATCGTCGCTTCTAATTCGGAGCATATAGGTATATAAACATAAGTTTTTCAACGAGAAATTCTTGTTACTCAGAAGTTCAAGCTTTTTTTTCGATAAGTGATTAGGGATAAAAGGATACAGATAAGACAGAACTAGTGGGTAGCTAATCACTCTTACTTTTACCCCGTTTTTAGGATCAGGTGAGTGGGAGAAATTTTTTGAAATCATCACAAACATCCATTGCATGGAACGTAAATCTATAAATCGATTGGATTATAAATTGAGGTAACCGACGCCAACGACGTGGACCATATCACCACAGACCTGACAAGTTAAACATTATTAATCGAATTAAATAAATGAATTTATCGTTTTTTCTATCACAGCTTTTGTATAACAGTAAAAATTCAAATATCGATAGTACCTCAAATAGAATTGAGCCTGTCTCAATGAAAGCACTAATTACAAAAAGGAATAAATCAACAATTGACTTATTAATTTATTTAGAAGATCTCCACTAATATAAATGCCATACTTGGCATTAAATAAAATTTATTTTGTATTTAATTAAGTTTACTTAAAAGATATATCGTGCTTTGGTGAAAATTAAAATACTTCATAAATATTTTCTTATTTTGCATTCCGAAAACGTTCCAAAGCTACTTTTAATTGATTATGACTATGCGAGTGGTTGGTGAAATGTGACCTAGTTTGGACTGCAAATTGCTGCGAATGAAAAACAGATTCGCAATAATAATTATTTTCTATTCACTGTATGAAAACATTTCGTAAACACTGCAATCTTGTTTCTTTCTGGGTTATATTTAATTAAAACCTTCATTTGATATCAACTTAATTCTTTAGCTGAAGAAGCTTTTACATTCTTCTCCTACAATATATTAAAAGAAACATTCTATGCTTTTTTCAACAGTGAAAATAAATCTTTTGAATTAACTTTATTATGAGATTCACAAAACATTTTTTCTGATAATATAAATATATTAAATACCACTTTTTATTCACTACACAGAATCCTCAGTGACGATATTTCAATATATGATAAGAAGATGATATGGCATTGTTCTTTTACCTTTTAGGCTTGCTTAAATTTCTACGAGTTATGTGTTTGAAAAGACAAATAATTCAGCATTACTTTTAAGGTATTAACTGTCAGTTCTTGGTGGAAAGACATTATATTTAAAAAAAATAAAATACAATTCATTTGTACTACTTCCACATATTTATAATGATCAAGACCGGTTTCGCTCATCACGAGCATTATCAACTGATAAAAATACAAACATAACAGGCTTATTTATATAAAATTGAGTGTAAAAATGAAGGTATATAAAACTGATGGTTCATGAACTAATACAAGAAAATACTGATTAGCAAACAAATTATACATAAATCAAATAAAATAGTCTACAATTAAAATGTTATGGACCTCTTGCAAATCATTAAATACTAACCTGAAATCACAAATATAGCTACATTAAAAGTCCATTTAGAGACAGAATCAATTCTTACAAGCTAAAAATAACTTTACAGGTATAATAAAAATTAATGAATCAGATATAACAAAGGAGAAGATGCAAAGACGGTTTGCTCATTCAATAAATTTGAATTGGGCAAAAATTTATATCTATTTATTTCTAAAATCTCTTGTTTATCTAATTTCAAAGATTTGTTATTTAAGTGCAGGATTTTTAAATTTTCTGTAAAGTCAAACGTATGTTTATTTAGAGACAAATGGTGACCAAATGTAGACAAATCATCTCCCTTTTTAGCACTTTCCTTTATTATTATTTTTAAATTCAGCATTGGTAAATTGACGGAATCTTTCAGTTTGATGATAGTTTTTGATAGCATAAATGCACCAAACTTTAAATAAATTTAGATATCTTTTTATTTATTAATTTTATGTAAAATATAATTGGTTTATTGCATATGAAAATATACAGGACTAAAATAAAAAATAAAAAAACACAATTTATAAAATAATACTAATATTCTTATTAATAATTCATCATAAAACACTGATGAATGTTTTTTTTTTACATAATGCTTTGCTCGTATTTGAAAAAATATTCATTTAATTTATATGTATTCTTTAGTTACCAAATTGACGTAAAGAATAGATTGTTCTTGCAACATTTGAGTCATTAGTACTGGACAAGTATTATAAAAGTAGCCCTTTAAATTTAAGATCACATAACGAACAGAGCCTGATAAGTATTTAACACTTGTTGATACTGAAAACCCACACTTAGTATTCGTAAGGTGTTTTTGAAACTTTTATTGTAATCCTTACGTAAAACCCTCAGTTGACAAAATATTTTCAAAAACAGTACTGAGCGCTTTAATTTCAAGCGTGTGTTCTATACAATGATAACAATGCATAAAAAGTAAAGTAACCAACATAGAAATAAAATTTTTCAGAAACCTGAGGACCTGCATCGTACGCTCTACATATTAACGTAAAAAAATCAATTAACTTTTAATGAATTCGATGGGGCTTTCAATTTATTTAGAAACAATGAAATAAATAATATGTCTTATTGACCCGTTATTTCAATTATTGATATTTATTTTCGACCAGTCTTCAATTTCGTCTTTAAAAGCCCTGATAAGACGTCCTTGAGGAGTGACGCAGGTCAGCTGGTTACCATTATTCATTCAGTCAAGATATCTGTAATCATTTCTCACCCGAAAACAAACCACTGGGGATATAAAACTTTGGGAAGTATGTACAGGCTAAGGCCTGGAATAATTCCTTTTAAATATTTAAGAAAAAGGAAAGCTAACGTAATGCTGAAATATTTCGTCTGCCGTTCCAAATACATACTTAGTTCATTCTTACAGTAAATTAAATGTTTTTATCATTGAATCATGCAAGGAATTATTCTAAATTGATTAGGAATTATTTTGTATTTTTAATTCAAATCAATGATAAATTTACAGTGTCATAGATGACGACATTGATTTTGAAATACTGAATGTCTAAAGTAGCTGTTATTTGGTTTCTATACTGACGGACTGATTGTTGTTTGTTTGCCTCGGATTTTGCGTCATGTTGGAGCTGTGTGTATTCTTTATGTGCGGTCGCTTAGGTCACGAGAAAATTTCATACCTACATGTGTATGTGATAATAATAAAACGTCTACATCTACGCCTACAGACCAGTCTGGGCTATTATATTATTGTCTTAATTTATATTTCTGTCTGTAACTCAGCTCACACTCTCTCATTCTCTCTTTGTCTTCGAGCACGCTGAAGATTGTGTATCTCTGATATACAGTTAAACAAATTTTGACATTTAACACTACCGCCTAGTGTTTAATATTAATTGTAATTAATAACACTCGGTATCTCAACAAAAGTGTTTCTTAGAGAACTGCTTATCACTCTAATTTGAATTGTTGAGATTTCGTACATTTCCATGTATTTTGTCACCAACGACCCGGGTTTCGCCTTTTGGCATCTTCAAGTATTAACACATATATATACTAACACATATAAATAGTTTATAACGAGTGAACAGATGGGGGTTTTTAAATGCAATTCGAAGAACTACCAACCCAATTTCAACTAATGGGCTCTGTCAGGGTGACCATGGACCGATGTAATAAAATGGGAAATTCATTACTTTGATTGTTAATTCATGTTTATTTTACGGACTCATCTCACGTGAAGTGTATTTACAATAGAGGGGAGTTTGGAAGATTTAGTTGTTCATTCAAAATTGGTAAAGAATTTTTCTGGGCTCTACAATAACAAGTGATTTGCAAATTTTGATGTATTTTTTTTTTAAATCTAAACGCGGCTAAATGTGCTGATACTCTTATATCTAATGTACGTGTGGTTTTACCCACATATAAGTGCTGGCAATCACTACATTGTGAGTTATGAATGCCAGATTTATTCTTAAAGTGGATTCTGTCTTTATTGTTAATAAGTAATTTGCATAACTAACTCGAGTTCACTCCTGTGCTCGAATGCCTGAAGATGCCGAAAGGCGAAACCAGGGCCGTTAGTGATAAAATACATGGAAATGTACAAAATCTCAACAATTACAATTTGATATTGAAATTACATCAAGCACCCTCAGTCGATGTCTTAAACTATATTCTTATTGCTCGTTTGCTCAAAATCTTTTTTTCAAAGATAATAGGGACAGAAAAATTGAGCTAATACAGGACTAGTGGTTAGGTGATTGCTCTTGATATGCCATGTTTTTAGGATCGAAAGGGTGTAAGAGAATTTTAGACATCAAAACCATCCATACCTACGAACAGAAATTCATAAATAGATTGAAAGATTAATTTATGAAACTGTCTGTACTGGGATTTAAGACCGTGAGCACCGCAAGCAGCCACCACACTATTTAAAAATTTAACAAATACTCCAGTTTGTATAATGGACGGTTAGCAGTTGTTTTACATTCTCTAAAGAAGTCTAAATAAAATATATATATAATATAGTATAGTATACAATACAAAATTTCAAATAAATCGATCAGTTTGAACTGTTTTGTGTAGGTGTTTTTCATAAATAAATTGTCTTTGATTGCTAATATATTATTATATAACTACTAGATTCTTTAATATTATAAATGAAGTACCTACTTAAAGCCGTTATAAAATAAAATAAACTAATTTCACGCAATTTGAAAGAAAAATATAATACATTTTCTTTTTTAGAATCTTGAACAAGTTTTCTTTTTTGCGTTCTAAAACAAATCCACTTAATCTAGTCACGCAATATATCGCTTGAGTCAAGCAATATGTAATTGCCCTTTCCAAACGACTAACGAAAAAGAAACATCTTAAGTCCTATCCCCCGTGAGCTAATCTTTAATAATTATTACCTTAAGTACGATATTGCTCTGCATTATCTGTCGTGTTAAGGAAAATTTCAATTCGTACTATTATGAAAAATTGATGGATTACAACACAATTATTTAACCGTCTAGACTAGTGCTTGTCCAACTTTTTGATCTATGGCACCTTTAAGAAGTTCTGATCGAGTTGACAGTTTTTGTGAGTAATTTTATTTTATTACCGCCAATCAAATAAACGAGTTTAAATTTGGAACAGGATCATCACAGAATACGAAATTAATAGATATAATGATAGACTCAATTCGAGAATATTTTCAGCAATTTTGTGAATCTCTTTTTTAATAACGTTGAAAGAATATTTTACAATTAAGTAAATTATTTTTTCCATCAATCTTTGTATTTTCTTCCTACCATACGAGTTGTTTGATATAAACAGTTCGATATGTTTAAAAAAATCCTTGAAGGTTCTGAAAAATTTACTAGCTAGTTTTAAAGTTGTGAAATTTCATCACACTAAATTGATGAAAATTTTTCATATTTTTATTATATTGAATTCATTGTGAGAACTAGTTCACTATAATTTTAAAGATTACGACATTTTAGTCACTTGAATAATATTAACTTTCGATTCTTAGTAGAAATACATTTTATAAAAAAATAAATTGTTTTTTGAATACCATAATGCCACTTTTTGGATACGTACATTTTTCAATAATATGTCAGTATAACGATAGAGTGATGCTGAATAAGATGTCAACATTACTTAAAAATTGTTGCAAAACTAAATTTTTACTACTTTTATAATGCCAATTCATATTTTAAAAATAAAACACCATTCGTTTGTATTACTTCTTCATATGTATAATGATCAAGACCGGTTTCACTAATAACGAGCATTATTAACTGATCAAACCGGTCCTGATCATCATAAACATGTGGAAGTAGTACAAACAAATAGTTTTTAAAATATAATGCCTTTCTACCAAGAATAAAAGTTATCAATGCCAATTCAATCAATAAAAAGGTGTAAGGTTTTAAATGAGTGTCAAACATTTTTTGATGAAATATTGGGTGAAAACAGAGACAACGCATTGCAAAACAAAGCTTTATCACTGTAAAAACTGAGGAATAAGGACTTAAAAATGTTCTTTATTTTAACCATATTATAACATAATAAACAACGTTTTTTTTTCATTCATTATTTTAAATTAATAATACCTTTTCAATTATTTTCATTTCACATTTAGAGTATTTCTCACTATTATACACTGTTTGCCTTTTATTTTATAACTATTTCAAGTTCAATTTTCTTTTGTGATAATTACAAACATTTTGTTTTATATTAAATAACCTAAATTAAATAACCTAAATATACTGTTTAACGCATTCGATCATCATGCGTACTATAAATAATTGTATTGGGTCTTAAATGTTTTAAAAACAGCATATGATGTAACAAATATAAGTAATTTAAAATAGACTATCGAAAACAATCATTTTGGATTGAAAAGGTAGACAATAAACGCACCGATTTTTTTTGTGTCTCATTGTTATTTTGACAGATAATTTAAAAATATAGCGATGCTACTTAACTATGACAGTTTACTAATCATCTGGGTAGACTACATTTAAAATATATCGCTAATGAGGCTTTTGAATTTACACGTTCTTAAAAAGACAATTAATTGTATATGGTCTTTTTTTTAATTTGATGAACTGGTTTGTGTCACACCGAAGATCATGTCTCCTCAATTATATATTTAGTGTACATATTGGTCTGTCACTAATTTCATAAATGTTCAGTAGCTTATTCTATAAATGGTCAGTAAGAAATAATCAATTGTCAGTTAATAATTATGTTTGGTCCGTAAATATTTGCCAAATAAATTAACTTTAGGTTAGTTTAGTTAAAAAACGATTTATTTTATTAACTGACCAAGTATTGAATAAGTCGCTGACCATTTATTATTTCTTACTAATCAAAAACTGACATAGTAACTAGCCAATAAATACAGTCCTCCTTAAAATTATCTCTCATCTTAAACTTTAAATAAAGCGTATCGATAGTTGTATTCATTCACAAATATATGCGATCAATAATAATTATTGAAAAGGTATATCTCCTCAGATTTATGAAGCTTGGGTAGAAAAAATTTCAATTTATATAACGCATCGCGCTTACATTCTATGACAAAAACTGTCACTAAATCGATTATAAACTATTACGAGACTAATGAGAACGCCCGCCATAGATAAAGATACTGAAATTGAAATACTGAATGTCTAAACTAGCTGTTCTATAGTTTCCGTACTGACGAACTGCTTGTTGTTTGTTTGCCTTGGAATTTGCATCACGTTGTAACTGTGTGTATTTTTATATAAACCACGGACGCTTAGGTCATGAGAAAATTTCATACCTACGTGTGTATGTGATAATAAAAAAACGTCTACATTTACACCTACAGACAGGTCGGGGCTATTATATATATATAAGATGTTGAACCTAACACCACCAACTGCATGAGTGTACACAGCCGTTTAATTCACGAAAGGCTTCAGTAACACAAGAATGATAAATTAAATAAATGAATTAACTCACAACGTCATTTTACAAATAGAGAGTGGCATGAAACTGATCTTTTAAACATGCACTATTATGTTATAAATTGACTTGATCCAGCACTTACTTTAAGGCCATATTAAATATCCTTTGTATACATTATGCACTAAGAATCCTCCAAAGTGATGGCGCTTAATTCGTACTTCATTGAATATAAATAGGAATGAAGGTTACCTTGTACCTCATGTGATCTTGTTAATTTATCGTATACCTAATGTTAGCAATGCTTCAGATCAAGTCAGTGGGGTCTAAAAAGAAAACTCAAAATGTTATATTATACATACTATTAGAGAGGAAAACATTCAAGAGGAAAATGTCGAATAAGGGCAACCGAATTTCCACAATTGATACAGTCCGACTGTATTCAGAGTGGATTTTTCCCTGTAGCGATGACGTATAGGTGCGTCCAGCTGGGAGGCTTCGCGGGTCTTTGTGGAGGCTACATTTGTAGAGAGAAGCGGGAGGCAGCTACGGCGTAGAGGGGTGGGGATTCGGTAATGCCGCAGCGCCGGTCGATGCAGCAGATTTCTGTAGGGGTAGAAACCACCGACGCCCCTTCCCACCCCATTTTAATTCTCATAGTTTATTTATTATACAATACGTTTGATTATTTGTTGGCTGCGGGATTGTTTTTTGTTCCACTTAAAAAAGTACACGGATTTATATCAAAGCGTAAATGTTTTTTAAAATAGAATGTAGAATTTTAGATAAAACGCCAGAGCTTCTGACTCACATACAAAGGCAATAAATCTTCAGTAAGACTGTCTTTATTAGTTCAGTATAAAATTTAAAGAACTCTATTTCATGGCAGTAATACTTGTATGCAATAAATATTATATTTATATCGCAGCTCGAAACGCTTAAAGTGAAACGATGTCTTTTGAGTTATTAATATAATAAAAAAGTTGGTTAAACTGATTTGTGAATTGTCTAATAAGTTTTGGAAATCATTTTTAAGGATGTACTCAAATAAACTTGGAGTTGAAGAACCCTGAATTGTATTAAAAATTATATTTTAATCTCAAATTATGCTGTATTTCCTTTATGAAATTAGAAACCATATTGTTAATGTAATATGATATTTTTTATAGCATAAATGATAATGAATTATGTAATTTTAAAATAATGATAAAGGTTTGAAAACCTATCAATTCAAACCTTGTAATATAAATAAGTCAGAAAGACATTTCAAATACATTTTCCGCGATTCATTATTTAAGATAGAGGCTTTTTTATAAAAAACGAGAAATTTTGACAAATTTCTCAAACCAAAATTTCCCTACGTATACATTTTAGAAGATTGTATTCTTTATAGCAAGGATATTGCTTAAAATATTCCTTAAATGATTTCAAATAGGTATTCAAAACACAACTGTTCCAACTTTTAAATTTTAAAAGTCAATTTTTACGTTTAGAAAAAAGCTATTAAAATAGTAATTTTGTTTCTCGGTCTATTATTTTTGTATAGTATGAATTATAAATAATGTCGACTTAATGCTGCATAAATAAATTTTAGTTTTGAAATATAAGGTTTTAAATTACTCGGTTTTGTCAATGAATCAATCAACCGTGAAAATCTTCGCATTAGTAAACATAGGTAATAATTTAGCCAAACAGGTCAGTATATTTTTAATCATTTGATTTTAGCTTACTTTACAACTGTGTTTGTCTTTTTTTCTTGAGCGATGTGAATGAAAGTGAATTTGCTCTCTACCATCACACTACTGCAACATTTTTGATGATCTTATTTATCTTCCTATTATCTTGTCTTGAGACCAACCAAGAGTAATAAACTCGCTTTGACTTCAAGCAACCATTGATGGTGACTGATCAATTGCCAGAAAAACATAATTATTATTACATCGACGCGTATTTTTAGATTGTAACGTTCTACCCAAACAAAGCCATCTTGTGTAAAATGTAGATTATATATTAAGAACTTTAATCAAAATACTTTTCCGAATATTGATTGAGGATGTTTATTAACCAGACAACATGAGTATATCATCAGGATACTGGCAGAATAGATTGAGTAAAAAAACCTTGTTTTCAGATAATCTACTTTAAACATCTCTACTTACAAACGTTAGTCAGTATTTATTAAACTTACCACTTTATGAGATTCGCTAGTCATTTACAATTTCAATTTAAGTCTTAGTAAATGTTTTTTGTATTAATGTTAATTAAAGTTTTTTTTCGGCGTCCGTGGCGCAGTTGGTAGCGTCGCTGGCTACGGTTACGGATGTCTCGGGTTCGATTCCCGGTGCGGACGGTTTTCATAGATTGATCTTTCGATCGATTTATGGATTTCTGTTCGTAGTCTGAGTCCTCCCTCCCTCCCACTCATCCCATCCTCACGGAGAGGTTGAGCAACTGAGTAACAAGCAGTTCTCGTAGAAAAAGTCTGTTAAGATACCTCCATTAGGAGACCATATGCTCCACATTGGGAGCGGACATGGAAAAAAAAAGTTTTTTGTCAATTATAACAGTGAACCTAATTTAATGTATGCATATTTATTTCTTAAAATTCGGTAAAAAATACGAGGAATATGGCTGAGCTTGTTTTTTTAGACGATGAAGCGTCTTAAAATCTATAGTACTGAATTCATAACACAAAACAGCTGATTTTTTACTTATCGCTGTGTGCCTCTATACCGATGATATATTATATAATGATTCTTTCAAGGTATTCTCAGTCGCTTTAATACAATACACATCAAGTATTCATTTTGTGAAACAATACTTTTCACTATCAAGCTAACATTTTGGATATTACTTAGAATACCTGTGGTTTTTTTCACACAAAAAATATTTTTTTAAAAACTGTCTACAGTGAATTTAGGGTCTATGTGCAAGGTTTTACCTTTTATAATTTGGATACCATAAAAAATCTTTATACAACAAGAAACAATGCAAAAATACCGTACTGTAAATAAGGATGAAAATGACTTATAATTAAAAGTTCGTCTGAACATCGCAGCAGGACGATAGGTATTAGGGGCAAACTTTTACCATTTTCGTTCCCTTAAACCCTAGCGATGCAAATATGGCTTGAGAAAGGTCCTTTGAACTAAACATCTACTTGCCATATATTTAAAGCTAATACGTTTTTCTCGTTTGTCTTGCATTATTTTATGGAAAGTTATATTTTGTTTAAAATACGATTAATTATTAAATGTTCTAGTAAAATTATTTTAGTGCTAGTGATAATATTATTTAACTTGGATCTGCAATTTAGTGGTCAACGTCGTTCGCTTATGTAACGGATGTCTCGGGTTCAAATCTTGGTACGGACAACTTTATAAATTGATTTTTCAATCGATTTATGGATTTTTGTTCCTAAGTATGAATATTTTTTATATCAATATCCTCCGATCCACCCAATCCTAAAAAAAACGGGGCGTAGCGAGAGCGATAAGCTAACCGCTAGTCCTGTCCAAGTCATATCTTTATATGCCTACTCTTTTTTAAGAAAAAAGAGGTTGAGCTGACTGTTGATTTAACTGAGTAACAAGCGGTTTTGTATACAAAACTTCTGTTGAAATAACTCTATTAGGAGTCCATATGCTACACTTTAGGATCAGAAATGAAATGTTAATTATTGAATTCAGGAAACAATAAATTATTCTTTGTCCAATAATTGTATCAAAATGTGTAATCTATAACATAATAGTAGATTTTCTTTAACTCATAAATCATTTCATATGTTCAAATTTTGTTAAATATAATTAATACTTGGTTTTCGTCTTTTGAAATTCAAGGAAGAACTCGAACTGACAGCTTAATTATATTGTTTATATCTAAAGAATTCGGGAAAATGTTATCATCAAGTCTTAAAACTATATTATTGTTGATGATCTGAATAACATTAGTTTTAATACTGGTTTGGTAATAGTGATGTCCAAAATTAATCGCAAAAAAGGACGTAAACAAATACAAACTCTTAGGATGTTACAATTGCAAGTGATCATAATAATAAAATATCAGTAAAAGTTAGTTTAAAAAAAATAATATTGGGATAACTACAAATATTTACTGGTGGATTTTTGGTAAGATAAATATCAGATGACGTAAGATTGTAAGAATTAAATTATTTTTATTGCTGGAACTCATCTCACGTAAAGAGCACAATAAAAGGAAATAAAGGATTTTAACTCGCTATTCAGCCGTGTTCTATTTATTTCCATAATTAATTGATAAATAATTTACCATGTTTGATAAAATATGTTAAAATGAGTTGAACAAG
This sequence comes from Himalopsyche phryganea, assembly GCA_022494535.1. Taxonomy (NCBI): domain Eukaryota; kingdom Metazoa; phylum Arthropoda; class Insecta; order Trichoptera; family Rhyacophilidae; genus Himalopsyche; species Himalopsyche phryganea. The sequence goes on from JAGVSL010000139.1 coordinate 237,217, forward strand.
TGATTCTCATAAATCTCTGTTAGCAAATGGTTGGAAAACGTTAATTTTTTTATCTGAAAGCAGCTAAGTGTTCTGATACGGTTTTATCTGATTTACTAGTTGTTTTCCCAGCTTAAAAGTTCTGGCAGTTACTACATTGTCAACGCCATTATTTTGAAGTAAGACATTAGTCGTTATACAATAATACACTTCCACACAGTCCAGGTATACAGTTGCTATTTCCAATAATTCGAACGATAAAAATGACTTGGATTAACCGGATACATATAATAGCATATCATTGAAGGGGTCTCACATAGCCTATAATCAACCATGTGACCCAGCGATTATTAAACTCTATCAGTGGGGTATATGCAATAAAGTTCCGAGAGTTCTCTCCATTGTGCCGAATGAATCGTTAGGTTTATATGCAGATCCAGTGTCAATTATCAAAAATGAACCCCATTTTGCGTAGCGCTCCTCATCAATCACATTTTAATTAATCAGTGTGACGTAGTGGAAAAATTCATTGACGTCCTATATTTTTTATTGAGAGTCATTATTTTTTTTTTAAGTAAAGGCTAAAATGATGTTTTAAAAAAACTTTTGTTCATTACTCAAAAAGAAATAAAACACTGGAAAATCATAATTAAACAAGTACTTATTTTGAACACCGTTTTAAATAGCCAATATATTACATTAATCACTTTCTTTTCAATATATAAATATTTATTATCAAACAAAAAAACTATATAATAAAAAGTTGAATTGAAAAAAACAAAAAATTCTTTTACATATCCTTAGTAGTAGTTTATCAGTAAAAAAATAAATCACCATAATAAGAGAAACCTGTTTTGATTAGTCTTTTTATTTTATTTAATTTCAATTTTTTTAGTAAAATTTAAATGCTTAAACACACTCTGTGGCGTTATGGTAGAAGTTGATATATTAGATTTATCTTAGCTTACAGGATATAAAATAATGTGACCATTGGTACGTTACCAAAATCTTTAATTGATTATAGACTTATTCAATGGATCTGTTTTATGTATAATGACTAATTTAAGACATCGACTGAGGGTGCTTGATGGAATTTCAATATCAAATTTGGATTATTGAGATTTTGTACACTTCCATGTATTTTGTCATAACGACCCGGGTTTCGCCTTTCGGCATCTTCAGGCATTCGAGCACACGAATGGACTCGAACTGAGAGACAGTAAACAGTGTCTAACGTTTATATAGAAGATACAAATGCGACAAATATTATTTACGAGGTAAGATATTATACGTCTGAGAGCCACACTGATACCTCATATAATATCTTACCTCGTAAATAATATTTGTCGCATTTGTATCTTCTATATAAACGTTAGACACTGTTTACTGTCTCTCAGTTCGAGTCCATTCGTGTGCTCGAATGCCTGAAGATGCCGAAAGGCGAAACCCGGGTCGTTAGTGACAAAATACATGGAAGTGTACAAAATCTCAATAATCCAAATTTAATATAATGACTAACATACCAAATGTTGCTGCTACATATTGTATTGTGATATTAAAACCAATATTTCAAAAACACACATACCAACTTTTGTCATAACGCCACACATCAGAGGTATCTGAATTTGTCCTAAATATAACATCAAACTGAATAAAATCGTCTGGCAACAATCATATTGTAACTTACTGCTGTCAAACGCCCGTTACCCTTTTGATGTTAAAAAAAAATAAAATAATGACGAACCATCAACACTACCATTCAAAAATTCATAATTTATTTCAGTATTTACTGTAAAAGAAATTTTCCTGCCCCAAGTTTCTTGTAAAGTACACCATTGGAAAGCCTTTCCCCGCCCCTAGATTGCCCTCTGAGGCGTTCCACCCCCTGGGGCTTTCAGCCCAAAAGGGGTTATTTGACGTATCGACTCTGATAATTAATACGTTTGATTGGTACAGCTTTGGGGTATATCGCATTTAATGTACCATCGAGCGAGCGATTTGTTTAATTATAGACGATTTAGAGGTCTGGATTATTTTGATTTGGTCAAATTAGTTCGCCGTCATCTTGGTGGGGTTTTTATTTTCTGGAGTTAATAAATAAATCTATTACGTTAATTGAAAAAGGTAAATGAAATCGATTGATTTCAGAACATGACTCCGTTAATTTAGTGAAAAACCGTTATCTGTTTAACATTTTTCTCTATTTGTAATTGCACTTAAGCACTTGTTTTGTGATAATTGGCTACACTCCGTTAAAACGCTTTATATAAAAAAATTAAACATAATTTTTTAGTGCTAATTACATCCATATCAATCAAAAATGTACTCTAAAAGGGCTCATATTCTTAGTAAGCAGTCCATTTTAGAGACAGTTCAGCAATTATGTATACAGAGGTAGAATATGCGTGAAGGCTAAAAATATTCCAACACGATTATGCTGGGCCAGTGTGAAGAACTTAAAATATAGCTATGTTTTACTGCTTTTAGTAATCCAGCAAAGTTTATTCTTCTTTCTGAGTCTTTTATTAAGTGTGGTTGTTTGACATATAAGTAAAATTGATAATTTTATTTTCTTGTGTTATTAATTGTGAGATAAAGAGTGAAATAAAAGAATTATTAAAAAAATACCATCAAATCTATCGAAGGAAAATGTGTTTCTTCTATTCAATAACTAGTATTGTAGAATAAATCAGATGGTTTTACCGATATGTCGCTGTTTGCACAAATTTTATTCTTTTTTTAGTTTTTAGATTTAAATTTTTTTTTAAAGTTTCCCACCAAAATCCACCAAAGTTTCATCGAAATCGGATGAATGGTAAAAGAACGCATACAGGATAAACAAACAAACAAATCCTCATTTTTATATAATACTAGTGATTACCCGGCATGCGTTGCAATACCAGTCAATGAAAGGAAGGATTTGTGTTTTAATTCTGTTTATTGAAGTGCTTTTGGATAAGAGGTCTGCACACGTTGAAATTTCATAAAATTACCCGGTCCGAGCTCGTCATTTTCAGGCCCGGCCAGGCCCAAGCCTGAGTCTCAATATCACACTTGTTACCCAAACCCGACCCGAAGCCCAGATTTATTTTTCTCAGCCCAAAAAAAGTCCGGTTTATTTTTTAATATAGTAATTCATTTATACTTTTCAAAAAATATGTGTTATTGTTTCCATATTTCCAACGATATCCATAGCACATGTGAAATAAACTATGTATGTTATGAAAGCTGTTGCCTTATGGCTGATTCATGAACTGAGCATAGTACGAAATATTTTTCTTAAATTAGACCTCTATTTTGGACATAGGAACAATATTTTTCATTTTTCCGTCTGATTCAAAGATGTCGTTAGTTGGACGTATTTGATTCTTTTTTTGTAGATTTCTTTTTTTAGATTCTAGATTTAAAAGTTTTTCTTCAACGCTAAAATAGAAGCTTTTGCACTTAACTAGTATAATCGTGAAGGATGATATTTTGTTTGACAAAAAGGATTGATTTATTTAGTTGTATTTGAACTTACTGACAAATCCGTCGTTTAATATTCAAATATTTTATTTTTAAATATGACAGTAAGTGAATTTAATAGTATCACCAAAATATCTGAACATTTCAAAAAGTACGATAAGAAAACGTTTACCGGTTAACGTTTTCCGCCGTTCCCTTACGTTGAATGATCCGACGTGGAGAAGTGCCAAAGCTATGCAGATTATCCCAATTCAGCGCGAACTTTGTAAATCTTTTAAGTATAAATTCAGGTAAAGTTAGCAGTCGTGCCGCAAAGAAGTGCCGCATTCCTCGAACTCCAGAACCGAGCTCTCTACCGCAACTTGCGGCTCCACATACATTAATATACACTTATGAGCTTAGCTGTAAAGTAAATGTGGCCTGGAGAATTATTAAACGGCATCTGAAAATATTTTTTTTTTTTATAAACAGTTGAGACTTCCTTCATTGTAAAATTATCTATTAAAAACCTCCACTATATTATATTGTATAGATATGATAATACCTAATACATTTATATAATTCCAATTGTTTTATGTTTGACATGATGTAACTGTAGGTATAGATGATGATGATGATGATGATGATTATGTTGTTCATGTTAGATGTGCAGTAATGTGATTATTGGTCTAGTTGTAATTAAAGACATTTTACTCGTTAGAGAGAGTTAAAATAGATTTGCCGCCGACCATTGCGATCGACGAAGTTGGGAGATTATTATTGCCTTTTTTGTGAGCAATGTAGGTACGACTTCTATTACGTGCGATCGCGCTCTGTTCTATTGCCTGCTCCGTCTATGGTATCCGCGTAAAATGGTAACTTAGATGCTGTTCAATATTTTAGTTCGTCGGTGTTGTCCGTCGTATTTATTCGTTTCCCAACAGATGTCTCCAGTTTGGTGGGCGATGACAGAATGCATCCAGTCATTTGTTCATATATACTGTTGTCAGCTGTCTGTCTCCTACTTAAGTCATCATAACTTTCCTTTTCAGAACGTTTACCTTTTACGCAGCGTATGCAAAATCCGTGACGTATATCGGTCTCCGCTTGATTTTTCTGACTGCATTTTCAAGTGCGTAGCACACTTATTATTTAACTTAAAATATTATTTTTCAATTAGCCTCTTCTATATAGCTGATGAATAACGACAAGCATAATGGTTCGTAAATATGCAGCGTTATCAATAACTGCATTATTATAATCTTCATTTAACGAGATGAACAACGGTTCTTTGACTTTTTATTACAAGTTTACAAGATGCATAAGAAATACAAAACATATTTTTTTTGATTTTTACTGCCAATTATTCTTGGTGGAAAGACATTATATTTCTATAAATTAAAAACGTAGTAATCAACTGGTAAGCAACTAATATCATGGTCATGATTATTGTGGAATTATTACAAAAATTTATTCGTAAATGAAAATGTCAATATATGGCTTTGTAGCTTACGCCACCGCACCATGCATTTAGACAGTACATCTAACGAAGAAAATGGTAAAATAATTTTGAAGAATTGAGAAAATGGAATAAATATTATATTCAAATTATATTCAAATAAGGAAAAAATAATACACCATTTTCATTGCTGAAAATTTTCACATATCTAGGAAATGTCAGCCAAACAGCCCTTGCAACTGGCGACGTATGAGTATATAACCAACGCGAAGAACAGTTTTGAGGAAAATTGTTTGATTACGGTTTTGGCCACGTAGACAAAAATTAGGAGCAGTTAAGTCTTGAGAATTTCAGCATTATAAACTCGTTCCCAAAGAAGTAGAGAAAAATTCATACAGCAAAATATTTAATTTTGCAATAATTGTCAAATATTTTTGACATGAAATCAAAACCATTTCTGAGAGTTGATTTAAGTATGCTTAACTATAACACGATCTGACGTCTTTTTTTTATCTAATGTTATTTTAGAATAACTTAAAGTAATGTTACAATATTAAATCAATAAAATTATAAGAAAATGAAATTAAATAACAGTTATTTCACATCTCTCCGATGTAGGTATTTATTTTACATTATAAAAGGAGCATAGAGCTATCACACGGGGTCTCCAAGACATCTTGACACCCGCCAATCGTTTCGCTTTGTCATCATTCTCTACTTATGCCGATCACGCCCTTTGGATAGAACCCGACAGGAGACCCCAAAATCCTACCGATCGGAAGAAGTATACAATATCGAATAAAAATCTGTATTTAGACATAGTTCTAACTTCTAACGATAGCGTCACACCAAATTGCTTATTAATAATATTATAATCTCCATCCATAATAATATTATAATCTATCTATTATGGAGATCATCCATTATCAATCATATCAACTTAAATGAATAATTATATATAACTAATTTGTATCGTTTTAAAGCTATATGTCAAGTTTATAGTTAATGACGATGCGATATTTAGGTAACAAAATACTTGTCTTTAGTTGTGATGAAATCAAGGAAGTTTTTCACAGTTTTACTGGCTTACTTTATGGAAAGATCTTTAAAATATATCTTGAGCTTACAATTTAGCTATTTATTATTGAAAAATTTATTTAAATTTAATACGATCAAGCCCGTAGATTTTTTGGAAAATAAGTCAGTCAAAAATTGTTTTTATAATTGAGTGGCTGAGGTATCAAAAAAGTTTTAACCAACAAATGATCTATGTTGACTTTTTAATGAAAAATCATTTTACTGGAGCTTACGAACAGTTAAAGTGCACAAAGTTACTCTTAGATTGTTATTCATGGCATTACCGTTGCTGAAAGAAGATAATCAAAAGAAAAACTTCCCAGAGAAATAATTTTTCGTTAAAAATAGAACTTAGGCCATTTTTGTTGGTCAAAACCTTTTCCAGACAACACATTCAATTACAGCTATGCTCAAATTGAATTCCTAGCCACCAAAAATAAAAATTAAATTTTGGTAAAATATTTCCCAATACAAATAATCGATAAATCAATAGGAGCCTGTTTTTTGGACAAATTTAAATATATTTATATTTTTTTAACTAGAAGTGAATGTCAAAGATCGCCTTATAATACCGAATTGTGTATCTCAAGTTTATAATCTAGTGTTATTGCAATTACATAATCAACCAATTTATTTGTTTTGTGCAGTTAATCTTGTTGAGTAAGAACCGATACCTATAGTTTTTCTCCAGAGCTTTTTTTTATATTTAAATAACACAGGCGAGCTTTCCAAGCCCAAATGCAATACTCGAGAGTAGGGAAATAACAAAAATATCATAAATAACATTTTTTATCACTTCTTACAAATCCGCCCGCTTCCGTACAATATATAACTCTCCTAGAGAGTTGTTCGACTACAAACTCTATTATACGAACGAAGGAAATCTCTTACGTGGAAATTGACAAGTAGGTAGTACTCTGACGTTTTCCCTGCAAAATAGTGCAGTTTCCAACAGAAATAGGAAATAACATACTACCAAACTACATTGAATGAAATATGTTCCGTTGCGGGGACTTGCTTGCTTATTTTCTTGCCATATCTATTATATTATATATGGGTCAACTTATTTGAAATATATATCAATAGGTTTTCCAAGTCGCAAAACGAAACTTTTACAAACTTTCATTTATTTTTTTATTTTTATTTCAGTATTTTACATGTTGATATATCAAAAAAGTCTAACCTTATTATGTTTCATTATCAAAAACACTTTACAGTTAAAATATTTATCATCACTTACTCTATGACACTTAATATTTATTTATTGATACAATGAACTCTTTTATATTATACAGATTGTCATGCATAAAAATAAATCTATCAAATGATTATTTCAAATAGCAAACCGAAGCTGGTAACTGATATTCCGAATACGTTTATATTTTATTTTCATTATGTTTTATAATTTAATTTGATGTATCTGTTAGCAGAACACAAATCCATTAATCGATTAAAAAAACAATTTATAAAACTGTCCGTACTAAGGCTCCAGCCAGTGAGTTCCGTAACCGAAGCGAACGACGTTGATCACTGCACCACAATGCAGTTTCATAAATTGATTTCTGTTTCGAAGGCAAAAGTTTTGCAATATCTGAAAAATTTCCTCTTAACCATTGAGAGGAATTAGCTAACCCCTACTGCTGTCTTAGCCCTATCTTTCTATGTCTAATCTCATCTAAAATAAGAGAAGTTTAGTAACTGAGAAACAAACAGTTATCTAGGAAAAGTTTTGTTGACGTACAAATATTAGTAGTCCATATGCTCCACATTGGGAGCAGACATCAAGAAAAGCAATACAGCGGTAAAAAATACATGAAATATTACATTGATTATTCCTAGCACAGTAAAATGTGATATCATCTTAATTTATCAAATAGTTTAACTATATATTGAATAATAAAATAATGTTAACCTTTAATTTTTTATAGAATACAAAAATAACTAATCCAATACTATTTAACATTATTTTTGTTTTGTTTTCAGGTAAGAATCTTCCACCACTATGCCAGCAGTTCCTGGCTTTGATATACACAAGTCAATAATTTTCAATCTACTTGGTCAACACATATTTTCATGATAATAACAGTAAGCCTTCATATGTCATATTGTCACCCATAAAACATTTTCTTTAATTGAATGATTTTTTTCATTCACAAAATTTTATTGATTTCATTTTAACCATTAATAATTTAGGACTTCAATTATTGTTTTGTATTATGTATATTGATAAAAGTATAACCAAAATCGTCAAAAGTAAATTTTCTCAAAAATTTATATTTTAAGCATATATTGTTGTTAATATTTGTTCTATGTTATAGTTTATTTACCTCAAATACATGTTTTATGTTTGTATTAATAAAGGCAGTCAAACAAAACCATTTTTCGGTTCGTATTTGTTCGGTACGTACAAATTATGTACAGTGAATTTCATTATTTTTTATCATGATAATTGATGGTATTAGAATTATAAAAAATCCTGCAATTCTCGAAAGTTAAATTTTCTTCTTAAAATCTCGCTTAAAATCTGAAAATGAATTTAACTTTTCTCATAATGGTCAATGATTTAATACTATTTATATCCAACGTCACCACCACGAATCGTTCACATTTAATTTGAAAACACTAACGAATTATGAGAATATGTTCTGCTACATATGCCAAGCTTTTATTTAACCTTCTATTTTGATTACTTTACATACAATAAGCAAATAAATTTCTCCCTCGAAAAAGGTTCCGCGCAAAAGGGTCAACTCGAGCCTTCCTCCATTTTGTCCAACCCTTAAATATGGCGACACTTTGGAGTACTTGCTCAATTTTCAACTACCATATTTCGTGGGTGGGAAACCCCGTACGGACAATTAATACGCATTCCAGAAGTAAGTAACATGCCCATTATGAGATAATTACTTTTAACCATAATTTAGTTTAACGCATCATTTGTATTTTATATAAAGTTCTTTTTAATTGACAGCTCACTTAAAGCATTTTTATGCCAATAGCAATCATTTAAATATCTTATTTGATATATGAGTAGTGTATTTTTTGTACTCTAAATATAACGCGTTAATTTTAAATCTTCGTGTTAAACATCGAATTTTATATATGATCATGACCGGTTCCGGATCATGGCAAAATCTCATAACCATGAAAAATCAAATAAGAATGAAATCATAGATTTTTTCATAATATTTAATATTACATACACTTTGGCCTCGTATAACACGGTTTTGATATAGCACGGTTGATGAATTGTGACACATTTTATACGACACGCTTTATATAGCATGGTTTCAACATTTTCTTTCTATAATGGAAAGAAGTTTGGAGTTAAAAAGGGAATTACATCAAATCTTGGCTCCTTATCACGAAATACTCAAAGCTGTATACGGTAAAAGCAAACAATCGCTTATTATAGAAATTTTAAAGTCTTTATCCAATACTACTCCAGAGTCCTCCGATAATATGTTATTATATTTTTTCAATACATACGTAAATGTAAATTTTTTTGATTTCTTATTGGAAAAAATAAAGGATATTAACAAACTTGTATTAAAGGATATTAGCGAATTTGTATAACACGACGTTTTTGTGGAACCATATAACCGTGTTATACGAGTACCAAATGTATTATTTCAGGCAATAATATGACACCGCCCCGTACTTACGGGGCGGACAGGGGTCTTCAAAACCCGTCTACAGAATTTTCCTATTCATTCAAATTTAATATGTAATATCTCACCTAAGGCGTTCAAAAATAATTTGTCATATTTGTTTGTTTACCGTTATTTGTTTACCGTTAGAAGTAAACAAAAAGCGGGCGATACTTAGGGAAAGTATCACTAGTCCCTCGGCCTACCAGCTGGCAGTTAGTGGCCGACCAAGCCCCGCGGCTTGGCCCAAAGGGATGACCCTATCATAAAACCACTTGCTGTGTTTTTTTAATTGAAATTGTGTATTTTAAACGGTGTTTATGTATCTGTTATTGCCGTCAAGGAATTTATAAGTGTAAACTAACTGCAATCAAAGAGAAAGTATACTGAATACGACCGGGTTTTAATAGAAGATGAAGGAACCTGTGAATTATCCTTGCCACCACGCAGGACCTGGGCAGTGAAAGTGTGTTGACGCTCCACTTCCCCCTTGAGCAGTAGAGTACTTCTCTCAAATAATACTTTTAAATTAAACTATAAAAAAACACTTTTTTTCTAATTAATTATTCATCAGTTGAAAATGCTCGCAATGAAAAATACTGGTATTGATCACAAAACACAATTTATTTGTACTGAAATATGAAGCATGTGAAAGTAGTACAAAGGAAGTGTGTTTTATTTTTGAAATAACAGATATAACAGTTTTCTCATTATTTGTATCTCTAATAAACAGTATCAGTCAAATATTTCATAAATTAATGGTATGACATATTCCAATGTCATAAACTAAATATTTGCGTTTCCAGCTCTCATGCTGCTGATGTCACATCGCTGCACACTGCATGTCGATTGCCGTTTGGTTTCAATTTTGGTCCCAATGTATACTAAATGTGGTCCCTACTTCCTACTTGTAACTCTCTTACAAATATTTGCTGACCTCTGTCAGGAATTATCAACACTCAATAATAGCATAAAACATAATTTAACATTTTAATAAAAAGCAAAAAGTTGTATTAACGTACGACTTTTCCAAGAGACTTGTTTTATTTATTCATTATAGCTGAAAGCGATACTCAAATAAAAATAATGAAAAAATCGGTTTATTGGGCTTATTAAGAACAACATTAATCGCTTTTAATGTGTTAACTGTCAATTCTTGGTAGAAAGGCATTATATTAAAAAAAAATACTACTTTAACATGTTTGTAATGATCAGGACGGGTTTCGCTCACCACGAACATTATCAACTGAAAGTTAAAACACTATTAATATTTATTTTAATTGAATTTTTAGGAATTCGTGTAGAATTCATTTATCGAAATTGGTTAAATTGAATGATTTATAAATGAATTATTATAAAAAATAATATTTAAGCAATCAATTGTTATTGAAGGTCTTTATACTCCTTATATTTCGTTGTTATAACAGTCGGGTGTAGTAAATTTTTCTCGTTCTCGCTCAATTACATGTAAAGTCAAAGGTGCAAGCGAAATATTAAGCCATGCTGGTGTTTGTTCTTTTATCCTACTTACTCATACGCAAGTGAGGTTTTGTGATGGAGATAGAGATACATCCACCGTACGCCAATCCATTACACGGTTATAACAAATGACCAATGTCCAGTTTAAAACCAGTTATATTTCATTTGGTTGGTTCAGGTAACAAATAACAAAGAATTTAGTTTTGTGATAGAAATAGTCTAGAAAACTGTTTCTGAACATTTTTACACATCCAGACTAGTAATGTATATAACCGCCGGATTGCATTTTTTTGTATACCAACAGGCAATTTCTGTGGAACGGCACCGAACGCCAGCCATAAGTTGGTAAACACTGGTAAACGTAAATTTGATGGTAGCGTGAAACCGAAATAGCTATCAGACTTATCCTATGACTTTTATCTTATTAACAAGTTCAACCAAGTGAATGGTAATTAAATCAATGAATTTTATTTTGATATCTATAAAAATAATAAATTATATTGATATTTTATAATCTGCTAATATTCCGTAATTCAATTATGTATCTCCTAACAAAATATGAATCGCTGATGCTGAAGAAATTCATTTGACAAAATGTTATCTGAAAATTATTGAAATCGTGTTATACGCGGTAGGTAATCATGCTGCGCTGGACCGTGCTAAATGGGACTGTGCTATGGAGAGCGTGCTATATGAGAGACTGTACATACATGTAAATTTATTTATTTCATACTTTTTACAATATTTCGTTACTTATCTTCGTAGTATTTTAAATCAATATGAAACGCATGAAACAAATTCCGCATGATAAAATAAACTGAAATCATTCAGCTTAGACTCAGATAAAATATATTTCCCGTACATATATATCAAAATCAATTTGAAGATGGCACGTGATAAGTTGAAAGGCTCTGGTGGAAAGGTATGAGTACGCTATACAAGCAAGAGGAATGGGCTGGCCTTTTTACGTCCGCAAAAATACTCGCGTCCCACGCTGCTTACCACTTACCACGCCCCGGCGGTTGGGGTCTACGCAACTGCAAGGTGTGGATTCACTAATCCTAACAAACCAGAAAAAAAAACCTTTTTGATAGTTTTCACTCACTAAATATATCCATGTACATATCATTGAACTAGCATGCAAAGTACTTATCCGTCAATGATGATTGCAAAGAAAATTAAAAATAGCTTAGTGATATTTAAAAAAAGGGAATATACCTTTATTGAGAAAAACAAAATATTGACATTAATATATATTTCCCTTGTCAATATTTTACTTCTTTCGTTCGTTCTTACTTTCTCTTCTTTGTTGTTTTTTTTAACCAACCATGTCCGCTCCAGACGTGTAACATAGAGACTCTTTATTGATTTTATCTCAATGGAAGCTTTTCTGCTAACTGCTTATTAATATCTCAATATTTATAAACTCAATAAACTCAATATTTTTTATGAATTCGGTGGTAACTTTGTGGAAGTTCATTTTTAATATAAAATAGAATTAAAAATTGATAACTTAGTTATTCCACTTGGTTTAACATTAACGTGACGCGTTTCGCCTCTTTAAGAAGCATCTTCAGACTAACCTTATCGCAAGGTTATTTATTTTTAAGGAAAACGATGTTTTTAATTCTTAAAAGGGGTGAGGTTGTGTTTTATTACATTCTATTGGACGTGTGGAGGGGGGTAAGGTAGGTAGAAATACTGTTACACTATATACAAATCAATTACTGGTACCTGGGTGTGAAAACCCCAAGGGGAATAAATTTAATAATGGCGAGCTGCCTGTTTTGTTTCAAATGTTATTAAATGCTTGTTACTCAGTTGCTCAACCTGTTTTTTTCAAAGAGTGTAAGGATAGAAGAATAAATTGATAGTTATTGCACGTGGGAAGCTTATAATATTGACCTAATTATAAGATATTTCAAAGGATTGAAAAATATCTTTTTGTTTACATTTAAAAAAATTACCGTACGCGTCCAATGTGGAGCATATGGATATCAAATGGAGGCATGTCAACAAAAATTATTCTAGGAAAACTGTTTATTATTTAGTCACTCAACTTCAACTTCGAAACCAAGGATAAAAGGAGATAAAATCAGAACAGTAAGCTAAGCGCCTTCGCTACATTCCGTTTTTAGTATCAAATATTTGAGACGGAGATCTATTTTCGAACAACAATCCATGAATCTATTTAAACATCAATTTATAAAAGTGTCACGGACCACGTGAACACTGCAAACGAAAAGCTCGACATTAACATTTTTAGTGTCAGGAAAATTTTACTTCTACACACTATCATTTCAAAGCAAGCAACACATCGGTAGCCTGACGCTACATACAAGCTTTGGCGAGTTAACTCGATCATAAGACTCTACAGTCTACAGGTTAACAAGTTGAATACTGGTTCAACGCTGTTTGAGAAAATGATATTTTTAATTACAATGTTGGAAATATATTTTCAATACTAAATTATCTCGGAAAATCCTGTATTATGTAGGTGTTAGTGGTTCCGATGAAATATCTAAATAAGATTTAGACTAAATATTGTGTTACTGTAATGATCTTAAATTAATTGATATTAGAATATAAGATCGTTAAAAAAAAATTATTTCGATAAAAAATTCTATGTGATTTGAATCAGTGAGATGAAATCTTTACGTTTTCTTTTCCATATTGAATGATTGCCACCCGTAGCAAAAATATACTACGTTCACTTAGGCCCGTGCCCTACTACGCCGAATGCGTAGACTGGCGTAGAACCTCCTAAATGCTTGTAGACGTGATCTGCGGGTAGGTAAAACATGTGGACATTTATCAAATCGGCATATTTTTCTGCCGATATCAAAAAGAGATTTTTTCCGAATCTCGCGAACAGTTTGTGAATATTGTTTTTTTTATTCCAATTTCATGTAATCTATATTTAAGTTTCCTTAGTTCTGTCAGCACAGCGGCGATTGTTATGTTATAAAAATATTTATCTTTTCTTTACGTTTCCATTTTTCTGTCATGTTTTGTAAACTATAGTATTTCGTCTGAAACAAAATAGTCAAATGAATGTTGACTATTAGGTTACTCACATATCTTTTATTTATCTACTACTGTAGGTACTCACGCTTTCATTATTACTATTCTTTCTTCGTAATTCATATAATTCTATTTTTTAGAAAACATAACTTTATTTTGAGCTCAAACTCTCTCGGTCTTAATAGTTATTAGTTACTTTTCCATCGCAGCTTGATGTAAGTGCTGGTAAATCCTGTAAATCGTTGGACTTTTTTTACGAAATAAATGATTGATTATAATATATTGAATAATTTTTTACTACGATACAGTTTCAGATAAATTAGGAAGCTTGATTAAAATACAAAAATAAATAATGTTCAATTAAAAACGTTGCGAAGTCAGAAATTTATTAAAAAGTTTTGTAGTATGCAATAAACATAAAAATGTTAATAACTCAATCGTAATATCAAAGACTGTTTTGCTCATATATATTGTTGCCTCAGGTAAACAAGGTTCCATATGCCGTTTTTTTACAAAATCACTTTTAAATGCAGTTTTATTCGCATTAAAAATACGGTATTTAAATATCAGTATTTAAAAAACCTTACACTTGTCCGTCAAACCATCTAAATTCAAATTAGAAAAATGATCTCTCTGAAAAAAATACAGATGTTACAATGCATCAATGTTCTATCTGAATATATAATTAGAAATATCACGCGTAGGATATCACAGTCTAAAGAGTGGTCGTCTTTTTCATTCACATATGTCAATGCATAAGTGTATTTCATTCAAAAAGTTACATTTTCTGAAATTTAAAATTGCTTCTCCTGAACCGTTTTAGTTTTTGCAAATAGAACCTTGTTTATCCAAGGTGACGATATGGTTAGTACAGTATCATACTGAAGTAGATAATCAAATTGATTTTCAAAAAAATCTAACAATATTATATTATGAGATTTAAAATCATCAGTGAAACAACAAAACACTGGATGCATTAAAGTTGGTTGCCCCACCTCCACCCGTTATGTGTATGCAGTCGCTGTTTCATGACTGCCTTTCATAACGCAATAACGATCAATAAACGAAAAAAAATTACTCCTCATATTCTTGACCCGATGCAGAGCTGCACGGGACTGATCTTTTAACCACGCACTATTGAGCTTAAAAAAAAGTTAGAAAAAAGAAAATGTGACTTGCTCAGCCACTTAGTTTAAGCGATATTAAGTATCCTGTGTATCCGTATACTGAGAATCCACCGTAGCGCTAGAGTCTAATCTACTCTGCATTGAATCTAAAGAGGAATCGAGAATATTCTGCTCCCCGTTTAATGTTGCAAATTTATCGAATGCCTCAAAGTTGGCCTTGGTTGAAATCAAGTCAGCGTGGTCTATTTGACCCGTATGAGGACGAACCACAGCAAACAGCTCTGCTTAGCGTCCTGATGCTTGTATCCACAAGTGCCATCCAGCCTTTCAACCAACTTGCCCAGCCCAAATAGTTTACCGTTGAACTTGCCATGGCCGGTTATAAACTGGCAAACCCAGTATCCAGGTAAAAGACACCATTAAAAAGCAACAGCACGCTTTTAATATTTTGTTTGTAGATTGTTGCAAGCGAATACAGAACATTTTAATGACACATAATAACAAAATACTCTCAAAATATCCAAAATATAATAGGATTCTTTTTTTGGTAAAACTTTGATAAAGAAGCATTGAAAAATTTAAAACATTACATAAACTATTTTACCACTTCTAAGAGAATTAATTGCTACTTTTAATAAGTATGAGTGTTTGCTAATTTAGGTAAATATTGTTATTTTCACTTTAAAATTGTATGTCTACGCTTTTATATATTACGCAGTTTTTTGATAGAATAAGCTACGTTGCTGATTTTTACAAGTTATTTTTGACTTTATATAATTTTCAGTATTTCACATGATACTTTCAACTTTTATATGAAAAGTTATCCAAATTTATAAATACGTTGTTCGTTAATACAGTTTTTGGTAAACTGTATTAGAAAATAGCGTGTCAAACGAATTTTTGCACACGTTCATTTACGTAACAAGGTTTTGCTATTAAGTACAGTTTTGTCGGTGGCCAAAGTTACATATTGGTTGGTGACTATAATTTTTCGAATAATAAGCGAACACTGTATTCAAATCACAATTATCGTATGTTAAATAAACATAATCATATTGCTCAATGTTATTCATAATTATGAAACATTGAATTATTTCAACAATTAATGTCAAATGAGGTTGTTAAAAGCAAAAACGCTACTGTGCATCAGAGTCATATAGTGAGAAATCAAATAAAACCGATACTGCGGTAATGTCATCGCATATATTTTGCATGTTAACTTATATAATAATTTCAGTTTTCACAGTTAAATAGAGATATTGTTATTGATCTGTTCAATTGCATACACACACAAGACTATGGAGAATATATGTGCATTCATATTTAATTTTAGACATTTTGTGTACAGTATTTTCTTAAAATTCACACTTTTAATACATATAAACATATTTTCGATTCCAATAAAGAATAAAAAATGACTTATCAAAGATTTCCATACTTCAAAGCCATTTTTCATCCATTATATTATGTTAGAACTCTCAGTAAATTCAAGATCTGTTGGAATATCTAGAATTTGTCTATATTTAAGCTAATCCAGAGTGTTTTAATTAAATACTTATCAGCAAAAAAACAACATAAATGCACATGGAAAGTAATTTTTGGGTCCGTGGTGCAGTGGTCAACGTCATTACCTTCGGTTACAGATCTCACGAGTTTAAATCACAGTACTGATGGTTTCATAAATTGATGTTTTAATCGATTTATGGATTTCTTTTCAAAGCTATGGATGTATACGATGTCTGAAATTCCCCCTCACTCATCCAATCCCTACAACAAAGCGTCGCAAGAGTGATTAGCAAAACAAAATTCCTGTCTTAGCCGTATACTTCTATCGCTACTCTCTTCGAAAAAAGAGAGGTTAAGAAACCGAGTAACAAGGAGTTCTTATAAAAAATTATGTTGAGATACTTCCATTATGAGGTTATATCGATGGCCTAGTTCCATAGTGATACAACTATAAATTGTTAGTTTTGAGATATGGCTGATCGAAGTTTTGACTAATCTAACCCGACTTGTAAAAAGTGATGACTAATTATTTGTATCACTTTTTTATTCAAATGCGTGGTCAATAGTTTACAGTTTTAGTATTAATGATAGTATTAACGATTCACAAAAATATATTTCCACAATACGATATTTATGTGTATGGAACTGAGAAATTGCTTAATTTTGCTGATTTAAATATGCAAATATGCCGTTAACTTAACTCAAATATCAAATTTTTGACTCATCGTCCTATCGATATGCTCAAATACAATATATGCCACGTAGGTATTCTTGACTGTGGAAATGTTTATTTGAGAAAACATTCAGTTAAGTAATCAATATAATAACACATTTTCTGATTTAAAAACTTAACTTATTTAATTTAGTAGACATCGTTTGCTTAACATAAATTCTGATTTATGTAAGCAATTAAATTTTCTAGATTAAGTTATATGTAAGGAGTATTTATTACAAAAAAAAGTTAGTGAGTATTCAAGATTGAGAAAGCGGCAGATTTTATGCTTCTTTTTTATTACTTTTCCGATAATATATTCACCCCGTTTTTATTGGTTCGGAAATTACAGAATTCCGATTCGTTGCCTGTCACGTAATTAAGCAATTACGGACAGTTTTCGTGTGACTTTTACGGACAATAAACTAACGTAGCTGTTACGAACACCCGTAGGCGTTATATGTAATTTTATGAATGAAGAATAGCTGATATAAACGATTTTGGCATCGCATATTTTTCTATAAAAAAGCATTCACAAAATATAGGAACTTTCGACAAATAAAATTAACTCAGTCAACTTTAATATTAAAAAAGAAAAAAATACAGCAATCGATTGAAGTTTTATAGATTATATAGGAATTCAGTTCCAAATGTTGTATAATTTAAGAGATTTAACTTTAGGTATAGAATGTTTTAAGTGAAGTTTTAAGTAAAGATTATGTGGATCCGAAGGAATATCTTCAGGTTATCCACTTATACTGTCGTCGGCCGTATGTTTTCTTCCTTAGTCATCACTTGCATTGATGACATGCTTTATCGTTAATTATGTAGAATTGGCGTCGTCTATATCAGTTAGCGCTTGAATTTGCTGGCTGCATTTGGATCGGTGTTAACCTTTTTAAATGTTATTTGCAAATTTGCTTCGTCTGTATTGATGACTCGTCACAGAAATATTACCGTTTTTATTCTGAAACAAAACAAACAACAAATATTTTAGGATTTATCCAATACTCTGTTATTTGTGATTATCAAATTGAGATATACAGTAGATTGCCATTTTGACACAACGATATCATCAGAACCAGTTCTATTTTTCCAAACGTAATATCTCAACCTCTCAAAATTAATGATTAAAATAAAGCTTTTTTATTTATTTAAGATAAACTCAGTTTTATAATCTAAGCTAAATTTACTTTTTTCTACTAATAATATTTAATAGTTTTGAATATTTTTTTTATTTTTGTCGAACAGTTTTTATAATAAATAAAATAATTACTTTTGTGCGGATTGATTATCGTTAAATTCCTTTTTAAAAACGATTTTCAAATGTACAAATTTATTATATATTTGAGGGTCTATTTTGTTGTTACCTATTACAATTGTTTAATCTTGACCACCCCTTAAATCAATAGAGCACACACAATTAAAAAAAGGCATAAAAACAACCCTTGAGCAAAAGCAATCTCGGGACTGTTGTGCAAGGAAAGGAACTAATTCCTGCAAGATATTATCTTTGGACGGAGGCTTGAAACGCCCTGAGTGGTGATAAAAATAAGGATATTGCGCTGCTCTTGCGCCACGCTAAGGTTCAAGTGCTTGGCGAGCTTTTGGAAGCTTTCTACTATGCTGGAGTACGTTGAATAGAAACGAGAAAATTTTAATTTTATTTAATATTTATTTATATAATTGTCGAATAAGCTACAGGATAATTCAAATTTATTCACTTTTTATAATATGCTAAAATAAATTTTATATACATTAACAAAACAAAATTGACTTATTAAAAAGCAAAGAAGTATTTATACAGCAAATATTTTAAATTTTATTTGAGCCAAACAACTATTTAGAAATAAAAAAAATCGATTTATATAATGGAAATTAAGTTCATTTTTTTCAACCAAAAATGAACCATATTCCAATAAAAATGTAATTTGACAAATACAACTGTTAAAATCTATTACATGTTTTCTAATTTTGTATGATTTGAGTATTTCAGAGGCAAAATTGTATAATAATATTATATATTATGACATAATATCTTCTTCGGCAATGTTTGATCGTTAGGACTTTTCAATGACCTTTATTTAAAACATACGCGTAACATTCTGTTTCAATGTGTGTATTATTTTATTAAGTAGATTTTGGGCTCACTGATAGAGACAATGGTGTTAGAGTTCATTCTTTACTGCTGCGGTGAATATAGGTTCAAATCTACACTAACTTAAGGTGACTTTTCAATCAATTGAAATATCTTTGAAAGGCACGGATATTCGGATTGTTTACTCCCACTTTCCCATCTATCTTATCATAGAAACGGAGCGTGGTGAGAGCATTTGACGTACTGCTTGTCTTTTCTAAGAATAATCTTTATATCTCCACCTTCTCTGTAAAACAGAGTCTAAAAAAATATGTTGATACACTGAATAACGGCTCAGTTCTTGTCAGATCAGGTAAATTTAGTTGTTTTGATGTACGGAGGCCAGAGCATCTCAAATTCTCTATTTAAATCTGTAGTATTGGCGGTTGTTTGCTTGTTGCTTGGACATCATGACGACATAATTAAATGAAAATATGAGAAAAGAAGGATAAAAAACTTGAAGAAAAAGAATAAATTATCCACCTCGAAAAAGAAAATTTGTTATCGAAGGTCTTTAGAGTATCTGAGGTTAGCTATGTGTATTAAAATGTGTCTCGCTGCCTTGTAAGGATAGTTTCGGACGAAAGAGTTCAGAGAGGTTTCAAAAGTAATACGGTACGAGATTTGCTGAAGTCTGTCTGTGAATTCTCATCATAATCTTTGAGGTTTCGAATTGATTTGTTTGAAGTGTTGACTTTGGAGCTGTAGAATTTCTTCGACAGCTTCACGATGTGATCATGAACTGTTTCCAGATCCAGATATCTGTGTAGGGTGATGTTGCGAACATCACAAGTTGTTGCGTCAACATGTTGCGAGTCTTGTTTTGTATAGTCTGTGGAGCTTAAAAATGTTTTACAGCATTCGCGTATCCGCAGATGGACGTATAATTGCGGTGTACCGAAAAAGCTTGCTCCTTAGAGCAAACCTGCTGTTTTTACCTATCGTTGTCTTCTCGCGAATTCTTCTTAAAACAACCACTGTCTATACGCTGCATTATAAGTCTATATGCTCCACATGACGAGTATATATATTAACAACATCGGTCCAATACGTTAGTTCTTTCATAGATTTCACAGATTGATCAAATTTTAGGACATCTTAATTTAATAAGGACAATTGTTTGGTTATTACTTTGAATACGTGTGGAGAAATTAAAAATGGAAAAATGTAGTTAGGAAAAGTATATTTTTTTTTGCTTTTCTTCTCTCACTGCTCGCCGTTATGTATATCGGTAGTGAGTCGTGAGGTATTGGGAATATTGATATCAAAGTAATAGTGTTTTAACACAATTCAATAAATTGACAGAAAAATCAATTTTGAAAAGTGTACCTACGGGGGTTTGAACCAGTTGACTCAGCAAGTGAATAAAAAAAGCACCAAGAGCGTTCAACACTTCGTTACAGGATCGCTTTATTTAATCCAAAAATAAATATTTATTTGGTTTTTGATTTCCGAAATTCTTTTTTCAACTTTTCCTTTATTTTAGTTCGCTCAATAGAAACCACAAAAACTTGCCAAGCGCGATAATCATCTTCAGTTTGCTCCGTCTGTATAAGCAAGCTTTAATAACTTCTACATAAAAAAGAACTAACCACCAAGAAGTATTAAAGAAAATAGTGTCAGAAGAAAAGTGTGAGAGAGAAAGCACTGAAATAAACTTTTCGAAATGAAAAAGCCGCACGGTTCAGAAAGATGATGACGAATTGTCGGTCCTCTCCTTCCACTCGTTAATGAGAAAACTTATCTCACTTGGCGACGAGCTCTTTGGCATTATATTTGCTTATATCTACACAACGGTCACTTGTTTTATCCACTTATCTTCACTTCAGTTCTGAAGTCTTTATAAATATTTATATTTTTACAATTATGTGGCTATTATGAATACATGTTTTTTCTACTATCAGATAGTAGAAGATTATAATATTTTCAGTACAAAGACAGAAGGCTATTAGTCAAAAAACCTTGTTTGAAGATAATCGACTTATAAGAAAATCATGAAATTTAAGACACTCTATTTACACACCTTAACCATTATTTATTGAACTAACCACTTTATGAAAATCGTTCATTATTTACGAATTTGATTGAATTAATAGTAATTCTAATTTAGTAATTTTAATTAAACTGGTAATTTTCTTCTTCTTCTTTTTCCATATTCACTCCCTTTGTCGAGCATATGGCTACCACGTGCCGTCTCCATGATGCCCTATCACCCGCCATTCACTTTGCTTCCTCCCATGACATGCCAGAGTCCCTCAGCTCCGTCGAGTACATCCTATAGATAGTACCCGATGATCTTCTAGGAAGCTGGAATCTTTAAAGTCAGGTCCGCAAGAGACAAGCTGGATTAAGACTCTCCAGAGGCATCCGCAGCACGTGACCCAGCCAGTTTCAACGTCTCTTCATAACCGCCGATGTCACAAGGCGTTGTCCGGTTCGTTCTCTAAAACTGATTTTAATTAATAATAAAATTAACGATATGTTTTTTCTACTAATATCAGTGAACGAAATCGACTTAATTTATATTGGTTTCTTCCAATTACGCAAGAAATATTTATGCAAAATGGTTGATCTTGTTTTTTCAGACGATAGACCGTTCTAAAACCTATCGTACTGAATTTATAACGCAAAACAGCCGTTTTTTGACTTATCGCCTCCTGCCACCATGTCAATGCCGGACTCTTTTTTCGGGATTCAGAATTTTTCAATCTCGGGATCCCGGGATTGGTCGTTAAGTGGAATTTCATGTGTACATGCAAAATTTAATTTGTGTCTAGTATTACTTCAATTAGAATGTAAATATGTTTAAATATTTTTTTGAGCATAGGAATAATTTTTATGTTGATTTAAAATTAGTCATTTATAAAAAGGGAGAAATTAAAAAAAAAAACTTCAAAATCAAAATTATTTTATTTTATTTATCACATTATTATTTATTACATTGCAGTTGGTAGAGTCGCTGGCTACGGTTATGGATGTCTTGGGTTCAATTACCGGTGTGGACGGTTTTCATAGATTGATCTTTCAATCGATTTATAGATTTCTGTTCGTAGTCTGAGTCTTCCCTCCCACCCATCCCATCCTCATGGGACGTAGCGAGAGTAATTAGTTAACTAACCACTAGTCCTATTCTAGCCCTATCCTTATATTCCTACTCTCTTCGAAGAAGAGCGGTTGAGAGTTAACAATCAGTTCCCGTAGAAAAAATCTGTTAAGATATCTCCATTAAGAGACCATATGCTCCACAGTAGGAGCGGACATGGATTAATAAAAAAAAATCATGGTAAGTTTTACCAAATGGTATCAAAAAACATAACATGTCCTTCAACTCGACTTTAAAATATTGTTCTCCATTCATTTAAGAAGCGGTTCTCATTTTTTGCTCCATTTCAAATTAGTTAAGAGCGACTATTACGAAATATGAGAAGGAGAGAGACTTCAATACATCCGTATTAGTTCTTTAGGTTTTATAAAAAAACTATTTATGTACATGAACAAAGCGAAGTAGGCGTTGTAGTAATCAGGAAGTTTTAAATTCATAGATGATTTTTTTTTAGCATTTGCAGTGATTCCCGAAATCCCGGGATAGTCAAAATATCAATGCCTGAATTATGTATGGGATTTAATAATTGACCGGGATCCCAGATCCCGCGATTGTAAGCCCTAATGCTGACAGTGTAATCTACTGCTCTTTTATATACTATATTTCTTCAAATAATCAATTGCTTTCTATTTTTTATAAAATATATTACAGCATGAAAACAGCTCACCTGATAATAAGTCTCTATATAAATTATTTCTAAATTGAAATATCAACCAATTTACATCAGCTTTCACGCAGGAATCCAGCTTTGGCCTGCCACATAAATTATTGGCTAAATTTCCATAAAGTTTTCGTTATTGTTACGCGGTTGTAATAGATAACACGTTAGTTTAGTTCGGATTAAATGATTAGGATAACAAAACGGACCTTAATCTGTTTGAAAGCGCTCCCAGGCAAGTTCGTAGGGTATAAATTTTTACGAGCTACCTGTTTTGCCACTAGCGTCGCGGCGCAGCCTGGCGTCTATTGTAAAACACGCGTCCGCGAACACTGAGGTTTTACTTTTGAAGGATGCATACATAGGTTTTTTTCTATAAAAGTATTAATAACAGCAAAATTTTATTGAATATTTCAACGCAAACAACAATTCAATATTTGACACTTTTAACGCAAGTTAAACTCACAATAATTACAAAACACTACATTGAAAAAGTAGTAAGCGTTTAAAATAGTTAACAATCCTTAGATATAAATAAAACATAATAAGAGTTGCTACTTAATAACTTTATACTCCGGCTCTGGGATCCAGCTCTAGAATCTAGAATAACGGGATCCACATACAGCTCTGGGATCTATACGAATCCATACACGGTTCTAGGATCACGGGATCTATACATACTAATACACTGACACGCTCTGTATATTATATACAAAGTTTATCAGTGTAGTTCAAAGTTCAAAGTTAAAAAAGGTATTCTGCCAATCGATATTAAGTAAATATTTTATCAAATAAGATGAAAGTACCCGGCGTGTGTTGCAATGCCACTCAAAAAAAGTAAGTTTTGTGATTTAATTCTATTTATTAAAGTGCCTTTAGATACACAATATTTTTTTGCCGTCTGGTGCGTATACAAATTTTTTTTTATGTATTTGATTCTTTTTTAGATTGTAGATTATTTTTTGCGAAAATTTCACGTATGTGCGCACAACAGCCCACCCAAGTGTCATCGAAATCGGATGAATGGTAAAGAAACGCATAGGAGACAAACAAACAAACGAAAATTCATTTATATATATATATATATATAGATTGCTTTGATCAACACACAAGCTATTAGTGATGTTATTTTATATAAATACCCTCTTTCTTCGCGCCTAGCAAGCGAACAGAATGCCATCTTCATAATAATATAGTTGATATTTAAATAAGATTAAAAATTGTAATCAATGTCTACAAAGATTGATTTAACATGATACTTTATTCAATATGAAGATATTGATTGAATTAGCATTTGCTTGGTAGAACTCTATTATAATAGGATAGAATAACAAGCGTAGAACTAAAATAACATGGATAGAAAACCTACGTATACCGACTTGGTTATTCCTGCGGAGTCATTGGTCACAAAAACTTTCATCATTTCACTCGATGATAAATTGACTTATTAACATCCCCATAACACAGATAAATTTTGAAATAGAATTAAATACTGTAAAGCAATAACGGTTATAGCACCGAGTTAGTTAATAATATATTAAAACGAAAACAATCAAATTAATTAATTCTAGATTATCTTAATATAGACCAAACACATGATAGAACTAGCTTAGCTGACGTAGAATCATTTATTTTGGAGAGACATCATTAAAAATGTCAAAACTGTTACCGGATAACTTGCAAGCAGCTTTTTACACAGATAATAATTTAGGTAAAATCTTATTGAACAATAAAGATAGAATAGAATCATTGTCACAGTGTGGAATATACCGCCTCTCATGTGAAGACCATCAAGCTTCCTATGTAGGACAGACAGGTAAAAGCTTTAATATTAGAGTTAAAGAACACATAAGATGTCTCAAAAGTAATAATTTTTCAGAGTTTTCGAATCATTTAATTGAAAATGATCATACTTTTAATAAAAATAATAACGTAGAAATACTCCATCGTGTAAATAAAAAAGGTATTAAAATGAAGAGCTTTGAATTTTTAGAAATCAATAAAACCATTAACAGTAATGAAGGATTAGTAAATAACATTTTAAACAGAACAGACGGCACGCCATTATTAAATTTATTCCCCGTGTTTTTCACATCCAGGTGCCAGTAATTGATTTGTATATAGTGTAACATTGTTTATACCTTACCCCCTTCCACACGTTCAGTAGAGTGTAATGGAACCCACCCCCACCCTTTTAAGAATTAAAATCATCGTTTACCTTAGAAATTAATAACCTTACGATACGGGTAGTCTGAAAATGCTTCTTAAAGAGGTGAAACGCGTCACGTTAGTGATAAACCGAGTGGAATAACTAAGTTATCAATTTTTAATTTAATTTTATATTAAAAATGAACTTCCACAAAGTTACCGCCGAATCCATAGAAATATTAGAGTAGAACTAAATATTTTGTTATTTTATCCTGTTTCAATTTGAAGATGCTCATTTAAGAAAGAAAACGTGCCACATCTAGTTGCTCAGTAAGTTGAAAAATAAGTGTTAATTTTCATTTTATATTCCAGATTACCTACCTTAAAATACCAATCGAATCCATCAAAAAAATTAAAATATAAAATCTCAATTGCACTTTCATGTTTGAAACTGATTAAAACAATGTTCTCTGATTTCGCTTATTTCCCAATATATTTTTTTGTTTAATTTATATTTTTTATTTAAGTTAGAATTTGAGATGAAATATGGCCACGCTAAGTACTTATTATATTTTTAACGACCATCGTCCTGCCTCATTTCTTTTTTATCGCCTACCAAAGCAAACAATTTTCTTTTAAAACCCAAACATAATTAAGCATTTACTTCACGTTTATACTTTGGTCTTTTCAAATAAATTAAAATATTGGATTTTGTTTAATTAAAATAATTTTCGAAGATAAGGAATGCTTTTGCGGAGAAAGACGTTTAAAAGAATTTTATCTTTATAAGAAGAAAATTAAGAATATACTTCACATAAAAGAGTTTTCATAAACTTTTGATGTTTCTGATTGAAATTATTTCATTTTTATTTCCAACATCTGTTGTTCATTTTTTATTTATTTTAAAAAGTTTTCATTTGAGTGCCAACAAAATGCAATATCAATGGAGTACCTAGGTAAAAATAAAACTAATCCTTCTTATTTCTATTTTATGTTTCTAAATTTTAGATATGACTACAAATTTCTCGATCCCAGCCATTTTGTTATACCAAAAATCGTTAAATAATGATTTATTAAAATCATTCGCTCTATTTTCGGACAAAAAACATTCTTTTTGTATTTATTCTACAATTTATCAAATGGCCAGAGCCCGATTTCACTCTTGTCGCATTCTTGCTAAAATAAATCAAAGAAAATGAGGAAGCTAAAAAATATTTAATATACGACTTTGCAAGCAAAATGGCTGCGGTCAGTCTTCGTATACACCACCAACACACACACAAGTATGCAAGCCGCATAAGTATGTGTAATATAATTTCACGATTAATGCTGCGAATCGGCAGTTCAAAGCTGAAATTCAAAAGACTGAATATCGAGAGCTCTTCTCAAAAATATATTTCGTTGTGTTTTAAAAAATTCATCAGTTGATAATGCTAGTGATGAGCGAAACAGGTCCTGATCATTATAAACATGTGGAAGTAGTACAAATAAATTGTGTTTTATTTTTTAAAATATAATGTCTTTCCACCAAGAATTGACAGTTAACACCTTAAAAGTGATATTTCCTTGTGTTCTACTTGACATTTACATGATCTGTTGTCTCATTTCCCTACCTAAAGGTTCCCTACCTACATAAAGCTCAGTTGATAATGCTCGCGATGAGGAAAAACGGTCCAGATCATTATAAACTCGTGGAAATAGTACTGACAAATTGTAATTTATTTATAAAAAAAGGAAGGTATTTACTTATTAGAACTCCATTATAATATAGTTTAAATGTTGTTTGTAGAATATATTATTTAAATTTGAATTGTTGAGATTTTGTACATTTCCATGTATTTTCTCACTAACGATCCGGGTACAATGTAGTGATTGTCAACACTTCTATGTGGGTAAAACCACACGTACATTAGATATAAGAGTATCAGAACATTTAGCTGCCTTTAGATTAAAAAAAGGATACTTCGACATTTGCAAATCACTTGTTATTGGAGAAAATTTCAATGTGGATGAAGGGGTTATAATGTGAGTGAAAAACATGAGTGATCATTAATTATTTTATCAAGAAATTTTGGAAATCAATAGAGCCCAGTTAAATTCCTTACCAATTCTGTACGAACAACTGAATATACCACACTCTCCGTTGTTGTATCCATTACGTAAGATGAGTTCGTATAATACATAAATTAACAATCAAAATAATGACTCACTAATTTGGAATGATGGGGTATATCTATCCTTTCTTCAAATTGCATTTTTAAAACCATACTATCAGTGTAAAATCACGGGTAATTCAAATATTATCTGGCCACTTGCAATCGTTATTGTCATTTTTCTTTGTTAATGCGTTTGTATTTCCAACAGGGATTAAGGTTATTCTCGAAGTTTTTTTTAGATTAATTTCACGTGGCAGTATGGGTCCTAATAATGGGTCTTATATATAAACGTTGTTTACGTATGCCAATTCGAGTACATTCGTGTGCTCAAATGCCTGAAGATGCCGAAAAGTGAAACGCGGGTCGTTAGTGACAAAATACATGGAAATGTATAAAATCTCTTCAATTCAAATTTGATATTGAAATTTCATCAAGCACCCTCAGTCGATGTTTTAAAAATATATTATTTATTACAGTTATTTCAGACAGAAATATCTAGTAACACATAGTCTACATAAGGCAAACATCTCGTCATCGTGCCTGCCAGAAATGACTTTAGAAAACTCAACGAATGAAACAAAAAAAAATTTTGCGACGAATATATTAGTGGTTAAATGGCTTGATTTCGTTAGATCTTAGGGAATGGAGCAAACAGTGCCCTATTACGTCAGCGGTTTTGGAGAGAGCGGTGATTCGTATACCATTGGAGAAGTTCAACCCTACTTGCCTTTTCTCTCAACCGGTGGGGTTTGAATACGATCCATAGGATATAATTAGTGGCATTTAAGAGTGCTGGTATGTCACAGGAGGAAGCTAAGTGATGGCAGATGGCAGGGATATTTGAAAGCACAGTGGTAATGTGTTCTTTATAATATTCATCTATATTGTGGCATTGATTTCGTCCAAGATTTGAGCTATTCTTACATTTATTGCCACCAAAATGAGATCTAATATTTTTCATCTTTTAGTTTTGGATTGAACTTATCGCAATATAAATACACGTTTTTCTACTAATTTTACTATTGCCTTTTTAGTAATTAATTAAAATAGTTATTGCATTTTAACGCATAGAAATTATAACATATACTGAATGTTCTTGAACACTTCAATTCAACACATAGTCACGGCGAAAAATGACAATTTCAAAAGACATTGAAAAAGACGTTGATTTTCTGAAAAAATGTTGGATTAGATTAAAAATCCGGAACCATATCCTCCATTAAAATTGTTAACAGCTTTTAACAACGATGCCTACAAACAGTGCTAAGGAACACTAATATCTACTTGTTTGTAAAATCTTTATTGTAACATTGTAAGTGAAAAGTTAAGGGTAGTAATTTGGGACGTAAAAAAGCTCTTCCAGGATGTTCGGTATGTTAATGCCACTGACAAGATTATTGCCAACTGGAGAAAATTAAAACAACTTTGTTTAAGTTATCTAAATTTTAAAACAACAATATAACTATATTTCTTTTATCATTTTTGTCTTTACTGTGACCTATTGTCAAAGTATCGTAGTTCACATAAAAATTCTCCCCTTTCGACTTATGGCCAAATTTCTTTCATGTATAACCTCTTTTCTTTTGAGTCATCTGCATGCTGAAGCTCATTATATAGAATTGAATCCTTTTACCGTGACGTCAACAATTTTTTATCATGTTGGCTCCCAATTTGGAGCATATGGACTCATATTGGAGGTATCTATACAGATTTTTTTCTACCAGAACTGCTTGTTATTCAGTTGCTTCAAGTTTCAACTCTCTTTTTCGAAGAAACTATGGATAGAAAGAAAGGGCTAGGACAGGACTAGCGGCTAGATAATTGGATTTTTAGGATCGGATGAGTATGAAAGACATTTAAACATCACATATATCCATACCGGATTCATACTGAAGTTCGAACCCAAGGCATCCGTACCCGAAGTCAACTGCGTTGATCACTGCAGCACGGACTGCTAATGTAGACATGCAATAAATCGATACAAATTTAAAAATTTACAACGTCGGCTTAATATTATAGACGGAACCTTTTTGTTTGACTCTATTTAATTCCAAAAATGAATATGCTTGAATAGCCCAGATGAGATTCAAATCCGACACCCCCAGCGAGGTTACAAATATAATGGTATAGTATAAGCTGTTTCACGGCCACCTACCATAACGTAATAACGAACAACAAAAGAAACAAATTTATTCGTCATGTTCTTGTCTCGATACAGAGCTACACGTGACCGATATTTTAACCTTGCATTATTGTGCTTAATAAAATGAAAAAAAAAAGAAAATCTGACTGGCTCAGCCACTTAGCTAAAGCGATATTAAGTATTCTGTGTATCCGTATACTGATAAGCCGCCCTAGCGGTAGAGTTTAATCTATTTCGTATTGAACCTAAGGAGGAATCAAAAATTTCCCGATCCTCATTTCATGTGAAAAAATTATCAAAAACCTCAATATTGGCCTTGGTTGGGAATTTGGGATTAAGTCAGGATTGCACACAATAAACAACTCTATTCGTTCAGTATTCATCTCACGGTAGTCCCGTGATTAGCGTCCTGTGTCCAGAAATGTCATCCGATGTTTCAACCAACTTGCTCAGCCAAAATAATTTACCGTTGAACTTTTCGTGACCGTTGTAAACTAGCAAGCTCAATGCCCGTGTGAATGACTCTTTACATTGAGTCTTCAGGTCACGTCCGGGAAGAAGACATATGTTTGACACAATTTGATGGGTATAATCAATTTAATATTGTTTAATTTGATTTGGTTACGTATGTCTCGAGTTCAATTCCCGGCGCGGATGGTTTTCATAGATTGATCTTTCAATTGATTTATGGATTTCTATTCGTAGTCTGAGTCCTCTCTTCCACCCATCCCATCCTCACGGGGCGTAGCGAGAGTGATAAGCTAACCACTAATCCTGTCCTAGCCCAATCCTTCTATCACTACTCTCTTCGAAAAAAGAGAGGTTGAGCAACTGATTAACAAGCATTTCTCGTAGAAAAATTCTGTTAAGATATCTCCGTTAGAAGACCAAATGCTTCACATCGGGAGTGGACATGGAAAAAAAATTCAATTTTTTTTTTAAATTTTCGTTTTACTTAACTAAGCTGAAAATCCTAATAAAATTCAAACACAATAATTCAAAAGCATTAGGCCTTTGTTGTTTGTTATAATCCTTGTTTGATTTAAAAATTAGAGCAAAACAAATATTGATTAATCGTCGGTATTACGCGGAATCTGCCTGTGAGCACCAGTATGAGAATTTAGACAATCATTTATCACGAAATGTTCCAAACTTTATTTTGTAAAAGGATTATTTAAATGTTTATTACGGTCATTTGTAGGGTGTGATATTTTACTCTTAGAGCGCTCAAAAGTTTTTCGACCCCTGGCTGCCTTGGGGCATTCAAACCTCACGCAAAGCGGTCCAAACAAAAAGGCAGTTGTAAAAAACCTTCTCTGCGCTGCCCGCTCGTCCTTTTTGTTATCTATCGTGATAATTTGTCATCCCCGCTTGGTAGTTATACGCTATCACAGTACCCACATACGATTTGCAAAAAATTAATACATTTGAATATTTCAGTATGAAAAAGTCGCTTTTTTATCCTAGCTTTGTTAAGTATTGATGATAAAGTGCTTAGGTATACTTGTTTTATAATATTAATCAGTTTAAATTTAAAATTTATCCATTGAATCATGATTAATATTTAAAAAATAATTTAACTAGTTTTGACAGAGCAAAAATCATATTTTAATGTATTATCTCAATTGAACGTCTGTTGATAAGGTTATATAAGATGCATATTTTATTTTCCATCAAAATAATATAGTTAAAATTTAAGTAGAATG
Source organism: Himalopsyche phryganea (assembly GCA_022494535.1). Classification (NCBI taxonomy): domain Eukaryota; kingdom Metazoa; phylum Arthropoda; class Insecta; order Trichoptera; family Rhyacophilidae; genus Himalopsyche; species Himalopsyche phryganea. The sequence goes on from JAGVSL010000139.1 coordinate 268,725, forward strand.
CAAAATGTGTTTGAGCTGAGATATCCACACTCTATGCAATGTAATAAAATGCAAATTATCTTAGTAACGTAGATAAAAAGTTAGTGTGGTGGTAAATACTCATTTTACTGGTCAATCTCTGTAATAAATATTTTATTAAACTATGGCTTAAGAAAAAATATTATCACATAGATGTTTTAGACTAGTTTTTACTCAATATCAATACTCACACTTTAATATTGTTATCTATCTAATACAAAATGGATTTAATTTGGATTATTGAGATTTTGTACACTTCCATGTATTTTGTCACTAACGACCCGGGTTTCGCCTTTCGGCATCTTCAGGCATTCGAGCACACGAATGGACTCGAACTGACAGACAGTAAACAGTGTCTAACGTTTATATAGAAGATACAAATACGACAAATATTACTTACGGGGTAAGATACTATACGTCTGAGAGCCACACTGATACCTGAGATAAAATTTCGAGAATCGCCCATTGCGATTACCTCGTAAATAATATTTGTCGTATTTGTATCTTCTATATAAACGTTAGACACTGTTTACAGTCTGTCAGTTCGAGTCCATTCGTGTGCTCGAATGCCTGAAGATGCCGAAAGGCGAAACCCGGGTCATTAGTGACAAAATACATGGAAGTGTACAAAATCTCAATAATCCAAATTTGATATTGAAATTCCATCAAGCACCCTCAGTCAATGTCTTAAATTACAAAATGGATTTATTTATATCCCTTAAAATATTTATAGTCTTGAGACATTGTCGATCAAACTTTTGACTTATCTAAAATGAATAGTTAAAAATGATGGCTTATTATTTGTATTATTTTTTTATTCAAATAGGTGATCAATAGTTTAATTTTTAGTATTAAAGGTTGTTTCTTTATGGAACGTCGCGATTCACAAAAATATATTTCCATAATACCATAAACCATATCCAGAATTTTTTTATTCTTAAAACTTGTTCTTCACGTCGGTCATTCGAGTCACCAGTTGCAAAAGCCATTCGGATGATTAATGCACTGCCTAGAGAGCTGGATATTTTCAGCACTAAGCTCTGGATATTGTTCACTAAATATTTGTCTCTTTTAAATTAATAATGTGTTGTTTTTTTGTATTTAATATTGTTTTTATTAGTAGTACTGTTTTCAATAATTATTATTATTGCTGTTACTGTTATTATATTTGTGAAATGCATTGTGCATCGGCGTCAGCTGTAATGCCATGCATTTAATTTTTTTAAATTTACAAAAATAAATAAATAAAACGATACTTCTGTGGAACTGTAGACGAGCAGTGTTCTAATATTATGGCTAATTTAACCTAAAACATAAAATGTTTGATAACATAAAATAACAAACTATTTAGTTTTACAAAACTTTTATCAGGTAGTTGATAGCTATCAACTACCTGATAAAAAAATTGTAGAACTAAATACTTTGTTATTTTATCTTATTATAATGTAGTTCTACCAAGTATTTGCCAATTCAATCGATATATAAAATTTTTGACTTCAAAATGTTTGAATCATCTTATGGAAATGGACCATCGAAATAGCTGTATACTGTGCTTTTAAAACAGATGCTTGCAGTGAGTACTAGAACTCTGGTGGTTTGACTTTATCAAAAACTCGGAGGAAAGAGCCCCTAATTAAGTCCAAAATAAAAAAGTGACGATGGCTCTCGCTTGGATAAGTGCTGCAAATGCCCAAAGAGAGCCTGAACTTTGCATATCTCTTCTACCAAACGGATGGGCTTCGTCGCCATGAAAGGCCGTTTATGATTCATCTATACGATGTACTCGGCGGAGATACAGGACGCCGGAATGACTTAGCAGGAAGCAAGAAGACTGGCGGGGAACAGATAATCTTGGAAGCACCGAATGGTGGGCATATGCTCAGAGTAGAGAGTAGACATGGTTTCAAAACAGTCGTCTGCCAGATGCCTTATGTTTTGAAATAAATATAATAAATTTAAATACACCAGAGTGACAAAATGAAGGTGTGCGACATTACGTCGAAGTTTGCATCATACCTCTGTTCTGAATTGATAATTTAATTTTAAAATCAATATGATTAAAAAAATAAAGTTTTTTTATGAAACTGTGTTAAATAGGCATGAAAATATTTATTGCTTCACATCTCGTATCCATCATTTTATTTTTGAAACAACTCCACAAAACTAATAATATATTTGTAGGGATACACGACGCTGTTTATCGGTGAATTGTGATATTTCAAGTGTTTGGCTAGCGTAGACGCTGAGTCACTATTTCACACAATACTAGTTATGAAAGGTGATATTACTGAGTGAAAAGATAAGTAAATACCATTGTAAAATGAGACCGTCTGCGATCCAAGCGTGAGATCCTGTCTGCAAGTGAACGTGAGATTAATGGAATGCCATATTTGGAAAACGCAAGCCCAATGAGTGAAGATTATGGAAAAATATCGCCAGTCTTTTGCCAACCTCCGATCGGAAAGCATCTATTCCTGGGAACTCTCGAAGAAAACACACAATCATCAAACAAAATACAAACATTGGAAGCAACATAATTCCTTAATAAAAATACATTACTTAGGCATTTTATTGCGGATTATTCACTAAAACTCTTTTGAATCTTACGAGTACCATACATCAATTTTTATTTCATATGACGTACTATTGACCAAATCAACAGAGCAGTTTAATATACGTCCAATTTAATGATTTGATTTGCCGTCGGTACAAAAGCTCCATATTAATATAATTTATTCATAATTCCACAACGCGGAATCGATGAAATAAATCTATTCGCTGTTATTATTTCAACATAATAAATCACGGTGATTATTTATCTGTGGGCTTATCTGTTGAAACTGGGGCAGCGCGCGCCATGTTTTCATATTGTAATATAATAATATTATATAATAATACTTGATAAAGCTTTGTTTAAAATTAGTTTTGACGCAACTAATAATTTATTTAAATTAATCTTTTTACTTAAAAGAGAAACGCATCAACAATAGTTACGTATTGTTCTTTATAAGAGTTAATATTGAGGATATTTACCAACGAAGCAATTTTATTGATTGTAATGAATATTTTTTAATGCAATATTATAGACTAATTGAATGACAAAATAAGAAAGACAACTAAATATTTGTTCATTAAGTAATTTCATAAATTATCAGTAACTAATTCCACAAAGGGTGAGTAACTATTTATATTAATCGTCATTAAAATATAATAAATGGTCAATTCATTCAAATCATATTTGACAAATCTGTCGAGGGTATTCAGAAAACAATGGACAGGCTGCAGTGCAACTCGTATCGCATTGGCCTCAAAGTCAATGCGAGTAAAACCAATGTGCTCTGCAGCAGTTCTGTTCACACCCAGACTACCCACTGACGAGCGCGGGGCAAGACATCGAGAGAGTTGACGGTTTCGGGTACTTGGGGGTACACATTACGGGAGATGGCAATCCACGTAAAGAGCTCGCAATTCGATTAGGGATAGCTGGAGCAACCTTTAACTCAATGGAGAATGTCTGGGACTCACGGTTGTACTCGGTCAGAACCAAATGCCACTTATTCAACGCATGAATCCTGACGGTGTTGCTTTACAGTTGTGAATCATGGCACATCACCAAGGCACAGGGTAACCGTATACTGTGCTTTGAAAACAGATGTTTTTGGCGAATATTAGGGGTGCAGTGGTTTGATTTTGTCAGGAACTCGGAGGTAAGAGAGCGGATGGACCAGCCTCTTATTACGTCGAAAATAAAAAACGTTCTGCGGATGCCCCAGGAGAGCCTGAATCCTGCATGTCTCTTTTACCAACCAGAGGGATTCCGTTGCCCTAGAAGGCCGCTGATAACCATCCATAGGATCTATTCAGCGGAGCTACAGGACGCTGGGATGATCTGGAAGGAAGCGAAGAGACTGGTGGGGGACAGAGAAGCTTGGAGGAACCACGTGATGGCCATATGCTCCGAACAGGGAGCAGATATGGTTTAAAAAAATGGTCAATTAATAATTATTTTTGTCAGTAAATAGTTGCCAAATAAATAAGGTTAGGTTTAATTAAAAAACTGACCGTTTTATATGAATATCTGGTGTTCGTCGATTTCTAAAAGTATTCCTGACCTATTTCATTTGATAAAATGTTTGATCATAAGAATATATTAAACCAAATGCTGATAATGAAAAATTTTGTGGTAATGACGTCCAGCATTCTGAAATTCTGTAAAGCACTCTCAGTTGATGTCCTAAATTATAGCATTTCTAAGTGTTGAAATAATTTAAGGTATTTTTGAACAGAAAGTAATATTACATTTTTTTATTAAGAGTGAAATATTATTATATCAATGCTTCACCCTATACCAACCTAATTTCATAAAGACAAATCTGTGTTTCATTCGAAAATATGATTATCACACAAAAATTTTACGATATCGGACAAAAACGTCGTAAAATAGAGTAGAGATAGCTTTACGATTGACCAGTTTGATTCCAATTGCCCAATAAGGCCTTCTGAAATATCATATAACCACATCTTTCATACGGCAAATGGTGTAATTATTTTTTATTCACCATTCTCGGTAATATTGACCATCCGAGGTGGTATAAAAAAATATTTCGGCCGAAAAATAGACCAATTCTGACATAAAATAAATAGCTGCCCGTGAATGAAAAGGGGAAACTGTAAATAGCCTTGTTTGTTCTTTTAGCTATTGTAAGTATTCCTGGTATCCACGCTTCTATATGTATGCTCGGTGTAGCTTTTTATACTTAGTAAAGTTCTGGATCAAATTATTTGATTGGGTATGGATTAACTTTATGCCCCTTTTACGACCGAGTAACGTCAAGTATTGGCAAATGATTCTATAAAATTGGTATGCTCACTGTACGGACCATTCAATATTTTACTTCAGTAGGGAAAGCCAAAATTTTTAGTGTCTAAATAAAATGCAAAAGAATGTTTTTTTTAATAAAATTCTTTGATTAAGGGGCAATTTTTTTATGAAATCAGTTTTTTAATATTTTGATTATTTCTATTATTAACTACATGAAACTGGGAAAAAATTTGCTTATATTTTCAAGTATTGAATATTTTTTTAGAATTTAAAAATATAAATAAAATAATTCAATATTTTTTCCGAATAATTATCCGGAAGCATTCACCTCTGATTCAGCCCTAGACTATTATTGCATGTGCATCTGTGGACATTTGTTTCTATGTTGGAGCTGATTTCAGGAAATAAGTCGATCTGAAATGAATTTATATCGTCAATTTTTTTTCCATTTCCACTCCCAACGAGGAGCAAATGGTCTCCTAATGGAGGTATCTCAACAATTTTTTTCTATGAGAACTGCTTGTTACTTAGTTGCTCAACATCTATTTTTTCGAAGAGATTAGTGATAGAAGGATAGGGCTGTGACAGGACTAGTGGTTAGCTAATCGCTCTCCCGACGCCCCGGACTACGAACAGAAATCCTTAAATCGATTTAAAGAACAATTTATGAAAACAGTCCGCACCGAGAATTGAACCCGAGGCATCCGTAAAAGTAGCCAACAACGCTACTAACTACGCTACGGACGCCTACAATGGACGGACGCACGGACGCTCAATTTATACGACTACAGATTTGTTTCCAAATATTGACATTTTCACAAAATATTTTTTTTTCATTTGAAGCAAATAATAAAAATAGTTTATCTGCTAAAAATCACTGATAGATATATGTGGTATGTAGGGTCTATATCTAAATAGATAATAATAATATATTTAAAAAAAATAATAATGGTGATAGATACTAGATGACACAATACTTTACAGTACAGATACGGTTATAGTACTCTTACAAACTACAGGTATAACTTATTGATTGAGTGGGCATAATCTTGATAAAAGCCTTTTAAGTACTGATTACAGCATTGTGAAATATCTTAGAAAGCTATTTAACATCAAATCATAAGCCAAACAGCTTTTGATGATATTTGACAAGCCTCGTAAAAGTATAGAAAATTGAAATAAACCATTCTTACTTATTCATACTTTTAATTCATTTCCAGTTGTGTACAGTACTAATCCATCATTTGAAAATAAAAATATTCCCATAGAGTTGTTTTGTAATTTTTAAAACTAATAATTTAATACAAGAAAAATTTTACTCAATACGTTTATCTATTATTAAAACACACGGTGTGTGTTTTAATAATATGTAGGAATAGTCATAATTCCAATTGTTTTATCCTTGACGCGATTAATCTGTATATATAGAATTACGATGATGATGATGATGACGATTATGCAGTCGAGTTCGCGAAGCGGGCTCCTAGTTTCAAGGCTAAGCTGTATTAAGCTGAGGATTAAGCTGTATAAATAGAAATACGATGATGATGATGACGATTATGCAGTTATGGGGAGATCTTTCCAGTTCGAATGGTGGCGACAGAATTAATCCAGTTCTTTCTTTTTTTTTAATGTACACCGCAACGTATGCAGACTCCGTCGCATATCGGCCACTGCTTGATTTCGCTGACTGCATTAAAAAATAAAGTATTATTTGCCAATTATGCTCGTCTATATTTCTGATTTGACATGCATGCTGACACAAATAATGACAAGCATAATGTTTCCTAAATCTATACCGTCATGTATCGCCACAAATATATTAAAGTCTTATATTACTCATAAGTTCATAATATGTAACATTTCAAAGTGAATTTTACTCAAATTCTGTACATTCCCATTCATTTCGTCGCTAACGACTAGGGCTTCCAACCCAGCTTAAACCGAAACCGGTTAACCGGTTAACCGGTTTATCGCGTGTTTTGAAAAAAACTGAAACCCGGTTTATTTCACGCGGTTATACGGGTTTTTAAAAATATTTATAAAAAAAAAAATATTTATATTATTTTTAAAATTTAACGCCTTTAAGATGAAAAAATGTATACATTGTTGAATAATCTCCTCTATCACAAAGGTGTCGAAATTATGGGTAGAAATATAAAGAATTACACGGCATCATCAAAAGACACATCCATTCTTTACGCCTAAATGCATGATTTTCAGCTTTTAAATAAAAAAATATGTTCATATGCAATGAATAGATGAGATTATAGGAAAAATAATCAAAAAAAATAGTTTTTGATATGTTTTTACCCAAAAACACTTTGTACTTAATAAACCCCATCGTGCATTAGCGACATAAAATATGTTACTTACACAGTACTTTTAGGAGATTACAAATATAATAAAATTAAACAATGTTGACATTTTATAACTGTTAAGTGCTAGTACCTTGCATAAAATAATAAAAATAAATAATTCATATCTTCCAATATAAAAATCCATTGAGTCGACTGCTCCTAAAGGTTCATCATACTCTTTAATAATTGATTGATTTAGCCTTTACTTGGTAGAAATCCATTAAGAAGAAGTGAAAAATAGCAAAATATTTAGTTCAATACTTTTTTTACCATGTCTACTCCCAGCGTGGAGCATATTTCTTCCTAATGGAGGTATCTCAACAGATTTTTTCTACGAGAACTGCTTGTTACTCAGTTGCTCAACCTATTTTTTTTCGAAGAGAGTAGGGATAGAAGGATAGGGCTAGGACAGGACTAGTGGTTAGCTAATCTCTCTCGTTTCGCTCCTTTTTTTAGGATCCGATGGGTGGTAGGGAGTTTCAGACATTTCAAATATTCATGCTAAAGAACAGAAATCTATTAATCAATTGAAAAATCAATTTATGAAACTGTCCGCACCGCGACTTGAACCCGAACAACATTAACCACTGGACCACAAATCCTGATTACATTTATAACCTAGAATCATAGTAAATATTTTAATGTCTATGTGTGCTAGTTATTTTATGGATATTTCCGTTACTTGGTTCTTTGAATAAAATTCTATTCTTCTGCTGCTTTTAAGTGATGCTTTTAAAGATATATTGTTTATATTTGACGTTGTATGAAAAACATGAGGGCTAATTTTTTATGTAGCTAGTAATACTTGAAAAAGTTTTGTTTCAAGAATAAGCAATAGAAATTTGTGTAATAAAACTCTATTTTACTTTCTTCTAATTAGTTGGATGTTCAGGTCATACAATATATCCATTCGCAAATTTATGTTTTTGACAAAATATACCGTCATAAAAAATATGACATCCATAAATAATAATAGATATTCGAGCGGCAAGTTGTTATATCACCACTAACTTAACCTAACCGGATGTTTTCTCTACCATAGGACCCACATTTTGATTTTTATTATATTCTTTTGTTCACATTTTGATAAAACACCTTTTTTCCAAAGCATAGATACTGATAGTCAGATAGAGAAATTATCAATCGTGTGTATTACTAAATTATAAATGTATCTAATCTGATTTACGATCATTAGAACTTGTAAAAAAATGTAGTGAAATTGATGTAGGTAAATATTTCAACTACGAAAGAAATTTTAATTTTTTTATACTATCAATTCGAAAGAATTGAAAGTTTTCTCGGTAATGAAATACAAACACAGTGATTATTGGAACGAAGAGATTTTATAAGCCACTGATTTCTTAGTTGAAATATTTGTACAACAGAACCGTCCCCAAACTATCATAAAAATTACTAAATTATATTTAAATTAAGCTTCCATAGATTCGTCCGGAAAAATTAGTACGAAAGTTATTATATAATTATAATTGATGGGATACCGGAGTCATTAATATCAAGACTAATACAATAAATGAAATGCGTATGAACATATTAATTGTTCTGATTGTTAATCCAAAATCACAACGACACACAGGAATTGATGAAAGATTTCAAAATATTAGAATGAACTGTAAATTGCACTTTAAATTTAAAATAAATATTCAAATATTATTTCAATAAATAGACAAATTTTTAAAGGTTTTTTATTATACAAACTATGCTTGAATTTTCTGGTTTATTGTTATCGTAATTGATAATTCTATCATTAAACATACGAAAATAATATTATTGTTCATATGTACATATTTATAATAATTATTGTTTAGGTATTTTCGTCTATTTCATTTTTTTTGTGCTCCGTGTGTACGACTACATTTGTTTTTGTTGTATAAGATATAGTACGTGTTGCTATTGTTTTATTATATTTTGCTTTAATCGAAGTATTTATAATTTCTCCGGTTCCTGTCCTAATATTTTTTAAATACATTCAAATAGTAATCTTGTTAATTTTATTATTAACCACTTTTGTTTTAATTTTGTGTATTTTAAAAAATATGTATTATTTAAGTTAAAATTTTGTTATTGAAATTAAAATTTTGTTATTAACACTCTTTGTTTGAATTTCGTGTAGTTAAAAAAAATTACTTTTATAGGATTTTTTCGAAAATAATGAAACGAGGTATTTCGGTTTAAACCGAAAACACCGAAAACCGGTTAGTTAAAATCTGCGGTTAATTGGAAGCCCTAATCTCAAGTCGATATTTTGAATTTCTTAGTGAGCTTGAGCTTGTGCATATCGATACGTCATCAATAGTAAATTTATTTGAACTTAACAAATGAGTATCAGATAGATAGCCAATCAAAACTATTTTTTTAAATCTATTAAGTATTATATACCAAATAAACTGAAATTGGACAGGTAGTCTTAATTTTATTTTTAAAACATCAATAGGTTTAGTGTCAATTGATTTTCCATACATAATTTAACCTTGCGAATTCGTCTTATGTTTAATATAATCACTAATTGTATTCATGTATTTGTTTCCGCGTGGGATTCACAGCGATTCTAGGAATTGCTTTCAAAGAAGGTGTAAACAAATCAGGAAGACCCCCCTCCACACTTCCTCTAGCTGAGAGATCAACACCTCTGAATTATTCTGTGAGATATTTATAAAATGTTCCCGGAATCCCCCACCTGGATAATTTAAAGGATGCTTTTACATGATACTCGCTTTTCTAAACAACATTCATCTCTTTGTTTGAATATATTAAAATCTCTTTGAAATTATAAACTACTTTTCATTTTAAAACGTGTGAATTTCAGCTGAACTCCATAGCCAGGGGGTAAATTCACTTGAACTCATTTCATAGTCGATTTTAATCAAATCTCCAAAAAGAAACTTTCATACATTAAATTTCAAGTCGATTTATCAATAGTATAAAATATCAACGTATCTAGTTCTACAAAATTTTATTAGGTAGTTGATAGCTGTTTAGATGATATAGGCAATATGAAAAAATACATGGAAGTGTACAAAATTTCAATAACTCAAATTTGAATAATTATTCATTAAGAATATCGTGCAAATCAATTAATTGCACTCTAAATAAAAATCTCATGTACGATAGCCGAAATTCTAGAATCTTCGTTACGAAATATCAGAAATAACGAGCGATGCCTGTGTTTCCAATAAAAAAATATGTCATTTTGCCTGATTCTGTGGTCAGATGGTTTTGGGCTCAAGACCCGGTAAGTTACATGTGATATTTTGATATTATGAATTCAAATTTTAAAATCTTGGGCAGGATGTTCGTGATATATTTTTTTATCGAGTTGATGTCGAGTTTTGATTTAAAATTCTCGTTGAGTTCTCATTTGATTTTTAAAATATCAAAATATCTGGTGAACTGGATTTTATTAGCTATGATACAAAATATTTATTTTCTAATTATTTATCATAAATTATCTTCTTAGTTGTATTCTCACTGTTGTTAGTGTTACGTACATAGAAATAAATTTTAATTGTTGAGATTTTGTACATTTCCATGTATTTTGACACTAACGACCCGGGTTTCGCCTTTCGGCATCTTCAGGCATTCGTGCGCTCGAATGCCTGAATATGCCGAAAGGCGAAATCCGGGTCGTTAGTGACAAAGTATATGGAAGTGTACAAAATCTCAATAACTCAAATTTGATATTGAAATTCCATCAAGCACCCTCAGTCGATGTCTTAAATGAATAATTATTCATTCAAACTTTTAACACATACGGTATTATTAATTTAAAATATTATCAGTGAATTTGTGGTCATTATAATAATACTTATCACATGTGTTCATAATTATATCTATAAGTATATTTACCATAGCTTTTTGAATCATTTCAAGACTAAATTTATTGACCTCAGTTACAATAACGTTGGTCAACTGCAGAAGTTTCAAAGCCCAAGCCCTCGTTTTGTTAAAATATTATGAATGGCTTTGCGTGCATACTGCATACATGTTCCAGCAATTGCTTTGTTTCCTTTATCACAATAGCCCCAAACGAATGGGATGTGATTTTCTGTCATTCTTCACGCCCTGCAATAACTGCGGACCACGGTCTACAAACTTAAAACACACATGATAAAAACTCTTCTGGGGTTCGGATCATCAACAAATTGTACATAAAACAAAATGTTGTAAGCTATCCCTTTCAGTATGTCAAGCCTAATAATACGAGACATTGAAACCCTTCAGCCAGCAAACTGTTTATATCGCACATAAACGTAGGGCTATCAATACTAATCCTTTGAAAGCGATAAAATTTGATTTATATGGAATTTGCGTAAGTAAACATGCGCACCGCGATGAAAGGATTAATAGGCAATATCATTTACTTACGTGAAGTAGCCAAAATAAACCAGTAATGAAATATGCATGTTTGTATTGTAAAATAGTTGATTAATGATTATTATTGCTAATAATTGGGTACATATTCTAAGTCATTTCTACTTTGCCCGTTTCCAATGTGGAGCATAAGGTCTTCTAGTGAAGCTTATCTAAGCACAATTTTTTCTACAAAAACTTCTACTACTCTGTGAGAAGACCCCGGATCGAAGAGAGGCGAACGGCTGGTTATCCAGAGTCCTGGAAGGGCTGTGATCTCAAACAAACACCATTTCAAATCCGGTTCAAAACTTATTTATTTTTCCATCCAAGATGCAGTGGTTTACATTACACAAATATATAAATCCTAACACATAAAATTGATTCTACATTTACTTAGCAATTGAATTTACTTAAAGTTATAATACAAATGACACAACGAATTTAAATTAAGTCCAATGCAAATCAAAAAAAAAAAACAATTCACATCGTCACATCACCTCCGCCACGAGAGCGCAGCTCGTCCCGCTCAGCAGATCGTAATCGACTGTCTACAAATACAATTAAAAAACTCCCTGCACCGTCGAAACTACCCCTTTCCGTAAAAATGGACTCGTCCAGCGGACGTACCCGGCGGCTATTGAACGGCATGGTAACAAGCTTTGGGCCGATTCTGCGAATTATTGCTGTTGCCGCTGGGTGATTTCAGTTCTGGACACTAATGACATTTATACTGAAGCTATCCTCCTTAAGGGTGGTGTTGCACTCAGTAGACATAGGCCTCCCACTATCCGCATGGGAAGTACCACGATAAAAGTTTCTGAAAGGGTCACTTACCTTGGAATAATTCTGGATGACAGACTTTCATTTGCATACCATGCCAAAACATCGGTAAGCAAGGCTACCACTGCTTTCTACCGAATCTCCCGTTTAGCTGGTAGTAACTGGGGCCTGAGGGCTAGTGCTCTTAAAATCGCTTACGAATCCATTTACATGGGAATTGCCGGCTACGCTGCTAGTACATGGTACAAGCGATGCGACCTTCTGTTCATCCAGAAAATCCTTCTAAGCGGCCAACGTAGTGCGTTGATAGCCCTAACTAAAGCATACAGAACTACTTCAACAGATGCATTGCCTGTCCTGGCTGGTATACTTCCGCTAGATCTACATATTCAAATAAGAGGTGCAACAGTAATGCTACATAAGGGTTTTGAATCTGAGATGGGGGATTCCTTTACTGCCTCCTCCTCGACTAAATCCATACATTCCTAATGTTCATAAAATTGCATCTCGTAGTGTAGCAATGGATGCTGCAATGCGGATATGGCAGAATCGATGGGATAACTCTTCTAAGGGCAGGCATACTTATAAATTTTTTTCCGAAAATAAAGTGGCGAATGGAGATAACCAAAGTCTTGACTCCTGATTTCTGGACCAGCCAATTCATAACTGGCCATGGTCACTTCGCTGCCAAGCTCTTCCAGCTTGGCCGGTTGGTAGATAGTCCACTATGTAAATGTGGCAATATGATCCAGGATGCTGATCACATCCTTTGGGAATGTCCAGACATGAACAACGAACGGGAAAAATTGCTCAAGACGATACGACTATCAGTCGGATCTGTCGGCCCCGTCGGTCATGCCGACTTGGTTGCATCTCTGACAAATTACAAGGCATTTAAAGAGTTTACGGCGTCTTATGGAAAGCGATTGGAACGCAATTCCTTAACACATTAAACCCCTTGTTTTACCTTTTCTTTTTTTTTAACACTTATTTTAAACATAACCTACTGCACACTAGAGTGCATGCAACCAAGTCTTGAGGAATTTCTCCTCGGACATTCCTGGCAAACATTTGAAACACGCATAACGTTGTTACGCTGCGGAATACACTCTGTAAGAGTGTGAAGCCGTAGTGGGTGGTGGTGGGTACAACGTTGAGTACCCTAGGGCATTTAAAAAAAAAAAAAAAAAAATGACATTTATACTTAACAAAAACCAGTGTGTGTCATCTGGTTCAACCTTTTTTCGAAGAAATTAGGGGTAAAAGAAAAGGGATAAGACAGCACTAGTGGAAGTAGTTGAGATGACATTAGAGCTGTAGAGCTGTCGCCTAACCTCGTTACCTGATATTTGGCTTGAGCGACTGAATGAAATTTTTTTATTTTTCATTCGAGTTGTGAATAATTTGATGTATGAAAAGTATGAAAAGTCATTTTCGTCACTTCAAACCCAATCTTTTCGATCATCAATACAAAGATTAAGCTTACGAATGCTATTTCCTTTTCCTGACAACACTATTTTTCCTAAATCTACCAACAAAAAAAAATGTATGCAATTGTTATACAAACACTTGTCATGTAACACCTTTTGCTTAAATTCTCCATCAGAGACCTATATTGTCGATATTATCTGCTAAATTTAATAAAACGGAAGATCTTTGAAATTTGATAGAAATCAGTTTGTTGGATATACAATATATCGTCGTTGTCCTGGATGAAAACACATTCATTATACCAAAATGTTCCTTATTTTAAGCCCTAGCGAATGAAAGATCACACTAATTTTTATAAACTATACTTTAACTTAAAAACAGTTATGTACAAACAAACAAAATGAAAAACGTATGGCATTTCAAACATTTGACAAACTCCGAAGTCCAATTAATCAAAACTACTATTTTTCAGTTAGTGTCTTCTTTCATAACAACAACAATATATATATTTATAGTTTTTTTTTCCTATTTTTAATAAAATTAATGTCAATTTGGTCCCTCGCCACCGTTGTTTCGCGGTAGACTTAAATTGTACTTATAATGTATTCGCGTATTCTTAGCACGCAATTAGTGGAGTTTATATGTATTCAAACGTTGTTGTTTCATGTAATTACTTCGTGAAAAGCTTTAAAAAAATAATGTTTTAAATAAGCTTTTAATCATTAAGTAATGGTAATAAAATATTCATAATCAAAATTTACCGCACAATATTATCGATACTTATTAAAGTAGTTATCATTAGTAGTTTTATTGTAATAGTGTATAAAATAAAACTCTTTGCTAATGAGTATAGCGAATAAACATTACATAAAATTTATTTCGGGTAACAGTGCCAAGTAACAAATGCAAATGATCATCTTATAGCTGTATAATGTTTTAAAATTGAACCAATTTTCATTAAGCACACCCCATTGCTCTTCGACTGTATGTGCAACCACAATAACGTTTCTCAAAGTTTATCCAGTGTGTTTGAATTTAAAAACAGATTTTCAACGAGGTCGTGTTGCAATTTCAGCAGTCATAAAATGGATTTTCACAAATTCTTTGAGTAGAAGTAAGGTGCAAGAGATATTTTTATGAAATATTTAAATTAAAACACAATAGACCCTCCGATAACACGATTGCAGACAACTCATTTTTATTAAAACTTGCGACAGCTTCTTGATTAAACGTTAAAATACTCCCCAGCTGCATGTGTATCTTCTGATTTTGTATCAGTATTGTAGCCTTGATAGCCCACTTCCAGATTGCGCACCTTCTATCTACCGTATTATCGGTAAGTTTACTGTATAATATATTAATTAAATATTTAAATCTTATCTTGTTATTTACGTTGTATCATTTGCCACAAACTATAGTTATTCGCTATCGGTTCATAGTTATATACAGAAAAAAACTGCAAACATATATTTCGTAATAAATATGATCGTTGATGATACCGCAATATGTCGTACGTCAAAAATAATTCAAACTGATATTATACCATATTAGTAGTTAAAATACTCAAAATATATCCAATATTTTTCACGCCATATTAATGAATAACATGTCAGAAAGTACCGAAAACATAGTAAAACAAAATTTAAAACCTCAAAAACGTATGGTAATACTAAATAAATCACAGTGTTTTACTCGCTTTATACTTTGAGTTTCGTGACATACTACTTTTTGCAGTACCAACGAAAATACACCACTTTTAATGTGTTAATTGTCAAAACTTTTTTATAATGATTCCGAAATTTTATGAAATTATTAAGAACAGTTTTTCTCATCTTCCTGACAGTTCCTGATTATTTCATAAGGGTGTGGAATAAGTACAAAAAATTAGTCCGTTCACAATGGAGCATATGGACACAAAGAATAATATCAACAGAATGTATTTAGCACTTTGTAAATCACTCGCCTTACTTATTATTAACTCACTTACTTATGAAAAAAGGATATAATTATCTGGAAAGAACTAGTAGTCCCATATTCGGGGCTGGAGGCAAGGTTTGAAAATATTGCAGACGAAATCTCTCGCGATTCAACACATTAAATTCCGAAATTTAAACGCTTGATACTACAACCGATTGGACGATGTCGTCACAACGTCAACGTCAACATCATAATAAACATTTAAATGAATACGATCACATCCATAAATCTAGATAAATCGGTTTGGAAGCAAACAATGCGTTTTATTTTTAAAATACAACGCCTTTCCACCAAGGTAATGGAAAAAAATTACAAAGTCATCAGTTCTACAAAATTTAATTACTTAGTTGATAGCAATTTCGGCTTCAGGCCATCGTCAGAACTAGTAAAAGAATAGTTTTGATGATAGCGTGACGCCTTAATAGCTATTGGCCAACTAATGAAATTTTGTAGAAGTGAACACTTTGCTATTTTTATCCTATTTTAACTGAATTTAATTAAACGTTAATTAAATCATAAGGTTTTTTTAGTAGAAAATACTTGTCTTATAGAACCAGTATAGAGAGCTTCAAAAACTGAAAAGCTTTAACTCGAATAAAAAAAAGAATCGTTAAACTAGAATTAAAAAATACTAAAATGAAATTGAACTGAAAGAGTCAAACGTAAATGATGATGAAACTTTTATTTTTGTTAGGTTTATTCTGGATTGATCTATTTAATATTTTTTTCACTTAAATAGTTTCTATTCTTTAATAGAAATAATAAAGCACCATGTTGTTCTTTGTAAAATAACTGTGTAAATTCAGAATTACACTTTGCGTTTGTATTGTTTTCAGCGCATAGTTTCCTATTTGTTCAACATCTTTTATATTGGGAATCTCTTACAGCACAGGCAATTCAACCAACCGCACAGCTCCAAACTGCTGTAAGTTATGGCAGTATAGTCTGGACGTAGCGTTTTAAATGTAAAGTGAACCTCCGGCTTAGTATTTACATACTCAGTTCGCACGTCTAACATATTAACGCCACAATTTACATTTTTATTCATATATTTTAAATGCCTCACTAGAATATGGCCAGAAAAATGATGGAATGTGGGATTTTTTAAAAATGATTATGCACGCTCATTGTCGCCGGATTATTTTTGATGAGTGTTATGAGCTTATGATTAACATTTTATTTTCCATACATTAATAAAATTTATTATATTTAAGTATTAAGTGTATAATAGCCCAGACCGGTCTGTAGGCGTTTTATTGTTATCACATATCACATGTAGGTATACATTTTTATTATACATTAACATCAATTTGATTATGATTGTGATAAAAAAAATAAAAATTAACCTTGCAAACATTTTTAAAACGAAATGATTTCATTCAAGGATTTATTCCAGTTTACGACAATGCATTTGTAAGGAACATATACCACTATTTCATAAAAACTGGTATGCAAAAATGTTTTTGGCATGAAGTTCTTTAAGCATTTCGATTAAACACACACAACAATACATTTATTCATTATTAGCTACTTCAGACATTCAGTATTTCAATTTCAATACTGTCATCTATGACGGGTGTCCCACTAGTAACGTAATACGCTTCATTTTGTTACAAACAGACTGTTTTTACATCAGTGTTCGCCAACTTTTTAATACCCCACCAACCTTTAGACAGTAAAATCTCTTTACCGCCCACTGGTGTCGCTACAGCTTTATTTGACGTAAGTATGAAGTAATTTTTTAGTTAGATTTTAAAATATATGCTATTTTTATCTTTACTCAAAGAATGGTGATAGTATTGAAAATTACTTTAATTACTTAAAAAAAATAATACAATTTATGAAAAATTTTGTCACCCAGCTTATGTGTGATAGATACCAAGTTGATAATCACTTATTTAAATAAATATATTTATGAAACCAGGATACTTATTATCACAATCATAAGTTATGATAACCCTATTTTAACATTCATGAAATATAAATCATTTTAATTTATCCACAAATAATGTAAATTTTTAACACAGAAATGATTACCTACCTAAATAAATATTTGAATTTGAATTGAATATATCTTTTCAATTACTTATATGAATTAAATATGAGTAAATTATAAAAAAAATCAAATGTAAATTAACATTTTAATACCTATAAATAACGTTAATGTTAATAACTTATTATTTTCTTTTTGCTTTGATTAAGTTATACTTTTGTGATATGTCATTCTGTTCAATATTTCCGTTAAGCTAATTAAGTTTCTTAGAAAAGAGTTTGTTTGATAAAAAATGCTTTTATATTGTAAAAAAACCATATTTTCCATACAAGTTAGTTTTATATTGAGTAGACATTTTAAAAATCGCTTAATATAAACTAAATAAAAAAGAATTTCTTCAACAGAGGATCAAATTAAGACGCAAATATGAAGTGGTACATGACGCTGCAGATATATGAAACATTATGCTTGTAATTTTTTTTCAGCAATACAAACAAGGCTAATTGTGAAATAATGTATCATTTTTTAACGTACTTGAAAATGCAGTCAGTGAAATCAAGCGGTGACCAATATACTATATGGATTCTGCGTATATTGAAATAAAGGCAAATGCTCTAAAAAGACAAGTCGTGACGACTAAAGTAGGACATAGCCAATCGTCAAATGTATATGAATACAGAAGGAAGGACTGGATTTATTTTATAATCGCATGTCGAACGTGAATTCTGTTACCACCCGTTGAACTGGACACATCTCTTTTGAACTGAAAAATCGTCACTATCATTAACATTATCCGTACTTACTGTTTAATCGCGTAACGCATTTAATAATTGGAAACATATTCCTAAAAGTACATAAAAAAGCCCATAATCTGAAATGTAAAAATAAAAAAATTATGCTACCTAATCGAATTAGAACTTTGCGAAGCTCTTGATGCGGTCAGTGCCCCAGGTAAAGATGTATTGACAAAAAAATACCATGGTTCATCTGTCTTGTTAACTGACCTAATCCAATTAATCACAATTGTTTAGTGAATCTAAAAATAAATTAATTAAAACATGATATCATTAATTTATATTTAACTTAAAAACTTTAATTTTCAGACTCAATTTCAAAAAAAAATCTCAAACTTTTAACAAAGTTAGTAGAGAAAATTAAAAACACTGCGGACTTTGTTTAAGGAAAACTTAAAATCAGGCTTTTAAGACTTTTCTTAATTAAGATTCTTTTAAAAATTATCTCTAAACTTTTAAAAGAAAACTTTGTTGCAATCTGAGCTTGCCAACACCTTTTTGAACATACCATCAACTATTCCGAAATACACTTTTAGTAAGACCGTTCAGTTTTAATTGCCACGATTTTTGTAACTTTATAAAGGAAAATCTTACATTTATGTAAAAATGAAAACACAACAAAAAATTTTATGAAAAGTTATTTTAATTTAACATTTTTTTAATGTCCTCATAAGTACTAACTACGACAAATGAGTAGTTTATATAAAAAGTATTTATGAGCATTTAAATTTTGCTTAAGAGTTATTTATTATACCCATTATTATTATTATGCCCACCCACCAAGCTGACATAACTACAGATGCTCTTCAATTCATTCTACATTTTCAAAGCTCGAACCACTGTTCACAATGTTCACAATATCTAAGAATTTTAAAAAATGTCTCATTACCCTACCTTTTCGTAGAAAGAGCATAGAGAGAGCATAATATATTATATTCTATACTTAACCCTGTCGTATTCATGGTGTAACAATGGATTACTTCGGCCTTCAAACCTTTAAATTATCTGTGAAATAGGTCATACAAAAAATTGAAAATGTTGCTATTTGTAAATAAAATAATTCTTCATATAATTAAAAGTACATTTTAGACTACGTCTTATTTGTATAATTAATAGTAATTTGATAACCTCGTCAACTTTACCGTCTAAAATACAAAATTATAGTATGGTAAAGTAACAATCTGAGATGCATGACGTACCGTATGCAACCATTTTGTTTCAAACTGCATCAAGACACTTCTCAAGCTTGTTTTGTTATGAACAATTTCGATAATTTCGCATATTTTAATATGTATTTCAGATTTTTTAGACAAAATATGACGTAAAATAATTACTTAGTACTACATAAAACCATATTTCAATTTGATTTATAAATGCGTTCATCTGACAAAACCCACACAGTAACGAAATGTGACTGCATAATATCCGAAGGGAATTTTTTAACATGAAAACGATAAGGTTAAATACATTGCCTTTTCACGTCATTACTCTATTTTGGATTGAACCAAAGTCAATCAAAAAACTCTCATGCAAATTTTTGCTGTTAAAATAATTCCTTACAATTAATTTCACTTTATCTTGTAACGTAATTTTAAATCATTATCCTCAATGTAATTGTATTGCAATATTTGATTTAAAACATCCCAGAAGATTTACTATTTGACCAATCACGACTGTTAACATTTATATTTATACATGAAAAGGTACACTTCTATAAAATGGTAAATCACATAAAGTTAAGTTATAATATTTGTTTCTTTATGAAAACTTCATACACGCATAAAACTTTAGGTAAAAATCGTAAAAAAATATTGGTTTCATCAGAAAAAACATCAGTTTAACAAATTAATTATTGCTCTACGTAAAGCTAAATATTTAAGTTTTTGGATACTTATCATAAAAAATTTAGAAGTTCACGTGTGTGAAACGACAAATCATTTCAATGAACTTTGAAACTTTTACATTCAAAATCTCACAAACAAAATTTACTGCTAAATTATTTTTTGTTAATATCTCGGGCTTATACTCAATAAAAATATATTTTCAGCCATTTTTGCTTCCAATGTGAAGCATATGGTCTCCCAATAGGGGTCTCTCATTTTAATTGTAGACTCTTTTATTTGATTTATGAATAACTTGTATGCTAATTAATTAATTAATTTATTATAGTATTTTCTCGTCTTAGTTCATGAACCATCAGTTTTAAATACCTTCATTTTTACATTCAATTTTATATAAATAAGCCTGTTATGTTTGTATTTTTATCAATTGATAATGCTGGTAATGAGCGAAACCGGTCCTGATCATTATAAATATGTGGAAGTAGTACAAAAAACAGGTTTGACAGGTTAACACCTTAAAAATGATTAGTGAAGCGGGTACGGGTGGGCCTACTGTCCTATATAAAAAATATCATCAGCTCGTATTGATCAAAACCGGTTCTGATCATTATAAACATGTGGAAGTAGTACAAAAAAATTGGGTTTATTTTTTTAAATATTGTGACTGATTAAAAAAATGTAATAATTGATTTATTTCCTATTGAGACGCTTTGTGTGTTGTGTATCATATTTATAGCGTTGCCTCTCGCGTGTTATCTGAAAAACACATAAGTTTTCTTAACTTAATAAACTAAAGGGAACCTTTATCTCTCAGGAGTTCAACATAAGTGTGACTTGAAATAATAGTTTTACCTACACATGAACGATTTATCACCAATAATCATTTTCCTTAATTAATAAAAAAAGACATTATTTTTGAAACCGTATAATAAACCTTATAGTTCCTGCTTAGGGCAATGTTTCGACGTAAATTGTTTTGGGGTGCCGTTAGTCGGTCGGGCGTCGCATGACGGATCGGCGCCGTTTGGGAGTGGCCGGGGCCGTTACGGGTAACGGCCGTTAAGGATAACGGCCTAACGATTGGGAGCCTCCACCGATGTTGCCAGGCTCGATGAAAAATCGCCGCATACTCAACACTATCGCCGGCGGCAAAAAGTAAATTATTATGGTTTTTGGTGTTGTGTGTACATTTGGATCATGGGTATCTATTTATTTTGCTGCTTACGTGTTTGGTTTTAGAGAATTGATAAAATTCTATAATAGTTTTTGTATGGTAAAAATTAATACAAATTTCTAAGCATATAATATGTACACCTAATTAATTTTCTTGTGTTTTAACAAATATATATCGTAATTCAAAATATAAATGAAAACGTTCTCTCAATCAAATTGAAATCGTTTTCACGGGTAAAATTTGTACAGTTCGATAAAAAAAATACTCTTATCAATAAAAACATCACAATTTTTTTAATCACTTTTCAACTGTCAATTCTTGGTGAAAAATCGTAATATAAAAAAAAAAACGTCACATTCATAAAATAATATTTTTATGCTGAGTGTAATTTGACGATTTTAGGAACACCAATCGATGAATTAGCGAGTCCTTATTTTTTCATTATTATTAAGTATTAAATCATTTTTGAAAAACAGTGAAATAAAAACTGTATCTGCAAAGAATTTTAATCGACGACGTAAGAGTTGTTTTAGGCGACCAGAAAGCAAAGACAAGACAATATCAAACGTTGTCAATTCAATTCACTACGTCCACCATATTCTTTATTTGTTTTTGTATAGGCCAAGTTATGAAGATTAAATCAAATTGTTTTTGTCAGGGTCGGCATACGTAATTTTCGGCCTTTGTGGTCTAGTGATAAGAGCTTTGCCCTAGCGATCAAGTGGCTCCGAGCAAGGTCAATATAATATTAAATTTATTTATTCAAAATCATACGAGATTAACTCGATGAGAACTTTTATAAGTCACTCATGTCCAAGATCACAAATTTCAATTGAAAAAATCTAAAATTGATATTGACTTTGCTGGGATTTGAACCAGGACCCACCTGATCGCTAGGGCAAAGTTCTTACCACTAGACGACAGAGAACGGCGACGAATACTATCTGAAAATAAAAAAAACTGTTTGAAGTTTTCGTATAAATTCGTAAAATAGCGACGTATTTTTCATTTGAAAAGTTTATTCGATGCGTACATATTAAAGAGCAGCAATTAATTCAATGATATTATATTAACTGGGTAATTGAATATATAAACGAAAAAATTTAGTTCGCATAACATTTGAATAAATGTGCCGACAGCCTCCACCCTCTCTATACATCATACCCGAATTTATCGCATCGCATTTGTTTTTCTTTCATCACATGGAAAAAATATCATAAAAGTATCAGGCTAACATAAACGCACAGAAGATCTGCAAAATTATATGGAGTTATATTGGCTACATCAACTTTATGCGGAGATCAAAGATGAATAATTTATTAGCAGTCATAAAAACGGGGGGAAGTCTAGTTTCAAAATCAGCCGTTTACTTCGGTATAATTTTATTTATCTAGCATACCGTCTGTAGCGAAAAAGTTTTGTTCTTGCATGAGCGATCATATCTGTCTTACCTTTTTGTAAAACTTTTTTGACACACAAACTGAAATATAACTTGAGGGGAAGTGAAGCACTAAAGTGTTTGTCATGGTGACGTATTACTTGAAATGTATTAACTGTCGATTCTCCGCAGAAAGACATGATATCTTCATAAATAATTCTATTTTTTTTGGAGGACCAGTTCGTTGACACTTCTTACTCTCTTAGGGAAACCGGTATCGAATGAATAAATATTGAAAATTAAGTAAGTAAGGTAAATGTATGAGTAGTTGACCTTTTTTAATAAAAGTGCCCAAAATAAGAAACGTTTATGCTGGATATTGTTCTAAATTGTAGAGTTCACACAAGTGAAACCATCTTTAATCAGATTGAGGAACTAACACATCACCATATTTGTCACTACTTTTCAAAAGCAGCCATATCCATGTTTATGTATTTTGATTTTTTTTCAATTGCTATCGACCTACTTGCTTTTAATATTTCTCTATTTAAAAATGACCCAAATGCTATTAAATATGTAAATCAGTATTCCTATAGTAGTAAGTAGCTTTTCTCTAGTTCATTATTTGAATATGGCTGCTTTTGAAAAGTAGTGACACAATATCTCATTCGGGAGTCATAGTGGCCATTTAAAAACAACACCTTATGCAGTAAGTATTTGTTAAGGATATCAGTGAATGTAAGCATATGCTACTTGATTTAATCAAGAGTGGTCTTACAGAAAGCTTTGATGTAATGTCTTCATGAAACCCTCTGATTAAGCATGGTCAACTACTGAAAAAAAAATTGGTCAACTAGGGGAATTTTCAATTTTTTAGACAACAGTCAACTACTGACACAAAAGCATGGTTGTTAAAAATTTAAAACAGTTTCTTTATAACTGACCCTTTTCTAATTTTTGTATTATCATATTAATTTAGACGTTTAATTCATTATGAATACACTTGCTTTGTCAACATTAGCTAAACGTTAAAAGTTGCTTTTGTTAAATTTTTCTCTTAAACTTCTAGTATCATTAAATTAAGCAAAACAATTAATTGTATTGCTTAAATCCAGCTCACTTTGATATTGGCGACGTCTCCGTTGATTCTATTATAGCTAACAATTCTACTATACATCACACGAGTGGCAGCTCTAAAGGATGCGTTGGGTATCATAAAGATATCGTATGTGGAAAGGGAAAAGGGCGTAACCCACACCCAAAAATATTGTGTATAGCCCAAACAAAACGTGTATTAAATTGAATATATTACGATAAATTTTTTTGCCTTTTAAAATCGATATTAAATATAGTATATTAGCACTATTTTACGCAATATTTTTGGTGTGGGTTACGTTCTCTTTCTTTTTCACAGTCGATATGGATAGTATTTTTTTTTCAAATTTAACATATTTAACGAGATCTGGTTTTCAGTTAAGGATAAAGGTAAGGATATAGAGATATTAACCTATTGCTCCTTATCTAAGAGGAAGTTACAAAAACTTTACAAGAAGCATTTAAATACTCATTCATAAATTCAATACTTTTGTAGAATTAAAACACTCATCATACTGATTACTAAAAACCAATGTAAAGTAATCCAAACCCTTCACCGCTCAACCACGAAGTAAAAAAGCTCAGCAGCATTTACCGCTCTGCTATAGGACCATCAAGTGTTATGGACTGCAATCCTGGAACGCGTTGGTCTTGGCAAAAGTTCCACCTATTATCGAATTCGTGATCACAACTTAAATTTCTTTGTTTGAGTATCAAGACTTGAAACTAAATTTGGTTTGTGACTCTTACCTTATATTGAACCATTTTATTTATGTTATATTATTAATTATCATTCTTTTGTTTCATTACCAATATATCGATGACCCAATTCTATAGTGATATAACAAGAAATTGGTAGTTTTGAGAAATGGCCGATCAAAGTTTTTACTCATCTAAATTGACTCGTAAAAAGTGATGGCTTATTATTTGTATTACTTTTTATTCATATAGGTGGTCAATACAGTTTATAGTTTAAGGATTAAAGGATGTATCTTTATAGAACGCCACGATTCACAAAAATATATATCCGCAATACGATATGTCGATATGTGTGTATATGGAACTGGGAAATTATTTTATTTTGTTAATGTCCATATGCAAATATCTGCCTTTTGAGAGAAAATCTGTACATTTAAGAAGCTGTACTTTTGTGGAACTGTAGAACAGCGGCGTTCGAATATAATGGTTAACTTAACTCAAAACCAAATTTGAGTTATTGAGATTTTGTACACTTATATGTATTTTCTCACTAACGACCCGGGTTTCGCCTTTCGGCATCTTCAGGCATTCGTGCGCTCGAATGCCTGAAGATGCCGAAAGGCGAAACCCGGGTCGTTAGTTAGAAAATACATGGAAGTGTACAAAATCTCAATAAGTCAAATTTGATATTGAAGTTTCATCAAGCACCCTCAGTCGATGTCTTAATTAACTCAAAACATCAAATTTTACTTATCGTGCTATGGAACTGGGCCATATATAAGTATCATTAGACTACAGTAAAATTATTCATTTAATTAGGTTATTTATACATATTTTTCATCAATTTTTTTCTACTCAACTAGTGGTTTCAGTTTTACATCTGAACGACTCTAATTCCACATTTTTCAACAAAACAAGAAAAAAGCTCAATTTGTGGAAAGCAGTTCATCAGTGTTAGCGTATGTCCTCCTGTTAGATTTAGAAGGCAAATTATTTCGCGAGAAATCAAAGGGACACCGTATAACGTTTTATGATGCTAGAAATCGTGAAGGCTTGTACATTTTCCGTTGTGAAAAACAGATGTGCTCAACATTACATATTTTACTAAAATAGTAGATATGTCATGTTAATGAAAGTTATATTAAGCATAATATTTTTGCATCGATGTCTGCTGCTAGCGTGCAAAATATGTACTCATTAATGAGCCCTTGCTTAACCCTTATTTTTGGAGAGAGTTAGAGTAGGAATATGGGACATCACAGACATGTCATGTCCGTGAGCACAAATATATAAATGAATCGAAAGATCGATTTATTAAGCTACCCGTAGAGAGTAACACCGAAACCGAAAAAAGCAATGACAACATCTTTCTACAGCCCCATTTATTATTCTACGACACGACTCCAATCGTTTTGTTGTGGCTCAACCTTAAACTGTGCCAGAACTGTTTTTAGATCATCTCTCGCGATGCAAAGTTAAAAAAAAGACAACGTTAGAATGTGTGAGTCGCATCATGTTTCGGCAGCGTCGCCGGATAAAAGCGGCAACCTAGACCGACCTTGTGCCTCGGCAGCATTCAATCTTAACAGAAACAAGGAAGCGGGGCCTAAAATGTTGCAGACCATGACATTTTGTTGACAGTTGGGTACTGTGAACGGTCCGAGTGCGTGGCTCGTCCCTGGCTGGCCATAAGATAACTTATTGACGCCGCATATCGATTTTACACGGGATTAATTTTTGTGGTAAATTGTGTTTCTTTGCTTCTGTTTTTAAATTGTAAATTCTGTGTAGGTATTCAAATAACTACAATAAAGAGGACTACGACTGAATTGGCGTGTTTTGATTGATAGTAAACACCTGAAAACCTCATCATCACCACGTTAGATATAAGTCAAAGCGTCTCGAATATTAGGTTCCGAAATATAATTGATAGCTATTTCAGCACTACTTTGTTATTATCGACAAAGACTGAAAAAAAACCTACATTTATAAATGTATGACTTTGGCACGAATGTGTGTAATTATTTCTGGTTCGTTCGTTCGGTGCACGGTGCGTTCTAAATTATTACGTTCGATGCAAAAGAGTTTATAACTTCATATTTACAATTAAGTTTTGAGTATTTCGACCATTTTTTTATCGATCACTTAGCAATGTGACGTGTTACTTATCTTTTATTTCAATTTCACTTTCCCTTCCATAAAAATCTTACCTGAATTTGCTCAAGTAATGACTGTGTTCACAATAAAAACAATATACCAACCTTCTTAATATTGAATAAAACGTTATATGTCTACCAAATACTTAATCAACTTTTGCAGAAAAATTAAAAATTATTTTAAAACAAAAACCATAAAGCCTTTTACTCAGCGATAAATATTGTTGAAGATCCCTTATGGTGTGGAGAGTGGATTGAAATTCGGCGATTCAATCATTCTTCGGCGGAACCAGGGTTCATTTGGGTCTTAACTGACCTTTGATTTGTATTTAGGAATTCGCGGCAACTCAGTCGAGGCTTTACTATTAGACTTCCCATAAAACTCCACTTGTTGTATGTGGATCGTAAGCTAACATTAGTGCTTGGGTAGGGTTTTATCTCTGATTTCGGAAATGAATCTTGGCTTAATGAATTGAGAATTAAAACATTATTTTCTTTTTTTGTTAGATAATAATTGTCCATTTGGTGTATAGAGCACATATATGAAGTTGTTAGGGCAGTGGACTGTTTTACAAAATTTAAAAAAGTGTAATAAGCTTTTAGTGTATGTTGGTCACATCCACCTCTTGTAAATTTTCACATTAAACTTGCTTTCCCATCGAGATAAAAGAACACTTTTGACAATTTTGTGTCACAGCATACTGCTCAACCTGTTCAGTGCCGTAGATATTTGATACAAATTCCCAAATCAGGCCGCATAAAATTTACAAAAAATAAAGCATCAAGAAATTGTATGAACCACAAATCCCCGTGAAAACGGATTTGCAGTTCATACAAAATAGAAGGATAGGTAGGTATGTTCCTAAAAACGCATAAAAGAACATAATATGTACACGATGATTTTATTTATTAACTATCAGAATATAAATACAAAATAGGTATAATACAAAATTATAATAATTATGAACACGTGCAATCACATAAAAAATGTTTGTGAAATATTTTTTTTCATGTCTGCTCCCAATGTGGAGGATATGGTCTCCTAACGGAGGTATCTAAACACAATTTTTCTATTAGAAATGCTTGTTACTCAGTTGCTCAACCTCTCTTTTTTTCGAAGAGTATAGGGATAGAAGGATAGAGATAGGAAAAGACTAGTGGTTAGCTAATCGCTCTCGCTACGCCCTGTGAGGATTGAATGGGTGAGAGGGAGGACTCAGACTACGAACAGAACCTATAAATCGATTGAAAGATCAATCTATGAAAACCGTTCGCACCGGTAATTGAACCCAAGACATCCGTAATCGTAGCCAGCGACGCTACCAACTGCGCCATGGACCAACTTGTAAAATATGTAGGTTCATAATTATGCAAAATGTATCTCCAAGTAGAATATACGTATTTAATTGCGCGTTTATTTTAGTCGATTGTTTTGTATTTTGTTAGTAATTGAAGACATGTTACAGTTAGACGATAAAAAAGCACACGTGTGCTTCTAAAAACAGAATAGTGGTCAACTGTTTTTATAGCTAATATTGCAAAGAAACAATAAGTTGTCTGTTCCTGTTTACAACATTCACGAAATAGGAGCTAAAAGGAAGGCACATTACATTTATTATTATAATATAATATATGAATCGACAATAGTCACTCACAATAGCCGCCGGAAACGGTTTTTTTTGGATAGTTCATCGGACAACAATTTGCATTTTGTGTTTTATAGTTCATCGAATAAGAATTTCCATTTTAATGTGAATTATTTTATAGCGAATCCCGAAGTCTCGGTATTGGTATTAAGTCAATCCTGTGTTTACGGGATTGACTAATTGCTCGGGATCCCGGGATTGGAAGCCCTGGTACAGCTTTGCTTAAACCCGGATCAATAAAGCGTCAAATATAAGTCCTTAAAAGGTTATTCGTTCGTACGCTGATTATCTTTAAACAAGTTTGGGCCTAATTGTGACAACCTCTTCTCTCCTTCATTAATATTTAGTAGTTGTAACCGAGTTTTCTCCAGCTACTTGCGATCAACTTGCGCGGCATTATGAAATATATATTTATAAAGTGCCGGTTGCTAAAAGCGCAATATACTAATGGACTGGCAAAACTTGAGAAAACAGATTAATATGAATTAATATTCCATATATTAGTTTTCATTTCTTCGTTGTAAAGTTTAATTACCTTGAGTAAATATTTTTGCTTAAAACTTTTAAGATATTGATTGAATTGACGTTTACTTGGAAGAATTCCGTTATAATAGGATAAAATATGAAAGTATTTAGTTCTTAAAAATTTTATTAGTTATTTGATAGCTATTTTGGCTTAACGCCGATTTTAGCTAAACTATATATATTAAAAATAAAACACAATCTGTTTGTGCTACTTCTAGATGTTTATAATGATCAGGACCGACTTTGTTCACCAGAAGCAACAAATTGTGTTTTATTTTTAAAATATAATGATTTTCCACCAAGAATTTTCCACCACAGTGTTAACACCTTAAAAGTGGTATAAAAGTGAAACACCTATACTGTTCAGAAGAACTTGACGATATTATGTCATCTCACGTATTCCAACATCATAACATTTATTTAAAATTGAAATATTTAACATACTAATTGTGTTTTTGAAAATTGATTACCCTTCCTTAAACCATTATAAGAAGCTCACGTAATTACGTATAATCCATACAATTTACTTCAACGCTTAATTAATTAAGCACTTTTTCTGCTGTATATTTGATATATTTTCATATTTCAAGATCGCAAAATATATCTGGGAAAAAAATTAGAACATAATGTTATATATCCCTGTACAAAAGTATAAATCACGAACTTTCAATTCAAGAATCATTATCAACCCAGTAGGACAAAAGACCGAGAGCGTTTATAACTCCATTTAAGAACCTACAAAGAATTTTTAACTGTAGAATCATATTGTAAATTATAAGATAATCTTTAAATAATATGTCTTCTTAAGCAATCTCGTTGTTTTGAAAAACTATTTAAAAACCTTGAAGGTAAGTGGATATTTAAAGAAACAAACTGAAAAACAGTCACCATAATATTTTCCATTAGGTTTTCCTGTGACGTCGACATATATTTATAAATGCTTTTCCATTTCCCTTCCTGCCACCGCCCATTTGTGCAACCTCTCGAGCATGAAAAACAAAATGATAGAAATTATTTTCATTTTGTTATTTTACAAGGTTCTGTATTATGTATAAATAAACAGAAAAGGATTTTTCTTCTTCGTGACTTGCGTCAAAAAACTGGGAGAGTTAATTTTAAGAAGAAGCATTTTTTCTTATTACTTTCAGCAGAAAAAAATAATGAGTTCACGCAAATTATATTTTATATTCTTAATCATTGTACCATCATAGAATTGAAATTATTTTTTTGGTAAATTTACCACTTAGTAAAATATCTCTAATCAAATCAAATATTTAAATATACCTTACAATAAATTGACTAGTATTATAATGAGGACAAATAAAATGAATACACAATTCAATGTGATTTTTTTATTATAATAGATTAAAATGATTCAATAAATCGAAAGATATATAAATATTTTTAGCCAACTGTTCCAACCAAACATAAAAACATTTTCTAAATTCCTGCCAAAGTCAGATTGTAAATTTAGTTATATGTAGGTAAAAAATTTCTTCATATAGAGTTTCTTCTTTTGATGTGTAATTCACATTTTAGAACTTGATTTACAAATTGGATTACATCAACAAAGTAATAAATCGAATTTATTCAAAATGTTCTAATAAATCAAATTGTCTTTGAATTCTACAAACGAATGTATTTGAAAACCTTGTCTATTTATGTGTCTTATGTTAATGTACCAATCAAAATGTTGATTTATAATAGTTTTCTACTTCTTATGCAATAAAATTCCTATTTCCTAAACAAACTACCTACATCCACAAATCAACTGTATCTTTTCTATTGTTGAGTATTCCTCCAGTGACAGTATCCCGATTGGCCATTAGTCAACATAGAAGCTAAATGGAAAAGTCTTTCAATTTCCTCTTCGACTTACATATTCATTTCCGGTAGAGCGTGTTCGTATTTCATACAATTAAGCACTTCCGATGTGACTCCGCTACGCTAGCGTAGAGATACGAGAGGTTCTACGAGAATCTACGTCAACTCGTAGATTTCCAGGTATTTCAAATGTACGATTACAAGAACAAAACTATTTTATACAACGTCATCCTAGATTTTCAATGTGGAATTTACATTATTTTCCTATTTTGAAACAATTAACTGAGTGAAGACCATTATTTTTTAATCAGTGGTTTTTAAAAATGCCATTGATAGTTTTCTACAACAAACTTTGAATATCTCAAATTTTTCAATTAGATATAGTAAGATATATGTTTATTTGTAATTTAAAAAAAAATCAGGTATCCCATACTATATTTATTCGTCTTTAATAACTTTGCAGTAAAAAACATTCTATATTAAATCGGATTAAATAACAAGATGATGAACATAAGTTATTTAATATCGAAATCTGTTATTTTTTAGTGAACTTGAATAAATAAAATTCCGTTAAATAATCATAGATCATAATATAATATGAAAGCGTGTTGATAAAATAGTTATAAGTACCTCTAGACCTTTCCTAACACTATCTTTGTATACCTGCTCTCTTCGAAAAAGAGAGGTTGAGCAACTGAGTTGCTTTGACTGTTGCTGCAACTGAAAACAAAACTGTTAAGATACTGTCATTAGAAGGCAAAATGTGCTTTGTCAGTTTTAATGACATTTTTTTTTCATTCTTGTTTCATGATTTTTCACAGACACGATATATGACAGAAATCAGTTACGTAAAATTACACCATAAAGCTGATAATTTTAATTGTACAATCAAAATAGGCTTTTAGTAAAGTTTTTTAAAATACAATTTATATTGCTTAAAAATTGTTTTCTTTGATCTTCATTTTATCAAACATTTACGTCGCGTAGTATGACAAACATATTGTTTTGAAAGTCGATACTTCTAAATAAAGCATTTATTACTGATCTATTTTCGGTCAGCGTAGCTTTAACTACCCTTCAAACAATCTCCCCACAGCATTCTCAACCAAATCTTATCGATCACCGACTACATTCTGCACCAATGAGAGAGTTTACCTGTTAAATATTTTACACCTCGACCGAATGCCTACAACACAATAAGCTTAAATTCTAACGCGGCGTTAACTCGTTCGTACCAAGCCCATAATGACTTTATGAAATTGATTTTATTTATTCTCAAACATAGTGTACAATAAAAGATTGTTTTATTTTACTCAGAACGTTTGTTTTCTTTCCATTAAGTAAAGCTCGGTATTCAGTGATGATAATACGTTGGTGTTTATTCCTCGCCTGACGTCACATTTTAAGGCCTATGCGCTTACGCCAAAGAGTGTATACGTTTGATTTGCACGCGCCCGCTCGTACTTACGTAATGACTCTGTCCAAACAGACATTGCTTCCTTTATCAACCAAACACTTTGACGAGGTCGCAGCTAGTCCCTTTAAACATGCATTAAATGTATTGACACTTTCATTAGAATGTGTGGCGTCCTATTTTAGTTGTATTTGGAAAAGTAAAGTTCATGAAGAATACATATTTTATAACTGTTTTAGATTTTTTTTAAACAGCTATTTGACTTATCAAAAATATAAGCTTAGACTAAAAATATAAGATACTGTAAGTAAATAAATCGGTCACATATTAAAAAAAATGAGCACCGATATTTTTATTCAAACTTGTTCCACTCGGTCAAGAGGGAGACAGGTTTATAGCTTAGAAAAATATGTTTGTTATGTTTTTAATTAAAATTATCTAGCTATAACTAGTAACTAGTAAACTAACAAAAATATTAATTATAGTATATTTGTTTGCGGAAATGAATAAACGGGCAAACACATGTCACTCTCTAGAGGCTTCGTTTCCGTAAATGGCGAACCCAAGACTTGATTCAACGACGTCCAAGGCTTGCGACGCCACAAATCTGGAATTCCAATCGCCGCTTTACTCCCACGGGTCGATGCCGTAGATGCAAGGCGTCGTAGGCATGTCACCGCGTAGTACAACTTGTCATCTACGTCAGTGTTTTTCAAGTCAAAATAAATATATACTTCAAACTCATAAAGTTATTTAATTTCTCGTTCGACAAACATAAACTAGAGAAATATTTAGTATTTTCAATTAGGTTTTTATTCAAAAATGATTTCAAGAGTTCATGGAAAACTGGCGCACATGTGTTATTATTACATGAAAAAAAATCATAATTTAATAATATTCAAAACGCAAAACTCACGTCAGAATCTGAAAAGAAAGTTTAAGCGAATCGTTTTTTGGAATAATTAAATTTTCTAACATAACAAAAGTATTAAGTAAATGTATTAAACATTGTACCATCAAGAATAATGTCTGCTTGTAACTGTTTGAAACAGTTGTAAATGCGCAATTTTAGAGTTTTCAATTTAAGTTTAAATTCATTTTTATTACAAGAATAAGATATAAACACAACTCTCACGTATCAAATATAATAAGATATATAATTCAATCTTCGTTTTATTTATATTTGAACCAAATACAACAATAGCGACAACAAATTAATTTTTAAAGTCAAATTAATATTCCAAAATATCGTCAATGTCAAATTTGGAATTATACACGACGCTGCAGATTTACGAAACATTATGTTTGTCATTTTTCATCAGCAATATAGACGAGGCTAATTTGAAAAAACTATTTATTTTTTGACGCAGTTGAAACTGCATTCAGCGAAATCAAGCGATTACAGACATACGAAACTAAAAAGATCAACTATTTGAAATGGCAAAAGAAGGAAGTACCGTATTTATTCTGTTCAGGATTCTGCCATCGCCAACTGAACTAGGATTCTAACATCGCCCGTCGACTGAACACATCTCCCCATAACTACCTTTTTATAATAAATTCGATACGCTCGTTACAATTTAACAACAAAAAACATATTGTAATTCTGTAAGATACTGAAATTTAATAGATTTTCAGTTAGTAGGTATTTATTTATTTGCCAGTGAGTTCTATATTTGTCAACAATTGAAATTTCATTAAAAGGGTAATATTAGTTACAAACATAGTTGATTTGACAAACGCCTGTCTTTATGAAATTACGTTTGCCATCGGTATTATTGCAATTCTGGTCGTCATCTTCGGTACAAAATAGTTGTACAAACCAAATAAAAATAACTATATTTGACCAAATTCGATGTGCGAATATACGGAAAATGTTCAGGGTGCCAAACATTGCTTCGTTTTTCCGATGAATTTAATTATTTTGCCCATCAGATGAATTCTGGATCAGGCATGTCAGCCACTAAAAAAAGAATACTAGCATGTAAATTATTAATTGAGAATATGTCCATAAATATCATAAAGAGTTTAAAGCGTCTGTTGCTAGCTTCAAATGGATTTTACTAAAACCAATATATAAAAAACAGTGGCAATTAGTAAAAAGCAATACAAAAACACAGAAATACTAACAATATTCTTGTAAGCATCTGGTATTTTTGTAAAAATAAATATCAATATTCGTTCGAATAATTTGTGAAATTATGCTAGTCTTGAGAGGCCTTAAAAAACCTCCTCAAAAGAGCGACATGAAACATAAGACATATTATGAAACTAGAAGAATAACACAGTTTACTTTCAAGGTGTAAACTGTCAATTCTTGGTGAAATCTTTTTGTTTTTCAGATATAAAATTTGGTGGATGCTCATAGCTGCTCTGCGTTCTCCACTTAAGATGGCTTTTTTATTGTTTAATATTTATTACATACTTAATATTTAATTGTTTTTAAATGGTTCACTAATTTTTCGTATAATTTTCCCAATCTACTATTTGCTTAATGCATTAGTAATGTAATTAAAAAAATTTACTCAGCTAATAGACTTTTAATGTAACTATATTTGTGATTTCAGATTAGTATTTATTGATTTGTAAGAGGTCCATAACATTTTAATTGTAGACTATTTTATTTGATTTATGTATAAGTTTTTTGCTAATCAGTAATGTATTGTCTTAGTTCATGGCAGTTTTATATACCTTCATTTTTACACTCAATTTTATATAAACAGGCCTGTTATTTTTGTATTTTTATTAGTTGATAATGCTCGTGACAAGCGAAACCGGTCATGATCACTATAAACATGTGGAAGTAATACAAATGAATTGTGTTTTATTTTTAAAAATAATATAGTTATGAATTTTAATATTGCTTTCTATAAAATTCTGAAAAATGTTTTAAGTAAAATTAAAAAAATAATCATACGTGGCACGTGGAAACCATATTGTCGATAAACATCTATCATTCATAAAGTACCCGATTTAAATATTCATCCTATGAAGTCGTTGTTATTTTGATATTATACTTAAAATAAATGGTTAGCAGTAGAAGTGGTTTCTCATCTTTTCTAAGAAAGTAAGGTATGGCTAGTACAATACTAATCTTCAGCTAATCGCTTACGTACGCCTGGATTTTTAGGATTGGATGAGTGGTAGAGTATTAAGACATCACAGACATTCATGCCTTCATACACAAATGCATAAATCTTTATAAAAGTGTCCGTAATTAGTTTCGAGTTTGACTCCGCAATCGTAAATCACTTTACTATATGCCCAATTTATTCTAGAGCAAGCCTAATGGCGATGAAATTTTAAAAGTTTATTCTGTTAAAAAGCACATAAGTGATATTTACCTCTGCTGTTTCTGGTGATTGATATTTTGAGTTTTTTGTTCATTATAAAACCACTGGTTTCAACGACAAAATCGATCAATAAGCCATCAACTATGTATTATAATTTTATTGAAGTTTAAAAACAATACATCTACAAAGGGATGTATACACGTGATAACTATGTTATAAGTCATCGGGTTATGAATATTAAGCGAATTAATTTAATAAAGTGGTTCATTTACGGACCACATTTATGTGTTTACCCATTATTGATTGCTCATTCTTTCAAATTAAGTACAACCATTTTTCACTGACTGTTTTATCTGACAACCTTTCCTGATGAGACTATATCACAAAATAAAAAAAATAGTAACATCTCTTGAAATATTTTACTTTCACAGTATTGCGGTTTTGTGTGGTTTTGCAATATTATTTGAAAGCCCTGGCGTCGTTTGATTATATCATCGGAAGCCACTACGGGAAATGAACAGAGTCGGTGTGATAAGACGAAATACTTATTGCACTTACCCAAAACCCACGAATAAATCGAATTTCAGATAGATGCATGGGATAAGCAATTAACCTATTAATTTGTAGTATATCTTATATTTATTTCGTGATTATGGTAGTTAATTGTCTGTATTTAAATGTGACACGTTTTGATTCTTTAAGGAACATCTTCAGACTAACTATATCGTAAGGTTATTTATTTCTAACGGAAACAATGATTATAAATCACAACATAAAAATTAAGCGTAGGATTGGTTTATTTTCTTCTACTGGACGTGCGTGGGAGTAAGATACAAACGATAATAGTATTAATTACAAAGATGCTGAGTCTGAAGTCTGAATATGTTTTTTAAAAAAGCGAAACACCTGTCACATTTAGTAACACAGTTAATTACATATTTAAAATAATTTCTACAAAATAACCACTCGATCTACCTATCTGAAAATAGAAAAATAACACCTTTAACAGAAATTAAAGTTAAACTAAAAAAATATTGATTGCTGAAAGATGATCTGGATTTATGTGGTGATGCTTACGAAGATTTAACGTTGTTTTAATATTCAAACTGTTATTTTGAACAAGCTGCCACTGTGATGGTGAAGTATAAAGCAGATAATATCAGTTATTCAGTGTCAGAAATTCAGTTTTCGTTTAAGTGACTTCAACATCCTAAAGTCAAGTTTATAGAGGAAAAGAATTATTTCCGCTACGGTATATAAATCTTTTCAGATGTAAATCTTATAAAACGAGTCAGATCTAAATTAGAAATTCCACTGTTTGTATTTTGGTGGCATTTCGTAAATTCTTACGCAGATCTATCTGTGGGTTTTGATGCGGATTTATGTATGGAATGCAGTAGCGCGCAACCCATATACACTAATCAAATCTACCTAACATTGACAATCA
The DNA here is from genome assembly GCA_022494535.1 of Himalopsyche phryganea. NCBI lineage: Eukaryota > Metazoa > Arthropoda > Insecta > Trichoptera > Rhyacophilidae > Himalopsyche > Himalopsyche phryganea. The sequence goes on from JAGVSL010000139.1 coordinate 305,763, forward strand.
CCATAGTCGAGTATTAATTCTAATGTTACTTAGTAATTTTCATTTGAAGTTTTGTTGTTGATCCGTCTAATCTTTATACTAAAAAACTTCGTTAATTTAATCACAACCGATCATCATACGACAGACGTGTTCATGGGATTCAGAGGAATGACATCGTACAATAATAACAACACTGCATCAGCTATTTATGGGTAAAAGTAAACGTCTTCAAGTTCTTTTGCGAGTTAATGACAACAGCTTAAATGTCATCACATGCATTTGTAGCGATATATGATATTTACAAAACACTATACTTGATAAATATTATTTATAGCAAGTCATCAACATGATGCTGCTGATTTACAAAACATTATACTTGGTAAATATAATACTTAATATTCTGCAAAAGCAGTCAGCAAATTCAAGCGCTTACTGATACCTGAGTTAAAATTTTGAGAATCGCCTTAATCCTTATTGTGGCGAATTGCCGCTTTCCAACTTCTTATAGAATTACCAGTGATTTTACAATTATAATAGCATTGTGGGTTTCGACGGGATGCAATTCGACGAAGGGTAAATATATACAATATAGGCTGGCGCTGTAAGGGTTAATAGCATCGATATTAAATACTTTAATAATGCTTACTCTGTTTGTATATGAAAATAAGACAGTAAAAAAATAAACACTTAATCGACAATTTACACTTATGAGTGATCACTGACAACTATTACTATATTTTTATATATCTCACTCATGACAATGTAAAATACATACAGCTTTCTGTGTAGCCAAAGTCTGTGCACGCTACTGTAATATCAGTGTCGTTATACGTTTGTTTGTGCGTGTGTGTACAAATAACGTTACGTCGATGTGTGGTATGTATGAGTTAATCCGTGAAGCAGAAAATTAAACGCAAATCGCATATTACAGTTTACAAGAAAATAAATTTAAGAATTCGCAAATTTACTCGAATTATACTCACTGAGACAACAAATCCGATTTCTCCTAACAAAAAAATACCCTCGGGCAGATCCCCTTTCAGAATTTTTGACAGAAATTTTGAATGAACCATTCCTGTCTTATAATATGAATTTATTTTTCCTTACAACATCGTGCCTTAAATCACAGCTACCTCGGAAAGCCTTCATTATACATTCGCATTTTAAATCACCGATTCGACTCAGAATTTGATACTTTATCTCCAACAATCCAGTCTACATTTTAGAGTAGTGAGAGTGATTAGCTAACCACTAGTCCTGTCCCTAGCCCTATCCTTCTATCCCTACTCTCTTCAAAAAAAGAGAGGTTGAGCAACTGAGTAACAAACAGTTCTCGTAGAAAAATTCTGTTAAGATACCTCCATTAGGAGACTATATGCTCCACATTGAGAGCGGACATGGATCAAAAAAAAAAATATGGTTTTATGTTATTTTGTGTGCAAAACCTGAAATCAATATCAAACTATGCGAAATTATCGAAAGGCGTAAGAATTAAAATTGTTTATAGCAGAACAAGCTTGATTAATAATGGTGTACGGATAAACATTTTTGAGAGGATTGGAAATAAAAAGTATTTCAACAAAGGTGAAATTTTATTTCTTATTGCGCCAAAAACTTTTCACGCAATATTTTTGTAGGATTTTCAACGTTTCTGTGAGAGTTTTTGTGGGAAATTTCACCGTCTTTTTCCAAAGCATTCCGTAGATTTATGACAAAATGTAAATAGTCGTAGAGTCACCTTTTACCAGGGAGTCATAAAACGGACTCGAGGCGGTCGTTTTAGATGCACCGCTGCACAACACAGATGCACAAATGGAAAGGACTGCATTTGACATAAGATGGTCGAGAACTATATTTATTTTTCATCATACATTTAGTATTTATTTACAGATGAATCTTACAAAATTTTAAAATGTGAATATATAATCAAACATTCACTATGTATTGATATTATCAAAAAATTTCGATGCAAAAATCTATTTTTATCACGTGAACGTGAAGTTGATTACATTATTATTGAAATTTTTTACATAGCTTCATCGCGGTAATGGTACAACTATAAACAAAACCTCTTATTTAGATGTATTATTTTATTTTTAATTATTTTGATACAATTAACATTGTAGCTTCTATATTAACTGATTGAACGTAATCGTCTAATTAATTGTATTTTGTTTATATTATATAATCTGCAATTTCTTTACCACGTTTCAATAGATTTTGTATTTTATAAATAAAAATATTACGATAGAGTCTGTCTGAAGAGACTTCTTAAAGAACCAACAACCAATTGAATAACAAAGTTATCAATTTCAATTGTTCATATTTAACACCATTTTAAAGATGTTTTTAAATTTATGTCTCAAAACCTCTTGACGCAAACCACATTTATGGGCTTATCACCATTATCGATATAAGTATAACGGTCTTATCTTTAGTTTTTACAACGAATATTAATTTAAATAGATAATTTCAGTTGCACCGATTGAACACAAATATAAAAAGTTTACCAACACAACTTATTCATTAACTGCATAAGGAAAACACAGTATAACAAATATGAATATCAAATCTAATTAATATTATTATATACTCTTTACGTTTTTATATTAATTCTTCTTCTTCTATTGTCTATCTCTATCCACTGCTAAATACATGCGGCATTATAATTATTTCTCTTGAAAACTCAATCAAATTGCTACCGACTTTCATCATGGCACTCATCTATCCACCGTGCTTTGGTCTATATGTTTTATTTTTAATTTTTCTATAAACTCTTCATTACTTCTGCTGATATGTTAAGCCCATTGGCATTTGTTTTTTTTACAAATGATTCCATTCCTTGTGTACTTTAATAAATATTATTTACATCGATGTTTCAATCATCGCTTAAAGTTACAAAAAGGACATAGTATATAATAATACTCACATTCATGTAAATCACTCAACTCAAAACGTTTCGGTTGATGAATCTTATTTCCCTCTCAAGAAAGCATATTAATAATTATTTTCACAGAAAGTACGCATAAAGTTTTCTTAAATCTTTTATTTTACATTTATTAACTTTCACTTGTTTATTTGGAGTAACCCAGTCTTGGTTTAAGAAATGACATTCATCGCAAGTCAGATTTTTGTTACGTTTTTTTACTGTTAAAATATATTCATTGTTACGATCTTCCAGAAACTTCGAATCCGTTTTCTAGGAACAAGTACTTCAGTTTTAATATTGCAAGTGGATTTTAAAATAAGTTTTTATCAACTATAAAAAGTCATCAGAAAAAACAAAACACTTTAATTAACATTTTAAACATTCTTGATCTTTAAAAATACATGGGAAATTATTTAACGAAACCTTTTAGAAAACAGACGGAAGTTCGTGTATAGTCAGCTGTTAAATCTCTCTTTAAAAGAAGATTAACCAAAAAATTATTCCGCTTGTAAAATACTGATAATTATAAAATTTGGTGTCTTAAAAATCGAATAAAGTTGGTAGATAGGTAAAAAAAAATCACATCATTTAGGGATTTTAACTCTTGGCTAAGCAACTGTGAACGATGACAATTCATCCATATAAAGCGACTGGCATAAATGCTTTTGATCATTATTAAATACAAAAAATTGTAGTATTGGTCATTGTACATACACCTATTATATATTATAATAACTAGTATATCATACTTTGGTACAAAGACCCGTTAGTTGAAAACAGTTGTAGCATTTATGTCACAATTAAAATAAGAATTCTTTTAATGGTTCAAATATTAGTTTAATGCAAATTCTTATAAGATTTAACACATCTTCTAGGTTCGATCAAAGTAGAAAAACACAGTAGAACATGAAGCAAATCTCGTGCCAATCGAAGAGGGATCCAGCAATGGACCCGTTAGATGTTCCAAGGCTAAAGTCCGTATCAAGTGAAAACCGATCTTAATAGCAGAGACAGTGTTCAGCTAGACAGTTTCAAGAGGTGATGAATGATTATTAAAATAATTATATTCAATCTAGCTAGCGACCTTTATAGGTAATTACCGCACGATCTATCAGTAATTAAATTCAGTATAAAAAGCATTAAAGTCCATTCTATGTTTAAATGCGTGAATGCTCCGTAAACGGTCTTCAAATATTTATCGCGGCTAATAATATTTCTGAGGATTTTACCCAAGATTAATTTTATTCTTCACGAGTCAAGTTTTATCTCGGGTTATAGTAAAAACACATTTTTTTCACATGTTCACAAGGTTGCCATGTTAAGCTGGCCACTAAATTTTCCTGAATTTTACGCTCGGTTAACCCTTCCGCCTCCTGCAAGGAACGTTTGCGACGTCATTTATGTGATGCGGGCTTGCAAAAGCGTCTCGCCTTGATACATATATGACAAAATGGTGTCCGTCTATTTACTGCAATAATATAAACATAGCAGTGGATTTACGCAAAACGTTTTACGAATAATATTTGTAATAATAATCTTTAAAAGTCAACGTCTTGAGCAATTAACTTTCCAATGTTTTGAAAGATATTACGCACAATACCACAATAAAAAGATGAAAAATATGTTTCACTTTAATCGTGTTCACTGTCAATCTCTGTGGAAGGAATACAATCAATATCTTATACATATTAACTCGTTTAAAAAGAACGTGAAATATGTGCTTCCGTTGTACGTTACGTGACGTGATTAAAACTGATGACGGATGATAATGATGGTGAAGTCGGTACTGCAGTCCGGAGTAAATGTTTCACTATTTCTATTATGTGAAATGATGACTCGACGTCTGCGCTGGCCAAACTTTTTGAAATATCCGATTTCACCGATAAACAGCGACGTGTATTCCTACAAATTAAACGAAACGGTATTTATTAAATGTATTGAAATATTTACGAAATCATCATTTCTATTGGCTTTCATAAATAATGTTTTAATACTTAATGGATTATTTTCGCCGAAATTAAATAAATAATACTTATTTGCACATTACTAAGTCTCTCACTACTAAACAACTAGTATAAACAAGTTTCGGGAGCCGTTGTAAATTACAAAAAACTTTGAAAATAACCTACTGTCGCAAATTTGCAAAAGAAGACTAATACTAATTAAGAGACAGATGTAGATATTAAAATATTCTTTCTTTCATGGACTAGGTATTAGAAATTCCAACTATTCATCACGTCCAACTATTCAGATATTGAATATATTCGAATAGTTTCTGAAGAATAAAAGTAATATTAAAAATTAGATATGAATAATTTATAACATAACGTTATATAATTTAATAAAATAATAATTTCCAAGTACATTACTATTTTTAAGAAAACGAGCCCATTTATAGTAAAAATCGCGTTTGTTCAAATTTTAAATCACTGATATATATACATTTTGTTAAGATTGAGATACCTAAATCTTATAATAATTTTTGACTAAACCTTTTCCTACTTCCGTCAAATCGCAGACAGAGACAATATAACAATGTATTACAATATTTAAACTTTTAAAGCTTTTTCGCATTACTCCAACAGTATTTTTTTCAATTCTGAAATTACGGCATGATTAAAGGATTTTTTTTAATGATTTAATTTAAGATACTGAAAATACCCGAGTCAAGTGAAGTCAAAAAAAAACAACCGCCTGAGGTACTCAATACTGTTCTCGAATTCTGGAAAAAAATTTATGTGATCTTTCTTTGATTTTTTAAAATATCTCATTAAAATTATTACGAATCGAATAGTTAAAAAAGGGCAGAATACATAATATTCGCATATTTGAGTTGAAATCTCTACTAGGTAGGTATATAGAAAATGCAAAAAAAAATAACACTTAGTTCTGAAGAGCATAAAAGTTAAACAAACATAAATATATATTTGTTATTTATATGAACATGGTGATATTTATTTTAACAATATTTGAGGAATGAATTATGTGGTTTTATAGAATAATCACATAAATATTTAATGCTTAGTACAAACTAGCATTTCAGACGCTTTGACAAATAATTCAAAACATGTTTAAAATTAAACAATGCTCAAGATCAAATTATATAAAAGCAGATAACTACCTTTTTGTAAAAAACCACATAGCTTTTTGAATTTCAGGCATCAAGTCACAAGTAGGCTACAGGGTCAAAGCTTTTTTCTTGGAAACAGACACCCTCAGGGCGAGTAACCTCAGAGTATCGGGACCTCGTTTTATTGTCCAGTCTTTGAGGCTGGACCCTTGCTTTGCCTAAGGGCGTTAAGTAAACCTACACGTGGCTGGTATTCATATCATCAGCGAGAAATCCTTATCTGGCTTCTGACATGGATTGCGCTCGATGTGGCCTGAGGGTATTATTGCGTAGAGCCATTTTTATTTATGTTTACAGCATAAATAGTGCCTTTGTTTGTATTTTGATGCTCTTTAAATGTATGTACATGCGAAGTAGATAAAATTTTACTGTTAAAATATAGATACGAAGAATATAAAATGCTTTGAACATAGGCGTTACTTTAATCTTCACATTCACTACATAGGGAATTTCTTATAAAAGTTAGAAATAGACCTGGATTTTATTCTTGATTTTTAAAATTGTAGTCCTGTTTTATTCTTTCGATGTTACACATGAAATTTATGAAAAATGTTTCGGAGTTTTGATAAGACTACCTTCTTATCGACTTAATTCCTTTCTTCACATCTCTTATCGTATACATAAAATGGAGCGTAGAGAGAGCGAAAAGTTTACTACTTGTCCTATTCTTGCCTAAAGGTTAAATAATATCCATACTGTCATCTATGTCATCGTGCTAGTATTTAACCTTCTCGTTTCCATGTTAAAAAAATGTCTTCGGATGTCATGCAGTCACATTGCGTTACCGTTTGGGTTTTGTCATATAAACGCGTTTATAAAGCGGAATGACAATTTCAAAAAGTGAAATATGGTTCTATATAGTATTGAGTAATTATTTTACGTCATGTTTTGGGTGTAAAACCTGAAACACATATCAAACTACGTGAAAATATCAAAAGACGCAAGAATCGAAATTTTTCATAGCAGAACAGGCTCGTAACGTGTTTCAGTGCAGTTTGAAACAAAACGGTTGCATACGGTACGGTCATGTATCTCAGGTCGTTAGTATACTATACTAATTGTTACTTTACTATATTTAATTATTTTTTTTCCCATGTCCGCTCCCAATGTCGAGCATATGGTCTCCTAATGGAGATATCTTAACAAAATTTTTCTACGAGAACTGCTTGTTACTCAGTTGCTCAACCTCTCTTTTTTTCGAAGAGAGTAGGGATAGAAGGGATAGGGCTAGGACAGGACTAGTGGTTAGCTAATCGCTCTCGCTACGCCCCGTGATGATGGGATAGGTGGGAGGAAGGTCTCAGACTACGAACAAAAATCCATAAATCGATTGAAAAATCAATCTATGAAAACCGTCCGCACCGGGAATTGAACTCGAGACATCCGTAACCGCAGCCAGCGACGCTACCAACTGCGCCACGGGCGCCGACTCTATTAATACTTTACTGTAATGTTGAGGTTTTCAAATTATGATTAATTATACAAAGAAGACGTAAACAGTAGTGTATTTTAATTTTTTAATTATATGTAGAACTATATTATTTACAAACAGCTAAATTTTACAATTTTTTTGTGACCTATTTCACAGATAATTTAAAGGCTTAAAGGCTGAAGCAACGCAATGAAGTACGCAAGGGTTAACTATCTTTTGCTTGCATCGTCTCATACAAGATACAAACCTTGAATGGCAATTTGAAATTAGGTTTTTTTAACTATGAATGCGTGTTATTAGCCTATAAACTCCTTAATCGTCTGGTTATAAATAAGTGTTTCTCCTTTCTTTATCTTCGTATCATTGTCACATCTGATAAATAGATCAAGTATCCATTTGAATTACTGCAGGTGTATAGACTTGACTGAAAAATACAACCATACTAACACATTCTGCGCAAAATATTATCGATGATACAAAACATGTCTAAATTGATTGACACCTTGAAAAAGAAATAAATTTAGTTCTGACAATAACGTTATACCAAAAAGCTATCAAGTTTATCGTGAAATTCTTCGTGAAGTGTATAGTCAATTTATACATATAAATATCACGAACATATACCACGTGTAAAGTGAAGGGTGCGAGCGAGATATAAGGGCATGCGAGTGCATGCTTTCGTATACACAAACTAGTTTTTGTGATAGAGGTAGAGATAAACCCACCGCACGTGCCTGATCCCTATATAAATATAATGACTTTTAAGGTGTCAACGCGTGGCGTAAAGTATTAATATTTTAAAAATAAAACACATTTTTTTTGTACTGCTGCAACATTTTTAAAATGATCAGAAATGGTTTTATCAATGAAGAAATAGAAATGTATTGCCAACTGATTAATGCTCTCAATGAGCGTAACCGGTCCAGATCATTTTACAAATGTGGAAGTATTACAAAACCAATTGTGTTTTATTTTAAAAACACATGTACGAACTCTACAATTTTATCAAAGACCTGGAAGTATGAACGAAACCTGTTCTTATGCCTTTGTTAAAATTGCAGGGAAAACACTAAAAAACTATTTTTCATATTAAAGCTTCATCAACTGTTTACTTGTTGAAATAAATACCTTACAATATTTGACTTGATTAAAATAAAATAAAAAGGTTTTTTTAAGAGAGCTTTTCATAAACTTTTCGTTTTATAAATGTAAATACAAATCTCGGTTAGTTGAGCATTTCTACAATTTCCTAAATTACAGTGGAATATGCAAATCCATTTCCGGTTGTAACAGACCAAAGAAAAGCTGCCAACCTTAATAAAAATGCATTTAGGAGCGCGACATGTGCGCTGACCATAGACTCCCCCTCTTTGTAAAGCTCTACGACCCTAGAAGTTCTTCGCTAATGCAGTTGCAGAAAACCATAATAATATTTAACATTTTTTGACACTTTGGAATGATTTACTAATAATTGTAAAAGTCTAGGTACATTTTACTACATATAACACAAGATATTATTTAAAATGGAGCACTGTTTGATATTAATAAATTTAAGGTGTTTCGATCAAACATAAAACATAATTAAAACGCATAGTCGATGTTCCCTTGTTTTTAGTCGAAAGTTTGAAGAATTTATTTTTACATCCCATGGCAAAACGTAAACAGTACCCAACACGTGTCTAGCTTGGTGTCTGATTTTTCTATATGTTTACATTTTATAAATATACATTTGGCATTACGACTAATTAGAGCCAAGACAAAAGATATTTTTAACACGAATTAATCACATAAACTCAATAACAATTATGAATGTCACTCAAAATCAACTTAAAGAGAAAAGATATCACAAACACCTCAAAGACCTCAAATATGTAATTAAAAACATTTAAATTTGATTTTGACCTTATTGAGATAAGATTCCATCTAATTGCTTATGTAATTTTTTTACCACTAGACGACTTCAGACGCAAAGATATATAAACGAAAGCAATGACACAGCTTAAAACATTCGTATACTGTCAAACACATGATTCAATTTTTAATATTTCCTGGACACAAAACGACACTCTTAATTCATCGTGGATATTTGATACATTCTCTTCAGTTCTGTGCAAATACAAAAGTAAGATTGGTAACATTTTCTTTTTGTCTTCGATTTGTTTTGTCAAATTTACACCTGACATACTCTTAATCTTACTTAATCATCAACATCTTGGGCATTGTGAAAGTTCCAGACGTAGCGTTGCAAAGAGATTCTCTATATAACTTTTCATTAATTCAATTCCATTCATTGATCAAGTAATACTACAAAGAATTTTCAGTCCCTCTATTGATGGACTTTTAGGGATATATTTCCTATATTGAATGTTTGACTCGATTACACAGTAGGATAGATAATGATGATGATTATGCATTTCACAGGAAATGTTTCCCGTTCGGCGACTGGTGACAGGATGCTTTTTTTCTATTCTTCACTCATGTCCTCTTTTCTATTTGTATTCCACCTTAGTTGTCATATTTTATTTTCAAAATATACCATTTGATAAATCTCACGTTTGCAGACTGTTTTCTTGTTCAATCATATATTTACTTATCTTCACATTTAGGGATATCACGTTTCGTAACTCTGTTGTTGAGTGATCACTTTACTTTAGTGTAATTTTAAAGAATCTTTTTCTATGATAATAATTATCATTTTTGCTGACGCTACGTAATGCTCTGGCAAAAAACAAAACGTTTCCTGGAATATTACATTTCGTAAATCTGCAGTGTCATATGTCACTACACACTTCATATGCATGACATTTAAGAAAATAGTGGCTCTTTTAATATTTCTCTAAAATGGTTAATCTTCACTCTCAACTCGTGTTTTGTGGACAGTGCCTACACAAAATGTCACCATGGTACAAGTTTAAATGTTACCCTTTCGTAAGTCATGTAGTTATGTTATACAAGGCTAGCTGATTCAAATATTATTATGTGAAAACAAAGCAAAAATGTTCTTTTGCTCTTCGTTGAATTCTGACAACGGTATAGTATGTTACAATAAATTTGTCTCGGGCGAAACTTAAATTTTACAGATAAACCAGAGAATTTAATTCTATGACAATATTATCAATTTTGATTCATTGAAAATATAGATATTGTGAACTGTAAATGTGCAGATTTGAGCAATAATACGATAGGTATTATTAACAGTTATTATTTTTTTGGCACTGATAATCATTTTTTTACCAATTAAATTAAATTAATTTAAATGAAACATTACGTATGTCACAATTTTGTATTACGAAAACGATCAATTTCTGAAACCCTCAACAATCGAGCATATGCAACCGATGAAATTTTTAGAAAATTTCTCTTGAGTGAGCAAAACCAGGACATTAAATTGTGGAACAAATTTAATAAATTTTGTTTATTTTTATTAATATCAATTTTTGTATGAAAGGACATGAAAAGCTTGTTGCTCTTTAATAACACATTTTGGATAAACGTTCAAAAAAACATTTTCATACTAACGAGTGAAAAAGTAAATTTCTGATATTCAGTAAATATACGTAAAACCAATATTTTTCCATTAATGTTATGTATATTTAATGCAGAAAAAACATTAATATTTCGCAATGTATAATAAACCTTTACTTTTTTTAATGTCTGTGTGATATATTTATGTAATAGTAAAATTGGCAACCGATCTCGACAGCGTATATCATATCCGCTGTTGAAATTTTTTATTTGAATGCAGTCAATTTAACACATATATCCAGTTTTCCATCATCCGAAATTCTCGAAAAATAAATAACACCCTTTTGTGGTAATATTTTTGATTTTACAGTACGAGTAGTAAAAGCGAATCATAATAATTTATGAAGCACTTGCCAGCTGCACTTTTGCCCTTTATAATAATTTCATTATGCTCTTAAAAATATAGCACTTCTCACGTATAAAATGTTTTACAGCTGCGATACCACTATAAAGATACTAAAAATCACATTAAATTCAACTTAGCATTTGAAACTTGTTATAATACGTCCTATATAATTTAATTATTCTTATGTTATTTTAATATTGCTATTACTCCTGGAATAAACTTCAAATCATAAAACAAGAATAATAATTAAAAGCTACAATCAACTTATTTGAATTTAACGGTTGCTTTTTTGAAAAAAAATAGTAAGTTAGAAATGTCTTAAAAAATCACAAAAGAAGAGAGATGGCAAAACGCTTTTTCTTTTCTTAATGTTTGATATATATTGTGTTCCACATGAAATACCTCATCTTATTTAAAATGATCTGATTTGTCAAAAACTCTGGCTGTTATAAAATCATGCCAATTCCACCCTTAACAGTAAACGATCAGTCCAATAGTATTAAAAATAAAACTTAAATCTATTATAACTTTCACAAAAGTCTAGATTGCTAGATTTACAATAACATCTGTAAAAACAACTTAGATTTTTTCCCATTAAACGACATCTGTCGAAATAAAAATTATTCGGAATTAACTACAACATCATGATGGGCAGATTCGCAGTGTAAAAATACTTTTCCTTTGTTGGAAAAAACATCGGAAGTAGATACAAAACTAGCTTAAACAGATGCTTATTCAGAAAGAATGAAGAATAAAGACACCGTGAATTGAAATAACATATATATGATGTTATTCCTCACAAATAAACAAAGAATTCTCAACCATCCATCCCATCTTAAAAACAGGGTATAGCGAGAGCGATAAGCCAATCATTACTCCTGACCTAGCCATATCCTTCCAACCCCTCCTCTTCGAAAAAGAAAAGTTGATCTACTGAGTAACAAGCAGTTCATTAAAAGTGGTTTACGAAAATAATGCAGTTCTAATGCCAATCACATATTGACTTTTCAGTTATTAATTTAGTTTTGATTATAATTAATCGGTTATTGTGGAAAATTCCAGTTGCACGTGTACATGGCGGCTTGATTTTTGTAAGTCGTTTCAAAACTAAAGAGATTTGTTCACTGCAAACGGGATATAACATATTTTCTATGGATTCAGTGGTAAAATTGTGGAAGTTCATTTTTAATATAAAATTAAAATTTATAACTTAGTTATTCCGCTTGGATTATCACTAACGTGACGCGTTCTGCCTCTTTAAGAATCATCCTCAGACTAACCATACCACAAGGTTATTCATTTCAAACCCAGACAATTCTTACATTAAAAATAAAGGGTGGCGTGGTTTTATTCCATTCTATTGGATGTGCGGAGAAGGTAAGATATAAACACCGATAGACTCATTACCATAACACTACTAATTACAATCAATTACTATTCTCGGCCGCCTGTTCTATTTAAAACATGATTTACTAATATTCCATTACAGTTAATTTCTACAAACTCTAAGTTATTCATTTTAATACCTTTTTTATTTACTCGATGGAGTACTTCAAAGTTATTATTTTTATTAAAATTATGATCATTTTCAATTAAATGATTCGCAAACTTTGAAAAATTATTAAAGGGATAGAACATTTTTAGTCCATTACAAACTCTAGCTTTGTTTGACAAAAAAGCTAGCTAGCACTTTTTTCCTTTTGGTAGTTATTATTTTAATTAATGTATTTAACATAAAGCAATTTTATGCCTCGTTAAAAATATTTTATGAATGTAGTAATTCTTGTATGCTTTTTAATGATTTTATCATAAACTTGTATGGTCAGTTACCATCTATAAAATTGGCAGCTGAATAATTTTTTTTGCCAGTATCTTGATATGATTATGTCAACTAGTATTATACTTACTATTTAATTTCAATAACTACAATCACTGAAACTGACCATTTGTGATTTTTAATAATTAACTGAACAAAGAATTGAACAAGATCCTTACCAAATTTATATAGGTATTTCAATAGCCTTCCCTACTCTAAAAATAAAACACAATTGGATTCTTAGGCTAGAAACAACTCGAAGTACCTTTATAAATATATAATTAATTAAACGAACCATTCTGTATCCTGTAAAATGATCATTGCCAATAAATCACAACACTCTCTACCGGAATGTTTATATATTAACTATTAAGTTGAAAGCTCGGCTGAAATCCGCTACCCACCTTCTGCCACTGACAAGTATTAATTAAGAAAGACATTTAATTATGAAACTTTGACCAAGGTCAGGGGTTTAATTCCAGGCGTTTACGCTTACGAAATTCTAAGGAGATGAGTCATTGTTTAATTAAAGCTTAAAATGGCTATTAGCAATAATTTCAAGACATTTTTTACCTTCTCAATTTCATCCGTATTTGTTTTGCGTGAATAAATAATTTAAAGTAGGTAAATAAAACATGAATGTTATGCTTACATTTAAATTGTGAAAAAATCCTACAGTAAAATCGTGTCTTGTGAATTTATTCGACGTGGTTGTACAAAATCCTTGTTTTCATTGACATATTATATCGTTTATGTATTGGAAGAAGACACTAAATCGAAAAAAATATATATTCAGTTATTTACACCAAAATGCTCCTGATTTTAAAGTCTACCCTACCGTATGTGATACACGTGTATTTTTATAAATTATAAACAAAATGAAAAGGTATGGCATTTCAAACATTTGACCAACTTCAATGTCCAATTACTCAAAACTAGTATTTTTCATTCAATGTCTTCTTCCAGAACAACAATGATATCATATATAATATAGATGTACGGCTTTTAAGGTGTCAACTGTCAAATCTTGACGGAAAGGCATTTTATTTTAAAAAATAAAACGCAATTTGCTGTACTTATTCTACATGTGTATAATGATTGTAACTTGTTTCGCTCATTACGAGCATTATTATCCGATAAAAATTAAATCATAACAGGGTTATTTATGTAAAATTAAACGTTAACAATTACGAGGCATATAAAACAGACTTTTAATGATTTCATTTTTATCAGTTGATAATGCTCGTGATGAGCAAAACCGGTGCTGATCATTATAAGCATGTGGAAGTAGTACAACATATTGTGTTTTTTTTAATTTTTATTGATGAAATTTTGTACATATCCATTTATTTTGTCACTGACGGCCCGGGCTTCGAAATACATGGAAATGTAGAAAACTTCAATAATTCAAATTTAATATTGAAATTCCATCAACCAGTCCCAGACGATTTCTTTAATTGTATTTTATTTTTAAACGTATAAGACTACTGAATTTGACAGGTGTGATCAAAGCATTAAATGTGCAAAAAGCCATTCGTCCATAGGAAGCCATGTCACCTGAACGAACTCTCATTTCCATTCTTACTTCATCTTGAAATACGTTTTTCAGGATTTCCCCCGAGAAATGTAAATTACAAAAGGGGAAATAGTGTCTCGATATCCGCGTGAGGTTTCGAGACGAACAAACGATATGGAAAATCTCACGGAATAGACAACGATGAAAAAATATACCAGATATGGAAAGGGTATGTTAGGAGAGAAAAATAGTGTTTTCAACAGTAAACAGCAATTAAAATACTGATAGTTCTGTTTCAGTTATTGGAAATTATTAACACATCAATTTCTTCATGTGTATCGTGGTTAAAGGTAAGATTACAAATCAAAATATTAATAAACAGAATCAATCAAGTATTTATATATGTTTATAGAGTTTTCAATGTGAAAATGAAAAGATAATATAATCCACTTATCGCTCTTATTGAAACCATTACAAGAAGCCCGTGTAATTACGTATAATCAGAAAAATTTAAATACACTTATTTTAACGACTAATTAATGACACCACGTAAGCAACTTTTCTATAAACACAATTATTACCTTGAATGATTTAATTTTAAATAGACATTATGATGTTTGAATACGTGATATGACATGATATTGTCTATCTCTTTTAAACAGTATATAGCTAAGCAAAAAAAGTTGAAGTATAGTTCTGACGATGGCGTAAAGCCGAAATAGCTATCAACTACCTGAACTAAATACTTTGTTATTTTATCCTATTATAATGGAGTAAATTCCAATTCAATCAATAATTTAAGACATCGACTGAGGGTGCTTGATGAAATTTCAATATAAAATTTGAATTATTCAGATTTTGTACAATTCCATGAATTTTGTAACTAAAGAAACGGGTTTCGCTTTTCGGCATCTTCAGGCATTCTAGCGAACAAATGGACTCGAATTGACAGACATTAAACAGTGTCTAACGTTTATATAGATGATATAAACACGACAAATATTATTTACGAGATAGCTTATAATATTTTACCTCGTAAATAATATTTGTAATAAATAATAACTGTTTTTAGAGAGTGTTTAAAGAAAAGTTGACTTTAAGGTGGCATTTAAAGTAACGATATTTGCAATGAATTAATGATATAAGACTTCCTTGACTATTTCAAATAATTATTATACGACAATATCGATGCTCAAGTTCGCTAAAGACATTTTTTGATACACTTGAATCGTTTTGATACAATATAAAATTGATTAATTTGTTATTCCGCTCGTTGAGTAAATAGATGTGACACGTGTTTTGCCGTCTAAAATGAGTTTCCTCAAATTTATCAACAAATCCATCGAAAATAATAAAAATATATATTAAAACGTCAAAATATTATTCTGACACTTTCAAACCATATAATTCAATATCGAGATAGATGTATTTTTATGTTGGCATCTGTTTTTCCCGTTTCGAAAATATTTTGACTAAAATCTAACAAAATATTTAATTACAAAGGTTACTTTCTTACTAATTAAGTAAATTTATTTTATAATTTGTTTTATGTACACACGTTGCAGTTAGAAGAAGCCTGTATTTAGTTAACAACTGAATAATATTAAAATTTGTAAAATAAAATTTTATAAAAAAATAATGTGTCAAAGACTAGATTTCTTGTTTAATAAAAAATATAGGTTGTTTTTTTCATAACTGAATATCATTCACCATAACTTTTGATTATGCACTATGCAGTGTCGTAGCTAGGGTTTGCGCCGCCATAGGCGGTCCTTGAATTTGCCGCTCCCCCTTACAAAATTTTTTCTAACTAATACGAAACAAAGCATTGTACCGCAGGCAGCAAATTGTTATGAAGAATAAATATAATTTCTTGAAAAACATACTATATTTTTACAATTCTAACAAATTGTATGTTTAATATTAATAATTTTTGGCCAAAAATGTTGATTTCGTATCGACAATAGTGTTGGTTTAAGGCAATTTATTAAATTATCCGCTCTTTTTTTATTAACACTACTACGCAAAAGATTGCGCCACAAGCATTTTTTTTTAAATATGTACTATATATTTACAATCCTGTCATTTACAAATGTTATATTTAATATAAAATTTGTAAAGTCTCGCAGGTTGTTTTTCAATTATATCAAATAAGTCATTTAAACAAATTTTGTATTATTTATTATTTTTTTGAAAATATAAAATTATTTATGTACAACACATTAATAGGTATATATATTCTAAGTAAAACGACTTAAAAATTGAGAATTTATTTGGAACAAGATATTCAGTACATTTCATTAAAATAGCATTTAAAAATATTATAATAAATTTATTTTTCCGCGCTTT
This sequence comes from Himalopsyche phryganea, assembly GCA_022494535.1. NCBI lineage: Eukaryota > Metazoa > Arthropoda > Insecta > Trichoptera > Rhyacophilidae > Himalopsyche > Himalopsyche phryganea. The sequence continues at coordinate 322,785 of JAGVSL010000139.1, forward strand.
GCTCTTAGCAATATCGCCAGCATCATTATCAAAATCTATTCTATCTGCCAGTTGGTGTGCTATTGAAAACAATTTTTAATCGCGACTTGCTCACTGTTGATATTAAATTGTTTTTTTATTCATTTCGTCTTCAAAAAACTTCTTTCACAGTAAGTAGCACAATTGCGAGAAAATAAATTAAAAGCATTTAATATTTGCGACATTGGGGCTTCATGATTATTCTTAGATCTTTCAGAAAAGAAATATATTTTGTCGGCGAATCACAAAGCATAACAATTCTTATTTGTTTATTAGCTACATAATTTTCTACTCATTTTCAAAAACGCCGCCCCTAAAAGAGTATATTTTGTCAGCAAATCACAAATTAGACAGAGTATGAATGGAATATAACTTGCATTGATTATGTAAATATCTCTCTTATGCATATATACTCTGTATTTATGTTGTAGGTACATAAAAAATCCTTTCTGAAAATCATTAAAATCTTCCTATAAATTACGATGAAATGAATATTTCTATTTTAAGACGTTATCATTACGGCTCAGTAAAATCGTAGGACAATTATTTTAATAGAACTCTGGGGAAAATATAAAGTTATAATTTTTCTTGAAACATCTTTTGGGAAACGAGAAAAGAAACAAAAAGCTTCGGGGAAAGAGTTATGTACGCGCGTAATTAATACCTTTCACAGTAAACCAGTAGCGTGCATAATTGTTATAGATTCTTTGGACTTATCGTGAGAGCGTGTTAAAGGAGTATTTTATGATTATATTTTATATGCATACATCTTTTATCAAAGATATGATGATATCTCACATCATTATTTGATATAATGTAAAAATTTTCATTATATTTGTCGCAGACGATTAGAGTAATAATATTCTTTTATTGTTGACAACTGTTTGAAAACTAAAAAAAAACCTAACCAAAACGTCAAATGTGAAACATGTGTTTTTCAATAAAGAGATAAATAAACGACTGAAAGATTGAAAAATGATAAGATGAGTTTTTAAATCAACGACTTCAAAATTATTTATAAATGAACAACAAGAATATAGATTCCTACGTATAGAATTACATTTGAATATTTTTTTCATAATTTTTTACATTTTTCTTGATTCGAACTTCGGTATTATCATTTTTAATAACGTTTATCTAAGAAACCGTAGAAACTTAGTTCGGCCATTTTGATTGTCATGTTGACAGTTTTGCTCTTGTTGAAGATCTTCAATTTAATTATAGGCAAGAATTTTTTATAGCTCATATATATCATACATTTTTTTTTCGGCGGAATATAAAACACATACAATTTTGAATTCATTTAAAATATAATTGATGAATAGAAAACCGTTTAATTAAAATTTAGGTTCACATATATATCCGTGCTGAACCAGTTATATTACACGAACAACACTTTGGAAACTCTTTCTATCTCTACATCTGCTGTCTTATATTTCACTGAGTAAATTTAAATTGCGATAAATATGACCAAATGTCCCAGTTTTTTTATTTAAAATTTAGGTATTTAAAAATAGTAATTAATTATTACACCATTTGATAAAATTAATATAATCAAACGACGCCAATGTAAGCTTTAAAATACTGTTTCAAATTATCTCAGAACAATGTCTTAGAGTTGAGAATATGCACGTTTATCTTTTGTTATTGTGATAAAATACCATTAATTATATTTTGGAAATAAAAGTATCAAAAAAATATGTAAAGTTGCTATTAATAATTTTACAGTGTGAAAGACGTTTTCACGATATGTATGTAACTTTATTATGTAAAACAAGTGGAATAAACCGTAAAAAAAACCATTGAATTGTTCAAATGAAGTGGAGTTGGAAAGTAAACGTTTTCATTGTTTGAGCTAGAACACTGTTGTAACCAATTACTATAATTTAATGCAATTATGACATGATTTGGTTACTTTTGACGTATCGTTTATTGATATCAAGTTAAATTAATTTACCAAGAAATATCGATAACATCATCAAAGCCAGTTTAACTGTTTTACTAAAGAATACATACAAGTAACATCTAAGTTAGATAAACAACAATATTGTTCGAAATTCGTGAAATGACCCCAGTCAAGTTTTTTTTATAAATATTTCAAAAATAAAGGTTAATGCATTAATTATTTTGTTAGAAAACTAAAGGGGGTTTGCAATGGAACATGCCTGCCAATGATACAGATGATTGCTCTTATGTGAGCAGATTTTTCTTACATGCATCATTCTCCATTCTGACAGTGATCTTGAAGTTCAATTCCAAATAAAAAAAAGCTACCAGCTAGCATTTAATAAGGCACACTGGAAATGTTGCTTGTGAGCTACTGTGGTTATATATCGAACATCCATCTCATTAAATAAGCAGTCATAAGTAAAATTTTACATTGTATCTGACTCGGTAATCTAACAATCAAAAGTTCCACAAAAAATAGCTCAGACTTAATGAATTAAACAAAATGTTGATATTTCTGGGTAGTAAAAGGATATTCATATTTATAGATATCCTCCTACTAACTATTTATAATCAGAAAGGATTTATGGGAAGCATTTGAATATTGCTTTTCCCTTTAACTCACTATGGGTTATTTGGAGATAGCGGTCTGCATGGGTCCGTGCTTGGACGGGTATAGGCAATTCAGATTCGGGCTCGGGCTTGGCCCGGGTAAAGAATTTAAATTTATTATTATTATTTATTCATGAGTCAGCCATAAGGCAATAGTATTCATAACTTAAATAATTTATTTTTCATGTGCTTTGAATATCGTTGGAAATATGAAAAAACTTACATATATATAGTTTGAAAAGTAAAAATGAATTACTATATTTAAAAAAACGGCCTTTTTTCGTGCTGAGATAAGTTAATCTGGGATTCGGGTAGGGTTCAGATAACAAGTGTAATATTGAGACTCGGGCTTGGTCTGGGCCGGGCCTGAAGAGGACGGGTTCGGACCGGATAATTTTATAAAATTCCGGCCCATGCAGACCTCTATTTGGAGATGTCTGGGTATTGAACCGGACGATCGATATGGTAAGGTGTATGTGACGATTTACTTAGATCCAGAAAGCTGTATCGGCCAGCAAGTTTCAATATTTATAGGCATTATCGTTAATTCATTTATTTGTATTGTGATAATAATCAAATGGCTTGAAACATATTTGTAAATTTTCTAAACAGTGCTTAGGTTTTCCAAAATTATACTCAAGGGTCACATAATCTGTAAATATAATGGGCGTTAGCTACATCATATTTTAACAAAATATAATTTACCAACCATGCTTATGTCGTTGAGAAAATGAGCTAATGTTGGTTTATTTTCCCCATTGTTCTTTTATTATTATGTAGTTATATTATATAACATAATTTTTATTTGTCGTGGTATCTTGGCATTTTTTTTGATTGAGAAGTCTTTGCATATAGATACCGAATCAATATATGCTTCAAAACCTCTTCCACCACTGAAAAACAAATAAAATCTATGTTTTATAATTGATCATTAAAATAAATCTACATTTTTGTTATATTCTATTTATATTATTTCGTTAAGTAGCAATTTAAAATTACAGCTTTGAGCCTTAAGCTAACATCTTGAAGTTTCATATACTTTCATATTAATATTTTATTGAAACGCAAATTTATCGTATTTGTTATTTATTTTTCATAAGATAACCAAGTTTCATGTTTCTTTTAAAGAATACCTTTCTTTGCATCAAAGAAAATGGTTCAAATAACTTTCATGTAAATTTCCACGCCTTTAATAATAATATTCAGAAATTTGAAATATTAGAAATAACTTTGGATTTTATTATTTGTTCTTTTGAAGTTTGATGAAAACTTCTCAACTAGTTTGTTGATTTTATTCATGAGGCAAATTTATTGGTTACCAATCGTGCACACTTTACTCAACGTAAACTTTTAAACAACGATCCATGTCGTTTTTACGAGTTGATGAATATATTTAGGAATACCGCCCTTAAGTAAAGGGATTTCTAATGAGTACATAGCCACGGTTTTAAAGCAAAAGTTGTGTGAAGATGATTTTTATAAGTTGATCTTAACCGTAAATTTTATTTGAATAAAACATCCTTTTTTGTATTTGTATATACTATTTATATATATAATATATTTTTATGGTTACAGCCAACAGCCTGAGCGCCATATATTTCGGAATCACATGAGATAATCTCAAATGAAATTTTTTAAGCCACTTGAGATCAATCAACTTGAAGAGTGTTCAAAATCTCAAATGTAAACGGAGAAAATCTAAGCCTGTTATTGACCCTGCTGTTTCTAGAGACTTTAAAGCAAAATCCTTCATCTTCTATAAATTATTGCATCCTTACACTGGATTGAATTACTGTGATATTGGTGGGCGTTAAGGAAATATTATAAGAAATATGCAAAAATGGGTGATAGGTATAAAAAGGTTGATGACTACTGCTCTAGAGTATAGAGCCCGTGAAAACCTGAACCGTATTACAGTAAAACTCATGCCACTAGATCACAGAGGTTGACAAAATTTGGACCATTTTTATATAAATATCAACATAAAATTGGTTCAAAAACAATCCTTTGTTAACATATTTAGTCATTTCTCAAACATGTAGTACGAATATAGTAAAACTTTATTATTACTTGAGAAGACCCGAATCGAAGATAGGCGAATGGTCGGTTATCGACGTCCTGAAAGATTTAGGATCTCAAACAAACACTATTTCAAATCCGGTTCAATTCTCATTTATTTTAATCAAAGATGCAGTGGTTTAAAATACACAAATATTCTTAACACATAAAATTGAGTCTACATTTACATTTTAACACATGAATTTACTTTGAAGTAATAATGCAAGTGACACGACAAACGATTTTAAATTAAGTCAAATTTCATAACAAACACAAACAATCCACAACGTCAACGGTGCAGGCCACGGAAGCCGGCGGCTCTCCTTGGCTCGAAGGCTGGCAATTGACTCCCCTCAAAAATCAAAAATCAAAAATCGGACTCCCCGCACCGTCAAAGCCACAGATCAAAAATGGATTCTTCCAGCGAACTTGTCGGCCGGCGATTGGCCGGTGATCGCCCTTCACGAGAAGAATCGGGTCAACTTCACGAATCATTGCCATTAACGCTGGACGCTCTCAGTTACAGACCTAATAAAACTTAAGCTCAACAAAAAAACCAAGGTGTGTCATACTGTGTTCTCTTTTTCTAATAAAACAAAAATAGCTAAACGTTTGTTTTTTTTTTAATTTTCAGTACCTCCACAGAAAATCGTCTTGACAGATGACGCAGGTGTCGAAAAAACATCAGTAGTTGGACCATTTATAGAAGGTGGTCGACTCATGCTTAGATGTGATGTATACGGAGGTGAGTTGTTTTTATATGTTATTATTTACAAACTCCCAAATAATGAAAGCTTTTTTATTGATTAAAAAGCAGTGTTTTGATTAGCTAGTTTATAAATGCGTTTTTCCCATTCAATAGAAGTCGATTATTGAAAAACATTTTTGTATGATGCCTATCAATAAAAACATTACCATAATTAAAAACGATTAGAAACAAAAATATTGCTTTAATTCACTTATGAAATTATATTTCGAATATTTGTTGTTTTTAATATTGCCCACTTTTTATTTTAAATATTTACAGACCATTCCACCACGTCGAGGTGTTATGAGAATAATCTATTCTAAGTTTAAAATAAAATAGTTTTGAAATTCTTTTATTTTTTTAGCAGTCGTAGGGCTTCCAATCGCGGGATCAATACCGTTATCCCGGGATTTTGGGATTACACTGTAAATATTTAAAACCAATTCGTATATCAAATTAAAACTTCCTAATTAACTACAACATGTATCTCGTTGATCTTTCATGTACACATTTTTTATAATGCCTATAAAATTAATATAAATTTATTGTATTATCCGTCCTTCTCATATTTTGTAACAGCCGTTCTTAACCAATTTGAAATGGAAGACATATTAAAATGGAGGGGACAATATTTCATAGTCAGATTGAAGACGACTTCAGACGCTAAGATATATAAACAAAAGCAATGACACAGCTTAAAACTTTCGTATACTGTCAAACACATGATTCAATTTTTAATATTTCCTGGACACAAAACGACACTCTTAATTCATCGTGGATATTTGATACATTCTCTTCAGTTCTGTGCAAATACAAAAGTAAGATTGGTAACATTTTCTTTTTGTCTTCGATTTGTTTTGTCAAATTTACACCTGACATACTCTTAATCTTACTTAATCATCAACATCTTGGGCATTGTGAAAGTTCCAGACGTAGCGTTGCAAAGAGATTCTCTATATAACTTTTCATTAATTCAATTCCATTCATTGATCAAGTAATACTACAAAGAATTTTCAGTCCCTCTATTGATGGACTTTTAGGGATATATTTCCTATATTGAATGTTTGACTCGATTACACAGTAGGATAGATAATGATGATGATTATGCATTTCACAGGAAATGTTTCCCGTTCGGCGACTGGTGACAGGATGCTTTTTTCTATTCTTCAATCATGTCCTCTTTTCTATTTGTATTCCACCTTAGTTGTCATATTTTATTTTCAAAATATACCATTTGATAAATCTCACGTTTGCAGACTGTTTTCTTGTTCAATCATATATTTACTTATCTTCACATTTAGGGATATCACGTTTCGTAACTCTGTTGTTGAGTGATCACTTTACTTTAGTGTAATTTTAAAGAATCTTTTTCTATGATAATAATTATCATTTTTGCTGACGCTACGTAATGCTCTGGCAAAAAACAAAACGTTTCCTGGAATATTACGTTTCGTAAATCTGCAGTGTCATATGTCACTACATACTTAATATGCATGACATTTAAGAAAATAGTGGCTCTTTTACTATTTCTCTAAAATGGTTAATCTTCACTCTCAACTCGTGTTTTGTGGACAGTGCCTACACAAAATGTCACCATGGTACAAGTTTAAATGTTACCCTTTCGTAAGTCATGTAGTTATGTTATACAAGGCTAGCTGATTCAAATATTATTATGTGAAAACAAAGCAAAAATGTTCTTTTGCTCTTCGTTGAATTCTGACAACGTTATAGTATGTTACAATAAATTTGTCTCGGGCGAAACTTAAATTTTATAGATAAACCAGAGAATTTAATTCTATGACAATATTATCAATTTTGATTCATTGAAAATATAGATATTGTGAACTGTAAATGTGCAGATTTGAGCAATAATACGATAGGTATTATTAACAGTTATTATTTTTTTGGCACTGATAATCATTTTTTTACCAATTAAATTAAATTAATTTAAATGAAACATTACGTATGTCACAATTTTGTATTACGAAAACGATCAATTTCTGAAACCCTCAACAATCGAGCATATGCAACCGATGAAATTTTTAGAAAATTTCTCTTGAGTGAGCAAAACCAGGACATTAAATTGTGGACATATTTAGTCATTTCTCAAACATGTAGTACGAATATAGTAAAACTTTATTATTACTTGAGAAGACCCGAATCGAAGATAGGCGAATGGTCGGTTATCGACGTCCTGAAAGATTTAGGATCTCAAACAAACACTATTTCAAATCCGGTTCAATTCTCATTTATTTTAATCAAAGATGCAGTGGCTTAAAATACACAAATATTCTTAACACATAAAATTGAGTCTACATTTACATTTTAACACATGAATTTACTTTGAAGTTATAATGCAAGTGACACGACAAACGATTTTAAATTAAGTCAAATTTCATAACAAACACAAACAATCCACAACGTCAACGGTGCAGGCCACGGAAGCCGGCGGCTCTCCTTGGCTCGAAGGCTGGCAATTGACTCTCCTCAAAAATCAAAAATCAAAAATCGGACTCCCCGCACCGTCGAAGCCACAGATCAAAAATGGATTCGTCCAGCGAACTTGTCGGCCGGCGATTGGCCGATCGCCCTTCACGAGAAGAATCGGGTCAACTTCCACGAATCATTGCCATTAACGCTGGACGCTCTCAGTTACAGACCCTAATAAAACTTAAGCTCAACAAAAAAACCAAGGTGTGTCATACTGTGTTCTCTTTTTCTAATAAAACAAAAATAGCTAAACGTTTGTTTTTTTTTAATTTTCAGTACCTCCACAGAAAATCGTCTTGACAGATGACGCAGGTGTCGAAAAAACATCAGTAGTTGGACCATTTATAGAAGGTGGTCGACTCATGCTTAGATGTGATGTATACGGAGGTGAGTTGTTTTTATATGTTATTATTTACAAACTCCCAAATAATGAAAGCTTTTTTTATTGATTAAAAAGCAGTGTTTTGATTGGCTAGTTTATAAATGCGTTTTTCCCATTCAATAGAAGTCGATTATTGAAAAACATTTTGTATGATGCCTATCAATAAAAACATTACTATAATTAAAAAACGATTAGAAACAAAAATATTGCTTTAATTCACTGTAAATTATATTTCGAATATTTGTTGTTTTTTTTAATATTGCCCACTTTTTTATTTTAAATATTTACAGACCAGTCCACCACGTCGAGTGTTATGAGAATAATCTATTCTAAGTTTAAATAAAATAGTTTTGAAATTCTTTTATTTTTTAGCAGTCGTAGGGCTTCCAATCGCGGGATCAATACCGTTATCCCGGGATTTTGGGATTCACTGTAAATATTTAAAAATAATTCGTATATCAAATTAAAACTTCCTAATTAACTACAACGTGTATCTCGTTGATCTTTCATGTACACATTTTTTTATAATACCTATAAAATTAATATAAATTTATTGTATTATCCGTCCTTCTCATATTTTGTAACAGCCGTTCTTAACCAATTTGAAATGGAAGACATATTAAAATGGAGGACAATATTTCATAGTCGAATTGAACGACATGTCTTCTTTTTGCATACCATTCGATAAAAACCTATCACAATAATGCAATAAATAAAATAAAATATAAAATTATTTTGATGTTTTTTTTTTCAATATTTTTCACTTTTTTTGTAGAAGACTATGATTTTTAATCAACAAAAAAAACCATTCAATGCCAAAAAAAATATATAATCATATATACATTCCAATTGAAGCAATAATGGAGACAAAATAAATTTTAAATGTATAATTAAAACATATGAAATTACACTTAATACCCAATCCCGGGATCATGAAAAGGTCTGGGATTAGTTGACGTAGTTTAGTGGTTTTTTAGTTATTTTATTCATAAATACAATTTTTAAGTGAGTTGCAATATATTTACATGAATATTAACCTCTTTAATAGTTACTTCAAACGTAATTTTCAAGTTTTCTTGCGTATTAGATGGCGGTTCACTCAAGCACTTCTGTTATTTAATATCTCAACATAATTTATATGAAAGCAGGCTTATACTAATCTCGTGTCTAGCAAAGAACGATCTCACAAGACATTCGAGCCGTTTCGTTTTCTCTATTCTCAAATAACTAACTTACTGACGGTGGAAGTTACTTTAAGTTTACATAAAGACTTTTCGTGACTCTAACAAAGTAAGCCAGCTTTCATCAACCTGTAGAATAGGCTTAAGAGGCAAAATATTGCAGACACACTGCAAAACAGGTGCGAGTTGCAATAACTGTCAAGAAAATATAAATGTTTTTTAAATAATAGGAGTTTTTTTCTAAGCTAGAAGTTACTCCACATTTAAACAGTAAAGAAATTGACTAACTTTAGTAACAGCTGTCTCTCAAATTTTTATTAACAAACTTTTCTTAATCTTTCGATGTAACACAATTGATGATTAGAAATTGTAATATTACGCTGAGAATTTTTCACATGATAGGAGATTATTGGGAATCTTAAATAACTTAGTTAGCGTTCATTCCATGAGCTTCTAAACAGATTATAAATAATATCGTCCATTCGTCTATTCAATTCTAAACTATCCTAAACGCATACTTTTCGAAATGTTTTTTTCAATCAATCAATTCTTTATGAAATTTCCTACATTTCTGTATAATTGTAAATGCAAAATATTAAATACTTTCTTAGTTATTCGTATTATTTTTTGTCGGCTCCGTTGCACAGTTGGTAACTAAGGTTACGGATGTCTTGAGTTCAAGTCTCGTTGCGGACAGTTTCATAAATTAATCTTTCAATCGATTTATGGATTTCTGTTCGTAGCTATGAATTTTTTTGATGTCTAATTCTCTCTCCTACCCGTCCGATTCTCAAAAACGGGGCCTAGCGAGAGCGATTAGCTAACCACTAGTCCTGTTCTATCACTACCCTTCTATCCTTTCTCTCTTCGAAAAGAGATGGGTTGAGCAACTGAGTAACAAGCAGTTCTCATAGAAAATTTCGGTTGAAATACCTCCATTAGAAGGCCATATGCTCCACGTTGGAAGCGGACATGGTAAAAAAAATATGTTTTTATTCTATCCTAAACTCCAAACACTAAAAATTCCTAAACTCCAAACACCAAAAGTGTCCTAAGCCCCTAAGATAGTCTTGAAACGTAATAATAGTTTAAATTCTTCACTTCTTAAAAATCATTGACGCCTAAGATTGTCTTACGATATGTCGATATTACAGAATTAAAATCAAATTATGAGTTCTTATTTTTCTTAATATTGCTTCCCTGTACATTTTATGGTTTGGTGTATAGGATAGTTTAGAATTGAATATAAGATATATCACCTTTTCTTTAGCTCCAATCAATGCGTCGTTGTGATTCCTCGATAAGTTGTTTGTTTTATGAAAATGTGACTCTTCTGGTTTGCTACAAGTGACTGTTTTGGTTTGTTATGAATCAGTCACATCCAAAACTAATCACAGAATTAACACATTTGTAACGGGGGAAATATGACCAAAATACGAGCAGCGGCGGAGCTGATTCGCAGGAAATCGACAATAGACCATGGAAAGAGTAGCATTAAACTGACGAATCGACAATTACGCGAAAACAAGTTTAGATGTTCTCCAAAAGGTGTTTCGTAATAAACTGACCAAATTCTTTCAATAATAATATGAATCATGAATTATTAGTAATGAGTGATTAATGTCGCTTATATCGAATGACGCGAAAAACGCGTTCCCCGGAGCTAACGTGTTAATCAAATATCCACGTGCCGTTAACATCTGTATTAACACTTTCGTATAACTATATTTACTAATTTATTACAAACAATATCACTTCTCACACAAGTAAGCTGTATATATATGTTCATATATGAATTGTCCATTGTTAGTTATATTATTGTATATTTTATGCCAGTGCCTGCTAAGCTGTGTGCCACGACACCCTAATGTGCAACAAGTCTTAGGTGTGCCACGATAAATGAATACAAACTATAATCGTAGACAAGACAAGTTAAAAACTTACACAGCTTAGCTGTTTTCCAAATTTCAATTTTGGCAGAAGTGCATAGGACATAAAAATCTTTCTCGCATCGTTTTGCAAGTATTTTTAATCTCTTTATCACCAGATGTACCAGTGGGCCACCAATCCTTTTGAAAGATTCGGCGATAAACACTTGATGTTAACGGAGGTGAAAATTTTAATAGACAATAAAAACCGAACCAGTGCGGAAGCCTCATTTTTTGAGTTATCATCATTTTCGAATTCACTTTGAAGTCAATACCCTCGATTAGCTTCTACAGATATTAAATTCTTGTTGATGTTTCAAACCCTAGCAGGTTTGGTTTTTAAGCGCTCATGGAAATGAAATCAAAAAAATTAGAGCGGCCACAGATGGTTGATAAGGAGTTACGTGATTGTTCTATAAATTTAGAGAGGCATTTTGAGATAATTCTTTCTAAAAATTATTCTCACTATGTAACAAATGTTTGCTACAAAGCTACATTGTACATTTTCATACAAAAATATTGTGTACAGTTCCTTCAAGATTTTCTTTATTCATATGTATTATTAAACTGAATTATTTTTTTGGTTTGCCGACAAACAAATTTTCTGTTCTTAGTGTGCCGTTAGGTAAAAAAGATTGGCTGACACTGCTCTATGTAATAAAAACATTCTGAGAAGACCCCGGATCGAAGAGAGGCGAGCGGCTGGTTATCCGGAGTCCTGGAAGGGCTGATCTCAGACAAACACCATTTCAAATCCGGTTCAAAACTTATTTATTTTTCCATCAAAGATGCAATGGTTTACATTACACAAATATATAAATCCTAACAAATAAAATTTATTCTACATTTACATTTACTTAGCAACTGAATTTACTTTGAGTTATAATACAAATGGCACGACAAACGATTTTAAATTAAGTCCAACGCAAATCAAAACACAAACAACTCGCATCGTTACCTCCGCCGCAACTCGCCCGGCTCGGCGGATCGTAATCGACTGTTTTCAAAAATTAAAAAAACTCCCTGCAAAGTCGGAGCTACCCCTTTCCGTAAAAATGGACTCGTCCAGCGGACGTGGCCGGCGGCTAATGAACGCTTGGCAACAAGAAAAAGTCTATTCTGCGAAATATTGCTGTTGCCGCTGGGTGATTTCAGTTCTGGACATTAATGACACTTATACTTAACAAAACCAGGGTGTGTCAATTCATGTGCAATAATTTAACTTATTATCACTTTAATTTAATCCTTGTGCAGGTGTATAGAGATGCTCCACAATCATTTCGTTTATTATCATTTAAATTTAAGCAACTACCAGTTTTTTGTGCCACCGTTGTTTCCATTTCAAAATTGTGCATCAATAAATTATCAATTTTTTGGGGGAATATAAAAGCATATATATTAAATATGTACACTTAAATTTTCCATATGCATGGTGTAACAATGAGTTACTTCGGCTTTTAAGCTTTTGAATTATATGTCAAATAGGTCATGCAAAAAATTGAAAATTAAAAATACATTAAAGTATGCGTCTTCTTTGTATAATGAATCATAACTTGAAAGCGTCGTCAATTTTACCCTCGAAAAATACAAAATTATTCTATAGTAAGAATTCGAGATACATGACGTACCGTATGCGAATCGTTTTGTTTCAAACGGTATCAAGACACGCCTCGAGCTTGTTTTGCTATGAATAATTTTGATTCTTGCGTCTTTCAATAATTTTACATAGTTTGATATGTATTTTTGGATTTTACGTACAAAATATGACCTAAAACAGTTATCTAATACTACATATAACCATATTTCATTTTTTGAGATTGTCATTTTGCTTTATAAATGCGTTTATATGACAAAACTTACATGGTAACTAAATGTGACTGCATTAGATCGGAAGGGATTTTTTTATCATAAAAATGGGAAGATTAACACAATTTTCGTCAGTTTTGTATTGCGCATTAACTTGAGGGAAATTTTCGCAGTATTAATAATACAAAAAGTTGAAAACGCACTTGAAATGGAATCAATGATTTGCAAAAATGTGTTCTTTTGAAGTACTTCCTGAATTCACTTGAATTGTATTGAAGCAAATATGATCAGTAAGGAGCAAATAAAAAATGATTAAAATAATAAATTAGGTTTCATAGTTGATATTTTGATAAGCCTTTGTAAGAAGTTTCTGAATCGTTGTTTTTAGTCAAAAGACTCGAAATGACATGCGGTAAGAACGCAAATCAGCGAAGTTTAGCCATATGGCAAGAAAACATAAATTGTGCTCAACGTAAAATTGTCACGTCATGGAAAATGTTTGTAATCCATGTCGTTCCGCGTTATTCTCGTGTTAAGGCAGATCCTTGATGCTTTGAGCAGATTTCTTGAAATTTCTCTGTTGCTGTATTATTCCAAAGCGTATAAATGTCAAACGTGTTTATGAATTAGAGTTCTTTGAATCCGTATCGAGGTAAAAGATGTAGATAGAGCAGACTTGTGGTACGGCAAGAGAACCCGTGTGGTACATATCTAAGTAAAGATATGGATTATGTTTATATACAACAAAAGAATCTGATTTAAGAGTATGAACAAACGATTTCTATCAGATACTCTCATCGTTTCCTCTTGTTTTCTCGCTCTCTACTGATAAAATTTCGTATGTTAGTTGTCAAGGGAGATAATTCAGCTTTTGTCAGTGTATAAAAACATATATCTGGAAAAATAATCAAATATAAAGGTCTGCTTTACCGACACACAAGAATTTTTAATAATTGTGGATGTCTCATTTTTATGTCCAAAAGATTTACAAATGGTTTTAACAAGATGAATAAAATAATTATTTATTTTAAGAACACATAGACAAAGATTTTATCGACAAAAGGACGTATGAAGTCTATATGTCCGGCTCTGATCTCGCTCTAAGGTGTATAATTAAAGTACTGCATTATATATTGTCAAGTTTGTTTACATTTAGAGAAGATTTCCGGGTCACGCCTAAAGCTTTTAAATTTTATTAACTTTATGGATAACATTCGATTTTTTTATGACTAGCATAAGGTGAATGACTGAGATTGAGGTCATCTTTATAATTTAGTGTAAGGCGGGGTACATAACAATGTCAATTGTCAATTCTTGGTGGAAAGGCATTATATTATAAAAATAAAAACCAATTTGTTATGTACTACTTCCAGTTCATTGATCAGTTGATAATTCTTGTGGTGAACAAAACCAGTTCTGATCATTATAAACATGTGGGAGTAGGAAAAAAACAAATTGCTTTTTATTAAAAAAAAAAAAATAAGTAGATGTTCGAATTCAGTGTGTAACAAACAACAAACAAAGTATCACATTGCTTTTTTGTATTCAAATTTTTATTTTGCGATTTTAATCATTGTAAAATTATAATCAATCAGTGTATTAAATTTATAACAGAACTACATTAAATTATAATACAGTATTACAACTTCATTGAGACAACTAAGTTGTTGTATGAACACGTTTTATTTATACATTTCGTTTGCTGCAAATGCGGAAACTACAGATTATACACTATAATTATAATATATCAAAAGTTTCACCGCAACAAAGATACATCACTATCCACCCACTCTCTACGAGAACTCAACAACTAACCCATGTTTATCTTCGCCTATCACTAGAACGCCATCGGTGATAATTCACTTTATTTATCTTTAGATCTCTTTGTTTGGGTATAAATAAGCTATCTGTGAACACGTCTTGAGATTAAAACGGACTAGGTTAAAGGATTCAACGACCACCACAAACAGGAAGATAGCTATAGCTCCAATAATGATAATGTTATTCATTATAATACAAGTATTTATTACACAGTTTAGAATTTTAGAAACATTTAAATGCCTTAAACCTAACCTCATGTAACACCTACAAAATATAGTTCATCGATTAATAATGGCGTTAATATTTTAAAGTTGAAAATATCACCATAAACCGTACCTCGTATTGTAACACCGACAAAATGCAGTCCACTAATTATTAATAATAATGTTAAAATTTTAAAGTTGAACAAAACACTGTTCACTTTGAAATGACAGTCTGAATGAGCGGGTACAAATCCCAGTACGGACAGTTTCATAAATTGACTTTTTAAACGATTTATTGATTTCTTTTCAATGGTATGGTTATATCTGATGTCTAAAATTCCATCCGAACCATCCAACCTTAAAAACGAAAGCGATTGGTTTACCACTAGTTCTGTCCTAGCCCTATCATTATATCCCTACCAACATCGAAAATGAGAGTTTGAGATTAACTCCGTAAGGAGTAAATAATTCGACGGTGTTTTGACCAATTGATGAATCCCTCAAAAAACACGAAAATGAGTTAATGATTGGATCACATTTTAAAGACAACAAAGCAGGTCTCGGCCAAATGATGTAAATAAGATAAATAAATTTACCACTTTTTGGGAGAGAAACATCATTTTACATTGCTTTTATGTTTAAAAATTCTGACACGACCACTTGATGTAGCCACTTTTATATCGACACTACCCACTTGTAATTCCGTATCTGCAAACATGAGATAACATTTCAAAGATTCATAACGCAACTCACCATATAATATTTTCGATAAAAACAGTTTTTACTGTGTCCTGAACAATTACAATTTTGAGGGTTACATAAATTGACCAAAACACTGTCAATATGATTCATTGCTTAAGCTACGTTTGTTATTTTTTAATTCAATTTTTTTTTTGTTAATTGAATTTTTTTACACTATTTATTTCAAAGTTTACACTAAAAATATAATATGAACCCGAATACGTAAAGTAAGTAAGAATAGTGAATGTTTTTTGTTTGATACAATTTCGTGTTATGTCGTCATTTTGATATCTAACGCCACATATTGCCTGTGGATTTAGGTTATTTATTGCCATTGTTCGTCCAAGTTTTACAAAAAACAAGATTTTTCCTCGTTGTCATTTTAAATGGGCGTATTACATATTTATTGCTTCCGACGTAACGTTATGAAATAACGTGTGAAACGGGCGTTACGTGAAAGCATATTAAGAAAAAGCGACGGTGACCAGTTGTTAAGTGCTTTCACATCCACAAAAGCTCTTTAAATAGACGCAATTTATTTTTATGAAAGCACAAATATTACTGAAACAATATTTTACCCACCTACGAATTTTACACACACTTTCAAAGGTTATTGAAATAACTTCTATCTAAACAGCGAAAAAACAATGTTGAAAATTTTCCTCGTTTTATTTGAATATAAAAGTTTCTTATGACGTCACTTCAAGTATTCCCTATAACTTGTCAGTCGCTTTACTTCCACTCATGAACCACTAGCAGTATAAGTAACCAGCGGCGGGGGGGGGGGCTTTGAGACTTAACCGCCTTAAATTATTTTGACTCATTACTTCAAATCATATAGTTGATATAAAATTATCAGGACTGTCGACTAATAATGTATATCGACGTTTTAAAAAATAAAAAACAATTCATTTGACCTACTTCTACATCTTTATAATGATCAGGACCGGTTTCGCTGATCACGATCATTATCAACTGATAAAAATACCAACAAAACAGGGTTATTTTTATAAAATTGAGTATAAAAATGAAGGTATATAAAACAGATGTATTTGTCTTTAATGTAATTAATTTGTATTATACCTGTAATGTTATTTTTAACTTGTAAGAATTGATTCTGTCTCTTTAATTTTTGTTTTTCAGATATAAAAAAACTGCTTTCTCCACTTAAGATGGCAGTTTATTGTTAATATTAATTACATACTTAATATTTGATTGTTTTGAAATAGTTCACTAACTTTTTCTTATAATTTTCCTGATCCACTATTGCTTATTGCATAAGTAATGTCAATAAAAAATTTTGCTCAGCTAATGGACTTTTAATGTAGCTATATTTGTGATTCAGATTAGTATTTATTGATTTGTAAGAGGCCCATAACATTTTTATTGTAGATTCTTTTATTTGATGTATATATATAATTTGATTGCTAATCAGTATTTTCTTGGCTTAGTTCATGAACCATCAGTTTTAGATACCTTTATTTTTACACTCAATTTTATACAAATAAGCCTGTCATGTATGCATTTTTATCAGTTGATAATGCTCATGATGAGCGAAACCGGTCCTGATCATTATAAATATTTGGAAGTAGTACAAATGAATTGTGTTTTATTTTTTAAAATATAATGTTTTTCCACCAAGAATTGACAGTTAACAACTTAAAAGTTTTGGCCAATTGATGTGACCCTCAAAATTGAAATTGCTTAGTCGAGAGTAAAAACTGTTTTTATCGAAAACATTATATCGTGAGTTGCCTTATGAATCTTTGAAATGTTATCTCGTGTTTGCAGATACGGGATTACAAGTAGATAGTGTCGACATAATAGTGCCTTACATCAAGTAGCCGGGCCAGAATTTTAAAACATAAAAATAATGTAAAATAATGATTCCCTTACAAAAAGTGGTCAAATTATTTGTCTAATTTACATCATTTGGCCAAGACCTGCTCTGTCATCTCTAAAATGAAATTCAATCATTAACTCATTTTCGTATTTTTGACAGTAATATCAATTATCCAAAAAATCGTCGAATTATGCAAGATACATTATTAGCATAATAACAAATGTGTAGGGTTTTCTCAATTTTAATTTCCAGAATCCACGAAATTTATTCATTTTGTTGTTTAGCCCCCCGTACTAAAGAGTCCTGGTCGTGCCTCTGACCAGCACTATTTATATCTGATGAGTACATCCGACGATTGTCTAGGATAACAGAATCCTACTATCCAAAAGAAACAAGCAGGGTTGATGCTCTCATAACGCATATTCTGTACCCAAACAAATTCCAACGTCTCTCTATAAAAACTGGCATAACAGTGATTTAATAATTTGTGAAGAGCCATGTAAATCAAATTCTTAATAAGGCTTTACATATGTGGTAAAATAAATGAAAATAAGAAGCGAAGTTCTTCTCATTTTTTACTATTAAATCGTTTTAGTGTTTAAAGTTTATTAGTTAACTTTAAGAATTATGTTTTAAAGCGTATCAATTGACCATCTAATAATCAGAACGATTTTAGATGGGTATTAAGATAAATAGCAGGTCTACACTTATACAAAATCGTCATCACCTCAAAACTCAATGTTGTTAAATCTGATATCGAAAAATATCTTGATTGTTATAAATGTTAAGAAAACGATGACCTGGGAGATACAACCCTCATATTACCTTACCTAACAGTCGTTGATTAAGCTGAGCACGTGAAAATTAGGGTGTACAATCAAATCTTGAAATCTGTGTGTGTACCCTTGATAGATAAGTATTGTTTTATTATACTTTATATTTTAAACGTTATCATAACACTATTATTTATTAGAAGGCGCTGACATTTAGCCGTTTTCGTTATTTTTGTGCGAGCTAATGTTGAAAGTATCACCGTGGACTGTAACTTATGTAATACCTACCAAATATGGTCCATCAATTAATAATAATTTAAAAGTTAAAATAGCACATAGTTGACGTAGAAATGGCAACCAGAATGACATGTGAAAATTTCACGTCGCTACTGTTTATCGTTTGGGTGTAGTTCTTGTGACTGGGAAATGTATTTATACATGTATTTTCTACTATACGAGGTAGGTTAAATTACTGATTTGAGATACACTCTATTAATACTCCACATGATCTGTATTAAGAATAGACGTAACTTAAATAATACTCGAAATGCTGTAACCCGATGAACACGCTGGACATGTTTACATGTCCAAGATTTTATTTTGTATTTCCGGCCAAACTAGAAGGAAACACTCGTGAGTATATGCTTTAAAAAATAGTTCAAACCTGTAGGTATAGAAATTAAGCAACAGTTCATGAAAATGTCAAGTAGAACACAAGGAAGTATATTTTTGAAAAGAGGTCACGATATTCAGTCTTTCGAAGTTCAGTTTTGAACTGGCGATACGCAGCATTAATCGTCAGCCCTAATACACATACTTATACGGCTACGCTTTTGTTGTGTGCATTTTGGCGGTTTATATTATAAAGACTGACTACAGCCATTTTGTTTGCAAAGTCGCAGGTTAAATATTTTTTATCTTCTACATTTGCTTCGATTTAGTTTTGCAAGAATGCGACGAGTTTAGTTTACTTCTTGATGTATTTAGTATAACTTATACATTTTTTACTGTTGAAATTGATCTTTTTTAACCATAGTGAGCGTTTTAACAAGTCAATTGACGGCTTGCGCTGTAAGGGTTAATAACATCGATACTAAATACTTTAATAATACTTACTGTGTTTGTATATGGAAATAAAACAGTAAACAAATGAACACATGAACACTTAATCGACAATTTGCACTTGTGAGTGATCACTTACAACTACTACTATATTTGTATATAGCTCACTCATGAGAAAATCCATGAATAATATCTTCTTTAAGCGTTAGCAACGCATGCGCAGAAAAAAATAACTGTAGTGTATCCAAAACGGGCTGAATCCTACGAAGAAGTTTCGGAGCTAAGCATGAAATTCCAACTGCACATCATATAGTTGACAACAAAGTCTACTGCGTCAAAGGCAAGCCACACGATCAGCTGTTGTCAACCAAACCAAAAAAAAATATTCAATTTTTCTTTAATTATTTGTGTCAGCTGTTTTTTTTTTTTAATAAAGTACAATTTATAAATGTAACACAGTATGTAATGCATTTCCACGACAAGGACCGGATTCTATCAGTTAATAAGCACTCGACTGGATATTAAACTAATTTAATAAATTTTCATTTGGCTATATTTCATTGTATGATGGGATAAAATATCTAACTGGGGAAATCAAAATTATCGTTTTTTGGTATTCATTGTTAAAATGTAATCATTAAACAATTGAATAGGTTTATCTTAGGGTTTTTAAAAAATATATTTAAAATATCATATTTTGTATTTTGAAGGAAAAAATGTATTTTTAATCAGTGAGCTAGTAAATATTTGACTTGTTTTTTATATAATTTATTTTAACTTAAGCCTTTATATTAGAAAATAATGACTATCTAAAGCTTTCATTAGAACTGATAACAATAGTTTGCTTGAAAAGGTTTTATTGGATATTTCAATTTTATGGAACAAAAATTCTAATTTTTGAGATCTAATTTTGAGATATTTATTAATATTATATATTATCATGACTTGCTGAACCATATAAGTTAACGATAATATTATAATACAACAGGATAATAATACATACTTGCTTTAAATTTTTGACTGTTTGAATTTACTCAGCTGATTTTCGTCAATGACCATATCGATAGAACAGTAGAAGCAAAAGGTAAAACACACACCAACTATCGAGCAAAGAATGTTTGACGTGACGTTAAAACCTTTTCAAAAAACCTGTGATGTGTATGTTTTTTCTGTGAGATGATAATAAGCAGTTATATCGATTCATAGAACCTTATAAAACAAATGTGTGAATAGAAATCCGGAAAACTGCTAACTCCCTCATTGAACAATATATGACTCTGAAATCAATGTATATGGTAGAATGTGGCTTATAGAACATTTTCCAAACAAAAGTTCATTTTAGGAGAAAATGTCAGTTAGAACCTTTTTAAAGTAAAGTAACGATACAAGAATGAAAGTATTTGATTGCTGGGGTAATTTATAACTATTTTACGAACCCATATCACTTACAGGATACAATGAGCGAACAGGATACTTACAGGATAGAAAGATTAAGTTATTCGTTAAAAATTGGTGAACTTATTTGACTGAGCTCTCTTCATTTCCAAAATATTCTGTTAAAATAATTTTTGATCAAATTTTTATCAGAGTTTCAATTCACTGAAAATATTCAGAATCGTACACCGGAATGCCGTTTGTTTAACTTAATCTACCCCGGGGTATCGCGATACTTTTACGCCACCCGCCACAGTCTTCGTGGCATCATCGCAGATCTGTTGTTGCGTCGTTCTCGAGTCCGGCAGGACCGATGTCTGTACCTCTCCAAAAGCTCTGCAAAGCTGCAAAGTGGCCCACGAAGAACTGATATGCCTTTGAACGCCATAGAAGCCTCCAGGCTGTGAAACTTTGCTTCTACTTAGAGATGTCTTGAAGTGAAGTATTATGAAATCCGGAATACAACTTATTGTTATGAGCATTTCAGAGGGAAGAGGTAGTTTGTCTTTTGTGAATCGGCATATTACTAAATTGGAATTCTCGAGCTAATGAAAACACATACTTAAAAACTTTTACAAGTTGTATAAGAGGAATGTTTTAACAAGTTTTATGCCACTCACTCAATTGTGTAACGCTAACATTCAATTCAGAAGTTTACTTTGCTTATTAAAGCTCAACATTAAATAGCTTCAAAACTTTACACCAAACAAAGTCAAAATCATTTTTAGATGGATATGTCAATTTTACAGAGAAAAAAGACTATTTTTAAGATTATTTTTAATTATTACAAAGTAGCTTTATTGAAGGTTTGTAATTCAATGCACTTTTGTTTAGATCATATTCATTTTCCTATGAATAATTGTCAGTAATAACAACGACAAATTCTTTCACTAAAAGTAAAGCGATTCTACACTATAAAATATATTTTAACATTGAATAAATAGATTATATTTTCAAAAAAATATTATGACTAGTATATTAATACTTCGCACTTTGTAAGCGATAGTTTGCACTTAATTGTAATTAAGTCCCACTCATTTTTTACTAGTAGCAATATTGATACTCGCCACTCTACCCTATATTATGTATGCTCCACTACACATGTACCCATAAGTTCATTTTTTCCTGTCACAGTAATCGCGTCCCTTGTTCCAAGTGACGTTGGTGAGGTTTAAAATTTTTTTTTTCAATTTAAGATATCGACTGAGGGTGCTTGATGTTTCAACGTCAAATTTGAATTGTTGAGATTTTGTACATTTCCAAGTATTTCGTTACTAGCTCAGAATTGATATTTATGAAGAAGCAGTATTCTAGGTGAATATTTTTTTTTTCATGTCCGCTCCCAATTTGGAGCATATGGTCACCTAATGGAAGTATATTAACAGAATTTTTTCTATGAGAACTGTTTGTTACTCAGTTGCTCAACCTCTCTTTATCGAAGAGAGTAGCCCAAGACGCTACCAACTGCGCCACGGACACCGACGTGAATATACAATATGTTATTTTAATTGATTTCACTGTTTATTGCATACAAATTAAAATTAAAATCATCGATTTTAAAGCCCAAGCTATCAAAATTAAAATGTGTACTACTTTGTTAAAAGAATCCGTATCTAAGTGGAAACTATTAAAATCAAAGTTTGAGTGTACTAAGCTAATACTATATAATCTAAAGTACAAACTGTCTAAATAAAAGTGTAGTAAGTGGATACTCCATTATACAAAGTGCAATTAATTGTCACTCACTTGGTAGAACTCCATTACAATAGGATAAAATATACGAAGCCAAAATAACTATCAACGAATTAATAAAAATTTATAGAACTGAACTACACAATTCGTTTGTACTGCTTCCACATGTTTATAATGACCGGTTTCGTATCACGAGTATTTTCAGTTAATGATACTTTTTTTTTAATATATTTTATCTTAAAATAAATAAATTAATCTTTTGCGGTGACACGTATCATAAGAATTAAATAATAGTTCTGCTCTGACTAAGAGAGTGACAATAGAATAGCTAATAACTTTAAAACATAAACTTTCTGGAACTAAATAATTTGTTAAGGTTAGCATAATTTTTGTCTGGAAAAATACTTACATTTAGTTTTATACTTAAAGCCTGGTGATAGTTATTTATGAATAATAGTGGAGCTTAAAATAATAGTAAAATACCCGCATATTTCATAGACATTTTCAACAAAACCAACACAAATTCTATGAAATTTAACAAAGACTGTGGGTCTAGTGTAATTATGTAGGTGTGCACTAAGAAAATACAATAAAGACAAAATAACTGGGCTGCCCAACCCCAGAAAGGTCAAAGCACAATTTTTTGTTTCTCGAGTTTTGAAAATCAAAAAAAAAAAAAAATGTGGTGTAGCCGGCGACATAATTAAACCAGAATCGTGACGTCACAAAAAGGGAGCGTAAATTCGAATTTCAAATTAAATAGAGAAAACGAATTTCGTTTTGGCGGGTAATTTAATACAAACATACGGTTTCGGGTGTCGCCACCTACAACGGGGGGCCGGAAACAGTTGCAGTCATTTGAGATGAATTGTATTGTATTTTTGTAATTTCGAAAAATAATAATAGGAAAAATACATTTCAGATATCATTATTTCATTCGTGATCGTATATTGAATTTTAAATACAGACTCGAATGACAATTTTTAAAAATAATCAAAAAAAATTAATAAAATAATAATAGATGAAATATAATATACATTATACATAACATGGCATATTGTAAATGATTGCTGGTTATTTCATATATTTCTCTTGCATCTAGATCAGTGGTTTTCAAGGAAAATGTCTCTTGGTCTCACTAAAGTTTTCAATCTTTATTTAAAATATTAGGCAGGTGCATTTACTAAAAAAAGTGACATATCACCTAATTGAATTTTTTAACTATAAACTGCAACGATGCAGAATTTTTACGTATTAATATAATTTCTTTACAAATATGTACTATATTTTTACAATCCTGTCATTCACAAATGTTATAGAGTCCTGCAGGTTTGTTTTTCAAATATGTCTAAAAATCTATTAGTCATTAGATTTTGACACTTTCATCCTTCTGAATGATTTTTTATAGATGATTTCTTATATCCATTTTAATTAGGAGATTGTGTCAAATTTCCTTAATAATTATAAAAATAAAGAATGACATATTTAAAAAAAAAATTCAGAAGATAATTACTGTTACCAGTACACTGCGTCAATGATAATTACACGATTGTAAGATGAACAACAGACCGAATATAATACAACAGACCGAAGTACTTAATGTACTGCAGCACAAATCAACCCGATAGGGTCACCGTACTGATCCCCATTAATTTTTATCTAAAAAAATATTCCTGTTTTTTTTTAAAAATATTCATTCATTACAAAATAGTTTTCGAGTAGCATTCGTACTCAATGTGAATAAACAAATGTGGTATTCATTTTACATTTTTCATTTTTTTTTAATATCAATATTTATTACTATAGAACCGTTGTTGGCCACAGAAAAGTTCTTTGGTGGCTGCACATGACAACCGCTGATCTAGATTATCTAGACACTTTGCTATTTTTATATTTGAGTTGTAACAAGCTAATGCCAAGTCACTCAAGAATTTGCTTTATACTTATTTTACATTTTTATAATTATCAGTTGATAAGGCTTGCGATGAGCGAAACCGTTCCTGATCATTTTAAAAATGATGAAGTAGTATAAAACTAATTGTGTTTTATTTTTAAAATATTACAGCTTTCCACCGATTGACAACTTAAACTGACACAGAGTTAAAAATGAGAAAAAAGGCTTTTCAAATATTTGTCTAACAGAACTAACAAAATTTACAGTTTCTTGTAATATCAATTATTTCAAATGGGTTCTTATGCTTTTTAGCCTAGTGGCAAACGCTTTTATGCGTTCACCATACACGAAAAAGCGGACAAGAGTTTGATTCTCCTGATACTTACTATTTGTGATGAATGATTTTTTCATATACATGGATCTCTGCAAAGCTTTGTCGTCTATCCCCACCTACTCTATTCAATCTCGAATGAGTAGTAGAAATAAATAACAATTATCTAATTACAAATCCATTCCTCATGAGTAAATCCATTCCTCATCCCATCCGAATAAAAATATTGCATACATTTCTTGTGTACTCGCTCCAATTGTAACTCGTAAGAATTTTTGTATGGAATCTAAATAATATATCCATATTCAATTATTTATCAATAGACTAGAAACATCAACAAAACGACTCACAATCCACACGTGTTTACTTTACAACCTTTTGTGTAATGTATTTCTTCACAAATAATATTGAATATGTTAAGTACAATCCATCAGTATAAATAAAAGCCTCTTCTGTGCCATAGCATTATGTTGTTTGAATTCTCTCAAAGTAATAATGCATCCATAAAAGCGGAGGAAGTACGCGAGTAGGCAGCGAGAAGAGACACAAAAGAAGCTGTACAACATGACCTTCCCGTCACGTTTACGTTCTGCGAATTTAATCTCGAAGGCTTTAAACTTCACGCATGGCTTCGAATATTTTACGAGTTTAAGCTTCTGGAGTTGCACCTACCAATCATGTGAAATGCTAATTCTTACCACAAATAAAGATTGATATATTTTAAAAAAGTTACAATCCATCAGTATAAATAAAGCCTCTTCGTTAAATGCCATAGCATTATGTTGTTTGATGTTTTTCTACCAGAAAATTTATAATGCAGTTCTATAGAAAATTAAAATACAAATAGGGAAATTCTGAATTCTCTTGCAATGGAATAAAATATAATTTACATTATAATATCAGTACGAAAAAGTTGTCATTTCATTTGTTTTATGGATCGTTCTTCTATATATATTATATAGAAGAAAACATTGAAATTATATATGGCCAAGTTTTCGTAGAAAAATAGCTTGATATGAAGCATATTAAACATAGCATATTTTTCATTATAACTTGAACACTGTTTACACATTCTAGGGCATTGGTTGAAAATCCATAAAATATTGTATAATAATTCTATCGCACAAATCATTTTTCGCTGGTACTTCTGCCAGTATTTTTATTATCCACAAGTTAGTACCCGGCATGCGTTGCAATGTCACTCAAAGAAAGAAAGATTTTTTGTTTTAATTCTGTTTACTGAAGTGCTTTTAGATAAGAGGTCTGCACGAGCTGAAATTTCAAAAAATTACCCTGTCCAAGCCCGGCTCGGCCCGAACCTAAGTTTCAATATCACACTTGTTACCCGAACCCGACCCGAAGCCCAGATTTATTTTTCTCGGCCCAAAAAAAGCCAGTTTTATTTTTTAATATAGTAATTCATTTATACTTTTCAAATAATATATTTATTGTTTCCATATTTCCAACGATATTCATACAACATCTGAAATAAATTATTTAAGTTATGAAAACTATTGCTTTATGGCTGACTCATGACCCGAACATATTACGAAATATTTATCTAAAATTTGAATTCCTTACCTGGGCCTGGCCCGAGTCCGAATCTGAATTGTCTTTACTCTCCCAAGCCCGGGCCAAGTAAAGGTCCATGCAGACCTCTTTTTTGGATATAGGTACAATATTTTTGTTTTTCCATCTGGTTCAAAGTTGTCGCTGGTTGTACGTATTTGATTCTTTTTTTTTAGATTTTAGATTTTAAATTTTTTTCTTGAGAAACCTTCACGGTCGTGCGCACAAGAACTCACACAAAGTTTTTTCGAAATCGGATGAATTTTAAAGGAATGCATAGAGGATCACTGGAATGTTTGTTTGTCGTCTATGCATTCCTTTACCGTTTTTTTTTGTACGCACACCAGTGAAGGTTTCAAAAGAAAAAAATCTAAAATCTAAAAAAAAGAATCAAATACGTACAACTAGCGACATCTCTGAACCAGAAGGAAAAACAAAAAAATATTGTATTTCCAAAATAGAGGTCTGCATGGGCCCGGCCCGGGTAATGAATTCAAATGTAAGAAAAATATCACAACTAGACGAATAACAAAGTTATCAATTAATAACGCCATTTTAAAGAAAAGTTACTAAGATAACTATCTTTATATTTTAAATTATGTAATCAACTGTTTGAATTTTGTCGAATTGCCGATTTTGAGATTCACCATATCTTTTAACCTAGATTATTTAGTGTTAACTGTCAATTCTTGGCGGAAAAGCATTATATTTTTTAAATGACAATCTCATCAGTTGATATTGCTCGAGTGTGGTTTCGGTGGTAGAATTCCAAACAAATTATTTTTTTTTTTAAAAATCTAACCTAGATAATAGAATCAAAATATTTAATTCTACAAAACGTTTTACTCCGTCGTCAAAACTGTGTTAAGCCAAAATAGCTATCAACTAACTTATAAACTTTTGTGGAACTTTGATATTTTATCCTATTATAATTAGAGAGTTATTCTAAGCGAATTCGATTCAATCAATCTAACCTAGATATTATATATATTACAATACGAGTATATTCGCCACAAAATGTGGAAAAAATACGTTTATGAATAATAACATAATGATAAGCAAAACAAAATGATTCATTTACTTAAGATAAATTATTTATTATTTGTGGTTAGCAAGATATAAATCATTGAACATGATTCCTCTACAAAGTTTTTGTTTCAAATTCAAATTGGCGTGATATAATCTGATTGTATTTGATTTATAACCCACAATATAACCACAATTTAATTATATTCTGGAGAGAGATCTTTCCTTGATATTTTCTACAAGCACTTTAATAAACTATTGGTATATTCGTGAATATTTCAAATCAGTTTTGTTTGTATAAAAATCTTTGTTTATGTCATAGCGACCATTTATGTGTTGTATTAAATATATTAAAACATTATTGTTTAATATTATGTGCCACAATATATTGTGCTGAAAATGTTTCTTGATTGGGTTTATTAATTTATGATGTTTGTTAATGTATGTTGAATAGACAAATGGTAGTTTCTTTTAGTGAGCATGTTTTCTCGGATAAAGAGTATTTTTAATTTATGTAATAAAATCCATCAATTTTTTGAATGTTTTCAAAACAATATTGAATTAATTAAAATTTAGAAGTGTAAAGAATATATTTACACCTACTAGAGATGTGCACGGGCTCGGGCTCGGGCGGGTAAAG
Organism: Himalopsyche phryganea; assembly: GCA_022494535.1. Taxonomy (NCBI): domain Eukaryota; kingdom Metazoa; phylum Arthropoda; class Insecta; order Trichoptera; family Rhyacophilidae; genus Himalopsyche; species Himalopsyche phryganea. The sequence goes on from JAGVSL010000139.1 coordinate 350,984, forward strand.
ACAATTCAAATTTGGGGTCGGGTTGAGTGCAAGTAAGAAATTTAATTTTCAGAAAAATATTTCAATAGATGTTCGGGTCATGAGTCAGCCATAAAGCAATACTATTCGTAACAAAAATAATTTATTTCACATGTTTTATGAATATCGTTGGAAATATCTAAACAATAACATGTATTGTTTGAAAATTTTGATTAAATCTCCATAACGAAAAACGTTGGGATATATTTTCCTGAAAAAAAACTGGGCTTCCGGTGTGATATTGCCGGACCGGACCGGGTAATTTTATAAAATTTCGGCCCTTGCCGATCTCTAGCCCTACTGATAAATATAATGAGTGAGGATATAACATTGAATTGATTTCTTAGATTCTCATTAAAAATTATTGAAAATAAAATTGAAGCAAGTTAAAACTCAAATCCATTGGTTGTCAATAATATAAGAGGTCACAGATTTGCATCCAGGAATTAAAACTTACATAAATTCTGCTTTTAATCACTTTAATTCAAAGTTGTACTCACAGAATTTCTGTCATATGTTTAGTATATAATTAGCTTAGCCATTTTATACTCACGCTTGAAAACGAGATAGAGAGAACGATTAGCTTACAATAAATACTTCACTAATGTCATCTTCATTTCTTTACCCTCTCCAAAGTGCAACTGGAATTCAACCATGTGCCGTGGCGCCCGTGTGCCTAAATGGGTTTGGGTTTTCTAAATAAACATTTTTATAATTTAAGATATTGAATGATGGTGCTTCACGAAATTTCAATATCAAATTTGAATCTACATTATTTATTTAGTAATTATTTTTAAATATCAAATTATGAAATAATATACACGAAATAAATATACATATATATAGACGAAATACATGGAAATGTACAAAATCTCATCAATTCATATAGTTTTATGTACAAAAAAAATAAAACTTTGTTACCGATTATTACTTTCTCCACGCTTTAGTAACCAACCAAAGACCTTATACCCAAAATAATTTAAATACTTTAAGGGCAACACTCAGATAAAACATCATTATTTATCCTAGAAAAGACTTGTAAGCGCTTAATCGGTATTTCTCTATAGCAATTATTGTGTTCATATATAAATATGTATTCACAGTAAATATACATACATTTCTATATAAATTTGTGTATTCACTTCCGTATTCAATACAAGCACAGTGGCAGTAAATAATATCCGTTAGGATAATCATTTAATGCCCAACCAAGCATTACATAAATATTCATTTGGTAAAATTAATATTTATAGACAAATTCACTACCAACTTACTATTTAGTTTCGTAGGCCTCTAAATGAACAACAGTTTCCCATAAATACAGTAGCGTTCTAAGAATTATTTTGAACTTACTATTCAACTGTTAGATTGATTTCCATGGCTAGTCGTTTTTTAGTACTCTTGCAGGTGAAGGGCTCAAAATATCTAATAAATATTAATATATTGTATTGGTTATTTATGGAACGCATAATCGTAAAAAAAGTATACTTTTTCAAGCATTATTATTGAACCATTATTGAACTTTGAACGAAGATAGTTTTTAACTCCTGTTATTCAGTCGTTCAAGCTGTCTCTTAGGATAATAATATGGCGCCAGGAAAAAATTGATAGTTATCTAATCCGTCTTGCTGAAAACCATTTTTAAAATCAAAGATTTAGATTCAACCCTATAAACGAAATAAAATAAGGGAAATTCTAATATTCTTAATATGAGTTCTCATAGTTTCATTTAGTAGTTTTTATATATATAGTATCAAAGTAAAGAACGCAAAAAAAAAAAATTCGCGAATAGGAAATTCTCCTGAAGTGATGCCGAAATAGCTAGGTATCTAAATATTTTCGATGGATACTGCGGTAACTTTGTAAAAATTATAGAAAAATTAAAATTAGTAATTTTTTATTCCCCGTTGAGACGCATCTTCAGACGTACTATCGCAAGTTTGTATATTTTAATGTTAACAATGATTCCATTCCTTAAAATTGACATAATATTTAAACGTAGACGTGGGAAAGGGTTAGATATAAACGATTATAATAGTACTAATTACAAAATTTATAACTAATGTTGGAAGGTGAAAATCCCAAGAGAAATAAATTTAATAGTGGTGACCCACATGTCTTATTTAAAACGTTATTTACTAATGATTGATTACTGTAAATTTTTCCTGTAAATGAAACTAACAGTGGACTTACAAAAGTAATCAATTTTAATTTTATACTACATCTAAATTATATCATTCGCTTTGAACTATTTTATTTTTTACTGATTGCAATGGAATTTCCAATTCTGTTAATTGCTGTAATGTATTGACCGTTTTGATGTACGATTTCATTGACTGAAAGTAGCTATCCTTATATTTTTAATTTGTAATTTTGCATTCTATGTGTTGTGTTTTTATTCACAAGGGAATCAAAATTATGAAATACCGCATTGACAATTACAATTCTGTCAAATGAATATTACATAACGCACATTAATGTATATAGCTGTGGATATATAACGTAACATACCACTGTTAGTTAGGGTATTTCCCGGTATCTTACATTTAAGGCAAGCCTTTAGGCCTGCCAGTTTTAATGTAAGTAAACAAACCCCTTCAAGTAAGAGGAAGAAGTGAGCAGTGGAAATAGTTTTGAACAGGGCTCGCAACAGTTGTCCCAATGAATAATTCATAAGCCAAATAACTACATTCACTATTACACATTGTTCTGGAGAGGCCTGAAGGCTGGCGGGGTCAAAAAGTGCCTTTTTACTATTGTAATGAATTCCGGAGAGTGGCCCTGAATTGTTTCTACCCCAAAATCTATGGATTTAGCTTTGTACCCTTTTTATTTTTCTTTTTATATAAAAAAAGTGTTTCAACGTAGTCAAAAATCATTTTCGATTTACTCTCAACTGCTTTTCCATCCATTAATTTTATACGGCAGTATCCAGTGGCGCAACAAACGTTAAGCGTATCTGCAGTTTTTTTCCTAGTATTTGGGAGTGTCTTTAGAGCAACTTCTCAATACTTGGTAGTGTGTACTTAAATGTGCAGAAAACCAATCCCTCCATATAAATAAACAACTTTTTTGTATGAGTTGACGTCTACATGTTTTTCGTATGACGCCGCAAATTTTTTAAAGGCTTGGTAATTAGCCTTATTCGTCACCAAGTTAGCGTGGCCGATTCGTCCAATGGAAGGTTATACCAACTTGGGTAGCGTCATTTTCGATCTACAAGATACATGTATTTCGATTGTATGAAATCTTTTCTTTAAACATGTTTGTCGCGTTGGTTATATGAGACGACAGTTACAAGAGCCTTTAGACTGATCACATGAGGTTAACATATAATATTAAGGTATTGAACTTTGTGTGTTATTTTTTGTTGTACTGTGAATTTTATCTGTTTCAAAAACATGGTGCATTAGTATTTCGTAAGTATATTATCTATAAAAAGTTTGGTTGGGCGACTGAATAATCGTCTTACGAACATCTTCTGTTGATATGCTCCAATTGCGTGACCGTCATAATCTTATCCGGTAACGCTCCGAGTTTCTTAAATACATATAAAGGTGTACGCTGGTATACGTCGGCGTCCGTGGCACAGTTGGTACCGTCGTGGGTTACGGTTACGGATATCTCGGGTTCAATTCCCGTTGCGGACAGTCTTCATAAATTGGTATTTCAATCAATTTATGCATTTCTGTTCGTTGTCTGAGTGAAAATTCTTATTATAAATATAAGAAAAAAATTAAAAGTATATTGATTAAAATATATATATTTTAGATAATCCTAGAATATTATTAAAATCTACAAAACAAATGTACAGTAGAAGATCGAATCAGCCGAAAATTTTGTAATAATATTAGAACTCAGCTTTTTGAATTGTTACGCCGTTGATGGTGTCTTGACCAATTGATGAAACCCTCAAAATACGAAAATGAGTTAATGATTGGTTCTCATTTTAAAGACCCGGGTCCCGGCCAAATGATGTAAATTATAAAAATAAACTGACCACTTTTTGGAAGGGAAAAACCATTTTACATTGGTTTTGAGTTTTAAAATTCTGACCAGGCCACTTGATGTAAGCCACTATTATATAAACACTCCCTATGTTTAATCCCGTATCTTCAAATATGAGAATTTACAGTAGGGCATTTAAAGGATTCTGATAACTCAACTCACCATATAATTTTTTCGATAAAAACAGTTTTCACTCCCTCCTAAACAATTTCAATTCTGATCAATTAGGAAAAACTAAGTCGTTCTACAGAATTTTGGTGGTTTTACATTTTTCAACATTTTTAAGGTTATTACCTCTATTATAAAATAATATGCGATATGCATCATCTGAGCAGTGAACATAGTAAAAAAATTACGCGTTAATTCAAAAAAGTCAGTGTTTACACTGTCGGAAAAAACAGTATTATAAATACCCCTACAAACAAAATCGAACATTATGTACATTGGCGCAGTTTAGCGTGATAGTAATGTAAAAGCTCTTGGGGAGCTTTCGGCCATTTGGAAGCTTATGGGTGAGTGTAAGGTAACTCATCGTCGATAGCCTTACTAATTGGGTGGGATGTTCCCGGATTAAGGGAAAAATAAAGCCTTTACGAGGATAATTCTTTGATGAAGTGGACTTCAGGGACGATGCTTGTTTACGGATTAACATTTTTATTTTTTTATTGAAAAATGTTTTTTTCTTTGTGTTTAATTTCTGTTGGATATTGACCAATAAATATTAGAAAACCTTTCAAGCATATTTTATTTTATAGTTTATAATGTGCGTTTCGATATAATATACGATAATTATTTTTTTTATCTACTGTATTGGTAAAAGTATTTATTTACATAGAAATTACGAAAACGATGAACTATATTTTACTCTCATTCGAAACTATTTTACAAAAAAAAAAAATGTACACTCTGAATGTGGAGTGGAAGTCAAAAGATGATTCACAAAGAGGCTAAACACGTGTCACACTTAGAACCATAACTAGTAGTAGCAAAGTTATCATTATTATTTCGTTGTTGATTTTGGTTGCGGCGCTCACGGGCTTAGGTCTCAGTTCGGAGTGTTCGGACAGTTCTATAAATTGATTTTTCAAGCTTTTAGATTCGTTTTTGAAAGCATCGATTGACTGTGATATTCAAATTATTTACGACCCATCTGATACTAAAAACAAGATGTAGCTAAAGTGATTTGCTAACCTCTAGTTCAGTCCAATCCCCATCCATCTTTTATTTGTCTCCAAAAGCGAAAAATTGAGCGAAATTGTAAAAAGTGGTTCTCCTAAAATATCTTCTGTTGAGACATATCTTCTATCGACAATTCTTATGTGTAATCTTGTATTTGCAAGCATGAGATTTGACAGAAGAGCATTTCAAAGATTTATAACGTTATTGCAAAGTATTGCAAAGTCTAATTCTCCCTTTTGTTTGATGCCTTCCCATAGAACTGAAAACGTAGACAAAGAAAATGCAAAAGACATTTAATCACATATTTTGCACTTACGTGATCATACATAGGGAGTGTTGATATGCTCCACATTGTTATTGGACACGTTAGTAAAAAAATATAATATTTTTATTTTATATTACTCCCGATTTTTCAACAAAACCTATAACTCGTAAGATCAGCATTTGAGTGACGTGTGCTGAAACTTTTTGCGATTTTTCTCCGCCATTACTTTTTTATTTGAAATTGACGATTTACTTTTTAAAGGGTTAAAAATATGATTGTTATTTTATTGCGGGACGGAAGCAAAGGGGCGTTCTGATTTTAGGGATATTTTATTGCCAACCGCAATTTCTTCGAGATGGGGATTTTATATCCTCTCAAATACAATAATTAAACGATATAATAAAGAGCTTTATCTAGTAAAGGTTAAACCCATTCTCAATAAAGATGCTTATGCGGTATACTTATATTTTCTTAAGCCATGTCTGATTTCGTAATACGAACTTATTTTAACAGTTGATCTATTATTACAAACAGATATCTATCACATAATCAATCTCTCTTTTCCTAGGTATAAAGGTGGAATTTTAAACTCCCTCCATATTTAAAATGACACATTTAATGCTTCAGCGCTTAATTAAAAGTCCATATTTTAGATAAACATGATTGAAAAGGTTCATTTAAAAATAAAATTGATAAAAAATCCATATTATGATTTCTTCTCTAGAACAGTAACGTAAAAGAACTGATTAATGGTATATTTCACCATTTTATCTGACAAATATTGATCAACCTTTCATAATTTCCTAGTTAAACTGGACAGTTATTTGTGACAGAAACAAATTCGACTCAAATGTTTGTTTTTCTTATTTTTTCCAGGCTACCCAAAACCTTGGGTAAAATGGTTTCGCAACGAGGAAGAACTTCCAAGTATCTCCCACGATATCTTGAGTGCGGACTCTGCGGAAATGCTCGGCGGGACACGAGGAGAAGTGTCACACGTGCGGAGCGAGATAGCCTTGGAGGACCTCGGACGTCGCGACGTCCATGCTGAGCTGATGTGTCAAGCCGGAAACAACAATAAATCGACGCCCATCAGTGCTACAGTCCACGTTGATATGAACTGTAAGTGACAATGATAACAAAAATGTGATACATTTCAGCTAGTGTAGTATGAGTGTAATTAAAGAGAAAAGGAAGTTAGATTATTTGTTACTTATTAAGATTCTATATAAGAATATTCTAGATTCATCTTATTTTCGTAAACATGTTATTTTGTTTCTGTCATATCATATCTAGGCTTTATATTATGTTGTTGTAGAAAAACGCCTTCTTTCAAAATAACATATAGAAATCAGGCATGAACCCTTTATAAGACAAAGCGCGAAAATGCTTCAAGGGCTTTTATAATTCATACGGTGTCCATTGAAAACCATAATACCTAAATACGATATCGATATTGTTCTTTAGTGTATTTATAAACCATCTAACTTGAAATGTGCACTTCAAAACAATTATTATACGTATGTCGTTGATAAATCGGCCATTGCGCATTTGCGACCACACCTGGAACAGGATTGTGTGTGTTGAGGGAAAAGCTATTTATGTAATTATTCAAGATGCACTTATTCATCGATTTACAGTATATTTTTATTAACAAATATTAATAAATAAACCAAAGCAAGCTATGGTTTTTCCAAAATTTTATTGTTCAATACACAATATATAATTCGGTATAATACAGTTCGCAGATGATTTCAGAAAAAAACTGATTTTTCCTAGAACTGGTTCACACGAATCGGCTATAATTCAATCCCTCAGTCTTAATTTATATTACATATAGAGCATTAAGTTAGTTGATGCTTGAAATCCAGTCAGTGATTCTAATTCTTAACTGTATAAGGATTTGTAGTATAAAACCATAATATCAACTGAGAAGACCCGAATCGAAGAGAGGCGAAGGACTGGGATCTCAAACAAACACCATTTCAAATCCGGTTCAACTCTTATTTATTTTAATCGGAGATGCAGTGGTTTAAAATACACAAATATTCCTAACACATAAAATTGAGTCTACATATACATTTTAACACATGAATTTACTTTTAAGGTATAATGCAAGTGACAAACGATTTTAAATTAAGTCCAATTTCAAAACAAACACAAACAATCCACAACGTCAACGGTGCCGGCCACGGAAGCCAGCGGCTCTCCTTGGCTCGTAGACTGGCAATCGACTCCCCTCAAAAATCAAAAATCGGACTCCCCGCACCGTCGGAGCCACAGATCAAAAATGGATTCGCCCAGCGAACGTGTCAGCCGGCGATTGGCCGATCGCCTTTCACGACAAGAATTGGGTCAACTTCCACGACTCATTGTCATTAACGCTGGACGCTCTCAGTTACAGATCCTAATAAAACTTAAACTTAACAAAAAAACCAGGGTGTGTCACAACATTCGGCAACGGCGATTAACCTTTTATGATGAACATTAATTGAGTCGCTAAGCATGCTCCTGGCGATTTTTAATAAAATAACTTTTTAATGTATGTATGTGCTCTATCGATAGATCTGTCAATTTTTCCACTTGCAATTTTTTTTTCCTATTTCGTCTGCTGTTTTTCAAACATAAAAATGTCGTTTTTTTACACGATCTTAATCTTCGTTTTACACAGTCACCACACTACGAGTAAACGACTATGTAAAAAAATATTTTACCTTTCATTATACACCGGAAGACACAAAATTACTTAAATTATACGTCACATTACTTTACTGCTTATAACAGTTTTTCGTGATTTACTCGAAACTCTAAAAACCTTCTGGAGCGTGTTTAGCGACTCAATGACTCAATTTATTAGAAAAATAAATAAACTGGATGAGTCAAGGTGTAAAAATCCTAGTCACTCTGACTCCTTTTATAATTACGTAAAATAAATACATCCCTTAGTGCTTTGTTGACGCAGCAATCTACGTGTCCTGCTTCAAATAATCCATTCATTAATCTTTAATTCAGATACTTTGAATTGAAAAATAATTTAAAACAGCTTACAATTAAATGCAGTGTAGATCATATTTACTTTCATAAAAATAATTTTCACTTATAACAAATAAATTCCACAAAAAACTAATTTTTTCAATAAAAATAAAGTGATCCCAAATAATTGAATACTCACACTTTGAAATCAATATTTGCACGAAGTTGTAATGAAATGTCACTTATTCGTCTACCGTATATAAGGCAGTCTATATTGTCTTTGCTCCACGCATTATAATACAATACACAAACCAAACCAGACCAAGCTTATCATAGCTTACTACAACTTAACTCACTTTTAATTAAAGTTTCTGGTACTTTGTTAAAAGAATCCGTTTCTAAGTGTTAACTATTAAAATCAAAGTTCAGGTGTATCAAGTGAATACTATCTAACACAAATTGCAATTATTTATAACCCATTTAAAACTGTCACGGTATTTCAAATAACTAAGCATAATATGTACTAGGGGTAAAATATAGAGCTTTGTGGATACAGTTAGGGCTTCCAATCCCGGAATCCCGGGCAATTAGTCAATCCCGTAATTCCTGGATCGACGTAATGTCAATACCGGGATTTCGGGATTCGCCATAGAATAGTGAATAATATGCAATTTCTTATTCTTATCTCTGATGAACCATAAAATATAAAATGAACTGAATACTATCTAACACAAAGTGAAATACAAATATACAGATAAAACAATAACAATAACTAACCATAATATGTACCAGCTCTGTACTGGCTCGTAATTATGGCAATTCAATAAGTGCAGTACTCGTTGCGAAGGATTTTAAATAGTTTTAATTTTAATTCTATATTAAAATTGAATTTCCACAAAGTTACCGTCGAATCCTTGAAAAACATGTCATGTTGTTCATTTGAAAACCGTTACGAAGTCGTTGATTTTAAAACATAACCTATGTTTTTTCACTCTTTCACTTGTTTCTCTCTCTGTTTTAAATTATTTGCGACAGATATAATAAAACATGTAATATTATATCAAAGTTTCCAGCGGAATTTTTTTCAAATAAATATGATCATTTCTTTGATAAAAAAATGTGCATTCCACTAATATTTGTTGTACAAACAATCTGTTTGCACAACAAATATAACATCTCACTCAAAATGATATACTGTCAACGTTAAATAAATATTCAATAAACTGGAATACATGAATTTTTTTAAAGCGTAAGTCTTGAATTATCTCGACGTATAAAATCGTAAGAGTCGATTTTCTCAAAACATGAACATATAATATTTCACTGATTTGAAGTTAAGCGTAAGTTTTACAATTACTCACTTTTAATAAATACTTCTTTCCTGCAGTTGGACCTCTGAATGTGACCATACTTGGAGCCAATCAGCCACTATCAGCGGGTAGACGATACGATCTTCTATGCCAGTCATCAGGATCTCGTCCTCCAGCGTCTATCACCTGGTGGAAAAATGGACAACGCTTGGAGAAGACTAAAGAGACCGTAAGTGAAGCATAAATAAATTAAACGAACATCATGATTTTGTATTGACTCCTGTCAGATCTTTCAAACAAGAATATATCTTCAGTAACAAATAATATTTTTTATGATTTTTAACTCACATTTTTTCAATATTATGTTAATAATGTGTATCGGAAAAGTGATTAATCTAGAGTATATTAGTTGAAATAATTAAATACTCATTGATTTCACTATCATAAATTGATATCGTTTTAATTTTGGTTTCTGTTAATATTTTCGGTGAAATCGGTGGTAACTCTGTTAATCCACTGGTTTTTTTACTACACATGTTTCACTACATTAAAAGGAATTTCAGACTTAATTGAGAGGTTGTCGTAAGATTTTCAATGTCAATATTTACTTTCTTCGTACAATGTTGCGTTTACTTTAGTTTATTTAATATCTTTCGTTTTTTGTAAAACTCTATGTAAAAAGATTATTTTTTTCACCGTTGTCTTTAACAACGGCTTCATCAACTATTAGGATAGAGCTTTTTTAGTTTTTTTAATACAAGCCGATCAATTTAATCCGTATTGGAACCATTTGATATAGCTTGTAATTATTAATATTCAAATATATATATAGCCTTGTAATGATTTATATTTTATCGAAAAAAGTGCTAGCGATGAATCTTACTTTGTGAATATTTTAGTAAAACTATTTGATACAGTAACTATTTAGGCAATAATATTTCAATTTAATATGTGTTTTTGTTTCAATTAACTTTATAAATGACATTTCTCTTATATTTGGTTCAAATAAAATTATACAATGCACAGAAGAAACAGTTGCTATAATATATTTTACGGAATAGAAAACCTCACAGCTACAATTCGTATTCAATTAATTTGTGCTTTAAGCTTAAATTTTGACAGTGTCACATTTTCGGCCTTTGTTCGCTCGCTGCACAAGTGGGGTTGCATTTATTCCAATGCAGAATGAATGCAGTCATAATTGCATTGTTGAATCTTTGCCATTCAAAACGAAAAGATAAGGTTTTAAAACATTTATTTTCATAAGAAATCACCTAAATATATTTTAACACGTTGACGGGTTTAATAAAACACAACACTGATGAATGACAAAATTTTCCTTTTAATTGCATCATTGCATGTTAATATTTTAACTAAAACACTTGAGTGTGCATTAAGGGAAGAACAATGCGTAAGTTTCTTTTCCTACGACATTTATTAATGAGAAAATCATTATTTGGAAACGCTCGCGTTGAACAATACTAATTATGGCAATTTCATAAAATTGTGCATTTAGTACAAAACAATTGTATTTTATTTTGAAAAAGGAACCATGGTAACTAAACGATATACCAATATTTAAGATATATGATTAAAATCCAACTCATTTTCAGAGTAAATTTAAGTATCACTGATATTTCATTTATCGTCTGTTGAATATGATGGAAATACTTATTGATATTCTAAAACAACGACAAATTTTTTTACTATCAATAAATGACATATTTCATAGTGGCCATATTTTTTTTCTTTTTCCTAGACAATGATTTTTGAGGCAAAGTTGTCAAAAAATTGAACTTCATATCTTACTTTTAGAAAAAATATAAGACAGTTTTAAGAAATGAAAACCTATTTGAATACAAGCACAATACTTAATATTATATTCGATTGAAATATTCTGGAAATTCACTTTTTATATTAATACTGTCTTTATGGTATGTAGCTTGTTTAAAAATGATTTTATATCTTATTTATTGTATGAGACAGCTGAATACATTTTAAATAGAATGCGTAATGATTGTAGTTATTCAATTGTATTGTTACAGATTACTATAAATCAAAACGCGCACCACAATTTCTTTTTTTTTACCATGTCCGCTCGAAATATGAATCATATGGCCACCCAATGCAGAACGAGAACTGCGTATTACTGAGTTGCTCAACCTCTATTTTTCAGAGATATTAGGACATTTTCTTACTCTTTACATATTTATAATACCTGTTTAATTAAACAAATACAAAATACAATAATAATGCCAAAATTTCAATAGGAGAACCTTATTTGATATTTTCTTGTGTAAAAATAATACTTTCAAAACTTGTTATATTTTTTTTTTCAGTAAACAGAAGCTTGAAATAAAAAAATATCGTATAAAAATAATATCGTTTTCAAAATCTCAGTCTTTATAAACTAATTTATTACTAAGATACAGAAAATCGTGTATTGGATATTTTCTTTAATCTTAAACGAACTGATATCTAGAGCGATTAAAGCTTTATCAATAAAGCTTTCATATTGGTCCACACACCCTAAGCTCATGTCTGTTAGTATGCCATGCTACGGAAAAGCTCGGTATTATTGTTAGTAGAGGAGTAATGGTTGTGTGGATTGTTTCGGTTATAATTTCACAGGCTTTATTTGTGCTCCAATAACACAATTGTTCGAATAGGGGCGGTTGAAATATCTTTGCTGTTGTACTGAAAATGTTTATAATTAATAAGAACTGTTATATGTATGTATATACATATAGTAATATTTTAAAGTGCTTTAATCTGGATCGGTAAGCACGGACAAAGAATTGATAATTGAATTTAAAACACAAAATATATTTCGTAGCAGTTGTTTTAAGTCACAAACTTTAACAAACAAAATATAGATTTTAAATAAACCCATGTTGCCATGCTCAAAATGAGATTTATTTTGAAGTGCGACAATTTTTTTATTTGAAAAATCTATATAAAAAATTGTTTCCTAAAACAGTATCTTCTTACGTTTTTTTTTTCATGTCCGCTCCCAATTTGAAACATATGGTCTCCTAATGGAGATATCTTAACAGAATTTTTCTACGTGAACTGCTTGTTAATCAGTTGCTCAACCTCTCTTTTTTCGAAGAGAGTATGGATTGGGCTAGGACAGGACTATTGGTTAGCTAATCGCTCTCACTACGCTCCGTGAGGACGGGATGGATGGGAGGGAGGATTCAGACTACGAACAGAAATCCATAAATCGATTGAACGATCAATCTATGAAAACCGCCTGCACCGGGAATTGAACCCGAGACATTCGTAAGCGTAGCTAGCGACGCTACCAACTGCGCCACGGACGCCGACAAACTAAATTAAATTTTAATTATTCATTGGGTAATATTCTATTAAAGAAGTCTATGACTTTCAATACTTTAAATCACTCAATGACGTATTATAGGTAGTAAAAACTTTGCTATTGTGGCCGATATATTTCACTACCCTACTGTATTCGAAAAGCCTCTATTGGCCGGAGTCCAGGCGATACGTCGGACCAATCAGAATAAGCCGAGTTTCGCTGAGTTCCAGCCAAAAGCAAAGTATAAAAGTCTTTTCAATTTTTGACACGGTAATTCCGCCTCACTTGCCACTACCAAAGTATTTCCACATTGTCAACTTTCCAATCTTACCAACAATGATATTTTTCGGCCAACGCTGTGAGACTTTCCAAATTTCACGTCAATACTCCGCAATGTTAACAAAATTCAAAGTTTGTTTATTGATGCTTTCGAGAATGCTGTTAACTCAACAGAAATAACTAATTCATGTTTGTTCTGTTATTTATGTCATGGCGCATTACAAAATCATATTTATTTTGACAAAGATTAATATGATATAGTTACCATTACATTAGTTTATATATTATATGTTCGAAAAATGTGTACATTTTTGGAACAGCAGCAATACGGATTGAAATTTTTTTGCAAAATTTCTTTATGATAACTTAATAATAGGCAATGAAGAATGAAACTTAAGTAAAATACATTATTTACATACTCAAATTTGAGTTATTGAGATTTTGTACACTTCCATGTATTTTGTCACTAACGACCCGGGTTTCGCCTTTCGGCATCTTTAGGCATTCGAGCGCACGAATGAACTCTTCATTCGTGCGTTCGAATGCCTGAAGATGCCGAAAGGCGAAACCTGGGTCGTTAGTGACAAAATACATGGAAGTGTACAAAATCTCAATTATCCAAATTTGATATATACATTTCATTTATTTCTTTTTTACATTTTTTTACAAATCCATTGTTAATACAATAAAGCTATTTAAACCTACCTCTAATTGAAATCAATTATTGCACTCATTTCACAATTCAAACACCAGTTTCGGCTATCTAAAACTGTAGATCTTTTATTGAGTAACGGATAGCGGAAACTTTGCAACTACCATCTTTTCAACCAGGCTTATAACATGACATAATATGAATAAATCTCAGTCAGGGGTTGGACGGCTGCATCCATTTATTTTTAATCTAAAGACAGCATTCAAGTAACTTCAATGACTATTTATTAAAATGTATATTATTTTGTGAATCATTGAAAACAATAAGCTGAATTATATGGATTCAAAGAACATTATATTTTCTTCTGCAATGTAGATAAATAATTATTTTTATTTCTGGTTTTTGTTGTATTTAAAAAAAAGTACATTCTACTATTTTTTTTCAACAGACTTCAACCGATGGCAATACCACAACATCAACTGTCTCCATTGTTGCCACCCAAGATGATGCTGGAAAATATTTAGCCTGCAAAGCTGAGAACCCTATTATCAACTCAGAACCTGTGGAAGATGGCTGGAGACTAGACATACAATGTAAGATTTGCATGTTTTTCCAATGAAAATAATATTAATCTATTAATTTGATATTTTCAGTACAACAATTTGATTAAGAATACAGACGGCCTTCAATTTTTTCACGTAATTAGTTCCTGAAAGTTTTTGCGAATGCTAAATGTTTGAAAGTAGAGCAATGTAAAAAGAAAATATTAAAACATATTAAATAATAAAGTTAACAAGGCGTATTTTAAACCTGTTAACTGATAGCTAGATACCACATTTCTCTTCTCTTCTGAATAAAGAGTTCTATACCATGCTGAGTCTTTACGTTATACCCTGGAGCAGCGGCTCTCAACCAGTGGGTAATACCCACTTAGAGGTGAGTTTTAGAGCTCCGCAGGAGCCGAATGGCTGACGTTAATTAAAAGTTTTCAAAATTATATATATGCGTATTTGGAAAGCACCTTTTGAGTTCGAAATAGATTATTTTGTAAAGAGGGTAATTATATTCTGAACATTGGTAAAAGAGGAATGTACAAGAAGAGTTTGATAACCCTTACCCTAGATATACGTTTTTCATTGGAATCATATACTTTAGAGATACATGAAAAGTATTCATTTACAGTTTTGATTGTCAAAGTCTTGTCATACATATACAAATAACCAGCACAACACAAGGCATCTCCATGGGTCGTAACGTAAGACTTAACTTGTTTACGTATTTTAGAAGGTGACTGGCAGCGGAAGAGAGAAAAGTGACTGCATGGATGGGCACATTCTTTCTATTATCTATGAAAATCTATATTTTTTTAAATTTGTGAAAGTACAACGTGCGTAAGTCAAGGGTCCCCTGTAATTGTTATTTTTCTTTTGTTACAGATATCCCTGAGACCAAAGTTCGACTAGGGACCAATCTCAATCCAGAAAACATCAGGGAAGGTTCTGACGTATACTTTGACTGTATCATTAGGGCACATCCATACGTTTATAAAGTGGAATGGAGACACAATGTAAGCATACTGCATTTAGCATTTTTTTGTCAAAAGTAAAGATATATTATATTATTAAAACCATTGCCAATTCTAAGGGGCCTTCACTTACTTTTGCAATGACGAAGAAGTGAACATGGCTATACTTATTTTGCTTTGAAAATAATTTTATGAAATGAAAAATATTAAATTCTGGAAATATAAAAAGAAAAACTAAAGTGAAATTAAAATTTTATATATTCGATAAAAAAAAAACAATAATATATTTGTTATATCAAATTATTGTCAATTTTCTGTCAAAAAAATTATTGAATTAAATATTGCTATCTCATAGATAATTAAAACACACTTTATCCAATGACCTGAAATCAAAACCAGTAAATTCTAAAATTGTATTGAGTTTCACAATAAAGCACTTTATTAAGCACGCTTAAGTTAATATTTACCAAGTCTAGGGTAACACGTACTGACAAATGTCACTCATTTGTCAACGTTTTACGCTGCTGTGTTACAGGATACGCCATTTAACAGCTGTTAATCCGTAACAGGTGCTGGCAGATACAACGTTGAGTACTCTGAAGCAATATAAATTCTGGATTTTTTGGCTAACTTTTCATCTACTTAACGCAGTTTTAAAAAGTATTCCATAGCAAAGTTATCAAGTTTCAGTAAATATGTTGTGTTCAATCGACGGAGATTTGCAGTTTCGAAGATTTCGTCTTTACGATATTCGTCTGTAAATGTTTTTCTTATCGAATAATTATTATTTTTCTTCGGTCACAATTCAATGTTGTATTACATCTTCTTATTATACACTTTGTTGTCTTAACTAACAAACTGCGTATCTACATTTCAGCCAAATGTTCAGGACAGTTTTAAAACTCAATAATGTCAGTTTAAGCCAGTGGTTCCCAATGTGGTTCTTACGGACCCTCAAAGATTTTTGTGACCGCTGAGGGGTCTGTGGCAAATTAAGAATAATTTTGGGAGGTAAAATTATAGGAAGTTAAAATAAATAGCAATAAATAAATCGACAGCGATTCGTTGGGTGTTGGAGCCTTTTGCAAGCAGAACCACAAACTCAGTTGAATCTACAATAATACAGGAACAATTTATTGTATTATCCACAAATGAGGAGCAGAAACCAATTTTTGAACAAGAATAACACAAATTCTGGTTACAAAAACAGATACCAATTTATTATCCTGCATTATGGGTCACTGTACAGAGGCTGTTGATTGCTTCCTCATCTTCCTATTTGTGGATTTTAGTGCAATTATGAATATCATCATACTTTAAATATCAAAACATCAAAATTAATTTTTCTATTATGTAGTTATGTAAAGTTATTTTTCTTGGGGTTTCATAATTGCTTTAATAAGGGGCCCATGGGCATAATAAGTTTGGGAACCACTTGTTTAAAGCAATATTATTTTCGAATTTTACATAAATATGTTATATAAATAATGATTTAACATTACTCTTATATGCAATTCGTAAAAAAACATTGTTAAAAACCACATTTATTGAGTTTTAAAACTCTCTTGAAGATTTGCCTTAAATGTAGGTACGCATTTTGCTGTTAAGTCGACGATATGATGTCCGTTTTCTCTGGTTTATTTCATATTTAAATAAATGAAATGTAAAAAGCAATGCTTTTTTTGCAAAAAAGACCCTAATAGTTTTCTTCAAATGTAATATATGTCAACATACATGGTCATTTTTTATTATTTATTCGTAAAAAGCGATCACCGCAACTTTTTACGTAACACACTGTATCTCTGTCAGAGATTTTGCTGTATGTCCGTTTTCTGGTTTATTTCATATTTAAATAAATGAACAAAGATGCTTTTTTGACAGTTTTCTTTTTATTGTTTCATTTTTTTTATTTGTCGATCAGGGTCGTCCACTGTCAGAGATTTATATAGCCAAATTAAGAAAAGATATTTTGACATTTTTATTGTTTATTTTCTGTCTCAGGGTCGTCCACTGAATCATAATGTCGGCTCTGGCGTCATCGTAAGTAACCAATCTTTGGTGCTCCAAGGCGTGGGTAGAAGAACCGCTGGAAACTATACATGTGTGGGTTTTAACACAGAAGGGGATGGAGAGAGTCAGCCGTTTCATCTCAACGTTATGTGTGAGTATTTTCTAAAAATATGATTCTTAAATAAAGTTAAAATCTGGATGCGTGAAATTGACCTACTGTAAATCATAAGTTTTCTCATTGCATACTTTTTTCAGATTCAAAATTTATTATTTTTATATTAGATGTCAAAAATGAAGTTTTATTATTTACGTACGTCTTATAAATTTGTGCTAAACTATTAACAAAAAAGT
Source organism: Himalopsyche phryganea (assembly GCA_022494535.1). Taxonomy (NCBI): domain Eukaryota; kingdom Metazoa; phylum Arthropoda; class Insecta; order Trichoptera; family Rhyacophilidae; genus Himalopsyche; species Himalopsyche phryganea. Next base: position 368,876 of record JAGVSL010000139.1, read on the forward strand.
TCGATAAATCTTAGTTTTAAGAAAGAGCATTGAATTATTTACTGTATAAAAGAGGACGATCGCTTCCCATCCATTTTTTTTCAATCTTAAACCACTAAAACTACGTTTTGTCTTGTCCTCACTCCATTCTTATACACTTCTCTCAGATAAAAAAAAGTCAAGCTATTGAATGACATGTAGTTCTGATTAACCTTTTCCAGTCCGTGCTAAAAAATCACGTTACCAGCCATGGTCGACACAGGCTGTGTCACTTGGACTTGGTCATGTATTGAGCATTTTTAAAGCTAATTGATCTCTTTAAAAGTGGTAATCTGTTTTTAAATATGATATTGTCATCGTTTTACACTTTATTTTGTGTCTAGACTTACAATTTACATGTAATATAATCGAGATATGGACGACATGGAAAAAGCACATCCCATAAGGTGCAGGCATGTCTCGCTGCTGCCTTATACAGTCCGTTTGAAATGTAATGTTGACGAGTTGACTCATATTATAACAAACACAAGCAAGCGAGTGACGTGCCGTTCTCTTTTTCTCGCTCAATCCCATGTAAAGTGAAAGGTGCAAGTGAGATACAAGGGCTTGCGGGCGTACGCTCTTGCATCCTACTTGCTCATATAAAAGTGAGGTTGTGCGATAGAGATAGTAACTCCACCACATGCCGCTGCATAAAAAATAACTACAAGCCAAGATGCATCCGGTCCTTTCTCCCTCTAACTAATACCATTTCTCGCTTTGTCTCAACTTAACAAATATATATCGTGGGTCACTCTTGCGTATAGAATTTTATATATCACTATCACTTTCATTGAGTTCGGAATAATACTGTCATCAGAGTTTTGTAATTTTATTAATTTAATGATGAAACACATTGAATCGAACCACTTATCTATTTTAATTTTATTACATAATTATTTTACCTACAAACAACTTAAATCCTAAATTTATATAAAACCTAATAAGCGAGATATCAATGTTTTCGTATGGCAATCTTGGTGCACCATGGTAACCGAAAGGATAAACACTTTCTTTTGAGATTCTCCGCAAATCAATCACATAAGGATCAGATTTGGTGGCAAAAAATATGCTGCATGACGTTTATAAACCTTTCAGTCAATCTTAAGGGCTAATTACGGACTGGGTAAGTAAACTCGCCAAGCTTAAATAAGATAAAAAAACAATTCCTAACAATAATACAATGGAGTTTTCTTAAATAGTTTTTACCATTTTATCGGAGTGGCAAAGAGCCTGTGGCCTTAACGCTGGATTTTAAAATGCTGCATTTTGAACCAATCCTCATTTTGCATTAATTTATTATTTTTATTTTCGTAATTATTCCAATCATAAATTTGATAGTAAAAATGTTTTTAATTTTTTATTAAATAAGTAAGAAGTGTCGAGTCCGTAGTGCAGTGGGTAACGACATTGGCTTCAATTACGAATTTCTCGGGTGCAAATCCCGGAACTGACAGTTTTATAAACTGATTTTTCAATAGATTTATGTATTTTCGTTCGTAGGCATGGATGTTTTTAATATCTAGAATTCCTTCCCACTTATCTGATTTTAAAAACAGGGCGTAGCGGGAGCAATAAGCTAACCACTAGCCCTTTACTAGCTCTACTTTCTTCGAAAAAGAGAGGATGAGCAACTGAAGCTACAAGCATATCTTGTAGAAAAACTTTTATTAAGATTCCTCTATTAGGAGTCCATATGCTGCATATTTAGAGCGGACATGATAAAACAAACGCTACACGTAAATTTATGCGGTTTTCCAATAAAAAAAAGTTCCTCATTTTTGATTTAAAGCATTTTATGTAGTAACACGATATTGGGATATATTAATAAATATAGGCTTAATCATGCCTTATAATTTAAATATCCTATAAATTGAGACTTCACATAATTTTAGTGAATTAATGAATTTTGGAAAAATATTTCCCAATTTAGTTTATATGAGGTTTTGAGTAAATCACGACAAACTGTTATAGGCAGTACGATAGTTTTAAGTGTAATTTAAATTATTTTGTGTCTATTAGTGTGTAACAAAAAGTTAAATATTATTTTACGCTGTCGTTTTTTTGCAGCGCGTCAATCGTGTCCGTGTAAAACGTGTTAAAAAAGTCTTTTTGAAGTTTGGCAAAATTTAGAATTTCTAGCATGGCGTTTCCATTGGAAGAAATTTTAGACTTATAACTTGAAAAAATCGTAGATCTATCGATAGAGCACATGCGTACATTAAAAACTTATTTAATTGAACAATCGCCACTTGCGACTGATATAATGAAGCTTTTAAATTAATGTTTTGCAATTACAATTGAATAATTATTTTTGTTTTTGATGTATAATTTAAAATATATCAAACTTGTATTATAAATCGAAATTTCATTTAACTAAATTCATGTAAAGCATATTACACCGTTCAAGTACGGATATGCCATACTTCTATTTGTGTAACGTATAAATTTACTGTTTCGATGTGTATTTTATAATGATTTATCGATACCCCAAACAAACTGTCAGGCAAAATTTAAATTTGTGTTTATTTTGCGATTCTGTTTTGTAAAAACAAACACGCAGTTCTCTTTCTCCCTCAGTCGCATTAATCCACCAATATCAATTCAAATTTCATTTCCTAGTAAAAAACAAACACAAAAAAACATTCATTTCTAGTGAATCATCAATTAAAATCGTTTGGTATTTTGATCTTTCCACTGATTGGCTTTATTTTCGATTTTCAATTTTCGCGTTTTTTCTTTTTACTTCCACCGAACAAAATTATGCAAATCAAAAATGTATTCCTCTCTTCATTGGGAGGCGTCCGTTTTTTTTTCCAGTAAGGGAAAGTTAGGAATCCGTTGAAGGGGAGATACGTTATGGAAAAAGTAAAATGCGGGGTAAAAAAAGGGAAAATTAAAACAACCATCGCCGTCTCCAGCCAAATTAAAGTGGTATTATATTTTGTTTGAATAGACAGGGAAAGAATTGAAAGTTAATTAGACACCTTTGTGAAGTGCGGCCAAAAAAATAAGCTTTTTTTAAATAGAATTTGAATATTTAAATAATATATATTTTCTTTTTTATCACATTATATATTATATAATATATTCAACACCGTCTGTTCAACCAACTATGGCTGACCTCTGTAATGATCTACCGGTAAGACTTTACCCTAGTTATCAAGTGAGTCTGGATTAGGGATTCCAATTATTCGTATTTCGAATATTAAAACTGAAAATATTCGAATATATTCAAATATTCGCTTAGTTTTTCAAGTATGAAAATGTTATTAAAAATTCAATCTCAATAATTAATAAAAAAAACATTATGTAAATACACATGCCAATACCGTTCCATTGTATTAAAATATTTAAAATTTGCAGCTGCGTCAGATTACTACAATTAATTATTATTACTACATCAATTACTAATCTGAATTAAAGACTTGTTAAAAGGGTTTTTAAGTCACAATTCATTCATAAAACTCAAGTATTATGATAAGATATTGAAAGCACCTGAGTTGGACGAAAACAAAAAAAAATACATGGGGAATTCATTATTGTTTTTGAAATCTGGAGAAATTGTGTTGTGATATTTCATCAATTTTGTAAAAAATTTCATTTAAAATTAAAACGAATACTATTCGAATAGTTGCTGAAGTTTTTAAATAACAAATAGTTAGTAAAGGACCGAATATATTCGGATATTGCATATTCGAATATTTGAGTTTGAATCCCTAGTTTGGATCCTTGCAATATCAATATCAAAATAAGTGAATTTTTAATTCAAAATTCAAGATCTTGGACATGAGTGTTTACGATGATTTTTCTCCTCGAGTGATTTGTAATAACTCATTTGAGTTTATCTTACGTTATTTGAAAATTTAAAAGCACCTAGCGCCTAGTAAGTTTTTTGCTATTATGCCAGATTTTTTTATTAACTTTAAAATCTATGAGAAAAAACATACCATTAGATTGTAAAACAAATTTCCTTTGACAGCAAAAACACGGTGAGTACAAATTCCACATGATGTATTTTTGTTACGAGGTTTTTTTAATTGACAACTCATCGCGTTATTGAAAAAGAATTTTCAATTATTTGTAATTTAACGTTTGGAAAAGTGTTGATTTTAAATGCGCATAATTGACTCGATGACATTCTCGTTGAGTGTTATTGAATAGGGCAATTGATGAATAGATAATATTTTTTCCTGCCTGCATAACAAAATTTTTGGATGGTTAAAAAAGTTTTACTAAATTTTATTTAGTTAAAAACGGATGTACCGTGATTAAATAACCACGTGTTCTGCCCGGGCCTTTTTCTTCAACTCCTACACACTTTAAAAAAAGAGGTTAAGCAACTGAATAACAAGCAATTTTCGTGGAAAAACTTTTTTAAATGACGTCCATTACGATGCAATATGCTTTTCATTGGGAGCGATATTTTTTTGGTACAATATTTTTATTTTATAAAAAATTAGTATATTAATATGATGAACAGTTATTATGATAACATATTTATTCTTTTAACTGTCTGCTCTCAGTGTGTAGAAATTGTACTACTAATGGAGTATCTAAATGGCAGTTTTTTAACGAGAATAAGCTGTTACTCAGTAGCTTTACCTGTCTTTTCGAGGCGTTCAGGGCTGTTAAAGAAAAAAGAAGTAATTTGCTAACCACTATCTCTGCGTCTTATATTTATCGTCGCATGGATGGATGCAAATATTTTCATGTTTTCAAGCTTGCATGCCTTTTTATCCAAATACAAAAATCAATTGAAAAATCTATTTATAAAAATATCCGTTTGGAAAAATATTCTATGTATTAGTACATGTTGGAACGCTTTGTTAGTTGAATGTAGCATATCGACTGTGGAAAAGAAAAACCACGTAACTCACACACAAATTATTGTGTATAGCCCAAAAAAACGTGTATTAAATTGTATACACTGTGATCATAAAAAAAAATATTTTTAAAAAACAGCGATATATTATATTTATATAAATAAGTATAGTGTTTTAGCTGGCTTTGTATGAGTTATACACAATATTTTTTGTGTGGGTTACGTCCTTTTTCCTTTCGACAGTCGATATTTAAATGTTTTTCATTCATTATTGGACAAATAAAACTTTAACGCTACACAAATATGTTTTGTTTTTTACATTGATAAACAAACTCGATTAATACTTTTTAATCAAATATAAAAATAAAGCAATTAATTTTGCTTGCAAATGTTTTATCCGAACACTTTGGACGATCTGCGAAAAATATGCAGTTTTCCTGAACATTCCGGACGGACTTATTACAATACGAACATTTCATGTAAACGGAATGTACCCTGCCACATATTGAAAGATATTTGTTGACCCTTTCAATGCAAAGCGCTTTGTAACTCTGTACCGCACCTGCTCTAATTTTGTTCAACGTAACATTAAATATCTTTTAAATCTTTCATATTCAAAATTCATGTTGACAGACACATGCATAATTATAGCGTAAGCTATCGTGTGTAGGCAGAGTGTATTTCTGATAGAGAGTTTAGCAAATGTGCGCTAATATCAATTATGTAATTTATATTGACGTTCAATGTGAAGTAAATGTAGAATATAAACCAAACTTGTTTTATAAGAACTTATTGTTATTCAGTCGCTTAATCTTTGAAAGGATGGGGCTAGGAAAAGACTAGTTATTAGATTTGAAACTGAATTTGAGAGAATTTCATTTTACATGCATACATGCTTCGGAACAAAAAACGAAAATATTATTAGCCACCGCAGCTAAATGGAACAAACTCCAATGAGCTTCGACTACTCAGCTACAGAGCTTCCGATCGTTGGTTGTCGTCTTCAAGGCTTATCAACTCTGACTCCTCTCATAGGAAAATATGTACTTATTGTCATTGATTCTCCATAAACCGTTGTGTTTATTGATAAAAATTACTTCAAATTTAGAATCAGTTTGCGTTTTTAAAAAAATATTTTACTAGAGTTGAAGTTCGTAACTGAATTTTTAAAACAAAATTTGTCAACAAAAACATGAACGTATGTATAAATTTTACACAAATTTAGCTAGGACATCTGTTAGAAACTCACTGTTGTTAGTGTTACCTACATATAAATAAATTTGAATTGTTGAGATTTTGTACATTTCCATGTATTTTGTCACTAACGACCCGGGTTTTGCCTTTCGGCATCTTCAGACATTCGAGGACACGAATGGACTCGAAATGTACAAAATCTCAACAATTCAAATTTGATATTGAAATTTCATCAAGCACCCTCAGTCGATGTCTTAAATTATAGAAATAAATTTCGACACATCGTAATTGGTATTTATTATATAAAACAACATAACGTGTGTCAATATTCCCTTTTAAGGTGTTAACTGTCAACTCTTGGTAGAAAGATCATTATAAATATGTGAAAGTAGTAAAAATGTTTTGTTTTTTATTTTTTTTAAATAGTATGTCAATATAATTATTATTTCCGATATTTATTTTATTGATTATTTATTTTCCGTAACTTATAATACCTGTCAAACGCATAGCGCGTTGGCTTCAGCTGTAAGTCATGTGCGTCCAATCCTCTTTTTATACTAGCGATATGCCATGTAAAATAGTCGTGCAAAAAAACCGTATAAAAAAGATTGAGTGAACATAGATAAAAGAAAGATAGATTCAATAACATTTAACCGTGCAAAAAAAATGATAATATGGATAAGATTTTTCTGATAAAAATATGAAGAAAACCTTCCTCGTTGTACGATTAATCAATAGGTAGAATTTATTTTACAATTAACAACTCAACGATTATTAATTTAAGAATGTTTTTGTAATACAGATCAATTTATATTTAAAAGTTTGATGATATACACGATTCTTCTTTACTTGTGATACAATAATTTTACTTAAAAAGGGAATTCCCCGGTTAACAGGTTAAGATGTGACCATAGGCTATCCAGGACAATGACTGACTACAAGTCATCAGATCAATTTCCCAAATCATTCTACCGAACAAGACACATTGACTAACCTGCATTTTCTTATCATCGATAATGTATAATAGTATTTAAAAAAGTATTTATTAACTGTTAATTAATCTTTTTTATTTTTGTATTATTTCAGTTGCCCCAACGTGTAAACCAAATCAAGTGAGAGTTCATGGTGTAGCGAAACAAGAAAAGGCTCAAATAATGTGCCAAGTAGATGCCAACCCACCGGAAGTACAGGTGAGCAAATTTAATAATTCAACATTATCATCTATCAATATTGCAAAAAGGTAACAATTGTGATAGAATTTTATTTCGTCTTGCAAACATTTCACACTTTTTTTAACTAAGGTTTCTCAAACTTTTCTTACATTGGAATACTTTTAACGGAACGCCTTTTTATTTTCTCGGGTATATAATATCAATATGAAATCAAACATGTTTGAATTTGTTGCAGCTAGAGCAGCATATAAAACCATCCCAAGTTTTCGCGGAACACTTATTTCCGTTTTGCGAAACACCAGTGTTCCGTCGAACATAGTTTTGGAAACCCTGTTCCCATCAATCTATTTATATATAATCAGAAGCTCTTTTAAGTTGTTAACTGACAATTAGTAGTTGAGAGGCATTATATTTTAATAATAAACACATTTTTTTTTATACTTCTCCCACATTCAGGACCGGTTTCGTTAATCGCAAACTTTATCAAATTGTTTTAAGCAAGGCAGTTTATATGAAATTGAGTGTTAATAATCACAAGGTAGGTATACCAATCAATTAGTTTAAGAACTATGACAAGAAAACAACAATTTTTACCTAGCTCTTTTATAAAAATAGTACCTATTTTTCATTTGATACTTTCAGTTGGAGTATTATAAATATTCTGTTAAAATAATGATTTTTGACAATGGACGCTACAAGCAGTTGGAAAATAATAGACATGTCATCAAAGTTTTGTTATGTATTTTGTTGACTTTGGTTTTTGCTAGATTATCTTCGAATCAAAATTAATTTACTATCGTACGCCATGTAGAATAAAATTTAAATAACAATTGCAATAAATTTGTTCATATATATCAAAACATGTTTGAAATAAATTCGTTTGAATTTTTTATCATCAATTTAAAGAACAGAGTTTTCAAGCAAAGACTTCGTTTTTTAAATAAAAAATAACAATGTGAGAAGACCCCGTATCGAAGAGAGGCGAGCGGCTGGTTATCCGAAGTCTTGGAAGGGCTGATCTCAGACAAACAGCATTTCAAATCCGGTTCAAAACTTATTTATTTTCCATTCAAGATGCAGTGGTTTAAAATTACACAAATATATAAATCTTAACACATAAAATTGATTCTACATTTACATTTACTTAGCAACTGAATTTACTTTAAGTTATAATACAAATGACACAACGAATTTAAATTAAATCCAATGCAAATCAAAACACAAAAACAATTCACATCGCCACGTCACCTCCGCCACGAGAGCGCAGCTCGTTCCGCTCGGCGGATCGTAATCGACTCTCTACAAAAATTTTAAAAAAACTCCGTGCAAAGTTGGAGCTACCCTTTTCCGTAAAATGGACTCGTCCAGCTTCCGAAGCCTATTTGAACGCCTGGCAACAAGAATGAGCCTATTCTGCGAAATATTGCTGTTTGCCGCAGGCCGATTTCAGTTCAGGACACTAATGACACTTATACTTAACAAAAACCAGGGTGTGTCAAATGATAATTGATTTGTGAGTATTTGAAAATTATTTCAATGAAAAATATGTCTTTTTGTATCTGTGATTGTGATTTTTATTTGCTTTTTGAATCTGATATTGACAACAGAAAAATTAATTTCTGAAATAGCATCATTGTATTGACACATATTTGCAGTTACAGTTACCTATATCACCGTGACACAAAGCGGTTTTACTTTGGCCCTGCATATAAAATTGTTTGTAATTGACCGATTTTTCTTTTACCTACAGTTCCGATGGACGTTCAATAACTCTGCTGAAAGTATGGAAGTCAGCACTGGACACATCGCTCGTTCCGGAACTTCAAGTGTCGTATCCTACACTCCTATGACGGAGCTGGATTATGGGACACTATTGTGCTGGGCAACCAATAGGATAGGACACCAAAGAGTTCCCTGTGTTTATCATATCATCGCAGCTGGTGAGTGTTTAAAAATCATCTTTATAGCATAATAAAAATATCTTTTGTACTATCGCGTTAATCGTTTAGTTAAGAAAATCTCTTTCTACCTTGCTAGTTTCGTTTACATTATGATATGCATTAATTCGTATTTTTCATTTCCGTTATTTGACCGATTATAAGATTGAATGTCGATCGATGGTAGATAATATATAACACCGTCAAATTTATTTTAATGGATTCTATATCAAAACACAATAAAAATATACAGGACTGTTTGCTGTATTCCATTGATAGTTTGAAGTGAAGTAGCTATTAACTATGTAGCAATCGATAGCGAAAAGATATTGTATGTAAAATTGAGTTGTTTGTATCATATTTCTATGCTTTAAATACGATAATCAAGGAGATATTGTATCATTTAAATGCATAATATCTCCATTTCAGCCATATTTTTCATGCAGCTTAGATCATCAAACTCAATTTTTTCAAAATAAGCTAAACTTTGCACCACAACATCGATAGTTTAACTCTTGTGGAACTAAATACTTTGTTATTTTTTATTTTATGACAATTATGGGTGATGGCTTCATATAAATATGAACGATCATTTCATAATGGGAGTACAATTATCACTAACTTTTGTGTCACATAGAAACACAATATGTAACTATTTAATTTGTTAATAGATCGAAATGCTGCGTAATATATCAGTTGGTTTGCGTAAAATACTAGTGACATAAAAATACCGCAAAATTCTTTGAAAGATGTTGAATACAACATATTGAAATCCATAGTAATATGTTATTTATTTATATGTAACATTATGAAAAATACTAGGTGACACTTCAATATCCACGGTGCGCCAACTGAAAAAAAATGTATAGCTGTGTCTGTGTTTGTGTGTGCTGTTTTACAGTAGACAGAAAAATCGCGTTAAATAAATTATATATTATTAAATTTATATCTTTATTGCTTCGGCTTTATTGTTATAACATAATGTGTCTTGTGCAAAATACCATAAATTAGTGTTAGTAATAATTACAAAAACACATTCTTGAATATTTAATCTTCAAAACAGAAGTTTACAGAAAGGTGTCGAGTGATTAAGCACCTACCCACGGTGAACGCATCTCGCGCAAGTCTGCGTTGCTACATTAATAAGTCTAGACACAACAAATTTACCTGTATGTGCTCATCTACCAGGTTTCAAATTAGTGATTAAATGATATTTTATATTAGGCATCTAAAAACAATACATATTAGCAGTAATTGTTTAAATTTACAATGTTTTTTTAAACACGCTATAAGCCTCTCTTCTTATACGAGTCGACGATTTATTATATCTTACAATGAGATAGTTTAAGTATAATTTAATGATTGATTAAGTATAATTTAATGCGTGTGATTGACATAGAAAATTTCAGTATTAACTCGTATTTTCATTTTTTTTTAATGAAAAATTGACATAATCACATATTTGGTACACCTTTAGGGTATGTAAATACTTTAAGATATAATTTAAGACATCGACTGTGGGCGCTTGATGCGATTTCAATATCAAATTTGGATTAGTGAGATTTTGTACACTTCCATGTATGTTGTCATTAACGACCCGGGTTTCGCCTTTCGGCATCTTCAGGTATTCGAGCACACGAATGGACTCGTACTGACTGAGATATTTAATAAGTTAATAACATTTCATGATTTATTATTATACTATTCTGGGTCCGTAGCCGAATTACTGGCGTCATACTGTTTGATTTCAGTGTCCACTGGTTTGAATTATTAGTTGCTTTTTCAAACGATTGATAAATTCGTCTTTGAACTCATGGATATATTATTTAAATGAATGTTATTTCCAAAATTCTCCACCCACTCATTCAATCTTAAAAGTGGAGGGTAGTGAAATCCATTATATTACATTCAGTATAGTCTTATTCTTTAATACTTACACTATCTGAAAAAGAAATGTCAAGCTTCTGATGAATAATAACTTTTCGTAGAATAATTCCTGTTGAGATGTCTGCACTGCATAAAAATTTCATATCCTGCACATTAGAAATGGACACGATAAACCACTAATTATTGAATAATAAAACTTTTAATAAATTACTAGTCAAAGTAGTCTTTTTCAGCAATACACTACTTTAATAATAAAAATTTTAGCTTTCATTAAAAACAATTCAAATCGAAAGACGCATTCTGGAAAAAGTAAAATACAAACATTGCTTTCAACCAAAAAGGTTTTTTCGAAAAAATTCTATTGATTATTTCAATTCATTATAATTTCTTTAGCCAAAGCAGCAAATAAAATTTCATTGACATTTATTTTTAAAACGTTTGTCTATGTTTTCTTTTCATTTTAAAATTGTACAGATTTCAGAAAAAATGTGAATATTCTTCAGAATTACGTACTTACTAATCACCTTGATAATCAGAAATCCAACTCAAAAAAATATATCAGGAATTTTCCACAAACTCAACGTGCATTTTCCTATGTCGTAACTTAAATTTAGCATATTATTAATATCATATAAATTCTGCACCCTTAATAACGAAACGTAACCGAATATTTCCAATTTTTCCATGCCATAAAACCTTTGCATATTCTTGCATATTACTTAACCCTTGCATGCAAACATTTTGCAACATAAGGGTTCAAAAGGAATGTAACAAACAATAATTTTTCTTAATTTCGTACTGCTAAAGATAGATAAGATGAATCAATATTTTTATGTAGTAATAATAAACAAGGTTTAACAACCGATGCCAGGAAGTATTACGTTCTTTAAGAATTATATATCAATACATCGCCAGAAATATTTATACTGACATTGAATCATAATTATATCAACTAAAATAGCTATAAACTCGTACGGTCCGTGGTGCAGTATGGAAAGTTTCTTAAATTGATTTTTTACTCTCGTAAAAAAGAGAGGTTGAGCAACTGAGTAACGAGCAGTTCTCGCAAAAACTTGTGTTGAGATACCTCCATTAGGAGGCCATATGCTCCACATTATAAATGGACACTTGAAACACAACTTACTCTACACATGTTTCACAATAAACATAACCAAACTCTCTTGAAACCTAATGCCCATAACCCATTAACCATCGATATTAATAACACCATTTACCCAATCGATTTATTGTGATGTTTGTTTTTCCCTCCCACCCATTCAATTCTAAAACGAGGCGTAGCTAAAGCGATAAGCTAACCAATATTCCTGTCCTAGCCCTTTTATTCTATCTCTACTCTCATAAAAAACAGAGTACGAATAAGTCTGTAACAATCACTTCTCGTATAGAAAAAACTTCTGTGGAGACACCATCAGGAGTCCATATGCTCCAAATTGAGAGCGAACACGGCAAATTGAAAAGCTGGTTATGCTAGAGATGTTTATTTTTTTTTTGTAACGATCAAACATTTTTCATTTGATTAAATAGTAAGCAAAATACACTTTCAAACATTTTTTTTACATATCAATTTGATGGAGCGTTATGTCCTAGCGCATTAGCATCATAGTTCTTTGAGTCTCCTTCATCTCTAATGTTATTTTTTTTTTGTTTTACTTCCATCGTTTAAGATAGAAGGGCGTGATCGCTGCAGAGCTAAGTAATCCACAGTGAAGCCAATTCACGTGGGCACTAATTGCATGTATATAAATTTACCTCTCCGCATACCGCACCCACACACATATACATATATATACACAAACGCATACACACATAGACATATGCACATGCAATACGTAAGGAAGCATCCAGATTAAAATCATTTTCTATTACAAAGGGTTGTGTTTATACAATTAAACAAATAAAATTCCTGTTTACATCTATGGAGGGTCGTCGAGCAGAACTGCTCTCGGTCCAAACCGATTTTTAAGTATTGTCTCATCGTAATTTTGTAGGTAAGTGATCGTTGCAAATAATACCTACGCAATGTTAACCACTTCAATCTTAGAAAGAAAGTAGAAATTCCAAAAGGAAATAAATATTAATTAATTTTTTGAAAAAAAATCGCAATTTATATCAAAAATATCTGTAATGATCAGTTACCTTTTAAATAAACAAAGCAAAAACTTTAAATCTGTGAATAATATAGTATAAAAACAAAAATATTGATAAATATGCGCCATCCTTGCCTTGGCACAGAAACCCTTTTACCTCCTAAAAAGTGTTCAATTTTTTGCATCCCTCACACCCCTGCAGACAGGATGATATATCACAGGGGTAGCTTTCAATATGGAAAAAAATGTTTATTTATATGGAACCCTTGATATCGGAAGAGTTTTAATATACCATTACTTATAATTTTTTCCAACTCCTAAATATGCAAAGTGGAATTTTAAAAAAAAACTCATTTTATCTAGCCGTAAAATTTGCAAAAAAATGAAAAATGATCGAAACATTATGTTGTGAATTAATCACACCAGAGTCAATGAAAATAATTTTATAACTATATTTACTCAAGAGATAGAGGTAAAATTTCATATCAGAGTTATTTATATATTGTTAGAAAATGTGAACGAAAGCTTGTTGTTAGTCAGTTACTCAACCTATGTTTTCGTAAAAGCAACGATATGACAAGACGATTAATTTTCTTATCATTATATATAAAGTAGGCGGACAGGGGTTAAGAAATATTTTATATCGTACTACCTATATGAGGCAATAAACTACCGCTCCTTTAAATACAATGACTAATTTGGATCTTTGAGACCTGGGTTTCATCTTTCCGCATCTACAGATATTGTGACGGATGAAATTGAGCTGACAATTATCAAACAATAAATTGCATTGTGTTGTTACTAAGCTTACTTCAATTAAATTTGAATGAGCGTCTACAAAAAACTGTTCTTTTGTATTTCATTGGCAACAAATTCAATTTTTTGTCAATTGTTAGTATGGAGCATTGGAATGTGCGAAATAACTGAAGGGTTATCATCAGCAAACACCTGGCAACGGCGTGTTTTATCTCATAAGCACTGGTGCAGTCAACAACTCAAGTCTCCCTTGACCATGTAACAGCATGATACTCAATTAGTGAGCTATTTTTAATACGTATAACAAAAATAAAAAAATAGCCAGTCAAGGCGTCGAAATTTTTTACATAACCTGTAATCAACTCGAGTAGAAAAGACATCACAAGCAACCATGCCCAATATCTCAAATAGTAGATTGAAAAATCTTGTTGAAACTTTCACTTCAACACATCTGATCGCTAAAGTAAACCTTTTAACATTCGACCAATGAGATGGCCTTAAGTCGTCACAAATGAGTTAAGTAAGTTTCGCCGTGTTATCACTTTTGATTTGTTAACTGTCAATAATTCTTGGTGGAAAGGTATAACGAAACCGGTCCCGATAATCGTAAACATTGGAAGTAGTACACAATAAATTGTGTTTTATTTTTAAAAAACAATGCCTTTCCACCAAGAATTGACCACCTTAAAAATGATGAATGAGTTAAGGGTTTCTCACACAGGCGATAAAACTAAGGGTGTGGAATCGTCGAAAAAAACCCCGACTCCGATTCACATTCAGATTACAACTAAAAAAAGTCTAATTTTGTCTGTTACTACAAATTAAACACCAATCAACCCAACCAATCAATCCGGCAAATATGTCAATTTTTAATACTATCCTCATAGTATGTACATATATATACTATGTGTTAAATAGAGGACAATTTGTTATAGGCATAAATAAAAATGAAACAAATACAGTAATACAACCAACAATGCATTCTATAGAAAAAGTACTCCGAGTCACTCGTTTTTTACGACTCCGATACAGCAGCTTTGGATAAAGTTCAGCATATTCTTTGTGACCAAAAAACAGTAATTTTTGTAGATATATACCTATATGATATTCAATAGAAAGATATTTCTAGCCACCCGTACATAAATCAGATTTAAATTCAACATTTAAAAACTGTAAGTAAGAAAAGGAAAATACCCACGTTGCCCTTACGAGAAAAATAGGGCAAATCGTGTCACTCTCTTTTTTTTTTATTATTATAATATAATTTCTGTGTTAAATGCGCCATAATTCTGTCACCATAACCAAGACAACAAAGCAAAAGATTAAACAACCATCAAAAAACAAAAATTAACCTGTTGAATTATTTAGCAAGCAGTATTGTTTATATTTCCCATAGCATAAAGTGTTCAAAACACACAGAACACACTTAGTCTCAAGTACCAATTACTCTGCGCTTCTTTATCTACGTTATTCAGATTCTACTGGTATTATTTTATAGTGAGGATACGCATTATTTTACTCTGGAGGGTTGTTTAGCGGGTTTAGCCCACCCCGCTGTGTCGTCACATACATTCGCAGCCCCCAAATAACGCTCGCGCCCCTAAAACTTGCCACTTTTATGCGCCGTTATTATGAGAAAACAAATATACGTATGATATAATATGCCAAAGATTGGTCGCTTTACTAGGTGTTAAAATATTCCCAGCGCATTTTATGCTTAGGGAGACTAAACTCGAACGAGGAAATCTTTCGAAATGGTTTTTTTAATGAATTCATATTATCATTGACTATGGAAAATTTCGTATTATAAGTTTACATGTATTATCTTATATCATACCCTATTTTGAGTTTTATCAGTACAGTGGTAACCCGGATTATCGTTCTTTAAAGGCCCCTTCAATAAATTGACGATTGTGGGAAAATTATGAATATAAGAACGGTAAATCGGGGTTTCACTATATTTAATAAAAACTGTAACAAATCAAAAATGCTATATCATCATCTTTTAAGCTGCGGGACACAGTAATTTGATGCAATGGAGTTGTACCATTTGTAAGCTTAGTTTAGCTTAGCATCGTTTGCGTTGCTATGACGAAATCAAATGAAATCATCTTATATATAATAGCCCAGACCTCTCTGTAGGTGTTCTATTATTATCACTTATAACATGTAGGTATACAATTTTCTTACGACGTAAGCGTTCGCGGTGTATGTAAAATAAATTGTTATGCAATGCAGACACAGTTTCGACGTGCTAGCTACTTAAGACATTCAGTTTTTCAATTCCAATACCGTCATCTATGACGGATACTGTTTTACTAGTTTCCAAATAGATTATTAAAATGAAACTTTAGAAAAAACTTATGTTTGTTTATATCGTTTATTATATATATAACTTAAATTATTATCACTAAGTCTAGATCTATCACTAGACTTAATGATAATATTTTTTCTTAATTTATCTTATATGTAAAGGATAGAAACTATTTAGTTAACTGTTAGTTCGAGTTCATTTGTGTACTTGAATGCCTGAAGACGCCGGAAGGTGAAATGCAGGTAGTAAGTGACGAAATACATGAAAATGTACAAAATATTAACAATTCAAATTTGATATTGAAATTCCATCAAGCACCCTCAGGCGATATCTTGAATTATAGCTTTAATTTAAGTTCAGTTCCTAATTTGTCCGCGATTAACTATACCAATAATAAAGGGGCATAGATATACCAGCATAATGACGAGCATATGCCTGCAAACTATTGCTCTAACAAATTGTCTACTTGTGGCCATGTGCCGTGATTCAGTAGAAAGTAGTTCCGCGCGGATTGTTTCATATACTAAATTCTTAAAAAGCATAAGTAAAGATGTTTAGTAGAATCGTATAGTATTTGCATTAAACATTTTAGATCACATCTCGTTACGAAAATATCACAGATATCCATGTTCTTATAAACATAAATATACGTTACTCAATTTATGATAGTTTCTATTTGTAAATTTAAACCCTTAACCGAAAACTCAGGAGCGTTACCACACGGCTACAAAGTCGACTTTTTTATATTGAATAAGTCTGTAAGTAAAATGATATTTATTTTCTTTGATTTTATAAGTAACAAAAGTTTCAAAAACATTCTTTGTTCTATTTGTTATTTTATCGAATAAAAATAATTTCTATACGATAGATATGAAAGGAATTTTCATGGAGTAAAGCCGCAACATGTTTAATAGATACAAAGGCTTGTCGGTGAGGTCATAATGTTGCCCGTATACGTAATTTACGGTGAATATACAATTCATAAACGGAAACATAGTCCCATACACGTCCTGCTAATATACAAAAAAATACTCCTAAGCAAGACTTTAGTGCAGAAAAAAATTACGTGCGTGTTTTCCTTTCAGGACCAAAGGAATTTGGTCACAGAGTGGCGTTCAGGGAGTAGTTTTCATTTAAAGAAGACGGAATGCGTCACAGTATAAAATTAACGAAAACTTTTTTAGCTTGATTTCTTTTATCCATTATAAATTTAGGCTAGGATTGTCATCTGTGTGGTGTTGATTTACTCTAATATGTTCTTTATAGTGGTAACACTGGTCGGTTATACAATAATCTTGAAAGATTATAGGTTATTAGAGGCTTTTTTTAATAATAAATGTGGGCTTCGTGAAACAATTAAAAATGAATTTTTTCATTCAGCCATCTAACGAAAAAGAAGCCTTGGCGCACCTAAAATAAACAAACATATATATTTATTTATTTTTGGATATCAATTTGATGGAGCGTTAAGTACTAAGGCGCGTTAGCGTCATAGTTCTTTAAGTCTCCTTTATCTCTAATGTTTTTTTGTTTTACTTCCATCGCTGCAAATAGAGGGCGTGATCGGTGCAGAGCTAAGCAATCCACAGTGAAGCGAATTCACTTGGGTTTTTTTTTTTTTTTTCCTACCTCTACTTTCCTACTGAAACTATTATGTGAAGTCCACGAAGCGGGCTCCTAGTTTCCTGGCTAAAGTCAGTGCTAGGGTGGGTACAGACTAAGTCTTTATATCCCTTTCCCACATTTAAGCTAGCTATGTACTGCTATCTAAAAATGATTCTGTCAGCTGAAGTCTTTGTGTGGGAAAACATTTAAGAAAAAACCCCATACGAGAATGATTGCCTTTGAATCATTAATAAAAGTTCAATTCTTGACCAGAATTGCTCGTAATGTTGGCGTAAGTTTGAAGAACTTACTTAGCTTATTTTAGACATGCCCAGACCCTAACTAAGATGTGCGAGCCTGGCCACCGATTGCGTTTATATAAATGTACCTCCCCGTATACAGCACCCACACGCATATACATATATATATATACAAACGCATACACACATGCACATATGCACATGCAATACGTAAGAAAGCATCCTAGTCGTAACCCACGACTCTACCACTGCGCCACGGACTCCGACGATATTTTAGGTGCTCAAAAAATTCACTGTAGAGTGCACATTTTCATTATCATTCTTTCTGTATGTAAAAAGTATTTAGACGACATGCAATATGTAAATATCAGATTGGGATTGTATAAGTTTCATTCTACAAAAAGAATTTCTACATCGTATTTTTGTTGCCTAAAGATCTGTTGTTTCTATTAAACCCTATCTGTTTCCAGTATCGAGACGGAAATCAATTACCATCCTATGGTTTTCTTTCACTTGTTTTCTTAATTTTATTGACGTACGTCGTTTGGTTATACTTCTTGACAAATTCGTTCATTAGTCAGTCATAAATAACTACATAGCAACTTATTACATAGTAAAATAATGTGTCAAACCTATTACTCGACGCCAGGGATTATTAAATAATGTTGATAAACTTCTATAAACAATAATTTTAAAAATACCTTCGTATCTCATGCAGTCTCATTTTGTTACCGTGTGGGTTTGGTCATATTAACGCAATTATAAAGCAAAAGTGAAATATGCTTTACTATATAAAGTAATTATTTTAGGTCATATTGTGGGTGTAAAACCTGAAATACATGTCAAACTATGCAAACTTATCGAAAGACGAAAGAATCGAAATTATTCATAGCAAGAACAAGCTAGAGACGTGTCTCGGTGCCGTTTAAAACAATACGGTTGCATGTGAAACGGTCATGCATCTCGGATTGTTAGTAAACTATATTAATCGTTACAAAACTTTACTATGATTTTGTATTTATCGATGGTAAAATTGACGAGGTTTTCTAATAATGATTTATTATTATAAAAAGAAGACTTAAACTGTAATGTATTTTTAATTTTTAATTATATGTAGAACTATTTTATTTACAAATAGAAAAAGTTTCAATTTTTTGTAAATAAATAAATTGTCTAATTTATGAACTATTTCATCAACCATTAATTCTTACTAGTCAAAAATTAGGTTATTAACTTATACGCTCAAATATTGCTACAAGGCATACACCTCCTAGCGCATTTCCTGCGGATATCCAACCGAATATATAGAGCCTGAATATTTCATCCGGGCCACGGAAGAGTGTCACCCACCACGGTTAGTATTGTTTGCTAGCGTCGCTTATTTTACAACGGGCACGTGACGTCACGTAGGCACAGTGTTTCTTATTTTGGTCATCGGAGGCGCTTGTCCCTCTAGATTCCGACGCCGCCGACGCCTCTCCGACCTGCCTCGCCCACAAGGCGTCGACTCGCACTTCGGTTTAATCTATACTTCACCTCTAATATAACAAAAAGGCCTTCAAAATTTACTACCCGATCAGTGTATAAAAAAACTTGAAACGAATAAATCTTTCTTTGAATGTCACATAAATATCAAAATGTTTCTTCTGAAATACGTTTGTCGTTTTTTTAACCACGCCTTTATTTTTTTTCCTATAACAGATTGCAATCTTTCATTTCTTTGGCCTAGGGTATGATTCGTATTTTGCTTCCATCACATAACTGTTAATCTCACTGCTTTTGAAATTTGACAAAAATGATAATATTCTTTTATGTCATTTCATAATGTTATTATATTTTGAATAGCAAACACTTGACATTGTTCATGAAAAAATATCCTTATTAATTAAAATTCAATAATATTTTTAAGCGTAAGCTGTTATTTGATTTTATTTATAACTTGGTATGAATACAAAATAAATGGTCATTCAAGGTCAACTTGAGAAAAAATCTTAAACAACCACGTCCAAGATTTCAAATTTAATTTTAAAAATAAAACAGACTTTATTTTATACTACTTACGCGTGTTTATAATAACCAGGATCTGCTTTGTTCATTCCGAATATTATTAACAGATAACAAATTTAATGTTAAAAAAAAAACAAGGTTTTGTGTTGATCTTGCCAGGACTTGAACCACCAACCTTACTTTAAGGAACTGTAACAGTAGGATTTCGATGTTAACAAATCCTTTTATTTCTTTCTTTTTAAAAACTATTTATTTTGTTCACTACAGAAAACATGACTTCTAATATAATTCCAGTTGTAATTATAATATTTTACGACGTCATACTTCTCTATTGATTCATATATATTTTGACTAAAGAATTTTTAATTATTTTTAATTATAATTGAGTATTTTTCCAACAAAGAATTAATTTATCAAATACACTTACTGTCCGTTAGTTTTTAGGGGCATTTTAGGTTAAAACAAATGTTATTTTTAGACCAATCTCTATACACCCTTTCAAATTTATATTGTTATATATCATATTATGAATATTACTTGTTGATTTTAATAGATAAATTTCATTATTTTGTATTTGTAATATACAGAGAAAGAGATATGTATTACCTCGAAAATTCTCAATATTGGAAAAATGACACTCAAAGTTTATCTGGATGAATAAAATGTTGTATAGTTTCAATAATATAATGTTATGCCGAAAATAGAATCGATCGATTCAGTTTCGGGGATTCAAGGCAAGGAAGCTTATTTTCTGAGCTTTTACTGTCGCTGGATTGATCTACTGTCAAAACACCTCGGATACACTTTTGTACCTTGGAGCAGCTTTCATGTTTAAAAAGGAATTTCGGGATCACTTATAATAACAACAAAGCGCGTTGAGGGTTCGTAGAGTGAGGTTTGTATCAACCTTTTGGATTAATTAATTTTAATTTTCCGGATCAACCACGCTGAAATGTTAGATACGATTGAGATAATATATGCTTAGAATAAGTTGAGATATAATCTATGTGTCCTTATTGTTTTATTTATAATTTAAGACATCGACTGAGGGCGCTTGATGGAATTTCAATATTAAATTTGGATTATTGAGATTTTGTACACTTCCATGTATTTTGTCACTAACGACCCGGGTTTCGCCTTTCGGCATCTTCAGGCATTCGAGCACACGAATGGACTCGAACTTCAGTTCGTGACAAAATACATGGAAGTGTACAAAATCTCAATAATCCAAATTTAATATTGTTTTATTGTTTCTTTCCTAATGAAGACTTAACTTTCAAATAAACGTATTTTTTTTCTATTTTGGATCAATCCTTTTAAAAAAAGCGTAGGCTTAGTGGTTACCTAAATATTACTATTTTCTTTGCACCGTCTTTTCCACCCTTACCTTAATGACTGTAAGGGCAGAAAGTCTAAACATGTAATACATGTTTGAGTGACTGAATGACTCGTTGAGATTCTTTAATACAAGTCTATATCACGAGTGGAAACTATTCAAGTGTATAATTACAAATAAATTGTTTATTGTATAAAAAACATTGAGAAAAACAGAAGAGAAAAAAAAATATTCAAATAGGACTGCATTTATTGGGACAGTAACTATTTTAAATTTTCAAAAGTCAGTGAGAAATAAAAAATGTTCAATTAATAAAATAAAGCTCAGATCTTAATATAAAACAGTCAGCTTTTTAATTGAACGTAACCTTACCTAAACTTTATTTATATGGCAATTATTTTCTAATTAAACATAATTATTAACTGGCCATTTATCATTTAATTATTAAACATTAGTTTTTTTTACCATATCCGGTCCCAACGTGGAGCATATGGCCTCCATATGGAGGCATCTTAACAGAAGCTTTCTTTGATAATTGCTTGTTAATCAGTTTCTAAACCTCTCTTTTTTCGAAGAGAGTAGAGATTGAAGAATAGGGCTAGAACAGGACTTCTTTTTTGATGATCGGATGAGTGGGAGAGAGTTTTAGACATCACAAACATTCATGACTTTAAACAGAAATCTATAAATTAACTGAAGGATCAATCTATGAAAACTGTCCGCACCGGGATTTGAACCCGAGACGTCCGTAATTATAGCCAACTACACTACTAACTGTGCCACGAAGACGACAACTGAACCAGTTACTGACCAAAAAATTAGTTGATCAGCATAACACCCCATGAAACTGGTGATCAAATGACCGACAGAGAGAACAAATTTAAAGAAAAAAATATATTTGATAATTTGACATTTAACAAATTATCTCGCGTTTAGTGTATTGGTTTCGCATGCCATTGGTTGTTTTGCTCTGCGTCCACAAGAACAGAGCAAAGTTATTTATGTCGGCGCGATGTAAGGTCGCGGGATTAAGTGAAAGGAAGCGGCGTTCTTTTTGTCCTTTCGCCGCCCCTTGTCCTGTCCTTTCAGTTCGGGACAAAGGACAAAGACAAGCTGAGTATTGTGCGAGACCCCCCGCGAGAAACACACCCTGCTCCCTACGGCCCAGAGCGTGTTTTAAACACACTGCTTTTCCACTTGATGGTGGTCGATTTTTCATTGGTAAATGTCTTTCTATTGTGTCCTAATGAAAATAAGTGTATGTAGGCAAGGTTGTTTGAAAACTTAAATTTTTTGTTTTCTCTTTGCATTAAGTATTACGTATTTATGACGCATATTTGAAAAATGATTGTCAAGTGCTACAATGTGTGAATTTATGTAATAGTGCTACAGTCTAGTTACGTTCATTGCTGACTTCTTGATGTTGATTGATGTCTTGATGTTGTCCACCTATCTCTTTCAAGGGTGGCCAAACGGGCTACTGAGTCTACTGGGTCTACTGAGATAATTTAAAAAAATATATTCGAAAAAATAAACATACGAATCACAAAAATTCATGACTACGAACAGAAATTCATAAATCCGTAATCTTTGCCAACGACCCTACCAACTGCGTCACGGAGCTGACAGCTTCTCCCTCTTACTCATCCGTTCCTCAAAAACGGGGCGTAGCAAGAGCGATTAGCTAATCCCTACTTTCTTCAAAAAAAAAAGAGCTTGAGCAACGGAGCAAGCAATTCTCATAGAAAAACTTATGTTAAGGTACCTTCGTTAGGAGACCATATGCTACACGTTGGGAGCGGACATAGTAAAAAATACACAAATAAACTATTTTTAAAAAAAACATTTTCATTGAATTCTACAAAATTATGTCAAAATTGGTAATAGCTATTTTAGTGCAATGCAGACATAACTTTTAACTATTTTATATTGTAACAAAACAAAATAGGGTCGTTTCGCCAATGCTCAGCCAGTTAAGCAACAGGTGTACTTTCAAATAAGATTTTGAGCCAATGAATGATAAATACGTATTTTTTCGCTGTTCCTTTAAACAGGGATTAAGCAATGTAGCCAACCTAAAATAAGATAGTTAATATTGCACCAAGCATAAAATAATAGAAGTTTACAAAAAAAAATGCCAACTGTCCCAGTGGTCAGCCCCCAAATCCAATGGTCGACCTTTCTTTTCCCAGTGTTCGGCCATCACTATGAAACTCCATGAATATCACGAAATAAGATAGTAGACAGAACAATAAAAAACATAATGATGCAAAGCATAAGACAATATAAAGTATATTTTGTTGGTGATCTCCATACAATATGAATTTGTCGAAACTTGCGAAGTAAAAATGTGTTTTTTTTAATTGCGTATTGCATCATATATGTCAGTATAGTGCAGATATACATTGGCAAGTGGCAAGACTAGCTTGACGAATTTTAAAAAATCTGTTTTTTTTTAATATATCCACTATTATTTAAGTTTTAAACTCAAAGGGCTGACTACTGATGACGGCTTGCTTTAGGAACAAGCACCCTATGTAAAACTTTTATTTCAACAATGTTCTTCCAGTTCATTTTCTATTCAATCAATAAATTGTACTTCTACCTCTAATTACTGATACTAAATTTAATTTTGCCATGATACCCAACGGTGTACTCCTGCCATTCGTATCACTATGTATCGTGTATTACAGCAACGTTTGCTTTAATATTATTTCCAAGAGTGGTTAGTAGCAGTTGCCTTAAGCATGTCTGCTTTTTGCTATACACTTATTTGTAATAATTACGAAGTAAATAAAAATTTTATAATAACACAAAAAAGTGATCATAAGTGTATCTTTAATTTTAGTGTGAATAAGACAAGAGTAACAAAATATGAACTATACCCATAAGGTTTCGACCCAAAAACTGCATTTGGTGTGGCTAACAAATAGTTGTGATTTTTCAAAGAACAGAATTCAACTGTATATACAGTCATTCGAATTTATTCTCAAGTGTGAAACTCGGCTTTGAGGAATTTCAAGTATCATACAGGCATATCAAGTTATATAGTCAAACATTACTTTAAGTGAAAACCAGCGTATAGGAAATTCATACCATAAATACAAAATCAAATTGTAATTCGTTAATTTCGATTGAGATGCGAGAAGTTAAAACAACTAGATGAACTGTTTTATGAAATATTTGAGAAACTTTATTTAATCAAAATTGACGGTAGCGTATAAATGTATAAATATTTTTTTCATTCGGCCACTATTCATTAAAAAAACTCTTGGACTTTCAACCTGCTTGTAGTACGATCAAAAAATCGAGTCCCCCGATGGGACCCTTTTTTTGAGTAATTTTCCAATACTGAAAACGTGGCCTTAACCCTTCCGTACCCATGGTGTAACAATGAGTTACCTTTAAATTACCTGTGAAATAGGTGATACAAAAAATTGAAAATTAAAAATAAATTACAGTTTACATCTTCGTTGTATAATTAATCATAATTTAGTAACGAAAAATATAAAATTAAAGCGCAGTAACAATTAGTATAATAAAGTAACAATCCAAGATGTATGACGTACCGTATGCAACCGTTTTGTTTCACACGGCACTTAGACACGTCTCGAGATTGTTATGCTATAAAGAATTTCAATTCTTGCGTCTTTTTGATAATTTCGCATAGTCTGATATGTATTTCAAGTTTTACACACAAAATATGACGTGCAATTATTACTTTATACCACGTAAAACCATATTTAACTTTTTGAAACTGTCATTTCACTTTATA
Source organism: Himalopsyche phryganea (assembly GCA_022494535.1). NCBI lineage: Eukaryota > Metazoa > Arthropoda > Insecta > Trichoptera > Rhyacophilidae > Himalopsyche > Himalopsyche phryganea. The sequence continues at coordinate 394,070 of JAGVSL010000139.1, forward strand.
AATGCATTTAAATGACAAAACCCCCACGGTAACGACATGTGACTGAATGGATTAGCATTAAAACAGGAAGGTTAATCAATTCATTAAAAAAATATTGAACATTCAACCTGCTCGTTGAACGGTATAGAACTTGAGTTATTTTCCAACACTAAAAACGTGGCCTTAAAAATGACTAAACAGCTTATTTTTTTCTAGACTCAATCTTTCTATTTTATCTACTCTAAAAATGTAATATATAATGTGAAGAAATTTCAAACAGTTCTCGTTAAAACATTTATTGTTAATATTATTTATAACAAAAATGACCAGTGTGTCAATTGGTATACTTGGTCGATCAAAGGCATATGTTGTACTATTTCTTGTTCAAATGAGTCAAAACTACTCGACGTTTTAGCTCTCAAAATCTGCTAAAAAAGTAATGAATGACAACTCTTTAGAATGTTTTTTACATCCGACAGATGTGTGGCAGACACATGTTAGCAAAATAGATTAAAAATTCCAAATTGTGTAACTATCTCAAAATTACAGTAAATGTGTTTTTTAGAAGTGTAAATACATAATTATTTTATTGTCAAAATTGAGAACTGTCCTGGCTGTGTGAAGTGAAGAAACGAAACTTGTTACATTTAGTAACACAGCCTGTAGAATAACTAAGCAATTAGTTTTAATTTTATATGAAAAACGAATTTCCACTAAGAGTGATTTGATGAGTCTGAAAAACAATGCTATAATTAAAAAGCAACTAGATTAGTACTAGCCTTTTCCGAAAACAATTCTTTTTTCTTTTATTTCTCCAAAGCGAGAGGTTGAATTCATGGTTTCTTGTAAAAAAAACAATTTTTGTAGAGTGATACAAACAAAAAAGAGTCCACATACCACATTAGAAGCGGACATTGCTTAAAAAGCAATTATAAAAGACTATTAGGTTAATTTTGTTGCATGTATACAGAGTTGACATCATGGTACTGTGTGCTATTTTTACAACCGTTCCGTAAAGGTTAATGCACCGCGATAGAGCTTAATATCAAAATAATTGCATAAGATTACTAACAGAATAGTTTATCTGAATCCAAATGACTTTGCTTTAATGAAGACGTGTTCATCAACGTCGCTCGCTAGAGTTGTTCCCTCTGGAAACAAGAATGCAATCTTAGGTAGAGTGCACGCGGGCGTATAATAAGTGAGGCGGCAAACTACTCGTTACACTTACAGGTTCAACTATGCGAACTAATGGTTTTCATACTGATGAGGGGGGACTTGTTTATTTTTACACAGTCTGTTTTTGAATAAAATGTTAAATTTTATGACCTACACTTTTTGAAAATTGTACTCTTGAAAAAACAAGCTGATTTAAATTTATTGTTGTCGTTCTGCATTGCTATCCATTTTAACAAAAATAAATATACCAACGCTGAGAGATAAAGTATAAACGTTTATTTATAAAACGAATTGTAACACTTTTGGACTATTACTTAAAATAATGTATATGTTTTATGAGATTTGGAATACATTGAAGTTGTGATATAGTGGAAAGATAAATTGAAACATTCTATGCAGAAACCATCTAACCCACAAAATACAAAATTTGAGTTTTGAATGAATTCTACAACAACAATAGAGATATTATAATCTGATAAGTATCTCCATGCCATAAGTTTGAGACATTTTTTCTAACCCACAAAAACATTCAAGCTGGTTAGATGTTTTTAGCTTTTTTCGCATTTAAATTACTTTCATACAAACAATTTTGTAGAAAAAATTGTACATTCATGCTTATAGCAGCACTACAGTTAAAGCCATCTTTGCAAATAGTTACGTCAACGTTATTATATTCAAGGCAGCTCCTCTTTATAAAAATTAGTATTTTCTTAAAAGTGACTTATTTCAATACATTCTTTAACGCTAGAAGTCTTTTAAATTAATATTAATCTATTATTTTTTGAACAATGTACAAATAATCTAAACACCGAAATGGCTATATGCCATATATATGATATATTATAATTAATGAAATTATAAAACAATTGAATATAACAAACAATGCTTTATATTTGTTATCTTAAAAAAAAATACGTCTACAGTGTAACACAGTATGTATGTCAGCGACCGTGGCTGAGTTGGTAGCGTTGTTGGGTACGGATACGGATTTCTCGGGTTCATATCCCGGTGCTGACGGTTTTCATAAATTGATCTTTCAATTGATTTATGGATTTCTTTTTGTATTCTGAGTGTTTGTGATGTTTAAAAGATTCCCTCTCACCCATCCGATCCTCATGGGGCATAGCGAAAGGGATTAGCTAACCACTAGTCTGTCCTAGCCCTATCCTTTTATCCCTACTCTCTTCAATAAAAGGAGAGGTTAAGCAAATTAGTAACAAGCAGTTCGAATAGAAAAAGTCTGTTGGGAAACCTCCATTAGGAGGCCATATGATCCACGTTGGGTACGGACATGGAAAAAACCAGTGTAACACAGTAATGCAAGATTATTTTTAATAATCTTTTAAATGATAAAACCCGTTTATCTCGGCTTAACAATTTGTGGGTTGGATGGTGTCTGTATAACATGGTCCAATTATAATTCTGAATAAGAGAAACGTCACACTTTTGATGGTATGAAAATGGTTAAAAAATAGTTAATACTATGAAAGTTATTAATCATGTCTCCTAGAATAAAATTTCTTTTATCCGTCGATAACGCAGTCATCGCGTATCCTTTTTTTTCTTAGAATCGTCCACTAAAAACTGAATATACGAACTGAAAAACTGAGAACACTTCAAATAAAAAAGCTTAATGATAATAATTTCACCAATTCTATATTGAAAACAAAACAAACATTTTTTTAAAAAATTATCTTAAAGTAATTAATATTTTTGAATAATGAAACCGATATACAAATGAAATAAATCCAAATTAAAATTATCTTTGTTTGAATATTATAAACAAAGCTTTTATGTTTTTATTTTAATTTATTAACGTGTCATATGTGAATAAATTGGAAACATTCATGCGCGTAACTTAAAAATTTTACATTTATTAGTCACGAATTTTCCATTATTGCTGCGAAAATTTTAACTTACATGGCGTTTTCTACTCGCTTAAATGTATCAGATTAATTGATTGTAAAATATATAGTAATACCAATTAATTATTTAATAAAATTCTTTCATTGCTCATATTTATATTATAAGACAAAAATTACAGTATTAATAAAATAAAAATAATATAGTGTATTTTCTAATAAATTATTATTTAAAAAAATGAACAGAATAAATTTTTAAATGAATTTTATTCCTCGTATCAATCAACCATTTTTGTTCGTTGTCATTATGTTATATTGAATTTCTTGTTTGCTAATTCTTCTTGTTGATATAATACAATCAAACGGCTGTTCTGCGTAAACTTTAAATTTTAAAATAACTTATATAATTAAATTTGTTTACAAAATTGAAACTCGTTTTGATATTTTAAATTTCTGAGCAAACAAAACGACCTCCTTTTTAGCCAAGATCCAAACCGACAAGCAAAGAAACGCGCCAAAGAAAACAAATTAATTAATTTGCCGGAGATACTTGAGCACTAATTCCATCTAGCGCAGGGCTTGCGAACCTTATAATCTTTTTCCGAATAACTTTTGGGAATTTTTTCGTCACGGCTTTTTATAATTCGATTTAATTAAGTTCTTAATTTTGGCCATTTAGTTAAGGAAATTGTAATGTTATCGAATCTTACATAATTACTTCTCAACAGGGCTATAACACCATTTAATTGTACCTATTCAATTATCAGTTCTTTCGCCATCCATTATCATATTACAATATAATCTCGATCTGTAGTACACGCGTTCATTGTTTTTTTATGCTCCATTAACCCTTTGCCTGTCGAAATCTGGTATTTCGGTTTTTACTTTAATTGCGAGATCCGTCAGAATATCTGTAGAGTATTGATTCAAATGTATATAATGCTTCTTAGCAATTGAAGCAAAACAAACAATTTTTGTTTCGCTTTATATAAAAAACTCATTTTTTTGCTACACTTCGATATGAAATGAAAGTACAAGAATTATGATTAAGTAAGTTAATATCACTAAAAACATAAATATAAACTAAAAAACAATCTGTTGTGTACCACTGCCACATGTGTATAAATTTCAGGACTGGTTTCACCCATCGCGAGAATTATCGAACTAATAAAATATAAACCATAAAAGGTTACTGATATCAAATTGAATATCAATAATTTCAAGGTTTATCAAACAATTGGTTCAAGAACTGTGACAAGAATTTACAACCAATCAAACAAACTTTGTATGAACTAAATTAAATAGTCTACAATTAAAATGTAAAGAACCTACCAGAATCAGAAGTCAAAAATTAAAACTTATTAAAAGGCAAATATGTGAAAAAATATTATGAATTTATAAAAAAATCATGAATATGCATTTACCGAAATAGCTAATGGGAGGTTTTAAACAAAAGTTGTGAGCTGATCATTATAAAAATGTGAAAGTAGTACAAGCAAATCGTAATTATTTTTTTAAAATATAATGCCTTTTCCACCAAGAATTGACAGTTTACACCTTAAAGTGACAATTAATGAAATTAATATTAAAATTTACACTAAACTGTAAGTACATGGTAAATTGGAAATGAAATGAGAAGTTGAACAACTGAGTAACAAGCAGTTCTCGTTGAAAAATTCTGCTGAGAAACCTCCATTAGAAGGCCATATGCTCCACGGACATGGTAAAAGAAAATGGAAATGAAGAATTTTTTACAATCGTTTTCGACACCTGTGGTACTCCAATTCTACTTGTATAGGCAGAGCTGTCAACTAAGTGTATGGAGCAAGAGATACTGAATGGTAATCCATTTGGAGAAAACGAGGAAATTTGAACGATTCAATACACAAATAGACAAAACCGGATAATTTCAGTGAGACATATAATGGAAAATAAACGATGAAAACGCAAAGCTTTCTCAAAAATGTGGCAACAAAAGCTAAACGATCGTGTATTAATACATTCAACGATAATTACTTTTTCTAATTAATATCGGTGTGTCCTCGGGCTCAAGTACACGAACGGATACTTACATAAAGTGCTACCAATCATTGATTGACCAACCGTTTAATAGTTGTATTTTCAAAAGTATAGATATGTAATTGACGATTCTTTGGCCAATTGATGTAACTAACCCATAAAATCGAAACTGTTTTTATCGAAAACATTATATAGTGAGTTGAGATATGAATCTTTGAAATGCACTCCTGCAAATTCTCAAGTTTGCAGATACGGGATTATACGAAGTATCGATATAAAAGTGAATTATTAAACCAAAAACCAATGTTAAAATTATTTGTATCTTCCAAAAAGTGGTCAATTTATTTTTTTAATTTACATAATTTTGCCGAGATCCTCTCTATCGTCTTTTAAATGATATACAATCATTGTTTAGATTACCTCCCACCCATGTTATCCTAAAAAAACGAGGCATACCAAGAGCAATTAGCTTACTATTTATCCTTTCTTAAATCCATTAATATACTATATCTGTTGTATAAAAGCAAAAACGCTACTGTCCTTCATATCGTTAGAAATCAAACAGTAATTCTTATTTTAAAAATAAGACACAATTTGTTAGTACTACTTTCAGGTGTTTATAATTATCGGAAACGTTTTGATTTTTTATGTTGACAGTATTTGCACGTTATTTTGTCTTAAGAAAAATTATTGTCTCAGTTATAGTAAACTTTGGCATCACAATTGCCTTTTTACAAGAGTGCATTATGAGTGTATCTCCCCAAAAATCAAATATTATTTTTATTATTTTCCTTATTTTAAGGACGTGTATTAAAACTTCATGTCAGGTCTGCGGAGCTTTGGTCAACGTCGTTGGTTACGTCTAAGAAATGTTTCGGGCTTAATTCTGGATACGGACAGTTTAATAAATTGATTTTTAAATCGATTGATGAATTTCTGTTCGTAGGCATGAATGTTTGAGATGTCTAAAATTCCCTCCCACTCATTCGATTCTAAAAACAGGATGTAGGGAGAGCGATTTCCGACCATTAGTCTTGTTCTACGACTATCCTTTTATCCTTGCTCTATCCGAAAAAGAGAGGTTAAGCAACTGAGTAAGAAGCAGTTCACGTAAGAAATAATTCCAGGTGAGATACCTCCATTCATCCATTGTCCATACTTTAATTGTCGGTCACTGTAGTCTAATGATAACAGCTCTACCCCAGCGATCAGATGGGTCCTGTTCCAAGTCCCAACAAGGTCATTATCGAATTTAGATTTTTTCAATTTAAATTTGTGATCTGTTCGGATATGACTTCTCATCGAGTTAATCTTGTATAATTTTTCAACATTCAAAATATTTCGCGCATTGGCTATCAGCTGTTATTCCAGATATAAAAAAAAATATATAAAAATTAAGAGGCCATATTCTCCACAAAAAATCAATAAATACATTGTTCCTTTCATCTCGAGGTTGAGTTGAAGTTTGCTGTGGACTAAATATCAATCAAATGGAAGAAACAGATTTTATATTGAAAAGGCTTTTACAAATACTTGGAATTTAATGATATATTTTTAAGTGGTTACGCTTTGTAAGTTGTGAAATCCACATCTGTAAGCTGTTATCAAGATCGATTATCAACATTCAGCAATTCACTTACTACTAATGTACTATTTTATCGTAGTTTTTGTCCTATGTTAAGCAGAATAGATTGTCTTCCTTTCCTATTAATCTTTTTTGAAACAATCGTCCACCGAAGTATTTCTTTATCCACTTTTTAAAGATGAAAGACGGTGAATCGGATTTAGGTAAAAGAGACCTATTTATGTACATATTTTTACCTCAACAACTCGATTCAATTTGTTTCAAAATTAAACTTTGTCAAACGGCACTGTGAAATTGATTACTTAATATCATTTTTAGTCATTAAAAATGTCTTTCATGTTACTGACAAAGCTTTTTAACTTTGAAGCTTTATAATAATTGTTTTTATAATTTACTTAATGAATACTTAAAAATTACAACAAAAAAGTTTCATCTTTGTCGATTTGATTATTTTCTTTCATTTTTTATTATGTTTCTTCTTTTTTTAAATATTCATTTAAATATATTTCAAGGACTCGAACAATATTCGTGAGCATATACTTTTAAAAGAACTTTTAGAAATAGTATCAAGTTAAATCCAAAAAGTGTATATTAAGTAAAAAATTCTTACATAACGGTACAAAGTGAAACTATCAGGTGTTGTTAATCACCAATTATTAATCTACGACGATCGAATTATTATTTTATTATCAACTAGTACCTGTACCCGTCATAGATGACGGTACTGGAATTGAAATACTAAATCTCTAAAGTAGCTAGTATGTCGGAACTGTGTGTGCATTGCATAACATTGTATTTAATATATACAACTCGAACGCTTAGGTCATGAGAAAATTTAATACCTACATGTGATAAACGATAATAATAAAATCTCTACAGAGCAGTCTGAGCTATAACAATTTATGTATGATTATCGATGGAATATTTAAAATAGTTGCATCATGTTCAATTAACTCATATATTCGTCAAACATTGAAATTTACCACAACCATACAAATCTTTAACATATAACTTTAATCTCCTTTAGCCTCTGTACGTGTTTTAAGAACACTTCTTTTATCTTTCAAAATGGTTCATCTTTTGTTATGGATATTCCAGAAAAAAAATCGTGACCTTGTCAAATATCTTCCTGGTAGATCTCAAATTCATTCCCGATAGATATGGATATGCTTAGTGAGCCACTTCTGTTTTCACTTGCACTTGGTTTGTGTTTCCTTCTTATTTATCTCTGTAATTCGATCCTTCATTTTTATCTGATTCTAAAATATTATCTGTTATTAATTTGTTAACTGTCGATTCTAGGTGAAAAGTCATTATGTTTGAAAAATAAAACACATTTTTTTTGTACTACTCAATTAGTAATGCTTGCGATGAGTGATCAAACTGGTCCTAAGCAATATATAAATATCTGTAAACTGACAATTGTCGACATCATATTTGCAGTATTCACCTATTTTTACTAAAATTATACAACAGATGAAAATGACATAATATGTATTATGTCAACATCCGGTAAAAATACACTCACATACACACACACTGTCTGTGCAACGCGCGCAGGTGTCAATATTGTGAGTTAAAAACAGGAAAATCAATACAAATAGATATATATTGTAATTTATTTGGCATTTTGGGGCATTGGCCTGGCAATTTTTTCCTTTATAATTAACTTGTATTGCAAAATAAACAATTTTTATTTTTTATATTACTTATTTTACAAAATTTTACATCATTCGATAGTTGTTTACGTTATGTACAAGAAGGTCGCCAAATTAAATTGAAATTTCTCGACAAAATTGGTTTATTTTTGCAAATAATACACGAGTGAACTTGTGAGAGTAGAGCCGAGGCAAAACAGAGGCGCCGCATAAATCAAATAAGACTTGATCGCTAAGCCGATCGAACTGTTGTGGAAGACAACAAAAGTCTTGTCAAAAGAATTTATTTCATTCAAGGTACACGGAGTTCATAATATTTGAACACAATATTGTCGCATTCATATTGGTTTGTGTTTTTTTCAGTTTCACAGAAGGAAAGTTAGTGTAAGAATATATTTAAAGTACAATTTTTAAGAAATTATTTTAATTATTTATCTCGTCGAAACGAATCTTCCGCGGACTAATTCCTCTATAATGACACGTCTGCTGTCAATTTAATCTTGGTAATATTGAGCAATCTTTATATGGAAAAATGAATGGAGTTTGTTTGTTTGTCCCTTCTGTGTTCGATTTCGATGAAACTTTGGTGAGTTTTTGTGCGCACACGCATGAAGGTTTCTGAAAAAAAAAATCCAAAATCCTAAAGAATGAATCAAATACTTACAAAAAGTGACATCTCGGAAAACCTTCCAATGTATTCGTGTACATATAAAACGGAAAAACATAAAACATTTTGTATCCAAAAGCACTTCAATAAACAGAATGAAATAACAAACACCTTCTTTCTTAGAGTGGCATTGCAACGCATGCCGGGTACTCGCAAAGGAGATATACTAGGGAGAAAAAAATCTTATTCACCTTTTATGCCGCGTCACATATAAATTTGATGAAATTATCGAAGACAAAAATTCCGTCCAGCACCAACAGCAAAAATAGTATATGAATGAAATATGTATGCTAAGAAAAATGTTATCTATTAACCCTTTTGTATTCATGTTGTAACAATGCGTTACTTCGACCTTTAAGCCTTTAAATTATCGGCGAAACAGATCATTCAAAGAATTGAAAATTTCGCATATAATTAAAAATATATTATATTTTACGTCTTCTTTATATAGTTAATCATAATTTGAAAACCTTATCAATTTTACCATTGAAAAATACAAAATTATTTTTTGAAACTGTCATTCTGCTTTATAATTGCGTTCATACGACAAAACACACACGGTAACAAAATGTGACTGCATGAGATCCGAAAGGATTTTTTAGCATCACAATTCTTTTTAAAATTGTCATTTCGCTTTATAAATGCGTCTATATGACAAAACTAACTCAGTAAAGCAATGTGACTGCATGAGATCCAAAGGGATTTATTTAGCATGAAAACTTAAATTTTAAAAACAAATGAATATTTTTGGTTGTTCATATTTATGCTTTATTCGATGGAAATGTGTAACCGAGCAGCTAGTCAATACATTAATTTCATTACGTACTTGCATATGTCACACCATTCTCTCAATTCTCCAAAACAAACAGATTTGGTATGAAATCTTTAGAAATCATTTCCAATTAATTAAAATAACTGCGGTACAGTAGTAATATATAGCATTCTGCAAATCTCTGCAGCAAATGTTTGCGAGTTTATTTTGTTTGTGTTCCTGTTAAAACAATGTTTTCATAATAATATGGAGATTCGTTTATCAAATTAATTATTTTCAAAACACACTGTCTTTTTCAGTGGGTAAACATTTGCCTAGCATACGCGCAGATATAATATAACAACAGTTCATATAAAGGAAAACTCGCAAGAGGTGATGGAGACTTATACGTATTTCGACTTTAGTTAATAGAAAAATATTTGCCTAATCCATCACTGAATAAAATAAATAATTATTTTCGGTTTACATTACAAACATATGTTTAAAGCGCAGGAGTAAGCAAATTAGCTTCCAAGAAGTAATTTACAAAATATGCAGATTTTATGTTTCAAACACCGTACTGTGGTGACTTTCAATTCTTGGTCGAAAGGCACCACATTTTTAAAATAAAACACATTTTGTTTTGTTCAAGTTGCACATTTTTGTAATGATCAGGAACGGTTTCACTCATCGCGAGCATTATCAACTGAGAATAATAAAACTCTTTAAGGATATTTTATAATATCTTCCGGTTTGCTTTCAAAACGAAAACTTCCAGTAGATCTCATTTTTCTTTTTTTCCATGTCCGCTCCCAATGTGAAACACTTGGTCTCCTAATGAAGGTGTCTTAACAGAATTTTTTCTACGAGAACTGCTTGTTACTCAGTTGCTCAACCACTCTTTTTTCAAAGTGAGTAGGGATAGAAGAATAAGGGCTATGACAGGACTAGTGGTTGGCTAATCGGTCTCGCTACGCCCCGTGAGGATGGGATAGGTGGGAAGGAGGACTCAGACTACGAACGGAAATCCATAAAACGATTGAAAGATCAATCTATGAAAACCGTCTGCACCGGGAATTGAACCCGAGACATCCGTAACCGTAGCCAGCGACGCTACCAACTGCGACACGGATGCCGATGTCATAGCGTTTGTAATAAATTAAAATTTTTGAATTGAAAAAAAAACAGTATAAGTTGAGACAGATGTAATAATTTGTGCAGTAATTTTCCTTTGAAAAAAAAAGAAATATCAAGTTATTCTTATCAAGATATGTAAGTATTTTTTTATGTGGTATTTGATAATAAATTATTTTTCTCTATTGTTATATTTCATTCAAAAGGGTTCTGTTGTTAAAAATAATTGAGAATTACATTAAATCCAAGCATTTATAACATCTATTGTGTACAGTTTCACTAAAAATAGTAATTTTTTTATTAAATAAAATGAGATAATATTGGTTGTCATACAAGAGAAAGTGAGGTCTTCCAAACATAATAACAGTTAACTGTAAAACAGTTTTAACGTAACAAACGTTTACCCATAAATGTTTAAAAATGAAATGAAAGATTAGGGGTTTTAATATTGATGAAGATGGAAAATTTATATTCAAATGATTGTCATACTCATTTTATTATTTTACACATGATTCACGTCAATTTAAGGTATTGGCTGAGTGTACTTGATGAAATGTCATTATCAGATTTTAATTGTTCAAATTTTGTATATGTCCATGGATTTTTTGTACTAACCACTCGGGTTTCACCTCGTCAGTTTGATTTCATTCGTGTACTCGAATTCATGAAGATGCTGAAATGAAACTTTAACTTTAACATTAAATAGTTAAAAATCTAACATTAATTATCGTTCAACTCTCATGAATTATTCGACACATAAGAAAATGTGGGATAAATCCTTCGGTATGTTTTCTTAGCGACTCTTTCTTTCTGAGGCAGCGTTTTTGGATATTTTCCGGTATACAACGGCTACAAACTCTATTGGTAAACAATTTCTTCAAACTGTTTTGCATGTTAAGCACTAACTAAAACACCGATTTTTTCCGCTTTGAGCCTTTTTTTTTTTTATTTCGATAAAACATATACATCATTAAATAGATATCCGCTAGTAAATATAATATATGTGTTTTTTGTCTCGTCTACCCTTTCATTCGACGGGATACACTGTGTGTTTATGACATGTTTTATTTCTTATAAATAAAAACGATGGCTATGATTGAGTTAAAAGTATATTTTGAATGTTGGTTGGGTTTTTTGCTTAGCGCTATGATTTTAACCCTTCCGTATTCATGGTGTTACAATGAGTTATTTCGGGCTTTAAGTCTTTAGATTATCTGTGAAAAAGGTGAACACAAAAATTGAAAATTTAGCTATTTGAATAGCAAAACTTTCAATTTCTACTTACATAAGTCAAATACTCTTCAATTCGTTCTACATTTCAAGGTTCAAACCACTTTGTTCACGATATTCATAAATGAATTAGTATCTAAGGATTTTTAAAAATCTCATTACCCTACTTCTTCGTAGAAAGAAAGATCATAATATATAATATTCTATGCATAACCCTTCTGTATTTATGGTTTAACAATGGGTTAATTTTGCCTTCAAACTTTTATATTATCTGTGAAATAGGTTATACAAAACATTGAAAATGTTGCTATTTGGAAATAAAATTATTCTACATATAATTAAAAATACATTATAGCTTACGTCTACTTTGTATAATTAATCATAATTTAAAAACCTCGCCAATTTTTCTATCGAAAAATACGAATATATAGTATAGTAAAGCAACAATCCGATATGCATGACGTACCGCATGCAGCCGTTTTGTTTTAAACGGCACCGAGACACATCTCGAGCTTGTTCTGCTGTGAAGAATTTCGATTCTTGCTTCTTTTGATAATTTCGCATAGTTTGATATGTGTTTCAAGTTTTACACTCAAAATATGGCGTAAAATAATTATTTAATACTACGAAAAACCATATTTAACTTTTTGCTTTATAATTGTGTTCAAACGACAAAACCCACACGGTCACGAAATGTGATTGTATGAGATCCGAAGCGATTTTTTTACCATAAAAACGGGAAGGTTAAGTTGTTAGCTGTCACTTCTTGGTAGAAACGCATTATATTTAAAAAAAAAAACACAAGTCGTTTTGTACAACTTTGCAAACAGTTTCAACTGATAAAATATAAAACATAATAAGGCTATTTATATAAAATTGAATGTTTTTAATTACAATGTAAATCAAATAATTGGTTCAAGAGTCTGTGACAAGATGTTACAGGCTGTCGAAGAAATAATATATAAACGAAATTAAAATACATATAAACCTTTTATTTTATCAGTTGATAATGGTCGCGATGAGCGAAACGTGTCCTGATCAATATAAACATGTTGTTTGTTTTTTAAATAACGCTTTTAATAATTGTTATGATATGTTTGCAATCCATTTGATACCTTTACCGATAATAATGTAAATATCTTTGTTTTTTTAACAAAAAGAAGTAAGTTTAACTAGACTAAACCAACGGTTGCCAACATTTTGGACCTCACTGACTCACAATTTGGTATCTAACAGACCACTTACACGTTAATATTAAAAAGCAGTACAATATTTTTTCATTATGAAATGATAATTACGCATGATTAATTCTATTATAATAAATTCATTAGTGTGATATTTGTTGCTGCGTGTTTGAAATAAGTTTATAGATTCTTGACTCGAATGATGTTTTTCGCAGACAATCAAAATTTTTCGGTATGCCACCGGTTAACGACCACTAAACTAAAAATAAAAAAATAATTTTCTCAACTCATGTATGGATATTTCGACAATTAGATACAACATGTTGACAGTATGTCCTCATTTTGCTGTCAGAAAGCGAACAAAAATTAAATATTCATTTATTGCATTGGTAAATTTTGCCGTTGTCAAAAAAACCACGTTTATAATATTTTTTAAAAATGCATTGCTTCACAAAAAAACACTTCTTTTAATCCGTAACATGAAAGGCAAATATTCATGCGTGAAATATCAAAACATTGTATTTCGCGGGGAATCCCAGATACTCTGGCGGGGCAAATGTATTCATACAATATGCAATTTTATTTGAAATTTTTGATACCGCAACGAGCGTTGTTCAAAAATAGCACACGCAAAGGCTTCTCGGGTGCTTTCCGAACGCGGCTGACTGGCAACAGCCTCCCGCGAGCTTTTTTCGTTGTTATAAAAAAACGACAACAATGCGAGAATTCAAATATTGAGCTTCCGCTATATGTTAACATTCTGCCAGAGATTTGCAGGTCTGTTTACGAAATGAGACAAAAAAGTTCCGCAAAAAGCACAGATTCGAGAATCTTTCAAAGGAATAAATATAATTCCGATTTTTATTATCTTTCAATCAGGATGTTTTACAAATCACCAAATGTTCTTCAAAACATATTAGCTTCTTTTCCTATTCCCAAAAAATGATAGAATTAATCAAGAAAATTAGAATTATTGTTTACCTTAGAAATAAACATTAGAAATAAACATTGTGTTAGGGCATTCAATCCCGTCCCTTTTAACGATTCCGGGATTCTGGATTTTAATGTTGTTGATTTTAATTTGTGTCCATTATTGCTTCAATTGGAATGTATGTATGATTAAATATTTTTCAAAAAACATGTTGATCGAAATGAATTAAAATTTTATTTTATCTATTGCACTATTATGGTAGGTTTTACCAAATGGTATCCAAAAAGAGGACATGTCTTTCAATTTGACTATAAAGTATTGTCCTCCATTTATTTAAGAAGCGGTTCTAATTTGTCTATCATTTCAAATTGGTTGAGAAGGGTTGTTACGAAATATGAAAAGGACGGAGACTACAATAAATTTATATCGATTTTATAGGTATTATAAAAAAAACTGTATGCATAAACAAACCGAGGTACACGCTGTAGTTAATCAGGAAGTTTTAATTTGATACATGAATTATTTTTTAGCATGTGAATCCCGAAATCCCAGGATTGGAAGCCCTAATTGTGATATAGTCAATCTGAAGATTCTTCTTAAAGAAGAGAAACACGTGTCTCATTTAGTACCACAGCCAGTAGAATAACAAAGCAACTTTAATTTCATACTACAAATGAATTTCTACTAAGTTACCGCCGGATCTATCTGCATTATCTTTTTGCACGGCTTAGAAATAACAATAAGAAAATGAACCACAGTTTTTATTTTTCACAGATTGTAATGATTTAAAGCAGTAAAGAAATATTATTTAAAAAATGTTCATATGTTATTCCCAGACAGTAAATAAATACATTTTCATAATTAATTTATTAGAAGTCGACAACCATGTAATTTTAAAATCAATTTATTTGTAGAAAGTTTTAATATAGAATAATAAATACTACGCTAAAATAATGTTGAATTAAAAAACCGAATGAAAGCTGGTTCAATAAATGGTACCAATCTCAAATTAAATTAAAATTAAGTACATATATTTTTTTAAATAATGCAAAAAAAAAACACATATATTGTTGAATTGAATCGTGAAATCCCGGGATTGTCTTAATATAAATTACGGGATTGACTAATTGACCGACATCCTTGGAATAGAAGCCCTATAGTGGTGTACATAATTTTATAATACTGCTTTTTTGTTATCTTCTTCATTCACTTGAGTAAAAATATAGTTTTGATAGTATTCAAAATTTGATTTTTAAACTTTAAAATAACACTTTATATTATATAATCAATTGAAGAATGATTTATTTACTCGTTTAAAACTAGTATTCAAACATATTTTACAACATAAAGTTAATCCCTTTAACGCTCAGCTTTTTCAAAAACATTTTACTCGAACCGTCAGATTAATTCGTAAAATTAAAATAATTATTAAATTTGGCAAAGTTAAATGTTTCCAGTGAACACGTGTGGATAAAAACAAACATATTGTGTTGCTTAAAAGTAACAAAAACTATTATTCTATTTAGTTTATATCGAAATAAGTTATAGTTGAGATAATTTTTTTAATAAAATATTCGATGATCTCTTTAAATTATTTAATTTTAACAAAATTTTGATCCTCTCACAACCTTGAGTTGTGTATATGCACCGTTGATTTCAAAGCCACCTTTCATAACCTCAAGAACAATCAAGAAAAAAAAATTTACTCCTCACCTCACAGTATTGTCCTGGTCTTGATTTATCGTATGCTTCAAGTTTGTCCTTTGCTATGATCAAATCATCGAAGTCCATTGGACCAGTGTAAGAACGGACGGCAGCGGAAAATGTATTTATTAGACAGACTTGTTTTTATTTCATATTTTCGATTCGCAGAATGTGACTGGAAAATATTCAAATAGATATGACTCGAGTTTTGTCTGTTCGAGAAGAGTTTTCGGACCGAATCCAGCTAACCATGAAATAATGCAAAAGTTATTGATTGTTATTCTTAACTTAAATATATAACATTTGACAAATTAAGAATATGATTTTTTTCCTAGCACGGGGAGATGGGAGATAAAAACATTCAATATAAAAACATACAGTAAAAGTTAAATTGTTTTTTTTTATAATCGGCGTCGTGTTCCCAGTTCCTAGCTTAAAATTCAAAAATTTCAGACATTTTTGAAACTCAACTCAAAGCTTGACGACGCGTAGTGTGTTTGTAGCAAACACCCGCTGAAAATAGTCACCGATAATGCCAAAAGCATAACATTTGCTGCGGGACTTCTCCGAGTGTTTGCGAATCACTCAGATGCGGGAACTTTACCAGCGCATCGTGCAATCCACACAGCTCCACGCGGGGAGATAGATGCATTTTGAAGGTTTATCTCTCGAAATATTGCAACTACGCGATATCAAATTCGCATCTGGCGGAGAACATTTTGTAGTTTTGCGGCTTCGTAATATAGAATTTTTATTATTCCTTCGGTAATATATTATCAGCTGTATCTGGTTATTCACCGCTTTAGATCAACCTTTCAAATGCATTACATTGTTTGCAAACAATAATGTTTATTATTATCAAATAACAAAAGTTTTATATCACGTAGATAATATGTTTCTGTTTAAAATTATATTTTACACTCCTCTGTTGGGTTTTCTCAATTAAGTTAAGATCTCTTTCAAATTAAATAACCCGATTACCAAACAACAAATCTTAGCCATCTTAATAAATTGGCAAGAGTAAATTCTAGAATCTAAATACAAATATCGATCGATTGTGTTATATTTGATCAATTTACCATCAATTCTGAGCAAATTTCAGTTTAACAAAACAATTACAGATCAAACAGAAGTATTTTTTGATATATTTTGAAACATTGTATTTAAAAAAAATTAAACACAATTAGTTTATACTACTTCCACATGTTTATAATGAAACCGGTCATTGTCATTACAAACATGTGGAAGTAGTACAAACTATTTGTATTTTATTTTGAAATATTTTTCTAATTTTAGTGTCGCATTCCAAGTCACTTCTGCTTCCAAAAAAAATTAAAACCGAACAGTTAGTATATTTTTGTCGGAACTTTATACCCTTTGTCAACCTTTTACAGTAAGGTAATCACAATTGTTTTATATTATATATAAATCTTTTACATGCTTGACGTTAAAATTTTTTTCCCGTAAGAGTTCTTTTAAGATTATTTTTTTTGAGATGCTTCTTAAGTTTTTATAACGATCGAGACAGGTTTTACTTGATGTAAATTTATATGAAAGTTAATGCTATAATATATTTTGGATTATTGAGATTTTGTACACTTCCATGTATTTTGTCACTAACGACCAGGGTCAGTTCGAGTCCATTCGTGTGCTCGAATCCCTGAAGATGCCGAAAGGCGAAACCCGGGTCGTTAGTGACAAAATACATGGAAGTGTACAAAATCTCAATAATCCAAATCTGATATTGAAATTCCATCAAGCACCCTCAGTCGATGTCTTAAATGCTATAATATATGTACATAATTTAAAAACCAATCAACAACAATTTCTTACGGTGTAAGTTTGTTGCCAAGCGTAATCACTTTAACAGTGTTAACTGTTATTCTTATAGAAATCATGTTTAAAAAATAAAACACAATTTATTTTATACTTCTCACACTTTATTTATAATAATAAGAACCGATTTTTCTTATCTCAACCATCTTCAACTTATGCTCGCAATGGATACAGCCGTTTCTAATCAGTATAAAAACTGTGGAAGTAGTAAAAAAATGTCATTTATTTTTATAAATATAATGCTTTTTCAACAAGAATAATCAACATGAATTTTGATTTTTCAATTAAGATATTTGAGATTTTTAAGATAATTTTTTTAATTCTGAATATCATATTTTTAGGCAATAAAGATTCAATGTCGCTCAAGCTTAAATTACACTTACTTTGGTTGGAAAATGGTTTTAAGCAACAGCAAAAAAATCGTTATGAAAAAAGTCAAGCCAAATATTATAACTGCTTAAAACTAAGTATTTTCAACTAGCAAAATCTGTTAACATTGCTCATTTTAATGGACATTATTCAAATATCTCTTACAAGTATCAACCTTTGAGAGATATCGCCAGAGTCGAAGAAACTTTATCAGTTACTTAAAACGGCATATATAATAACTGCCCTTCAATCCGTTACTCCTTACTATATTCGGTAAAATTATTCCGACTAGTTCTGAATTCTGGATGCACTTTCTTCAACCGCAACCACTCAGCAGGATCTTCAGAATATGCATCTTGGATAGATGAT
Source organism: Himalopsyche phryganea (assembly GCA_022494535.1). NCBI lineage: Eukaryota > Metazoa > Arthropoda > Insecta > Trichoptera > Rhyacophilidae > Himalopsyche > Himalopsyche phryganea. The sequence continues at coordinate 412,527 of JAGVSL010000139.1, forward strand.
ATAATGACTGGTTTCACTTGGAGACTTCAACGGGCCTCCGCAATGGCAAATGTCTGGGCAGTGGCGGTGTAAAAGTTTTAAAATCTTCAATTAAATTGATATTTATTAAAAAATAAATGTCGAAAATACATCGAATTATATAAAGCGACTTCACTTATGTCACAATCTTGTGATTTGCAATTTTATTGTAAATTGTTCGCATTCGCGGTCACTTTTCATTACTTACATTTTTCTAAGAGATCCTTAACATAATTTACAGATCAGACAAATTTGTATGATTGAAATTAAATAGTCCATACCATATAAAAATAATTAAAGATGAAATATGTAATTAATATTACGTATTTATGTATAGTTTATTGTTAAAATATAAAAGTTCTCAATTTCATAGTTATAAATAGCATTATAAACAGCACTGTTGAGATTTTTTATTTTATCAGTTGATAATGCTCGTAATGAGCGAAACTAATTCCGATCATTATAAAAATGTGTAAGTAATACAAAACAAATTGTTTCATTTAAAAAATATAATGTAACTTTAGTAATATATAAAATAGCTATTAATATTATTTCTTCAACAGTAATATTTATAAAAATAAAATATTTATTCATCATTTTTTTATTAAATGTAAGATCGTTGCAAGAATTTTCATTATTTGGTTGTACCTATGTCATTTCCTGGTCACAATAATTTTAAATACAATACATAACCTTGCTCAAGCAGTCAATTGAAAAAAGTTGTTTGTTACGTCAAACCAGTCCTTGCATAGTAAAGGAAATATTTTTCATTACAGCAATTTGCTAATGTACGAGATATTTTATTTTAAATACTTCAAATAAACTCAAACAAAAATTTTTACGAAGTCACTTGAGATATTATCGATACGAGAAGAAAAGCATTGTAAAAATTTCGACGGTCGTATGAGATGTAACATGTACGCATTGCCAGAATTGATTTAATAACCTTCTCGACATATTCATTTAATATTTAGTATAAGGATTCCCTCCCACCCATCCGATCCCAAAAGTGGGGCGTAGCGAGAGCGATTAGTTAACCACTAGTCATGTCTATTCCTACCCTATTAAAAAGCTATAAATTAAGCAACTGAGTAACGATAAGATCCCGTAGAAAATTTATTTTGAGATACTTTTATTAGAAGTCAATAATGCTCCACATTGGGAGCGGAAATGGTAAAAAATAAAAACAATATTTTCTCACATTACTATAAGGAATTTTTTTTTATATTTAGTAAGTAAAATATTTTTATCCAACAACCAAATTAATTGTTCATATGACAATATTTGCAATCGTTATTTAATGAACAGTTAATAATAAGATTTGTATTTTAAATCAAAATAATACGTTAGTCTTTACAATGTGAAGAGTTTGACAACCCCTCTCACCCTTCATTATTTTTCCATTAAGTAAATATGCCATCCATACATTGTATATTGAAATTTTAAAAAAATACATATTTTTAAAAACCGTTTCATATTTATTTTCATAAAATATGTTCCTCCACTGAACAGCGTCGTTCTATGAAATAAGATGAACCCGCATATCTTAGTTGCAAATTCTAGAAATCTCATGAATACTCACTTCGCAACTTGTATGATCTACAGCCAAATTTTTAGTTTATCAATTTATTAATATTAACTTTACTGAAAGAGCATCACAATTGAAGTATAACTTATTTTATGCATGCTTTATGCACGTAACAATATCTTTGTTGCAGATCTCTTGAACTTTTTTTCTCTTCTAGAAAATGAGACGCTTATCGCGAGAGCTTTTACAGCTTCTCAACGCACTGTCGGTACATATAGGCATTAAATTTCTGCATGAATGTTGTTTATTTGTTTGCATACTAAATACATATTTTTCAGTTGATCATACATCACTACAAATTGAATTGGCGATGCTTTGTTACTTTCATAGTTTATCTGTGTTGTCCTGTATATTCTAATTATATATCAAAACTGGTGTTGCTTTTAATTTTAATTGAAGTCTGTTTATTTTAACTTCACTGTCCCTATTGAATTCAAAGGCTTTTCAATTAAAAGGGCGACACTTTCTGAGTATATTTGTAGTTTTTGTTTTTAGTTGCAAAATGATAATACCATACTTTCGTTACAATTCTATTCTTGTCCATCATTCAAAAATAAAACTAGATAAATTAAAGCTTTCGAGAAATTTTTCTAGATAATTAGATTAACAACTTTTACTGAGAAATTTTGGACAGACAGTTGAATTTAGAAGAGAATCTTACAAAGACTTGCCTTCTGAGACTTGATTTGAATAATTAGTCATCTGTAGCGTCTGTTGTAAGTGATCTTGCTTATTTTGGGGGACCTTTGTTGTAAAACATTTATGCCTTTTATTCAATGATACGTAATAACCAAGAGTAATGTATTTTTGAATAGAAAACCGATACAACTCTTGGCATAATATTGTCGTCAGCTAATCTTAACTTAAATTTAAATAAAACGTGCATTTAACCCATTTTAATTTTGATTCTGACAAAGTTGTTCGTACACACTATCACAAAGTGCTTAATTACATGAACACAATTTGTTTTGTGATGTTGCAAAATGCATTCGGCTTAAAATTGCAATCCCTAAAATGCATTCGTGATTTTGTACTTTAGCTTAGCTGAGCAGGCATTTGCGCTTTAGAGTGACAGTAATTACAAAATGTAACATTTTACAAATTAAGCGGCGAAGAAATAATACAACGTTAATTAAAACTGTTTTACACAGTAACTTGCAATAGCCGTCACTAGGGATTGCAAAACTGGCATACTTAAATTAAACACTGGCATTTCAATATTACAATAAATACTTCCACCCATCCAATCCTAAAAATGGGGTGTAAATAGAGCTATAAGCTAGCCGCTAGCCCTCGCTTAGCTTTATATCCCATTCTTTTTGAAAAAGAAAGGTTGAGTAACTAACTGAGCGAATGGAAGGTCTCATAGGAAAACTTCTGTGGAGACAAACTCCATTAAAAATCCATATGCTACATATTGTAAAGCAATCATGGTAAAAAAAATCGTACACTCGTTGAATCGGGAGGGTTTTTTCTGCAGCCGGACTTATTTCTACGAATATGACATCAAAGTTGACAGATTTCAGTATTGAAAAGCGAATATTTTAATTCCAAGGAACTGTAAATTAAATTATGAGAATCATTTGTTTATGCTATAATTAAACTCTATTTTTTAAGATGAATCGTAGTTTTTTCTTTTGACATATCCTTTTGACATACTCTGGTATTAATATTTTCAATACCGATATTCAATATGAAATAGGTACATTGATAGTGATATTTATATATTATGCAACCGGTATTGCGATCTAAATTGGTCGTAGTTTTTTTACAATACCGATTTTTAAAGCTACCGAAATACCGGTGTTTATATATTCGTCCAGTGTTGCAAACCCTAGCCGTGACGCTGATTCACGCTACATAAAATTGAAAGCGAGTTGTACAATGCAGCATTGAAAATTTCTGTGACAGAGTTTGTTGAAAAAATATTTATTTTATTTCAGTTTCTATTGTGGGAAAAAACACAATTTCTAGAGCGACCAAGACCAGCATATATGTATTTAAAATTAGCTATCAGTATTTCATTTAATAGGCTCTATGCATTTTTTTCCACACGCCTTTTTTCAATTCTTAAAATAGATATTGAGATTAGCCAAATGCTAGTCATTTCTTAACACCATCGCTATATAATAACCCACGCTACAAAGTATGGTTGAATAAGTAAAAACAACCTGTTCTCACCAAAAAAATTATTGAAATCTTCATATTGAGAGAGGATATTTTTTTCATGATAGAGTTGTGTTAAATATACATTCAAGTTGGTTGTCCCTCCACTATCCATTATGTATATGTAACCACTGTTTCACAACCGCGTTTCGTAACGAAAAAACGATCAAAAAAGAAACGAATTTACTCAAAATAATCTTGGTCCGATGCAGAGTAGCACGGAACATATCTTTCAACCGTACAGTATTTGTTAATAATTATACATACTATATATTTTATGTATATGTCAAATTTTCTTAATACTACAAGCACCAAGACGCTTAAATTCAACTTGGGATATTTCGCAAATGCCAAAAAAATTCAAAACCTTACTGAGCGGGCATTTTCAAATCTAGGCAATACCAAATTGGACCGTGAGAGCCTTAAATCTCTAGTGGCTTTCGAGGAAATCTTTAAAAAGGCCCAGAGCAGCCTCTGGCAGCCGTTTCTAGTAGATTTTGAGGAAAATTTTCCAAAAGCGGAATAATTTGAGCATGCCTTCGTCATTATGCGGCGTTTTGTGAAAATTCGAGACTTTAGAATTCAATTTTATAATGATGTAATATTCACTTGGTAGATAATTTATACTTTAAAATCGCGGTATTTTTTTGTGAGAAGATTAGTTTGAAAATTTTTAATAGCTGAAATTATTTTTGTGAATTTTATTGCAATTCAATTTAAAAATTAAGATTTTTCCCATTTACCTTGGGGGATGACGTTTATTTCTGCACAGTTATGTGCCGTCCAATATTGACAGAAAGTTATTTTATTTTTGCATTTTTTAATAACTGATTGCTAACTAAATATGTAGATTATTGTTTCGGCAATATACGAGTTATATTCGTTAATGAAAAAAAACCAATGTGATATCATCTACATGTATTTTACCGTACCAAATCCCATTCGGTCGAGCCTTTGGTGCAGGGTTAACGCCGTCAGCTTCGATTATGGGTTCAATTGGTAGTTCAGACAGTTTCATAAATTGATTTTTCAATCGATTAATAGATTTCCGTTCGAAGGCTTCTTTGTGATTTCTAAAAATGAAAAATACTCTCCCCACAGCCCTATCTTCCAATACTCACTCTATTCGAAAAGAAAGAGTAACTGTGTAACAAGCAGTTCCCGTAGAAAAACTTGCATTTAGATACCTCAATTATGAGGTCATATTGAGGCTTAAAAAAAACCCACAGATACGGATAAGGTTGTGTAAAGAGAAACATTTGGCCAACAACTTGTCCCACTTTGTAGCATATTTTTATTTTTTGACTTACGATTTCGAATGATATTTCACTAACCAGTTCACTTTAAAAAAATACAAAAAACACAACATTTTTTCATTCATTAATAATAAAAAAAATTTCTGCAGGTATTTTATTTTTGTGCAAAATGAATTATTTAATTAAGAATTCCTCATTTTCAAGGAAATGACAAACTGTTAAATTCTTTTTAATAAAATATGAAGTGGTAGTGTTTTAGTGCATTTTGTTTGACAATGCGACTGGATTACAAACATTCATTTGATATCTAAGAAGGTATTGGAATACGATAGCAAGAAAATTTATACCGGGTTACAGTATACCGTACTTTGAATATATTTTCCAACTGCTTGCAGATCAAAAAAACTTCTTTTGACGGATGCATCTCGCCTGTCTAAAGTCACGTCTTTGTATATCAGTGACTTCCGTGACTCTAGACGCGTGTCTATTACCATGAAGTGGGAAAAAGCGAATGCTAGCTGCACTTTTGCATCAACTTCATGTGTGTTCTGTTCGGTGTCAGGCTGCAAATTGACTTCATTGTGTTCGCGAATGCGTTTATCGCAAAGCGAGCATTGTGACATACGTTACGTATACGAACATATTATATGATACAACAAAGATATCGGATTTTGTCGCTAATAGTTTTTCTTTCTGACATCCGTGTGCCGTGACATGCGATAACTTTATGCAAAAATACTTTTATCGCATGCATATTTTAAGTATGTCTTCAAATAGCAAAAAAACTTTCACCGGCGTTTCTCTAGCTTTAGTATTGTTTCACACTCAATGTCTATTATAATACGAAATGAAAAAGTAAGCATTTGAATTTTATATGATACACATTTCAAAACGGAACACTTTATTGCATCATATAAAAAAATATTCTCGTTTATGGTTCAAAGTAAGATCATTTTAATCTAGGTACTTTTATAAAAATGTTTGTTTGTTTGTCCCGTATGCGTTCCTATACTATTCATCAGATTACGATGAAACTTTGGTGAGTTTTGTGGGCACACTCACAAAGATTTCTAAAAAAAATCAAATAGATACAAACAGCAACATATCATTCGTGTGTGTCATGTTCATTTCAATTGCCGGCTTTAAATGGAAAATTTAATGGTGAAGATGTACTGTTGCCACGTATTCCAATGATTCTGACAAATACGTCAGTTAAATTCAAACATCTCTGGTGCGATGACCATCAGCAAAGCACAGGGACAATCACTACAAGTGTATGGACTAAATTCGGAAAATCCATGCTTCTCACATGGACAGCTGTATGTGGCCAGCTCAGGCGTTGGACAACCTTCTGATTTATTCGTGTACACACCAGATGGCAATACCAAAAATGTTGTGTATCTAAAAGCACTTCAATAAACAGAATTAAAATGCAAATACTTTCTTCCTTGAGTGGCATTGCAACGCATGCCGGGTACTTGCTAGTTTAAAATAAAAAGTAAGTCAAGTATTTGAAAAAAGTACAAAATGTCACCAGGATTTTTTTTTTAATGAGAACTGTTATCTCCTTCGATGAATGGTGATAGGTTACAGGTCTTCAAAACAGGATTAAATGATACCTGAATGTTTTGTTATGTATAAAGTCGACAGACTTTTACTTCATAATTAAATTCAGTAATTATGTCAGGCTAATTACCGGGATTTCGTTTGGTAGAGCAGGTGATGTGTGAAATTATAAAACTCGCGATTTATTAAACTGTTTATTCAATTGAAAATTATATTTATTACAGAGACAATAATAGTTTGTATGTTATTCGGTAGGATGATACAAAATAAGTGATAGGAAAACACATTATATGTGCTTATATTATACATACCTTAACGGGTTTATTATTCTATGACTTTGATCTTACTGACCTGATCCAACAGCTGCATTTAGGTATTTAGTTGCTATACCATCAACGGCTTGCTTTTGTAAAATGGAAATATCTGGTGAAATATCAAAAGGTTAAAGTGAACTCATTTAGGCGATAAACGTTTAGTGAGAATGAATTCAATACAGAATGGTTTAACACTTAACAGAACATCTCCTCTCACAAACATTTTTCTGTTACTTTAGTTTTCTTGATAAGAAAAGTTGATCGAAATACATCCGGTTTACATTTTAACTATACCTAAAGTTGTATTGCCTTCATAACGTTATAGACAATAACAGTTGTGTGATGTATTGCAATGATTTGTTACTTAACACTTTTTGTTAAAATGGTGTTTAAGAAGTCCATGTAAATTAAAACTGAAAATGTCTTCACATTGTGTCATGTGACATAAGTTTACCATCACTATCATAAAGGAGTTTATTTTTTTGTAAGCTAATTTTAATGCCAACGTAAGAAGTAATATTATTAGCAGCACCATTTTGCTAATGCATTCGGCGGTAAGTGCAAACAGCAGTAGCACATCTCGTTTCTTTCAATAACACTTTTCATTGGTGGGGTACCGTTTTACGAGCCCCTCCCTTTTGTAATAATACGTGTTTGGTTTTGGTGACCTCTGAGTAACTGAAAGGGAATACGAATATACTTGCATTCAGCTTTGCATACAGTTGTTGACGTCAGACGTTTCAAATTGAATATTTCCTTCAACTGAGTGCTTTTTCTTGCTTCCAGCGTACTCTTAAATTGCTCATACTTCGGTGGTAAACCAGTAGAATCAAATACGAGGCCTGAAGCCTCAATAATATATATTGTATTTAACTTATTTAGAATGATATTGGAACATTTGAGACTTCTAATTGATAATTTAAAAAAGTTGTTTATAATTTCTCCGTCTTTGGCCTAAAGTCTCCGTAAGTAAAGATGTTTTGAGATGGAAATGTACTGGTTCTAAGAAAGTCTGATAAGACGTTGGTGAGATGAAATCAATATATTTTACAGACGTATTCATGTATTTGGCTTCAAATATATAGAAATCTATGTCTAAAAATGTCCATTCAATGATTCAAACTTTTGACCACGCAATCGAGAATGACGTATGCCTTAATACAACATAAATAATTATAATCGAAAACATGTTGTCCTGTCCGCACAAAGAATATCATTAAGCTATATCCGTACTGTAGTTAGCGCATGTTATTGTGTTTTATTTTTTAAAATAAAATATATTAAAAAGTGAAGTAATCATTTATCATAAGAGCAAGATATTATTTATTATAACTTTTGCTTTTTACATCAATTGAAATCAACTTAAAAGCTAAAATATCAAATATGTGTTTGTCGAAAAATATCTCGATTGACCCTAAGTTTACAAGAGCTTGTACTTAGAACCATTCTGATCAAAAAATGTAAATATCACCACCTACGTATAGTTTGATTCTTTTGTGTGATTTTTGACTAGTTGTAAATGTTTAAATTAATAGTTACAGTTCGTAATAAGAAATCTTCTGTTATTTGAGATCCACAGTTTAATACATTGCAACATTAGCAACCCAGTCTTTGTTAACTGCTCCTAAGCCATTCCTGACAATCATTTAGAAGCGTTTAACACTTCTGTGTTACGGGCACTCATATTAAAAAGTGCTAGTCTACGGAATTGGAGATTTGGTATTTCTATATGCACCCTTGGACAAATTGCATTATTTTTTCAATTAAAAGATAAAACATAACATATAAAACTTCTTAAAAATCTTTCAAATATTATCATCTCATAAACCATAATTTAGCGTATAGCTTTTTCGTAGTAGACCCACGATATGTTATCTCTGCAAAATATAGTATTTTACGTTCTTGCTACGTACTCTAAGTTGATAGATGAAGCCTTCGATTGAATAGAATTGTTTTATATATGAATGCAACGTCTTGAAGTCATTTTAAGTTTGGTTAGAGCGTATCAACAAGAACCACGACTTAAATAAGTGCTTCCATAATACGACGTATAAATTGATAGTAAATCAGGAAACATATATTGCCATATAGATTATCCACTTCATTACTCAGACATCTTGAAATAATAGTAAAAGAAATATTTAAATGGTAAACATAAATCAATTATTATAGATTTGTACATAAGTATTGTAAATTTTATAAACATATGTTTAACAATAAGACACTTTCCGAATGTACTCAATAGAAAGACATTTAGAAATATTCTTTTACTGATACAGAAATATCAACATTTTACTTAATTCTTTAGACGTTCATCTGCATTAGCATTTTTTTTTTGGTGGAATTTTTGAGTTATCTTAGTACTGAATCAGATAACAAACCATATGATCAAACAAACCGTTTTCTATTGTAATATTATATTATAGTATTGTTTTATCTGTATATTTGTATTTTACTTTGTGTTAGATAGTATTCAGTTCATTTTATATTTTATGGTTCATCGGAGATAAGAATAAGAAATTGCATATTAATATAAATTACTTTTCACTATTTTATGGCGAATCCCGAAATCCCGGTATTGACATTAAGTCGATCCAGGAATTACGGGATTGACTAATTGCTCGGGATTCCGGGATTGGAAGCCCTAACTGTATCCACAAAGCTCTATATTTTACCCCTAGTACATATTATGCTTAGTTATTTGAAATACCGTGACAGTTTTAAATGTGTTATAAATAATTGCACTTTGTCTTAAATAGTATTCACTTGGTACACTTTAACTTTTATTTCAATAATTTGCACTTTCGATTAGACAGTATTAACTTAGTACATTCAAACTTTGATTTTAATAGTTTCCACTTAGCCACAGATTTTTATAACAAAGTGAATTAAGTTGTAGTAGGTTATGTTAGAGTTGGTCTGATTTGATTGTGTAATGTATTCTAATGCGTGGAGCAAAGACAATATAGGCGGCCTAATATAGGGTAGAAGAATAAGTGACACTTACTTCATAACAGCTTCGTGCAACTGTCGATTTCAAAGTGTGAGTATTTATATTGAGTGAAAACTTTTTTATCTATGTGAAAATATTTTTTTGTAAGTAATATATTACTTCAATGTTAAAATATATTTTATTATGTGGGATCACTTTATTTTTAGTGAAAGAATTTGTTCTTTGTGGAATGAATATATGTGATGTTTGTGAGAGTAAGTTTTTAATTACTTTATAACACAAAGTGCACGCACTCTCTCTTCTTCTGTCTGTCTGCGCACCGTTCGCATCAAGCGTATCGTTCAAATGCTGAAAGATAGCACTGCCATTTGGTAATTATTTGTATTTCATTACGTCACAACTTTGTTATTAATTATAACATATAGGGAAACAAGAATATGCTTACATTTCGGAAGACCACATTTGAGAAATTTCAAAAATATATGTGCACAAAATCCCAACATTTTGTATAGTATAAACAGAATATATTTTTGTATCTTATGTTCAAATGTTTCTTTGTTAAAATACCGTACATATTGATGTTATTGCAATTACATAAAAACGAAATCGAGCGGTTGATTAAAAACATTTTTTTTTATATATTTATGGTCTTCTGGGATCTTGGTTGTTTTTCTTGTCCCGCGGTAGTCGAAATTGAAAACACAGATTCTCGGATTGGGAACCGAACTGAGAACTTTAAAATATTACGCAAGAGACATTATTAACATTTTGAATACCAAAGAAGCTTCTTGTTATGCCCTTGATTGAAAATTAAATTAATTTTTAGATTTCATTTTTTGAAAAGATGTGAAACGTCAATAAAAAACGCGAAATAAACTTGAATTAAAGATGAACTAAAAACTAAATATCTGATTTGTCATTAGTGTGTCAACAAGAATTAGTAGGGTTTTCTGTCATTTCGAGATAATTTTAATTGTTTTCCGCCGCCTAAAAAATATGAATCGTCAAAATAAAAAAAAACTTTTAATAATTGCACTCTCAAAGTATTTGTTTACACTATTGTACTTTTATTTAAATGAAAATAGTAAAGTTTTCAAGCTTGTCTAGCAAAGAGTTGACAATAGTTTTTCAGAAATGCTTTTATTTACTTTACGTCGTGACTAGATGAGGGTTTATTTTATGTTAACGAAATTTGATATCTGAACCAAAATCGTAGAACAAAGTATTTTTAAAAAAGTCATGCTGACGGAATTTGAAATGACATACACGGGATCCATCAGTGTAGTCAACGATGAAAAATATCAAATTTAGTCAGTGTTCAAATATTAAATCTGAAAATTCCAAATTGCTGGGATCGAAAAAGTTAACCGGAACGCAATTCTTGTTATTATAAAACATATAAACTTAGTAGACAAAAATATATCAATATTCAAATTGGTGCAATTTATGTATTGAAGTATTCACTTTTGATAATGACATAATGTGTCAGTTAACATGATTAAGAAATAAATGCGTAAAGTTTCCCTTAATTAATACTAAAATAAGGAATTGTTAGAAACATAACAATTGTAATGGGCCCATCGTCAAAGGGCCAACGTCGTTGGCTTTGATCGTGGCTCTCACGTGTTTGAATCACAGTATGGACAGTTGTATGAATTGATTTATGGGTCTCTGATCAAAGACATGGTTGTCTTTCAAGTCTAAAATCCTCTTCCATCCGTAATCATTCTTAAATACAGGGTTTTTCCTGTCCTAGCATTATCTTTATATTCTTACTCTATTCAAACAAAGAGGGTTGAGGAACTGAGAAAACAAGGAAAACTTCTGTTGAGATAATCTCCACTATGAGTCCACTGTCGGGTTCGTCGTGTAGTGGTTAACATCGTAGTCTACGGTTACGGATGCGTTGGGTTCAAGTTCTGGTACTAACAGTTTCAAAAATTGTTTTTTCAAACGACTTATAACTTTCTGTTCGTATCCCTATTCAGTCGTAAAATAACTGGGCAAAATATAGCTCGAGCAACTGAGTAAAAGCCGTTCTCGTAAAAAACTTCTTTTGAGATACCTCCATTACGAGGTCATATACTCTACGTTTGGAAAGAATATGGTTTAAAAAATTAATGTACCCACTCGCAACAAAGCTTACTCTACACTAAATAACATTAAATTAGTTTAATTTCTCAAGGATTTCTAAATCTGAAGCGATTTCGCTCTAAACTTTACCAAATTCTCTTGAAACCTAGTGCCCATAACCCATAAACCGTCGATATTAATAACACCATTTACTCAATCGATTTACCGTCAACTGTAATTCCAAAACAGGACATGTACAAATAGGATTAGTTTACCGGGCAGTTTCCAGCCGGAAGTCGTGACAAATGGGGGGAAGGGGGTTCGAGTCTCGAACTAACGGTTTCCGGAAGTGATTGCGCCCCGCAGTTTAATTAATTGTTGCCAAGTTCAAGTTGCTTAACCACAGACATGAAGTTGCATACAAGACTGAGGTGGCTTGCTACTAGCTACGAGAATTGCCTGGTAATATATTAATTTTGTCATAATATACTTACTTGCGCAAGTTTCTCTGTGATATTATGTTCGGGTGTGCACAGTTATATTACATTTTTGTTAGAATGAATATATTGCATTTACTTACTGTCAGTTTGAGCTCATTTGTGAACTCAAATGTCTGAAAGTCCCTAAAGACGAAACCCGAGTCGTTAGTGAAGAAATGCATGTAATGTACAAAAATTGAACAATTCAAATTTAATATTCCATTTTCTCAACAAAAACGTATTAATCATTTCTGAACTTCACGTAAGCAACTATGACATAATACTGGTAGACTTTAAGATACATTGTAACACAAATGACTTTCACCATGTGTAATATATAATATCGTGGACCCAACTAAAGAACCGCTTTGAAGAACCAATTTTTTACTGTCATCAAAACACTCTTGTAAACATTTTTTTTACCGTTACCGCTCCCAATGCTGAGCATATTATAGACCCTTAATGAAGGCATCTTAACAGACTTTTTCTACGAGAACTGCTTGTTACTCAGTTGCTCAACCTCACTTTTTCGAGTAGAGTAAGGATAGGAGGATAGGGCTAAAACCCGCTTCTGCACTCTGCTGTTTTCAAATGCCATCGATAAGGAGAGGCCTGTGGTGTCCTTCACTTGGTCGCTCCAGTGAGTTGGGAAGTTTCCGCGTCCCCTTCTGCCTTCGACCTTCCCTGCAACGACGAGCCTCTCAAGATTTTTGGTAGGCTTGCTGGCGATCTGGCCAAAAAACCCAACTAAGCGACTTGTATAAACAGCGGAAAGTATATCCGGAATTTGTACGGTTAGGGCAGGACAAGTGGTCAGCTAGCCGTTGGAAAGAATTTTAGACATCGCAAACATCCATACTTATGAAAGGAAATCCATAAATCTGTTGAAAAATAAATTTATAAAACTGTCCACATCGGGATTTGAGCCCGAGTTATCCGTAACTGAAGCCAACAACGTTGACTACTGCAAACATTGTAGATTATAATTCAATTAGCACGCAATGACGTCAAAAAATGCAAAAATTGCGAGTGTAATGTTTTAACCAACTCACCCGTACTTATTACACCATGATCTTAGCTTAAAGCTTAACCATGCATTGTGTCTTTGTGTCAGTTGTGTGTAAGAGGATAATTCAATGCGCAACCATAAAGTGGGTGCGTGGAGCTTAATTCAATGGCGAGCCAATAAACATATATGTATGACTACACTACTGGCATGGTGCATTATGTAGCTACAGTGGAAATAGGATGCTCTTGCAACTATCTTGTTTACTGCATCCCAAGCTTATAAATTGCTGCATTAGACATGTATACATCAATCGATGTTATGATGATTTAACCTTTTAACCGCCCGTAGGTGTACGTATGGCGGTACTTAGTACGCCACGAATTTATTGCAAAATAAAAGCTTCTGAATATATCGTTTCTAAAAATGTATTTATAAAAACTTACCAGGGTTGTCAGAGTTTTTTATTCCGGTGACAAAACTTTATTCAATTTATATTTCTAATAGTAAAAACAAATTCTGTGACGATAATCCTTGTGGTTGTGTGCTAAATATATTTGTATGTTCTATAGAATTTATTTACGTTAGTAAAATCTCGTTTAAAGCGGAACGTCCAAAGACGTCATTTTTGTATGAGCGGCGTTCCCATTACGGAAACATTCTATGACATCAATTCACTTAAGTTTAATTACCAAATTTATATTTGAAAATTTTAATAAATACAATAAATATTAAAATACACGCCAATACTACTCGAAGGTGTGGAATTGAATATAATTCTTAGAGACCGTAAAGGGTTGGCTATAATTTTGTAAATATCAACGAAAAACAATGATTCGTTTTGTACTACTTCAATATCTTTAATAACGATCAAGATCGGTTTCGGTCATTGCGAGTGTTATCAAATGAAGAAAAATACATCATTGTTATTTTTACACAATTGAGTGTGACTTATTACTAGGTACATATAAAATTAGTTCAAATCTTCGATTCTGTAATCAAAAATTACTAAATATAAAAAATCAACAAGGTTAGAAAGTTACAACGATTTTAAAAATATTTCTTTTATAATAATTGACAAAATTAGCAAAAAACCAATCAAAAAATTTAAGAACCACTTAAATAGTAAGAAATATAAAACACCTGGAAAGTGATTGTAAATTATGTTTCAAACAAGACTTGAGCTGTAATTTGAAAATTTTAACGAAGATCAGGAACGGATTATTTAATGATGAATTTTCTCGCGCTCTTAGCAATCATACTTTAATTCTTTTATAATTATCAATGAGCGAAACCGGTCGTGTTATTTATGAAAAATGTGGCATTAATAAAAAAATGTATTTTTATGAAGTGGCTTTTTTTTCAATAAAACACAATATTTTTTACTAAAGTATTACCAACATCACTTGGCTGCTAGTGAGGGCACCACCATCGCGTTATGACTGTTGTCATATCCAATCAAAATTATTTGTTTATTAACAAATTTTAAAGACATAAATGAAAAAAAAATATTTTATGTAAATAACATATATTTATTAAAACATTAAAAAATATAATTAAATGACAATATAATTTTTAATACTGTCTTAAAAATATTTTTATATGCTTTCATAAAAAGTGTTAAAATTGTGTATAAAAATGCAATTACAACGTTATCAATTCAAATTTCATATTGAAAATGATTTTCCACAAAGTAACAGCTATAGAATATTTAAAGAAATATATAAAATGTCTTTATAAAAATACAGAAGTATTTAATAACGAGTAACTTGGCAACACTATTACTAAAATTTGATTTTTTGTAATGGCGGCAGCTGTAACCGATGAAAATTATTGGTTATTTACTAGATTTTTTACGTTTGCAGAGCTGACAAACGTTACATAGATTCATTTTGAACTATATTTAGCATGCCGTGGCCACTTATTTCTTCTGAATTTTCAATAACAAAACTGTTTATTGGCATGTACACTCGTGTTTGACAGTTGCTAAGGAATAGTGTCTACCTAGAATAAAACTGAATATTTATAAATCAACAAGAAAAAGATTTTTTTGATAATATAACACTATCTTTACGTTCAAACAATAATTTTGCAAAAATAAATCACAATTGATATTTTAGTACAACATTATCTTAACGTAAAAACAATACTCGAATATTTTAGCAATGGTTATCAAAAGTAGACATGAACTTTCTTAAGAAATTTATTTTGCATAAAATGGCAATTGGAGAAATTTATCCTAGAGTGAGAATTTTAGTTCAAAATTCGGCGGCGGCCAAGTAATGTTGGTAATACTTTAATTACCACATTTTTATTATTGTTAGTTCCTGATAATTATAAAAATATAGACATAGTACAAAAAAAAATAGATGTTCATTTGACAATGACTTTTCTCCAAGAATTGACAATTAACAATTTAAAAGTGACTAACGGTTTATTTTTCAGTTGTTTTAATCCAGGTACACACACGACATATGCTTGCACGGTGATGTATAATCCACGATATGGTATATTATATAACCCTACATGTGTTTTAATTGTCAGTTACACATTTGTGGTGATGATAAACCGTACGCTAACACATTGACCTATCTACCGAGTTTGCATCCCCTATAATAGGCATATTGGGAGATTAACCACAGCATTGTGCATCTATCTACAAGGCCTCAATGCATTTATGCCCCAATAGATCTATTCAGTAGACTAACCGTCACGGCCTGGATCTTAGATCAAAGGTTTTGATAGTTTGGTATTTGGATTGATAGCATTTAGCCAACAGTTTGAAACTCTGATAACAATACTCCATTTCAATAGACATAACCAATCGCTTCAATCAAGAAAGCTTTTGAATCTAATTAATTTAATCACACAACTATTCTGCTTATTAACTGCGGTAAAACCATTTATCGTTTTTCTCTTTGATTTGACATGAATTAGTTATAAAGTAAATCACATTATATATCAATAATAGGTAGACTTATGAGAATGACGTCACTTTTGGTAATTTTGCCATAAAAAGAAAAAACATACCGTGTATAAGAACGCTTCAGTGGGACCAACAGCAAACGTCGCAGATGCTCTTCAAAACATATTACTTTTAGCATATCTGCTCCCCATTCTGAGCATATGGTCATCACGTGGTTCCTCCAAGATTTTATATCTCCCGCCAGTCTTTTTGCCTCCTCCCAGGTCATCAATGGCCTTCCAGGGCAACGGAATCCATCCGGAAGCACAGTATACGGTTACCCTGCGCTTTGATGATGTCCCATGACTCGCAACCATAAATCAGCATTTATTAGTATAGTAAATTTGAATGAAATTTTTCAATGAAATTTTCATTGAATATATCGTTGCTGTTCTGGAAGGAAACACCAACTCAAAATGTTGCTAATTTCAAATTCTACAGTATCAAAGAGAACACTTATTTTTATGAATGCTTTTACTTAAAAACAGTTTTGTACCAACAAACAAAATAAAAATGGCTTACCATTTCAAACATTTGACAAACTTCAAAGTCCAATTACTCAAAACTAATATTTTTCAGTCAGCGTCTTCTTCCGGAAAAACGACGATATAATATGTTTATGGTCCTGAAAGTACAAGTCCATCAACTCTTATTCTAATGGTATTTTGTTATATATATTAAAAATGCTAATAAGAATAATTAAAATGATAAATTTATGGAGAGTATAATTATTATTGGTGAAAAACTGACTTCAGAATTATAAGATAATTTAATAATTATAAGCTGCTGGATGAAAAGATGTGATACTTTAAAGATACCCATTTTACTCGGGAATTGATGGGAAATGAAAACATATAGAAAACTTACATAATGTATTACTTATTTTTTTCTTTTTGTTAACAGATAATTTATGTATGCTTAACCTTTTCATATTCATGGTCTAACAACCAGTTACTTCGGCCTTTAAACCATTCAATAGGTCATACAAATAGGTAATACAAAAAAAATTGAAAATTATTTTCATTGTAAATATAATACTTATACATATAATTGAAAATTAAAAAAACATTATGGTTTAAGTCATGTATAATTAATCATAATTTGAAAATCTCGTCAATTTTACCATCGAAAAATACAAAATTATTGTATATTTAGTATAGTATTGTAACAATCCGAGATGCATGTTGTTCTGTATACATCCTTTTTGATTCAAACGGCACTGAGATACGTTTCGAGCTTGTTCTAGTATTAAAAATTGCAAATTTTACGTCTTTCGTTAATTTCGCACAGTTTGATTATGTATTTCAGGTTTTACACACAAAATATGACGTAAAATAATTACTTAATTCTACATTAAACCATATTTACAACTTTTTAAATTTTCTTTTCGCTTTATAAATGCGTTTCTGTGACTAAACTCACGTGGTAACAAAATGTGACTGCATGAGATCCGAAGGGATGTTTTAAGAATGAAAACGTTAAGGTTAAAATACTAACAATTTCAGTGAACATTGTCGTCTTTTAACTTTTAAAAACATGGTTAATGTATTACAATATAAACGAATTTATATTGCAAACGTGAATTGTGGCGAAGAAAACAAGAATATAATTATTGGAAGATAGATAATATTCAATATTATCGAATGTAATTATAAATACATACTATAATATAATCCATTTGTGTAATTTAAGCCAGAGTATCAGCTTTACTATGTACCATCTGAAATAGCTAAGTAATATAAGTTATACGTAAATATTTTATTTTCAAATCGTTCAAAAAATAAATTTAATAATTACAGTACCACGGAGAAAATTAATCAAAGGTGACTTTCTGACGTAGTCATAAAACCTTACAATCCACCAATGTAAGTAATCAATCAATATTCGAATCCGATACAAAATGAACATGCGAATACCTGTAAGCTTTCTACGATTCGTGTAACAACGCTGGCAAAGCTTCGAATCTCAATCCCTCAATCCATTAGGCCTGATTTAGAGTTTAAATCCCTCCAACATTGCCCCTAGAACATATTGCAAAGCCTTTCCTCTATTGTAATGACTGTAATTCATCGAGTTTGAAAATTATCAATCTAAGTGCCGATTACAAATTTCAAACGTAAAGGTTTTTGAAACCTAACGTATTTATTTGTATAAATACGTTAACCCTTAAATGCATACTGTACTTTATAAAGTACAAAGTATGGTTCATTTTTTTTTGCAAAACTGAAATAGATTTTAATGTTTATTTTTGTATCCATAGATATCAATATTCCATTTTTTTATCATATATCGTGGTGACACGCGGTTGTTCGTTTTTATTTGCAATCAAACAATGCAAGATGGAGTTTTTGAAATTCTTGATAATGGAATGTATGATAAAACTATAAAACGCGAATATTCGATTAATAGTAAGGTCATACTATTGATATTAGATGCTTTATATTTATAGTAAAATGCATTATATTTTGTGTGTAAATACGACTATCCGTATAAAATAAATTAATAATTTGTCGAACGTTATTTATATTGTTTTAAATTCATATAAATAGTCAAAATTATTACTTTAAAAAAATAAATTATTCCTTCAATTTAAACATCATGCCATACGTTTTGTATAAATACGATTTAGTGCTTTCTACGAACCAATCTGACACTGATGATATCGTATGTATACTGACAGAACGCGTTATGTCGGTTTTTGATGATTTTCTTTTTTAAATGTCAAAATTTATGCAATTTAAGGCTTTACGTACTGGTAAAACGTATAATGTCATTTGATATGACGGCTTTGAAAACAAATTCTGGCATAAAGCATGTTATAACTATATCTCTTCGAATTATGTGATTTGTATGTCAAAAAAGTAATTCTTTTAATGCAATTTAAGAAAGAAGCAATTGTACTTGAGAAAGAGAGTACTTTGAGAAAAATAATAGTGCTTTAAATGCGATTATTTCAGGACTCATTTGAATGACTTAATTCCTGTCAGTATATTCTTGATATTGTCTTACAAATTGAAGTAAAGCTATTTATTTTGAAATTGAAATGTCAATTACAGATTGGTAGTAAATGATACTAAATCGATTTAATTATGTTGGGTTCCTAAAATAATTTAAGATTGAAATCAAATTGATTGTAGTTCTTACTAATAATAGCACTGTTTTTGAATTTATTTTTTAAATGTTTAGTCGAAATTGACGATAAACGCTTCAAACAATGTTTTGAATGCGATTATCTCAGAACCTGTTTTTATGACTTAATGTCTTTTCTCAGTATAACATCGAATTGTATTCAATATTTTTTTTCACAGTACTACATATATTATTATAAAGTAAAGTTCCGTACGTTAAATATGTGATATCACGTCGAACACATAGATTAAACACTTTACGTGTCAAACTTGATGACACTTTTGAAAATCACATTCAAACATACAAAAGCCGTCGCGAAAGATGAAAAATCTTGTGTTTCTATAGAGAGCGTACAGTTGTTTGTAATGAGCTGACGTTGTGACGATCCCGCTGGCATTGGTTTGGATGTCATGCGTATACAACGTCAAACGGGACCATCAGCTATCAATACATTTGATGCTTCAATTGTTTTAACAGCATCTGATGAAGAGAAACAAGGCGATCATTAACCACTGATAAAAATTATCTGAAGACCACATATTGATTTCTATAATCGTTTCATTTAAAACACTATGAATGAAATAAACACGTATATTTTCTAAAAAAAAATACTATGTGACATGGATACATAAGCACATCAAATCTCTCCCTCACTAAATGGTTGAATAAATAATTTATAAAATAACTAATAAGTAAAAAGTAAACATTGATCATTTGAAACTGATGGTTAGTAATATTGAATGTTTAACCGGAAACTTTGTAATCAAACGGAAAATAGTTGAAGGTTATGTTTAACTTTAAAACAAGTATCATCAGCAATTTTCGTTGGATTGCCCAAAATTACTCTACTATTCCAATTTACGATGCTTTATTGTATAATGCCCTATCAAATGTAAAAGATTTACATATGTGTTTTTCATGGATTTGGGAAATTAATTGTACTAAAATATTGTCAGAATTTTTGAATTATTGGGTGCCCTTGTCTTCATACAAATTTGTGTTCAGCTTTTATGTATTCTGGTAGTCATACTTCATCTAAAGTATATTTCATGTTTGATCGAGGATTTATTATCCATTTTTTACCTCTCAGTCATATACATCAGGATATTTCTTTTAATAGTTTCACCGATTCCAGAAAAATGAGGTTGAACATTTAACCTTCTCGCTTTTATATTTCTTCTTATGCAGTCGCATTTCGTTACCGTCTTAGTTGTATCATATAAAAGCATTTATAAAGCGAAATGACAATTTCAAATAGTGACGTATGGTTTTATATAGTATTAAGTACTCAAACTATGCGAAATTATCAAAAGACGCAAGAATCGAAATTCTTCAAACCAAAACAACCTTGAGACGTGTCTTGGTACTGTTTAGTTTAAAAATGAGGCACGTCAGCTTGTGCTACACCCAAAATATGACATAAAATAATTACTTAGCACTACATAAAACTATATTTCACTTTCTGAAATTGTTATTTCATACGGTAATGAAACGTGACAGCGTGAGATCCAAAGAGATTTTTTAACACGGAAACGGGAAAGTTAAAACACTTAATGATCCGAACTATAGCAGAATAAAAAAATCAGCAGAGACAGCGCACATTCTAAGGTTTTACTGCATGCATTGTGCCACATGACGATTTCGTCTCCAACACCTCATCTTTATTCTTCACTGGTATTACTGAAGGAAAAAATCTGTAACAGAATACACCCGTCCGATGGAATGGAGCAATCTCGTTTTACGGTGTACGTAAAGTTTATTACGACATTCGTTGCCTAATTCGATTCCTCTACAACGTAGAGTCGTAGAGCCGTAGACTCTTCCCATACCTATACTGGAATTACTCGCCGCCTCTACGATGAGTGTGTCCCGAATTTAATTAATTATTTAATTAGGCAAGCTGAGAAGTTTTTAAGCATTAAATATATCAAATTGGTTCGGGGAGTCTTTAGATTGTGATATATTTCTCATTAAAAAATATACATTCGACTTATATAGATTGAATTGGCACTTACTTATAATAGGATAAAATATCAAAGTATTCAGTTATACAAATTTTTTTTAAACTAGTTGATACCGTTTTAGAAGAGATAAACAATATTATATCATGTGACTTCTAACTTATTCCAACATCATAACTTTTATTTAAAATTAAAATATTTAATGTACTAATTGCGTTTTTGGATAAAGACCTAACCAAATAAGTTCATAGTATGTAAATCGTAAGTTTGTTTCGACTCAACTATAATACATTGTGACATAATTAAAACGTATCAGACATATTAATTTAATCTAATTCATTTTGTTGATAATATCGATTAGTAATATATTATTATTTTATTTGTAACTTAAGACATCGACTGATGGACATGGAAGTGTACAAAATCTCAATAATCCAAATTTGATATTGAAATTCCATCAAGCACCCTCAGTCGCTGTCTCAAATTATTTGTAATTCATTATATCTAACTTATAATGGAGTTCAACTTAATGTACGCAACCAATGTTATCATGCTCTATTAAGTGTTTCTAATCAGGCATAGTGAGAAATTATATCAAATTAAGGTGTTACTTGCACATTTCTTATACATATTTTAAGAATTTTGTAATTTTGTAAAGGTTTTTTTTTCTCCTGTAAAAAGTTTATTTTCTTTAAAAGGAAAGTATATATTACGAAACTTGATTGAGTGTTTATTCCATATTCATGACACATAAAAACTGTTGTTTGCTTTAACTTAGTAAAAGTCACTAGTTACTGAACAACTCTCTTTAAAAGAGAGATGAATCTATTGTAGCAATTCATTGATTCAAATTTTTACTGTGTGTGTTGAATATTTTACGTATTGACGTCGATTTTTTATAATAAATGTAGGTTTTAAGCTTTCACTAAATAAACCACGTACGAGTGCAGTGAAATAGGGAATTGTTAATATTTCTTAGGTTTGTTTGTCATGTGTTTGCCGAATACGTTTCAGATTTAATATAATTTAAATTTAGCTGCGTAATAAATGAATTTATCAGCATGTACAATTTATCATTTTAAAACAAACAAATTCTTTCGTAATCAAAACCTACGAATCGCTGTAATAAGACGGCTAACAAATTCGATAAACAAAATGTTTTCAAATCGTGATTTATTGAATCCTCCTGTATTTTAAGCCCATGAAATAGTATCGAAAAATATCGTGGAAAATTTGGCCCCTGATCAAAAATTAACTTTCGATATCGGGATTAACGACCATCCCCGAAGTGGCTCGGTAACCTTCGGCTGCTGACCCGACGACAGTTTACGAGCGAAAAGAATTACCGACACTCCGAAAAGTAGCGTATTATTCATTTACAAATATTTTTACGCAGCGAAATAAATAAATAACATTTAGTATCATCATTTTAAATAATTTAATTTAATTTTTATTTTTAAGCATGCCTGTTTCCAATAAAGAGCATAATTAAGACGTCTAATAAAGCATCTTAAAACAGGTCATTTTAATAGAAACATGTTGAAGAAGTACTAAAAAATTGTGTTTTATTTTTAAAATATTATATAATACCCTTCCACCAAGAATTCGTAGTTAACACCATGAATGTAATTAATAGAAATAGTTGTTATTCAGTCTCTTTTTTTTAAGGAAGAGAGATAAAAAGGTCTAGTAGATAGTGGAAAAGACTAATAACCTATCGTTATCACTACGAATTGTTTTAAGTATCGATGTGTGAAAAGTAAACACAAACATCTTTCTATACAAATGCAAATACTTCATGGAAATGCCCGTAAAGGGATTCGAGCTCGTGGACACCGCAGTCAAATAGGACAGACGTCCAAGAGTCTTGACTATTCGACTATCGGATACAAAAAGTAACAAAAAATAAACAAAAAACGACTTATTCAGACTTAGCGGCCATGATTAATTAGTTATTCCTGGAAAAGTTAAGGACATCATAATATGACAAGTTCATGTTTAAGCAAAACATTTACACATTACCCCAACTTTTGAGGAACAATACCACATTCAAATCATAAATACCACTAAATATGTTTTCACCAGTAATAAGACTTTGTAAGCATTCGCGTACAAAAAATCCTCCTTGAGTTTTTTATAAAAGTCAAGTCCCTACCTTTTGGATTTAACTGTATTTATATACTGATATCCTCGACTATAAGACACCATCAATTATAAGACGAACCCTTATTTTGTAATAACAGTAGTAAAAAAATTATCACGAAAATTTATATTGAGAAATTTATAGGTAAATTATAAACCGACTTTCTTTCCATCACCGGATTCAATGTGTGATTTTTGTGAATCATTATTTCCCAAGTCTTTCTAGAAAATATATTATTTTACGTTTTTGACAGCGATCGTCATTGGTTATAAAATTCAGAGATTGTAAAATAGTTGTCAAAACATGCGTCTTATAATTGAAGAAGAACGGTTTTTATTAGGGCATCCAATCCCAGACCCCTTTTCTGATCCTGGAATTTCGGGATTGACTTTTTTTCAATCCCAGGATCCCGGGATATAAAAAAAGCCAGGTTTTCAAATTTGAAATTGTCAAAAAATTGTAGGTCCTATTTATCACGATAAACCGTCTAAATTAAGCCACGGAAATAAATATAAATATCCTCATACAAAATAAAAATAAAACCTCGAGAAAATGAATTTTCAGTTAATACAAAGTAGGTTCCTAAAAACGCATAAAAGAACATTATACCTAGATTTCTATAAGATGACTTTATTTATTAACTAGGTATCAGAATATGAATACAAAATAATAATAATTATGAACACATGCAATCAGACCAAAAATGTTTGTAAAATATGTAGGTATCTAGGTATCTTCATAATTATGCAAAAAGCATTTCCATGCAGAATCTTGGGCGTTTATTTTATTCGATTGTTTTGTATTTTATTAGTAATTGAAGACATGTTACAGTTAAATGACAAAAAATCTTCACTGCCGCATCTAAAAATTGAATAGTGGTCAACTGTTTTTTGTAGATAATGATACAAAAAAACAATAAATTATCTGTTCCTGTCCGCTCGCGAAATATGAGTGTGAGAGAGAAGACAACACATGTATCAATTATGTTTAAAATATATTAATCGAACATACCTAGGTAAAACTTGACAACTTAACCAGTGTCAGAGTACTTTGATTTTAAAATGAATCTAGAACACTTTGAATACGTAATACAAATAGTATTAGATGTATATTTTAAGACAAAAATAACATAAAAGTAAACAATCTGTTTACTTCCTTCCTTGTGTTGCCAGTAATATAGTTTTTTGCGTTTGTGTTCAAAACTATGTTACATTTCAAATTCATTATTTACTTAAATTACACATAATAAAAAAACAATGATTGAAACAAATTATTCCATATTATATTCACGCCAAATATACGGCATCCCGTTACGACCTCCAGACTGTGAAATAATTAAATTTTAGCCTGCGAATTTTACTAAGCCTCCAAGAGTTTCGACTAAGATATATTTTATATATAGTCTGCTAATTGTTCATAACTAAATTGTGAAGAAAATGGACCAGACTGTTAAGTCTAGTCTACAATGATCACATTAACATATTAAAACTAACCAAGTTTACGAACGCATAGTAATTTGAAATTATACGAAATATATTTTTAAAAACAGATATTCTTAGCCGGTTACGTGGTCACGTGGTCGACGAACTTAGGCGTTAGTCTTATTCAATTACAGTGTCCAAAGGTTTGAATCCCCGTACGGATATTTTCATGAATTGATCAAAAGATTGCTAACATTTACGGTGTTAACTGTAAATTCTTGCTAAAAAAATGTTATATACATCAAATCAGTTGATAATGCCCGGGATGAGCGAAACTGGTCCTGATCATTATAAACATGTGGAAGTAGTAAAAACAAATTGTATGTCATTTAAAAAAAAAAGATATAATATAAATCTTAACAAAGCTATTTATTTCAATTGTTGAGATTTTGTAAATTTCCGAGTATTTCTTCAATAATGATCCGGGATTCGCCTTTCGGCATCTTCAGCCATTATATAAAATCTCAACAATTCAAATTTGATATCGAAATTCCATCTAGCACTTCCAGCATTCCTCAGTCGATATCTTGAATTAAGGCTATTTATATTAAATTGAGTGTTAATAATTACAAGATATATAAACAATCGTTTCAATAACTATGACAAGAATTAACAAATCAGCAAACAAATAATATCTACACGAAATTAAATAGTCTACAATTAAACAATTCATATTCATTATCAGAAAAAGAAAATGGGGAAAATTGTACAATAATGTTATGAACTACTAAAACATCTTACAAAGAATTAATGAAATATTAAATAGTTTATTATCATTGACTATAAGTAGTACATAGTAAATTTGGAATGAAGAATTTTTCAATCAGTTCCTAATTGAGAATATAAAGATATACGAAAAACGAATTTAAATAAATATTGACAAGTTACTTGATAAATATGTATGGATTAATGATACAGATTAAGCAAACCAGAAAATAATTTATTCATTCGATAAATTTGAATTTCTATGATATTAACATTCATTTTCACAAATCTTATCATAAAAAGAGGGCGTAGGGAGAGTGGTAATCTCAATATTAGTACCATCTACCTATCTTTAAGCCATTCAAAAAAGATAGATTGAGTGACTGAATATTAATCAGTTTTTGTTAAAAAGCTTATGTTAAAATAAAACATTTCGTGAATTTTCATAACATGAAAGTTTAAAGAACACACTCAGTCTTCTCCGCTAATGAACAAACTAATCAAATGTGCGATTTTTATGCTATCCAGTTGGTTGGATTTGTTAATATGATCAACTTTTGCAAGCACTTTTTCGCGGAATTTTTTATCATAAATAAAAAGTAATGCAGGGTCAGTGGTGCAGTGGTCTAGGAATTATATTGACTTTAATCTCAACTTATTTGAAAATATATTAATGGCTATTCTTAATATTTCTACATTTTTGTAATACTGCACTTTAAATATACAAAAAAAGGAGGAAAACATTTGATATAATGTAATAAAATTAGCAAATACTTCAATGTGTTTCATTTTTATGGAAAATCTAATTCATTTTATTACATACTTTAGGGTATATTGGACACACCCTCGCTAGCATTTTTCCGATATATTGAACCTATACTGTAGTACAAAATAAATATTTTGCACTTATTAAATCAGTAGTGTGTTTTTAAAAATACAACAATGCACACGTGAATATTTCGCGCAAAGCTGCAAACTATTACTATATCCACGGGTGAGTTATTAAATATTCACAGCAAGGGTCCAATTTAAACTGATTACAAAATTATATTTCCCAATTGAATATTCCGTTATGTTAACACCCTCCCCCTCCTTCCACTTCTAAACGGTGAGAGATGTTAAACAATACACATAATGAATAATTTTCTACATTTTCAAGTAAACAAAATAAATTAACCTTAATGCCTTCGTTTATATAATTCTCGGTATTTGGATACTTTATATCCAATTGGATTTAATTGTTTAGTAGTTTTTGGCATATGAGTACATAAAATGGAAGAAAATTACAACTTACTCATATAGTGATACATGACGCTGCAAGTTTAAGAAGCGTAATACTTGAGGACAAGTTCTGTTTTGTACCAGATCATTACGTCTACAAATAATAAGTTTTCACCAAACTTTATTATTATCAGCAAAATCGATAACAGTTTTTGAAGAAAAAGATTCGATAAAATGTAACAGTTACGAAACGCGATATTCCCAAACGCACAAATAAATAAATATGTGATTGTAAAAGAAAACAGTCTGCAAACGTGAGAATTATTAAAGCGATATTTGGAAAACACAATATGACAACTAAGGTAGAATATGAATAGAAATGAGGACACAAGTGAAGAATAATGAAAAAGGTCCATCATTCTGTTGTCAGCATCATCATCATCCGTACCTACGGTCTAATTGTGTCACGCATTCAACAATTGGAGATATATTTCTAAACTCAAATAGAGCATGCTGTACAAAAGGAATTAAGTTATCATTTGACTACAATTAATACTCAATACAGTTTGCCATAGCATTGTGGTATTTAAATATATGCACTTGTTTCGTTCACTTTTATCTATGACTCAAGTTAAGGAAAATTGTGCAAACACTTATTCAATTGTGGTTCAAGGAGAATTTATTGTGATATTTTTTAAGACAAATTTTATTTCTTTCGTGTGTTTGAAAATCAAACTAATTATTTGTAGTCCTACATGTATAAGGTTCATAAATATAAGTTGTAATTAACATAAATATCTACATGTATGATACCATGCATAAACCGCAAAACTTATTTGTACACTAAAAACATTTTGATATCAAAGTATTAGGTTCGCAGAAACGTGAAAATGTGATAATTGTATATTGAAACTGTAGTAACTTATACACACATTGTAGCTAGAGCTTCAAATCACGGATTCGCAGTCAGTTATTCAATTCCGTAATTTTGGGATTGATATTCAGACAATCCCGGGATTTCGGGATTCACTGTAAATGCTAAAAGATAACTCATATATCAAATTAAAGCTTCCTGATTAACTACAACGTGTACCTCGGTTTGTTCATGTACATAGTATTTTAATAATAGCATTAAAATTAATATATTTTTTTTACTCTCCCCTTTTGTCATATTTTGTACCAATTTGGAATTAATGATAAAGGAGAAATACTTCTTAAATAGATAAAGGACAATATTTCAAAGTCGAATTGAAAGACATGTCTTCTTTTGGATACCATTTAGTAAAACATAACTTAATAATGAAATAAATAAAATGCAATGTAAAATTCATATATATTTTTTAATATGTAACATTACAGTTGACAACCAATGCGCCAAATATTTTGAAAATTGGAAAATCATACGATATAAACTCGAAGAAAATTTATATAAGTCACTCATGTCCAAGATCAGAAATTAAATTTGAAAAAATCTGAATTTGAAATTGCCCTTGCTGGGACTTGTACCAGGAACCACCTGATCGCTAGAGCAAAGCTCTTACGACTACACCACAGAGACCGACAAAACATTGCGTCTATTTTTATTTTTTCTCTTTTTTTGTAAATGCCTGATTCCCAATAAATAAAAAAAACACCATTCTATTACCCAATATTTTAATCAATCAATTGTGGCACTTACTTGGTAGAACTCTAATATAATAGGATAAAATATACATTAATTACATTCCAAGTGAAGCAATAATGGATACAAATTAAATTTTAAATACAAAATTTAAAACATGAAATTACACTGAACCACCAATCCCGGGTTTCCGGGATTAGAAATTCTGAATCCAAGGGATCGTAAAGATGGTCTGGGACTGGATGCCCTAGTTGTAGCAAGGGGAGACTTTCTTGAATGGATATTGGCAAAGTGTGATAAAAAATATCCCCAATGATAAAAAATTATTTTTTTTATTAAATTTAAATAACGCAATTTTAGAATATCGATATAAAGTATTAGGCGGGCAGAAATATGAAATGGTGATCATAAATCAAAGGCAATTATATAAAACACAAGCCAACTTCAGTCGAAAATGTCGAAGAGCGCTCGGCGAGCAAGTAATTACTTTATCTACGAAACGAATCTAAGGCGGCGTAAGAGCCAAGACGTTGGAAATTATTATTTCAGAACTGAGACAATAATAATGGCGAGGTTTAGTATCAAGCGATGATTTATTTATTTTAACATTACATAGTTGATGCTACAATTCGATAAATCTTTTTATAATAATAGATCAGTTTTTATCGTAATGAATTAAAGAATCGCCAATCTACAATTTCAATTGCAATTATAATCTAGTTGGTTTTTTTGCCGAGTAGTCAATGCTGTTGGTTATTTGTCATATTTAATTGCAATTACGGTATTCCTAGACCCATTTTATTATTTCTGAATTTCGGCATTCAGAACTTCTCAATACCGCGATTCCAAGATTGATCATTAGTGGCATTTAGTATGTTAAATTGTATGTATATTTAAATTTTATTTGTGTCCATTATTGCTTTTATTGGAATGTACGTAAAGATTAAATATTAATTTTTTGTTGGGGCATTTGAATAGTTTTTTTAATGATTAAGAATTAGACAGAGATTATTTATTTTATACTACTTCCACGTTTGTATAATGATGATTTTGGTTTCAATCACCACGAGCATCAGTTGATAACGATTATTGATTTTTAAATACTTCATTTATGAGTTTTTTAACAGCTTTATAGTCATCTGTTTATAAAAAGGGGCATATCAAGAGAGATTAGTAAAGTTCCTAATTCCATGTTTTTATCACTATCCTCTACGACAAAGAGAAGTTTGAGAAACTGAATATCAAACAGTTCCCGATTAATAACTTTGTTTGAGATGCTCCATAAGGAGTCTATGTACTACACATTTCACATGACACAACACGTTTGAAGAAAGAAAAAAAGAAGATTTTAATGGTTTTATGAAAAATAGATATAATAAAAGCGTTAATTTGGAGATTTAAAACATTTCTGATTATATACCTGAAATGAAAAAATCACCAAACTGTTATTTATTTTAAAAGATTTCAATCTAAAATGAACTTGTTACACTCCAAAATATTGATAATTTCCTTTTTACTAACTGAGATGTCTTATAAAACTTCCCTTAGCTTAATATTATTACTTTCGCCTGAAAGAGCTTTCACAGGCAAAGCTTCTAGGAATTCAAAACGAATCTGGCCCCGATTATTCAATCAATATTGATTTTGAATAGTTTCTACAGATAGCTTGAATCTTTATCGTATTAATATCTTAGATGGATTTAAAAGCTTTTATTTATAAAAATATCATCCATATACTAGTGACGTCGTCATGTGTAAATTGAGTTTTCAAAAGATTTTGTCAATTTTAATCAGTTTTATAAATACGTTGTATTTATTTTTTACTATCCAAAACCACAGCTTATTTTTTTTATGATGTTTTTTGGTGAATAAATTTATACCTACTTAAATAACTACCTTATCGCTTTGTATGTGTTTCTTTACTGTCAATTGTGTCACTTAGAATAGTAATGGTGTAACTCCAGTTTTGAAGTTTTGAGAAAATGAAGGTTATATAAAATGTTCTTAGGATTAAATAAAAGATAGAGAGATCAAATAACAACCATTAATAACTGCTTGTTGACCAACTGAAGAATTGAAACGTTAGTGTAATAGTGAAGTCTGTCCAGACACTTCACTCGTATTCTGATATTGCAGGTACTTCACTATTATTCTGAAAAATATCGTTAACTATGGGAATTAAAAAAAAAATCAGTTTTTTTAGGAAATTAGGAGTATATATGGAGGTGCCTCATTATTAAACTAATCGATTAACATCTTTTGAATGTGTTTGAGGTATAAACTCATTTTTCGCTATTTTCGGAGTTACACCATTACTATTTAAAGTGACTCAATTCTTGGTCGAAAGGCATTTTATTTATAAAAATAAAACAAAGCTTCTTTGTAATTATTCCACATTTTTTATAATGATCAAAACCATTGTCATCAGTTGGTGATTCTGATGTTGAGCAGGATGCTGAACACATTCTATAGGAGTATCATTTAATACATTAAGAAAGTCAAGAGCTGCACAAGTCAGTCCAATGGACCAATCGGATCAGACAAATTACCAGGCTAGGAGAGCGAGTAGACCTAAAGTCATTTTCTGCACACTTAAGTGCACGCCACCAAGTCTTGGGCAGTTGCTCCAAAGACACAATTAAAGGGCGGAAAAACTGTAGATAAGCTTAACTCTTGGCACTCCACTGTATATTGCCGTATAAAATTAACGTATGAGAAAGCAGTGGTGGGTGGAGAAGTGCAATGTAGTTGGTAATCCTCACAATGCGCTAGTTATAATGATCGATATTAAAAAAATGAAGTACGTATGTTTCAGAGTTATTTATTTCGTTGTGTTTTAGAATTAAAAGAAAAACTCTATTGAAATACCAATTTTTATATAACGGGTTTCTGACAATGGCGTTTTGTCATTAGTTGTATCGCAAAAGCGTGAACACAATAATGCAAAGACAAATTAACATCTACGTAAGATTTATCTCACTTTTTCGTTATATTTTCACATCACCGTGAGCATTATTTATTTTTATTCATTTTTAAATTTAATGAATTAAAATACATGTCATTACAACTGACGCCAATGAGCACTGCATTTACAGAATAATAATAACAGTACAACAATTATAATGATAACAATAATGATAATAAAAACATTTTTAAAATTGTAATATTCGGTGTGCCGCGAGACAGTCCTAGGTGTGTCGCGACGCAATGCGTCAAAAATGAGAAAAAATTGTCTAGTAGAACTTAGAAGCAGTCGGTTGCTAAGATCTCTGTTAATAGTATTCTAGTCGAAAGAAATATTTTATCATTTTAACTTTTTAATGAAATAATTGTATTCGTGTTTGTATGGATGGCGCAACGGTATTAATGAGGAATTAAAAGGAATTTGCCTGTAAAACTGTTTTGTTGTGTGTAAAACAAAAAAATCCTACTCTACAAATGACACATTTCTGCATGTATAGGCAAGCATTGATGGCGAAAAATTTCCTTGTGGAATTATTGCAAACAATGAACTAATGTATGAAAATAATACACATTGTCAAACCGTTAGCCTTAAATACGCATTTTTTTTCGCGTTCTAAGGGTCCGATCACTTTTAAAAGGTAAAAAGTTTATTTGGCTTTTATTAAAAAATATATAAGCCACTATTTCAAATTCAAATCAAATCAAGTAAAAACAAATTAAAAAATTGTAAGTAAGAATGTTTTGTTTATAAAATTTACATATTTTGGCTTGTAGTGTGCCGCGAAATATTTATGAATGCTTAGGTGTGCCGTGAGTGAGAAAAGGTTCCGGAGCACTGCTCTAGGCAATGCATTAGTTGAGCAAAACCGGCCATGATTATTATGGAATTTGTGGAATTATAACAGAAAGATTTGTTTTATTTTTATATAAACAAACTACATTATAGTCAGAGATTTAACAACGAGGATATAGAGTTATTACAAAATCTCTTTATTCACCATTCGCTTAGCGCTTGACTAATCAGTGAAACGATTGGTTTGACAACAAATCTCGTTATACAATTCTGTGAGTCAAAATATTATTATTATTCCGTACAATTTTACTTATTTTATTCCATTTCAAGGTAAATTTCTACCATTAGTTGTTTATATGACGCTACGGTCCATTCAGTTCATTGACCGATTTAACAATTGTTCCCTGGGCATGTCTCCCTCGATTTTTCTCTACATTCATTCACACTAAATTTCTGTATTGCTTTTAATGTTTACTTGGGGTTGGTTACCAAATAGAGTTCCGTTATTCGATATAATTTGGAAAGATTTTCCATTTGAAAATGTGACCTGTTCATCTAAGCTTCCTGACGCTAAAAAATGTTCGGTGACATAAAATTTTACATTTACATGAAACTCAAAATATCCGTTGTTTAATACACAGGTATATATATCTTTATAAAAATGCTGATATATATGTTTATAACCCAAAAACAACTAGTAATAAGTTTTATTTAAAAAATGTTCAATATTTTATATATTTAACATATTAAGGTAGTTTAAGAATAGATAATTCGTTTGGTATTTAAATCAGCCACAAAAGCGTACGCTAATTTCGCGTGGAAGCATAATATTAATAGCATAACGAAATAACAATTCTGGAAAGCACCACTTCTTGTGTAAATTACACGCTATAAATTTAAGACCGTAATCCATGCAAACTTAAAAAGTTTGCTTTTGAATTATAAATCATTAATGTAATACACGCCGCCACTGGCAAGAAAAATAAATTCGTGGAATTTCATGGGTTTATAGTAAATTAGTGGATTTAAGAGAGGTGTTGAGGCAGAATAATGCAATATTGATAAAGTCTCCTGATATTCTAAATTTTTCGTACTTTAAATGAACCAGAAATCTAGTCTAGGATTTGAGTATATTTGGTAATTAGATTATTTTTAAAAACTGGTAGATTAGGGAAATAATCGGATTCATTATTAGTGGCTATTGATTTTTTGGAAAAAACTTGATCATATTTTATGACAAGTATAATTTGTACTTAGTTAAAAATTGTTTAACCATATGCTATTCGTCGTGTCCATGGTGTAGTGATTAATGTCGTTGGCTACGGTTACAGATGTGTCAGGTTGAAGTTTCATAAATCGATTTATGGATTTCTGTTCATAGGCATGCATGTTTGTGATCCTTTCCACCAATCCAATCATAAAAACGTAGTGAAAACAATTATTTAAACAAAGGTCTGGTTATATCCCTATTTTTCTATCCTTACTCTCTTCGAAAAACAGAGGTTGAGCAACTTAGTAACACGCAAATCTAGTAGAAAAACTTTTATTAAAAAACCGCCATAAAGAGTTCATATGGTCTAAATTGGGAGTGGACAAGGTGAAAAATTCTATCTCAGTGTGAAGCGTACGCAAGTATATTTCAACAGAAGAAAAACGAAGTTTGATATTGCATTCAAATCTAATGATCAGTATTTTTGGATTTATGAGGTTTCAATTCTTAACTAACGTCACGATTACTTATAACTTCTTTGCTTCTCTTCATTGCTTCATTTATCAGGTTCTTTTTGATGACCTCTAACCCATTCACTTGATGTCTAATACTATAATAATTGGTGAAATTCTGTGGTCTAGCGGCTAGAGCTTTGCCTTAACAATCAGGTGATTTCAGGATGTTTGCGAAATCTTTGACTCTCAGGCTGATTACAAACCATTTAAGCAATTTAAAGTGTCTAACATATTTTAAATTTTAATCTTTTATGTTAAATATATTTTTAATCTTAATGTAAAACATTTTATTTTTTAAACAAAAAATATATTTAGTTATTCATAATAGAAAGAAAGATGTTTGTTCGCATCACATTTGCTCTCTGTTTTTTTTGCAAAAAGCTTTTAATCTTCTCATAATTAGGTAAACGAAAAATTCTAAGATCACATAAATAACTCTTTTCAAGCAATCTTGTTTACAGACTTTTTCTTAGAACGCATCGCTGATTAGATACTCAAAAAAAATAATAATAATGGTTAATTAATAAAACAGTAATCAGCATTAAAATTTGAAGGTTTATTTGGTTTAAATTTATAAATCATTTTAAATTGTTATTACTATCCATGTGAGAAATAAAATGATAAGTGAAAACAAATTATTGTAGCTTGATTATTAAACTGAAGACGGCTCAAAATATTTTATATATTAACTATCTTCGTGTGGTGTACTTACCACTATCTCTATATCGCACAACCTAATTTGCGTATGAACAAGAAGGATACAAGAGCATGCGCCGCATGCCCTTGCATCTCACTTGCACCTTCATTTTACACGTGATTGAGCGAGAAAGAGATAAACCCACCGTACGCACCTGATTATTAAAATATATTTCTATTTGTTTTGGAAAAAGCATTTACTCTGAAAAAGTCACATTTACGTATTTTGAGTCGGGCTTACACAAAAATTCTTCGAAACTTGATCAAATAAATATATTGATTCTCCTAATTGGATATGTATATCGATTTTCCGAAGTACTGTTTTGAAATCAATGACAAAACACAATAAAGTTGTCTTTTTTTCGAGCTTTACCAAGTGTATTATATTTATTATAAAGCCATCTGAGCGTGTATAAAGTAATTGAGATCACTTTGAATGTATAATGTTACATGCTCAGGTACCAATCAAAATTGTCATTCCTAAATTTCCTTGGAATTAAAATCCAAAATATTATATTGATATTAAGTAACCATACCATATTTATTCAGAAATTGTACATCAGCTTATTGTAATGTATTTTTTGCAAGATATTTCTGTGTAAAATATAAATTTAAATTTAAAACAAAATGTTGTTGACTTTCAAGTCAGATCGCCTTCAAACTCGAAGATGATGTAAATTAAAAACACCCATACATAATATCTCAAAAAATAATTTAAAATACAACATTAACTTTCCTGTTTTCATGCTAAAAAATTCCTTCGGATCTCATGCAGTCACATTTCGTTATCGTGTTGGTTTTGTCATATAAACGGATTTATAAAGCGAGATGACAATTTCAAAAAGTGAAATATGTAGTAATAAGTAATTAATCTACCTCATATTTTGTGTGTAAAACCTGAAATACATATCAAACTATGCGAAATTATCGAAAGACGCAAGAATCGAAATTATTCATAGCAGAACAAGCTCGAGGCATGTCTTGGTGTCGTTTGAAACAAAATGTTTGCATACAACACGTCATGTATCTCGGATTATTACTATCCTATACTATAATCCTGTATTTTTCGATGGTAAAATTGACGATATTTTCAAATTATGATTAATTATGCAAAAACTGTAATGTATTTTTAATTTTCAATTATATTTAGAACTATTTTATTTACAAATAACAAAATTTTTAATTTTTTGTATGACCTATTTCATAATCACTTTTAGGGTGTTAACTGTCAATTCTTGGTGGAAAGATATTATATTTAAAAAAAAATCACAATTCATTTGTACTACTCCCACATATTTAAGACCGGTTTCGCTCATCACGAGCATTATCAACTGATAAAAATACAAACATAACAGGTTTATTTATAAAAAATTGAGTGTAAAAATGAAGGTATATAAACTGATTCTTCATGAACTGAGACAAAAAAATAATGATTAACAAACAAATGATACATAAATCAAATGAAAGAGTCTACAATTAAAATGTTATGGACCTCTTGCAAAACATTAAATACTAATGTGAAATCACAAATATAGCTACATTAAAAGTTCATTTAGCTGAACAAATATTTTAATGACGTTACTAATATAATATACAATAATGTGGAAGTAGTACAAATAAATTGTGTTTTATTTAAAAAAAAAAAAACCTATTTCATAGATAATTTAAAGGTTTAAAAGCTGAAGTAACTCATTGTTACACCATGGGTGTGGAAGGGTTGCGAGTAGATTTCGTAAAAATGAGTTCCATTAGGAATTCATATACTTCACACTGCGAGCGAATGTGGTTGTTAAGAAAATATATCAGTGTTGGTCGTCTCTGTTTTAAGGTACATGGTATTTTATTAATACGGGGATTGAATTGAGTCTCCAATTAGTGGGGTAGCATATAAGAAAATCCGGCTGATTGAACCTTACAAATTCAACGAATATCTTCCAATTAGTATGACATCAGTTCCAACGGCAGTGAGCTTTATTCTAAATGTTACGTTCGAATGCGATCAACATAATAGTACGATATTATATAATATCTGACTTACGATAAGAGTTCCTCTAAGTTTATATAACTCTATCTACATAATATATAACGTAATTCTATTTAATTCACATAACATGTTTTACGTATGAAATTAATATTACAAATTAAACACAATTTCAACCCATGTGTTAAATGCGTAGCGCGCTGGTTCGAGAGATTTAATGAAATTGGTATAAGAAATAGTTACTTATTTTATATGCAGCTATTTATACAAAAAATACAAAACGATATATTCAATATTTAAACGAAATCTTCGTGGTTTTTTAATAACAATAATCTGTTTTAAAGATCTTGTAATACTACTTCCACATATTTATAATGATCAGGAGCGGTTTCGCTCATCACGAGCATTATCAACTGATAAAAGTACAAATATAACAGGCTTATTTATATAAAATTGAGTGTAAAAATGAAGGTATATAAAACTGATGGTTCATGAACTAAGACAAGAAAATACTGATTAGCAAACAAATTATACATAAATCAAATTAAAGAGTCTACAATTAAAATGTTATGGACCTCATTGATGATTTGCAAGACTTTGCTTCTTTGAGAGGCATCGTCAGACTAACTATATCGCAATATATGATTTATTTCTAAGGTTAACAATTATTCTAATAATCAATTTAAAAATGAAGGGTGGGGTGGGTTTATTTCTCTTTGCTGAACATGGAAAAGATCAAGACACAAACGATAATAGTACTAATTACAAAATCAATTATGAGCGTTTTTAAGTGAAAATCGAAATGAAAATTAATTTAATATTGGTCACTGGTGAGCCATCTGTCCTATTTAATATGCTATTTACTAATAATCGATTACTGTTCATAGTTTATTAATTTTTATAAAATTTAAAGTATTCATTTTAGTTGCTTTTTTTTACTCGATTGATTACTTTTTGTTTTTTATTGAAAGATAAAAAAGTTTGATTAACTTTGACTGATTTATTTTTATCCTTCTTTTGGCTACTCAAATACTTTATTAACAAAACTGGAAAATAATATATTATAATTTAATTTTCATAAATAAGCTTTCAATGCAAAAACTCTCTTCAAGAAATTTTCTGGCAGTGAAAATTTTCGCCATTAGATTCTCGCAGGTTCTTCACGCGAGACGCAAGCACATCCATAAAACCTCTTAGCATTTAACAGGTGTCATTAGTAGGGTAGACGCTTTAATACGGAGAAAATATCTCAGGTGCACGTTAAAGTCTTGCAAGATACCTGCTAGACCTTCCCAGCCCTGAGACGATAGTGCATCTTGTAAAATATGAAATCTTTTCATGCGTGGACACTTTGCTAGCTACTCAACTTAATTGCTATTACAGCGATAAGAAATTTTTACGCGAGAAAGATCAGAGAAATACATGTCTTTTTGCGATATAATAATTACATTCTTTGTGTTCCAACAGTATAAGTTCATAAAGAAACTCTTTCTAATAAAAATAAAACACATCTTTTGCACTCATTTCACAGTTTAATGAAAGAATGACAACTGGTTTTGATTGTTCCATTTTAAATTAATTTACAAATCAATTCATGATTCTGTATTCAAATAAATATACATTTCCAAAGTTTCAGTTCAAAAATCGTCTAAAGGTGCATCCTAAAGTGGCAAAAGACGTGTTACATTTATTTGTAAATGTAGTAGAATAACAAAGCTATCAGTTAAAGTCGTAAATAATTATTTTTTGTACTACTTCCATAATTTCTTGAAAGGATCAGAACTATTTTCACTCATCTCGAGCATTTTCAACGAGTTCAGTTTTACTATATTTATCATTTTAAACTAAAATAAAAATACATCTCCAAAGTCTTCATCTGTTCGGAAATATGAAACAATTAATTACATTTAACGAAAAACAAACACTTTTATGTGGCGTACTGTCAATTCTTGTTAGAAAGACATTGTATTTTAAAAAATAAAACACAATTTGCTTCGTACCATTTTCACATTTTTTGTAATAAACAGGACCGAGTTTACTCATGATGAACATTATATGAATTGTATTTACATGAATATTTATATAAAGCTTAGTGCCAATATCTTTGTATAAATCAATTGATACAAGAAGAGGAATATAAAAAAATAAAAAGTGTTATAATTGAACAATAACCATTTATTTCTCAGAAGATATAATAATACAAACATAAATTATGTACACA
Source organism: Himalopsyche phryganea (assembly GCA_022494535.1). Taxonomy (NCBI): domain Eukaryota; kingdom Metazoa; phylum Arthropoda; class Insecta; order Trichoptera; family Rhyacophilidae; genus Himalopsyche; species Himalopsyche phryganea. The sequence goes on from JAGVSL010000139.1 coordinate 451,552, forward strand.
CTATGAAATAAATTGAAATCAAAACTCTTAGGAAAATTGCACTTGGTGCAAGACAATGTTTTGTATAAGTTACCTTTAAAATCTCTTTCATTGACACTTGGTACAGTGTATTTTATTATTTTATTAGGTTACAAATGAGCAAATCGTTTTGGATTAAATAAGATTACTCTTTATGTATGTGTGCATATTTTTATTCATCATTAAAACTTTATTACAAAAACGTATTTCAAAACAAAACAAATATCACTGTCAAAATTCTACCGCTTCATTCTTGTGCATACTTAGCAACGATGTATTTTATGTAAAATTCAATTTTTTAAACATTGTCTTTAAAGTTTAAGTAAATTAACTATACGCAAAATTGCCTCCTTGGTAAGAATGAAATTACGTAGGTACCTTACGTCACAAAATGATCGTGTCCAATTTGGTAAGCGCGAGAATATTTCAATGGGAAATGCGAGATTTGTAAGACATGAGCGATATCAACGTTTACAATATTATACGTTTCACATTGGCTATTTTATACCATTTTAATGGTGTATTTCAGTGGAAGACATCGATGGTGTTTTGGCCAATTGATATAATCCTCAAAATTGAAATTGTTCAAGAGAGATTAAAAACTGTTTTTATGGAAAACATTATAAGATGAGTTGCGTTATGAACCTTTGAAATGCACTCTTGTAAATTCTCATGTTTACAGATACGGGATTATACACAGAGAGTATCGATATACTAGTGGCTTACATCAAGTGACCGGGTCAGAATTTCTAAATCTAAAAACAATGTAAAATGATGTTTTCCTTCCAGAAATTGGTCAATTTATTTTTCTAATTGACATCATTTGGCCAAGATCTACTCTGTCGTCTTTAAAATGATATCCAATCATTAATTCACTTTAGTATTTTTTGAGAGCTACATCAATTGGCCAAAACACATTTTATCCATTATATAGCAAAAAATACATGTATGTAAATCTGTCTATTGTCTGTCAAAAGAACTCCTCTCAAACGGTGAACAGTAGCGACGTAAATTTCGCACGTGTCACTTTAGCTGTCATTTCTAGGTCAACTATACTATTTTCATCATTCAACTTTTGACAGTGTTATTAAAGGATTGACTATATTTTGCTGGTGTTATATGTGGTACGGTCCACAGTGATATATTATTTTCAGATTTCAACTTCCAGCTTTAATGTTAGCTTGTTCTAAAATAATGCCAACGTCCAAATGTTGGCGTAGTCTATCCCTGGCGAATCTGGGAAATAAATACTAGTCTATCTATATATATATATATAAAAGTGAAGGTTTTTTGTCCTCTATGCATTCCTTTACCACTCATCCGATTTCAATCAAACTTTAGTGAGTTGTTATGGTTAACCCGTGAAAGTTTCTCAAGAAAAGAAATTTTGGATCTAAAATCTAAAAAAATAATCGAAATACGTATAACTAACGACATCTCCAAATCAGACGAAAAAGCACTATATTGTGTATCCATATTTTCTATTATATATTCTACCCGTATTTATTTCCCATGTGCTATGAAAATCGTTGGTATTATGGTAATAATAACACATATAGTTTGAAAAGTATAAATGAATTACTATATTAAAAAATAAATCAGGCTTTTTTCGGTATGAGAAAAATAAATCTGGGCTTCGGGTCGGGTTCGGGTAACAAGTGTGATATTGAGACTTGGGCTCGGACCTGGTAAATTTATGTAATTTCGGCCCATGCAGACCTCTCATCCAAAAGCACTTAAATAAACAGCATTAAAACACAAACTTTTCTTTGAGTGGCATTACAACGCATACCGGGTACTCACTTGTTCAATATAAAATTAAAATTCATAACTTTCTTATGCCACTGATGCATTACTTCCGATTAATGAGGTTTCTCACAGAGGGAAACAAATGTCGAGTAATTATACAAACAGTGATATAAAACAATTGTGAACATTTATTTTATTTTGAAAGTGATCCATCGATATAAAATATCACATTATCAAAGTAAACTTATATAAATGAGGAGTCAAGTATCAAAACTCAAATGCAGAATTGTTTTTCTTGTTACAAACTCCCACCTAAAACCGATGAGAAAATGTTTTTTTAAACTCATATTCTCTAATGCTATACAGCTTTGTCAGCTAATAATCTCCATTCCTGCCAGTGAGATGTCAGCATTGAACAATCATGACCACCATTGTTTGTTTACATAGCATGGTGTAAGGGTCTGTTCCACAGTTTTATTTGTGTCAAACCATGCATTTATAACTGTAGCATGAAAACGATTTTCTTTGGTTTACCAGAAACAATCATAGACGGGGATTTTCAATTATGATACTAGAGCCCTCATATGGCAAGAAAACTGTGTTTGTATTTTAAGCAACCTCTTTAATTTAATCTTCCAATAACAAGTTTATTCGTACAGAAATTTTATGACGAATTGATTTAGTTAGTTATTGTTTGTAGACTACCTTTGGTGTGTTATCCCTGCAAGGGCTATAACCGGGTGAAAGAGCGCTCAGCTGTCACATTAACCCTGCTCATTACTGTTGAGAGACCTTGCCGCGCTGCCACCGACCCCACTATACACGCCTTATATTCTCAATATGCTATATTCGGTGCAAGGATACGTACATTTAATACTGTATTATGTAGATATCGCGAGATTATTGTAAACCCCTCGAAGGTCGGTGGAGGGTTGAAATTGCTGTTTTCAATATCAAGAGAGTTTTCCGACAATTTCATGTGTTTCAATTTTTTTAAACATTGTTCTGTGGCATGATAGCTGATGCCAAATCGTTTCAAATATGTTAGAGTAATTTTGACACCAAAATGACATAACATTATCATATTAATTAATATGTACTGATACATGACGTTGCAGATTTAAGGAAAATTATTCTTGTCATTATTCGTCAGCAATTTAGACGAAGCTTCTTGGCAAATAATGTTTTATTTTTTAACTCACTTGAAAATGCAGTCAGCGAAATCAAACGGTGACCAATATACAATATGACTTCTACATACGCTGCAATAAAAGTGAACGCTCTGAAAAGCCAAGTCATTATGACTAGAGTAGGACATAGACATTCGACGACAGTATATGTGAACAAAGAAGAACCACATTCATTTTGTCAGCGCCCGTCAACCAGAGACATATACCCTGAACTGCATTATTTTCATCATCATCATCATCCCTACCTACAGTTAAATCGCGATAAGCATAAAACAATTGGAAATATATTTCTAAAAATACAAAGAACAATAAAATGAAAATTTTTGCGAAATACTTACTATTTGTATTAAAAGAAACGTATATCTTTATATGACATGTCCACTCCCAATGTGTCAATAGAACTGATCAGTCGGTCAACCTATTTTAACAGAAAGAGTATCATCAATTTGGAGAAGTTTGCCCATCGGTCTAATATTGGTCCACTAGATGGAAAAAGACGATGTTATAATACCATAATAATACCTATACTATATCAATATTATTTAGCTAAGCAAATGTATTGAGTAGCCCCTGGTGGTAAAAATATGAATTAATTTTCAACATGATTTGCTTTATTGTTTAATTTGTAAGCTGTCGGCATGGAATGATAAAATACAATTTAAAAAAAATTCTTTGAAATAAATTGTACTAGCCCTATTCTCAATTTGAATTACAAATCTGTAAACCAAATTCTGTATATTTTTCCCATCTCAATTGTGTACAAATTATATGAAAGCATAAAGAATACATATTTTTATCATGGGCCAATATTACCCGATTTTTGGATGAAAATTTTATATCAATTATAATAATAAATCTATTTATGTTAATTAAATTTCATCTTAAAACATTAGTTCATTTCTATGTAGAACAATACCACACATAAATTCAATGGCGAACCATAAAAATACAAAAACCCTCAGAACTGCCACAACGTTACCCAGATTGACTGTACTGATGTTATGAAGCACGGAAATGACAACGATGTTTGTTCATTGATCTCTCTCTGCTCTTTTTTCAAGATTGAATTAAAGATTGGTGAGGTGGAATACAAACATCAGGAATATCCATACCTTTAGACGCAATTTCATAAACTGATTTTTCAAATGGTACGTTGATAGTAGCACGAACAAATTGAATAAACGTCCTTGGGTGTTGATCATTTGGCAAAAACAACATTTTCATTTAAAAAATCTATTCTTCTTTTTATCTGGCGGTACAGTCCAGGGTGATTCAGTCCCTCAGTAATCAAAAATCAGTCCCTCTACTTCAATCGTTCCTCTGCTTTCATACATCGATCGTCAAGCCCCAATGCTCATAGATCTATGCAAAACCTCACACATTCAGTGGAGTCATTGTTTTCCAACGTTTCATCTTTCTTGAGGTATGAACAATGTGGGGCGTTTTAGTAATCCATACACTTGTAGCCTGATGTTTATGTTGTATCGCTCTCACAAGAATACGTCAGTAAAATTAAAAATGTTAAAAATAGCATCATGTAGCACTTCATCGTTTCTGCGATTTATCCAATTGGAGAGAACAGTATAACTTCAGGTCGTATTATACAACCCTTCCATACCACACTGTATTAAAATAAAAAGAAAAGGCAATGGAGTTTCAACAAGTTACACATGGAAAGTATATCTTTAAATGAAGATTGCTTACACCTTGAGAGCTTTATGATTACGCCCTCAGGAAATTTAAATAACCACAGTGATATAATGGAAATGTACAGCTCTGAAGCCTTCATCAAAAACATGCGGAGATATATGGAAATTATTTGTATTTTTAATCCACAGCAAGCCAATTCAGAAAAATAACTGACTTATACAATTGAACTGTGCAAGATGCATCAAATCATCTCAATCTAGTAAGACGTGTAGCTAGCTACATTGCACATGTTTTGTTGTATTTTCGCAGCGTTCCGAACTGTAGAAATGTTTCACATTTTATCATTTTATGACAGTACTTTTGTTTAAAAAAAACATGTGAGTAGTCCACGGGATTCAAAATTGTCAGTTTAGTGATTCGTGAGGTCAAAAAGTTTGGCGAACGCTGGTTAAAAACGTTACATGATTTATAACGATCAGTAACTCAAGTAACACAGTATCATACTCAACAACATCAAAAAATAAATCGTCAAGTTGATTTAGTAACCACTTTTAAGGTGTTAACTGTCAATTCTTGGTGGAAAGACATTATATTTTAAAAAATAAAACACAATTCATTTGTACTACTTCCACATATTTATAATGATCAGGACCGGTTTCGCTCATCATGAGCATTATCAACTGATGAAAATACAAACATAACAGGCTTATTTATATAAAATTGAATGTAAAATTGAAGGTATATAAAACTGATTGTTCATGAACTAAGACAAGAACATACTGATTAGAAAACAAATTATACATAAATCAAATAAAATAGTCTACAATTAAAATGTTATGGACTTCTTACAAATCAATAAATACTAATCTAAAATCACAAATATAGCTACATTAAAAGTCCATTAGCTGAGCAAAGTTTTTAAATCCAATAGGCAATATTGAATCAGGAAAATTATAAGAAAAAATTAGTGAACCATTTAAAAATAATTAATATTAAGTATGTAATTAATATTAACAATAAACAGCCATCTTAAGTGGAGAAAGCAGAGCAGCTATGATTATCTATTATTTATTTTTTTTATATGTGAAAAACAAAAATTAAAGAGACAGAATCAATTCTTACAAGTTAAAAATAACGTTACAGGTATAATACAAATTAATGAATCGGATATAACAAAGGAGAAGATGCAAAGACGGTTTGCCCATTCAATAAATTTGAATTGGGCTAAAATTTGTATGTATTCATTTCTAAAATCTCTTGTTTATCTAATTTTAAAGATTTGTTATTTAAGTGAAGGATTTTGAAATTTTCTGTTGTGTCAAACGTACATTTATTTAGAAACAAATGGTTACCAAATGTGGACAAATTAAATGTTTTTTCAGTAGTGTAAGCTCTCTGAAATAAGTGTAATTTTATTGAATAGAGAAGTGTAGTGTTTGAAGGGTTGATTCGCTAATACCTCTCCGATCCTGAGCGATAGTGTCGGGTTAGAGGCGCATTAGCAGCCCCTGGCAATATCCTAGGGCGAGATATCGCAGCGTCACGTGTGACAGATAGTTCGGTTCAAGTTTGCCCAATTTCCTATTCCGCGCCCTGCGCCACTCCATCTATTGTAGGGTTGATAATTTTCATACATATTGCTTTTGTAAATAATTTATTTGAAGAATTTTGCGATAGGACGTACTGAAATAATCTCACTTGCTGAAATACATTTTTTGTACTTCTTTCACTTTATAATGAGCAAAACCAGTTTCAAAATCTCATCGTACATTACAGATAAAATAAGTTTTGCTTTTATAATATATCGTCGGGATAGTGGCAGAAGGCGTTAAGTCAAAAAACCTTGTTTCGAGATAATCGATTTTTAAGAAAATCGGAAACATAAGCCACTCTATTTAAATACCTTAAGTATTATTTATTTAACTAACATCTTTATGAGATTTTTGATCATTTTTCAACTCGATTAAAATATTAATACTGTTATATAGTAATGTTAATTACAGTTTTTTGCCACTAATAACTGTGAACAAAATTGACAATTTAAAATTATGTTAAAAATTAACATTTCTTCCATCGAGTTTTTATTATCTCTCTTTATAAATTTATAAATGGGGAGTGGTTGAGTTGTTAACGTCGTCGACTTCAGTTAAGGTGCTCATAGTTTCAGTTTCATAAATTGATTTCTCAATCGTTTATAGAATGACATACAGAATGTCATACGCAAACTTCACGCCGCTACTGTACACTGTTTGAGAGGATTTGTTATGACCGACAGACATACAGAATGACAGATTTATACATGTATTTTCTGCTATATTGTAGAGATATAAATTAATAAATTTACTATCTATGTACGTTTGTTTCTCCAAATATTCAATGGTGTACATGTTTTGTTTTCTCTCATTTTTTGGATTCTAAGTCTTTTTGCTTAATGTCTCAAAAATTTCAACAGTATATTAAACATAGTGTTGGCAACCCTAGAAGGCATTTACCCGATTGTAGATACACAAACATACTAGTTTATACAGTCTGTTTGATAAACCCTGTCGTCAAAGTACACCTTCTCTGATCATGATACCGAGAAAGTTTTTGATACATCGCCATATAATAACATGTGATCTGCTGGCTTTGATATTCCTCATTATGAATTGCTAAACGATACTACTAATTAAATCATAATTTTGCGTAATTTTAAACAGCAAAACGCTTCGCTTTTTAGTCGTGTTTAGCTGTCGGTGGATAATATTGACTTTAATAGACAGTTGACTAATTATAAGCGGAAAAAGTGATTTGAATACAGCAGCTTAATTTAATTAGTTGCATGCTGTTAACTCTTGACATTTGAAGTGTATTATGTAAAAAAACATGAGTTGCTAAAAGCCAAACCAGTTTAAGCAACGAATATGTTCAAATGAGATAAATGGACTCAGATTTTACGGATAATTTTCAATGAAAGATTGTGTTCTCAATGTTTTTTATTTCTATATTCAGATAAATTATTTTATTAACAAACTTTTTCGGATTAAATTGTATATGTCAAAATAACAGATAAATAGATAAGGAAAATTATATGCATACTTGGCTTTAACCCTTCCGTATCCATGATGTTAGCAATTGATTGGTAGTTATTAAAGTGTCGTAATTGAAAAAAAATCATTTGTTTTTCAGTAGATATTTCTTTAAAAGGATAAAGGAATAAAATTAATTTTAATGTTAACTGTCAATTCGTTGTATTATATTTTAAAAAATAAAACACAATTTGTTTTGTACTACTTACAATCGGAAATGGATTTACATATTCCACTGTAATTTAGGAAATTGTAAAAATGCTCAACTAACCGAGATTTGTATTGACATTTATAAAGCGGAAAGATTACAAAAAGGTCTTTCCGAAAATTCTTTTTATTTGTTTTAATAAAGCGAAATATGTCGAAGTATTTATTTATACAAGTATAAAGTTGGTGAAACTTTAATATGAAATACACCTTTTTTAGTGTTATCTCCAGAATTTTACCAAGTAATAAAGACAGGTTTCGTTGATCCTTCCTGATTCTTGATAAATTTTTTGGAATAAGTACATGTTTTTCTAAAAATAAAACAAAATTTATTTTCTACTAGTTCCATATATTTTATAATGATCTGTACCGTTTTCGCTCATCACGAGCATTATCAACTGACGAAATATAGATCTTAACTAAATTATTTATATAAAATTAAGTGTTGATAATTATTACAGGGTATATAAAACGATTGATTCAATAATCATACAAATTAGACATAAATTAATTTAATTTGTCTACAGTTAACATGGTAAGGGCCTCTTACAATCCAATAGCTACACTAATCTATGGTAAAATTAAACCACATTAAAAGTCAATTATGTAGAGAAATATCATCAGTTTCAAAACTGTACAATTTTAATTAGTTTCACCATGTAAGTGAGTATTTACGACTGGCGAACAAATACAATTGAACACTGTTGCTTATATAACATATTTACGATTAAACTTACTGGCTTAGTGGTGCAGTAGTCAAAATTTTTGGATTCGGTTACGATTTTCACGAGTTGGAATCCCAGTACGGACAGTTTCATAAATTAGTTCTTTAATTGACTTATAGATTTCTTTTCGAATAAATGGATGTTTGAGGTGTCTTCTCCTACCCATTCCATCCTACAAACGTGGCGTAGCGATATTAATTAATTAACCACTGATCCTGTACTAGTTCTATTCTTATTCCCCTACTTTCTGATTAACAAGCATTTTTTGTAGAAAAAATCTGTTGAGATACCTCTATTAGGAGGCCAAATGCAATACATTGGGAGCAAACATGGCTTAAAAAATAAACATACGTTAAGTTTGTACCTTTTTCTAACCGAATGGAGTCTGTCGTCCTGGAAGGGTGCAAAGAGATTGATAGAAAAGAAAATTTGGGATACCGTATGATTGCCATATTCTGCAAATAAGTGATATAAGTATTTCAAGCGATGAAAAAATCAAACTTTAACGAAATTTGGTACTGTTGAAATTATTTAAGTCACGTCGACAACGAATGTCATATTTTATTTTTTCGATCGCTATCGTTGAATAATGGTAATAATTTATATTGTTTCAGGTCGTCCGGACCAGGTCCACAACTGCAGCATCCTGAACGTGTCAATGAGTTCGTTTACCGTTAGATGTGCTGAAGGCTTTAATGGCGGGTTGCCTCAAACATTTCTCCTCGAGGTGCGGGAGACCAACTCGCAGGTAAATCAAAGTTCACCATGACAATTCATAATTAAAATCAATATACAATGTAACACGTTGAACTCAAAATCATTCGGACTATGACATACTCAAGAAAAATAACCCTGCACGTAGAAAAACATTTGAAAAGCGTGCATTGACAATCAGAAAATTTTCGGATTCACACAGAATAATTCAACTCTTATTGCGACTCGTGCTTAGACAGATTTCAAATTTTTATCGTATGATTAATTGTATCCCTCTTTATTCAATTTCTTTTGCGGAAAATTAATCAAATATCTGTCAGTCTTGTCAAAATTGCAATCATTTTTTATACATGAAGGCATTGATTGTAACTCCATTTTTGGTAATTTTACGAAATAACATTCTAAATAATTAACACAATAACTTGTCAGTCTATTAGTATTGGTCGCGAATACTCTACAAAATTAAATAAATATTGGCGTCTATTAGACTTACTTCAACCTGAAATAAATTTAATGTAATTGTTATTACTTTCTGGTCCGAAAAGTATAAGCTTGTTCATCATTCAATAAATACTTGTACGGTTCTAGAAGTACAAGTCCTTTAATTCTTGTTTTAATTCAATTTGATTATACATATATATACACTGCTGATAATAATAGTAAAAAAGAAGCCCTGAAGGAGAGTATAATCATTATTGCTGATTTTTTTTTTGTTTTTTCCCTCATTAAAATCCGTCTTCTTGGACTACTCATCAAGTCATTCCATCATAGAATTATTAATACCTGTGATGTTTACAACCCACCTCAACCTATTTCAATTATTGAGAGAGCTATTTACTTTCTACTAGTCCATACTAGAGCATCCAATCCTAGACCCTTTTTTTATGATGATCCAGGGATTCCGAGATTGGTCATTAAACGTGATTTCATGCCTTAAATTGTAAATTTAAAATTTTATTTGTGTCTATTATTGTTTCAATCGGAATAAATATATGATTTAGTATTTTTTATAAGGCATGGGAATGGTTTTTTTTTACTTAAAAAATTGTGATTATATTTTTTTTTATAAAACATGAAACCATGTTGTTATCAAAATTATCTGTGGCTGTATTATATAAAAAAATATGTACAAAAACGAAGAGAGGTTGTAATTTATCATATAGTTTGGATTATTGAGATTTTTTACACTTCCATGTATTTTGTCACTAACGACCCGGGTTTCGCCTTTCGGTATCTTCGGGCATTCGAATACACGAATGCCTGAAGATGCCGAAAGGCGAAACCCGGGTCGTTAGTGACAAAATACATGGAAGTGTAAAAAATTTCAATAATCCAAATTTGATATTGAAATTCCATCAAGCACATTCAGTTGATGTCTTAAATTATCATAAAGTATTCAATTTGAAATACGAATTTTTTTTGTACATTAAAATTGAATTCCGAAATTGATTTTTAGATAATTTCAAGATTGACTAATTGACCAGAATCCCGGGATCGAAAGACCTAGTTCATACTCTATTAGTTTTCCTTGTGACTGACGTACAATTTATACACGTTAAACAATTTTTTTTCTGATACGCTATCAGACGTTCATGTGATCTAAATTTGGACCAGATCTATCTGTATATTAAATAATACAATCATATTTAAGTATTTTTCATACAACTGACACGCCTACAACAGACAAAACTCGTAGATTACTAAAACGCTTTTCGAAAAAAATAATCATAACGAAGCCGAGTAACCGCATTTTCTGGAACGATGATATCAAAGATATCACCTGTGGTTTTACTTATGTATTCCTATTGCTGTACATATGTATTAATAATAAATATATGTTCATATACAAGAACGCCAAGTGTCTACGCCACCATAACCACATCTCAGTCATAATGTATGCTTACTCTTGCAAACATACATACAACTATATAGAATAAACAGTCGATATTATTTCACCTGACTTCATCATATGTTATATCTTCACTTTCAGATTGGCTCATCTTAATCTCTAAATCTTAGCTTTTCAAATCGAACGGTGGTTTATTATTAACGAAGGGTCTTTTAACTAAGGATTTCAATGTGGACGAATATAGCAATGCCGGTATTTTATATTAAATACCGGCTGTACAAAAATACAATAAAAAAATAATTTCAAAAATTACAATTAACGTAAATGTACGGATAGTTGACCTTTTTCAATAAAAGTGTTCAAAATAAGAAACGTATACGCGGGATTGCTCTAAATTGTAGAGTTCAGACAAGTGAAAGCCATCTTTTGTCGGATTGAAAAACTAACACATCACTATATCAAATTTCAATAATTGAGATTTTGTACGCTTCCATGTATTTTGTCACTAACGACCCGGGTTTCGCCTTTCGGCATCTTCAGATATTCGAGCGCACGAATGGACTCGAATGTCAACTTGAGTTCATTCGTGCGCTCGAATGCCTGAAGATGCCGAAAGGCGAAAGCCGAGTCGTTAGTGACATAATACATGGAAGTGTACAAAATCTCAATAATTCAAATTTGATATATAAATTCCATCAAGCACGCTCAGTCGATGTCTTAAATTACATCACTATATATTATGTCATTCGGGTGTCATAACGACCATTTAAAAACAACAACTTATGCAGTAAGTATTTTATTTTGAATTTCTTTAGAGAATTGTTAAAAATATCAGTGAATCACTTTTAAGGTGTTAACTGGCATTTCTTGGTGGAAAGACATTATATTTTAAAAAATAAAACACAATTTATTTGTACTACTTCCACATATTTATAATGATCAGGACCGGTTTCGCTCATCACGAGCATTATCATCAGTATTTTTTTAATATGTCGATTGATTTTTACTATTGTACAGAAGTATTTCTAATAGGCGGCGTCCGTGGCGCAGTTGGTAGCGTCTCTGGCTACGGTTACGGATGTCTCGGGTTCAATTCCCGGTGCGGACGGTTTTCATAGATTGACTTTTCAATCGATTTATGAATTTCTGTTCGTAGTCTGAGTCCTCCCTTCCACCCATCCCATCCTCACGGGGCGTAGCGAGAGCGATTAGCTAACCACTAGTCCTGTCCTAGCCCTATCCTTCTATCCCTACTCTCTTCGAAAAAACAGAGGTTGAGCAACTGAGTAATAATCAGTTCTCGTAGAAAATTTCTGTTAAGATACCTCCATTAGGAGACCATATGCTCCACATTGGGAGCGGACATGGAAAAAAAAATGCTTATTATAACTGCAAAAGTGCTTATATGTACAATCTTATTATTATCCTTTTTAGTTTGTTATGGTAATAACCAACAAGATAATTTCAAAATAATATATATTGCTATGATAAAATCATAAATGTCAGATGATGTAACTTTAAGATCATACGTACTTCTTGTGGTCTTGCATAAATATGAATTAACTTCCAGTCATCTCACAATGGTCTTCAAGTCAAGTTTCAAAGGTTATAGTTTACAGTTGTACTGTGATTTGCAAAAACATATAAATAGACAAGGATTATCGCGTGATCCTGTAAGGAGCAGTACCAGGCAGCTAGTTTACATTTTTAGCTTCAAATGATGATTTTACAAGATAAACTTAAATTTATTGTTTATTTGAATTTAAATATAGCACTAAAAGGCTAATTCATCAATAGTAGAATCTGTCAATCTTGACCGGATCATTGTGAAAATAAATAGGGCTGCAGAAAATACCTCCTAGATTGAACACCTAATTATAATTATAATGGCATATATCTTCAGCCAAAATTTTTAAAACTGGTTTTTCGGTATTGAAAAAACCGACGAAATACCGGGATCCCGGTTTTGAATTACTAACATGTCACATGTTATTATTTTATATTCATATTTATTTTCAGATCACTAAGCGACCTTTATGCCAAAAATGGGGAACCTAGTGTGCTCTCAACCGCAGAATTTTGACTGAATTCAAACGTTTCATTTCATTACTTTCAATCATCTACAAAGCTATTAACGTAACTTTTAGGTACTTACATCTAATTAATATTTCTTTAACGTGACCTTCCAATATGAAAAGTTTCATCAGCCTTACTCCATCCCTAGTTACAACGCTCATCCATATTTTAATTCTGAATAAAACTCTTTCGAACAAATTTAATGATACACATTATTGATCGATCATTTTTTCACAGGAGATAAAAGCAAATTTGACGTCTCCCGTTCCCCGTTTCGCTGCTGCAGGATTGGAACCTGGCCACCATTACATTGCAGGAGTATTCGCTTATAATCCCAAAGGAAGAAGTGAGCCTGTCATGATGCAAGCCGCTACTCTAAGATTACCCGAGAAGCAGTTGACAGCTGAAAAGGGAATTGGTAAGAGACAAACTTTAAATATAAAGTATTTCATTAGAATTAATATTTACTTGCTTAATAAAACGGGTTGGCTCTACTTGGGTATATTTTTTAGTACATAGGAAAAATCTAATAATTTAACTATAAAGCAGAATTTAACAACAAAAATAAATTTCGTAACTTTTTACTTATAAATAAAAATATATAAATGTTTTTGGAATTGTTAAATTACGCTTAATTATAATAATATAAAGTTATTTTACGTCCTGAAACTTTTCCCAATGGAGTTTCCCGGTTAAGCAAACGATTCGTGTCTCTACTAAGTGGAACATGTGTTTCCGGTTTTTCAAAAGCTTCATTAACTTAACGTTCGTATTGCTTGGCTATTTTCCTGAATAACTTAAAAAAAAAATTGGCACAGAATTGTCAATGCGCAATTGAAAAATTATTCGATATCAACTCGAGGATAAATTACAACATCACATACACCCATGTCCAAGATCTCAAATTATGATTGAAAAATCTACATTTGATATTTACCTTGACAGGAATGGTGTCCAGACCCAACCGATCGTTGGGAAAAGCTCGTACCACAAGATAATAATACCCCTTAATACCTTAATTCAACTGAAAATAACGATGAAGGGATTTGTACTGTTGACAAGGCATAAGAAGGGGATGATTTCGCCTGTTGCAATCATAACCACTTTCGTAAAATATATGCAATACATTGATGTCTTGGGTGAACAATCTGATAAGTCAAGTTCTTTGATTTGTTTTCTCATTTTTAAATATTTACCCGTCTTCACATGTGTACTCAAACAAAATAGTCTAATACTTTCAAAATGTATAGTTTATGACATTGTTCATAAGCACACGAAATAATGTTCTTCAAATACAGGTTGGAATAACCACATAACATCTTGCTACCCAGCATATTTTTATTTTTAGCAATTTTCTGTGATTTATTTGACGATTCTCTTGTCAAAAATAAAAGAAACAGTACCAAATATAAAAAATAATCATGCAATATGAACTTATGTGATTGTTTTCCCCACTCATCCATATAATACTCTTGTAGCTATATAATTCTATAATAAACATTTTTATTCAGTCTGAAGATAATCTTCAAGAAGTATTTAGTTACACAATGGAGTAACAAAGTTATTAATAAAAAAATACATATTCCTAGTGTTTGTTAAGGAACAGTTATTTTCATGGTACATAACATATTCATTTTAGCCAATGAGAAGTGAAATGAGCCTACTGATATTTTCGAAAAAAATGAGGCAGGTGCGTTTAGGTATTTTACTTATCATAAAGTATTATAAAAGTGAAATGAGCTAACTAAAAACAGGCTGCACACGTATTACTTTATTCTGTTAGAAGTAATATTCGAAGAAGTGTAAATTAATGTAAAAAAAATATTAAACTAAGACTTTCAATAAACGAGTTTCACTATTTTATCACTTGGACCACTTGGCCTCTTGTGGACTCATTTGATCCGAGAATAAGTGGTTGAGGATACTGGTTGAATTAAAATTACAAAATAAATCGTTTTCCTAACCAACACAATTATTTAAAACCGCTGTGCGTAATAAAAACTCTAATTTTTATAAATTTACTTTCGTAAATTAATATAGTTGTCATTGGACTGATTTATTTCATTCCTTCAACAGATCTCCCCCAGACTGCATTTCGATTTACCCCAATGATGAGCGTCATGGCTGGAGGAGCTGGTGCTGTATGCATCGTCGCTTTCATCATCATCATCTTGCTGAGAAACCAATGCACAAAGGTTCAGATTTTAATACTTACATTCATAAAACTTTATTTTTCACTCAATTATTATTTTACCACCACTTTACCACTTTATGAATTTCGTTCGTAGGCATGGAGGTTTGTCATGTCTAAAATTCCCTCCTACCCATCCAATCCTGAAAACGGGGCCCATTGAGAGCGATTAACTGACTAATGCTGTCCTCAGCTTATTCTTCTATCCCTACTCTCGTCAAAAAAGAGAGGTTTAGCCATTGATTAACAAGTATTTCTAATGCTCCACATCAGGAATGGATATGGTAAAAAATCTATTATTTGTTTTGTTTTTTCTTTTGATAACCATGAACGTATACTGTGCTTTGAAAACAGATGCTTGCGGATAATACTAGGCATACGGTGGTTTGATTTTGTCAGGAAGTCGGAGGTAAGAGAGCGGGCAGACCTGCCTCTTATTACATCAAAAATAAAAAGGTGACGATGAATCTGGCTTTGACACGTGCTGCGGATGCCCCGGGGAGCTTGAATCCTGCCTATCTCTTTTACCAACCAAATCGAATCCGTCGCCTTAGAAGGCCGCTGATGTCCATCCATAGGATGTATTCGGCGGAGCTAAAGAACGCTGGGAGGAAACGAAGAGACTGGCTGAAAACAGAGAAACTTTTAGGATATGATTTTTAAAAAACCGTGAATATTCAACGAATTAAAGTTGATGCTTTCGATTGTTTGGAAATTTTCATGTTTAAATTTCTTATAAAGTTATTTAAAAAAAAAATTTGGCATTATAGCTGACAGCCAATGCGCCAAATATTTTTAAAATTAGAACATCATATGAGATAAACTCGATGAGAATTTTTAGAAGTCATTTATGTCCAAGATTACAAATTTAAATTGAAAAAATCTAAATTTGATATTGACCTTGCTGGGAATTGAACCAAGACTAGGGCTTCCAACCCAGTTTAAACCGAAACCGGCTAACTGGTTTACCGCGTGTTTTGAAAAAAACCGAAACACGGTTTATTTCACAAGGTTAATCACGTTTTTTTATGTGTATTTTTTATTTCTTTTATTTACATTATTTTTAAAATTCAACACGTTTTAGAGGGGAAAATGTACATATTGCTGACCTCTGTCACAAAGTTATCGAAATTATGGACAGAAATTTTATTAGATAAGTAATTAAACGACAAGATCAAAAAACACAAAGATTCCTCATCTATCTATGATAAATAAGGCACATGTTACACAATAGCTATTATTGTAAATGTGAGAAATCGTCCGTAGAAGTCTTGAGGAAATCATTGACTAGAATATTATTTGTAATATTATAAAAGTAAGCAATTTTAAGGTTTTTATAGCAAAAATTCTTTAAATATGTTCATGTCTTTGTGTGCTAGTTATTTTATGGATATTTTCTTTACTTGCTCATCGGAATAAAATTCTATTCTTGATCGAAAAATCAACTATGCCTTTAAGAGATAATTTTAAAGATATATTGTACTAATATAAATTTAATAATGTAAAAAGGATTATTTTTTGAAAATAATGAAATGAGGTAGATATTTCAGTTTAAACCGGTTAGCCGGTGTTTTTGTCAAAAAATCACCAAAAACCGGCTAGTAATTATCTCCAGGTTAATTGGATGCCCTAATTAGACTCTGTCTGACTTACCACTAGACCTCAGAGGTGGACACCCAAAAATTTTAAAATCTACATTAGCTTCTCTTATAAAGAAGAATTTTCCAAACCAATATTGTAAAACTACATTTTTTATCAAGAAAATTTCACATTGTTCATATCACTTACTGAATTTCATTTTGCCCCAAATTCAGGGCACTTTTTTGCGTTTCAAAGTTTGAACGTGGCAAAAACGGTCGATAGTTTTTTGGATCATACAATATTGTTTGTACAGTGTACAAAACGATGAAAGCAAATGCCGCGAAAAATACATCAGAACGTTTTTTGTTGGGTAATAAATTTTCAATACTTTCATCGCATTTAAAAGGCGAAGCGATTGTACGTTAACCACATTTGATTTTTGAATTGGAATAGTGTTTCAAACCAGTAATTTTTATCAATTGTATATAACAACCTTATAATCTATTAACATTTATCATTCAACTATATGTTTTATTTTTACACCATTACTTAAAAATATTGATTAAGTAATTTGATATCGTCTATTCTGTATAATCAAGATCCCTTGACTTTTTTAATGTAACGAAATTGCCTATAAGGATTGTATTTCTGAGATCTCACTTGTTTTTTCATCCCAAGATCCCGGGATATTCAGCATTCAAATTGTATTGAAGTAAATACCTTGGTATGATTGTTTGATATATTAATAAGATCGGAAATTCTAGTCAGATAATGACAGACTTTGTATTGAATTCTCTTTTTGATGTAAACAATATAAATGTGAGACAGAATATTATAGTTGATAGCTATTTGGGAGTCATGCTATTTTCATCTCTAATTTGACTTCATCTAAATATATATTTATTTAGAAGAAATAAACTCTTTTCTTTTATTTCAATATATATATTATTTTTTGGAATCCCGAACCTCTTTATCCCTGGATTTTGAGTCTCGGAATTTCTCAATCCCGGGATTGATTTTATTTCATCTGTTAAATTGTACATTTAAAATTTAATTTCCGTCCATTATTGCTTCAATTGGAGTGCATGAATGACATAATATTTTTTTTCAGCATTTTTGAGCATTTTAAAAATAGTTTTATATTTTATTTTATTAATTGCATTATCAAGTAGTTTTTACCAGATTGTATCCAAAAAGAGGACATATCCTTCAATTCGTCTTTTAAGTATGTTCCTACATCCATTTAACAAGCGGATGTTTATGTGAGGAGGAGGGAGATCACAATACATTTATATTAAATTTAAATTATTGAGATTTTATAAACTTCCAAAATACATGGAAGTGTACAAAATCTCAATAATTCAAATTTGATATTGAAGTTCCATCAAGCACCCTCAGTCGATGTCTTAAATTACATATATATTAATTATATAAGTTATTAAAAACTACGTACATGAATAAACCAAAATGCACATTGTAATTAAGAAAAGACGTCTTAATTTGATATTTGAATTTTTTTTTAGCATTTAAAATTAATCCCAAAATACCGGTAATGATATTTAGACAATCCCGCGATCCCCTGATAGGAAGCCCTGGTTATTGCAATAACTTTATTTGTAAAAATTCAACATTTATGACGAATTATTTTTCTTTTCATGATTTGTCGAAATTTTTTAAAATAATAAAGACATTTGGTTAAAAACTATGCTGAGGTCACTGTGGAAAATTGAAATCTCACCATTCACTTTTTAATTGCAATCTCTATTGAAATACAGCCAATGGATTGTATTTTTGAAAAATCCTGTGATCTAAATTGCATCCCAGGCTTGCATTCGCTATCCATACTGCTATAGCTAATTCAGTTTTGACTTTAGCCTCATAAATACTGACATTTATCGCAGGTACGTGAATGATTCTGGACGTAATATAATAAATTTGGCCGACATTTCGATTTCAATTCAAATGCATTCCCGCAATATAAATATTCACCAAAACAGTTTTCCCGTTGCAGATTTATGTATATTATTATCGTGATGGTAATTTGATAGCGCCATTACTGACGTTTTATTTGCGAATATTTGAATTTAATTTATATCATTATTTTGCTTAAATCTCGCGTTTGTTTAACCGAATTTCATTAATATTCCCTCCACGCTAGTACACTGCTGTCGTAGAAGAAATATAACTAATTCCATTTTTTTTCTTCTATTTAAGCACGCCATTCAGTCAAATAAAAAGGACACATGTACAGTGTTGTATGGATTTTATTCTGATCTTTTTCGTTAGTCAACTAACACTGTCTAGAGTTAGTTTCTCTTATTATCTTTTTTTAATAATAAATATATTTTCTACAGAGCCGGAGAAGGCGCGGTGGAAAAACAGGCAGCAGATCACCTCCATTAGGAGCTGAAGGCGGCTCTCCTTCAAGCGGATCCCCTGGAAAACCTCCTGAGGAGTCCACCAAAAGCGACCGCTCATCATCATCAGTATCACCATCAGTTGCCACCAGATGGCGCAGATGGCGACGAACGGAATCCTGATATTATTCCCGATCAGATCGACGGAGATATACCAGTAAATATTATTTTTATTTTAATTCGTCAACTAACACACAAACAGATACATCAACGCCATCCAACCGAATGAATCGCCTTTGTGAAAAAATGTTTGTAAATTTTACGTATTCAAATTTAGCCTCATTTTTTATGAAAAGTACAGATTGAATGTTAAAAATATATTTGATAAAATTTCTGACTAATTGCATGATAGAAATGCTGATTCCCATTAATAAAAGTTGTAGAAGCTATACTTTAAAGCATTACTACGTAACTTTTCCTCTCCCACGGCACACCAAAGTCTTTTTCCCAGATTTTCCCGACACACCAAAATGAGAAAGGTTATGTACAGAAATAAGTTTTTCAGAAGTTTTTCATTTAATAAAAAAACATTATAAAGAATAATATGCGTGGGCAGGGTATTGAATGTTTAAGAAAAAGTGTTGAATTTTTTCTTGTCTTATAAGCAGTGATCTGCGGCACACCTGCGATCACTTCACGACACACTAGTGTACCGTGGCACAGTGGTTGCAGAGTATTGGTTTATATCAGTGTTTCTTAACAGGTGAAAATAGAATAAATACTTCGAGGACCGCTATCATAAAAATAAAAGTTATTTAGTATGGTATCCATCTGTTTAAATTTGACATTATAAATTCACATACTAATAGACATAATATAACAGTTTGATTGCAATTATTTTGTACACCAGGAGAAAATTTCTATAGACCGGCATCTGTCCATTCATCTATTGGTTTCGAAACACTGTTGTGAGCAATTTTGTTTGTGTTTTCACAACAATGTTTTTCGAACTATACTTTTAATTAACTTTATTGAATTTATTTTACGTAATTTTAGAGATAATCATACTAACTTTACCATTCTCCTAACCTAACCTAACCTAACCTAACTTTACCATTCTCAGGTTGACTACATGAGGAAACGTCAGCACGTGTCCACGATAGAGACGAACTCTCCAAGCAGAGGGATTTTGGTTGGCGGAGGGTCCGGCGTCGTAGCAGGGGCTGGCGGGGTCACCGCTGGGCCAAACGCCGCCCCAAGAATCATCGCACCTTACGGTATTCCCAGGAATGGGATTCCTCTTCATGATGTTCAACATCAGAAGATGCAACCCAACGCTATGGTGGTGAGGAAAATAGCATACCGATGGCTAAGTTCACAAACATTAATTTTATCAATTTCGATGTTTTGGTATCAAAAGATTGTAAATTCAACGGATTTTCTGAATTTGTCCTTCTTTGTTGTTGATAAATAAAATCTAGTTTTACGTTAATATTAATCATTTTCTATTAAAACGCATATTTAAATAAAAATCGCATTATCAAATAAATTATTTTTAAATCATTTTACAACTCTAGTTGAATTTTGAAATATTATTTAGTAATAATTACAGTAAATGATTAAACATTTGATAAATGACTTTTTTCTACTTCTAGATATTATTATGTATTTCTTTTGTCAGATTCCACCACCTTTAGGATACAGCACATTACCCAGAGGAGGTCACTGGCCATCATACGGTGGGACAATCGCAGGAGTGAGGCCTCTGGCATCAGCGCCCTACCCCGCCGATCCCCCTCCAGCACCTGAGAACTCTTCCAAGAGGTTATTCAGCCTCGTCACAGCGAACAGTACACGAAGATCACCGGAACATGCATCAATACATCTCCAACGGGGACGCAGCGGGGTCCCAGAACCAGACGTCTGACGAAGATGCTGCCACGACCACGCCGGAGACTCCTCTAATGATCAGGGATAAACGGGAGAGTACCGTCTGACAGACAACGCAGTTGTAAAACTCCGAATTCGGCAGACAAGAGTTTTAAATAAACTCTTATCTTCGGGAGAAACAATTGTTTTATATATTTGATATACGTAATTTTTCATATTCAAAAGTGACGTTAAGTGGTAAAATAAAAAAAATAATATTTTGACTGTTGTGTTTTTTTTTCTAAATATTTTTAATAAATTATCGAAGCGTTGCCAGAAAACTATTGTGACAGAGCCGGATTGAGTGGGTTATAAAGAATAACTACGGGTGGCGGATATGAATGATAAACCTTTACAGCGTTGCCAATTAAAGTAAAGTTAATACTACGAATGTGAGTGAACGGGATATATTTTAAAGGTAAAATCAGATATTCCAAAAAAATATTAAATGCATTAATCCAAAGTGTTTCTTGTGATTTTTTATCGGTGGCGTAATCAAAAATGTCAGAACAATATGCTCAATCGTTGAAAAGTTATATCGAAGATAAACTATGAAAATTTAATTTTTTACTAACAACCAGTTTTCGAAAAAAAAATTCATTTCTGTAATACGGGAAATGATTTCATATTTTCTTTCATCCTGGTTGCGCCACTGTTTTTCACTGTGTTTTATGTTGTACCTACTTACCGGATATCTGAGGGTTGATATTTAAGTAAAATTTTTGGAAAATTGTGTAAATATTGAAATCTTCAAGTTTTGTTTTTTTTTGTGAAAATAATTTTTTATTCGTATGCCTAATCCAATTAGACATTTAATTGTTACGTTTTTTGAATAATCTACGTATTAGAATGTAACGTTATAAATGAAATTTTTAATTATTAATAGTGGAATATAATTTATTTATCCGATTATTGAAAGCTATGTAAATATTATACATACACACGAATTGTACATATTAATTAATTGCGAACACTAACAAAATAATTTTGTATTTATAAATTATATGTAAATAATACAAATCGACGGTTGGTACTTAATAATTGTCGTCATTTTTTTTTCTTTTGATAACAATGAATCTTTCTATTAAATAACGTTTTATTCAATTCAAACACAATGCTTTGGGCAGGCTATTTAGACAAATTGAAAATGATGTATGTAATAATTCAGGTTTTTTTTTATTTTATAATAGCGAGTACCTGGCATGCGTTGCAATGTCATTAAAATAAATACGGTGTTTGTGTTTTTAATTCTGTTTATTGAAGTGCTTTTGGATATAAAATATTTTTATTTCCGTCCGTTGCGTACTGGAATAAATCAGAAGGTTTTCTGACGCGTGAGCAGGCCGCATACAGCTGTTCATGTGAGAAACATGGACTTTTCAAATTTAGTCCACAATCTGTAGCGATTATCCTTGTGCTCTGTTGATGGTCATTGCAAATTCGAGCCTCACCGGAAACTGCAGACGTTTGAATTTGACTGGCATATCTGTCGGAATCATTGGGCTGCGTTGCAACAATACATCTTTTTTAAATTTTATATTTATGACCGGCAATTGGAATTTAACAATTAACGCCACTTGTTGTGTCAACAACGAACGTAAATGTCTATTTTTTTTAGATTATTTTTTATTTAGAAATCTTCGCGTGTGCGCACAACAACTCACCAAAGTTTCATCGAAATCGGATGAATGGTAAAGGAAATGGCATATAAGACAAACAAACATTCATTTTCATATATATATAGCATATGAACAGCTTCATTCATGACCAGTTGCTTACAATTGAAAAAGAATTATTGTCTTAGCTCAAATTTGTTTGCAAATCACAAAAATTGTCTCTTTGAAATGAATAGTTCATTTTTAAAACAAAGTCTTTGACAATTCACTACAGTTTATGTTGTGTTATCCTGAATGAATAAATATAAATCAAAATGAAAAATGTTGTTTCAAAAGCTCAAAACCTCAGTTTATTTTATTTATGTATTATTTACTAGTACATTCGATGTATGAAGTTCAGCATCAAACTAACCAGAAAATTACGCCATGCTGAAATAAAATGGAATAAATATGTCCGTTTAAACTGAAGTTTTTTTTTACTATTTAAACAAATTTTAAAGTGGCTTAATTTCATGTAAATTTTTAAGCTGGTTTTTGCATTTACATTTACATTCAAAATAAAATGATATCATAAACACCGGATAAAAATCTATAGAATTTAATTTGAATAAGAATATAACACTATCAAATTATAAAGATTACATTTGTCAAATGTAGGGCACATTGGCATTAACTACAATGCCATGAATATCATGCTGATTTATAAATAATTAAATAATACATCTCTAATATCGATGCAACATCGACAGTATAAATGCAGAAGGCGTTTTGTTGACTTTTAATAAAATCATGAAATTTAAATCTTTCTATTTACATAGCTAAACCATTATTTATTAAACTAACCACTTTATGAGATTCGGTAATCATTTACAAATTCTATTTAAGTATCAGTGATTATTTTTTACAGTAATATCAATTTCAGTTTTTTGCAACTAATAACTGTGAATTGACTTAATTCGTATTAATTTCTTCAAATTATTTAAAAAAATATTAATAATATGGCTGAGTTTCCTACTGAAACTACTGAAAAAGCTAAAAACAGTTGATTTTCGACTTACAGCCTTCAGCCACTATGACGGCGATTGTATTATGAATTGTTAATTGGTATTAAAACATGGTATACTTTCATGTCCTCATTTTCCTCACGCACTTAAACTCAAATAATCAATTTAATTATTCAATTATTGAATGATAAAACACTCTCACTTTATGGCAATTATAAGCGTACTTTACCCTCGTCATAATTACCGCCATTGTAAAATAATTATTTTACATTGCTTTAAAACATGCAACCCATCGAGGAGGTGGGGTAATGTAAACAGCAGGCAATTGGCCATCATTTAAATATTATAATTTATTTTAATTTGATTGCATGCGATGCCCTAATGACGTTTGGTTGCACTCCCATATGAATCCAATATGAGCCATAATCAAACTAATTCATCTAATTTATGTTGAACATTCATTTGGAAAATAATGCAGCTGTACTTATCAAAGTTTCTTATATGCAGTCAGTATTATTTACACAGTATTTTCATAAAACAATTCAAAGAATACAATAAACAGTGCTTGGCAGAATATTTACTCATGACTTGCATTTCGTCGTTGTTCTGGAAGAAGACACTAACTGAAAAATACTAGTTTGGATTAATTGGACTTTGAAAGAAAGGCATTATTAAAAAAAAAAAAACACAATTTGTTTTGTACTACGTCCACATTTTTAATAATGATCACAACTGTTTTTGCTCATCGCAATCTTTATCAGCTGATCAGATTCAACATATCTTTTTTTTATAGATATTTTTCTTATATACGTTTGTAAATAAAAATAGTTTTTTTTCTCTATTCTATTTACTCAATTTTCTAAAAACGTTTTTATTTTTATTTTTTGTTATATGCTTTGCCTAAATGGATCGCGCATTGGCGTCAGCTGTAATGTCACGTTTTTAATTTTCATCTATAATAAGATTAGCGAAACCGGCCCTGGTCATTATAAAAATTTGGAAGTAGTCCACAACAAGAAAAAATGTTTTGTCCGCTTAAACTCTAAAGACTTTTAACATATTTTAACAAATCGTTTATAAATCTCTCTCACGTTTATTTTAGTTGTGTTATTTTGGGGAAAATATTTATAAACACCCCAAAATAATGAATCAAGTCGGCTTCATATTATTTAATATCGGAATCACAAAATTGCTTTCACGATAAAAACACATAGCCTGTGGGAAATCACTGGTTATTGGTTTTATAACGAAATGTCACGGTATAAAAAACAAAAATTTTCTCATTAATAGACTTCAATTTTTTACCAGTTCATACTCGATTTTATCAGTACTGTCAGAACATTACAATTCAATTGTTCTTTCACGTATTTTCATTTTTTTCTTTAAAGTATCATAAATCAAATACGAAATTGCGTCCCACGTAATGGAATCGGAACTAGCTTTTTTTCTTTTATATCGTTTCACAATTATATTATACGAGACCAGTGTTTCTCAAATATAAAACGAAATAAATCCAAAGGTTCCGGGAAGCAGCTGAAAAAATAAAAAAGCTTGATATTCCTACACATTTTAACGTGAATATGTTTTTGACAAAGATTTTTTATATATGAATACAAATCTGTAACTGGGAAATATAATAAAATAAGTTTGTAATTTTTTATCAAAATTGAGATATCGGCATAGCGGCATATACCTTGTGACCCGACTATGCCATAACCCTTCTAGAAAAGAATATAAAAGGCATATTAAACTATGTATTTTATTATTCCGATGAATATAACACCAAGAAAATATGAATTTTCTTTTAATTTTTCCTTAAATATTATAAAAAACCTTCTCAACTATGATAACATCAAGGATCATAACAAATTGTAGTATTTAAAACCATTGATATTCTAACAAACTGTACAGTGAAAGTGTGTTATTTTTGACATAGTGTAGGTACAGAAATACAATAAAGCCTGGTACTTTCTCTTGGAAGATGAAACAATAAATTTTTGGGGAGTTGGCTACGAAAGGAGTTTTTTGCGTACAACGTGTTTTTCTATTTCAGCATACAAAAGGGTTCCACGCGAAAAATATTTGGGAAACACCGTACTAGACGATGTACACATGCCAAACTATTTTATTCAAAACCTTTGATTATTTTTCGTGGTAAAATATTAAATCAAATATTCTCTAAGCTAATTACTTTCTTTTCCGTGGTGTGTATCAATTTACGTAATAAAAACCACATCGAATATAAAAATACTGTACCAACAAACCAACTAACAATAGAATTTCAAAACGATAAAATTTTCTCTCTCAGGATGAAAATACATAGATAAATTCAATTTTTATTTGATCTATGAGTTTCTTTACATTCGATTGATGTTTTGAAATTTTAGTGTGTTCTGCAGTGTTGTTTTAATAATCTATGAAAACTGATAAGCAATCATACTTTTGTTAAATAATCAGTTTATTATGAGTTTTGTTACTAATATAATATCAAATAAGACCTGCCCAAGCAACTTTTTCCTTTCCAGAATCACAAAGATGATCAATTATATTTTTTTGCCAATGATTAAAGACTCGTATGATTCAATCATTGAATCGAATCTTTATGACTCACATTATTAAAATCGTATCGAATCATTTTCATTGAATATGTTTGACAATTAATTTTTACCCAACCTTGATATGGGAAGCCAAAACGTTTAGATAATAAATAATTAATTAAAAGCTTTTGTTATTTTTTTATTGAAAAATTTGTGTACATATTGTTTTAAATGTGGTTGTGAATAATTCAATCTTTGTATATAAAATACATTATTAATTTAAAAAAAAAATCATGTAAAATAATATTATATTATTAATTTATTAGGTGCTGTAACTTTTACACAAAAAAATCATGTATATTTCTGTAAATTTCTCAAAATATACAGCCCCATTTTCAAATGAATAGCAATCAATTTACATGAAAGTTTTTTTTTTACCTTTCATCTCAAGCTTTTTTGTTTGTTATTTTTCGATTTTTGTGTTGAAGTGTTAAAATTATTATCACTTTCAATTATTATATTTTTTTTTGTTTTGTAATGAATAATAATTTCAAATACATTATACTTAAATAAACATACCAGAATAAACAGGCATATGGCTTAGTGCAACCGTACGTTTATACTTAGAAATCGAGTTGATTGAAAATGTCATTAAAAATTGTCACTCTTTAGAGATGCAAGAGCCTTTTTTATTTTCGTTAAAAATGAGAGGTTTGAAACATATTTTTTTGTTGCTAATTTTACAAGTTACGAAAATATATGTGTTTACCATAAAAAATCATCTAATCAATGCTTTGACTGTTCATTAAATATGGGAACACATTTATTTATTTTGTTGAAAAAACCATCTTATTTGACAACAAACAAGTGAAGACTGTTGAGAGATAGTAGAAAAAGATTTTGTTAAAAGCTCACACTCGACCAGCTTTGTTAGGAAACCTTGGATCTCTCCTTGCATGTATGCAACCGATAAATTTGCGACCTCAATTTTTCCAAAACGTATTAACTCCAATAAAAAATCATTTTTCGTGTCAAAATGGTACTTACTGCCACGAAAATAGTATTTTGGTTGTCTCACTATCACCTGTTATGTGTACCTATACAGCTGTTGATTTAACAATCAAACTCAAAAAGAAAAAGAAGTAAGCTGTATTTATTTTTGACTTGATTCTTGGAATGGCTATTTTCACAACTGTTTCTAAATTATGATAATATTGTTAGTTTTGTTTTCAGCCTAATGCCAATTGAAGCTGGTACTTTTTTAATTAAAATTTATGTTGTTTCTTAAACTTTTTGTTGTGAAGAACTATTTGATGTTTAAATTTTATATTCTTTGTTGAAACAATTATTATACATATAATTATACTGATGTGTAAGAAAGAAGCTTTCCATGATTTCAATCATAAAAATAATATTAAAAGTTACTGTTAAGGTGTACCTATTAGATTGATAAGTATAAAATAAGTATTGAAAAATTGTTTAAGTTGATTTGTATAAACCGAATTATCACGAAAAATAAAATAATTAAAAAAGTGTAAAAATTAATACCTACTGACATATAAATTCAATCCACTGCTGTGAAATAATAGTTAAGTGAAAATTAATAAATCAATACAAGATATACGTGTTTTATTTAATTGTTTTCATATTATTGTTTTCCGCGGACCAAAGTTTGAGAGACTATTTTATTTTTACGAGCCATGACCAGAACTGTCCCATTTCAGAGTGGATAAGAATATTAGGATAGTATAAGGAAAATTTTTTTTCTTTAAACCATATCCGCTCCCTTTTCTGACCATATGGCCATCACGCGGTTCCTCCAAGCGTCTCTGTCCCCCGCCAGTCTCATCGTTTCCTCCCAGGTCATCCCAGCATCCCGTAGCTCCGCCGAATACATCTTATGGATGGTCATCAGCCGCCTTCCAGGGCGACGGAATCCATCAGGTTAGTAGAAGAGACAGGCAGGATTCAGGCTCTTTTGTTTCATCCGCATAACGTGTCCAAGCCAGGTCCATCGACGCTTTTTTTATTTTGGACGTAATTAGAGGCTGGTCCATCCGCTCTCTTACCTTCAAGTTCCTGACAAAATCACATCACCGTACCCCTAGTATCTATTAGGAAAAATATTAGTGGTTAAAAACCTGCATTCTCTATGATTCGTTTATATTATCAGATAAGGGGTGAATTGGCAGTAATGAAAACATGACAGACTTCCATATATATTTCATTAATCAATGTTCGTAAATTTTTATCTGCAAAATTACTACTAAAAAAACTATAGATATATAACTGTATATATGTGTATATGTTTTTATCGATACCTCAGTTCTAAAGTGAACCAACTCAAAATGGATAGTTCTGAGATAATAAGAAAACAAGATTTTCGGCAATTTTGAATAATTTTTATAAATTTTAATGAGATAATTCCATTAGAATAATTCCATTATTTTCTAATATAAATAATATGAGTTTTCAGAGGTTTTCACAGGATATTCGTATTTTTTACTGTTCATATTAACCATTGTCATTCTAAAATAACCACAGATTACCACATACATTTTGGAATTGGTAGATTTCGATACGCTAATCATTTCTTCGTACTGAACTTAAAGCTGCAAAATTTTGACTTGTGACACTTTAAAACTGAGGTTTCAATATATAAATTAATACCTTACGATATTATAAAAATAAGATATTGATATTTAATAAACCAAAATTATATTTAAAATCAAGTGTAGTTATATAATATGATATTTAGTTTTGGGTTCATAATATGTGTAGATATAATACATTTGAGCAGCCATTTTTGGTTGAATGTGCAAATGCGATGACAGCGATTGATTGATCGCATCCATTTCATATATAACGCACAATCCGTCAGAATTATCATTCACTACTAACATAAATAACAACACTATAAACGCGCCAGTAGCGTGCTCCCAACCAACAAAAATTCGTACTCTTTGTATATCCATGAGGCAGACTTCAAAATCGATATTTATTAGAAGTCGGAACAAAATAATCAAGACGAAAATACACTCCAACTTAAACTAGTGTGTTTTTAGCAGAAATTTTTGTGTAAGTATATGCCAAATCACAAATATTCACTCCCATACAAAGAAATACAAACAGCATGAAGAAACCACAATTATAAATCCAAAAAAAGCCATGCATTTGGAAACTAAAATGGAATGTAAGCATATTGTATTTATTATTTAATGGGTCATAAAAAATAGCTATTAAAAATATGTATTCTCATGTAACTTGAATTTTTCAAACTACATGACCATTTTTTCAAAGCCACTCGACGAGACAAGACATCACATACATTCATGTCCAAGATCTCAAACTTTTGAATTGAAAAAATCCAAATAAGATATTTACCTTGCTTGGAACTCGGGACAAACCAATTTGATCGCTATAACAGATCGCAAAACGCTTAAAACTGCACCATAGAGGCATAATATATCTTAGATCAGGAGTAACGAACCTGCGGCCGATTTGTAAATAAATTTCATTTTTTATCGTCGTTTACATTATATTTTAATATTTTTTCGGTTTCTCTGCACGCTACTGATTTTAATATATTGTGTATATGTATATCTTTTATAGACAACCATGCACTCAGTACAAATTGCGTCATATTATTATATAACTGATAAGCCATACTTTACTGAATAACCAAACATAAGCAATCATCTTGTCCTTCTGAATGATAATATATATTATTTCATTTTTAAGGTGTTAACAGTCAATTCTTGGTGGAAAGACATTATATTTAGAAGAAAAAAAAAATTCATTTGTACTACTTCCACATGTTTATAATTATCAGGACCGGTTTCGTTCATCAAAAATACAAACATAACAGGCCTATTTATATAAAATTGAGTCTTAAAATTAAGGTATATAAAACAGATGGTGCATAAAGTAAAACAATACATTACTGATTAGCAAACAAATTAAACATAAATCAAATAAAAAAGTCTACAATTACAATGTTATGGACTCCTTACAAATCAATAAATACTAATCTGAAATTACAAATATAGCTACATTAAAAGTCCATTACATTAGCTGAAAAAAAAATTATTGACATTACAAATGCATTTAGCAAAGAGTGGATTGGGAAAATTATAAGAAAAAAATAGTGAACCATTTTAAAACAATCAAATATTAGGTATGTAATTAATATTAACAATAAACAGCCATCTTAGGTGAAGTACGCAGAGCAGCTTTGAGCATCCACCAATTTTTTAAAGAGACAGAATCAATTCTTACAAATTAAAACATAAAAATAACATTACAGATATAATACAAATTAATTAATTGGATTTAACAAAGGAGAAGATGCAAAGACGGTTTGTTTATTCAGTAAATTTGAATTGGGCAAAAATTTATATCTGTTTATTTCTAATATCTCTTGTTTATCTAATTTTAAAGATTTGTATGTAAGTTTTTTTTTTTAGTATTTTATTTTTAAATCAGAAATTTACTAAAATCGTTTGATTTTCTACCATACTTCATTATTTATATGCAATTCTAAAGAAATCTTTGAGGCCATCTTGATCACATAAATAAAATGTTCGTGTTCTGAACTCATGGTTTAAGAAGTGCATCATGTACTCAGCTTATACAAGCGTGACAAAAGTTACATCAAATAACACAATATCGAGAATTTTATTACAAAATTTTAATGAACGATCTCTTCAATACAGATCGAAGGATAACAGTATTATTTTCTGATTTATTAAATCTCCAACATTCAACGCTTAACACTTCAATGTTCACGAACATGCCGTGACAGTTGATGAAACTAGTAGAAATTATTTTTAAAATGTCGGTTATAAATTTGATTTATCTGTCTAAGTCTGAGCCTATCGGAGGTAATGATGGCACCAATTTTTTTTTCTTATCATGGTATATCCACAGCATTCGATACATTTCAGAGCAGTGACCATCAACATATTTTCAACCTAGTGCCATTAGTATGTTAACCCATTGCCTCCAAATCATCCTAATAGTTGAATTTATTCAAACTCCGATATTTCATTTACAGAACTCTCCGCGTGTTACAACAATGCGGTTGAGCCACCGAACCCATATTTCAGGTCGATTTCGAAAAATCAACATGAAAGCTCTACAAAATATTTATTTGCATCGAGAATGGAGAGCTTTATTGTTAAAATGAATCCCCATATCAACAGACCACACGTGGATGTACACTCGCCACCGGAATCGGGCATGCGCGATATCTCTATTGATAGGAGGGGTAGTTCAAAATAGTATTATCATATTGAAGGGCATTGTTTCTTTTATACGAATTTTTTACAAAAATAATGTGTTAGCCAGTCTAGTAGAATATGATGATGAATTTAAATGATCACGTTTTGTCAAAAGGGATTTTTTTGAAAATCAACTCGATGAAGCGTTAGCATTATAGTCCCTGTCTCCTTCATCTGTAATTTTATTCTTTTTTGTACTCAACTTCCATCGTTGCCAATAGTATATTGAGAGGGTGTGATCGCTGCAGAGGTAAGCAATTCACGTGGGCACCATATGCAATTATATAAATATACCTCCCCGCATACGACACCCACACACATATACATATAAAATGTGATAATGGAAAATGATGAACATTTTTTTGTTGATTACAACCGCTTTCTGTTTCAACATTCATCTTTCCTTACACAACAGAGTTTAGTGACACCTTTACAGTCAGATCTCGCTAACCAATTTCCTTTAGGAGTCACTTTTTCTCATTTTGGGAGCGGACATAATTTAAAAATCCAATCGTACTGTATGCCTCTTTTATACTATATGAAATAATTTTAGACAGAAAACATCTAACTCTAAAGAGAAGAGAAATAGAATCATTCGAATAATGGTCTTGTGTGAGATTCATCCACACTCTTGATATACTAAAGAGGATCCATCACCATCGCAAAAAATAAGTTTAGTAAGTTCCTCAAACTTACACCAATATTACGAGTAAGAATTGAACTTTTAATAATGATTCAGAGACAATCATCTGTTTTCTCCACACAAAGTCTTCAGCTGACAGAATCTTTTTAAATAGTAGTACTTAGCTAGCTTACATGCGGGAATGGGATATAAATACTGTCTGTACCCACCCTAGCACTGACTTTAGCCAGGAATTTAGGAGCCCGCTTCGCGGACTTATTAGTTTCAGTACGAAATTAGAGTAAGGAAAAAAAACGCAAACAAGGCAATGGGCTTTACATCGTGCCAACTCTTCAATATGACAATACATACATTGTATTAAGATGTAAGTCCAAGCCATTGCGCTACTTTCCTCTTTCTATTCAGGAATTTCTTTCACAACGGGGGTAACTGAGAGCGAATTCTGATAAAAATGATTTTTTTTGTATTTCACCAAACGCGTAGTCTTCAGATGATATAATTTAAGAAAATCCGTATTTAGCTAGATTGCCAGTGCCAAACAGATATATCTATAAGGAGTTAATCTTTACCTATTTAACCTAACATTAGAATTATTCAGAAATCTGGGGGTTTTCAAAAATTATTGATAGAAATTTTAACATGATATCATTTCTAGGATAGATTACAACAATTTTTTAATGTTGAAAAAATTTAAGATATAATTTATAATTTAAGACATCGACTGAGGGTGCTTGATGGAATTTTGGATTATTGAGATTTTGTACACTTCCTCGAATCTTCCTCGGGAATCGCCCTAATCCTTATTTTTTAAACACCATATTAACAGAGTGGCAAATTGCCGCTTTTCAACTTCTTTTAGAAATACCAGTGATTTTACAATTATAATAGTATTGTGGGTTTTGACGAGATGTAATTCGACGAATGGGTAAATATATACAATCATTCTACATTTAGTGACATCTGTTAGGTGTTTCAACGTATAGGATATAATAGCGGAGAATTAGGAAGGTTCAGCTGCTCATTCAAAATTGGCAAGGAATTTAACTGGGCTCTATTAATTTCCAAAATTTCTTGATAAAACACCTAACAGATGTCACTAAATGTGGAATGATTGTATATATTTACCCATTCATCGAATTACATCCCGTCAAAACCCACAATACTATTATAATTGTAAAATCACTGGTATTTCTAAAAGAAGTTGAAAAGCGGAAATTCACCACTCTGTTAATATGGTGTTTACAAAATAAGGATTAGGGCGATTCCCGAAATTTTAACTCAGGTATCAGTGTGGCTCTCAGACGTATAATATCTTACCTCGTAAATAATATTTGTCGCATTTGTATCTTCTATATAAACGTTAGACACTGTTTACTGTCTCTCAGTTCGAGTCCATTCGTGTGCTCAAATGCCTGAAGATGCCGAAAGGCGAAACCTGGGTCGTTAGTGACAAAATACATGGAAGTGTACAAAATCTCAATAATCCAAAGTTGAAAAAATTATTGAATAATAGATTGGCAGGTAGATTGTTTAATACCCCTTGAATTAACCCGCAACGAAAAAAACACTGTGTAAAGACTGTCCCAGTGCGCTCTAAATCGAATTAAATACTGATTTACTCTGACCATTGCACACACATACGGTTTTATGTGAAAAATATATCTCTTTCACGGCAATGCTTCAATTAAGAGACGTATTTTTTCACTTGAATAAATTTACATACATTTTTCATACAAATAAATTTAATGTTGATCTGCGCAGGTAAATTTTTCTTTGATGAAATTATAGTATGCATTGAATATTTCATCTAAAAAATGTTTTCAACATATCAATACCTCGGTTAAAAAGCGTAACAACTGAAAAAATATAGTTCTGAGATAATTGAGTCACTGAGTTTCAAGTAAATCACGAAAAAATATAACGGGCAGTATGATAGTTTCAAGTGTAATTTAAGTTATTTTGTTTCTTACGGTGTCGACCGCGTAAAACTACGATCGAGATCGTGTAATTTTTATGTTTGAATTTTTTAAAATTTCGAACAGGGGACGAAATATGAAGAAATTTTAGACTTCGTTGGTTGATCGATAGGGCACATACGTACATTAAAAACTTATTCTATTGTAAAATTGCCAGGAGCGTGTTTAGCGGCTCAGCAACTGAATGAGGAAACAAGATTTTGGGCAGATATATTTTTCTACTTAACATTTAATTTTTGTGGATTTTAATGAAATTCTACGATTATCCTTAAATGAGTACTTAGGTATCACAATCAGACAACCGCAACATCCCACAAAAGTCATGTTTTTATTGTTTATGGTAGTGCGAGTGATGTTCTTTTCAAAAAACTCATCAAATTTACGAAACTCCGACGATTTCAAACAGATTCTTGAGCCTAAAGTTCGTATATATTATAGTTTCAAAAGCGGACAGTTAACGTCCGTATTCGCTAAATCAGTAGACATAATACACATTGACCAATCACATAGCTATAATTTATTTAAAAGTGTCAATGCTGCCGGGCTTGATGCAGTGTAGAATATGTTTGAAATGAAAAATCACATTTTACATTTTCCTGTACATTTTCGTAGATGGCGTATGTCCCGCTTTGATACCAATGTACTCAAATAGTATAAACATAATTTAATTTTTGTCTAATATTAATAGTCGGAGTATTCAAAGGATTTTTGTAGTCATTCTAAAATAACCACAGATTACCACGTGTTACTTTTTGGAACTGGTTGATATTGGTATTCTAATCATTTCCTAACCCTTAATTTAAAACTGCAAATTTTTGACTTATTAAACTATGGAACTACATCTTGGAAAACGTTATAACAATGATCCTACAAGCTGAAACATACTAAAACCTACAATAGCCGCAGAGAGGTCGCTTATCAATTAGGCAACATCCAGTAGAAGTTATGCAGCGTCCACCAATAACTCGTTTAACCCCTCAAAACGGGCGGGGGATGCTGCGATGGATGGACAGACGTGTCGACAGTTTCACTAGATTACCGCACGGACTGCCGAGCAGTTATCTAAGTTTATTTGACTGTTATATGTTTCCGGAATTTGTAGCGTATTTTATGAACGCATAACTTGTAAATTCGCCTATCTGGAAACATAAATTTGACATAGCATGTTAATGTTACGACTAACAAAAAACATATCAATATGAAAATGGTACATAATACAGTGAAATTTCGATTTCACGTAATGATTTTAATTACTTTCTATTTAAAAAATAAAGCAAAATGATTTGGTTCGTACTTTTGAATATTTATATAAAAATCTTTCAATTCAATAAATTGATTTAAAGGTCTATTCATGTAAGTCATCAAATCCGGTTGTTCTGAGAAACTGGAAATGAAAAGATATAATCAAGGCAATAATCTCCTTGATGATTAAACAAACATGAATAAATCACCTTTTTTTAAACCATTTTAACAAGCTCGCGTAATTAGGCATAATCAATAAAATTTCAATGCATTTACTTTAACGATTAATTAATAATACCATAAAAGTTAATTTTCCAAAAACACAATTAGTACGTTAAATATTATAATTTTAAATAAAATTTGTGATGTTGGAATAAGTGAGATGACATAATACTGTATTTATCTTTTAAAACAGTATAATAAATATAATGTTAAACTAAAATAAGTTTAAGCATAGTTCTGACACTGACGTGAAGCCAAAATAGCTATCAAATATACAATAAAATGTTGTAGAACCGAATTATTTGATCTTTTTTCCTACTATAATGGACTTCTTTCAAGCAAATGCGAATTCTATAAATATTTTCTTAAATATTAATTACAGTATACTCCCCGATAATACGGTTGATAGGGGGCGAGCTATCTCGGAACGGGCTATTGGGGATACCACATTCATACAAAATCAGAGCATACGCATGCGATACTGTAGTATTTTAACCTGTTATCAAGGATCAGTTGCAAATTTGAATGAAAAACGAGTTTTCCGCAATCTTGTTATCGGGGGGTCTACTGGTTTTTCTGAGCGAGGGAGCATTTTTTTTTTATTTAAACATCAATTGATAAGCAATACAAATTGTAATAAATATATTTTGTATGACAACTTAATTACCAACGCATAAAATAGTATGTATTTTTGAAATCGTTTTAGATAGATTTTTTAAGCTCACTCAAGATCAACTGGTGAAGAAAACACATCACGAACACCCGTGTGCACGATCTTGAATTTTTAATTTAAGAAATAAATAATTTATTATGTACAATATATTGACTGTTCCGTCACTTAAACTCGGATTCATCTTTTGATCGCTGGTGTAAAGCCGCTAAGCTACAGAAACCACACTTTGATCGATTTTTTGCATCATAAATGACATAGAATTAATTATATCGTATATAATAATAGATGGATCTATCTTGGCCCTTTGATAATTACTATTGAAACAAAAAAATATGAAATTCGTTTAGTTATTCACGATTATATTCGTGGAAGCGTACAAACATCTAAAATATTTAAACGTGGTGAATCGATGTTTCATTGAGCACGCTCAGTCGAGAGACGAAAGTGTATAATTAACTACTTAAAAATCCTCACAGAGACATGCCGAAGGAAGTTTTCGTTCCATATTAAAAATAACTTTAAATTGAGTTCAAATTATAGTTTCAAGTACTTGATAATTTTCTATATCCTCCAGCACTATATTATTGTACACGAAAGAGGCCATTTGCCCAATTGAAATTCCGGTCGTGTTCTCTAAGTGTAAGCGAAATAGATTATACACTTTAAAGCATCGAAGGCTTTCAGGGAGAAACCTCTCTACCCCTAACTTTGCGTGAATTACTCAACATTTTCACCATCAATATCTTCATCATTCATATCTCCTCGGGCTTCCGCCAAAACTGGCCACAAGTCATTTTAACATCTTACAAAGATATTAATATCATAATATAAATTATTATTTATGTTTAAATTATATATGGTTGATGTATTCCTATAGCCACAAATCATTCTTATTATAGTAAAAGTGTTGAAAATACTGTTTATGAGTAAATTAATGTTTAACTGTTTCCCTGCTTGTAGCGAAATGGTCAACGATTGAATACCAGTGTGGAGACTTATATATATTATTTTTGTAATCGTCTGTCATCTCTTTATTCTCTCCTATTCATCCGACCCGACTACGATAAACACGAGGCATTTACTAACTACTATTCCTATTGTATCCTCATTTTTCTATCCTTACTCACTCCAAAATAGAGTAGATGGGTGACTGAATAACAACCAGTTTTAAATTTAGAATTGACTTTTGTTTAAATGTTCCTTTAATAGACTATAAATGTGCCTAACATTGGGAGCGGATATAATTAAAGAAGAAATATTGAATATTGGTATGTCAATAAAATTTATAATAATTTATTAAAATATTACTATGGAAATAAATTTTATATTATAGCAGTAATAAAAGGAAATTAGTAATACGCTTTAAATGTTAATAATACTGCCGTTTTGAATACCCTTTAAATTTTAAAAAATTTCAAGTGGTGTGTTTTGCCAGACTGCTTTTCTTAAAAAGAAGACCGTTTTCACATACTTAACTCAAAATACGCACAGTTTTTCGCGTTAAGGTTTTTCTACCGAAACCGTGACATTATTTAGTTTATTTAGATATTCATAAAAAGTAAAATGAAATTTGGCTGTAAATATATCGGTTTTTACTACAAAATTAACTGAAAATACGAACGGAGTTTTTTTTAGATACACAATTTAATATTGTTGCAGTAGATACTACTTTGAAATTGTTATTTTAAAATAGCAAAAATAAAACAAGTTAATTAAAAGCACTGTTATTTTACCACACATTGAATAGTTTCTTCTTCATATAGCAGTGGTTTCCAACCGTGGAGGCACAGACAATCGCCAGGGAAGCGCGAATTTTTTTTAGTTAAAAATTAATTTTCATACCTTAATATTTGCAAATAAATGAAAACTCATATCGTAACATAACAGTAAAAATTCATTGAATTAATGTTTATTTTACTTATTGACAAAATATACTCTTGGAGGCAGCATTTTTGAAAATAAGCAGAAAATTCCGTAGATAATAAATAGGTAATAAAAATATTCTAGCGATAATCTTGAAGCCTTAATGTCGAGGCAGGAAGAA
The DNA here is from genome assembly GCA_022494535.1 of Himalopsyche phryganea. Lineage (NCBI taxonomy): Eukaryota > Metazoa > Arthropoda > Insecta > Trichoptera > Rhyacophilidae > Himalopsyche > Himalopsyche phryganea. Next base: position 490,095 of record JAGVSL010000139.1, read on the forward strand.
AAAATTGTTGTGAACAGTCACAAAATGCTGAATTATCATTTTGTGGTTGAAATTAATGTAAAAACTATTTAATATCGACCGTGATTAATTTGCGATTAAAAAATCTTGCAATACTTACAATAGAACACAAACTGGCAGATAAAATAGATTTTGATAATTTGGATTATTGAGATTTTGTACACTTCCATGTATTTTGTCACTAACGACCCGGGTTTCGCCTTTCGTCATCTTCAGGCATTCGAGCACACGAATGGACTCGAACTGACTGAACTGACGAAACTGAGATTTTGATAATGTTTTGTAAATTTTGTTATGTTGTAAAATAATTTTCATATTATGTTTTTGGTTTTTTTTTTGTGAATACAACACAACATTTACGTGTTAGTACAATCTACTGAATATCTTGTCAGAAATGAATTCAAAATTTTAATGTAAAGTATATTAGTGGATTTTACATCAATAATTTTCTATTTTTACAAATTGTAAACATACAGTACATATTTTTAAGAAATTATATTTATACATAAAAAAAATTACCGCAAAACTCTATGCCGTGACGGTTTATGATTTTAAATGAATAGGAAGTCATTTTAGAGGTACCCTTAATTCAACACTATTCATTAAATCATTTTTGGAGGAAAAATGGGGGGGGACGCCAAATCCCCTAGCTACTCCACTGCATGTACGAAATAGCGAAATCTTATTATTATTCTGTTAATTATAGTTTTTATCATTTAAAACGTGTCTATGTTATTATATCGATTAAAAAAATAAAAGGTAGCGAGGCGCGGGAATTTTTTTTTTATAGATGAGACGTTGCAGCATCAAGGTTGGAAACCGTTGTCCTGTAGCCAAGTTTGTATTGTAAACTTTGCTTATAATACCGATACATTATTGAACACGTTACCTGGAGTGGAATAACATGGAATAACAGACTCAATCAAAATAGTGTGTTTTATACTATATTCTAAGTCAGCACCTACCACCAAAAACAAGTGAAACCGATATTTAAAATAAATATTTTTCAAACATAGTTGTATAATCACTTTTAAGGTGTTAACTGGCAATTCTTGGTGGAAAGACATTATATTTTAAAAAAATAAAACACAATTCATTTGTACTACTTCCACATGTTTATAATTATCAGGACCGGTTTCGCTCATCAAAAATACAAACATAACAGGCTTATTTATATAAATTTGAGTGTAAAAATGAAGGTATATAAAACTGATGAACTAAAACAAGAAAATACTGATTAGCAAACAAATTATACGTAAATCAAATAAAATGGTCTACAATTAAAATGTTATTGACTCTTACAAAACAATAAATACTAATCTGAAATCACAAATATAGCTACATTAAAAGTCCATTAGCTGAGCAAAAAAATTTTAATGATGTCCTGATCATTATAAATATGTGGAAGTAGTACAAATTAATTATGTTTTATTTTTTAAAAATAGTTGTATGAATTAATTAGCGGGTCCGCGGTTCAGCAGTCAAAACCGTTGTCTTCGATTACCTATCTCACAAGTACTAATTCCAGTACGGACAGTTTCATAATTTGATTTTTCAATCGATTGAAAACATGATGTTTGTGATGTCTGAAATTCTCTCCCACCTATCCGACCCTAAAAAGAAGAGCGTTGCAAGAGCCATTAGCTAATCACTGTACAAAGTACTGTTCTAGCCCTATCCTTTAGAGGTCTGCGAGGGCCAAAGTTTTATAAAATAACCAAGTTCCGACGAGATCCGAAGCCAAGATTTATTTTTCTCAACCAAGTTGAAATTAAATTTTTTACGAATTGGGTTGCGTTAGGAATTTTGATGACTCCAATAGGTCATCAAAAAATAGGTGTTATTGTCCATTCCATCGTTTAAACGATATTTATAACAAATGTGAAATACATTATTGAAGTTATAAACGTTTTGTTATGATAAGTATTGCCATATGGCTTACCCATGACCCGAACATAGTCGGAAATACTTTTCTGAGAATTAAATTCCTCACTCGGGCCCGGCACGAGCCCGAATTTAGCCCACGGGCTGAGACTGAGCCCGTGCAGACATTTACTACCCTTCTATCCTTTCTCTCCCTTAAACAAACAGACGTTGAACAACTGAGTAACAAGCAGTTCTTGTAGAAAAACTTATGTTTAGACACTTCCATTAGGAGGCCATATATTCCAGATTGTGAGTGAAATCATCTATTAAAAAAAATCAAATAAGAGAATAAAATAAATCTTCATAAAGCAATAAATTTCCTAATTGCAATATTTTCACAAACAAAAAACAATCATAAAGAACATAATAATATATTATGATTTCTTCCAGTAACTCTTCATTGTATGAAAAATAATAAATTTCATATTGAATGTACCATAATAAATTCTCCGAGAACCAAGTAAACAGTTTTTATTAACAAATTTCATAAAAATATTTCCAGGGAAGCTTCATCTTCAAAACAAAGTGTTTTTTTTAAGTCTTTGAAACGGTTAAAAATATTGCAGCTTCTAAAGCGCACATAAACGAGTTGATGTTTGAAAAATATTCATTTTAGTGGATTGCTTTATATCCTACCCGGAAAAGGTTCTCAAAATTTTCGATTAATAACAACGTGCATATTTATTACAACTCCATTTTTTAGGGTCCAAAACTAAAGTGGAACATTTTCATACAAACGGCCAAAAGTAATCAATACTGTAACCGAGTTGCAAATACACTTCTGGATTATAATTATTCACGCACGAGGTCACATGTTTTAAATCCTGAATACGATATAAAAATATGTTTTGATATTCCGATAGAATATCAAATGTATTAGGAAAATTGCTTGGCAAAACAGTTAATTACCAAGGAGGGAAATAATTTTATGAATATTTGCTCAAGAAAAGTTGTAAAAAGGCATTTATCTCGAAAAAATATAAAACTGATACCCAAACCTCAAATTAATTAAAAATTTCAACATTTAATTTTGAACTTGCCAGAACCAATTGTCTCTCTAGAGTACCGTGCACTTGTTTCAGGTTGGCATGCATTCTATTCAAAATTTAATTTAAGAATAAATATAATTATTCATTTTTTTTAATGAATGTTTTATATCCGGGCATTTTTTTATACCAAATAGTATATATGATTAAATAAAAATAATAATGCGTATGAAAACCAGCACAAAAACAGTATTATTTTACAAAAAATATTCAAATATTACAAAATTGATGTTATAAAAAAGCATCAAATTTGTTTGCGCATTTGTTGCTTTGCCCTGGTCATCCTTTAGATTTTCGGTGTAAAGAACCTCTCTTCTTATAGGGAACTTTGGGCAAGACTTTAAAGATTATCCATTCAAAGATTTGAACTATTGACCGACGACCTGGTAGGACGAAAGAATACTAAAAAATATACGAATTTTAAAACTTTTTATTAATTTTGGTGTTTTGACGCACGTTTGAAAATCGCCAAAAGAATTCGAATAAAACAATACCTCCCACCAATCGTAAAGCAACAATCTCAGCAGGGCTGGGCATAAAACTCTTTACACTTGCGTCAAAGTTTACGTTTACGATTGATAGTAAATACGTCCTGAAAGCTCTGCAGGGGAAGCTTTATTACATTATAGTTTAATACCGAAGTATTACTATTATTACAAATCTCAGGTTTAATGAGTAACATTTATCGCACTTTCCCCTTCTGCAGTTACATTGGTACTTACTTTTTTACCAAGTGGTCAGGTTTCTCGTCATAATAATACTGACTTTATTTTATTTATGAGTTTACACGTTACATCGATTTTCACTTAAATAAATCTAAAGTGAGTTTTAATTATCCACTTAATAAAAAACACAAAGATAAAATTAGAAACGAATCCTGAGCATTTGGTCTCCTAATGGAGGTATCTCAACAGAACTTTTACATGAGAACTGCTTGGTACTCAGTTTGTTCAAAAATAACTCTAATAATAATACATTTTAAGCAATGAATTCATGCGAATCTGGAAAATCATATTCAAAATGTTTATCTTCATAGAACTAAATAGTACATTTTGCTAATTTTTATGTTGATAGTTAGTTTTGGCAACTAATTATTTGATCTGTATCTAATTAGATAAATGGTCAGTAACTAATTCAATAAATTATCCGTGGCTTATTGAATAAATGGTCACTAAGAAATAATAAATGGTCATTTAATAACTACGTTTGATCAGTAAATAATTACCAAATAAATAAAGATTAGGTTAGGTTAAATTAAAAAACTGACCGTTTTATATAAATTACTGACCGTTTATTTTATTTGCTGACCACGTTTATACTGACAATTTATCGAATTAGTTACTGACCATGTATTATTTCTTACTGATCAAAAATTTAAATAGTTACTAATCCAATAATTGCAGACTATTAGTTTTCACTTAAAATTTATGTCTTATAATTTCTTAAAATTTATTTTTTATATTAGAGTTTGAAACACTTAATAAATAAAAATATAAATGAGTTTGTCTATGTATGTACTTTCATATTCAGTTAAAATCGTTCAACTTCGTTTGACAATTCTTCGCTACTGTTTGATACACATTTCCCAATTTACAATAACGACTAAATATTTTCTAAATTCCGATTACCAGCTGTTCAGATGGTCAACCTTACCTTTTGAGAAGAGAAAGTGGAATAGAAAACTACTAGGAAAGGATTAGCAGCTTATCTCTCTTTCTACGCCACATTTTTAGAATCGGATAGAAGGTTGGTAGAAAGGAACATAAACATAAAATGAATGTATTTTAGTTTTCGTCGGAGGGACTAAAATCCGTGACACCACACAACAACCTAATAAAACGAATGCCCAAAAATGTTGATGAATCTGCATAAATTAATAACGCATAAAATTTGCCTGTTAATTTAAATTTTGATAGCTTTTTTAGGTAACAAAATTATTATTAATAAGCTAGATCTAATACAAAAGTAAATTACACATTTTTTCAGCACATTTAAAAACTTTTTTCTTAATTTGAGCGATAAGTAAAAAACCGTCAGTGACGCCCCGCCGACTTTTAATTTGTTCATTCTTGGTGTGCAATTTCACAGCAAAGACCCTGCCTTTTTCCTTATTAAACGCGGCTTTCTAATTAAAAAGGGAGAGGGCTTCACTAAGTTATGTAATATTTCCGCGTGGGGTGCCGTTAAGTTCCTCCACTCATTTTCCTGTTAAGTTGTAGGAGCTTCATTGTCCTATCTAGCCCAATAATAACAACTAGAAATTCTTTCACATAATATACTTAACAAAACAGGAATCAAAAATAATATTTCAAAACCAAATTGAACAATTTTCAGTTTGATTACGATCGATTTTTTCAGTGACGTCCTCAGGATTTGTATTTGACACCACTTTTTCATTTTTACTTGTGTGGTTCTGTTACGTTTGAGAACACTTTTTAATGCGTTTATGTGGGACCAGTAATTATTAACGATGCTCGTTATTCGTCTATGTCGTCATCCTGCGTTTCAACTCGCATTTTTTATTAAAATATTTAAATATCAATACTAAATATAAATTTATTAAAAAATATGTTATATTAGCATCTGTTGCAAACTAAACGTAAATAGTGATAAAACCAAATTTCTATAACTATGTAAATACATCGAATTTTTTTTTATATCAACTTGATGGAGCCGTAAGTCCTAAGGCGCGTCAGCGTCATGCTTCTTTGAGTCTCCTTTATCTCTAATGTATTTTTTTTTTGTTTCACTTTCATCGTAGATAGAAGGGCGTGATCGCTGCAGAGCTAATCAATCCACAATGAAGCCAATTCACCTGGGCACCACTTGCATTTATATAAAAATAGCTCCCCACATACCTCACCCACACACACACATATATATATATATATATATATATATATATACAAACGCATACACACATACATATATGCACATGCAAAACGTAGGGAAGCATCACGAGGAAAGTGATTTCTCAGTTTTCAAATTGTAACAACTCAAGGAGTAAAGTACTGAGATAATAAGGAAACAAGGTTTTGGGCTTGCTTAATATTCTACTGTACACCAAATTTTTGTAGATTTTAATTATATTCTAGGATAATCTGAAAAAAAAAATATGTTTATTAATTATTATCAACATAATTTTATTTCCATCTCATATAATAGTTTTTAAAGATTTTCTTAATAGTTACAGTATGCATTTAAAGTAATAATAACAACTGTCATTTAAAAATAACTACAGATTACCTACCACTTGTTACATTTTGGAACTGGTAGATATCGGTATTCGTGTACTATAAACAGCCAAACACATCTATTCTGAGTGAGCTACAAATCCAGGATATACTCTCGGCCGTTTATACAAGACGCCTACTCGGCTTTTTTGGTGACATCACCCGCAAGTCTACTGACAATCTTGAGAGGCTCGTCGTCACTGGAAATGTTGAAGGCAGAAGGGAACGCGTAACCAACCGAGTGAAGGCCAACACAGGCCTCACCTTACAGATGGCCTTCAGAGCAGTAGAGTGCTGGAGTGACTGATGAAAGATCGTCAAAGCACACGGAGTTGTTGCGATAGGCGGAGGTCACAACCCTCACCAATGAGGAAAACGACAAAGAGAAGAAATTTTCAATGGATGAAATGTTGTATGTTTAAAACATTTTTATTTAACTTAAATTATACATAAATTTGGTTGTGAATATTAGTTATTAATAAACCTAAATTAAGGTCGTACGACTATATGGATCTGAGCCAAAAAGTTAATGCCTGAAAAATGCGATTCAGCCGGTGCTGCTTGATGGATGTCTCAAAATGATGAAGAAGCAGGTATATAATATAATGTATATTTACATAAACTACATTGTGTATCTATATATATACGACAGTCTGTAGATTTATTTACATAAATTATGTTCACCTTCTGACGCGAAGGAGCTTCAAGCCAAAAATCTCAACGCATACATTGCCACACCTTTTTTGGCATACAAACTCAAAAAGTAATAAGCGATTCGTCATCGTGTGATTTTTGTATAGGTCAAGAATGGTTAACCTTATTAGCTCGGCGTGTCAAAATTTTGAAAAAACTTAACTCAACTCGGGGACTATGTCACATCTAGGTATATCAATTATTTTTCAGCCCTAGTAAATGAAAGACTTGTTTTTGAACTATTTATTTATTACTATTGAAAAGTAGAAACAAATAAATTTTTTTGTTGCTGAATTACATTTGCTAAGACTTCAATTGAAGGTTGGTATTTCGTACGTTTAAATCACACGTAAGCGTTACTAACTTTATCAGTCAAGAATAAGGTCTCATAAAAGTATGTAGATGAAAATATTGGAAATAAAGCCATCGCTAGATTTTTCAGAGTGCCAAAAGTATTCGGTAATCTGTTCCAAACATTGCAAATTTCCTGTTCGTAGTGGCATTCTTCTTCATTATCCAAACGATTTCTTTCTAGATACATGTGTTTGGACCTCAAGTTGAACTGTTGAGCCCAGAGTCTTGATATTCGGTAAGAAACATAAACGATGCGTGTCACCCAAAATGTTTTGATGTGTCACCTCGGACACGCGCGTCATAGATCATATCACTGGCATAGGTAAATGAAATAAAGGTGGAATCCTATCGTTGTCAATTATTTTCTGTAACTTAGGTTTGTATGTTCATGAATCTTTTTACAATAAAACTATTGTTTGCCCTCCTACCTAAATTGAATACCATGTAAGACTTATAAAATACAATTAAAAGCTAATTTCGGCGAGTATTTATACCTATTGATTGTGAAACTAAACGCTTTTCTATTTGTACCGTATTATAACGGAGTTAAGTGCCAGTGTGCATATCGGCACATGCAAATTGTTTTGTTGATCACACCAAATCTCTGTCTCATGAAGGTCTGTTGATGTGTTATTTAAGTTTAATTAAAAATAAGGTTGAAAATATTAAATAACATTTACAAATACATTTTATTGCCATATTATTATGAAGTGCCACCAAAGAAATGCCAATTCAACTAATACTTATTTTAAATAAACTGTATTAACACTTTAACATGTCAATTATTGGTGAAATATAATATTTAAAAAAATAAAATACTTTCTTTTGTACTAATTTCACATTTGTTAACACTATTGAATTGGGATTCACGCAATCGTGAAGCCGAAATAACTATAAACTAACAGATGTTTTGATACGTTGAATACGTTGATATTTATCATATTAAAAAAAGTAAATAAATATGTTTCAGAGTTAATTATTTACATCATAGTGCTTAGAAAATTAAAGAACTCCATTGAAATATCGATTTCTATGTAAGGGATATTCGATACACCATTCTTGCAATAATTTTTTGGCTTTAGTCGTATGGCAACAGCGTGAACACGTGCAAAAATATACATCTACATAAGATTTATCTCACTTGTTTGGTACATTCTCTGCTCAAACGTTTGGCATATTTTATGTTTTGACTGCGGAGTATTTCGACGAAGGAATTTCGTTGTTTTTTTTTATGCTCCAAAGCGCCGCAGTCTCTTGATTGAGAAATATTAAATCAAAGTGTAGATTGACACACTTTTACAAAAAATCTAATATTATTAAATAATTTTGAACATGTTGCATGTTCAAGCTTGGGTTTTCATATAAACTTTTCAAAACCGATAAGTTTGAAATTTACTTATTTTCAAAGAATAAATTTTTAATATTTCAAATCAATACATTGTCCACGATTGAAACCAAATGCCATTTGTTCAAAGTTTGTATTCCATGGCACCTGACAAAGATTCGTTTACTGAGGTTTGAGAATAGATGCTTGCTTTGGATACTAGAAGTAAGGTGTTTTGACCTCATGAAGAACGTACTAATCATTTTCCTTTTTCATGGGGACACGTTGGACTGGTCTGGGTCACGTGTTGCAGATTCCGTCAGAGAGACTCAATTCTGCTTGTCACGTCTTTCGATCAGTGGGATTCCGCCATTCTGGACGACCGTCAGTTAATATGTAGTCGGCGAGCATGACAGGGAATCATGGAGGCGCCATGTGGTGGTCATATGCTCCACATGAAGAGCGAATATGGTCCAAGAAATTAGAAGAAGTTATCCAGAAATACATCTTGTTTAAATACTCTTTATAATAAACAATCGCTTAACCTCATAATTGCCAAAATACTTAAATTGAGATTAACTGGCACTTTTTCTTTTTCCCTGCGACTAAATTCAGGGATGAAACTTGACTGACTCAATCAAACATTCACTCTGATCGCTTATTCGCCTTCTTATAACAATCACTGTCCTTCAGCACTTACAAGTTTTGTGAAAAGCCATCCTTCCAGCGAATGCATGGTCTTTCAACGCTCCACCACCACTCAGGAGTAGAACATATTTAACGTTTTAAATCAGTAAACAAAACATTCGTCATCGAAAAAATTGATTGATTTAAAATAACACTAAAAAAAAATTTTCTAGAAATTATTTTAATATTTATTTTTTCAACCATGTGAACTCTCAATGTCTCTAACAGAAGTTAATCTTTACGAAAGCTAATCGCAGTTCTGTCGCATATATGGATAGAACAGTAATCGAATAGCTTCCGCTACATCCAGTTTTTAAGAATCAAATCCGGGATGGGAAGACTTATACATCTCACACACCTATTCCTTTGAAAACAAATTCATAAATCGATTAAAAAACCATTCGTTATTTTTGAAATTTGGTCCTGTGGACAACGCAACCGAAAGGAATAAACTTTTAAGATCGTTTATCACTCTACTATGGATTCGGCAAAATTTTCGTGTCTTATCCCCATCTTTATATCCCTACTCTCTTCGAAAAAATAGAGTTTGAGCATCTGAGTAACAAACAGTTCTCATAGAAAGCTTTTGTTGAGATAACTTCATTAGGAGGCCATAATGCTCCACATTAGGAATGGAAATGGTAAAAAAAATATGAAAACTCATATCATTTTTTATGCTTAATATTTTTTGAAGGATGATTATAATATTTATAACTTATACTTAAGATGTTTCTACAATAACAAAAGATTTCCATGGGCATGGGCTGACTAAATTCTGAGAATCTCTATTGAAAAACTTGTCCCCTGTATTGACGAAAACGTATCAATTTGATGCAAATTGAATTGATAGACGGCCTTAGGGAGTGTGCGGCGAGCCCAGGACACTGTCAAAGTCAAATTAGGGATCCATTTGGGACCCCGAGCCCGGCCATTAGCCTAATTGGCGACACCTGCCGTCTCGGCTGATTGACCCGGGATGACAATCGATGAAAACCAAAGCGATATTAATAAGGAGGACTTCTCAGTACAGAGAAGAATATTAAGAACTTTACTTTGTTATAATTCAATAATATTAACTCATGATTCAAATGTATCAATGATAACTAAACGTACTTGATAAAAAGACATTTTTGTACATAACGAAAAAAAATATTATTCAACTTTTATTTTTTAGTACAAATCATAGATTGTGAAAATAATGAAGTACTTTGATTGATTTAACATTTACTTGATAGAACTACATTATAATAGGATAAAATCTCAAAGTGTTTAGCTGTACAAAATTTAATTAGGTAATTGATAGTTATTTCGGCTTAATGCCATCGTTTAATTGTCTATCTCTTCTAAACAGTATATCGACTGTGTTTTGGCCAATTGATGTATCTTACCCTCAAAAAATACAAAAATCAGTTATTGATTGGATCACATTTTAAAGACGACAGAGCAGGTCGCGGCCAAATGATGTAAAGTAGAAAAAGAAATTGACGACATTTTGGAAGGGAAACATCATTTTACATTAGTCTTAGATTTTAAAATTCTGACCCGGTCACTTGATGTAAGCCACTATTATATTGACATTCCCTACGTATAATCCGTATCTGCAAAAATTATAATTTACAAGAATGCATTTCAAGGATTCATTACTCAACTCACCATATAATGTTTTCGATAAAACAGTTTTTACTCTCTCCTGAACAATTTCAATTTTGAGGGTTACATCAATTGTCCAAAACACCGTTGATATATATCTAAGCTAAAATAAGCTTAAGCATAGTTCTGACGATGGCGACAAACCAAAATCGTTATCAATTACCTAATAAAAATGTGTAGACCTGAATACCTTGATATTTTATCCCATAATAAAGTATGTAGTAAATATTGTCTTATGTTGCCTTTCGTTTTGATCATACACCCATTATTCATATAACTAAAAAAGCTTTTATTTATCTAGATTGAAGATTTTTTTACCACGTCCGCTACCAATGTAGAGTATATGGACTCCTAATGAAGGTATCTTAACAGAAGTTTTTCTACGAACTTTGTTTGTTACTCAGTTGCTCAACTTCTCTTTTTCAAAGATTGTAGGAATAAAAGAATAAAGCTAGGACAGGATTAGTGGTTAGCTTATCGCTCTCGCTACTCCCATCTTGGATACCATCTGGTCAAACCATAATGATGCAATAAATGAATAACTATTTTCATCGTTATGTCTATTTTTATTTTTTCTCTGTAAATGGCTGTCTGATTTCCAGTAAATAAAAAAAACCATTCCAATCTACAAAAAAAAAGTAAATCATATATACATTTCAATTGAAGCAATAATGGACACAAATAAAAAAAAAACACATGTTATCTATTTTAATGTAAGACATACTTGTTGACTAATCCCGGAATCGAGAAATTCTGAATCCTGAAATGCCGAGATTATAAAAAGAGTCCGGGATTGGATGCCCTACACCCTAGTGAATACCTACGCATAATTTTATAAACGTTAAACTGTATTTTTATGAATATCTTCAAATTTAAATGAATTTTAACTACAAGAGTTTTACTCTTGAATAGAGGATTGGAATTAAACAAAATGTTATATGGTTAACTCAATACTGCAGGTTTACGGAACACTACAGTCTAGTTCTAAAACAACGACGTTATGTAACAATGGCAAAGAAGATCTTAACTTGAACATTTTCCACAAATATTTTATTAAAAGTGCAACTGGGTTGAAATTTCACAAATGTCCTAATAAACTATTGTTCCCTGTCAATTTGTCGCTTCAACTCTTTTCAACAAAAGACTGCTGTAGCACCCCTCCACTCCATGTCGTAATTTTAATGAAAATTATTTTCTCGAGAAGTTATTAAAATGATATCTGATGTCGTATTTATAGCTACCAATTATTACGTCTTATTCTCTATTCGCAGAAAAAATCGGTTAACTTAATAATAACTCACTTTTAATTTAATTTGAGCGAAATAATCAGCATTTTTGCATTTCTGTCCGTGGTGAGATAAAAGTTTTTCAATGGATTCTGTTTCTTTCGGTGACTTTGAAATTTAAATTGAAAAAAAATGAGTTTTACAATGTTGAATCTCAATATAGAATAACCAATTTCACACCAAATTTGGAAAATAGTGTTGTGATTTTTATAAAAAAGAATAATTAAAATACGGTTATCTTTAAAATATTAAAATGTGCAAGGAAATGTTATTAAATGTAATTTAATGAAGTGATTCGATTTATCAGCGGGAAGGGGAGGAATCACAAAATATGGAATAATGGGAAGCTCAGCGGAGAACTAGGATTAAGTTATCACAGGGAAGTGGAAAAGGTTTGCCAATCTCGGTATACTTTACTTTGTTCTGTAAGGAGAAATATATGTGGTAATTAAATTTTGGGCGCCAGGCGTGAATATACACGCCAAATGAAAAAAATTATTATAATGAAAATACGGTTACCGTTAAAAACACATTTGATAGAGATGCGGAAACCGTAGATGCACAGAATTTACATTATGAACAAATAAAGCAGAAATTACCCGACGAAACAATATTTATGAACAGATGGTTATACTTAAACAGGAAAACTATTATAATATATAAATATAAATTACGACCTTGGATGATAAACCATCTCGGTGGCGAACTCGGCTGTCCGAGGCCAATCTCCAGCGCGTTACCAGCACGTCCTACTCGTTCCACATCCTGGCGTGTAAGCAAAGTTTTAACGCAATTCTTGGCGAGGCTTCCCCTTCGTCTCCTACCAACGACGCAGCGAGGTGCGTATCGCCGATAGGTGACGATTGTACTGTTGCGACGAAATCGTAACAATAGGTAATCCAAAGTAGAGAAAATCTACGGAAATAATTTAACAACGGATGGTTATAAACTAGTGACTGTGGACAGGCAGATTCTGTTAGGAAAGGATTAATATTTAGCTTATTTTTCTTTCTAATTTTCGTTATCGCGATTGGATATGGGGTGGTTGAAAAGCAAAAAAAACACTCATTCATCAAAACAGACATTCGTACCTTTAGATACAACATCCCCTGTTCAATTTTAAAGTGTTAACCAAGTGGACAAAAGCCAATTAATTATTTACCTCTCGTCAAAGGGACCGGTAAAGAAGTAACAAACACTTTCATAAATTAATTTGTCAGTCGATTCTTAGATTGTGTATCCAAAGGCATGAATGCCTGTGATGTTAACATTACTTCCTTACCTCTTCTTTATCATTCCTAAAGCATAGAGCAAAACAAATTGTGTGTTTTTTTTAATGCAATAATTGTCAGTTAACACTTTAAAAGTGAAATATAAGCTTAATAAAAATGGATATATTGGGCACTTTATTTTCAGTTTATCGGTTTCTGCGTGTGATTTCCATGACATGCGGAAAAGCTTAAACATATTTTGTCGTGTGTTTTTTTGGGTTTGGCAAGTTATTTATTATTACATATTGTGTGAAATGACCTTAAATACATAAAATACTAAGTACCAATGTTGACCTGTTTTCAATAAAAGTGCCCAAAGTAAGAAACGTAGACGCGTAAATGTTCTAAATTGTAGAGTTCAAACAAGTGAAACCATCTTTTGTCGGATTGAGGAACAAACACGTCACCATATATGTCATTGAGGTGTTATAATGGCCATTTGGAAACAACATCTTACGCTGTAAGTGTTTTATTTTGATTTTCTTAAGATAATTGTTAAGGATATCAGTGAATGTAAGCATATGCTACTTTATTCAACCAAGAGTGGTCTTACAGGAAGCTCTGAGGAAACTCTGATGAAAGTTAATCATGAAACTCTCTAATTAGACATGGTCAACTACTGGAAAAAAAAGTGGTCTACTACTGGAACATTCAATTTTTAGATGGTCAACTACTACAACATTAACAAAGTTGTTAAAAACTGAACACAACTGTTTTGTAACAAACCCTTTTCTAATTCTCGTCTTATCATATTAATTAAGAAATTTGATCCATTATCAATACACTTGCTTTGTCATCATTCGGTCTAATGCTAAACGTTAACCGTTATTTTTTTTGATTTTTTCTCTTAAACGGTCAACTACTGGTACGATTACCTTACATACTTTTTGTTAGATTTTAACAAAATGTGGACTCGTCGGTTCTTCCTTTTAGACTTTTGATGAAATTTAGAGGCTACTATTGTCATTTGTTCACTGTTGAGCCAAATTTATTAAAGGACTCATATCATTCTTCAGTTTTATAAAGCAGAGTTTCCTGACTCTGGTAATAACCAACCATTACTCATTTAAATTCTTCGACTCCCTCTCCTTATTCTTATTATCGTCATCATGATTATTATTCTCGTTTTTATGAAGACGTCCTCTTGTTGAGTGTGACGTGGGGCCGGCGGGTCGGAGGAGAGGGGCACAAAGGTTCCCGCCATTAAAAATTTAAATGATTGTTGTTCCTTTACGAAGGGGGCTAGAAGGGGAGGGTGGCCAGACCGCTGCCGCTCGAAAAAACCGGGAAAACGCAATTAACAAGACTATTTCGTAACACAACACTTCAACTGACATAACTGAGATTTTGCTTGTTTTGTCAATGTTATGAATACAGATTGGCATAAAGACCAGAATATTAAAATAAATTTCTACAATCTTAGCTGGGCTTTTATATATCTGTAGTAATGTATTCACGTTTCTTACTAAGTGTGTTTAAAGCAGGTCTAGGCAACATATGACCTGTGGGGTACATATTAACCGCCGTTATGTTGCCCATTTGTCATTTCACATTTAATTGAAATTGGCATTACTTTTACACTCAATTTAATTATCTTTTATAAGTGATCAGTTGATAATTCTCGCGGTGAAAGAAACAGTTTCTGATCGTTATAAAAATATGGAAGTAGTGCAAAATGAATTATGTTTCATTTTTAAAATATAATTTTCTTAACCTTAAACCTTAAAAGTAATTAATTTAATTATCTTGAAAATCCTCTTTCATGTTAATAAATAATGTATATTTAAAAGTTATAGCTCGTTCGGGTCAGTACCTTGCTTTACAACGGCAGCACAGTATTTAAAAATCTTCTAATAAAAAAGTAGAAACCAATTTTAAGTTAGGGCTATATTGTTAAGGTACTGCCATTAAGCCACGCCCAAAACACTGCATTTGACAGTTGACAATCTTGCTTGAATTTTAAAAATGAAATCCAATATGACGTCATTCTCAATGGTAAATAAAAATGCTTACGCACAAGAAAAGAATTTGATTTTTATTGCTTATTGAATTCGATACAAGCATTTATTTGTGAGGAAATTTTAAGTCGTCAGCCTTTTTAATATACAACTGGAAATAATAATTACTAAATCATTATATAAAAAATTCTCTTTTTAGTGAGGGAAAAGATAAAAAGTATTGGCGTTCGCCCTGCTCGGTCACTGTAGCCGCGGGCTCAAATCTCTTAACAAAAACAGAACAGTGACAAAGCCGAACAGTGACAAATCAACAATGTGACAAAACACAGAGAAAAATAAAACTCGTTCTTTTGTCGTATCTTTTCATAAATTAAATATTCCATTCCTACTCTCTTCGAAAAAGCGAGGTTAAGCAACTGAATCACAAGCAGTTCTCGTACAAAACTTCTTTTGAGATACCTCTATTAGGAGGCTATTTGCTCCACACTGGGAGCGGTCATATAAAAAAGTACATCTACATTACAATTTCAAAGAAATATTTAATATAATATAATAACTGCAGGTTGTATTGATAATAATATATTTTATTAATAGATGTATTCCGTCATTGAACTGCGTTAAAAAACTCATAGTTTTCTGAATGTAATTTTATTTAGTATATAATATTATAGTCGACATAATTTTATATCGTAAAACTTTATAATTCTAAATACGTACTTCACAATAGTTATCATTATGTTTTTGTTCGATTTTTAATTAATCTCAGGAATGCTTGTCAACCACGATAATAGAGTGGAATGGTCTTGGAGATCTATATTCTTATGAAACAATATCTAAGGAAGAGCTTCTCAAACTAAAGAGTACCCACCATAATAATAAAATAAATAAACATTAAAGATTTTCAAGGCGCACTTTAATAGAAACATTTTTCATTTTCTTTTCATTGCATCATCATAAAAACTTACAAAGAGTGTCAATAATAGCATTGGACAACATTATATTAAAAATCATTGTGAGTTTAATTTTATTATTATTGTTATTTTCCGTGTCCGCTCCCAATGTAGAGCATATGGTCTCCTAATGGAGGTATCTTAACAGAACTTTTCTACGAGAATTTCTTGTTACTCAGTTGCTCAACCTGGGTGGGAGTGGATATAGACGATATCGTCGTTGTTCAAGAAGAAGACACAAACTGAAAAATACTAGTTTTGAGTAATTGAACTTTGAAGTTTCTCAAATGTATGAAATGTTATAAAGTTTTCATTATTTTGGTTTGTACAAAACTACTTTGAAGTAAAAATATAATTTACAAAAATAAGCGTGTTCCTCCAAACGGTAAAGTTCGAAATAATGAACTAACTCAAAACGTAATTTTTTCGATTTAGTGTTTTCTTCCAGAACAACGACGATATGTACATTGAAAAAAACATAGAGATAAATAAGCAACATCTATGGTTTAAGCGTTAATCGTCAAAGTAGATAAACACTCATACGTGTATTTTAAATAGAATTTGAAAATTTTGCATTGGCGGAATTATGGCCTTATGGTAATTATCTCATAACTTTTTTTCCAATCGATAAAACTCTCTTGGATTGGTCTGTAAAAGTATTAATTAATTTTAAATAAGATGTAATTTTAACATAAAAGTTATCATGTATGTAAGAAAATTTCTTTAGACGAGTAGTCAATAATAGAAAATAATCTTATAGTCAAATGTTGGGGTTGTACTGCGCGCTAACGGTCGGCGCGCAAACGTCGGCGAGCTAAGGTCCCACGCGCAAAAGTCGGGGTGCCCGTGACTTTATAGCGTTGAACAATCGTCTATAGTTTCGACTGAGAGTACTATTAGAAGACTTTATTATAAATATTATTATATTGGATGATTTGAAACCAAAAAATTATTTTTTCGTATAAACATTAAATTGAGAACAGCTGAAAATATTAAATACTTTATTTCCAAAGCTGCTCCATTCTACATCATCAAAGAAAAAGAAATTCTGACAAAGTCGATGAGTTAAATTTTATTTGTGCTAATTCAGAAATTTAAATTCGCGAGTTGAAGTCAAATTTATAGCTCCAATACTTTATTTTATTCCCAGCGATCAGCGACATTTTTATCGATATCAATCAACCGTACAGCTTGGCCCATAAATGATCATAAAACAAAGAATAAAAATAATATTACGATATTCCTAGCTTAGCTTTTGATGTATAAAACACATCTATGTTTACATATTTTAAGGTGTGTATAAGTAATTAATATATACATGTGTTTTATATGTGTCATTTGAACATCAGAGCCCCAATTCGTGAAACTTGACAAACTTACTATTACACATTTAACAGTTTGTCTTTTTCAGGTGAATCAAATTCACAAATGAAAATTTCTTTGTTGAATTGATTTATGGATTTAAATATGTCGAAAGGCAGTGTCAAAAATGTATGAAGTAAACTACAGCCACCTTAAATACATATCGTCGTCTTAACTAGCAAACTGCGTATCTACATAAATATGAATAAATTCAGTCTTGACAAATGTTATTTTGAATTTCTCATATGTTATATAATAAATGATTTAACATAATTATGTAAAATTCTTAGAATGACGTTGTTAAAGATGAATCTATTGAGTTTTAAAACTCTCCTCAACATTTTGTTGAAATGTGAATACAGAGTTAAGCCGACGATGTATATCTTTTTCTGAAAATGTTACATGGGTAGAAATGCTGGCTAAGTATTTTCCTAGGCTCATTTTTCTATTTTACTTTCTCTTAATATAGTGAGTAGGGCATCCAATTAACTGGAGATAACTACTAACCGGTTTTCGGTGATTTTTTGACAAACAAACTGGTTAACCGGTTTAAACCGAAATATGTACCTCATTTCATTATTTTCAAAAAAATCTTTTTAAAGTTTTTAAATTTATATTAATATAATAATAAATAATAAATGTTTTAAATGGTCACTTGAAAGCAGCTACTTACTCATTGCATTGTTGATTTTTCGATCAAGAATAGAATTTTATTCCAACAAGCAGCAAGTAAAAAAAATATCCATATAATAACTATCACGCAAAAATATGAAAATATCTAACGAATTGTTTGCTATAAATCTTAAAATTGCTTACTTTTGTAATATTACAAATAATATTCTTGTCAATGATTTCCTCAAGATTTCTACGGACGATTTCTCACATTTACAATAATAGCTATTGTGTAACATGTGCCTTATTTGTCACACACCATTTAAAATCTTTGTGTTTTTTGATCTTGTCATGTAATTTCTTATCTTATAAAATAATTTCTGTTTATAATTTCGACAACTTTGTGACAAAGGTAAGCAATATGTACATTTTCCACTCTAAACACGTTGAATTTTAAAAATAATATAAACAAAAGAAGTAAAGAATACATATATTTAAAAAAAAAACGCCATTAACCGCTTAAAATAAACCGGGTTTAAGTTTTTGTGAAACACGCGGTATACCGGTTTACTGGTTTCGGTTTAAGCCGGGTTGGAAGCCCTAATAGTTAGGTTGAGCAACTGAATTATAACGTATTCACTTTTAAGGTGTTAACTGTCAATTCTTTGTGGAAAGACAAATTTATATAGATAATTTCTTAAACAAGGCAAAATTGAATGTTAATAATTACAATTTATATCAAGAAATAGGTTCAAGAACTATGACAAGAATTTACAGGTGTAATAAAGACTCTCGGTGTTCTATTTTGCTACTTCAGCTAATGAATATTTATTTTTAAACTCAATATATTTTTCTCACATAATTTACTTTTAATGCTGCCGATCTGTTGATTTCATGTTAGTATTTATTGATTGTAAAAGGTTCTTAACATTTTAATTGTGGACTATTTAATTTCGTTTATATATTATTTGTTCACTAGGAGCTTATATTATAGTAAAGCATTTATTATCCAAGTAAATATTTTCCTTAATATTCTTAAATTATTACCTGCTTATATTTTACTATATTTAGATTGGTTTAGGTTAAGTCCATACTTCTAATCGAATCTAAGCTCATCTTGATCAAATTAGAATTTTATTAATTACTGATAAATATGCTTAACAATATGCTAATATTTTCCTGCTTCAAAAGTTACTCAATACTGCTAAAAATAATGAAATTCACTGTGGAATATAATTGTGGATAATAAATGGGCAAAAAAACAAACATTTGAATCAAGGAAAGTGATAAATTATGTGAAATACGAAGTATTTCGTAACTATTTTTAAAATTTTGCTCCAAGGTTTGTTTCATTTGACGTATTATAACTGTTACTTTTTCATACTGATATTGTATTCGTATTTCACGTAAATTCTTGGTTTCTCTGTTTTCCATGGATAATACTTTAGCATTTTCCTATTTGTAATTAAATCTCGTACAAAATTTCATTGTTTTCGGCAGCATTTAGTAAATTTTCGTTGAGAAAAAGAGTGGCATGTTGCAAAGCATATTTACGCAAATTTTAATATTTTATTCGAACATGAATTGAGTTGAGTTGACATTATTCGTGTATTTTTTATTTCTGTTTTCGAGTGGCTTTCCAGCAGACGAATTATATCGCCGGACCTAAGTTAAACAAAAATCAAGGATTTCCGTTCAAAATAATAAAACAACCTTACGACTTTATTTTTCGCTTAACCGCCTTGTACTAAATGTAATATTTTCGTTTATTGACATTTAATCCTACAAGTCACTTTGAGAGCCCACCTGTACACCTCCGTCGCCTCATTAAGCCAGAAATGACTTCTCAGAATACTTCTTAATTGACATTTCTCACCTTTCGTCAGTGCCAGAAGGCTTTGCTCTACCGTCAGAAGGCTTCGTTTCGCCTGACTGACGTTCATAATCCAGTGTCGAGTGTTTTAATTATTTCGTGATTCGCTAACAAACCGATTCTATAAAACCTGCCCCTCCGACAACTCAGATCAGGGGCAATAATATCTAGTTTTATATTTGAAAGACACATTTTTATTTAATAAAAATAAAGCAAGATTTGTTTTTTATTAGCGCCACATCTCTTATAATGAACATAACCAGTTTTACTCATCGTGAGCACTATCAAATGATGAGATATAAATCATAACAGAGTTAATTAAATAAAATTAATTTTAATAATTACCAGTTATATAAAACCATTGGTTCAAGAACTACGACAAAATTTATACATAAATGAAATTAAATCTCTTATAAAAAAATAACTACTAATCTGTAATCAACAATAAAACCACATATTAAAAAACATTTTTTTTTTTAATTTTTGATACGTAGTATAGATTATATTTTTGGATTACGATACACATCCTGTTGCCTGGGAAAATAATATTCTTCTTGAATTATTTTCTTATAACTTATTCAGCGTTTTACCATAGCTGCTTTCAATGTGGAGCGTATGGACTCTCCATAGAACTTTAAACGTTTCTCATTTATTACTTTTAAGGTGTTAACTGTCAATTTTTGGTGGAAAGACATTATATTTTAAAAAATAAAACACAATTTGTTTGTACTACTTCCACATATTTATAATGATCAGGACCGGTTTCGCTCATCACGAGCATTATCAACTGATAAAAATACAAATATAACAGGCGTATTTATATAAAATTGAGTGAAAAAATGAAGGTATATAAAACTGATGGTTCATGCACTGAGACAAGAAAATATTGATTAACAAACAAATTATACATAAATCAAATGAAAGAGTCTACAATTAAAATGTTATGGACCTCTTGCAAATCATTAAATAATAATCTACAATCACAAATATAGCTACATTAAAAGTCCATTTAGCTGAACAAAATTATTAATGACGATAATAATATAAAATGATGACTCAGGGAAATTATAAGTAAAAATTAATGAACCATTTAAAAATAATCAAATATTAAGTATGTATTTAATATGAATAATAAACAGCCATCTTAAGTGGAGAAAGCAGAGCAGCTATGAGTATCCAATAAATTTTAATATCTGAAAAACAAAAATTACAGAGACAGAATCAATTCTTAAAAGTTAAAAATGAATGTTAAAAATAACCTTACCGGTATAATACAAATTAATGAGTTTCTCATTTAATAAATAATTATACTGTCGGTCTTCTGGAAGAAAACACGACATCGAAAAAATGACACATTGAGTTAGTTATACCGTGTTTCTCATTTTAAACTCTATCGTATGGAAGAACACACCTTTTTTACAAATTATACTTTACATAAAAACAGTTTTGTACAAACAAATTAAATGAAAAAGATGTAGCATTTCAAAACTTCGAAGTCCAATTACTCAAAACTAGTATTTTTCAGTTAGTGTCTTCTTACAGAACAACATGCATAATATATTTAAAAATTAATGGAATGGATTTGGCTGTTATACAGAAAGTGAAAAAAGGAAAATTTAAGTATAAACTATTTCAAGTAAGGATAATTTCGATATTGAACATAACTTAAAATGGCCATCGCATACATTTCATTTCCACAGTAAAAAAATAGTGAATATTGACAAATATGTGGCTCAATTTTATTTTCCAGAACAAGAATATTTGCAATCTAATACTCTCAATTTTTCAAATACGGCAAGTAATACAGTGTTTATTTTAATTGTAAAAATAAACAATTATTATCGATGACAGCCCTAGCTATGAAGTAAAAATTAATGACTCGAAAAATGGCATTTAAAATCCTTTTCCATTTTTTTAAGCGCCGCTCTCCCGAAAAGAAATAAAAATTAAACAGAGGTCGTTATATTCCTTTTTCTTCAGATTACAATAAAAAAAAAATCGTTCCTGGCTTAATCCGGCAGAAAGAACTGCTTTTAAATTGGGGATAAATATTCTTACAACGATTGTTTTATTGTTTAATTACGAAAATTAAGATTTTATCGCTACGCAGATTGTTGGATTTTAATGTTATGACATGGAGAGCTGGGGATTGAAAAGGGATAAGTAGACTTATGCCAACTTGTTCCAGAAAAAAATCTTTGTTAATGCCAGAGTTTTAGAAATCTGATGAAAGGTTCCGAGTATTTATTCAAAGGCTTATAAAATGTTTAATAGATGGTAACACTTCACAAACAAGTGTTGATTGCTCAGCTACTTTGGTTATTTCTGGCTTGAAAATTGAAAACAGGTTGCGTTTGAAATGAACCATTTTGTGTTCTTTATTTGATTACTGTATTTTTTGACCATTTAAATTATGTATTTTCAATATAAATATTAACTGTTGCTTCATTTTTACCAAATTCATACCATATTCAAAGGCTCAAAGATAACCCATACATGTGGATGGTTATTATGAACCAAATATATCGGTTAAGATGTTTGAATGATTGATTCACAATATTTGTTATTTAAGACTTTTTAAAAAAGGTCGACATTGCAACATGCATTTTTAACATTGTTTTTTTACCATGTTTGCTTCCAGTGTGTAGCTTCCTGATGGAGATATCTCAACAGAAGTTTTATTCGAGAACTGCTTGTTACTTAGTTGCTCAACCTCTATTTATCGATGACAGTAGGGATAGAAGGATAGTGCTAGGACAAAACTAGTGGGTAGTTAATCGCTCTCGCTAGGTTCCATTTTTTTAGGATCGGATGGGTAGGAGGAGCTGGGAAAACATTAATTTTATGAAAGGAATAAAACAAGTTGGTTGCCCTACCCCCGCCCATAATGTGTATGCAGCTGCTGTTTCACGGCCGCCTTCCATAACACAATAACTATCCAGAAAAGAAACGTATTTACTCCTGATATTCTTGGCCTGATGCAGAGCTGCACGGTACCTATCTTTTCACCACGCACTATTGTGCTGAATAAAAGAAATGATAGAAAGAAAGAAAAAGAAAATGTTACTTGCTCGGCCACCAAGTTCATTGAGTACAGCTTTCTGTGAAAACATTAAAATTATAAATATGATTGCTATTTTTTTTTAAATTTAATACTTCTTTATTATACTTGGCTAGATAGTTTAACAAACAATATATAAAAGTGTAAGATTAAATTTAAAAAAACAGTTAGAATTCAGTCTTTATTGTATGGCATAAAATTCCAAACCATTCTCAAGTGTAAACTATCTTCACTGAGCTAGCTTTATAAAAATCGAAAAAAACGTTGATTTTCAGACTATTGACGTCTTGCTATCAATATGAGCTACACATATATTTCTCAGACACGGCCCCCGCCCCCAGGGCGATCACTTTGGCGACACTTCCTGTTGTAAAACGCTACTTCCGGTACGCCGGATCAGTTCGCTTGTCCCCGGATAGCGGGACACCGGATACGGAGTCGCGAGCGCCGCCTAACTGCCTTAACATCCGCTCAAATAGCCCGCGCAAATAATATTTTCGTGTGTGTTCATCTTGGGCAGTGGGGTGCGAAACGTGAGTGCAATTATAAACTATTTGAATTGTAAATCAGTTTATAATAAGGCAGGTCTTGTCAAAGTTTGACATATTGACGGAACACCTGATTAGATTGTAGACGTGGTATATATCGATACCTCAGTTTAAAAAATATAACCACTGAAAAAACATTGTTCTGAGATAATTAGGAAACAAGATTTTGGGCAGGTTTAATTTTCTACTGTACATCTATTTTTTGTTGATATTAATAAAATTCTAGGATAATTCAAAATATGTATTTGTAATATTATAAACATAATTTCACTTTTTTTCTAATACTAATTATTTCTAAAATAACCACAGATTACCACTTGTTACAACTGTAACTCACAACCGCAAATTTTCGACTTGTTATACTATGGAACTGAAAAAAAATTAATCGCAGCGATTTTGTAATTATTTATATAAAAACGCATAATTATCATAAAGTAAACTAACCTATATAAATATAAATTGTAGAATCACTTTTAAAATGACTGTTTTTGGGCCCGTTAAAACGGGTTTTAACGAGAGCGATTAGCTAAACTGCTAGTTCTATCTTAGAACTATTCTTATATTCCCATTCTCTTCAAAGAAAAGAGGTTGAACAACTGAGTAAAAACACTTCTCGCAGAAAACCTTCTGTTAAGATCTGTCTTCCATTAATAGGCCATAAGCTCCACATTGGGAGCAGATATGCTTTAAAAAAAAGCATTTTTCTAATATAAGATATCGACTGAAGGTGCTTAATGGAATTTCAATATTAAATTTGAATTGTTGAGATTTTGTACATTTCCATGTATTTCGTCGGTTCGAGTTCATTCTTGTGCTTGAATGCCTGAAGATGCCGAAAGGCAAAACCCGGGTTGTTAGTGACGAAATACGATAAAAAAAAACATACGAGATATACTTGATGAGAAGTCACTCAAGTCTATAATCATAAATTTAAATTGAAAAAATCTCGATTGCTGATCCAATTAAATATATTATTTATTTCTTATATGCTCAATAAATAATATAAACGACAAAAACAGTGTTTTCAAATTGTTCTGTTTTTTTCTGTTCTGTTTCGTCATGTTCTGTTTAGTCCGGTTACTGTTTGAGAGAGTACGTACACAAAACAACAACGACATCTGTCTCGCCGCCGCTCGAGGGATGACGGTGTAGGAGAGCGGGGAGAAGCGGGGTGCGGGCTTCAACACACTTCAAGGCCCGCGTCCTGGGACAAGGACAAACAAAGGAGAAAACAACGGCTCCTTCGTCTTCCATTAAAACCCCGGTCGTTTATCCGTATACTCTTCTGGTTTATTGCAATTAGTTACAGTTACACAACAGAATTACACACTTTTAATTTAAACTCTGTAAGTGGTTTTATAGTAATCGATGGAATAAGCCGCTGCCGCGACCTTCCCCGGGAACGGTCGGGACTCCACTCTCTCTGGCAGGATCGCAGGCCCTTCCCCCCACTTCAAACTGCAAACCAGCAACAGCAACCAAACAAATACGACACCCGTCCTAAACGCCTCAGGAGGGGTATTACATTTTTAAATTTTCATTAATAGGAAGAGTCTGCAGATTGGTTTTGAAGACCCTGTCCGCCCCATAAGTACGGGGCGGTGTCATGTTATATATACATATTATAAATTCCTTTATGTTGGATACAGTGAAACGCCATTCCTTTTTGCGAACATCATTATTTTTATCTTGCATTTATTGGTTTTTTTGATCCTAATTAAAAAATGACAAGTTCCACTGGAGTACATATTTAACAACCTCACATTTGACTGGAAACAGTTTCTGTTCCGGTATATAAAAATTTTAAATACAATAATATGTCCCACTCTTTGTCAACATCAATACGCGCCACTGCCTGTAAACTTTCTAGTATTGTTTGCTTTTCAACTGGATTGAAATTTCTACGTTTGCTTTTTTGCACGTTTTGTTGAAATTCTCCCGCTGCATCGTTCTCACGGACACAAATAATGTATTTGACAGTAGACATGAGACGATGTAATAAAAGAGAGATTTTTAAATTCTCTCCACGTACATATGACTTTTCATTTAAAATACAATTTTTTTTTGTCTGTACCTACTACACGTTGGACGGCATAGTTTTCATCGCTAAATAAAGTTTTCGCGGTCACAACTTATCACGAATTTTTATTTTGAACAGTTACCAGTATTTGTGTGCATTACCATAATGTTGACTTCAGAAACGCAAAAAAACATAACCCTCAGTTTTAAATTTGAATTATTGAGATTTTGTACACTTCAATGTATTTTGTCACTAACGACCCGGGTTTCGGAATGAACTCGAGCTGACCTCGAATGCCCGAAGATGCCGAAAGGCGAAACCCGGGTCGGTAGTGACAAAATACATAGAAGTGTACAAAATCTCAATAATTCAAATTTGATATTGAAATTCCATCAAGCACCATCAGTCGATGTCTTAAATTATAACCCTCAGTGTTTTCAACACTTTTTTGTGTGGTTTTTCTCGTAATTTTGCCTTTCTACATTCGATATGTAGATAAATATATTGAAAGAATGTTGGCGTTTGCACGGAGAACGTCACATTTTTATTATTAACTATTTCCGCTTCAAATGTGAAGCACTCCTAATGAAGGTATCTCAACAAAAGTTTTTCTACAATAACTGTTTGTAATTTAGTTGCTCAACCTCTTTTTAAATGAGAGAGTTGGTATAAAAGGATATGACTTGGATAGGGCTAGTGGTTATTTATTGCTTTTCCTACGATTCGTTTTTAGGATCGGATGGGTGGGAGGAATTCGAGACATAATAAACATTCATGGTTTGGAACAGAAATCCATTAATCGATTTAAAAATCAATTTTATGAAATTGTCCGTACCGGGATTTGAACAGGAGACAGATAACATGGTAAAAGATAGCGTCAAAGGTTTTATTTCACCAAGAATTATATGATGTGCTGCACCGTTGTTAGTATGGTAGAGTCTATGCCGTATTACTTTACACTCCGGCTCTGGAATTCAGGATCACGGTTCCATTGACGGCTCTTGGATCTATACTTATACATACACAGGATCCATGAAAACTAATACACTGACACGCTTTATGAATTATATAGAAAGCGTATTAGTGTAGTAAAAAGTAAAAAGTTATACGGCGTAAACTGTACGATAGCTTGATGCCAAAATAGCATCACTTTGGTGAAACTAAATTCTTTGTTTGTAAATTAATTAATCAAACTGACTTTACTGGGATTCTAACTAATGAACAACGAATCCGAAGCCAACTACGTTAATCACTCGGTTACATGCTCGGCATTCTATCAAATAAATATCAATTCAAATATAAATGATGTGTATCAATATAACTGGATGGAAGCCATTAACTATAAACTTTTAAATCGCATCAGAAGAGAAATATTCAACGATTTACTCTACAACTAATTCTGTTATCAATTAATATACGTTTCCGTTTGAATTATTGGTTTAATCGTAGGTTTATTGAAATCAAAATGAACCTGCTATTTACAGTTGAACCGGTATCGGTCATCTTTTTTACCGCATTACCGGTAATTGAGAATGTAGGTAAATTAACAGCCCCTACTAGGATGTATAACACTCAAACAAAAGCATAACGCAATATAAATAAAGTTAGACTACAATATAAAATATAGATATCACTTCTAACTAACTTTGTCGTTTCATTGTATCAAAAAAAATGAATAAACTTTTCTCTTTTATTCCAGTCATCGCAGTTTCTTCTTTCCCGTTCCGTTAATCGTCCTTTCCTTTTCTCTCTTCGCCTTTCTTTCTGATTGGTATTCAGAAATCACCTCCGCTAATAGTTTTCATGTTCGTTGTTTGCCAACAACTTCTTTTGTTTGTTTAAGTGTCCCAGAAAAGAGCTTTCAACACAGCTTTTCAAGTGGATACAGCCTACATATGTTTGTTTTGATTAGATACTACTCGCGACTTAGTGACAATAGTCATTACTTGTCCATGAATATTTCTATCTTTATTAAATACAACATAATGTAACAAAAGCATATTATACATTTCTACAAATAATATTATTTTTAAACAGGACTGGCTTCAGTTAATGAACATTTTCAATATGTACAAAAAAAATAGAATTGAAAGCTTAAATGTAACAAAGTGAAAAGATAGTGGTAAATATTTATATTATAGAAATCGTTAAAAAAATCAATTACAATTAATCGGTTAACTGCCACGACCGTATGTATACGGTCTACAATTCCGTGAGCGCAGAGCCGGCAATAGCAAATGACCGTATATATACGGTCCACTTTAACAGCTATTTTTTTACTATCCAACGACAATAATTTTAATAATCCAAACACAAGGTATACACAGGTTTTTTTTTAAAGAAAAACGTGGCTCTTCGTGCACGGTTATACTAAAATCTACCGGCATATAACCAGTTAAATGCGATAACCACTTCTGAGATACAATCTGATCAGTTAGATATTTTTTCTGAATATCTGAGCGAAACAATACTATTGATAGTGATACATGACGCTACAGATTCACGAAATGTAATACTCGCATGTATGGAACATTATGCTGAACATTTTCGTCAGCATTATTGATTGGTAAATAATGTTTTATTTGACAGGGATTCTGCAGACGCTGCGATACAGGTATGCAAAAACAAGTTATGATGATTAAAGTAGGACACAGGCAGTTGACGCGACAGTATAAATGAACAAAGAAGGAAGAACCGCATTCATTCTATAATCGCACTCTGAACGGGGATTCTGTCATCACTCGCAGAACGGAAACATATACCCTGAACTGTATAATCATCGAGCAATCAACATTGGAACAATATTCATTATAAATGATAATTCATTGTCTGGGTTTCGCCTTAGTATACGGATTGACTTTCGATATCATAAATCATAAATAATATTATACTACTCTAATTTACACACATATATATTACATATTTTTTATAATATAAAAATATTAAAATATTCTTGCAATGATAAATACAACCCATAGAGCACAAACTACTGCTGCAAATTCGGAGTATTGATTCACCCTCGGGCAAACGGATCAGCCCAGTGGACGGTCTGAAGTTCTCGAGGGGAACCTAACTAACTACAAAACTTCCCATTATGTTACGTCGTTTGCTATTCGCGTACTTCTAAGTGGTGTGTCTTTGAAACACGATTTATTCTCTAGCTGTCATTGCACAATATAAATGAGAACAATATATGCACGGAAATATTCGAAATTGAATGCAAGTTGTCTACATAAAATGTATCCTATAATAGGACTAATTCTTCTATAGGAATATTGTTTTATAACTAGTTCTATATTTCAACGTATTTTTTAAAAAAATCAGCAAAGTGTTAAAAGCTTTGCAAATATCATGTCTATTAAAAAAACTCATACAGCGTAGCGATATAAAAGCTAACTGTGTCACGCGCTATTGTAAAATACATCATAAAACTCAGAAAATCATTACCTCAGTTCCAAAGCATAAAAAGTCAAAAAGTATGAGGAAATACTTAGAATACCAATATCTACCAATTTCAAGACGTAATCTGTGACTATTAAAGAATGATAGCGATTATTACTACTTTAGATCCAAACTATAAAAACTACGGAAATCCTGTGAAATACTCTGAAAACAACTATTTTTAATATCAGAAAAAAATAAAAATTATGTTTATAATATAATATCATAAATGGTCAGCTCGAGTTCATTCGTGTGCTCTAATGCGTGAAGATGCCGAAAGGCAATGTACAGTATTTCAGCAATTCATATTTTATATTGAAATTCCATTAAGCACCCTCAGTCGGTATGTTAAATTATAAATATATTTTTTAGATATTCTTATAATTTCATCTTATTTCAAGAATCTACAACAATTAGATCCACAGTAGAAGATTGAAAATGCCTAAAATCTAGTTTCCTAATTATTTTAGAACTATGCTTTTTGAGATGTTACAATTTGGAATTGAGGTATCAAAGTGAACTACATATTCCATTTAACATTTTTTTTGTGTGATTATCGTTATTGAAAAAAGTTTCACTATAATATATAACATTCTACTTACTCTATTCGAAAAAGATAGGTTGAGCACCTGAGTAACAAACAGTTATTATAGAAGAACTTTTGTTAAGATACCTCCAATAGGGGGCCATGTGCTCCACATTGGGAGTGGAAATGGTAAAACAAATACTACATGCTCCCAATAACAAACTAAAATCCAACCAAATGTATCCAACAAAAAAAAACATCTGAAAATAGCCTGATAAGTACAAATCGACGAATTAAATCAGTGCTGGTGGCAATAGGTGCTTCGGAATTCTGAAAAGCAAAAACGATAATTATGTAGCCTCTACGCTTCTACGGGCCGTTACAAACTAACAATAGGTTCAACGACGGAAAAACCAAACCTTCGCATTCGTTTATCTACCTACAGATTTTATGTCGCTTGAAATAGTTCTCAGAGTCGATAAAATCTTTTCTCTGTATGAAAATGTACGGTAACTCACTCTGAATATAAAAATAGAAATTGGTCATCAATAAATATCACATAGTTGTTGTATTACAAAAAACATGTGCTCTGTTCTTAAATGAATATCATAATCCAATTGTTTTGTACAATAAAAGACAAAATTTTGATTTCACTTAGATTATTGATTTAAATCTTTAAAATTTTGTACACTTGAGTGAGTTTTGTCACTAACGACAGGTGCACGGAAGAACTCTACCCGACAGTTAGTAAATAGTTAATTTCGACTGTGTGTTGGCCAATTATTGATTTAACCTTCAAAAAATACGAAAATAAGTTAATTATTGGATCTCATTTTAAAGACGACAGAGCAGGTCTCGGTCAAATGAGGTAAATTAGAAAAATAAATTGGTTTTAGGTTTAAGAATTCTGACCCGGCCACTTGATGTAAACCACTATTATATTGACACTCCCTACGCATAATCCGTATCTGCAAACATGATGATTTACAAGAGTGCATTTCAAAGATTCATAACACACCTCACCATAAAATGTTTTCGATAAAAACAGTTTCTACTCTCACCTGAACAATTTCAATTTTGAGGGTTACTTCAATTGGCTACCGTCGATATTTTAAAACTAAGACACAATTTGTTTAGTACTAATTCTACATTTTTATAATGATCAAGACTGATTATACTCATCGTGAGCATTATCAAATAATAAAATATAAATCTTAAGGAGGCTATTTATATATTTAAAATAAGTGTTAATAATTACAAGGTATATCAAACAATTGATTCAAGGACAGATAATCAAACTAAATATACTTTAACTGATTCTTGAAGCAATTTTTTTAAATAATAAATTGAGTTTTATTTTTATAAATGCTTGTAATGGGCGAAAACTGTCCTGATCATTATTAAAATCTAGAATTAGTACGAAACCAATTCACTTTTATTCGTTAAATATAATACCTTTCTTCCAAGAATTGACAGTTAACACCTTAAAAGTAAAATGGAAATAGATTATATATAATATAAGAATTATTATTAAGATTGTACAGAAATACCTTTCTATTTTTAATTGTGGGTGTTATTTTTTTAGAATAAATATCAGATGGCGTATTATTGTAAGAATTAAAGTATTTTTATAGCTGGTTTATTTATAATGCCTAAACTATGAAGCTGTGCCCTTTTTAATTGTAAAATTACTTGATAAAATAATTAATGAACCCCTATGATTCGATGCATTATTTCATCATGGTATTAATTTTGTTACAGTGTAATAAATAGTTTCAAGAAAATGTAATATCGATTTATTACAGAAAATGTATCACAAAACATGCTTTTTAAATAAAACCTACTATTTATTCAGTTTTATAAGTCATATATTTCTTATACTGATGTTATAAGGGGGGAAAAACATAATCATGAACTTGATTTAGTAAATTGATTTCCAGGAAATAATTTCGGGAATACGTTAGCCTCGTACAACACACTAGAGTCTTGTTCAAATATTAATACAGCACGGTAGAGTTCTCAAACAGCTTACGAAAGAAAAACTATTATCATAGATAGAAGGTGATTGATAATTATTTTTGATTATTTCTTAAGTAGGTTCGGCACTAAAACACTCTTTAAAAAATCTAATTCACTAGTAATAATTAAATACAGCCAAATCATATTCACTTCCTATTCGTTATATTTGACCTACTAAAGGTTCCTTCAAGACTTTGTGACTCTCGCCAATCATTTTTCTTCCCCTTAAGACATACAAACGTCACATAACCCTGCTGAATACATTGTATGTAAGATTGCCAGTGATCTGTCAGAAGAGCGGAATAATTCATTGAGTTGTGATCAGAATATTCCGTATTATGCACTGAAAACTACATAATATATAACGGGTCATTTTTTTTCAATTTCTTACAATTTAAGCATCTATGATTAGGGCTTCCAATCCCGGGATCCCGCTCGAGATACCTCCAATAGGAGAGACAAAAATGTCAAAACCTAAACGGTAGAGCGCAAATAAACCATCATTTTAATTTTAAAAATAAAAGCGTGTGTGGGCATAAGCAGATACTTTCACGAAAATTAAATGGCTACACAATTTGTATAGTTTAACACGAAATATTCCGACGCTTTCAATGATAGAGGGGTCACCACTTTAGAAATATGTAATTCCAATCTAGAATCTTGACGTGATTAAACCGTAGGACAGATGATGTTGATGTTGATGTCGGTAATGCAGTTCAGAGTGAATGCTTACGCTCGGAGAGTAGCAACAGACTGATGATCCTCTTTCTAAATTCTTCACTCATTATATTTTGTGTTCAAAATATCACGTTTGATAATTTTCACGCTTGCAGACGGCTTCCTTTTACAATCACGTAACTACTTATTATTGCACTTAGTAACTGCTGTTGTGTTATGTGATGACTTGATATAAGTGTCATTTTATGGAAACTTTTTCTCTTTAAAAAACTATTATAAATTTCCCTAACAGAAGGCAAAACTTTTTCTCGGATATCACATTTCGCAAATCCGTGGCGTCACATAAATATGTATATTTACATTATTAATGTCAATGCAGTTGCTAGATTGAGAGGCGTTGGTTTTGGGCAAGACTGAGCTCAGATTTAGGACCTAACTACTTTGTTACTTCCACTTTCCATTAGAGGAATCAATGGGCAATGGTCAAAAGGCACTTGCAGGCAAAATATGAACTTATCCAGTCGTATATAAGTGTATGCCACTAAGGAACGTAGCAAGGAATATCAATTCAAACCATCTGTTCTATAATAAAAACAACAGAAAGTGTTATTTTCGATGAAATATTTTTACTAATAATAAAATATTCCGTTCCATATAGATCACGCCATTATCAGAACCGGGTAATGTTTTCAATTGATAACTTAGCATACAATATAAATTTTATTAATTATAATAATATTGATTGAATTTGCATTTACCTGGTAGAACTACATTGCAATAAAATAAAATATCAAATTAATTATTTTAGCTTAGTTATAAATACTGATATAATGAGATAAAAAGTATTATGTCATCTCACTTATTCCATCATCATAACTTATACTTAACGTACTAAATAAATTTAAACATAGCCTTGACGATAGCGTTAAGCCAAAATAACTAATAAAACTTTGCAGTCTTACATAATTGTAATGTGTTTTCATAATGGTTCTACCATTAATGAATATATTTTATTTATCTTGATTTATCATTGTACAGCGGTTAGCACAAAATAAATCTTTCACACTCGACTGTAATATGTCTACACTCTACACATTTAGTAAAATTAACGAATTATAACTGGTGGCACTTTCACCAGAAATATTTATAATAATACTCACAATATATTTACTTTAAAAACCCTCGTCTTCTCATTGGTCACACCAAGGTTTCTATCATGTCATCTTTCAGCTGTCAGAATATCATGTAGATTGTAAATGGTCATCATTGGTATTTTTAGATGACGGGATCATCTGGTCGTAAGAAGAGACAGACCGGATTGAACACAATAGATTAGGACTCAAAGACTTAAACTTTCAAAGAACTAAAATATTTCCAGCCGCTGTAGTAAGATACTTCCTAGGTTATGATGTCCCTGGTTCGAATCCAAGAATCACACATTCAAATCTACGAATTTGCATCCAAAGGAAAGACTTTTATCTAACTATTAGTTCTTTCCTAGAGCCTTCTTTCTATATCCTCTTCTCGAGTTTCCACTTAAATATTTTCAGCTTGGATTTAGGCATAATATTAGAAAATACTGATAGATTATACATCGCAATATTGCTTTTATTTTAAAATGTGTCTGAACTGTATCATTTATTTTTTAAATAATACAGATTCTGTACTTCTTTCTCATGTTTATAATGATCAAAACTGATTTCTCATCAAAAACATCTAGTTGATAATTCTCGTGGTGAGGTAAACTGGCTCTGAACATTTCAGTCAAACGTAAATGTATTTATAAATCACATAAAAGATCATTCTTAATCAATTTTTATAAATACTTTACTAGCCACGCTTTATAATTCCATCTACTCCTATTTTCCCATAAAATCTCGCTTCAATGTGCTTGTAATCAAGCCCCAAGTGTGTTTCTTTTTCATCGATTAAACAAGGCAAAAGCTCCCCGACGCCCTGGGAGGAAAAATATCGCAGCGATAAAAGCTCGAGTGTACCATTTTCCAGTTAACAACTTCTTTCAATGGGGCGAGGGAAAATTAAATAAGCCCTGTAACTGCAATTTCAAAATACAGCGTTCGCAAAATGAAAACCGAAGTTTTAATTCCTAGCCAAGTCGAACAAACTTTTAATAATTTCGTGTTTAAATACGTCGTTTCAATATTTATTATTTTTTACGCGAAAGCATCCAATGCAATCTTTGATCGTGTTGAAATCAATTAATATTTGACAAAGGTGATCAATTTAATAAGTGATGCATATTTAAGATATTATTGATAAGAGTGGCTCAAAGTTACCAGTTCTTGAATACCGACACTCTAAGTGCCATATACGTGATTATACGTATTTTGCATTTTCATGTCTACGTTCTATACGTATATATAATATTTCAAAGCAAAACTTTATATAAAATAAGAAACTAGATTTAAAATAATAGCACTCTCCCAATTTCAAAGAAGATAGATGCAGCCATTACTTTGCAACTGCGTTTTAAATATTTGAGACGCTCTCCTGTAAAATATCATGTTTGCAGATACGGGATTATACGTAGGTAGTGTCAATACATAAATATATAAATTTACTCTCCAGTATTTGCCTTTGTGAAATCGGTTCTGATTTGATAACGGTTCCATTGACCAGAATATAGATTTCAACAACAACTTCTACTCAATTTTCTTGGAGAAAATTTGGATTGGAAGTCATTCACACATCTTTGGATAGGGTATTCAGGACAAAGTCACTAAAAAAAAATGCATTAGTTGATAAATTGTATAAAAGCTTTTTTCTGGGATTTAAATCCCTGACTACAAACTCTAGTAAGACAGAATATCAAGAGTAATTACAGTCGACTATGAGATTGACGAAGCTCAATTACACACTTTAAGAAAAACAGATGAAGTATTGGTTGAATATGGAAAGTCAAAAGTGTTTTGGACATATGAACGTTATGATGTGAAGACTGGAAGAATTTTTTACAATTACAATAATTTGTCAAAGTGACTCTTGGAATACCCCACCCAAATAAGTATTTTCATTTTCTCATCTCACTAATGTTGATTTCTATAAATTTTTTCATTAAAACTTTTGTTAAATACACGATATGTTATATTCAGTTGTTTCATCACATCTTTAATAAATTTATTAGCTGTTTCGTTTTGCTGATATGGGAGCAGGTTGTCTTTTGAGTGTAACTTATTTTGGTATTAAAAAAAACGTCAAATTATATCTAACTTTGCTGTCATTTTGTCACCCTTTCTTAAATCTCAAATAAACTACAATAATTGTCTGTGCACCAATTGAAAACAAGATATTCGAATCAAGCAATCAATGTTCATTCTTGCTTAGTTTTTAGTATTTTTCTCTGCCATAACTACATCGAATCACTATTTGGCATACTTAAAAAATAAATAAAACGACGATTTAAAAATGGATAAAGAACTCACCCTACTATTTAAATATATCTCTCATCTAGTTCATAAGTCGGAAAACTGCAAAAAAAATGTATTTGAGTTAAATATGAAGTTAACGTAAAATTTGAATTCACTACTCTAATAACTTAAAAATTCCACCAAAACAAATGCTCAGACAGATAACCTTCTAAAGAATCAAACAAAATGTTGATGTGTCTGGGTCAGTAAAAGGATATTTCTTAATATCTGCTTACTTACTTAATTCGGAAGGTATCTAATTGTTTAACACCTGCCTATGCAATGTATAAAACTAGGGTGTAAATAAATAATATTTTGGATTATTGAGATTTTGTACACTTCCATGTATTTTGTCACTAACGACCCGGGTTTCGCCTTTCGGCATCTTCAGGCATTCGAGCACACGGATGGACTCGAACTGAGAGACAGTAAACAGTGTCTAACGTTTATATAGAAGATACAAATGCGACAAATATTATTTACGAGGTAAGATATTATACGTCTGAGAGCCACACTGATACCTGAGTTAAAATTTCGGGAATCTCCCTAATCCTTATTTTGTAAACAGCATATTAACAGAGTGGCGAATTGCCGCTTTTCAACTTCTTTTAGAAATACCAGTGATTTTACAATTATAATAGTATTGTGGGTTTTGACGGGATGTAATTCGACGAATGGGTAAATATATACAATCATTCCACATTTAGTGACATCTGTTAGGTGTTTCAACGTATCGGATATAATAGCGGAGAATTAGGAAGGTTCAGCTGCTCATTCAAGATTGGCAAGGAGTTTAACTGGGCTCTATTAATTTCCAAAATTTCTTGATAAATTAAACCAGTCAAACTCCTTGCCAATCTTGAATGAGCAGCTGAACCTTCCTAATTCTCCGCTGATATCCTATTTAACTCAGGTAACAGATGTCACTAAATGTGGAATGATTGTATATATTTATCTAATTACATCCCGTAAATAATATTTGCCGCATTTGTATCACTGGTATTTCTAAAACGTTAGACACTTGCTGTTTCTCAGTTCGAGTCCATCCGTGTGGCTCTCGAATCTTACCTCGTAAATATTTGCATTTGTATCGTCTTATGTCCTGTTTACTGTCTCTCAGTTCGCGAAACCCGGGTCGTTAGTGACAAAATCTCAATAATCCAAATTTGATATTGAAATTCCATCAAGCACCCTCAGTCGATGTCTTTAATTATATCAATAATATTTTATTTATCCTGACCATTTGAATATTAATTTTCCCATTATTTCCAAACGGGTTATTTGGAAGATCGATATAACGCAAAACAATACTTTCAGTTGTAATATATTAAATGCTATTTCATAATTACGTGTCAAAATAAAATCTAGTAATTCTATATTCAAATATATATAACAGCACTACAAGAAAACAATATTGAATGTTATATTAGCACCATCGATATAGAAAATAAAATCAAGCAATAGATTTGTCTTAGATAGAAACTGCACGACTTGGCCAATGGTCAGCTTATCGACTCGTTGGAACATGGCCCAAAAAGTTTATCGTATCAGGAGAAGTGCAAGTCACGAGTTTCAATCCCAGTAGTTTTCAAACAGACGGAATATTCACTGGAGTAAAGTGCACTTGACTTGCTATTATAGTATACTTACTATGGTGCAATGTTATACGTTGTATCCATAAAACCTTACGCTACAAACAGTACTATAAGAACATTCAATATTTATCATTAGTCCTAGGAGCTCTAGTCTATGCCAACAAATTGTATGTCGGTTGTACATAAATAGACTATCAACTTCGTTTTTTGTCAAATATAACATCAATTTGAAAGTTTTCTTGCGAATTTATTATATGATTCTTTGGCATTATCATTATATAAATCACAATTCGTTGAAAGCCACAATATATCCAAGTAAAATAATAATGCAATCGTCACAACAAATTATATCTTCAAGTCTTCATAACATATCTAGTAAATGGCACAAAATGCGATGTGTTGCAGGGTAGATTTATTGGAGTCATTTTAAAGGAATAATTGGTTCAGTTAAATTATAATAATTGATTGCAATTAAGTGAGCCGCTTCTAGTGGACACTGCCAAAAGTTAGTAAGGGAATAGAAGAGTTTAAGAAAATTCTGTGAGATTAAAATATCAATAATCATAAGAAACGATTAGATACACTCGCGATCAGTATTCGTAAGGATTTTTTCCCAATCGAAGCCATCAGCTAACAAAATCTTTAGTTAATCAGTTCTTAACTGTAAATGTTTGGTCTGAACCTAATAGGCTCCAAATAGTTTCAGTAGGTAAATTAATATAGACAGGAAAATTTGAAACCTCATATTATGTTTTATTCTTGAATCATTGAATTACTTTGCTTCTGTTATTAAAAAAATACTTTTCATCACATTCGTTGCACATTTCAAAAAAATATAAGGCTCACCATTTTGTTAGTTTCGTTTGATTCGATGCTTTTGTTTTAACTTTTTAGATGAAGACGGAAAAAATAGCATAATATGAGATAATAAGACACTAATAAAAGGTGACGTTTCCAAAATCATTCAAAATGAATGCTTTCACAATCAAACTTCGAAGTTACTTATTGAAATCTTGAACAAAGCTTTAATATTATTAACCCGTTAATGAAACGCGCCAAAAAGTAATAGGTGCATAATCTTCACGCGAACGCCGTGGCTTGTTAACTCCAAATGTCGCAAGTTTTAACCCTTCGCCGGCCGGGAGCGGTTAGCGGCGGAACCAATTTAAACCGATAACTCAATTAGCTCGAGACTTCTGCCTGGTGGTGCGGGGTAGAGGTGGCCCCTCTAAATATTCATAAGAGTGAACGGAAGTTCGTCTTGGCTTGACACTCGGTTCGGGAGTAAGGGCTGGATTAAGGAATATAAGGGATGAACGCACGCGTCGAGGGGTTAAATGATGCTAATTGCGGACGACGAGAAGAACAACTTCTTGATAAGGTGCTTTTAGCTGTTCAACGATTATTGGGTAAAATATTAATATTTGATCCTAGTCGATATTGAAGACTGTTTTACGATTGCGAGTTATGACGCATCGCGAAAGCTTAGGATAACCGTATACTGAGCTAGCTTGACATGATAAAGTAAAAAAAACCAAAAATAAGTTTCTGTGAATAGAATTCAATAATTCTTAAAAATATTGAGCCATTAAAAATAACTATCGTCTCCTTAGTGACTTTTCAATTCACTTCCGGTAGTTATGGACACTTAGTGACCCATATAATGTTTATTTTTTCATATTAATTTCTTACTTTAATTAAATCCTACCTATAACATAATTTTCAATTTAATCTTTATTTCTTGTTCACAATATACAGTGTTTTTTTTTTTTATTATAATTTTTCAAATCTATATATTCTGAAATAGTATAGAGCATTCTTTTTGCGAATTAAATTGGCAATTTTCTGTAATTTGCTTTTATTGTTTATAAATTAATATAAAAGAATATCCTTTGTTTTTTTTTTAAATTGCTCACTCAATTTTAGCTTTATATCTACATATATATAATATACATTTAGCTTTCAGGTTTTGCTATATTTTGGATTTATCACCATAGATTTATTTTTAACATTTTTGGCGTTTACATTAAAAAAACGACCTGCATTTATTGCGTCAGTAACTATTTAAATTTTATGTCAGTAATAAATAATAACTAATCCGATGAATGTTCAGTATACACGTGGTCAGTTAATAAAATAAACGGTTAGTAATCTATATAAAGTGGTCATTAAATTAAGTTATTAAATTAAACGGTCAGATATTTGTAAAAAAGGGTGAATTTGCTAATTAAATCTAAAGTAATCTAAACTTTATTTGTTTGGTAATTATTCATTGGCCAAAAATAATTATAAACGGACCGTTTATTATCCCTTTTTTTCTTTACAATGTTTGCTCCTATTGTGGAGCATATGACTTCAAACAAAAGTATCGCAACAGAAGTTTTCTACGAGAATTGCTTGTTACTCAGTTGCTCAACCTTCTTTTATCAAATAGTGTAGGGATAGAAGAATAGGGCTAGGACAGGACTAGTGGTTAGATAATCGCTCTCGCTTTGCCTTGTTTTTTAAGGATCAGATAGATGGGAGGGAAATTTAAACATCACAAACATTCATGCCTACGAGCCAACGACGTTTACCACTGCACTACGGAGCCGAATATTATTTATTTATTTATTGCAAATGTAAAAAATTTGAATGCAAGCAGCTGCAGCTGACGCCAATGTGCCATGATAACATAACAACAGCAGCAATAATAACAACAATAATAATGATTGAGAACAATATTACTAATAAAAACATTTTTTTAAATTTATTAAATAAAAAAAAACAAGACATTATTAAATTTGGATTATTGAGATTTTGTACACTTCCATGTATTTTGTCACTAACGACCCGGGTTTCGCCTTTCGGCATCTTCAGGCATTCGAGCACACGAATGGACTCGAACTGAGAGACAGTAAACAGTGTCTAACGTTTATATAGAAGATACAAATGCGACAAATATTATTTACGAGGTAAGATATTATACGTCCAAGAGCCACACTGATACCTGAGTTAAAATTTCGGGAATCGCCCTAATCCTTATTTTGTAAACACCATATTAACAGAGTGGCGAATTGTCGCTTTTCAACTTCTTTTAGAAATCTTCTTTTGAAAGCTTTTCGGATTCTTTTGAAAAGCGGCAATTCGCGAAACCCGGGTCGTTAGTGACAAAATACATGGAAGTGTACAAAATCTCAATAATCCAAATTAAATAAGACATTATTAATTTACAAGTAACAAATATTTGGTCTTGAACCAGAGCTTAGTGCTTAAAATATCCAACTCGCTAGGATTTATTATTTCTTTCTGATCATTTATTACATTTATTAATTACTGACCGTTTATGGAATTAGTTCTCATCAAATATTTAGTTGCCAAAAATCTGAAACGGTACCTGTACTTTTTTATTTTAAAAATGCTTAACTTCTTTGTAGGATAAGAGAGTTAAATAACTTGTTAAAGTTCTTACTATCAAGAGATGAGATTTCAACCCTTTTTTCGGAAAGTTTAATTATTATTTTCCCGCGTTTACAACTTTCCCCTTCGCCCCGTTTCTCCGTGCCGCCACCCATTGGATCCCAAGTAATGAGTAATAATTCGGTTTGCCGGCATTAGCGCTCTTGTGTGTTTGTGCTAGGGATTTTCATGTTTATCGTTTGACTTGTTCTAACTAAATTAGGCATGTCGCTCTAGTACTACAGCAACTGGGAAACTGTCTATCTATTATGCCTGGTTATAATTTTCATCGAACAACTTCTCTGTTCTTCTTCAAAGTACCGCGAAAATGAATAAATAGTATATCAATCGTTCAGTTCATTGGACAAACATCTCAAAACGGAAACAAAAACTAAATCAAATATTCAGTTTTATGAAAAATTTGCGCTCTTTCTTATTCAATTTTCAGATAAGTAAAAAATGTCATTGAAAAGTCAGTAATAAGTTACTACTCGATACTCGGTACTCGGATGATTCTACTCATAAAGTATCTAATTGTTAAACACCTGTTCAAATACAATCAGTAATATTTGATTTACTGTGACCATTTGAATATTGCTTAGCCATTATCTCAATATGGGTAATTTGGCGATGTAATGGAGATGACTAATATAATACTATATTATGCTACATGTTTGACAAAGTGTCAGAAAAAAAAACAAATATATTTGAAAGAAAATTACCATTGAAGATGTGGACAATAATTAAAATGTCATACACTCGCTACACCATCCATTAAAAAATACATATATCGATGGTCCATAGGACGGATAAGTCAAAAATTTGATGTTTTGAGTTAAGTTGGCCATAATATTCGAACACCGCTTTTCTACCGTTCCACAAAACTACAGCTTGTAAAATGTACAGGTTTTATCTCAAAAGGTAGATATTTGCATATGGAAAACAGCAAAATTAAATAATTTGTCAGATCCATATACATGCATTTCGAAATACCGTATTGAGGAAATATATTTTTGTGAATCGTGGCGTTCCATAAAGAAACAACCTTTTTATCCAAAAATTATTCACTATTGACCACCTATTTGAATAAAACAGTAATACAAATAATAAGCCATCACTTTTTACGAGTCAGTTTAGATGAGCCAAAATTTTGATCAACACACATATTATTAATTGTCAGCTCAGTGGTGTAGTATTCAACGTCGTTGGCTACGGTTAGGATGTCTCGGGTTCAACCCCAGTACGGACTGCTCCATGAATTGATTTTTCAATCGATTTATGTATTTCCGTTCGTAGACATGGATGTTTATGATGTCTTAAATTCTTTTCCACCCACCCGATCCTAAAAACGGGACGTAGTGAGAGAGTTTGGCTTAACACTAGTCCTGTCTTGGCATTATTCTTACTCTCTTCCAAAAAGGAAGGTTGAGCAACTGAGTAGCAAGCAGTTTTCGTAGAGAACATCTGTAAAGATACCTCTTCTAGGAGGCCATATGCTCCGCATTGGGAGCGGAAATTGTAAAAAAAACGAATTGCAAGAAATGGTTGATAGTTTTTAAGATGGTGTGAAGCTGGTATAGATTACAAACATATTTCTTAGAATTTTTGTGGAACTAAATAGTTTTTTACATTTTGACAATATAAACTTATACCAACTAGATGCTAATTCAATGAACGAGATAATTCTTTGTTAAAACTTGTTTGTTGCATCGGTCATTATGGGATTTCTGGTTGTAACGGCAGTTTCGCTGTCAAATGCATTGCCTAGAGTAGTGGATATAATATTTATTCAGCAATGAATTTTGTATATTATTTATTAAACTCTCATGATTACCTTTGCTTTTATTTGCAGACCAATGCGACCCAAATCCGTCGACCTGTATGTTTATTTATTATAAAAAAGGACTATCCATGACGCATGACATACCAGCTGACGCCAATGCACCATGAATTGGACAGGTTGAATATGTGACAGCTCATGAAACATAAAATCAATCATACAGAAATGAAAAGAAAGAGAAAAACATTGTTTACTTACTAATTCAACACTTGTATAATATAATGAGTCCTAATGATTTCACAACATTCAATTAAAAATAATTTTCATCCGATTTAAAAAAGAAATGCCAATTATCGACAGCTAAAGCCTTATAAGTGATTTCTGAATAGCATTTTTTTCAGCACTACAGCAAATCATTAAAAATTATGTGAACGATTAAACTGATATATACAGACTTGTTCTCAGGTTTGTTGTTATAGAATCGCGATCATAATACAAAACTTAAACATTATTTTGTTTTTTTCTCTCGCTATTTCAACAGTGTTACCCATTTTTTTTTATACTCCATTAGCAATTTATTAACGGATAGAACAGTTGTGAATTAATTAAGCAGCCAGCTATTGCATCCTTAGTTGGAATTTCCCGCT
Source organism: Himalopsyche phryganea (assembly GCA_022494535.1). Classification (NCBI taxonomy): domain Eukaryota; kingdom Metazoa; phylum Arthropoda; class Insecta; order Trichoptera; family Rhyacophilidae; genus Himalopsyche; species Himalopsyche phryganea. Next base: position 533,519 of record JAGVSL010000139.1, read on the forward strand.
TACCTGTCTGTTCAAAAAGAGCTTAAACATTCAACAATGCATATCACCGCACGGTGTTTAAAAGTTCTCTCGTCGAAAAATCACGCCAGCCAAATTAATTCAGGCCTGAGCTTTCATCCACTCGTACAACCGACAACTTTTGAAAGTTCACCGGTGAAATCGTTCAAACAATTAGCGAAAGCTTTCGAAAACCTGCGACAGGTGGTCTCGCTACACCTACAACCGTGTCAGTTTCATTAGCAGACTCTTAACAGTTGGATTTTACCAGCGGATATAATCTAGAAAACAAATGTTTGAAGCAGTTTAAATATACACCAAGATATTACCAGTAGCAGATAAAGCGTGGAAAACTACCATTGAATATCAGTTTTAAATAAATTCGAGTAACATTTGAATATCCGACACTCTCTGGAACAGGGGTTCCTAATTAGTGGGGAATTCCCCCATGTGGGTGAATTTGACAGTTCCAAGAGGGGAATTGTTGCCGTTTATTAAAGATTTACAATATTACATATCCTGTGCATATTTGAGAGGTTTTGAGTTAGAATTATACTATCCTGGGAGAAAGGAAATTGTATTATGGGCATTGATGAAAGGGGAATAGAGCAAATACGGTTGGTATAGCTGTACCAATTTAACTTGGCTGCTATAGGAATGTTGCCATACTCAACCAGAACTGAAATTTCAATAAATTCCAAAAACTATTTTTTAGCGACGGTTATATTATTATTTAAAAGTCACTTTTAAAAGACCGGTTATTAAAAAGCGAATACCGAACTATTTCCGATTTTTTAAAATGCTATTTAGTTAACCTATATGATCCACTTGAATCTGACATGGTTTTGAAAACTTTTTTGTAATATATGATTGTAATTTATTTGCAATTTACGACAGTTAAAACAGTGTAGATTGTTTAGTTTTATAATTAACAAATACTATCTGTCCTGTTCAATGCGAGTCTATTTAAAAATTTATCGTTAAAATCAACGTATCAATCATTTATAGCATATTACGATAATTAATGGAAAAAATTTGATATCCGCGCATACAAAATTGTTCCAATTATATCTCGAACGTATCACATCAGCCAACTATGACAAGCACGTCCTGCATCGGCTCTAATTCTATGAAATATTTTATTTTTTAATATAATTATGTCAACGAGATTTGAAAAATATGAACTCGTATTGCATCGTATATGGTCTTCTATTGAAAAACTGCAGCTGAGCCAATAACCGGGTATTCAAAACCAATGACTTCGGTTACAATTAGACATGTGAGGTTGGTACAAAACTAGGGCTTTTACCCGTGGAATAAACTAAATTAGGAAAAAATGGAACGAAACAATTATAATACTACTGTAAATCATTTTTAGCATTTAGAAACACCTATTTTAAAAGCGTGGCATTTTTTACATATGCCAATATTGTATCCACACATTTGAGGTTACGGAAAGTTATTCGTTTAACGATAGAGATGGACCTAACAAAATTTATTTTATATCAGGTCACCTCTATGTAACATCTATGTATACTTGAAGTCAACACAGAATATTTACGGAAACGTTCCTGTTTTTATGTATCAAGTTAATCTCGGTGAGACACACATATTTGCTATCTTTAAATAGTTGCAGTAAATGAAATAAAACCGTTTTATTTCCCAAAAACTATGACAAACATTTATACCAATTAAAGCAATAATCAACACAGAATTGAATTTTACGTAAATACACTATTTAGAACATGATATTCGGCTCAGTGGCCAATCCCGGGATGACGGGATTGAAAAAAGGATCCAGGATTGGATGCCCTAGTAAATACATAAATGGTTTACATTTTTTAAGTGGAATGTAACAATGTACATTCTATTGTTGAAGAATTGCGCCTACCTTCAAACCGAGTCTCAAGTGGAAAACAAAAATAGACGATGAAACACTTCATTAAATATTCATTAAATTAATTCAGACAGTAATCTCTTGCGAACCGACACGAGTCATTGCATAAATTCGAAATCAAATCAACAAATCAACTGGAAAATTTTAATAAACAATTATTTTGATGTGTTCTTCTCCTGTCTTTTTTATACCCCATTTGCATTCACCAGGTAATATTGCGAATGAATTTGGGAGTCATTTTGCGAAAGTCAAAAATAGAATCAGTCCGGTAATTTACTTCGCAAAATTTTATCAAGAGCAAAAGATGTTGAACACATCACATGGGAGTATACTCTGACCACATTTGCTTAGAAGAAAATTTAACAAACTATATTGAATTTTGAGAACCCGTAGCCTAGTGATCAATGCCATTGGTTACGGTTTGCATAGTTCACATGTTCGAATCCTGGGTTCGTCTCACTGAATAATTTATTTTTTTTTTCGAAAATATGGATATCAAAAATTTCATCGAATCCATCTAAACCTTCAAACAATTCAAATGAGAGCAATTAGCTAACAATTAGTCCTGTCCTATTTATATTCTTCTGTTCAGAGACAAGCCTTAATATAATTCTAAATGCTCCACATTTTGAGAGGACATGACACTTGGGAAGCTTAAACATTACGTTTCATCAAATCTCTATTGATCAACACTGTGACACTTCACTTATTCTAAATTCTGTATACCTACCTACATTATATATGTTTGTATAAACTGATATTTTTAATAAATTGAATTTGCTTAAACACGCTACATAATTTAAATTTTGCTGTTTTTCAACATAACATTGACCTTTTTTTATTATAATTTAAAGTATCGACTGAAGGTGCTAATAGAATTTCAATATCAAATTTGAATTATTGAGATTTTGTACATTTCCATGTATTCCTTAATTAATGAAATTCCCATATTAATACATCATTCCATGGTCACCCTGACAAAACCCACTTATTTGGAATAAGCAGGTAGTTTCTTCGAATCGTATTTTAAAACTCTGTGTTTGTTTTCCCAACTAGGATTAAAGGCCATTGTTGTCAGTGTTGCGATTAATCTAGGTGTCAGTGTAAATAGTTCCTAGACTTATAATAATTTGTCGTATTTTATCTCATATATGTAAACGATATAAACTATTTACTGTATGTCAGTTCGAGTTCATTCGTGTGCTCGAATGCCTGAAGATAAAGAAAAGTGAAACTCGGGTCGGTAGTGACGAAATACATGGAAATGTAACAAAATTCAAAATATAACATACACCTTTAAGAATTTGTTTTCTCCGAAACTCCTAAAAACAATCATTTACCGATTTTATAAAATACTAGCGAGTACCCGGCATGCATTGGAATGCCACTCTAAGAAAGAATAAATCAGAAGGTTTTGTGAGATGTCGCTGTTCGTAAGTCTTTCATGTTTTTTTTAGTTTTTTTTAGATTGTAGATTTTTTTTCAGAAACATTCACGGGTGTGAGCACAACAACTCACCGAAGTTTCATCGAAATCGGATGAATAGTATAGGAACGCATAAAGGACAAACAAACAAGCATTTATATATACAGATTCAGTGAGGTAAAAATATTTTACATTTGATTCTAAGTTATGTAAATGATTTTCCAATCTGAATAAATTGTATTCTGGATTACGAAAGTATATTATTTAAATGTTGAGAATTCCAAGAATTTACGTTTTTATTCTCGGACTTATCGGTAGAAAAAGTACAGATGGGATCACAGAATCGCAATCCCTACTCCTGGGGCAGTGGTGTACGCAAACGACGCTAAAAAAAACTGGTATGCCTGCGAGACTGAAAGCTTTATTTTGCTTTTATTTCCATATTCATGAAAGAAAGCGAGCGAGCTGCATTTCTCTGAACTACTTGTTTTAAATATTATTCATTTGCATAAAACAAACAGGTTGGCAGAATAAGTTTCATAATAGCATAACGGTAAACGGGAGGGTCACAGGTTTTTTTGTTTTTCTTTCTTGTTCTGCTATTTTCTTCACTTTTCATCTTATCACAAGTCTACGTGGTGAAAGATCTGGCTTTTCATCTTTGCATTGGGCGAAGCTTACACGCATTTTTATTTTAAAATTTATTCTTGAATTATTTAGCAAGCTCCTGAATGCTGCATCATTACTTATATACTAATGAAGAGTGGTAGAGACCATTATTGTCAACGATAATTGAATAGTAAAACCACAACAAACAATCACTAGCAGTAGAATTAATTCTTATTTAGGTAATGTTATTTTATATAATGTAGGATCAAAAGCCATGCCTCGAACAGAAATCCATAAATCGATTGAAAAATCAATTTGAAATGAACTCGAATCCGTGAGTTCTCGCCATAACCGAATCTAACGGTGTTGACTACTGAACAACTGTCCTGGAAAATTCTCTGACACCAACGGGGCATAGCCAGAACAATTAACTAGCCACTAATCATACCATAGTCCTATTGTTCTATCCCTACTTTCTTCAAAAAGTAGAGGTTGTGCAACTGAATAATAATAGGTTGTCTATTAAGATACTTCCATTAAGATTCCATACTCTCCTAATGGAGCTTATTCCAGCATAAATTGTTCTACAAAAACTCCTTGTTGCTCAGTTGTCCATCCTTTCTTTTTTTAAGAGTGTATGGATTGAAGGATTAGCGAATCGCTCTCGCTACACAGTGACGCTTTATCTTCTCAATGCTTTCTATTTTGTTTTATATAAAGCAATAAGGTTCTGTGACTTTATTTAATTTAAAAAGCTGGATTAAAAATAAAAAATATAATTTATTTAAAACGTCATAATTGTGCTTTTGTTTTCTCAATATGGCCGCTTTACCAGGATTCTTAATGGAGTATTTGAACAGTTATTACTGCAACAAGAATAACTTTTAAGTCATAAACATATTTTAAAAGAGCGATAAAAAATAAAGGCTATCTTGGAAGCCAATCATTGTATATGTGGGGGTCCAATCAATAAGGATTTCAAACGGGTGATAATTCTTTCTCACTGGCCGTCGTCGACGGTAGGTCGACACCCGCTCTATTCTTAAATTAAATCTATGTAATAATACAAGTTAGGGACACGATTCCTAATTATATTTCGCAGGTAAGTAAAGAAAAAAGGGGAAATGTTATCTATTGCAATTTTTTTTAGGAATAAATTTTACTCTTAAATCAATTAGAAGTCCAATATGATGTGTATGATACGTCTATCCCGGATTCTAATTTCAAGTTACAGAAGGGAAGCATTATCCGTCATACAATAACATATGTAATTTGAAAAAACTTTAACTTCAAAACAAAGTAGTCAAAAGTTAAACCAAAAGTGCGCAAAAGTAATTTTGTTTTATTATCATTTCGCAAGGAGAAAGCCAGCAATTGAACTTAAATAATTACTTATTTTGTTGCTTTTATGTCTCTCTATCTACGTTAGCCGCTTTTTGCCGTCTCGCTGTTATTATAAATGTAAAAATTAATTTTCTAAGAACAACGTAACGGATTTAAGAATTCTCGTTTTAAATTTTGCTTATCCTTTCTTTACAGGTAAGCAAAATTCTGTTGACATAGTCTGACCCGCGAGAATAGAACTACGACTTAAGAAACAAAACAATATTCAAGATCTTTTAAATGTCAATGGATGCCAAGAATCACTAAACTCTTTCAATACTTGTATTGTCCGATATCTAATTTAACAGTAAAAACAAAACGAAATTTATGTCGATGGCCCAGATCCATACAACGATAATAATTTACCCATTAGTATTATACAACAAGTAATATACAGTGTTTTATTTAGTAAGACAGATGTTTGCATATAGAAATTGACATACTTAAACAATCTCTCAGTTCCATAAAGAAACAACTTGAAATAACGCTGTGTGGTTCTGGAGATGTTGCAATAATTTTGTACCATGAGGCACGCTGTTGACGTCATCTCGAAACGTCAATTGACAGTCGGGATATTATAAAAAAAAAAAATAAGTCCGGAGCAATGCGAGTGGTTAATTTAATTTTATTCTTGTTTATTATATTTTTTAAATATTTATTTTTGTAACTCGAATGAATTTGACATCTATTACATTGCTTGGACCCCTATCCGACCAATTAGATGGACTTATTCCTATTCGGCTTTACAGTCATCTTAATTAATAGCATTTACTACTTTACTACAATTTTCTCTTTTTCCAATATCAAATACAGTGAATAGATTAAAATTATTTTCAGAATACCCAACTTTTTGCGCTTTTCTTAAGCCAAGGGTTCCCTAACCGGTAAGGAATTCCCCCTAGGAGGAAATTTAGAGTACCAGGGGGGAATTGCTGCAGTTTATTAAAGATTTTCAATATTACAAATATACATATTTGGAAGTCATCTATTTGGTAAAAAGGTATGGGACAAAAAGGATTGCTTACTCCTGGTTTTCTAAACTAACTATCTGTTTGAATCCGTTGTGGGATAGACAAAAAGAAAAAAGATTTATTGAAAACTTTATAGTTGATTATTCCCTAGATTTAAATATTCTTCTTATTCTTCCATATTCGCTCCCTATGTAGAGCATATGGTTACCACCCGTCAATTGCTTTGCTTCCTCCCATGACATGCCAAAGTCCCTCAGTCCGCCGAGCACATCCTATGAATGGTCTTCCAAGACGCCGTAATCCCACAGGTTGGAATAACATGCAAGCAGAATCTATGCTTTCCGGAGGCATCCGCAGCACGTGACTCAACCAGCTCCAACGCCTCTCCATAACCATCGATGTGACAGGGTGTCGCCTGGTCTGTTCTCTAATCTTCTAGTTCCTTGTGAAGTTAAACCACTTCATCCCCAATATCCGACGCAAGCATCTATTCTCGAAGTTCAATTTACGGTTTTTTTAAGACTTGATCAGGTGAAATGATTCGCTACTGTAAAGCAGCACAGTGTTACGATTTCGTCGCAACATGACAATCGTCACCTATCGGCGACACGCACCTTGCTGCGTCGTTAGTAGGAGACGAAGGGGAAGCCTCGCCAAGAATTGCGTTAAAACTTGATTACGCGCCAGGATGTGGAACGAGTAGGACGTGTCGGTAACGCGCTGGAGATTGGCCTCGGACAGCCGAGTTCACCGCCGAGATGGTTTATCATCCAAGGTCGTAGTTTTATATTTATATATTATAATAGTTTTTCTGTTTTAGTGTAACCATCTGTTCATAAATATTGTTTCGTCGTATAATTTCTGTTTTATTTGTTGATAATGTAAATTCTGTGCATCTACGGTTTCCGCATTTCTAATTAAATGTGTTTTTAACGGTAACCGTGTTTTAATTATTATTATTATTATCTTTCATTTGGCGTGTATCTTCACGCCTGGCGCCCAAAATTTATTAACCCCAGATATTTCTCCTTACAGAACAAAATAAAGTGTACCGAGATTGGCAATCCTTATCCACTTCCCTGTGATAACTTAATCCTAGTTCTCCGCTGAGCTCCCATTTTACATATTTTGTGATCCCTCTATCCTACATTCTCCGTTTTTTACTTGTAATTGCTTTATTCGAAATAAATATTTTTATTTTATAAATCACAACAACAGTTAGAATGCAAGCGTTGAACAAATGGCATTTGTAGTACTAATGAATTGTGTTTTATTGTTAAAATGGCATTTGGTTTTGATCGTGCACAGCTGCGTGACACAGACGATCTGCATTGAGTTAAATGCAGCTCCCGCTATTCCTAATCGGATAGCGAGCTCCTTCTTTGTGTTGCCGTCTTCCGGGATGTATACACCGAGGTATCTGAAGCTGTCAACCCTCCCGATAGTCAGGGTTTTATCAGAGTCATGACAAGCATGGTTACACATCACATTGGTCTTACTTGCGTTTATTTTCAGACCAGTGCGACCTGAGTTAATTCCTAACCTATCAATATTCTCCTGGATACCTTTCACAGATTCTTCGATTATCTCAGCAGCATCGGTGTGTTCAAGGTAACACAGCCTCAGACCAGGAGCAACAGATATACCACGACCGGGTGGGGTTGACCTCCGAACTATGAAATCAATATTAAAATATTATGTTATATTGAAGAATCAGTACAAATTTGGAGCAACTAGAATAATTTCGTACTTCTTATTCCGATTGTTCAATGTTCTTAACTATTCATTATATTTGATTACGTGCCACTTATTCGAATCCCCAAACTGCTACTTTCATATATTGATTTTCAACGGATCCGTTTCCATAGTCATGCTTATCTGTGATGTTTAAATTACCCGCTTAACTCTAAGCCGATCCATAACGGGGCTAAAAGAAGGGGATATGCTAGCTTAGAATCATTTTATAGACTTTGGACAACTGAGTAATAATCCGTTCTCGTTTAAACAAATTGTGTTGAGATGTCTCATAAGAAATAAACATCTCAAGCAATCATTGTTAAAATGTGAGAAGACCCGGATCGAAGAGAGGCAAATGGCTGGTTATCGAACGTCCTGGAAGGGCTGGGATCTCAGACAAACACCATTTCAAATCCGGTTCAACACTTATTTATTTTCCATCGAAGATGCAGTGGTTTACAATACACAAAAATACTATTCCTAACACATAAAATTGGTTCTACGTTTACATTTACTTAGCAACTGAATTTACTTTAAGTTATAATACAAATGACACGACAACGATTTTAAATTACGTCCAATTTCAAAAAAAACACAAACAATTCACATCGTCACCTGCACCGCCACGAGGCCGGCAACTCGCCTGGCTTGACCGACTTAAACTTAACAAAAAAACCGTGTGTCAAATGATACAAAATTTATTAATTTGAATTAACTGACTCATCTGTCGTCAGTTAGTGTACAGTCGTACGGTCTCAGTACCATTCGGCGCATGTATTTTTACCTCATCAAGTTAGTCGGGCGGAGCCTTAAAAAGCAATGGCGAATCTTCAGCGGATTATTACAAAAACCAACCGTGAGTAATAAACTAACTCCGTAGTCCACAAGAAAACTGCATTGTATGTTTATATTGCGCTATAACTGTTCAAACTTGACGAAGTAATGGAATAAATAATATACATATTTATATTACAGCTTTATAAATTCTGAACCAGACATTGTCAGATTTTTAAATATTAAACACGCTTAGGAATGTATTACCGCTTGACGGGCGATGACAGAATGAATGCGGCCTTTCATTCTCTGTTCATATTATATACTGTGGTCGTCTGTGTCCTACTTTAGTCATCATGATTTACCTTTTTAGAGCGATCACTTTTATCGCAGCTTATGCAGAATCAGTGTAGTATATTGGTAACCAATTTATTTCGCTGACTGCATTTTCAAGTTCGTTGAAAAATAAAATATTATTTGGCTTCTGTATGTATTGCCGACACATAATGACAAGCATAATTTTTCGCAAATCTGCACCGTCATGTATCGCTACAATCGTATGTTGGGATGAAAATATCACCAGTTGTATGAAGTTTAATTATCTTTTTTACGAAAAATGATTTTTTCAGTTTGTTTTATAAGCACTCATTTATTGTGTCAAATTATGTGTCTTCACAATAATTTTAATATTTCGATTGATTTTCACTATTGTACTCTAACAGGGAGATATAGAAATTTTGAATGGCTCTCTTGCACAATATACGAAATGTCAGCTAGTTCTGCATTTAGCTGGCGGTATATCACGTATGGATGAGTGAAAGCCTTCAAAAATCCTCACATTTTCTACTTCTGAGAGAAGATAGCGAAGGCGTGAGGTCAAATACACTTTACTGGATCGATGGGGCAAGAAATGACAAGACTGACGAGCACTGAGGGTCAACGATTGACGTAGATATGCAGAACAACAAGTGGAGTGGAGGAGCCTGATTGAGGCGTTGGCATATAATAACTCTGCCACTCAAGCTCGACTTTCAGTGACACTTAGTATATAAAGATGAAGTCATTGTTTACGGGAAAGTTTGTCATATTCGAGGTTCATGCTTAACGATTTTAAATAAAAAAAAATAATGCATGGCGTTCGTCCCACGGGGATTCGAACCTCGTACCACAGAACGATAGCCAAACGATCTAACTGCTAGACTATTGTATTTTGTAGTCGACTTCAGGCACGTTCTAAGTTATATCACTCACAAAATAGATTGGAACCAATTTTGTTGTAGTTCGTAATTCCCAACGTGATTTCATCGTGAATCTTATAATGTGATAGATCAGTGTTTCTTAAATATATTTCGTCACGGAACCCATTTATATGGTGTATATTTATAACAAGACGAAACAATATTAAATATTTTTTAATACATCATAAAAATGCATTACCTACAAAAACGCTTGTGTCAATTCAAATAACTTTAAATTTAATCTAAAGTTAAATCTGCAGTTTTTTGTCGAACCGAGAGGTGATGACCTATAGAATTTTAAATAAACTCGAATGTAATAGTTGAGATAAGCTTCATGAAAAGTCCATATTATGCTCAACATTGCGAACGGATATGGTTTAAAAATCTGGATATAGTATCTCAACATCTCTTTTTTTAGGAGAGTAGGGATAGAAGGATAGAGCTGGGACAAGACTAATGGTAAGCTAATCGCTCGCGCTACGCTCTGTTTTTAAGATCGGATGGGTGGGAGGGAATTCTAGACATCATAAACAACCATGCCTACGAATAAAAATCCGAAAATCGATTGAAAAATTAATTTTTGAAACTGTCCACACAGTGATTTGAATCTGAGACATCCGTAACCGAAACCAACGACATTGATTACTGTACCATGGAGCTGATTTTTGACATACATATTTTTAACTTTTAATGAGTTCATTTTTTCCTTCTTTCATGAAATCTTTTTTGAGTATCGTCGGAACAGACGATACATCTTGGGGGATAGTTCCAGTGTTAAAAAGGTTGAATAAAGGGAGGGGTATATTCCTGAGCAATAAATAGGTATAAGATAAGTCGGCTTAGACAGGATTAAAAAGAAGTATTCTGATGATGTCTTTAGTTGCAGCTTGTAAAACTTTATTGAAATTTCTTCCATTCTTTTGTTATGAACGATTTTTGTCGTTTGATATAATAATAGAACACTTGTGTTGTAAACTTTAATTTAATATTAATTGTTCTTTTACCGTTTTTTTGTCAAAGTTTTCTGCAAAGTTCCATCATTCAAACTTAAACTATAGGTTCCTAAAATGGACCATATGAACCCGCAGGGGTCCATGCCAGGGAGAAGAAAAATCGGGGGTCCTCGGATCAGTGTCCATTTAGTCCACGCATAGTAGAGCAGTAATTGGATGTCATATTACAAGAAAAAATAAACGCGGAATTTTAATGGAATTTATCTGACTGTTTAGAGAAAGGTTCTGCAGTTATAAAACAATATTTACACTTTATATTTTTTTCTCAAAGAAATGTTTTATTGAAAAACGTACAGAGGGAAATGTTAAGTACTTTTTTATTTAATATTTTTCACAGTTTAAAAAGTTCATTTGAAAAAGTCCAAGCCGGTTCGGGTCCGCGGTGTAGTGGTCAACCTTGTTGGTTACGGTTATGGATATCCGCGGTTCAATTCCCGATACGGACAGTTACATAAATTAATTTTTTAATTGATTTAATGGATTTCTGTTACTAACCACCCATTCGACCCTAAAAACGGGGTGTAGCGGGAGCGATTATCTAACCACTAGTCCTGTCTTATCTCTAGTCTCTTTGAAAAAGAGAGATTGAGCAACTGAGTAAAAAGCAGTTCTCGCAGAAAATTTCAAAACTTCAGATTGCTATTATACTATAAAAAATGTTTTTCCTTTCAAAATCTTGAATCAATAAACATAGTTAATACTGCAATTTTAAACCAAATAAGCTTAATATATAAAACACATCGTTTAGTTTCAAGGAAATATGTGTAATATTGTGTTTTTACGCCCTGTAATGTTGAACGCCCTCAAGGTTGATTTGTGGTCCCATAATTCCTCCCTCCGGTGCTGTAAACACGACCAGTTGGCCCGCGAACCGACATCTCCACCGTTTATTGCCAGGGACGTAACTCACTCACCTACATGCATTACCTTCATACTCTCATGTACAGTGATTACGGGGAATGTGATATAGGAAAACGCGTCCGTACGTGTGAACAGAGCTAGTGTAATTGAAGTCACTTCCCTTTATTTCATTGTATTATGTTGATTACACAATTTATGAGAAACTATTAATATAACTTATGCAAATTTTTGTATCTATGATAAATATGGGGAAAAAATTAATTTCTATCTTATCTACATATTTAAGATTATAGTAAAGATGAAAAGAGATGGAAACATTACAGACAACTATTTTTTCATAATTAGTGTAATATATGTGAGACATAAGTACCACCGACTATAACGTTTGTTTGAATTCTTTTTGTAATTTAAATTTAAAGTGAATTATTTTCCGTATACAAAACAAAAAAAATAAAAGTGGGCGTGGCTCAGCGCATGTCGTATCATTAGCCAGGCCACGTGAAAACTGCTACAGAACCATTGCATGAAACGGTAATTCTTTATATGCATAACATTAAGAGGTTTTTTTGGAAATTTTCACATTCGGCTGGAAATATGTAGTCTTTTATATTCGTTTAGTTTTATAATATATGTATTTTTTAACCATATATATTCCCAATGTGAATTATATAAATTAGTAATAGAGCTTATCTCAACAGATATCTTTCTAAGTCTATGTCAGGACGAGTGGTTAGCTAATCGCTGTCGCTACTCCCCGTTTTAGGATTGCATGGGTGAGAGGGAATTTCAGATATCACAGAAATCCATGCCTGCGAACGGAAGTCCATAAATTGATTGAAAAATCAAATTATGAAACTGTTCATACTGTGATTCGAACCCGTGGGTACTGCACCCGAAACCGTCAAAAGTGATTACCTGACCATGAGCCTAGCTTATTACACAATAATTTTCAAACATATCCTTTTATATTGTACTAAAAACAGTTGGAAAAAACATTCTTAACTCAAAACTGCAAATTTTCGATTTGTTACACTCTGGAACTGAGATATCGATATGCTGTAGCAAATCATGAGATTCAACCTGTTTGCAAATTCGCATGTTATAATATCCCATAAGAGATATTTCTGATTTTCTGTTGTCAAAAGTCGCCTGGAATCCTGGACATACTAAAAACTCTGTGCGAAGTTTTATTCAGCATTTAATTAATGGGAAAAGTTTTCAAACAAAGCAGTTATATTATGCAATGTTTTCTTATTTGCCTAAGAGCAAATGTTTCTCTTTGTAGATGGGTGTCGTAAAAAGGAATATGGAAAAATGATTTACAATACACCTATGCTTTGCAGGGCCGCACTAATAATATTTTTTTTTCAAATAATCAAAAGTAAAGTTTATTTTTAAATAATTTGCATAACTTAAGGAATATGGAAAAATGATTTACAATACACCTATGCTTTGCAGGGCCGCACTAATAATATTATTTTTTCAAATAATCAAAAATATAAATTTATTTTTTAAATAATTTGCATAACATAAGAATTGTATAAAAAAATTTACCAAAACAAAATTAATTTGCAAATAATTCTTAAAAATACTATATATAATCTATATGTATATATATATAAATGCAGATTTGTTTGTTTGTTTATCCTCTATGCATTCCTTTACCATTCATCCCATTTCGATGGAACTTTGGTGAGTTGTTGTACGCACACCCGTGAAGTTTTCTGAAGAAAACAATTTAAAATCTAAAATCTAAAAAAAAAGAAACAAATACGCCCAAGCGATGACATCTCGGAATGGTATTCAAAAAGTAAGGAACTCAAATTTAAGAAAAATATTTCCTACTATCTTCGGGTCATGAGTCAGCCATAAAGCAATAGTGTTCATAACTTAAATAATTTATTTCACATGTGCTATGAATACCGTTGGAAATATGGAAACAATAAAAGTATAAATGAATTATTATATTAAAAAAAGAATCGGGCTTTTTTCGGGCTGAGAAAAATAAATCTAGGCTTCGGGTCAGGTTCGGGTAACAAATGTGATATTCAGAGAAGGGCTCGAACCGTGCAGACCTCTAATCTAGAAAGCACTTCAATAAACAGAATTAAAACACAAACACTTTCTTTATTTTGAGTGGCATTGCAACGCATGCCGGGTACTCACTAGTAGTTTATAATAGACAAGGTGCCAAATATTTGAAATTTTGAAATTTTACAAGAATAAACTCAATAATATTATTATTTAATAACACAGATTTCAATTCGAGGAGCAAAGACATCTGAAAGGCATGAGTGCTCAAGATCTCAAATGTTAAGACGAAAATATCTCAAAATTTGATATTGACTTTGTCGGGACTTGAACCTAAACTCATTTGATATATATGATTAATTGTTTACCAATAAACCACGAATGTTGACAATCGAGAACTTTTTGAACTATGTAGTATAAGTTTTGGAATATGGAAGCGTCTGCACTTAAGATATTATAATTCATAACCACTTATACTATTATAATCGGTCAATCCGTGCACGATACAAGTATTATGGGGCAAAAAAATGTAAAAAAATATTTTTTCCTAAAATAAAATGTACATACAAGACCTATCTTTAAAGCGTAAACTGTTTTATTTGTTTTTTCATCGAATCAAAAAAATTTCCCTGGAAGCTGTCAGGTAAATTACTATTCAAAAACATTTTTTTTTAAGTGAGACAATATTCGTTTTATTTACAGAAAAATACGCATATATTATCCATTTACGATCGCAAACGCGTACAGAAAAACCCTTTCATTTGATATTCTGTTTCTGCACCAGTGATTTTAAACTGGTTTTTCATAAAATTTTAGAAGCTTTTATAAAAACTAAGAAAAAAACAATTTTTTCAGAGAAAATTTCAATTGCAAAAGCTTACTTCGTCTCTTAACTGCCTATTCAATTAATGTTTATTTTATCATATGGCTTAGAACACGGAACAAACTTCTATCCAATTTTGTAATCTAGTATGAAATCACTTTACCTGCATATTAAAGTGAGGTATTTATCATAAAGTGTAATTTCATGTGTTAAATTGTACATTTAAATTGAAACTTAAGATTGGAGATCGTCATTTACAAAAAAATATTAAAAAAATTACAATCAAAATATTATTTATTGCATTATTTAGGTATGTTGTACCACACGGAATGCAAAAAAAAGACATCTCCTACAATTGGACATTAAAATATTATGGTCCATCTATTTAAGAAGCGATCCACCATTGTCCTCTATTTTAAATTGCTTAAAAACGGCTGTTGATGAAATATGAGAAATGTATTGTGCTCTCCGCAATACATTAATATTAATTATATTATAAGTATTATAAAGAACTATGTACATGAACAAACCGTGGCACACATTATAGTCAATAAGGAAGTTTTATCTTGATAAATGAATTATATTTTAGCATTTACAGTGAATCCGAAAAGGATTAAATAATTGACCGGGATTCCCGGGATTTGAAGCCCTATTATGGTAATAATTCTACATCAACTGATTCTATTGATTGAATTGGCATTTGCTTGGTAGAACTCCATTATAATAGGATAAAATAACAAAGTATTTAGTTCCATAAAATTTTTATATCAGGTAGTTGATAGCTATTTCGGCCGAAATAGCTGTCAACTACCTGATACAAAATTTGTGTGAAACTAAATACTTTGTTATTTTATTCTATTAACTGATTGTCGGTTGATAATTCTCGCGATGAGGTAAAACCGAGCTTGATCATTAGAAAAAATGTGGAAGTAATACAAAACAAATTGTTTTTTTCCCGATATTCCTGGTACTGCCAACTTTATTTATGTAACGTTTCACTGTTTTTCACGGTTTTATACTAAACATATAAATTATAGATCGACCGATAAATAAGTAATATAATATGAAAGCAAATCGTTTGTTTTTTGTGACTACAACGGTTTAATTGATGTTTCGAAACAATGACATGGGAAACATTTCACGGTGTTGTAAGTGTACGTCGGTACCACAAAGGTTGAGACTCACTGTTCCACTTCATTGCATGTTTGTTGTTCAAATATGAAAAGGTTTGCATGTCGATCATTAGAGCTCGCTAAAACTGCGCATGTGAAAGCCGTTTCATCAGAAAGTCGTTGTTTTTTACAATAACTCTATACCGCTCCGGTATAAAAAGTATTTCGCAAAATACTTTTATCAACGATGGAATTCCATAAACACCATTTTCGAAAAAAAAGTTTTGATTATTTTTTTGAATACGACGAAAAATGTTGTGAAATTTAAACATCGGACGGAATATTTTTTCAAGGATGTTTCATATTTATTAACATGCAAAGAATCGACAATTGAATTCAAGCGATTTACTTGTAGTCCTCTGTTGCCTAGTGGTAAGAGCTTTGCTCTAGTGATCAGGTGGGTCTGCGTTCAAGTCTTGGCATTGTCACTGTAAAGTTATTATTTTTTTCAATTTAAATTTGAGATATTGGACATAGCTGTAAGTGACGTTATTAGTTGAGTTAATCTCAAATGGCTTCTATGTTAAAGTTCTCATTGTGTTATTCTCCTACAATTTTTCAAATACTGAAAATATAAGTGGTTGCTAAATTGCTTTGATACTTTCTATTAAGAATTTCTATTCTTTTTTAATAACAGTGTTTACGACACAATGAATACTCGATTTTTTAAATACGCAGCAATATTTTTTTTTGTTGTACAACACCCGCTCCCATTGTAAAAAATATGGCCTCCTAATGGAGGTATCTTAACATAAATTCGCTCTGTGAGAACTACTTGTTACTCAGTTGCTCAATATCTCTTTTTCGAAGAGAATTGGGATACAATGATATAGCTAGAACAGGACCAGCGTCGCTACCCTGCATTTTTATAATCGTCTGACAAGGAGGGAATTTTAAAGATCGCAGTAATTCACAAATTGATTGAAAAATCAATTTATGAAACTGTGACTCGAACCCGTGAGTAAAACAACCAAAGGCAACCATGTTGACCACGTAGATGTTGTAGATTACTAAAGTAAATTTCAAAAACAGTTCTTATATTATACATACTTCTTGACTTCAAAGACCACAGCAACGAATCAAATATAATGAATATACACTATATTATAAAATACAAAGTTATTCTTATTTTTACCTCACAATGCTTTTTTGACCCTTTAACCCTTGGCATAAATTACAGTCACAGTCTCTTTATTTCCTCAATTTATTAGACTTATCTGCTTTCAAAGCATGGCCACAGATATCACTTATAATATCAAATTGAAAAAAATAAATTTGGTTTATTTAAATATCCGAAAATGTCTGTCACTAGCGTATGAGCATCGAATACACATGACGTATACTGTACGTCACGGGCGTCTTAATGGTTAAAAAATATTTATTTGTCTTAAATCCTTTCCTAGCTTAATTATTTAATGACGGCATCTTTTTCCTTAATTTTTATCCAGACCTTGTATAATATTTCTGTCATATCATAATTCCATTCATGTTGACAAACAATTTTCATCTATCTTGGTTTGATTCCGAATAAAATGGAGATTTTTTCAAAAAAAAATTGCAAAGTTATGTTAATCAAAAAGTAAAAGTTCGCCAATCTCTTTTCGCTAGAATTCCACATAATCCGTAACCCCAGTTCGTTAAATCCTCTAACCCAACATTACTTCAAAGTCAGGGACACGAAACATTGTTTCTATTTTTTTCTGCCTCTACTGTAAATTGTATTAAACTTGTATCTTTGAAGTAAATATATATATATAATATAATTTAAGAGGTCAACTGAGGGTGCTTGATGGAATTTGAATATCAATTTTGACTTTGTTGAGATGCTTGAAGATACCGAAAGACTAAACCCGATTCGTTAGTGACTAAATACATGGGAAAGTACAAAATTTCAATAATTCAAATTTGATTTGTATAATGTATATTAACGTATATTTTATCATTCTCATTTAACAACTCCATCATAATAATATGATGTTTAGTGACATGCAGCTTTGCATTAAGTTAAAGAATTGATTATAGTTAAATGGCTTTTGCGTTAT
This sequence comes from Himalopsyche phryganea, assembly GCA_022494535.1. Taxonomy (NCBI): domain Eukaryota; kingdom Metazoa; phylum Arthropoda; class Insecta; order Trichoptera; family Rhyacophilidae; genus Himalopsyche; species Himalopsyche phryganea. Next base: position 551,492 of record JAGVSL010000139.1, read on the forward strand.
CTAAATCAAACATAAAATAAACGACTGTATACTGTTAAATACACAGTGTAATTGAATAACAGGTTATTAAACATAATATGTTAGGTTTGATAAAAATTTCACATTAAAAGGAACGTTTTCTAGTGCGTTGTTTTTAAATATATAAATAAAAGTGTTAATCACATGGTCGTTAGTTTTATTGAAAGAAAACTTCCATATCCGTATAATAATTTCACTAATCATCATCGATACTAGGGCATCGAATCCCGGACCCCTTTTCTGATTCCGGGATTTCAGGATTGACTTATTTTCAATCTCGGGATTCCGGGATTGAAAAAAAGTCAAGTTTTCAAATTTAAAATTGTTAAGAAAAAAAAATTTTTAGGTAATATATACCACGATAAAGTGTGTAAATGAAGCCACGGAAAAAAATATAATAGTCCTCATACGAAATAAAAATAAAAGCCCGCGAAAAGGGATTTTCAGTTCTTACAAAATAAGTGGATAGGTAGGTAGGTATGTTCCTAAAAACGCATAAAAGAACATAATAACTAGATACCTATACGATGATTTTTTTATTAACTAGGTATCAGAATATAAAAACAAAATATAATACAAAATTATAATAATTATGAACACGTGCAATCTCACAAAAAAATATTTGTAAAATATATAGGTACCTTTATAATTATGTAAAAAGTATTTGCATGCAGAATCTTGCGCGTTTATTTTCTTCGATTGTTTTGTATTTTATTAGTAATTGAAGACATGTTACAGTGAAATGACAAAAGTCTTCTAAAAATAGAATAGTAATCAACTGTTTTTTGTAGATGATTTGATGGACTGTTTGATGCAAAAAAACAATAAATTGTCTGTTCCTGTCAATTTATGAATGTGAGAGAGAAGGCAACACATATATCAATTACGCTTAAAATATATAAATTGAAAATACCTACGCACTCAGCCGCCGGAAACATTGTTCTTATAGTAATCGGTAATAATTTGCATTTTATATTTTATAGTTCATCAGAGATAAGAATAAGAATTTGCATTTTACTATAAATTATTTTTTACTGTTTTATAGCGAATCCCGAAATCTCGGTATTGGTATTAAGTCAATCCCGGGATTACGGGATTGACTAATTTCTCGGGACCCCAGGATTGGAAGCCCTAATTGACACCTCAGTGCTAAATTGAATTAACTCAAAAAGCATAGTTCTGAGATAATTAGGAAGGAAGATTTTGGACAGACTTAATATTTTACTGTACTTTTATTTTAAACATTACGTTTATATTTATGATATTATAAACCTCATTTAATTTTTTTCTAATGTTAATAATGAGTTTTCAGAGCTTTTCACAGGATTTTTGTAGATGTTACAGTTTATATGAAAAATAATAATAACCACTCTCATTTTTAAATAGGCACAGATTACTACCTGTGGACATTTTGGAACTGTTATAGATATGGTTATTCTAAGCATTTCCTTATATTTAATCACTTTACTATACTATACTTTGGAACTGAGGTATCGATTTTATCTTTTGGTCATTTCGTATAGCTTATTAAGTGTAAGTTTATTTTATACATCCTAACATATTTAACCTAGCCTAGAATTGAACATGGGACCTTCATATCGCTAAGCAGAACTCTTACTGATAGGCAATATAGGCCAGTTATATAATAACAATTATTTTACATTTTAAAGCTATGACTAACTTAAGGAGCCCAACTATTCATCATTATCAACTATTTGGATATAAAATAGTAAAACTGAAACTATTCGAATAGTTTCTGTAGTATGAAAATAATATTAAAAATATTCAATTTGAATAATTAATAACTAAACATTACATCTACTAAAATAATAATTAAATAGTTGATTAAAAATAAACTGTAAGGAAACAAGCTCACTCATAATAAAAATAAAATTTATTCAATTTTTATGTCACTGACAACACATAATATTTTATCTTTTATAATGGAGTTCTACCAAGTTAATGCCAATTCAATCAATGTAATATTTTCTTAAGGATGATATACCTACATCTTATAATAATTGATGATTCAATGTTTTTCCACTTCTGTCAATGAACAGATAAAGACAATACAAATACACATTCCAATACCGTTCCATTGTATTACAATATTCAAATATTGCTGCTCTGTTGAATTATTCCAACTATATTTCTTCATATAATTTAAGACATCGACTGAGGGTGCTTGATGGAACTTCAATATCAAATTTGAGTTATTGAGATTTTGTACACTTCCATGTATTTTGTCACAACGACCCAGGTTTCGCCTTTCGGCATCTTCAGGCATTCAAGCGCATTACATTTCTTCAATTACTGAAATTACGGTATGCTCAAAGGTTTTTTAAGCCTTTTAAAATATTGATTTTAAGACATAGTATTATGCATGTCTTTCATATTTTACAATTTATGTATATCAAATAACTTACTTATCTAAACATTATGTAATAATTTAATAAGGAAACATAATAAGCAAACACTCTTTCTAATTTGATGTTGTTTTTTGAATACTCAAGGCTCTGTATACCTTTATTGCCGACGCCATCCTGTTAACGTTTTATTTTGTGTGATGCGCTTTGCCCCTCCCTCCCCTTTTTCGCCGAGAAAGAGTAAAGTCGGCTAAATCTAATTCTGTTCGCGCGCCAAAGGCGGTGTACCTCGCTTCATTTGACTTCAGCTCTACCGAAAATATAGGGAGAAAAAAACGAAATTTCGACGGAATTCATCGTATTGCCGATGGCTTTGTTGAGATTCCAGCACAGAACGGATGGAAAATCGATTTATATTTTTTTAATAGTAAAACACTTTTATACTGGATCCATTCATTTTTGTCTTCTATTATTTTTTCCATGGTCATTATCTGCTACCTTTCTGAGCTTACACCCGGTGCCTCTATCAATAATTTCCGCCATCGAGTGGGTGCCATCAACAGTACGATCCACCGATGAACTATTGCATAATTCCAATGATTATGTTAACATCTTTAATTAGCTAATAACTCTCACTTTACCCAGTTTTAAAACTATATAAGTGGAATATAATCCATAACCTTGAGTACAAATTCACCAAAGTTCAGATCTCCCCAATGGTACACTGATGGGTTTTAATACCAGCCAAGCGATTTTATCATACAAATATTTGATACAGAAGAACTCTAATACACTGACGCAAAAAAAATAACTCGCCCAACTGAAAGAGATTGAAGGTGATAGCCAATCGCATCATCACAATTTATTATATTAACGAAAAATCTCTCAAATGCATAGCATTTAAAAACTTCCCCCAGATTTTTAAAATGCCCACAAGAAAGCGTCTGCTCCCCAGTAAAGTAGCACCAATTTACACCATATTCAAATACGAACTGTTAAAATATCAACGGATTATGTATCAAAATAATATGTTGACAGTGTAACCAATGCTATTCTATGATTTAATTAAACACAATTTAACTAAAAAAAACAGTTCACAAATTTAGATGTAACTGTTTTGCAACCAAACACTGCAATCTCGTATACGAAAACATCATTACTACGTTCAATTGAATCGTAATAAGTACTTACTCATCCTTTGATCAGTTTTCCCAGACCAAGACTGAGTTATATTTGAGCTTAATTAATTTTCGCAGTGAATCTAAAATCTAACCAACAAACATTCGCGACTCTCGAATGCTTGTTCGTCTTGGGTATGATTAAACGCAAACAGTGGGATGACGTGTGCCGTAGAAAACGTATGTCATATAGAAACTATGCCATATATATATATCCAATGTAACACGCATGCTGTCTTTAGTTTGGAGACAGTATTAAGACAAGATTATTCGGATCATTGATCAACCACAAATCGCGAGAGAGGAGTGTGGATGATATATTTCAGTTACGGTGTACCTCTGGTTCATGAATGTGTTTTAAAAACCAATTTTTAGAGAGTGTGTTTTAAAATATAAATATTGTTTAGCTAGGTTTATAATCATGCCGGAATACAGAGCGTTGGAAAACTGCGGCTTCGTTGGATGGACGGGGTGTCACAGGACTTCTGGAGATTAGCGATTGGTGTAGGAAGGCAGAGAAGTTGAGAAAATTAATTGAGGCTGTTAAAGTTGAACTTGGACTATATCGCCAGAAAAGAAAAAAATATAAATTGATGATGTAAATATTACGGCTATGATGATAGTTGAAAAAATCTCAAAATTGAAGAAGACCATCTTATCAATACAATAGTCAATAATAATATATTATATTATATCTAAAATACATGTTCAATAAAATATAAAATAATTATTAAATGTAGACAAAGACTATATTGAAAGTAATAGTTTTTTCAATATTTTATTCTTTCTTCAATACTAGGCCATCAAATTCCAGACCATTATTATGATCATGGGATTTTGGGATTAACAATTTTTCAATCCGGGATTCCGGGATTGCTATTAAGCATAACTTCATGCATTAAATTGTATGTTTAAAATTAAATATGCTCCCATTATTGCTTCGATTGGTATGAATGATATACGGTTTTATATTTTTGGGCATTGGAATGGTTTTTTTTATTAATTGATATTCAGACATTATTTTTCTGTTCTTCTTAATGTATTTATATGTACAATCTTCTTAATGTATTTATAGATAATAGTTAGTCGAAATTTTTTGTTCCTGTCTACGACAGTTACGAAATATTAAAAGGAGAAAGACCACAATACACAATTTTTTGAAAATTTCAACAGAATTTGTGGAAAATATTTCTTTTCCACATTCTTAAGACAGCATAAAGGAAAAAATCCTACATATATAAATATACTAGGGAAACGTATTTAAATAATATAACCAGAAAAATCTCACTTAGTTACTCATAAATAGTTCTTTTTGTAGCATGAAAGAATGTTGTCAAAGAATAGTTTGTTTATTAAAAACTGAATAATGAACATAAATTTATGACAATTAGAACAAGAAAAGGGCAACTTTTGTTTCAGAAAAAATATTGTAAGAAAGAAACATTAATTAATTAAACAATGTTACCTTTGCATCAAAAGTTTGAATTTGTATTTAACATTATATGGGTAAGTAATAATAAATGGTTCTCTATCACCTCGAAAGCAAAACGCAGAAGTTACAATTTCTATTTAACTCAGCAAGCTCAGGTTCGCTGTTTCCAGTTCTAAGCGCATTTAGATCACTCTTCAAGTTTGTTGGTCCACCGTACTTTAACGCTAAGAGCGCCTCCAAAATGCATTTCCAAACACGTTTATTGGCAAACAAACTAGCTCTGATAAATTGTAAATTAATTGCCACCCTGTATACATTGTCACGGGGTAACAGTATTATATGTAAGTATTGAATTCAATAAGAATTATGGTTCGTAGCTTTTTTTTTTAGTTTCAAATGCTCGCAATGATTGAAACGGTCCTAGCTGTAATGAAATTAGTCCAAAAGGAATATGTTTTTTTTTAAATAAATATACAAGCTGGTTACCCTACTTCTACCCGTTATGCAACCATGCGTTACCATGCATAACGCAATACCGATCAAGAAAAGAAACAAAATTAAATAAACATAATGCGTTTCCACTTTAAATTGACAGTGAGGGATTGAGATGTTAAAAATGATAGTTCAGTGAATTATTCGGAATAATTCCTGTGGAGCTATTTACTTGATTGAATAATAAAAATGTTTGTCGGTCGTTTTCCATCAATGCTTTGTGGAACTTCATTACAAAAATAAAGTCTTATATATAAAACCCAAATCGGTCTGTAGACGTTTTATTATTATCATATATCAGATATGTGCGTTCGTGGTGTAGATATAAAATGAAATTTTATGCAATGCGCACGCAGTTCCGACGTACTAGCTACTTTAGACCGTGCAGTGGTCAACGTCGTTGGCTTCGGTCACGGATTACAGGGGTTCGAATCGCAGTACGGACAGTTTCGTAATATGATTTTTTAATCGATTTATGGATTTCTGTTCGAAAGCATAGTAATTTGTACTATCTGAAATTTCCTCTCACGCATCTGATAATAAAAACGGGACCTAGCGAGAGCGATTAGTTAACCACTAGTCTTATCTTAGCCTTATCTTTCTATCCCTACTCTCTCCGAAGACGTGAAGTTAAGCAACTGTGCTAAAATCAGTTCTCATGGAAAATCTTCTGTTTGGATACTTCAGTTAGGGAGCCATATATCTACATTGGTAGTGGACATGGTAAAAATAAAATATATAATGTATACAGTTAGTGCCTTTTGTTTTTCTATGATACAATTATTTTCTGTTAAGCCGTAATTCTCATAATTCCTCGAATATAAAATAGTTTCTCTCAATCTGTTCTGCATTAAGTGTCTAAGTTACTTTAAGCTACTAATACTCTGATTGAATTGTGGAATTCTACGGAATTATCTTCATCTATGTAAATAATTTATTGAAAGCCACTATGCTAATACTATACACAATAAATAAACATTTCAATATATAAAGCTTTGAAACGATTAAAATAACGCATAGTCAGTGGCTCTCAAACTGTGGACAGAAAAAAATTTAAACAAATTTTGAGTAAGAGCCAAATTTTAAGTTTTACAATAACGATAAAAAAAATGCTATAAAATACAATAGATTCTATAAAAATCATTTTTCCTTTATAAACTAATTTAACAGACAATTTTCATTTTTAAAAATGTTTTCTTCTGCTTCTTCTTGACAAAAGGTAACTTAAAAGCATATTTTTTAACAGGAAAAAAAGCCGGATCCGTGGTCAGTGATCAACGTTGTTGGCTTCGGTTACGGATCTCACGGGCTTGAATCCAAGTTCAGCACTTTCATAAATTGATATTTCAATCGATTGATTTATCTGTTCCTAAAAATGGGGGGAAAGTGAAAGCGATTAGCTAACCACTAGTCATGTCCAGGCCCTATCTTTATATCTCTACTCTCTTCGAAAATTATGTGTAATTAAATTTTTCAGCAAAAAAACATCACTAAAACTTATTTTACTATTCGTTTCAAGAATGTAGTTTATTGTTGAAGTATAAGTTATGTTTATATCTGCATCAAACCAAGAACATGAGGTAGGGAATTGTTAGATTCATTCGATATATCTTCGATATAGTGGCATAAGGCGTTGAGTCAAAAAATCTTGTTTTGAGATAATCTACTTTTAACAAAGTTATGAAATTTAATTATTTCTATTTACATACCTTAACCATATCCATATCCTTATCTGTCCCCAGGTGGTCTCTTCGTTTCCTCCCAGGTAGTCCCAGCTCCGCCAAATACATTCTATGGATGGTCATCAGCGGCCTTCCAGGGCGACGGAATCCATCTGGCTGGTAGAAGAGACAGGCAGGATTCAGGCTACCTAAGTGAATCCGCAGCACGTGTCCAAGCCAGGTCCGTCTTTGCTTTTTTATTTTGGACGTAATAAGAGGCTGGTCCGTCCGCTCTGTTACCTCCAAATTCCTGACAAAATCAAACCACCGAACCCTTAGTATTCCCCGCAAGCATCTGTTTTCGAAGCACAGTATACGGTTACCCTGTGTTTTTATGAGGTGCCGCGTAAAGCAAAACCGTCATAATGCACATGTTAAATAGGTGGCACTTGGTTCTGACCGAGTACAACCGCGAGTACACCTTAACCATTACTTATTAAACTAACCCCTTTATGAGATTCCTTAATCATTTACAAATTCGATTTAATTATTGGTAATTCCTTTTTATAGTAAAATTAACTATAGTTTTTTTCCACTAATAACTTTGAACGAAATTGACTGATTGCATATTGATTTCTTCAAATTACGTAAAAAATACATGGAATATGACTGAGCTTGTTTTTTCAGACGATAGACCGTCCTAAAATCTATCTTACTGCATCAACTCAAAACGGACAATTTTCGACTTACCAACTTCTGCCACTATGCCAACGATATAATAATCGTTATCTCTTTGTTGAAACTGGCCGCGGAGTTATATATACAACAAATTGTGACGCCTCAACAAACTTAATTAAAAATTTACCACTCGATTAAAAAATTTGGGAAGCTCTACTCCGAATAGATTCGTGAAATTAATTCGTGTTGTTTACTCAATGGACTCGACATCAAATCGATTATTTGTTGTCCGATAAGTTTCGCAAATAAAAAAAAATATTTTCTGACCTTTAGACAAATCTGTATCATTACGGAACAAATGATGAGTATTTGTATCGAGCGCGAGGGGGACAGCGATATGCGAATGAGGTCGCGAAAGACGAAGACGGCGTTAACTGACGCCTTCCTGTGCGCACGTGATCGGAATGCCGACGGTCGCCATAGCAATTTCGCGAATTTTCAGACGTTTCAGGGTTGCCAAAAATGCAAATTAGTTACGTGATTATACGAACAGTGAGAAGCCGGAGCTGAGAGTTCAGGCCCGATTCGAATAGGTATTTCATTTATCCAAACTTTTTATGGACATATTTCAATGCTTATTCTGAAATAGTTATAGAGGCAAAACACGTGTCACACCTGTAACGCAACCAGTGCAATAACAAAGATCTAAGCAAATTTAAATTATATATATATAAAATGATTTTTTACAAATTTACCACCGAATTCCTCAAAAATATATTACTTATTAGTTGATAAAATTGCATCTCTTTTTAGATAAATGATTATATTAAAAAAAAATAACTAATATGGTTAAACGGGTTAACGGGTTAACATAATAAAATTTCCATGGCGTTTTTGCTATTAATCCGTGAGGAAGCTATTTCACAATATCACTTACTTAAAGCAGGCCCAGGCTAACTAATTGTCTTAAAGCCAGCATTAAAAATTCCAAATTTATGGCGGCAGCAAATAAAATACTATTTTTTGATACAATATATTTATCTTCGCAAAAAAGTAATTCGATCATTAAAAAATGAGTGGTTTTTCTATATCAAACAATTTTTTAAACACGTAGTGAGCCGCACAAAAATAGCCACATGTGACCCAGGCTTGACATTAAGTAAAGTCAAGTTTCACGATGATAAACAGTGAGAATTGGTTCCGGTTTTTTATTATAGTTTTGATTTTACTCACAGTGAAATTTATGGGATTTTTCAAAGCAAATTCATCAATGGTGGAATTTAGCAATTCCAATAAATACTTCATTACTTTTATTTGTAAGTAATAAAGTAACGAAGAGTATCTTTAGAATTGTTAAATTCCTCTTAGTGTTTGAGCTATTAATTTTTTTTTAGTATCCTGATTTTTTTCTAAATGAAGCAAACCGGTTTGCAGATCAAACACTGAATATGCATTTTTATGTGTTTCCTCTTAACTGAATTCACTGCTTGACTCCCTGAATAGGATATTTCGTTAACTGCTTTTTCTTTTAATTTAAACAGTAAAACGTATATACGGCATATTAAGTGCTCAGAATAAATAAGCACTATAATAATGAAGTATATTCATAGAGCGGAAATTATCAAAAACATTTTAACTACGGTGTCTAAATCTACATGTAGACAAAAGAATAGCAAACAATACTATTTCAGCGGATGTAGTGGTGACCCTACTGTTGAGCAGCAGCGTCATCAAACGACCAATTTGTCGTCAGGTTTATTCAACCAACAAATTGTTAAAGTGTTGGACTTGCTCCTCAAGTTGTGTTGTCTCGTATTGATTTACACAATACCAGTGGCGCTCACTAAATTATAATTTCGTAAAATAAGGAAAATATTTATTATGTTTAATATTCGTGCATTTAACTCATAGATGATATTCTATATGTTACTAGCGAGTACTCGGCATGCGTTGCAATGCCGCTTAAAGAAAGAAAGTGGTTGTGTTTGAACTCTGTTTATTGAAGTGCTTTTGGATACGCAATATTTTTTGTTTCTGTCTGGTGCGTACACGAATCAATCAGAAGGTTTTTCGACATGTCACTATTTTTACGAATTCGATTCTTTATTTTAGACTTTAGATGTATCTGGATTTTGAGATTGATTTTTATGTATAATAAGACCTACTGTAAGTTAAAAATTAATTATGTCATTTACGCAAGTGCAAGAAATAACTTGACAAAGTTTTATCGGAATCGGATGCACGGTATGGCAGTGCGTGAGATACAACAAACCCACATTGATTCTTATATATTAGATGAATGAGAGGTTATGGAAAGATTCTTTATGTATTGACAAATTGATGCGGTTGAATAAAAGTCTAAATTAGGGAATGGGTACATTGAATTATCGAATATCGTATTTAGTAAGTTTTAATTTATTAATCAATATAGATACATCAAAATGTTTTATATGTACGACCTTACTTATTGCAGACATTTTGAATTGCAGGAAGTTCTCGACTTTCTTACGTTCTACTTTAGTACAATTTGCTATTTCGTATACTTATTAATATTTCGATTTTAGTCGATAATTATTAATGTAGTGTTTTTTCATCTCAATACCTCTTAGAGTTGCCATAAAGTTGCGCTTCGATTCTAAAAACTAGGATCAAAGAATCACGGGATCCATACTTTATACTGTATACTTTATCTCATACAGTATACAGCCCGCGCACAGCGATAGCTAGCTTTAAGCCATGTTATATAAGGAAAGTAATTGAGGGTTCTAATATCAGAATTCAGAGACTCCATCAATGCTTATTTTGGGGAAACCCATAAAAACCTTTTTCATGTTACAGTTACAAATGCATGGTACAGACGCTTACACAAAAACTGGAAGCTGTGAAACTACAATGGTGCACTCTCATTGGATGGAATAAAGATTATTTGTTTATAAAATTATAGAGTTTTAGAGAATATGAGTTTTGAAAATGAACAAAATTTTCACATTCATTTTAGATGAGAGTTTTTAAGTAAGATATTTTATAATTGTAATGGTAGGTGTCAATACGAAGAGTAACGCTGCATTCAAAACTTATTTTTTGCATATGCAAGAGATTATAAGTTCTGATACTACACCTTCAATTAATCAAACCAGTAATGAAAGATTCTTAGAAACAAACATGCCCACAAAATGCTTTTTTACGATTTTACTCTTCTTTATTTTCTGGTACAGTGAATAAATTTTACTTAGTTTTATTAATTGATTTCCGTTAAGGCATTTATTTATTTCTATGCACTTATTTTTAACCAATAATTCTCCTCGATTGTATTTTGCTGTCCTACAAAATAACTAAAAGCGAGTTACTGCTTGTTCGTTGAGGGCGTCCATTTAAATTATTACTGATGAAACGATGCATCTTATTGGACCTCGCAAACGATCACTTTCCATTGGATACATCAGACATTTTCGCAAAATATGCAGTCCATCACAGTCATTTTTATCCACAAAATCTAATAGTTCTTAAATTATTTTTACCAATACGTACGCGCCTTAATTAATATTGTATATTTTTCTTTTGGTTAAGATACCGTATCTTACCAACACAAGAAATCTCTATGCACACTTTTTTCACCCATATCATAAGCTTTATACTTTGATTTAGTATCTCTGGTACAAGTGGTTGCATAACGGCACACAATCTATTAACGAAAAATTCTACTGATCGTTTGATTTTTTAGTCTATGGATAGTTTAGATTACATTTTAATATGTGTTTATTTATTTTTATTCTACTTTGTAACGCCACTGTTTTTTCGGGATTATACAAAGTTTACAATCTCTTCATTCTTTTTTACTATACCCTTCTGTAATTCAAGTGATGTTTATTTTAATAAAACATTCGGTTTAACATTAAATGAAAACGCAAAAATACACAATGTTAAAACTATAGCTATTTACACGTTTTTATACATCGTGACTATAATAAGATATTTTGATTTTGATTTCTGAAATAACACTCCTGTAGCTATTCTTAGCATTAGCATAACTTAAACGTAAATAATCACTCAATGAGACAGTTATTGGTGTGTTTCAAATATTTTTCTCAGATAAAAAAAACTCCTTTTTCAGAGAAGGGTAACAATCGAATGATAATATAACTATTCAACTAAATACATGCCATATATCGGTTTGCTGAAAAATCAGAACAGTGACAAAACACCACAGGGGAAAAATTATTTTTTCTTGCTAAATTTTGCAATACGTCATTTAACACATATTGTCTTAATAATAAATTTCAATAAAACATGTTGATTATAATTACAACAAAACTCTATCTGAAAAATTAAGAACTTAACACGTTTCAATTACGTAATATATCATTTAATTAAATTTCTCATCGTTATAACCTGCAGCTATTATATTATCCCTTCCGTACTCATGGTGTAACATTGCGTTACCTTGGCTTTTAAACCTTTAAATTATCTGTGAAATAGGTCGTACAAAAAATTTAACATTTTTCTGTTTGTAAATAAAATAGTTCTACACATAATTAAAAATTAAAAATATATTATAGTTTACGTCTTCTCTGTATAATTAATCATAATTTGAAAGCCTGGTCAATTTTACTATCGAAAAATACAAAATTATAGTACAGTAACTACCCGAAATGCATGACCTTGCCGTATGCAACCCTTTTTTTTCAAACGTCTCGAGGTTGTTCTGCTATGAAGAATTTCGATTCATTCGTCTGTTGATAATTTCGCACAGATTGATATGTATTTCAGGTTTTACACACAATATATGACTTAAAATAGTTACTTAATACTACATAAAACCATTTTTTACTCTTTGAAATTGTCATTTTGCTTTATAAATGCGTTTATATGACAAAACCCACACGGCCACGCAATTTGACTGCATGAGATCCAAAGGGATTTTTTTAGCATGGAAACGGAAAGATTAAGTTATTAAATATTTATTTTGTTGATTCATAAACAGATACGACAAAAATGCTGTGTGTTTTATGTTATCTTCTATGTTGTTTTGTCACTGTGTTTATTTATCACTGTTCTGTTTTGTCATGTTCTGATTTCACTTTTAAGGTGATAACTGTCAATTCTTGGTGAAAAGGCATTACATATTCTGATTTGTCCGCTTGGTCTATATGCTATATCTTGTACAAGTGTTTGATTAGTTGATAACTCCACCGACAGGCATGCTATTGGATGGTTATAAAGATATTTGATTTTTGATTGATTAGTACAGGGTTTCTCACACTATGTTCCGCGGAACACTGGTGTTCCGCAGAACGGGAATGGATGTTCCACAAAAAATAGGAATGGTCTTATATGCTGCTGCAGTTGCAAAACTTCAAAATTCTAAACTTGTTTGACTTCATGTTTATATTACATAACCAACAAAAATAAAAAAGGTGTTCCGTTAAAATTTGTGGGTTTGCAAAGTGTTCCATCTCAAGAAAAGTTTCGGAAACCATGGATTAGTAGAAACACCATCGTAAATAGATAATTTTCACCTACTTAAAACAAATCAAATATACAATTTATTTTGATTGATATCTTTCTGAACATTTTATTTTTGGAAATAATGAAAGCTTTTCCCCATTGCTGACGGTAATATTCAAATTTCCAGGTGTTGATTCAATGAAATAACGAATAAATGCATGAAGTCGACCCAAAAGCCTTAAAACATAAGAAAATAGGTCGATGATATTTTACGCTACGCTCGGATTCTACGCTAAGCTCGCATCTACCAATACTTTTTGAATTAGTTTATTTTTTGTTTGTAAAATTACTGTTTTACCTGAAAACCCGTTTCAATAAAATATAAATGAACGAACTATTTTAACAGCTTAATGGCCGCATGTTTATTCGTCAAAAACTGTCATTTCACTAAATCCACTATTATTTGTAAACCAATTGAGATCTCTTTACCAAATTTGATTTAATGACTTTCAAATACTTTGTCGCACAAATCAAGCAGTGGTTCTATATTTTTGGGTTGTATACTTATGTGGTGTAGTGAAAAAAGTTTAAATCTACTAAAAAATCCCTGCTTCTCATATCATCCCTGTTGTAGAAGTTACAAGTCACCACGGGACAGGACACGGTTATCATAATGACTCGAGCACCATAAAAAATCTCATATGGCCCATTCAATAAATCACTACGCAATGTGTAAATAATAATAACCAATACTACGAGAGAGCGAAAAAATTAGACGTGTACCATCTACGGGAGAAATGCTTGTTACTTAGTTGCTCAAATTCTCTTGTTTTTCGAAGACAGAAGAGTTAGAAGGATAGAACTAGGATAGGACTAGTGGTTAGCTAATCGCTCTCACTACGCCCGGTGATGACAAACACTCAAACACTCGGTCTACGAACAGAAATCCATAAATCGATTGCAAGATCAATTTATGAAAACCGTCCGCACCAGGAATTGAACCCGAGAAATCCGTAACTGTAGCCAACGACGCTACCAACTGCGCCACGGACGCTGGCAATACTGCTTTAATATTTAAAGACATGATACAAGTATTTTACGAAATTTACTTCTATGAAATAACAAAATTGTACATATAACCATTTAATTGTATCGCACACAATTATATCCATTTTACAAAGATAGGTTGAGCAACTAAGTACCAAGCAGGTCTTTAAAAAACATTTATTGAGATATCTCCAAAAAAAGATCATATAGCTGACTAAAAAGTGATATCCAATTATTCGTATTACTTCTTTATTGAAAAGGTGGTCAATAGTTTATAGTTTTAGAATTAAAGGTTGTTTCTTTATTGAACGCGACGATTCACAAAAACATATTTCCACAATACGATATTTTGATATGTATGTATATTATATGTAACTGAGAAATTATTTGATTTCTCTGATTTCCATATGCAAATATCTACGTTTTGAGAGAAAACCTGTAGATTTTACAAGCTGTACTTTTGTAGAACTGTAGAAGAGCGATGTTCGTATATAATGGCAAACAACACAAAATGGAATTGGGCCATCGATATGTTCTACATTGGGAGAGGACATGATTTAAAAAAAAGTTTTTGGCTTCTACGTAGTTAAGTTTCACTTTTTGGAATACGAGATTTGCACTCTTAGCTGACTATTTTATACCATATTAATAATAATAAATGCTTATATGCAATCGACAAGTCCATAGCCGTCAGAGATTTGAAAAATAATACTCGATAAAATATTTTTTCCTTGCAATAATTCAAATGAATTGCTCAATATCAATAAGACCTCAAACTCATTTCCTGATACGTCTGGGAAAATTCTCCTCGCTGCATTCGCGCAAGGAAGGCATAAATAAACAGCAGAGCCTGCCGGGAAAACGGTTTCCCGAAGCAAAAATGCGCGGAATAATTCCGAAAACGTGCTGAAAATTTTTACTCAGTCCTCGTTCATCTTTTTTGCAAGTTCCTCATCTTATTAAAATTCTGTCCGGGCTGCAGAAACGATGAAGTACATACATTATACGTCTAGCCGGGGACGACCCGTTTTACTCGGAGATTTGAGAGGGAGGAAATCGCTGTGTGGTTTTTGCATATTGAAAACTTAAATGTTTTTTATTGCCGGAGTCTATAAAATTTTATATACGTCGTATTCGGTGATAAAAAAGGACCGCCATTTATCAAATAAGTACCCTGAAGTAAACTGACAAGGGCAGTGTTGTCATTTACGACTACCTATGTTAATATTGATGTCGTGCTAAACAAAATGAATTGAGTGACACGTAAAATACTTTTTTGTCAAACAAACAAAGCGCGCCATCTATATATATATAAAAATGAATGTTTGTTTCTTTGTCTGTTTGTCTTCTATGCACTCTTTTACCATTCATCCGATTTTGATGAAACTTTGGTGAGTTATTGTGCGCAAACCCGTATAGGTTCGAAAAAACACAGCGACATCTTGGAAAAACCTTCTGATTTATTCGTGCTGGGCTCGGGTGGGTAAAGACAATTCAGCTCGGGCCCGGGGAAGGAATTCAAAGTTTAAGAAAAATATTCTTTACTTTGTTCAGGATATGAGTCAGCCATAAGGCAATAGTTTTCATAACTTAAATAATTTATTTCACATGTGCTATGAATATGGTTGGAAATATGGGAATAATAACATTTATAAATGAATTACTACTTTTTTAAAAAACGGACTTTTTCGGGCTGAGAAAAATAAACCTAGGCTTCGGGACGGATTCGGGTAACAAGTGTGATATTGAGACTCGGGCTGGGGCCGGATCGGACCTGAAGATGACCTGCTCGGGTCGGGTAGTTTTATGAATTTTTGGCCCGTGCGGACCGACCTCTAATTCAAAAGCACTTCAATAAATAGAATTAAAACACAAACCCTTTCTTTCTTTGAGTGGCATTGCAACGCATGCCGGGTACTCACTAGTACTCTTATAAATTAAATTTCACAGAAATATTTTTCGATACCTCAGTTCCAAAAAGTCAAATATTTTCAGTTTTGAGTTCAGTATGAGGAATTGTTTAGAATACCAATATCTACCATATCCAAATTGTAACAAGTGGTAATCTGTGGTAATTTCAGAATGACAGAGGCTATTATTACTTTAGATCCAAACTGATACAAGTACTAAAATCTACTGAAAACCTCTGAAACTCTTATGATTAACTAGTGGGAACGCCCGTCATAGATGAAGGTATCGAAATTGAAATACTGAATGTCTAAAGTAGCTTTTCTTTAGTTACCATACTGACGGACTGATTTGCGTCACGTCGGAACTGTGTGTATTGTTTATATTCACCGTGGACGCATAGATCATGAGAAAATTTCATAACTACATGAGATATATGATAATAATAAAACGTCAACATAGTTAAAATGGAGACTCGTCAATTCAGTAATAATTTGACATGATTCTATCGATCAAATCCTGTACGTAATTCTTTTTGAACTGATTTTTTAATGATTTTACCTTAGTATAATGGAGTTCTATTTGGTAAATTTCCAATCAAACAACATTCATTACATACTAGTGTACTAGTAGTTACTGCTAATTACCAAATAATTTTACTCATATCAACCCATTACGGCATCATACCTTTCTTGTATCTTGCAGCGTATGAACTTAAATTCTTCCTCTCTTTTAAAATGCTCCCGAGTCTTGATAAGTTCCTGGCCTTCATAATATATATAGATTGAGCGATTGATTTGAGTACACAGTGGAAATAAAGTGGAAAAAGATATACAGTGGAAATCGTTTAACACGAAAACGCTTAACGTGAAAAATCAGTTAACACCTGCGTGTCTCTTTTACCAACTGGATGGATTCCGTCCCCATGGAAGACCACTGATGACCATCCATAGGATGTACTCGGTGGAGCTATGGGGCGCTGAGATGACCTGCGAGGAAGTAAGAATACTGGCGGGGGACAGAGAATCTTGGAGGAATAGTGTGATGGCTATAAATTCCAAATAGTTAGCGTATATGGTTAGAAAAAAAGTATTCTGTTCCTGACAAAACACTATGTAATTTCATATATTTATTTTCTTTTAACACGATAGTAAATTGCTTGACATGAATGGGTTTTGCATTTTGAATGAAAAAAAAAAACAATGCCCTGTCGCAACACTCATGATCGCCAATATATTTTGTGATAATGGACTTTTAATGCCGGCTTTATTTTTTTATTTCAGATTAGTATTTTTTGACTTGTAAGAGGTCCTTAACATTTTAATTGTAGACTATTTCATTTCATTCTTACATAATTTGTTTGATGATCCGTGAATTCTTATCTTAGTTCATGAGTCAACTGTTTTATACATCTTGTAATTATAAACATTCAATTTTATATAAATTGTCCTGTTTTGTTTGTATTTTATCAGTCGATAATGTTCGTGATGAGCAAACCGGTCCTGATCATTATAAATATGTGGAAGTAGTACAAACAAATTGTGTTTCATTTTTAAAACATAATTTCTATCTTGAGAGTGGATGTAATCTTAAAAAAATATATTTTCATGTTTCCTTCGACATCACTATCGACTGACATATATTTGGCAATAATTCCAATGCTTATTTCTCAAACACGACCGAATTTCCCAAAATCCACTGCAACAAATAACTTAGTCTAAGCCACATTGGAAGTTCGCTTACCCGAAATAAGCCTAGCGAAAGTTTTTCGCGAAATTTCCCGCGCGGCCCAAAGAGAAAGTGATTACACAGCGACAAATTGATTTCCCAAAGTTACAAGCTCGACTAATGATTCTCCCGTACTATTGGCAGCTGTCTGACCGTTTGTCGCCGAATAATAATTAATTATTAATATAGATAACTAAAAAACATTGAGCATTGAGCATTAAACCCTCTCAATATCGCTTGAGATCAACTCGAGGACAAATGAGGAACACCCACGCTCATGTTCTCAAATAAATTATTAAAATTAACTTGATATTTAAGCTTGCCGGGAGTACCATCTGATCGCTGGTAAACGAGCTACAAGAATTGCACATGGCCGGCATGATTGCTGAATCTCTGATCCGGTGACATTACTATTGCGGCCATATATCTGGGCAATGTGTGTCTGAGTTTGACCTAACATTATTGCTGGAGTATGACTGATAATTTTATGAGTATACGTGAAGTAAGCTAAAACAGTGGCCGACATTCGTTGTTTATGTGACAGGTGTCGATTTTTCCGCTTAGTATGAAACTTTTATTTAATATCTCATTGTAATGCCCATTTCAGGTTTTCACACTATTTGATTACGATTCCTGCAGTCCTGTTTCATTTAAAGTATATTAAATATCAGATTATGATACTTATAAGGAAATAAAATAAGATTGAAATAATAAAACTGACTCGAACTAATCTTGCGTTTTATGTTGTATAAAATAATATTAAACAGTTTTTATGAGAATAACAATATGACGGAACATTGCCTTTTTTGCCAACTATTGTAGTAACAATACACTACTCACACAGAATTTTTATCTTCATACGGCATACATTCATCGTTAAGTGATTGAAAATGTAATAAAAATAACAACAAGACTTCGAGAATATATCTGACGTCTATCGACTCCGGTAAACAATTTTACAAAACTCAAACGAGACGCACATGTCGAGTAGGGTGAGAACGGAATAGATTTATTCTGAAATCATTTACTTAATATTGATTGCTTTCGATATTCCAAATATCTTCTAATCATGCTGCAGGCAAATATGGGTAATAGGTGGCAACACTTTGCAGCATACGGTAGTAGTATCGGGCCAATCGGCAATTTTGCGACAAGAGTACCGTGTGCAGCTGTGTTATGACTACACATGTTCGGTAGCATATTGCCGTAAAACGTCACTCGTTTTCGACCGGCTTAAGATAAAGCTCACACCGCTAGAAAATAGAGACTTTCACAGCAGAATTCGATTGACGGGAACTGGGTTCCATTCTGTCGCTGGATTCCTCTTTTTTCAAATAGGGTAATCATAGAAAGATTTGGCAAAGAAATGGTTTGTTTTTAAATAGTAGCTTTCATTAAATATCAGAAATACATTCATTTCACGTCTTTCAACATATATTTATAAATCGATTGACAGATAAATTTAACCCATATGCGGAAAAACAGCGTTGTCCTAAAAACATTTATCAGAGATAATGAAGATGGTTGTTGTGGAGATATCTTTTATCGAAAATATTTGTCTTTGATGAACGAAGTGACACACCCTGGTTTTTTTGTTTAAGTTTAAGTTTTATTAAGGTTCCATAATTGAAAACGCACAGCGTTAAAGACAATGATTCTAGGAAATCGGCCCGATTCTTGTCGAGACGGGCGCTCGGTCAATAACCGGCGGGCACGTTCACTGGACGAGTCCATTTTTGACGGAAAGGGGTGGCTTTGACGATGTGGGAGTCGATTTTAAGTGTTAGTAGTCGTTTGCCAGCTTTGGAATGGAGGGTAGCTGCTGGCCAGCGTGGCTCTCACCGTTGACGTTGTGAATTGTTTGTGCTTTTTTTTGAAATTGGACTTCATTTAAAATCGTTTGTCGTGTCACTTGCATTATAACTTAAAGTAAATTCATTTGTTAAGTAAATGTAAATTCAATTTTATGTTTAGGAATTATTTTTGTGTATTTTAAACCACTGCATCTTCGATTAAAAATAAATAAGAGTTGAACCGGATTTGAAATGGTGTTTGTTTGAGATCCCAGCCCTTCCAGGACGTTGATAATCAGCCATCCAGCTCTCTTCGATTCGGGTCTTCTCAGTAGATGGTTTTAGTCATTTCATTGAGAACACGGTTTATTGATCAATAAATCTTTGACTGGATAAATGCGTTGATGAATGCGTCCGTATATGGACTCAATTTAGGATTCAAACTCATGGTCGTGAGAGAGATTAACTTACCACTAGTCCTATCCTAGTTTTAGACCTGTATCTTTAACAGGGTCTTTTGAGATAAGCCCAACAAGGTTTCACATGGTTATAAAAAAACTGATAATAACGTGGGTAGTAAGTACTTGTCGGCGGAGAATCATTTGATACGCGTGCAAATAAAAATGAACCCGCAGGATTTCCACCTACGCATATACGAGACAAAAGGGTTGAAAATAACAAATTATAACGATGAGAAAACCTAACAAGAGTCAGTTTATACAACCAGGGATTGAGTGACAGAACGGGGGTTGAATTATGTTTGGATGTATTATTATACTAATTGGATAAAAGTGAGGTTATTCTAGGTTATAGTAACTTTGTCGGCCAGGCGGACAAAGTATTTGCACACGTCGGTTACTTTCTACCACCCTGTCTGTAAACGCAGCAAGTGATTTCACGGCAGCGTTGCACAACGCATTATTGAAGTAATTAAAAATTTACGCTTGCTATACAACGACAGAATTTAAATAGTTTTTTTAATAAATATTTTGAGGGTGCGTGGACTCCGGTTTTGTCGGGAGGTTTTATAAGCGTTCGAATGAACTCGAATTTTCGGTAAAATGAAGAGTAAAATGGTAGCAATAAATATTTTAACAGAACTTTTCTATGAAAAGTGCTTCTTATTACTCAGTTGCTCAAAAAACAAGTTTTTTCGAAGAGTGTAGGGATAGAAGGATAGGGCTAGGACAGAACTGCGGTAAGCTAATCTCTTTCGCTACGCTCCGATTTTGAGGATCAGATGGGTGAGAGGTAGTTTTAAACATCACAAACACTCATGACTACAAACAGACAACCGGAAATTGAACTCGAGAAATATGTAATCATAGCCAACGACGTTACCAACTGCGCCACGGAGCCGACAGTTATCATTTATATATAAGACAAATTAAAAAATATATATATTATCACTAAGTCTATGAATTATAAATTAGGAATTTATTTACGCTCAAATTTGATTTTTAAATTCCAATTTATAAAACGTTTTCATTTATATCTTAAATAATTATTTTAAATCGATAGATGCGATTTTTTGGCTGAGATAATTTGTTTTATTTTCTTTAATTTTAATTTTATTTACCAGATGTTGTACGGACCCTCAGGGCTCCGTGTGACTACGGTGTTGAACATTACCAGAAAATAAATAATTTGGGGGTGCGTGGACTTTGTCAACGAATCAATGGAAGGTTTTATATAAAAAATATTTGTAAAGTCCATTTCACATTATAAAGAGTTAAAAATAAATAGCAATAAATATTTTGGTAGATGACGATGGACTGTGTGCTTCTTTTAACATTTCTTTACTGATTGCAAAGTCTGGAAAACCGTACACCATCGGTGAAGAACTTATTCTACCAGCTGCAGGTGAAGTAATACGCATCGTGCTGCATAAACCAGCTTTCGATATTATAAGAAGAATTCCACTGAGTAATCATTCAGTACGAAGAAGGATTGACGAAATGGCTCAGGGCGTAGAAAATTATTTATGTGAGTACTTAAAAACATCTGAATTCTCTATACAACTTGACGAGTCAACTTTTCCAGGAAACGAAGCATTACTTTTAGCCTATGTGAGATTTCTAAAAGGAGAAAAAAATTCCCAAGAATTGTTATTCGCTAAATGTTTGGAAACTGATACGAAAGGGGAAACAATATTCAACGAATTGAAAAGATTTTTCGATTTAAAAGCTATATCCTTGAGTAATATCCTCTCTGTTGCCACTGACGGTGCTCCGGCGATGGTAGGACGACACAGAGGCTTTCTGGCATGGTTCCACGACAAATGGTCTAAAGACAAAATGTGCACGACAGAATATCTACGCGACAAACGGCTTACAGACAAAAATATCTACAGACAAAAATCTCTACACGACAAAATGTTTACGCAACAAATGTTTCACAGACAAAATGTTAACGCGACAAAATGTCTACTCGACAAATGGTTTATAGACAAATGGTTTACTTATAAATTTTCTGATAGTGTTCATAATGTCCGGGTAAAATCGGAAACCTGAAATATGTAAATTTAAGACAAATGTAAAAATACGTCGATGTCTGTGGATTACATTTTTACAAACTTTCTTTCGGAATGAGGTTAAATTATAAAAAAAAAATTACGTCTTCTCCGGGTCACAGATGACTTGGTAAAAAAATGCTAAGTATTAGTTTTGAAAATATCTCCAAAAAAAAGTTTTAATATTTGAAAAGTTTATCATTAGAAGTCGTGTTTCTGCAGAGTCATCTATTCGAAAGTGCAATAGTGTAAACAAATACTTTGAGAGTGCAATTATTAAAATAGAATAAAAATATTTCGACGTTTCATATTTTTTAGGCGACGGAAAATGATTAACGATTTTCGCGAAATGACAGGCATACCTACTTATTCGTCTTAAGACCAACTGCCCAAGACTTGGCGCGCAAATTTGTATGTTCACACACACACACGACTCTCATAGTAATAATTAGCGTAGTCAATATTAAAATAAATAATCTTAAAATTGATTAAAAAAAATACATAAAAATAATTAAAAATGACCTAGACCACCGACATCGAATGACGGGGAAAAAGAAATATTGTACGTTTTCCCAGGGGCAGACATAACTTTCTTAATAAAATTCATAAAGCCTTTCGTAGTCAATATAAAATAATAGCTGATTAAAATTGATTAAAAAAATCAGACCTAGACCACCGACATCGAATGACGTTAAGGGAAAAAGAAATATTGTACGTTTTCCCAGGGGCGGTAGACCTAACTACCATTCTTAGTAAAATTCATTAAGATTGTTTCGACGGATAATTCAGAAACCATCGAACTGAGGATTTATAGCTGATTGCTTGGTAGGGTACGATTTGCTTGCAAGAGCCCACTAGGATCAGCGAAAAGGGATGGTTCGATTGCCAGGGATCCGTAATTACCCAGTTCGGGAACCAGCGATGAGAACAGTGTCTAAACAGAAATCAGTAATTTTGTACGATGAGTACTAATCGGTAACCTGGGAACTGATTTTGATCACCAGCAGAAACTAGTCGTTCGATTGATTCAATATGGTATCGAAACAAATTTTTTCGTCACCAAACACTTATAAAACCGTCAATAAGCACAGAGACGTCACAAATGCTAAAATGGTCACTATTATGCTTTACCCAAAGCCACTTCTTACACCAGATAGGTTTCGATTGTCTCGAGTTTGTGTAGGATTTTACTAATCAAAAAACCGTACATGCGACTTTTGAGGATGCAGCGCTCCTTATTTACAGCGAGAAATGGTCTCGATAAATCATATTGGTATCTGAACGATTTCTTTATGAAATTAGTTTGCAGCCTTGTTCTCATTTTTAACGGTGTAAATAAACAGAATATAATCACCGCGACACTCGTTAAATTTAATTAGTCACAAAAACACTAATGTATAACACAACAGATTTATTTTTATGCACTCTTTGATTCACCTGAAATGCTTGGAATGATTTTCGGCTCAATGTCAGTACACTTCTGGTTAATGGATTCCAAAATGATGTCATAGTTCACCAAAACACATATTATGACTAACTTATTTGCCAAATTTAACGAAATCAATTTGAAGCTACAAGGTGATCTTTCAATTAAATTTAAACAAAACTAAAAAGTATAATATCAAACTTTCTAGGTAATTAATCGATTTATAGAAGCGGTTTTGACCTAAATGGTCACTATTATATGTACCCAGCTCACTGAAAACTCCGTTAATGTGGCATTTAGCTCCAAGCAGTCTGGAGTTTGTTTAAAACAGTGGGAAAAATTAATAAAACAGATTCTCAATTTTCTAACCACCTCCTGGAAGAAGCCCACAACATCAGATTTAAGGAACATGTAAGATCATTTTTAAAAATAATAAAAACTTAGACTTAATCTGGAAGAAGAACAGCTCGAATGCTTAATGTGTGAAAAAATCAAGACAATAATTTTTGGAACAGCTCGAAATTAATAGATACAATCAACACAATAATCTCCTTCATGACCAAACAAATATTAATCCATCACCCTTACTGAAACCATTACAAGAAGCCGATGTAATTACACATAATCAGTAAAATTTCAATACGCTTATTTTAACGACTAATTAATGACACAATGATAAATAATAGACCATAAGAATTTTGAGGATTTCCTGATTTCACTTGAGAGTCACACGTGCTAGCATATACTTCCATTTTCCATATTATGTAAGTTTAGAAAATAATTTAGAAGAATTCACTAAAACTAATTAAAACTAGAACAAAACTATGAAAAACCATCATGGATAAACAAAAACTATCGGCCATGACAGTTCAATGTAGCATTTGAATCTTATTGGTAGAAATGGAGATTGTTAGTTAAGAAAATTACATGGAGACTGTAAGTTTTGAAAAAAAAAACATATATTTACAACCATTTTAAAATAGCTATATATGTCATACTTTAAATGGTCGGGCGATATATTTTCATCGTATATGTGAATTATGAAAGTCATATGTCTTGGCTTGTATTTATCTTATAACGGTGGAGGGATTAATTGTGACTACCCTGTACCGGTTGTGATGTAAATATACATCAAGCAAGACTTTTTTAGGAGTTAAATAATAAAATGAAAATTCTTCCTACAATCACGATTCATTTGACATGCTTTACACGTTTATCCAGGCAAGCATCTACTCCAGTATCACTCAACTGTTTATTGATAGTTTTTATTCCCAGCCCTAAACGATTTCGAAAGACTTTCTTCGATAAAAGTTTATTTGTACCTCGAGAAGACACCTTCCCATTACTAGTCAAGTCATACATTCCTTGTTTGTAAAACAGGTGCTGACAACCAAACGGTTTATAGGTCGTATTTAATTTCATCGATAATTTTTACGGTTTAAAAATATTAATACTCTCATAGCTTTGTGTGCTTAGATTATTTATAGCCTTCATTTTAAGTTTGAATCACACAAATAAATGCTCAAAATAGATACACAAAATTAATATTTGCAACGTAAGTTGTTTGCCAGAACGACAACAATATAATATCTAAGATTTGTTAAAATCCTGATGGTTGCAAACCCTAGAGTTGAGTAGTTTATAACTTTAGTAAACAGGTGTGTAAACAATTGTATGTCTCTATTGTCAGTTAAACTATAATTAGAAGATATCGCTTTTCATGATAAATATCTCTCATATCAAACCAAGATGATGTAAGTTGTATATGGATAAATGTGTTGTCTGATATCAAAAGTGGTCGAGTCACTTTTTATATAAAACTAGTGAGTAGCTGGCATGCTTTGCAATTCCACCCACAGAAAGAACGGGTTTGTGTTTTAATTTTGTTTAATGAAGTGCTTTTGTATTAGAGGTTTATACGGGCTGAAATTTCATAAAATTACCTGGTCTGAGCTCTTCATCTTCAGGCCCGACCTGACTCTTAATATCACACTTGTTACCCAAACCCTACCCGAAACTCTGATATATTTTTCTCAGCCCGAAAAAAGCCCGATTCTTTTTTTCAATATAGTAATTCATTTATACTTTTATTGTTTACTACTGTTGTTGTTTCCATATTTCCAACGATATTCATAGCACATTTGAAATAAATTATTTTAGTTATGAATACTATTGCCTTATGGCTGACTCATGACCCGAATATATTAGGAAATATTTTTCTTAAATTTGAGTTCCTTACCTTTTAAATACCATTCCGAGATGCCGTTGTTTGTATGTATTTAATTCTTTTTTTTATAGATTTTTTAGATTGTAAATTGTTTTCTTCAGAAACCTTCACGGGTGTGCGCACAACAACTCGCCCAAGTTTCATCGAAATCGGATGAATGTTAAAGGAATGCATACAGGACAAACAAATCTTCATTTTTATATACAGAGATGAGATTATTAGAACAAACGTTTTATGAATTAATGCAAGTTTTATTTTTGTATTCCTTGACATTTAAAGTAAAACAACTATTATGTATATATAAAATTAATATTTAGTACTTTTTTCATTATAAAACATTTAATTTTGGATTTGACCTGTTTTTATATGAAAGTGAGGATTTGAGCAGTTTTGAAAAAAATCCTGGGGCTTTGTTAACCTTTGAAATTTAACTTTGGTTTTTCATTGAATTTGAAATGGTATACCAGAGCTTAATATAAATTTGACCAATTATGATTCCAGACAACACAATTGTTTATTATTTCGACACAATTAATAAGCCAATAAAAAAAAATCAAATCTTACATTAAAACAATAGACTAATTACTCTCCGTGCGCTTAAAAAATTACATATTTCTATCTGCTACCTAATATAAAAAAGTGATAAAAACAAAACGGCGTATCAACCAAACTCACTATTTTTAAAGCTCATGTAATGAAAATGACCCAATTTTTATCAATTCACCTTTTCAATGGACTGATATCCAAATGTCAATGGCATTAAATGGAGACAGCTGATCTTAAATTTTGTAATGTTCCAGAGTGGCAATGAATAAAAAGAAAATATTCAACCTCTTCGAAAATCAGTATACTTATCCAAACACATTTTTACCATACCATGGTTGTGGAAATTGCCTATAATTAAGGTTGGCAGATGGTATCTAGAAAGATGGCACGTCCTCTTATTTGAAATGAAAGCAATATCCTCCATTCATTTTAGAAATGGTTTTCCTATCCTCTTCAAATCAATTTGTATTTATGTTTAATTTTTCATCATAATGATTTTAACCATTACAAATGTCAGAAGACTTATCGTAACCTATCCATGCTTAAAACTATGTATATTAAATAACTGTTTTTTTGTCTCTTGAAAACATGTGCAAAAGAAATATGAATTATGAATTCGAAGATTATAAAAAGGCGACTGGTTTGTAAAAGGTTAGCAATATCTGATGTAAGCAAATATATTATCTACCTACTCGCTTCCAGGACGAGTGAGTAAATGTCATCAAAGCTTGTGGAACAATCGAAGCGTTATCTCAAAGGCGAGTCCACTCGACCGAGTGGCGTGTCGTCAGTTGCAGACTCGCCTGCCTACTTGATCGAGCCACTTGAATGAGTAAAATGTATCAACTTGGAAAATATCTACAATTTTTATGATGCACATATTTACTTCTTTTTACTTTGAGCAACTAATGAAATTGATTCACATTACATCTGACATAACTAGCTACATTTTGTGATATGCACTTAGACATGGGAAGTCCATGGTTATAATTTGTATAACAATAACAATAATAAATAAGTCACAATACTTATTGATTATATTCCACAATCTATAATAACGTCGGAAAACGAAGAGTTAACAGGACGGCGCATTGTCTAGTGAATTTTCAATCAATTGCGGCTGTGAACAACAACATTTGGCAAATGTCTCAAAGTAACACAAGGTCAGACTGACATCACGAACTACCGAGTTAAATTCAAATTAGAAAAACGCCTTTTCTACGTGCTGGTTTTTAGTTGTGTCTAAATAGTGATCAGGACAGGTAAAATGATATTTTAAGGGTGGAATACAACACTTTTGAAAGGATAAATGACTAACAGAGATAATTATTCACGTTCTAGCAAAAAATTGTGTCTATTTCGCAGCCTTGATGCTATTCATGACAATAAACTTCATGAAATGTTTGCAAGTATAAGTCGATAGGAGTTCCGATGTTATTTTCCAAGGTGTAGAATATTAACTATTAATAGAGCAAAGTGACAAAATGTGTTTAAGGAGAACTGTGTGCTGTTCAGTCGATCAATACATTTTTTTTAATACGCTCATTTTTAACTTGAGCTAAAAGCAATCATAGCACCACATGATTTGTACGTTACAAATCATTAAATCTATTGAAGACTTAATAATGAACGTTCTATTTTGAGATTCAAAACATTAAAAATACCTAAAATATTCGTAACAACTGGCAAAGCTTTATTTGCAAAGAGTGAATAATATATTTACCTCTAAACTTTTGTGTTAAACTTATGTAAGTGAAAATAGTTACAAGGTGAAATTTCCAAAAAATAAAGTGTATACAAAATTCAACTGTTTAGCTGTTTAACTAGATTATATAGAACAGCGTTACTCAACCTGGGCTAGACAAAAGTTTTGAAGGTTTCCTTTACGTTAATGTAACAGACTGTTGAGACGAAATTCAAAAAAAATACTAACGAAACAAATATCCATATCATTACCAAAATTTTGAGGTTTTTTGAAGAATATTATATACCGGAAGCGTTCCGAAAGTTGTGAAAGGTTGAAGAGCTCTAATATAGAGTATTTAAAATGTTTTATATCGATTTGGAGGGTACTTTTGACATTATGTTTTCAGTAAATTAAAAAAAAACTTTAAGCTTTTTCAGAAAACTGTTTCAAAAATCTTCTTCTATATTGTTAAATTGAACCAAGCCTGGTTTTACAACATCTGCGCTCTCGTATTTTTTAGAAAAATTATGAATGTCAAATGACAGCAAAAAGTTGAAAGGTGGAAAAATTATAAAAATACGGAAGTACAGAATATAAAGCAATCAAATTACAAGCGAACCTACTGAAGTAAATGTGGAAAAATATCGAGATAAAAACCGAAAAGATTTTTCTTGAATCTGTAAATATATTTTGAAGGAGTCGTTGTCCAATAAATTTGCACAATTAACTTGTCAACTTCGAGGTAATCGTGTATACGAAGACTTTTGAAAAAGTTTCCGATCGATTTTCGTCAATTACTTATATATTATGACGACATTGCCCCCACCACTTGTATGTATACCTCGCGATCAAAGCAAAGATGCCTTATTTGAGAAACGTCGTGCTATTTTGTTTTGATAACCAGTGACGTAGGAAGGAAATGAATACTTATAAAATTTACTTATTTTTGTTACAATATTCACTATTAATTTTAACTAAAAGGACTCATAACAGAGCGTTTCTTTATATTGTGTTTTAAGATAAGTGGTTACTAGACAGGTAGCAGAAAGTTCACAACTTCAGATACCGCTAAATATACATTCTGAAAGATGGCAATACAAATAAAAACATCGCTGCTTGTCTAGAAATACCTGAAGTCTGGAACCACGTTCATTACAATATTGGAAATGTCTGGGATAGGCAGCTGTTTTTTTATATATATAATGTTGATGATGGCGTCATATTGGATCTGTTTATCTGTTTAACGCGTCCAAGGGACTATTGATCGGTTGGGAATTAATTCAGATTGAATTCGTCTGAAAATAAACGCAAGTGAGACTGATATGATGTGTAACTAAATCTGACATGACTCTGATAGGACCCAGAACAGCGTGGGGTAGACCATTGAAAAAGTCGAAAGCTTCCGATACATCGGTGTACAGATCCCTTTAAGAGAGTAGCACAAAGAAAGAGCTCACTATTCGCTTAAGAACAGCTGAAACCACATTTAACTGTACACGATTAAAACCAAATGCTATTTGTTCAACGCTTGCATTCTATCAGTGCTGCTTTACGATAGCGAATTATTGCACGTGACTCAAAAAAGCCGTATACTGAGCTTCAATAGATGCTTGCGATGGATATTGGAGCTGAAGTGATTTTACTTCGTGAGGAACTTGGAGATTAGAGATCATACCAGTCGCCCTATTACAGCAGTGGTAATGGAGAGATTTTGGAACTAGCTGAGTCACGTGCTGCGGATATCTCTAGAGATCCTTAATGCTGCTTTCATCTTCTTCCAACCGGTGAGATTTTGTCTATCGAATGTACACATTAGAGCTGAAAGATACTGGCATGTTATAGGAGGAAGCAAAGCAATTGGCGGGTGACAGGAGATCACGAAGGCGCCGCGTGGTGGCTACATGCTCCACATAGCTAGCGAATATGCTTAAAAAAGGAGATATAGATAACCATGTGCACTTCCAATGTGGAGCATATGGACTCTTAGTGGTTCTCGTCTTTGGTGAGAGTAAAGATAGAAAGATAGGGCTAAGACAGGGTTAGTGATCGGCTAAGTGGTCTTGATCCTCCTTGGTTTTCGAATCGGATGAGTAAAAAGGAATTTATCACATACAGCTATTCGTTCAAATACTAATCTATAAATCAGATTAAAATTAATGAAAATGTTTGCACTGGGATACCGCAACGTAAGACAAAGACGTTAACAACACGGCTGCTGCCTTGGATTTTTTATTTACTCACATTATCCGTCACTTTAAATCAATTAATGCCGATTAGTACTCGCAACTGTTTGAGTAAATAACTTGCAAGTCTTTATTAAAATACGTATTATTGATGTTCTCCTTTATGAAAACGGCACTATATATAGTGGTCATAAATTGCGATGTACTTTAAAATGTATCAATAAACAATCGGAGCGCCTCTTTATCATGCGCTCGGGGCCTCGGCGTACTTTCCCACTACGTCTCTGTCCAAGACGAATTCCTTACGGATAGCAGAGACGGACTGGCAAATGGCCCGCGCATTAATACACCTTATTGCCCCGCTCTCGGCCCGTTGGCTCGAACGCGATCCGGCCCTCGCAACAGCCAACCCTTGCAATGCCGGGTCCCATTTGGTCCAGTGAAATATGTTGCCACTTTATCTTCTGCAATTTAGCGTTTCCGCGCTCAGCATCTGTACGAAGGACA
This sequence comes from Himalopsyche phryganea, assembly GCA_022494535.1. Lineage (NCBI taxonomy): Eukaryota > Metazoa > Arthropoda > Insecta > Trichoptera > Rhyacophilidae > Himalopsyche > Himalopsyche phryganea. The sequence goes on from JAGVSL010000139.1 coordinate 582,326, forward strand.
AATAAATTCGGAAACTTTATTTGTGTTTAAATATTGTTTCATTAAAGATTTTTGAAGCATGACATTTCAAAAAAAAATATTTAGCTTATTTTTAATATTGCTTCTTTTATAGTAATTGAGCCTATCTGCGGAAAAAAGCGTTTGTTTTTATTTGGCTTATTTTTGTCAACACATTTATCGAATAAAAGATTTTTTGATCAATAAACCCTATTCTCAATAAAATTACCTAAACCATCTTCGTTCATCGAAGATAAATATTTTCAAAAGGTATCGCCACAAAAATCAACCGTTATTATCTCTAAACAATTTCTTTAGGACAACGCTGTTTTTCCACATATGGGCTCAATTGTAACAAAAATGACAATAAAGATAAGATTTAATGACCACACTTGTAAAATATAATTTGTTTCTCGTTTCATTGACACATTGCAATGTACATGTTACACCCAATCCATGAAATTACTTGAATGTGATACAGGATGATAAATTATTCAATTCCGGGATTGGCATTCAGACAATTCCGGGATTTACTGTAAATGCTGAAAAATAATTCATATATCAAATTAAAACTTCCTGACTAATAACAACGTATACCCCGGTTTGTTCATGTCAATACATAGTTTTTTTATAATACCTGTAAAATTAATATAAATTCTCTCTCCTCATATTTCGCGACTGCCGTTCGAAGTTAATTTGAAGTGGAGGACAAATTAGGACCGCTTCTTAAATGAACGAAGGACAATATTTTAACGTCAAATTGAATGTCATGCCCGCTTTTTGGATACCATTTGGTAAAACCTACCATAATAATGCAATAAATAATATATAAAATTATTCTGATCATTAGGTTTTTTTTTAAATATTTTTTTTGTAAATGGCTGTCTGGTTTTAAATCAACAAAAAAAAAACGTTTCAATGCCCAGAAAAATATTTAATCATATATGCATTCCAATTGAAGCAATAATGGACTTAAATTAAATTTTAAATGTACAATTTAACACATAAAATTACACTTACTGACCAATCCCGGGATTGGATGCCATAGTGCATACTTATCTCATAGCCCTTGTTTAAATCAGACGAAAACACTCACTAGGTTAAACAAATTCATTTTTTTTCATTGCATGTATCTAATAATACACCTAATCCTTTTTTACGCGGTTCAATTCATCTATTTTTTACACGGCGGTTTTTCATAGAACGTATTCACCGTGTAAAAAGAAAATCAAGCGTATCTTTTCTCAAATGATTCACAAGAATCCACAGGTGGTTACCACCAATGATAACACGGCGACTTCCTATAAAATATTCATATCAAATTTTTCACTAAATTAAATATAAAAATAAATCTAAAATTCATTTTGGAATAACGTAGTGAAAAATCCGATCATGTAATTCAATAAAGTATAAGGGAACGTAATACGTACTTCTTTTCATAAAGAGCACCTTGCTAGAGGCTATTTTATTGTTATATACTCGACAGAGGATCTAACACCTCGGACTTAGGCTATGTTATCTCAGTTTGACCAGCGATAATATAGGTTAACTAATGAAACATGATCTATGACATACTTTTTTCCTTAATCGATTGAGAAACGATAATGAACGATAACGATAAATTTTTGCTATCGTTATCGAACGATAATCGATAATGAACGATAATGAATTTTAGCTTATCGATCTCCAACGATAGTAATCTATAACAAACGATAATTATCATGTATTAATAAATAAATATCGCATTATTTGCAAATTTCAAATTGGCCAATATCACCAAATGTTTTTTAGTGATATTTACCATAGATGTACCAATTTCACTTGGCCGCTAGTGAGGGAGCAACCGTTTGTGTTAGGAATGTTACCATACTCAACCAGAACTGAAATTTCAATAAATTCAAAAACTGATATTTTAGCGACGGTTATTAAAAATTGACATGGATTTTCGAAAGACATATAATGGCAATAGGGAAAATTTATTCTTGACTTACATATTGGCTGTATGATGGTAGCAAAAGTATATTTAAAAATTACAAAAAGGTTTTCAGTTTATGAAAAGAAGTTTTGTCAAAAAAATCGATAATTATAGGTTACACAAATGATAATATAGACTATAACATAAATTTCAATTATCGTTATCGATCATTATCGATGCAAGCGATAATGCTTTTTTTTATCTTTTCGTTTCGTTCATTATCGATACGGAAATTTCGAACCAAATCATATCCCATGAAAATAACCCGATAGGTCAGCACTCTGGCGGCTAATTTCTTAACAATACACATTTGGCATGCTAATAAATAACCCATCATACTATGTTTTTTTGAACATAATCATTAAGGTCAGGCAGAAAGAAAGATCATTGTCGACCTAAATCGGAAAATGAGTTAATGATGCCATCTTGTGGGGAATTTTGTATGCTATAAAATACCATACCCAAAAAAAATTGCTTTCCCAACTTTGATCTCAAAAAGAAAAGATTACAATCATTGAAAAATAACTGTCACACACATTCGACAAATGATGGTCGTGGTCTGTGAACATTGATCATTCTAAAAGGATTTTTAATTTTGAACTATAATATGACAATGGAGCTATACAATTTTTCCACTTCAAATCATAACTAAAATGACAATAATCATTCTTTTCGCTTACGCTTTATATCGTATATTTGCGTTTGAAATATTTACTTGGGATCGAAATTATATTTGCAACTAGTGCAGCCTTCTCCAATTGGAATTTATCCCGGACTCTTTTATATGGTGAACAACAACGCGTAGTTTCTGATATATATTTTAGTATTTCATATAAAAAATCACATTGTCGAACAACTAATTTTAAATTTATTATAACATTTTTCGAAGAGAAGGTATCTGCCGGCTTCGTCCTATTTTTTTGTCCATTAAATCATTGCAGTCACAATCTTTTATAATTAACCAATTCTTCTTATTTCTTTGTAGAAACAGTATTTTACTTCTCATTGTAGTTTAAACGGAACTGCAATATTTTCGCTCTTAAACTTTTTTTTTATTTTTTCGATTTCTTCATTTGGGAAGCGCTAATCTAAACTAAACAGTAGTACCTTTTCTAGCAAGAACAATTTTTCTTAACCTCACTTTGTCGTTACATTGCAGAAGTAATAAAAAAAAATTATTTCTTTTAAATAAATAAACTGATTTGCATTATTTAATGAATCAAAGACGACTACTGGTGATTAAATTATTTTTATTAAAAGTCAGACTTCAATTTTTTAAATTTACCTTTAGTCGCAGGATCAAAAGATTCAACACAAAACATATGGGCGTCTCTTCTGAGAAACTTGTTCGTATTTCATCTAACATAAGCAATTTCCCGCTATTTTCGATTTCAAACAAAATGGACGTTCAATAAGACAGCAATATGGATATCGTATACTAGAAAGAAGGGAAATTTTCATATTTCATAACGTAAAAAATATTAGTTTAATGAATTTAATATCACGGCAAATATGTACTTGCATGAATTTCTATTCAAAGGTATGATTGTCTGTGATGCGTGAATTCTCTACCAACCATATTGATCCTAAAAACCAAGACGTAGCAAAAGCAATTAGCCATTCACTAGCCCTGTCTTAGTCCTATTTTCCTATCCCTACTTTCTTCGAAAAAGAGAATTTGAGTGACTGAGTAACCAGCAGTTTTTGTATAAAGCTCCTGTTGAGATAAACTCCATATCGATTCCATATAGTCGTATAGTATTTAATAAGTTTACGGTACCATATGGAGAGGAGTAGATGTTGACTTATAAAAGCTTTTCAAATACAAAGTATCTTTACAGATATACTTCAGTGTATAGAATATAATCTTTGGATAACTGCTCTAACTAAGACACTCCTGGCAATCATGGTGTGAAGCTCCTTGAACGACATGTTCTAGGGACCTTAATGGAGGTGGGTTCGGACGGTCAAAAATATCAACTACAAATTCATAAATCGATTGAATAATCGACAAATAAAAGTTTCTATTCAGAGATTTGAAGCTGAGTCGTCAAAAACCAAGTGAAAGAGACAACTCGACCAAGGAACTGTGTGTGTAAGTGCGAAAGCATTTAAGGTATACGGAAAATATTCTTTCAAAACCAAGAATTCCAATATCTAAAGATTTACTCTTTTCAGGTTAGGGGTGTTCACCTCTTAACTACCCGAAATGTCAAACTCTTTCTACCCTCATATTAGCAATTATATTACGTATGTGCATTAAATAATATTTTTTGTCCACAAAGTTACCCTGTAAAGAAAGCTAGGCTTTTCTAATGGAATATTCCTCCCCATCAATTTAAGATTAACGTCAATAAAACTCATTCATCCAAATAACAGAAAACTTACATTTCTATAAAAAAAAGCTTTTTATACGTGTGGAGAAATAAAATAATATAATGTACGTATCTCACAGAATTGGCAACGGTGCAAATAGTGGATTTTAGATTTTATAGCCCTAACCGCCACCTAAGTAAATCATAGTATCTGCAAGTTGCACAATTTTTGGCAATAAACTAAAGCACGGCATTCTTATATATTTTTTTTTCTTACTTCTGGAGGGAAGGGTGCTAACAAAGTAAGACAGTTGTTGGAAATGTGACATCATAAAACCGTTTTTTGAGAGTTTCTTGTGTCTGAAAAAAATTACATTAATGCATTATCATTAGACAAAGGCGTCAAAATTTTTGTGACGAAATGTGATAGCGTGGAAGTCAAAAAATGGCTAAAATCGTCTGTCGTCATTTATAGACGGCCTGCATGAAATTGAGTACTCACAATATCAAATTTATGAGGACTTCTATTTTCTACAGTATATTATATTCAACAGTACTGTTACTGTTGTAATTCAATCTTCTTCTAATTTTTTTAATTATCTAAGCGAAACCATGCATGATCTCTTAATAAAATATGAATTATGTTCATGTTACTTTATAAAATCATTCCATATGCGAATAAAAATGTAGCAAATTAAATTTCGCAACAATAAGAACAACAATGTAAATACCATAAAATTCATATGATAACAACATTGATCCCGGTCCCCTTTATAGATTCAACCTTTTCTAAAAGCCGGATAAGAAATCAATTTGAACTAGTTGACTCTTTCGTTTAACAATCCATGTCTCGAAATAGATTCTAAACAGAGAACGTGTGTCGAAAGGGGATTCTTATTTTTATTTACCTTTTTTACCTCAGCCACTTATTTCGTTTTTCCCCTTACTCAATTCCGATCGATCAAAAAAAGAATTGCCTTAAATAAAACTTACTGATTTTTCTATCATTTAAAGCTTCAGGTTGATATTGTTGACTGAAAAAGACTAGTGATATTACTATTGCGCAATGTAAAAAGCTTTGCTTTTAAACAAATTAATTACTCTAATGGTTACCTCAGTATGTAACAAGTCAGCTTTTACTTAATAAACGTAAGCTTTGGTAGAGCTTTCAACTTATTGCACGATTATTTAATTTTGTATCTGACATTTGTTAACATGTCGGCTGCTGACAGAATCATTTTGTGTGGTAATATGACGCGCATGCACGTGACCTGCTGTCAACGAGAGTTTTCTTATTCTCCCAATTTGGTCGATGAAATTTTAGATTGTCTTTCAGTCTCATATTTGAAATCACAGACATGGGTGCTTATGTAATATTTTCTCATCGAGTTGATCTAGAGTGACGTTAACATTTTTCATCAAGTTGATCTCATTCGATTTACAAATTTAAAAATATCCCACGCCCATTTTTTGTAAGCTTTTACGTTATAATTTTTTATTCAAACCTTTACAACTCGCGGTTTTTTAAATTTCCAGGTGGTAATTTATGAGGCATACACATTTTGCTAAAAGCAAACTAAAAATACGTGTACAGTCTGTAAGTCATAAGTCATTTCACATAAATTGAATGATGTGCAACTTCTAAAGCCTTAAAAACAAACAAAAGTTGGGGGTGATGTTTCTGAATATAGTTAGTGATTTTCTCCTTAGAAGAAGTAATTTTACAAGTTTTTATATTTCGACGTCTTAAGTTATTTTTACACAATTGAATATGATTTCTCGCGTAGTAAACGATTTTATAAATCTTATGAAAGCGGCGCTTTTGTGGCGCCGTATGTGTCCGACTGAATTTCAAGTATTTGACTGCTAGTAATACATTACTTTTTAATAGCAGTTTCATGAAGTTGACAATACCTTCGTATCCAAATAAAAGGAGTTTGATAACAAAAGGACATTTTTCTTTTCATAAAAAGCCGGCTTGTCTCTGGCATGTTTTATACACACATGCCAGGCAGACGATAAGACTCCCCTCCCACCACAACCCACAGACAACAACTTCAAAAGACGGCTCCGATATTATCTTAAAATAACACAACTCTACCGAATATAGAATATGATATTTTAATTTAAAATTATTATCATAATACTTTCTTTGTCAAGTTTGTTTTTCGTATTCGTCCATGCGCCAGTGAGAATATATTAAATTTGTATTCATAACATATGGCCGTCTCTCAGGGGGTTAATAATAACAATTTAAGATTAATTTCAGATTACAACGATGAAAAATTGTAGAACATTCAAATTTTTATTTCTTCATCTATTGTTTTTATTTATTATGCTTAGGTATACACTTTCCACTACCCCAGTGACGTGTTACATATTTATTTTTCTTTTTACTACAAGTTTACAGTACTTTTAATTTATACATTCAATTCTAAATTTTTTCCGTGTCCGCTCCCAACGTGGAGCATATGGTCACCTTATCAAGGTATCTAAACAGAATTTTTCTATGATAACTTTTTTTTACTCAGTTGTTAGATCTCTCTTTTTTTAAGAGAGTAGGGATATAGGGATATGGCTAGGACAGGACTAGAGGTTACCTAATCGCTCTCGCGACGCCCGGTGAGGATGGGTGAGTGAGGACAGAGTTCTAGACATCACAACACTCAGACTATGAACAAAAACCCATAAATCGATTGATAGATCAATTTATGAACACTGTCAGCAGCGGGAATTGAACCCGAGACATCCGTAGCCGTAGCCAACGACGTTACCAACTGCGCCACATACGCTGACAAATTGCAAATTCTCTATGGGCCATTAAAATTTATCGATCAACTTGAAACAATATCCAAATATTGACACCATTAAAACGTGCATTTGCCATCAAATAAACTATTATCGATATTTATTTTACCATACATTTATGAATTCAAAAAGTAATTTAAAATTCAAGTTTTACGTGTTGATAGTAAATCGTATCCAAAAACTGCAATGTTATCAACTAAAATAATTGTATTACAGATTCTACTAAAGTTGCAAAAGCAATGAGAATTTAGTATTTGATATAATTATGAGTTTTATGATTCGAACGCTCTCGTTTTCAGCATCCATTTCGTAGTAATTAATTTTTAAAACATACGTTAAAAGTTTGAACTTTCTACTTCAAAAACATCTCTGAAATGCGCTTGTGATAGGTCAGACCGATAAGAGAAATTGCGTCTGTCAAATACAGAGCGACCCGAGAGTAACTAAGAAAATTCCTTCAAGTGCATTTCATACAGTGTCGATACAAGTTTAATAAGTATTCCTATATCAGATCCGATCAGTGGAGCAGTGGTCAACGTCATTGACTTCGCTTACGGATCTCGTGGGCTCAAATCCCAGTAAGGACAGTGTAATAATTGGGTATTTAATCGATTGAAGAATTTCTGTTCGTAAACATGGATGTGTTTGATGTCTAAAATTCCCATCCACCCATCCAATCCGAAATAAGAGGCGCAGCTAGAGTGATAAGCTAACCACTTATCTTGTCGTAGCTGTATCATTTTATCCCTACTCTCTTCGAAAAAGAGAGGTTGCTCAACTGAGTAATAAGCAGTTCTCATAGCAAACTTCTGTTGAGATAACTCCGTTAGAAGTCCATATGCTCCACATTGGAAGCGGACATGGTTTATAAAATCTCAGTCAAATATTCAACAGAATGATTATTTAGTCAATCTGATAGTCAAAAATGATTTTAGTCAAATTACAAACATAACTATGAACAGAAATCGATTCTATTATTATATTCAATATTTATATACTCTTTGGATGATTTAGTTATTTTATCCGAATTATAATTTACTCGCACTAGACGGATGACTATGAATATATATATATAGATTTATATATTGCGTGATATTTGATTGATTTTGTAGGAAAACAAATAGGCAATATAATTAATTTATATAATCTATTTTTTTTTCCAATGGGTCGAAAATTTTAAAGAGAATTGGTTCGAAGCCATTTAAAATACAATCAGGTGTAAATCAATTAAGATCAACCCATTTTTTGTGGATGTTTCATTAGAAGTTTTAATTTTCAACATTGGTAATGGTTATGATCTAATTACAATTTCATTCAACTGTAACTGGTACGATTTTGTTTTTCTCCTCTTCTTTCCTACAAAGCAAACTCTTGATATCCTGACTAATTAATTATTACGCTGGATACCAACAGAAGCCTTTATATCCATTCAGCGAATGTAGTATTGCTGTGTACTTTCTTGCTTAACAGTTGAAAGCTTAGTGTAGCGAAAAAACCTTCTAAAGGCTTTGTTTCAATATAATTACAAATAGAATGAGTTTAATTTTTGAAATGTTCGAATTTACTACACTTCTTAAAGTTTTGTCACTAATAATCCGGGTTTAACCTTTCGGCAAATGCAGGCATTCAAGTGCCCGGGTTAACTTGAGCTGACACTAAGTAAATAGTTTATGCCATTTATAATACGAAAGAATTAAAAAAAATATTTATACTCCCCAGACCCCAAAAGACGAAACTTGGTTCGTGAGTGACAAAACTTTACAAGATTTACAAAATTTAAACTTGATATTGATATTATCATGACGACCCTCAGTCGTTATATTCAATTATAATTGGTGTATATTATGTATCTTTTACATATTTATTTATTTATATTATATATTATTAGCTGTATTAAAGTTGAACCGTCGTGTATAAGACACAGAGTTGACCCTTCTTATCAAGAATAGAAAACCCTTTCAACCCCGAACCCGGGGATATTCGTGATTTGGAACGGCGACAGAAAACTTTTAAAAGCCCCCAAGCCACCGCTGTCATATAAATAATGCGATTTTATTATGCTTCTAACTTCTATCTTTATGCTCCAAAGAGAGTTTTTGGTCAAATTTATTCATATTAATAAAACCTTAATCATATGATTAGGGTAACTTTGATACTTATTTGAACGTCCATAAAATATATTATGATATGCCCACTTTACCTGAAATTTTGAATATGCCTTTTTTATTAATACGGTATGTTGGACAAACATTTAGGAGATTTTTCATTTGAAAGTGAAAATTCTGTCACAGTTTAAAACAATTATGTTTACGAATATTCCATATTATTTTCACTAATATTGAAACGTTCTTAATATTTTATTTACTTAATTAAAGCTAGAGTTTATTTCAATAATCATTTATTTGATATATATATCTTAAGCTTATAACTACAACCTTTAGTAGTTTATGTATTACGATATTACCTAAGTGAAAACGTTAAATAGAATGTTTTATATGCCTTTATATCCAAAATGCAGCATCTTGGTGGTATATTCTCGTATATTCAATGTATGCTTGTGAGTAAACTAATCAATTTTTGTTTTTAGGAAATAAGTAGTGTCGTAGACATCTGGCAATTCTCCACCATTGCCATTACAATGTCTTTTCGAAGTCGTTGGTTTAAATTCCTGGATTGGCAGTTACTTATACGTATTGATTTTCAAATTAATTATATATTTGAATTTTCGTTTTTGATTATTATTCAGGGTACTAAGCACACAGCTAGAGAAAGTGATCATTGGACAACTAATCTTCTACTGATATTAATTGTCTATACATTCACTCTTGAATGAATTACAAATAAGGTTAAAAAGAATAGAGTAGGGAAACATTATGGTTAGCTAATCGTATTTGTCGGCGTCCGTGGCGCAGTTGGTAGCGTCGTGGGCTACTGCTACGGATGTCTCGGATTCAGTTCCCGGTTCGGACAGTTTTCATAAATTGATATTTCGATCGATTTATGGATTTCTGTTCGTAGTCTGAGTGTTTGTGTTGTCTAAAACTACCTCCCCACCCACCCATCCTATCCTCATGGGGCGTAGCGATTAGCTAGCTACTAGTCCTGTCCTAGCCCTATCCTTCTATCCCCACTCTCATAAAGAGAGGTTGAGCAACTGAGTAACAAAAAGTTCACATAGAAAAAATTCTTTTGAGATACCTCCATTAGGAGACCATATGCTCCACATTGGGAGCGGACATGGAAAAAATCGTATTTTACCAGATTTCAAAGCATTACATATCGTATAAGCGGTCAAAAATAATGGTACCTTTATCCTTGGGTGCAAATTCATTTAATAATTAATAAGACAATTTTCTGAATACAAATCTAGCCAGGGATTTCGGCTTAATTTCTTCCGCACTTCTTTTTTATTAAAAAAAGGAATGAAATTTAAATCTTACTAATTAAAAACTTTGTAAGCTACTGATGTACGTTTTCAAAAATCTACATTTAATCATATTTTAGGAGTTATAATACTGTATCACTTTTAACGTGTTAACTGTTGTTTCTTGTGGAAAAACCTTATATTTTATCGTGAAAATTATCAACATTATCAGTCAATAATGCTCAAGATAGACGAAAACGGTCATGGTTAATTTAAAAATGTGAAAGTAGTACAAAAGACATTGTATTTTATTTTTAAAACATAATCCTGTACCACTGGATTACAGAAAGTATGATTTTTAACAAATCCGAACAAAATTTTACTTTAAATTGCAAGACAACATTACTTGTAGTCTTGTGAATAAAATTGCAACACATCCACTATTTTATCAACCTATAACGACATTAATTAAAACTAATGGTAATTTAATGCTTACAATTTGTATTTATCAAAATATCAATTGTTGTATTTTTTTTTAAAAAACAGTCCGTAAATCTAGCCTAGTCTAAGTTTCACATTAAGCAAATGCTTATTTTCTTAATCTTTTTATCATGTTTGAACTCTGGAGATAAAATATGCTAATTAGAACTACTTTATCATTGAATATGAGAACAATTTATATGATAAACATTTCCAGGAATTTGTGTACAATTTACTTCAAACCCGCATAACGCATTAGGGCGCAAGCATATATTTATCTATAAACACAATGCATAAAAGATGCAAAGACCTCAAAGTTTGCTAAAGAGAAAAGCATTATTTTGTTTTTATTAAAGTACTCTAAGGCGTAGACTCTACACCGTAGTATTATTGTGCGCTGCTGCCACCAGCATCAGCAAGAATAATTCTTGCTTTGTTCAGACCAGACTGGACCGCGAACCGCAAGAATTTGTCGACTGGGATTGTCAATACGATAAGTTGTTTTTTTATATAGTAATATCTACATTGAGAAAATTATTTAACTAAATACGTAAAACATAGTATTCTTTATTTTTTGAGACTAAATTTTCAAGTCGTCAATTCATAATAATATATTTAAAAATTAAACACCAATAAATCTATCTAAAACAATTCTCAGACGATAACTTAGAGATTTTTACCACTTAGTTCTTTGGCGTTATAGTAGAATTCGATGTCAGTTTTACCTAGCTTCAGGAAATGAAATATGAACCTTGGTAAGTTATTAAAAAATCAAAATCAATGGATAATACGAGTATTCAATGAATATTCTTCGTGGATAATGACTAGCATACCGAATTTTTCCACCACATGCTGACAAATATTTCATTGTGAGAATTAACCCAATATGACAAAAACGGACATTTTTGCTTTTTCCATAACAACACAGATTTACTATAATACTCTAATTCGTAATTCTTTCTGATTTGACTAGTTTGCGTCAGTAAATACTTGTATCTTTCACTTATCAAAACCTACTACTTCCACATGCTTTACAAAAGTAGTGCAAATGAATTGTGTTTTATTTTTTAAAATATAATGTCTTTCCACCAAGAATTGACAGTTAACACCTTAAAAGTGATATTATACACTTAAAAATATATGGGAGCTAATGCTACAAGTTCCTGTATCATATTTATCAATCGTTCAATACAGGAGATTGTATATTTCTCAATAACAATATATACCATTACTTTTCACATTACTATTGTCAAAATAATGAGGTGATTTTTTGTGCTAGAGCTGTTCAAGTAAAGATAGAATTTTCTTGTACGAGTAAATCTCAACATCTGAACATTCTTATGTCATCATAGACATTTCTTGGTCTAAAATATACAGATACATTATTTTGACATACACAATAAACATTCTCTTATTTCATTCATTTTAAATCGGCTGACACAGGGATTTCCACAATTAAAACATTCAAAAGTACCTTCTGATACTTAAATCAAAATGGTCAAAAACTGACATTGGCACTTGTAGCATTAGGCCCCAAATATATACGTAATATTTTACATTTGGCATTTTCCATGCTTTTTTATATATAACATTCAAGAATCTATAATACAAAAGGCAAAGGATTTTCATTCCATCGCAACCAATAATCGGGCTATATTTTATTTAATATTAGATCTAAGACCATCACTTTTTATGGTTATTATTTTGTGACAAAACATTAAATTTTTTGGCAATATTACAGAGAAAAACTTGCAGGTAAAAGAAATCTGATAGTGTCTTATATATAATAGACCATACCGCTGTGTGGAGGTTTTATAATTATCACATATCACATGTAGGTATGAAATTTTCTCATGAGGTAATCGTTCGCGTTGTTTATATATATTCATTTATATATGTATATATATAAATGAAGATTTGTTTGTTTGTTTGTCTTCTATGCATTTCTTTACCATTCATCCGATTTCAATCAAACTTTGGTGGGTTGTTGTGCGCACACCCGTAAAGGTTTCTCAAGAAAAAAAATTTAAATCTATGTTTATAAAAATGAAGTGTTTAATGTGAAAAATATTGTGTATCCAAAAGCACTTCGATAAACAGAATTAAATCACAAACACTATATTTCCTAGAGTGGCATTGCAACGCATGCCGGGTACTCTCTAGTATAAAATAAAATGTTATTCAATGCACACACAGCTCCTACGTATTAGCTACTTTAGATATTCAGTATTTCTATTTCATCGTTAGATCCCATGTGTATACAATATTAATTGTATCTAGTTACATTTTTTCTGGTCTACAGATAAGCGTTTGGGACAATGTCTTATTCATAGTAATATGTTAAACTTATCATCAACATAATATGTATTTAAGATATCGTTAAAATCAGTTTTACCGCTAATATAAATAATGTATTAATGTCATAAACACCGAAGCCAAATATAGCCGCAAATCAATCAAAATTCAGTGCCTATGAATAAGTTATGTTTAATCTTTCGGCTTAGAATGATTAATTCGGCCGTAAGTTAAGTTAGGGCTTAGAATTAATAACCAACGGAAATTCAGGGCAATTATCCCATATCAGTTTTCAGGAATAACGCCTAAGAAGCTATTTATCATAATATTGTTAATAAATTTATACAAACTGTTTTCGTTCACTGTTAAGATGTCGTTTTTCTCCGTCATAGTATTTACTTAGAAAAGTTATCTAAGCAATATTTATGATTTCAAAGTTTCGCCATTTTATATAAAAAGTTTGGGTCTAATGTCATTGTTAAATTCAACCAAGTATTGTTTTTCTTTAAAACCGTCCGTGGCGCAGTTGGTAGCGTCGCTGGCTACGGTTACGGATGTCTCGGGTACAATTCTCGGTGAGGACGGTTTTCATAAATTGATCTATCAATCGATTTATGGGCTTATGTTCGTAATCTGAGTTTTTGTGATGTCTAAAACTCCCTCCCACCCATCTGATCCTCACGGGGCGTAGCGAGAGCGATTAGCTTACCACTAGTCCTGTCCTAGCCCTATCTTTCTATCTCTACTCTCTTTGAAAAAGGGGTGTTGAGCAACTGAGTAACAAGCGGTTCTCGTATAAAAAATCCTATTGAGATACCTCCATTAGGAGGCCACATGCTCCACGTTGGGAGCGGAAATGGAAAAAAATATTTTTTATCCTAGGTAGAATTAGTAATATAATAAAAAAAGAGTTTTGTTTACCGCATGTTATCATTATAAATTTAATTAATTACATCGATGTTCCAGTTCTATAAGCGATGAGTAAAAAATTTGATGTTTTGAGTTTAGCCATTATATTCGAACACCGCTGTTCTACAGTTACACAAAAGTACAGCTTGTAAAATGTACAGGCTTCTCTCAAAAGGTAGATATTTGTATATGGAAATCGGCAAAATTAAATAATTTCTCAGTTTCATACACATACATATCGAAACATCGTATTATGGATATATATTTTTGTGAACCATGGCGTTCCATAAAGAAACAATCTTTAATCCTAAAACTATAAACTATTGACCACCATAAATCAAATGAAAAATAGTTGGAAAGAGAGATCATTGTCACGTTGTCTCAGTTTTGAGATAAATTGTCAAATGTGTATCATTGCTCCATTGTTTTACTATAGCCAAAAATGTGGTATTGCATGTCAGTGATCTATTTTTCTAAGAAGTATTTGTTGAATGAAGTCCACAGACAACGATCTTTCTTTTGGTGAATGTTGGTGACAATGATCTTTCAATATTTTCCTTCTGGGCACAGAGTTCAGACAGTATTTTTTATTATTGTTTTCTTAGTTGAGCAGACAACATTCCCCATAAGTTGGCATCATTTACTCATTTTGCGATTTGGCTGAACAGTAAGTAATCTGTCTTTCCGCCTGCCCTTCAAAAATGAATAGGTGTGTAATAAAACTTCTAAAATGACTTTTTGACAAAAAAAAATGTATATTGACATTCATCTCAGCTTAAAAGTCTACACGCTCGTCTTTCAGTCACTCCTCATAGTCAGCAAGGGACTGAAAAAGTCAAAGTTAACGCTTTAAGTATAAACTCACATTACGAACAATGCATCGTAAGAATTGAATTCTTTAGCTTACTGTACTCTCACAATTAGATTTCGTTAGGGGTTTTTCATATTTTTAGGTAAAACAATACATATCTAAACTGTGTGCGGAAAATGGGTATACAAACTTAGTCTGTACCCGTTCCAGGAATAAAATGTGAGAGAATTGTTCGGCTTCGAAGACTTCATTTTTGTATGACTAATGAATATTATCCATAGTTTTTTTGAAATCTTAATAGCAGTATAATAAACCAAAATGTATTACTCTTAACAATTGTCCTCTACGCTTTATTTGATATTTTATGGATACAAACTCATTTATATAAATAATGTAACTAACTAATCCACTTTATGACGTCGGAAAACTTATTATCTAGACATTGTGCTATCTGAAATTAGATTTAAAAGTAGTTTTGAACAAAACGAAACCCTTTATAAAGTTTACATACTTTAATAATGACTTTAATAATGAAAAATCAATGAAGGATTATTCGGGCTATTGTTTGAGTATACTATCTATTGATATCAAGATACAGTAATACTATTGGTTTGACAACAATTCTTAAAAAATGTTTCAAAGTCAAATTTTGATATAAACAGATACATTTAATAAAATGAATCATATACATTTAGTCTATCCAAAAAACGCCTGATGCACCATGTTTGTTCATATGATATCATGAGTTTAATGTTCAACTTGATAAACCCTGTTGTTACTTTTGCTGAAGAGTGCATGCTGCAATCTGCACTGTGAAAAATGCAATTCATTGCATTTAAGTGGGGCTTGTTGTAAGTGAAGTACGAACGGTCACTTAACCTTTTATATTTAAGTGTAAAGTGTGAGCAAGTACGCTTTACTTCTAAATGCAGTTTAATTCAATTTGGATATTATCTTTGGCTTAAGTCGTTAATCAATTCTGACTGACAACTGAATTACAAACAAAATCACGTAAACTGATTTATGAAAACAAAAGAATTACATGTAGAAAAATTTAAGCACAGAGAAAGAAAATTTACTATTACATGATTCAGTATATTTAAGAGTATAGTATTAATCTTACTTCTTTGATCTACACGGTACTTGCTTCACGTCGTCGAATATCTTTCACTTATTTTGATTTTACACGTTTTAAAGTCTCCGTATTATTAACAACCTTTGTTTTTTAATATATATCACTTCAAATCACTGAAGGGCTAGAATTCATTGCGAATATAAGAACTTCACCCACAATTGATTTGTTAACTTGTAGGTTGTGGGACACAAATTCTTTACACGGTTTTTAAATAAATATTAAGTACTCATTATTAATGTCGGCGTCCGTTACGCATGTCTCGGGTTCAATTCCCGGTGCGGATGGTTTTCATAAATTGATCTTTCAATCGATTTATGGATTTCTGTTCATAGTCTGAGTCCTCTCTCCCACCCATCCCATTCTTAAGGGGCGTAGCGAGAGCGATTAGCTAACTACTGGTCCTGTTCTACCTCTACTGTCTTCGAAAAAAAAAAGAGAGGTTGAGCAACTGAGTAACAAGCAGTTCTGTTCTGTTAAGTTCTCTAAATTTAAAATTCTGTTAAGATACCTTCATTAGGAGACCATATGCTCCACATTGGGAGCGGAAATGGAAAAAAAACTAATGACAAATAAAATATTAATTATTTTCAAATGAACTGTATTGGAAGGCACATACTCTGCACATAGCCTGTCAAGTCTTTAACGACGAAAATACAAAATGCGTTGATATCATATAATTAATGTATATTATCTATTTATTCATCTCGCGGAATCTCTTTAAAATATCCACATACTTGATTATGGTAGCCGACTGCAAAAATGCCTGGTTGGTGGTGCAGTTATGGAACTCACGGGCTTGAATCCCAGTACGGACATCTTCATAAATTGATCTTTTTATAAATTTCTGTATGGAGGCATGGATGTTTATAATGTCATAAAATTCTCTCCCATCCATCCGATTGTAACAATGGAGCTTAGTGAGATCGATTAGCTAACCACTAGTCGTATTCTATCCTCATACTATCTCTACTATTTTCTAAAATAAATGAGAGGTTGAGCTACTGAGTAACAAGCAGTTCTTAGTAAATAAAACTTTGGTTGAGATACTTTCATCAGGAGTCCATATGCTACACATTGTGAGCGGACATGGCTTAATAAAATGACTTGGGACACATTAGTCACTAAAGTCAAGCAATTAACAAGCACATTACCTAATACCTTTGAAATAAAGTGACAGTTGATACTCTTTCATTTTTAAGATTTTTAAAATTGTTTATTGTACTACAAAAGTTTTCTTTTCAAACTGAATCTTAGACAATATATCTGCAAGTCAAAATTTACTTGGTATATTTAAGCCCTGATGCATTTCACAGTCCTCTTGCGTTTTCACATCACCAGCATATCACTGCCACAGCTCATAAACCGCACCTGGTACACCGGGACAGCGGTTTACGAGCGAATTGCGAGCTGTGTCAGCAATGCTCCAATGGTGTGAACATGAATTTATGTAAATTGTTTTGACGTGGTAATATCGATCTCTAACATGCTTTTGTACATTCAATTTTACAAATTCTGATTCAGGATAGTATTATAATGGCAGTCCCAATCGGTCAACGGTAGATAGCCATGGTTTCCGTAACCCATACACCAAGGAAAGAATAACAGTTTAGAAGTACTATTTTCTCATCATCAAAGTCTTGATATCACGATTTTTTTCTTTTCCCATCTAGCTCAGTGGTCGGCAACCTACTACCCGCTGGTAATTGAATTACCCACTAGAACATTTTGAGTTACCCGCCAAGAAATTTAATGATCTTCGCCAACATCTGAAAAAAACATAAAACCATCATGCTGGGCGTCATTGCAACAACATTTTCATGCTTAAAAAAATTGTATTTGCTCTATTGTCAGCATTTGGTTCAACATATTCTTGTGAGCAGACATTTTCTCAAAATGAAATGTCTCCAGAATGCTTTGCGAAATAGACTTACACCAGAAAATCTTGATGGTTTACTTAAGTCAACTACATTTTTGACAAATATTAAAAAAAAATCAAAACCAAGGAAGCCACTAATAAAAATATAATATTATATGTATGTTTTTTATGAAATAAATTTGTATTTACCCATACATAATTATGCAAACATACGTATTGTATATATATATATATATATACATATATATGTATTTTATTTTATAAAAATATAATTGTTTTTTAAAAAATAGTTAAAATTTGTTTTATACTTTTTCGAAATCGAAATTTTTTACCCCGTCTCAAAAAGTTGCCAGCCACTGAACTAGCTTGTCATAACTATCGCACTTTGAATAAAAAAACGTGTGCTATTTTTGTTGCCATTTAAAAATGATTTGGTAAGTGATATAAGTATTTTTCTTTAATTATGTAATATGTTAATTTCATTTTTTTTTTATAATTAATTTACTGAAAGAAGTAAAAATAAACTATATTCAACTTACTGTTAAGTTAACGAAAATGACGAAATTCTTGCATGCGTTTTCAGCGTGCTTTTTTGTAAAACCAAAGCCCTTGCTATAGTAACTATAGCAAGGGCTTTGATTCTACAAAAAAACACACTGAAAACGCTGCCAAGAATTTCGTTTTTTGTATTTTTTTTATTAAAATTTTTCAATAAATTATTAAATATTTACCTGACAACATATTTTTGAATGATATAATACAACTGTTGTATTATATCATTCAAAAATTTGTTGTCAAGTAAATAATTAATAATTTAAGATATAATTTAAGACATAATTTAAGACATCGACTGAGGGTGCTTGATGAATTTCAATATCAAATTTGGATTATTGAGATTTTGTACACTCCCATGTATTTTATCACTAACGACCCGGGTTTTGCCTTTCGGCATCTTCAGGCATTCGAGCGCACGAATGGTCTCGCACGAATACCTGAAGATGCCGAAAGGCGAAACCTGGATCGTTAGTGACAAAATACATGGAAGTGTACAAAATCTCAATAATCCAAATTTCAAATTTAAAAATAATTTATTAAAAAATTTTAAGAAAAAAATGAAGTTAATGGAATAAGAAAATATGTGATTTTATGTACACCGATTACACATTAGTTTATCTAAAAAATGTTTTATTTTTAATTGAGTGATCAATTTGTTCCACAAAGTTTATCGAATTTGAATAATTAATCCATAAAACCGTAATTATGTTTCTATTTGAATAAAAGTTTCTTCCACCATTGATTTTCTCATTAAATTAACTTATCCTTCATGGTGATGATATAAGATTTTTCACCATATTTAGAATATTACCCGTATAGATGTATATGTATTGCATGGTCTAGTTAGGTTATATCTACAAACGGCCATCTGGTGGCCGCTGCACACTAACTGCGGCATGTCCTCCATGTTGCGGCCACGTACATTAATTATTCCATTTAATCTCTGCGTAACACAAATGGATTTGGTCACTACATTTTGTAAAGTGAGAGTAGAAAAAGCGACAAAAATAGTATTGCATGCCACAGAATCAGCGACCATTCACTGTCTATTATTGAGATAATATTGTGTGCGACTAGTTGGTTGTCTCTTTACCACCTGTCATGTAATGAAATGTTTTCCATAATGCATTTGAAGGTCAATTCCTGCTGGAGTAACGTATCCTAGTTAGATCGGCTCCCGATTAGTGAAATCGTACAAATACCGAGACCGTATCTGGGAGCTTTGCATCCTCAGTTCGATCGGTTCGTGATTGGTAAAATCCTGCCGATACCGAACAATCGAAACCATCTCTGCTGTAGCACCTATCCTCAATTAGATCGGTTCCCGATTAGTAAAGCTCTCTTAACTGTACAAAATTACTGATTTCCGTTTAGGAACATGTTCTATACGCGTTTACCTCTAACTTGGTAAGTATATAATTAAATAAGATCTTTTGCTGATCTGGACTTGCAAGCAATAGCGCCCTTTTACAATCAGCTATGAATGGCTCTGAATTATTTGTCGAAAGGCTTAATGAATTTTACTAAGAAAGTTAGGCCTGCCCCTGGGAAAACGTACAATATTTCTTTTTCGCCGTCATTCGATGTCGGTGGTCTAGATCATTTTTAATTACTGTTATGTATTTTTTTTAATCAATTTTAAGATTATTTATTTTAATATTGACTACGCTAATTATTAATATGAGAGTCGTGTGTGTGTGTGTGTGTGAACATAAAATTTGCGCGCCAAGTCTTGGGCAGTTGGTCTTAAGACGAATAAGTAGGTATGCCTGTCATTTCGCGAAAATCGTTAATCATTTTCCGTCGCCTAAAAAATATGAAACGTTGAAATATTTTTATTCTATTTTAATAATTGCACTTGCATATTTTAAATATTCAACACCGCATTGTTTGCATTTTTTCCTAGACTTACTCATACTGCTTTCTGTAAAAAAACAACACAAATTAAAGAAAATAAAACAAATTATCTCTTTGCGAAAAATCGCATTATTATCAAATAAATACCAAAATATAATATTGATAAATAAAACTGTTTTATAAATTAACTTTAACAAAACTATAACTGTGCGTAAATAAATTTAATTTATTATGTCAAGAAGAAATCTTATATATTTAAATATACTTATGTGACGTACAGTATCTTCGTAATAATACAAAAAATGATACTACTTTTTGTTAAAAACTAAAAACATTTGTTGAATGCACTGCACATCATGCACGGACCAGAACTAAATTGTCGATTGGCAGGACTCTTTTACAGTGTCTTTTACAGTGTTATCTTTTACAAGTTATAACATTTAGCGGCGAGAATCCGTTCCTGTTTAAGCCTGCATAAGAAAGACGGCCGCCTGGTTGTAATTACTTGTTTTTTTATGTACTATATTTATATTTTACTCTGGACATAAAAATCGCTACCAAAATATTTATTGCTATTTATTTTACCTTTCATAATAATGAAAATGTGTTACAAATATCATTTACGAGGCAATACATTATACGTCTGAGAGCCACACCGATACCTGAGTTAAAATTTCGGAAATCGCCCTAATCCTTATTTTGTAAACACCATATTAACAGAGTGGCGAATTGTCGAAGGCGTTGCCGCTTTTCAACTTCTTTTAGAAATACCAGTGATTTTACAATTATAATAGTATTGTGGGTTTTGACGGGATGTAATTCGACGAATGGGTAAATATATACAATCATTCCACATTTAGTGACATCTGTTAGCCTCGTAAATGATATTTGTCGCATTTGTATCTTCTATATAAGCGTTAGACACTGTTTACTGTCTCTCAGTTCGAGTCCATTCGTGTGCTCGAATGCCTGAAGATGCCGAAAGGCGAAACCCGGGTCGTTAGTGACAAAATACATGGAAGTGTACAAAATCTCAATAATCCAAATTTAATATTGAAATTCCATCAAGCACCCTCAGTCGATGTCTTAAACTATATAAAATATGTGGGGGGTGAATCAATACAGATGGCAATCCAGATGACATGGCAATACCAGAGCAGAATCATGGACACAGGAAGAAGCCGTACTACCCCTCACACATGGATAGACGACAATACTATTTACTTCACTGGCCGTCGGCCGCACGGGTCCACCCAAGCTTCTGGAAAAGTTAACGGCTGATCTATTCCTAAATTAAATCTCTGTAACTATACAAGCTAGGAACGCGATTCCTAAACATGTTTTCATATAATCCATGTGGCTAAATTTATTGATTTTAAATGCCCAAAAAAATATTAAATCACATGTATACACTTCAACTGACGCAAGTATGGAAGCAAATTAAATTTTAAATGTTCAATTTAACACATGAAATTACACTTAATGACCAATCCCGGGATCCCTGGATTGAGAAATTCTAAATCCAGAAATCCCGAGATGATTAAAAAGGTTCAGGACTTGATGCCCTAATTGCTACACATAGATCGGATGTAGCATCTTTTTTCCATGTCCGCTCCCAACGTGAAGCATATAGTCTCCTAATGGAAGTATCTGCTAACTAGTAGAACTGCTAACTGCTTGTTACTTTTTTTTCGAAGGGATAGAATGATAGACCTAGAACAGGACTAGTGGTTAACTAATCGCTCTCGCTATGCCCCGTGACGATCGGATGGGTGGATGGAGAGAGTATTTAGACATCACACTCAGACTACGAACAGAATCTATAAATGGGTTGAAAGATCAATTTATTAAAATCGTCTGCACCGGGAATTGAACCCGAGACATCCGTAACCGTAACTAACGACGCTACTAACTGCGCCACGGACGCCGATATCTATAATTGTACTATTTTGGCATTTCTGAATGTTTTGTTGGCAGATATCTTTTAAAAGTACATAAACTTCTAATTTTTGTGTTTCTCTAGGCGACAGAGCATGAACTCTATTCAACTATTTTTTATTTTAATATTTGAATTTAAAAAAATATCTGGTATTACAGCTGACAGCCAAAGCGCCAAATATTTTGAAAATTGGAAAATCATGCGAGACAATCTCGATGAGAAAGTCACTCATGTCCAAGATCACAATTTTAAATTGAAAAAAAATCTTAATTTGATATTGACCTTGCTGGGACTTGAACAAGGCCCCACCTGATCGCTATGCCAAAGCTCTTACCACTAGACCACAGAGGCTGGTACACACGAGTAGAAACAACTTTTTTAGACTAATCAGCATATTCATAATTTCAATATTTAATTATATTTGTTTTACGATTGTATTTGATGTGGTTGGCTCTATCAATATTAGCTTTGTATAATATTTAGATTGAAAACAAAATTTGTCATCGAATAAACACATTTCTATAACGAATAGTAATAACAAATATTGATGGAAATTAATAATATTTAATTAAACATTGTACAACACTCTTTATGGAGTATCGATCAATCTCAAATTAAATAACACGCTCTGATATTATATTCATTAGTGCATAGAAATTAATTACATGAACTAATGTATCACTATATTGGATAATACGATGGGACAAACGCAAGGGTCGCACTGGAAAACTATTTGTATTATTATTTTAACCACATTCAACCCTTATGTGAATAATCTCAATATAAGTTGTACTGCGAGAACTAATTATTATTAAGTATTTCAATCTCTCTTTTTAGAGACAACATTGAGGGATATTAGGTAATGAAGACTTATAAACATCCATCCATTTCAATACCCCGTTCTGCAAACACGAACCCATGGACACCGCAACGGAAGAGGATGACGTTAGTCTAGAATTCTTTCACTTTTACACATTTTTATTCAATGAGCGTTTAACACTATCTCAGCTGCTCTCCGTTGTGAACGTCCATCTTATAGAACCAATATATTAATAGGGTGGTTGAAAGGAGTATTGTCAGCTATTTTACTGTTTTTCAAAGACAACAGAGCGAACAGCATAACCCATACTAATATTTATCTTGAAATAAGTTTTACAGTGAAAAAACTACAATAAAATTACGTATTTAATTCAAGTGAAATCATTGCAAAATCCACCATTAGAATTGACATATTTAAAAAAATCAAAGCCAAAGCAATTATATGGCACACCTGGTTTTTTTTGTTAAGTTTAAGTTTTATTAGGGTCCATAACTGAAAATGCAGAGCGTTAATAACAATGATTCCTAAAAATCGGCCCGACTCTTGTCGTGAAGAGTGCTCGGCCAATCTCCGGCAGACACGTTCGTTGGACGAGTCCATTTTTGACGGAAAGGGGTGGCTTCAACGGTGCGGGAGTCTTTTTTGATTTTATGTTTTAGAAGTCGTTTGCCAGCCTTCGAACCGGGCGAGCCGCTGGCCGTGGCCGGCACCGGTAACGTATTGGATTATTTGTGTTGTTTTTGAAATTGGACTTAATTTAAAATCGTTTGTCGTGTCACTTGCATTATAACTTAAAATAAATTCATGTGTTAAGTAAATGTAAATGTATACTCAATTTTATGTGTTAGTATTAGTTTTGTATATTTTAAACCACTGCATCTTCGATTAAAATAAATAAGAGTTGAACCGGATTTGAAATGGTGTTTGTTTGAGATCCCAGACCTTCCAGGTCGTCGATAACCGACCATTCGCCTCTCTTCGATTCAGGTCTTCTCATATAATACCTATGAGACAGATGAAAATATTCTATGACGTCTGACACAATTACCGAAAATGTGTGATGTCTCTTATTTCATGTTTTACTTAGATTCTTCTTCGCGGCGCGAAATACTTTTCAAAATATATTTACATAAAAAATTATTGAGGTCTGTATTAAGTTTAAAATTACTATACGAAAATTTTTTTTATTAGAATTGAATACTTATATTTACTGAATAAGCATAATCTGAAAAAATCTTAAATGAGTCAGTATCTTTCAATAATATATGTGGGAAAGGGATTTAAAGACTTTGTCTCAACCCACCGTAGAAATAAAAGTATCCAAACTGAGAGTCCGAATCGCAGGTTTCTCATTGTTTCAGTAGGTAGATGTAGACATAGGAAGAAAAAAAAACAAATAGAATTATAAAGTAGGGTATCAATTTTACCTTCGCTTCGAAAAAATTTCCACAAAGTAACCGCCGAGTCTATCGAAGATTGCTTATTATTTATCAAACAATAATTACAATAGCGTTTGTACACCGTGACGATTCGACCTTTTCATCAAAATCACATATATCGACAGATTCATGATTGTGTTTTCATTTCTTCAGTAATCGTGTTCCTAATTTTTATTAATACATATATTTTAATTCAGTATAGAGCGGCCGTCATCATGTGTGATGGACGACCAGTATTATTGTCTTTTTCTGCTGACGATATTGCGCGTTCTGTCCGTGTCTATGCTTCTGCACCAGAATTTCTATCTCGTCTGAGTTACCATCTATATTGATTCGTCCCCTACATTTCTATAAGCACGAGCCTTTTGAAAAAAAAATGATAGCTTTGTTATTTATTCCACTGGTTCTGCAAAATAAGGTGTGACTCGTGTTTTGTATTCCTGAGAAACATCTTCAGATTCTTTCAGATGTGTGGGTCTTTCTGGGAGCTGGAAGGGGGCAGATACCAAAAATAACAATATTATCGATTGCATGTGGGAGGAAATGTAATTTTAATCACAGTTAAAAAATTATCACTGTTTTTGTTTCCCCTCGAGGGCCGCGACTCGGTTTCGCTACAAACTTCCACAAAGTCTGCCTAACTAAACTGATGGCTCGACAGTTTAACACAGCGCTTATTATTTGTAGCGAGCCTTCTTAGTGGAAATACTTATCTTGTTAATAGCATGGATACAGTTAGTTAAACACGTCTGTCAGTGTTACGGTGTAATGGGCTTACTTCAGCATCTCGCGCGAGCAACCTTAAGGGGTTAGCGCTAACTATTTGTTTCCGCCGTACGCAAAGGGTTAAATTAATATCCCCGGCTAATTAATGTTAATATTCATATTACGTGATCCGTAATTGGAAAGATTTCTTCTAATGTACAACGAATATTATCTACTACATGTTATAATTTAAGACATCGACTGAGGGTGCTTGATGGAATTTCAATATCAAATTTGGATTATTGAGATTTTGTACACTTCCATGTATTTTGTCACTAACGACCCGGGTTTCGCCTTTCGGCATCTTCAGGCATTCGAGCACACGAATGGACTCGATCGTGTGCTCGAATGTCTGAAGATGCTGAAAGGCGAAACCCGGGTCGTTAGTGACAAAATACATGGAAGTGTACAAAATCTCAATAATCCAAATTTACTACATGTTAGTTTGGAAAGCGATGATTTATTTAATACAGTGCTTCCTATAATGGACTAATCACTTTTAAGGTGTTAACTGTCAATTCTTGGTGGAAAGACATTATATTTTAAAAAATAAAACACAATTCATTTGTACTACATCCACATATTTATAATTATCAGGACCGGTTTCGCTCATCACGAACATTATCAACTGAACATTATCAGTTGATAATGCTCGTGATGAGCGAAACCGGTCCTGATCATTATAAATATGTGGATGTAGTACAAATGAATTGTGTTTTAATTTTTAAAATATAATGGACTAAGTTTGATAGCGCTATCTGAGTTTCATCATTA
Organism: Himalopsyche phryganea; assembly: GCA_022494535.1. Taxonomy (NCBI): domain Eukaryota; kingdom Metazoa; phylum Arthropoda; class Insecta; order Trichoptera; family Rhyacophilidae; genus Himalopsyche; species Himalopsyche phryganea. The sequence continues at coordinate 608,440 of JAGVSL010000139.1, forward strand.
TATTATCTACTAATCTTTACTACCTAGCTTAGTCTGGGATAGAGCACGCTATTATTTAGACGTTGGCGTTATTTAGGTGCAGGCTAATGTTGAAAGTTGAGAATATCACCATGGGCCATATTTTATGTCAGTGCTTCGCAAACTTTTTCATTCCACAAGCCAACAAATTTGCAAGAAATACGCCACGGCTCCCTACCCCGAAAGTATAATTAATTTAGTTATCAAAAGCTTTATTTGACATTATATATAAATATATATTATATGTACACCTGCATTGTACAATCGTTTCATGACATTGTTTTATAAAATCACGGATAATGTGTTCTTTTATAACAAATATATACACATGTAAAAGGAAAAATCCATAAATAAATACTTGTAGCTCTACTGGAACAGAAGCAGAAGCTCTACCCGACCACTTGTTCGGGAAGCAATGCCTTGTGTAAAAGTCTATCAATTAATTGTAATTTTGAAAGTTGAAAATATCACCATGGACCCCAACTCATGTAACACCCACAAAATATGGTCCACCAATCAATAATAATGATACATATTGAAATGTTGAAAGTTGAAAGATGAAAATATCCACTGCATCTGGCTTAAAAAATGAATGTTTTTTATTTGATGAAGTCAACGTTTGGCAGTAACACGTCACCTTCAATCATAAAATAGCTTTTATTAAGTTTTAAATTAACCTCTGTTTTAAGACAAAAACGGAGTCAAAAATAATATTTTTTCTTTATTATTGGTTCAACTATTGCCAGGGGAATGTGTAATAATGTTCGTTTCCGAAGTTCGTCTTAACGGTCCTTCCAATTCGTGGTTCGTTCGCGGCTGTCGATCATTAAAAAGATAAAGTCTTTTAGATTCGTTTAATTTAAACAACGGAAATTATTATACACTTTTAAGGTGTTAATTAAATGTCAATCCTTGGTTGAAAGGTATAACTTTTAATGTGGCTTAATTTCTGATTATAGATTGGTAGTTATCTATTTTTAAGAGGTATTTAATAACTTAATTATACTTAGATTTTATTTATAAAATAAATACAAATACTTATCATAGTTCTTAAACCAACTGTTTTATATAGCTAGTAGTTATTAAAACTCAAGTTCATATAAATAGTCTTGTTAAGATTTATATTTCATCAGTTAATAATGCTCGTGATGATTAAAAGTGGTCCTGATCATTATGAAACAAATGTGGAAGCAGTACAATTCAAATTGCAGAAAAGGAGAAAAAACAGATTATCTTGTAAATAATACAAAAGGTAAGATTTAGTCATTGTATGAAGTAATAAATAATTATAATGCTCGGGACATCTTTTATTATAAATTTGAAGCAGAAAATAATAAACTGCCCTATTTCGACACAAGTATATATATATGATATAATAATGATTACAATAGGTATGATAAACTTGCTTACTTGATCTTCTGTATCTACTTTTACTTTCCTATCCATTGATTTTATGGGTAGCTTAAAAGGACTAGGCGTATTTGTAGCTTTTTTATTGTAACCGAGAGCGTATCATGCCTAAATGCTTAAGGTTGGTGGCTTACACTCAAATGCGCTGGCAAGTCAAAATTGGACAATACATCTCAAAAATATATTATTACTTACTCCCGGTGTGGGACAGATAATCTCTAAAAAGTATTTTTATGACTTAAAAATAACTCACATTTTAAATTTACATTAAATGATGTTTCCAACCTTTAGTGGAATTTATAATTGCAACAGATCCATCTGTTTTGAAGCAGTCAGTGTAAAGCAGAACTTTTCGAATTAATAACATAGGGTATTGAAGCTTCTCGAATAGGGGATATGGCGTCTGAAAAGCTATTAACGGTTCCGGTGTGTTGTGTTATGAGCGTCGCGACGACTCAGGTGCAGTGTTGCAAGTAAACCTGCCAGTAATTAATCAACCGTGAAGTAACAAACAATATTGCTGCTATAATTACCTTGCAACTACACTGCGGTCAGAAAACATAAATATCATAATCTATAAAAAAAACAAAACGTTAAGTTTAATTAATAGTTTTGAAAGCCCACCCCCTATCCTCTCTTCAGAGAGGTTAACGAAAGAAGGATAGCAGACAGTTCTGGGTAAACACTTTTTGTCAGACAGAAAGGAAGTGGGCAAGGTAAAATTAAATAAATGTTCCTTCCAATCCACCGTATATGCAAAATTTGAACCCTATCCTTTTTTTGTCACCGCCTCTGAAGAGAAAGTTTGAAGAACTAACTTTATTAAATATTTCAATTATTTCAAAATATTTCAAATATTATTAAATATTTCAGCTTCGTTAAAGCACATTAAAAATAAGCATTACTTATATAATTTATATTAAGAGGAATTAGCAGTTTTTTTTTCATTTCCCGAAAATCGTTTCCCGTCCCTAAAAAATATGTTATGTTGACAATTTTTTTTCTTTTGATAATTGCACTCTCACAGTATTAGTTTAGACTATTTTTACTAGTTTATACTTTTATTTAAACGGAAATAGTAAAGTTTTCAAGCCTGTCTAGCACAGAAATGACACCTGTTTTTCAGATATGCTTTTACTTACTTTCCACCATGACTAGAGAAAGGTTTATTGTAGGTTATTGAGATTTGATGTCTGAGACAAAATCGTAGACAAAATATTTTTAGGAAAGTGATCGTTACAGAATTTACAATTTATTGAATATAACGATTCTATAAAGTGACACACTCTGGTTTTTTTTGTTAAGCTTAAGTTTTATTAGGGTCCATAACTGAAAGCGCCCAGCGTTAATGGCCATGATCCGGGGTATTCCAACCGATTGCTGTCGTTGAACGCCATCTGTTCTAATCGCCGAAGGCCTATGGAAATTAGAAAGTGTCCGGGCGGGTCCATTTTTGACAAAATGGGGAGCACCTAGAGTGACTGAAATTTTATTTTTGGTGACAGTTGGCTGTCGGGGCCCTTGGTCTAAGGAGCCGGTCTGTATCGCAAAAAAATATAAATTGTTTTTGTTTGTTTTGAAATTGGACGTAATTTAAAACCGTTGTCGTGTCACTTGCATTGTAACTTAAAAGTAAATTTATCTGTTAAGTTAATGTAAATGTAGGTTCAATTTTATGTGTTAGGAATATTATTTTTGTGTATGTTAAACCACTGCATCTTCGATTAAAAATAAATAAGTGTTGAACCGGATTTGAAACGGTCTTTATTTGAGATCCCAGCCCTTCCAGGGCGTCGATAACCAGCCATCCGCCTCTCTTCGATTCGGGTCTTATCAAAAGATGTTTGAAATGTACCAAAGAGTTCGTTTTCTCATACTTTTTCTGACTGATATTTAAAGTAAAAGTATAATGAATATATTTTTTAAAAATAGAGCAACAGGATATTCTATTATAACAAAAAAAAATAAACAAAATAATAAGAGTAATAAATAGTAACCATTTTTGGGGATATGTTTTTATTACCTTCCATCGTGATTAAGTCGGTGTTTTTCGTCTGCTTCGACACTACGCTCGATATGTACTTAGTCGATGTCTTAAATTAAAAAGGTTTTTCTGTATGTCAAAGAGTCACCAAGTTTCAGTAAATTTCATATTATTTAAATATACCACATAATATATAAAACTAAATGGAAAATATAAATATATTTTTTCATGGTAGACAGTGCTACGAACACCTTGCGATTTCACGTATGCGCACATATTAATAAAGGAATTCTCTTACAAAGGCGAGAGAGACTCTAGTAATAATTTACCACTATATACGAGAGTTGAGATCCGCGTGTCTACGACTTTGCGATAAATGCGATCTACGAGCTACGACATACACTTGTTACTCCGCCAACTGACGCGAATTAATGATTGTGTTTGGGAATGCATTAATTTTTCTGTCACGCCATCTGAACGTAGCACCCGATGACATTTTTGATGTTGCTTTAAATTAATAAATTTAGTTTTAAATTAAACATTGTTGAAATGAAATCATAATGTCAACTAAATCGTTGTTGTATAAGAAAAACGTTTCACAATTCCTAAAACACGTCAACTTAGCTAATCTGTTTTTATCATAACATAATTATGCCTGTTTAGATGAAGATTACCAAACAATGCTTGACTTTTAATGTGTTAACTGTCAATTTTTGTATGAAATCATTATATTTTTAAAAATAAAAAACAATTTTCATGTATTTCGTCACTAATGATACGAGTTTCAGCTTTCGGCATCTTCAGGCATACGAGTACACGAATGAACTGGAACTGATATTTAGTAAATAATTTGTATATTTTAAGATAAATTAAAAAAAATATTATCACAAAGTCTATATTTGAGCATTTCAAAATTTGTATTGAAATTCCACCAAGCACCCTCAGTCGATATATTAAATTAAAACACAATTTGTTTTGATTTTAATTTTTTTTATAATGACCAGTACCGATCTCATTCGCGAATTCTATTAATAAATATTTATTAATTATTTTTAAACTTATTTTGTTCTCTTACATAATCGACTTTTAATTAAGTTTGTTTTTTGAAATTTCGTACATTTCCATTTATTTTGTCAATAAAAACCCGGGATTCGCTTTTCAGCATCTCCAGATATTCGAGCACATGAATGAACTTGAACTGACTCGAATGCCGCGAACCGAAACCCGGGTTGTAAGTGACAAAATACATGGAAATTAATAAAACATCAAGAATCTAAATTTGATATTGAAATTCCATCGAGCACCCTCAGTCGATATCTTAAATTAATAGTTATTAATTTGAAACAGATCCTTAAAATTTTAATTGTAAAGTATTTAATTTCATTTATTTGTAATTTGTATGATTATCTGTAAATCCTTACCATCATAGAACAAAATATCTAAGTATTCAGTTATACATAATGTTCGTTGATAGCTATTTCGGCTTCACGCCATCCTTAGAGTTCTTGAACCAATTTTTGTTTTATATACCCGGTAAACTTGCTAAGATTCATCGGTTGATAATGCTTGCGACGGTCGAAACTGGTCCACATGATGTAGATGTGATGTTGAAGTAGTACAAAACATAATTTTTTTTTTTAATAATTGTTGATTCATTATCACTTTTAAAGTTTTAAATATGTTTTATATTAATTGATATGATATTTGCTAATATCATAATTATTACGCCTGACTTCTGACGCATGTCGCATATCTTAAAGTCATATTATGAAGATCGAACATCGTTTACGATTTCGAAGTATTTTTTATCTTTCTACTAGACCGAGTTTAAAATCGTGAACTAAAATTAGGCCATCTTTTTTTTTCCCTAGAACATGTTCTTTTGTCAGTCATGTGAAACGCTAGTAGCAAAGACTGTTTGGTTCAACATTGTTTTTTCACAATACTGTTTATTTTCTTATGATTTCTCAAATATATTGTACATTTGCGACAACCGTAACGCCACTAACAATAAACCAAGCCAATTATTTATTTGAAAATGATCATTATTTTAATAAAAAAGTAATAACGGGTTATAGGCGGTCGTTTGGCGCAGTTGGTAGCGTCGTTGGCTACGGCTACGGATATCTCGGGTTCAATTTCCAGTGCGGCGTAGCGAGAGCGATTAGCTAACCACTAGTTTGATAGCCCTATCCTTCAATCCCGATTTCGAAAAATGAGAGGTTGAGCAACTTCGTTAATTGAACTTAACACATTAAACCCCTTGTTTCACCTTTTCTTTTTTTTTAACACTTATTTTAAACATAACCTACTGCACACTAGAGTGCATGCAACCAAGTCTTGAGGAATTTCTCCTCGGACATTCTGGCAAACATTTTAAACACGCATAACGTTCTATCCGGAACACACTCTGTAAGAGTGTGAAGCCGTAACGTTGAGTACCCTAGGGCATTTAAAAAAACTGAATAACAAGCAGTTCTCGTAGAAAAATTCTGTTAAGTTACCTCCATTAGGAAACCATATGCTCCACATTGGGAGCGGACATGGAATAATAATAAAAAAAAATTTAACGTGTAGAGTTTGTATAAATTAATCAACAGTAAACGATTATTAGTAAATAACATTTTAAATAGAACAGGTGGCTCACCACTATTGAATTTATTTCCGTTGGTATTTTCACCTCCACACACTAGTAATTAATAGTGTTACAGTAATTAGTACTAATACAGTTTGTGTCTTACCCCCTACCCACATCCCAGTAGAAAGAAATAAGCCCACCACACCCTTCATTTTTAAGTTGAGGATTGGAATCATTATTTAATTCAGAAATAAGTAACCTTGCGATATAGTTTATCGGAAGATGCTTCTTAACGAAGCGAAACACGCTTCACATTTAGTGACACACAATTTTAGTTGTATATATAAAAAAGCCAAGTGTTAGTGAAAAGGCCCTGTAGCCAAATGGAATGCAAAAAAAAAACAATTCGTATTCATATTTGGTCACAACTAAAGCTGTAAAAATAATTTGGAATGATTAGGTATTCTATTTCAAAGATAGGCATTCAGTTTCCCGCAACAAATAAAATACAAATATGTTTTAACGCATATCAAACGTAAGTAATAAGCAAACAATTTGGAGTTGAACCAATCCCAAGAAATTAATAATCATCGATGAAATTTGATTTAAATTTCCACGTCGACCGTTGTGGTTATTAAAATATCAAAAACAAATTTTCACTACCAAAATTAAAACATTTTAATAAATAAAATCTGTCCTGGAAAACACCGCCGATAAAAAAACATACAATGAGAAGTTCATAAAATGGAGAATTTTAATAAATATGGATTTGGTCTTTTAATATTTTACACTGTCATCTGACACAAGTATGTATATTGTGTTGATATAATATCACATGTAAATGTCCCAACCAAAACCACACAGCGGGTCAATCAAATCAATCATCGAACAATGGAAAACTCACCCTTAACCCCTGCCCCTTAGCCCAGCATGGGTTCGAATCCCTCCCCTCATCCGGCTTGATGTCATCGCCAATTAACATTTCGGATGATGACGTCATGACGCCGCGACGATAGCGACTGATTTAACGTTTCCATATGTAGGGAGGGTGAACTATTAAGAGGGGGTGGATCTCCCTTGGCGGGATTCACAGGTCAGAATCAATTCTAAGGTTAGAAGTTGGTTTAATTAATATGATATACGCACTTGAATAATTTTTTCCTTGACTGACAATCAAGTATCCGAGATTTTTTGATTTACGAGCTCGTTAATGAAAGATACATTATTTGTTTTTCGATTTTTTGCAGCTCATTCACAGCATTATTATTTATTAAATCATTGAAGGCCTAGAATTACCAGAGGTCTCCACGCGCCTGGCCTTGGCCCTTGGGTCTCTACCCGATCCGGCCCGTGGGTTCGGTCAATTGGGCTAGAGACAACTGAAAATTGGTTAATTAATTTATTCTTCAGATAAATATTTCGGACTATGTTTGGTTCATGAGTACTATTGATAACAAAATTTTAATAACTAAAATAATTTATTACTTTTTGAATAACATTGTAAACAATAAATCTTTTAAATTTGGATTATTGAGATTTTGTACACTTCCATGTATTTTGTCACTAACGACCCGGGTTTCGCCTTTCGGCATCTTCAGGCATTCGAGCACACGAATGGACTCGATATATTAACTCGACTATTATGGACTCGATATTAAATACATGGAAGTGTACAAAATCTCAATAATCCAAATTTAATATTGAAATTCCATCAAGCACCCTCAGTCGATGTCTTAAATAAATCTTTTGTTTGAAATGTATGACGGCATCATTAAATATTGGAATCTAATTGATGCAAAGTCTGAAACAATGCATTGTTTATTCAGGAATCACCGTTAGTAAGTTATAATATTCGTTTGCACATAAATAATGGTGAATATTATTCAGTTTGTGCTTTTTATTAGTTTTAGATAGTTGACAGCACGGTGCTTCAGAAAATTTACTGTTAAAAAATACGATAGATTTGTTAAAAGTGAGTTTTATCGATATAAAGAAAATGTTGAAAGTGGTGACTGTAGGAAATCATTTCGTAAAACGATGCTGGGTAGGTACGTTCAATGTGTTATATGTCAATCAATTTTATGGTACTGTATTTTTTTGAAATAATCGTGTTTTTTTCGGGACCAGAAATATAAATTTGTGCTTCGGGTCGGATTGCGCAGGGTCGGGCATTAAGTGAACGGGATTGAACCGGGTAATTTCATCAAATTTTGACCAGTGCAGACCTCTATTATTTACACATAGTATGAATATTTTTATTCAATTATCGTTCTTTGCCCAACACCAGGCTTTTTTGTAATGTAACGCGGGTGAATGGCGTCCTGGCACCTTTTGTTCCCGGTATTTTTAATGTTTCAAAAGCAATTAGACGAAACAATGTTCGCGCTTACATAATGACAATCCATATTTATATAATTCTTCAAAATGATAAAATAATATGGTATTGTTACGAACCGAATGAAATATGGATGGATTTGACATTGGCGTCCCCATGTGGCGACAAGTGAAAAGCGCACGTTCCCATTGATTGGTCACTTACTCGTGGTATGTCTAAAATAAAAAAAAAATATGAATTGTATTTAATTTTTTATGCGCTTCGTGGCATAAGAAAAGCTGCTTTAAATTTCGATATTTGAAGATAATTTTCATTAGTAAAAAGCTTGACAAGATGGGAGTTCTGGCATTTTTTTTTAAAAAAAGCCCTGTTCGTTCAACACTCATAGATATATATTTTTAATGATGATATCTTACAAGTCGAATTCACTATAAATAGAAACATGATATTATGCAAAGTTATACTTTATTAACAGTTAGACTAGAAAGTTATCCAACAATGAGATAGCGCTTTCTCAATACGCTTTAATAATATCATGTGGCTTCGTTGTCAATTGATTGAGAATTGTAACTGATTGAAGAAACCATTCAGTATTCATTAATCAACCTCATAATAGAGTTGATGTCAGAAACCTTATGCATTACAAAAATAAAAGCAAACAGATAAATATATCTTCATTGTTCTGGAAGAAACCACTACATCGAAAAAATACCATTAGTTAGTTTTCACTTATAAGGTGTTAACTGTCAATTCTTGGTGGAAAGACATTATATTTAAAAAAATAAAACACAATTCAATTGTACTACTTCCACATATTTATAATGATCAGGACCGGTTTCGCTCGTCACGAGCATTATCAATTGATAAAAGTACACACATAACAGGCTTATTTATATAAACTAAAAAAATGGAATTGGAATACCTTCATTTTCATCTACAGTTGATAATGCTCGTGATGAGCGAAACCGGTCCTGATCATTATAAATATGTGAAAGTAGCACAAATGAATTGTGTTTTATTTTTTAAAATATTAGTTAGTTATACCAAAATGTTAGTTTTAGGAACTCTACCGTATGAAAGAACACATTTATTTTTATTAAATAAGTCGATAAACTTCATACGCGCCCAAGTCACACTAACAGAATTTTGAATAACAAACATTTTTAGTTTATAACGATTTTTCTTGGGCTAATATAAAAAAAAGTGTTTAAATATAGCAGAAAGTGTCTAACCCACTGCAAAAGGACACGATCTGTTAAAAAAAAAGGTTGGATTTTATTTTTTTGTAATACGTAAATACTTTTATAAACAATTTTTTGAGTTATATTTTAAATAAAACTGGTTTTTAATATGGACTTTGGCACTTTTGTTTTGACTTAATTATGCTTTTACTTATAAAACAGTTTCGTAAAAAAAACTCAACCAAAAAGCTATACTTAATAGCATTTCAAACATTTTAAAATCTTTAAGTACTCAAAATTAGTAACTAGTATTTTTCAGTTAGTGTCTTCTTCCATAACAACAATGATATGAGCAATAGGATAACATCAAAGTATTCAGTTCTACAAAATTTTATTAGTTAGTTGATAGTTATTTTGGCTTCGCGCCATCGTGAGCGTAATTACGCATAATCAATCAAATTTCTTTGCACTAACTTTAACGATTGATTAACAATACCATTTATATTAATTATCCAAAACGACAATTAGTTAATTAAAAATTTAAATTTAAAATAACAATTATGTTATTGGAGTAAGTGAGATGACATAATACTGTCTAGCTCTTCTAAAATGGTATAAAAAAGCAAAGCTAAAGTAAGCATAGTTCTGACGATGGTTAAAAGCTATTGAGTATAATGAAGTTGTACCAAGTAAATGCCAATTCAATCAATATCTGGAGAATCGATATCTGGAGAAACACTTAACACTTAAAGAAAGCAGAGGCAACGGACAGTCATAGAAACCGGACTTCCTCACACTCTGAAACAGTTCAGAACAAATTTTGGCGGCAGATCTATTCCAAATTGTTGAATTATCTGTAATTACACAAGACGAATAAAAGATATATAAACGATTATAACATATACAAAATAATAATAAATGGCTTTAAATGCAACGCTTGTAGTAATGCTTTTAATTCTTGTAGTATGATTTAAAACGCAAAACGCAATTTCAAAAAGTTCGAAATTTCTTTTGCGGTTATAGAAACTCATACTAAGTGCAAGTCGCAGAAAAAAAAATAATTAAGGCATACTTACCGGCATAACTTTTCATACACCGCACCGCTTAAGGCTCACATGGTGCTTAAACATTTAAACATCTCCACCCATAAACTTAACTTTATGTCCCCTTTCAAAGTATCTAATGACCCGCGAAATGTAGCATTTAAAAGTAAGCTTTGAAAAAATATGAAAAAACTCTCTTGCGAAAAAGCCCTGTTTGAAAGCTCGCCGAAGGAAAATAAACGACGAACATTCTCATTAACTTTTTGAAAGCATTGAATAAAAACTTGTAATGAATGCGTTTATTTAAAGCTCGTTAAAAATTATTCGTTGACCATGTTGTGAGTAAACTATTGAATGACAAATCCATCCAAAACATTTTTCTTTAAGTAAATTTTGTAAACCTCTCTTGAAAAACTTCAATTATATTTTTTTTTATAAAAACTCAAATATAAATGAAATTACATTATTATTAAAATCTTTATATGATGTTTTCAAGAATATTAATTAAACAGACCACTAATAGAAATAGATTGTACATTGTCACTACTGTGTCAATCGGTCTTCAAAATGAAAGGTCAATTCAGCAAAACAATGATTATTTCTGGAAAATTGGCCAACAATTTCTGCTCTTAAAAATGGAAAATGTACTTTTTTATCATGTTTTAAAATTTTTACGTGTTTTCGTAAAGTTTAAATAATATACTTTGCATATAAAATCTCTCAAAAATCAAATAGTAAGAAGCAGCTTTTTCTCAAAACGATAGTCTAATTGTATCTTTTAGTCTTAAAGCCAAAGTAGAGAGAGATTGAAAGTAGACTACAGTAAACTGGCGTCTTCTTTCTATTGTGATTTTTAAATAATTTAAACAATTGTTAATAATTAATAGACCTGCAATACCATTTCATATGAGGGTCACTGTATTTGATAAGGTAGCGAAATTTTATATTTGTCAGTGTCGGAAGAAGAAACATATTTATATTTAAGATTCGTTTTATTTAGTATAGAGTAATTTTTGATTCCAACAATATATAAACAATATTTAGTCTGTATTTATATTACAAAAACGTTTCATGGAAATCGAAACTGTCGAGTTCAACCCGACACTCCCGACAAACAGGAGACCGAACTCAATCGGCTCCCTGTAATACCGGGGCGGTATTACTCCGCGTGTGCAGCCTTTATTGAAGGTGCAGCTGCTGTGGCACCTAAAGCTTGGATTGTCAGCTCTTCACTGTCCAGGAAGAGCTCCCGATCCTACATATTGTTGATACACATTGTTGCACAATTGTCTTCACATACACTATTGTTTTTATATACAGTATCACTATTCACAATTCGGGCGCCACTGGGTGTTTTTAATGAATACAGAACCGAACGCTACCTTGTAAGCAAGCATGATATCTCAAGGGGTGAAGTCCTGAGGTATTTAAGCATCAATGTCTATTATAACTTTGGTTGACAATTAAGACGACCTGTTTTATCCGATCTTGAAAACATCGAAACAGAGCTAGAGGAAAGGGGTTGGGAAAGTCGCGTTCAATTTGTACGTCGTTTCATGGAGAGATTATATGAACATTGACAGAATATTTGAAGATCTGAATAAAGATATCAAACACGTCCTGGATAACAGGACGCTTATATTGTGTTGAAGTAAAGCATATAATAATCGGGGAAGATTCTTTCGTACTTTGGTAACATCGTTTTAAGAATAACGTCGACATGCATGAAAGTGGGGATGGACGACGATTGGTGGAAAGTGGAAGGCCTAATTATAAGCAAAAACGAAGTCTGCATTTAGGATGTGTTAATGTTGTAATGATGAAAAAGACTTGCGTAAAAAATTAGTCTACTAAGAAACAGTAAACAATGGAGCATAAAGTTATAGTTTTTGTTTACAACTTCATTTGAACACTTCATTATTTCTTAACAAATTCAACGATTAGTGTTTTATACTTCTAAAAGAAAGTCTTAACTTAAGAGCTTTTAAGCTCGCATATCAAAACGCGAAACAAGTGAACTTTTAATTGTGTTTAAAAAAATTTATCAACTCTTCTAACTGCTCGCCCATCATGACGACCTCTTCATTTTCTCCCTTTTCTTTTTCGTCGTCTTCCGGTACTTTGGTTTGCAACAGTAGTTCAATTAACCAGTTTAATTTTATTAGAGTCAAACTTGAAAACCGGTCTTGTATATTTTTTGTGATAAATTACATAGTGTGTATCCAGTGATATGCAACTCTAAATCGAGCCGCATTAAATGTGTAAATGTGGATTTTGTATATGAATCGTCACCAAACATTAGTATATGAAGCCTTTCACCCATTTTCTATCAAAACTGTAGAAAAAGGAAGAAGAGATACATATCACTGTAACCGAGTGGTACCGCTGTATAACTTTCATTTCACTCGTTTGTGCACTTTAATACGTTGATTTTTCAATCAATTTAATTCATTCATAAGTCGAGCAAATCGACTCCTAATGGAGATATCTCAAAAGAAGTTTTTTCTACAAAAACTGCTTGATACTCAGTTGCTCAACCTCTTTTTTCGAAGAGAGTAGGGATAGAAGGATAAGGATAAGACGGTAGTGCTAGTGGTAAGATAATCGCTCTCGCTACGGCCTGTTTTTAGGATCGGATCACAAACATCCATGCCTACGAACAGAAATTCATAAACCGATTTAAAAATCAATTTATAAAACATTCCGTACCGGGATTTGAACTTGCAACATCCGTAACCTTCCCCGACGACGTTGACCACTGCATCACGGACCCAACAAATGTAATATATATTAATTGATGATTTGAATAATGATATTTAATTTTTTTCGCTGTGTCAATACAAAAGGTACACACGTAATAGGGTAGCGTTCATAGCGATGTCTTCAATTACTGTAAATACGAGATACCATTTCGCTCGTACCACATTTTCCATGCGGTTTTGTGCGGTTTTCGCTCACCACATTAACAATCAATATTCTATTATGTTTTAAAAGTTAGGAAACATTGACGTAATGATCCACTATGGGTAAGTAAAACAGCGATAGAAAATTCACAAGGCTCAGAACAATGGTTGTCAGTCAAGGCTTTATAGACAATTAAAAAGATCTACAAGGAATATTAATTTTACTACACTTTGAAGCTAACTTTTTTCTTTTCCTCAAAACTTTCAGATAAGCGAGGAAAGAACTTTATACTCACGTCAAAGTTGCGCTTCAGAAAAATCTTTTCGTTTACAAGACAAGACTATCTCTTGAAATGAAAAATTCCTTTCTGCCGTTTAGACGTAGGTAATTAAAGATGTTTGTATCATATTGAACTTGTTTCTTGTACATTTTTTTCATTCAAGACAACTTCTATATTAATAATGTTTATGAATGGTATTTCAATTTAATAAGTCTGTATTGAATTTAATATATTATAATAGTTTACTTCATAAGTTTTATTGAAAAACTTTGTACGATTACAGTGTTAAAGCGCATTAGGGCATTAGGGTATCCAATCCCGGAACCTTTTTATGATCCCGGAATTTTAGGATTCAGAAATTCTATTAACCCAGTGCGTGCCGTTTTTACACTAATTTATTTTCAGTCTAGTGATCTGTTAAAACGATCACTATGGCTAAAAATAGATCAATTTCAACAGTAAAAAATATAGAATTATATGAAATATATATTAGCTATCCCAAATACATCAAGGAGTGAACTAAACTCGTCGCATTCTTGCTAAAATAAATCTAAGAAAATGAAGACGCTCAAAAATATTTAATTTACGACTTTGCAAGCAAAATGGCTGCGGCCAGTCTTCATATACACCACCAGCACCCACACAAGCAAGCGCATTACTGCATAAGTATTATAATACATAGGGCTTGCGACTAACCCTGCGTATCGGCAGTTCAAAGCTGAAATTCTAATGACTGAATATCGAGGGCTCTTTTCAAAAATATATTTCCTTGTGTTTTACTTAAGATTTTCATGATTTCTTACATAATTTCTCTAGCTTAAGGCTTGAACTATTTTTTAAAGCATAATCTATAAGTGTTTCTTTCTAGTCTGGCCAGAAATATGAGATAAAGTATTAGGCATGTAAACATGCCCAGCGCGTTCATCGAGTTGACATTTTTCAAAATTATTTACCGACTATAATAGCGCCTAACGACTGTTTAAATATAATATAAAGAAATAACGAGCGTGATGATAAATTTTATAATAACAATTTTGAGATTTTTTTGTTAAAAGACGAATATTTTAAATTTTCCTGTAGTTCCATATTTTTTAAATATATTCGTTATAATTCTACATTAAATATCAGTCAGAAAAAGTGCAAGAAAACGAACTCTTTGGTACATTTCAAAAATATTTATAGAATTATTATATTCAGTAAATTGTAAATTCCGTCTGTATCACTTTCTTAAAAATACTTTGTTCTACGAGTTTGTCTCAGACATCGAATTTCGATAACTCTAACTTTTAATCTAGTCACAGCGTAAAGCAAATAAAAGATTATCGGTAAAACAGGTGTCAACTTGGAAATTAGACAGTCATTCACAAAAAAAAAGAGAAAAGATTTAAATAAAAACGAAATTTCATTGCATTATTAACTAAGGTTTTACGAGGAGCTATCTAAAAAGAGAACGTGTTCTTTAATTCGACTTTAAAATATTGCACTCCATTCATTTAATTAAGACTCTCAGCTACGGCCAAAATCAGGTAAAACCAACACCTGTGCGCGGCCCATGTTTGAAGAAATATCATTTTTGTTAAGCGTTTACTAAAAGTGTTATAACTATAGAAATAGTAAATGAAATCAAATGAAACTTTTTGGAATTGGTTAAAACATTTTAATATTTATTTTTTGTATGGTAAAATTGCCAACATTTCTCTTTGTGAAGAGCCACACAACAATGTTTACACGTGTACCTAGTCTCACTCCTTTTCTTGTGCTTATTTTTAGGGCTTATTTTTTTGTATCAATATGTGGATAGACATATCCTCCGACAACCTGTCTTGTAGATCTTGGAAAAATCTTGCTCGGAATGGACTCGGTGTCACCGCAATATCGTCTCCAGAAGGGGGAGTATTATAGAACTAAAATTCGATTGATATTTTAAGTCGATGAAATCAAAACCTATTTTGGCAATAACACAAATCTGATGACTGTTTTGGAAAGTTTGATATCTTGACTACAATTAAAACCAGGATTACGTTGCAATACGTATCGTCTAATGACTCAAACATGACTGTTTTTGATAGGCTGGTCTATCACGTGAAAACACGGTTCCGGGACTCAATGTGTTAAGACGAGGTCGTTTTTTGTCCTCCATTTTAAATTGGTTGAAAACGGCTGTTACGAAATATGAGAAAAAATTTGACTACAATACATTGATATTGATAATATAAGTGTTATAAAAAATATGTAGATGGACAAACCGAGGTACACATTGTAGTTTCCATCAGAAAGTTTTAATTTAATGTATAAATCATTTTTTATCATTTTCCTTGAATCCGTAAATCCCGGGATTTATATTTAGACAATCCCGGAATTACGGAATTAAATAATTGGACGGGATCCTGCGATTGGCAACCCTAGTTCACATCAATGCGAAATATTTATTTTTATTTTTAATACAGCAATATTTGAAAGGCTTTGTTTATTTGCATAACTTTTATTTAGTACTTCTGTTTGCCTTAATAAACAAAACCCTTTGTATGGCCAAAAATACGAAAAATGAGTATTTTTATACGGTAAAAAAAAATAAACCAATCTCCATTAAGTAGTCACATGAACCATTACAAATATGTTGTTCTTGATCATATGTTTTATGATTCTTTTATATATTACTAGTGAGTATCCGGCATGCGTTGCAATACCACTCAAAGAAAGAAAGTGTTTGTGTTTTAATTCTGTTTATTGAAGTGCTTTTGGACACACAATATTTTTTGTTTTTCTATCGAATAAACCAGAAAATTTTCCGAGATTTCGCTATTTGTACGCATTTGGTTCTTTATTTTAGATTATTTTTTAAATTATAGATATATCTGGATTGTGAGATTGGTTTTTAAATATTATAAGACCTACAGTAAGCTAAAAATTAAAAAGTTGAGAGTCGTGCTCGAGCCGGGCCGGGCCTGATATATCCTACGCACCAGTGCAAGCAATAACTTGACAAAGCTTTATCGGAATCGGAAGAATAGTATGGCATTGCATAAAATACGAATAAACCCACATTGATTTTTATATATTAGATAGAATATATCGCAGATCCGATGCTATAACAGTCACACGGTTTCATGATTGCGATAAGTTACTACAAGATGGAAACTATGAGAACTGTATGTGTGAAATCAACGCACTAGACACAGGGACATAATTATTACGAATCATAAATCTCAGTTTTTATTTTTTAGTACTTGTGAGGAGAGTCACGTGGTTCCATGATTGCTATAAGTGATTATAAGAACTAAACTGAACTTCTAAGTAAAAACACAGTAATTACATGTTCAACGATTCAACGTCATAATCAGAACTCCTATTTTAATTTAATTTTTAAAATAGTAATATTTATATCTGTATAGTGATTTTTTGGGATAATGTAGGAAGATATTATGTATATAATTGTAAGTAAAAACAACAAAACGGACTGTGTTTTTACTTGCAAACATAATGAAGCTGTTCTTACTTTCAAAGACAGTCATTTTCGATGTAAGACATCGACTGAGGGTGCTTGATGGAATTTCAATATCAAATTTGAATTTTTGAGATTTTGTACATTTCCATGTATTTTGTCACTAACGACCCGGGTTTCGTGTGTGTTGGGACTATTCCAGATGCTAACTTCTTAAGCTCAGGGATAAGATTTGTCGTATTTATCTTGTATATAATTGTTATAAACTGTTACTTGTCTCAGTTCGAGTTCATTCGTGTGGTCGAATGCCTGAAGATGCCGAAAGGCGAAACCCTGGTCGTTAGTGACAAAGTACATGGAAATGTACAAAATCTCAACAATTCAAATTTTTATAATTTAATTTTCAATTATTTAAAAAATAATTTTTGTCATAAAATATACATTTTATGTGCGATATATTTAATTTATTAGTATTACTTTTAACCTGCAGAACTGAAATTGAAGAATAATATAACAATTATCACAATTAAATCAACTAACTTCTCATGTACCTACTCAGATACGTTTTTAAGTTAATATATCGACAAGCAATGAATATGTATTATATAAATTAAAATAACTCACAATATTCATTAATTAATTTATACCTAATTTCAATTTTTTTTTATGTAATTACTTAGTACCAGTTTCGAGCAAATAATGAAACTGAATTTCGTAATTAATGAAAATGTAAAATAATTCAGTTAAAATTATGCATTTAAAAAAAACTGTAATTTTAAAATGAATGAATGTTTTTTTAATAGAGTATAAACAGATTAACAGAAATGAAGAAACACGCCTTCCACAGTTGGTATTTGTCAGGCGATATTCTGCTATTTTTTCTCCATTCAAAACCTTCAACTGACAGATAGTAAGACAGAAGTTAGCTTTAATACATGCGGGGAAAATGTTGAGCCTGTTGTAAAGCGAAAATCGAATATTAAAACTTTATAGTACCTATTCAAATAATACAATGTATGAATTTAATTTTTTTTTTTCATATTTCTCATGAAACGTACTGAAACTGTTGGCATGTATTGTATTAAATGTTAGAACGTATTTTAAGTGAGTAAAATGGTGTTTAAACAAACAAAATAGATTATATCAACATAAAATGCGAAGTAGAGTATCATTTTTTGTGTACCCAGTGATTTAATATACATAAATAAATAATATGAAAGAATAATTAATCGAGTACTCGAATATCAAAAAGGAGCTGAATATATTCAAATATTCGATTGGAATCTTTAGTGTGTATTCACAACTGACCTTAAAAATAAAAATAGCATGAAAACTAAAAGCCCGCTTTGTAGACTCCACATAATTTCGTCAGGTAAATTAATATAATATAAGTAGAAAAATAACCATTCAATTTATAAATGAATACACAATCAAATATGTATTTGAAACTCATTTTTCATACCCATATGACTTTTATGTCTAAACGAATCTGATTCGATTCGCTCTACCTTAGTAATAAATTTACATAATGTATATATTTTTTTTTCCGTAAATATAAGTGACTAATGATTTATTTCAATAAAAGAATAAATCAGAGACTTTTCTAACAAATACACACACTAAATCAATCAGCTGTTGTCTATGGCCAACTACTATATTTTTTTAATATTAAATTATGAACCATACATTGATGAATTTCTTTAGTGCTCTGATTCAAATAATCGGAAACATTTTATTAATCTATAAAACTATTTACAAACCCCATCGTGCAATCGTTTTTAATTATAATACATTAAAAAAATCCATATTTTATACTATATTTATTTTTTTAATAAAAAAACTACTGTATATTAAATATTTGAACAAATAAAGCTATAAGGTACTATGGCCGAGTAGTCACGCTTCTGGACGTTGGTCTAACTTGATTTTGGTGGCCACTGGTTTCAGCGTTCGTAAAGCTCCAAAATAACATTTTTCATCCAAACTCACGCATTTCCAATCAGCACAATCAGACCTACCCTAACGCGACCCAACCTGACAATTACTTTGATTGAGGTAATCTAAAACAACCCATTTCTCTACGAAAAAACACTATTCTGATATGTATTAGAACAGAATATATTTAGTAATTTTCCATATTTATTAAATGTAATAAATATATCGAGGGTATACGTGAACTGACAGAAGGCATTAAGACATAAAAACAAATTCTTTGATAGTCCCATTTAAAACATTTTTTTCGAAGTAGGTACTCTCTCCCAATTACAATTGTGTGTGATTTGAAAAGATTTATTGTGTATTATAAAGAATAATCTTTTAGGCATACGAATCATAGTCATAACATAATTTATGCCAGAATAAAAAAGTAACAATATTACTTTCAGTCGATAATGCTTGTGATTAGCGAAACCGGACCTGATCATTATAGACATGTGGAAGTAGTACAAACAAATTGTGTTTTATTTATAAAATATAATACCTTTCGTTCTGCCAATATATATATAGCGTTAAATTGCGTACAGTTTGACATTTAAAAAAGAAAATCATCATAAACTAACTTAATGTGTGATGTCAGTATACTCTCAATTTTATTAAATTAAATAAATTCTTTGTTGTGTGTCCACACACTGATTGAATGAATCCGCGCTGCCTGCGAGTCTATTTTATTGTGTTCGAAGCCACAATGGGTGATATCGATTGTAAAGTCATCGAAGGACAATGCGAAACAAAAGCCAGCCTGCAACAAAAGATAAGCAATTTTAGCGTTTACTATATTGATTATTATGTATATGAAGTACAAAAGCCATATGCTACAGACATACTAGTTTCCTATATTACCATCATGAATGGCCATAAATATATTCCTGAAGGATACACATTAATCACTGTAATCAAATTAATCATTTTTTTGGTGGGAATATTTAATCATAACTGTACACGGTGACTTCGCTGCCAAGCATTTGTTGCCTATTCGGTTGATTGATAGACGAGTTGGTAAATGTGAATATTCTGAATCGACTTTGTAACCATAAGAGTAAGCGATCAAAATGGTCGGTTTTAGGTCTTGGCAATTAACCATATTTAAGACATCCAAACCCGGGTCGTTAGTGACAAAATACATGGAAGTGCACAAAATCTCAATAATTCAAATTTGATATTGAAATTCCATCAAGCACCCTCAGTCGATGTCTTAAATTACATCAATATTGCTAGTACAGCAAGATTGACTGAACTCTACAGTAAATTAATGTTAAAATAAAAACGTTAACCACTGTTTACTGTATGTGTCAATTCGAGTCCATTCGTGCGCTCTAATGCCTGAAGATGCCGAAAGGCGAAACTCGGGTCGTTAGTGACAAAATACATGGAAGTGTACAAAATTTCAATAATTCAAATTTGATATTGAAATTCCAACAAGCACAGTCAGTCGATGTCTTAAATTACATTTCTATTGAATGAATAAATCAGCCGAGGTCATTAAAAGTAGACAAAAACCTCTTAAGCGTCTAAACACATTTAATCATTTCATAAACAGTTATTTTTCTTGACATTATATAGATTAAACAGTTACATTGCGGTCTCAGAAATTTGAGGCTTTATTAAGAGAGTAACAAATTTTTATATTTATACAGAGGGTTGCTATTTGGCGGCCTTGAGGCAGAAAATTGGGTGAACTTATTTATTCCCTCTTGTAAATATTTTTTTTTATATACATCCA
This sequence comes from Himalopsyche phryganea, assembly GCA_022494535.1. Lineage (NCBI taxonomy): Eukaryota > Metazoa > Arthropoda > Insecta > Trichoptera > Rhyacophilidae > Himalopsyche > Himalopsyche phryganea. The sequence goes on from JAGVSL010000139.1 coordinate 629,333, forward strand.
CCAATATTCAGTTTTGGCTTTGTCATTCGTGAATATCATTTACGACTTCTTTTAAGGTTCGTTTTTTATTTTTTAAAAACAGAATTATTATTTTTTAATTATACGGCTTGTAAAATTTTTGAAAAAAAATTCGTTTTAAAAAAGATTATCATGTCCGCTTCCAATGTGGAGTATATGGACTCTATGTTTTCTACGAGAACTGCTTGCTACTCAGTTGCTCAACCTCACTTTTTCGAAGAGAGTAAGGATAAAAGGATAGGGCTAGGACAGCACGAGTGGTTATTCAATCTCTCTTTCTTCGCTCCGTTTTTAAGGTCGGATGGGTGAAAGGGAACTCTAGACATTGAAAACATTCACGCCTACGAACGGAAATCTATGAATCGATTGAAAAATCAATTTATTAAACTGTCCGGGTGTAAATACCGGGATTTCAGCCTGTGAGATACGTAACCAAATGCGACGACGTTGACCATTGCTCCACGGACCCGACTTCAATAGCTCAAATATAAATATTATGATTTAATTCATAACACATCAGATAGCGATTGATAATCTGTAAAAACAGTGTACCGCATTACGTATTTATATAACAAATTAATTTAGATTTTACGTTAAATGTAAAGTGTTAGACATAATCTTCCAATGTATTTCAAAATATTTATTATGTGTGTCCAATGTATTTCCGGACAAAATAGAAGGAAACACTTGTCGATATACGTTTTAAAAAATAGTTCAAATCTGTGGATAGAGAAATCGGGCAACAGGTCATGAAAATGTCAAGTAGAACACAAGGAAATATATTTTTTAAAAGAGCTCTCGATATTCAGTCTTCCGAATTTCAGCTTTAAACTGCCGATACGCAGCATTCATCCTCAGCCCTATGTATTACGCATACCTATACGACTATTGTGTGCGTTTGGGGGTGTATGTGAAGACTTGCCGCAGCGATTTTGCTTACGAAGTCGTAGATTAAATATTTTTCAGATTCTTCATTTTTTTAGATTTATTTTAGCGAGAACGCGACGAGTTTAGTATATATTTCACATAATTCTTCATTTTTTACTGTTGAAATTGATCTATTTTTAGCCATAGTGATCGTTTTAACAGATCAATTGACTGAAAATATATTCGTGTGAAAACGGCTCTCGCTGTAAGGGTTAAAAATAAAGAAATCGCCTTTATCAGTAATAAAATCAACCTCTGCATTTTATAACCCATCATTCGTACGCCCAATGCAACCATAATACATTAATTTAACATGTGAAGTGAACGTACAGATTTACATTAAAAGCCTTTACATTTTCTGATGCACTACTACTATTTTTATGTATACGATAATTACATAACATTTATACATTACTAGTGAGTACCCGGCATGCGTTGCAATGCCACTCAAAGAAAGAAAAGATTTGTGTTTTAATTGTCTGCATTGGCTGAAATTTCATAAAATTACCCGGTCCGAGCCCGACATCTTCAGGACTGGCCCAGCCCGAGTCCAAGTCTCAATATCACATTGCTTTCCCAAACCCGACCCGAAACCCAGGTATATTCTTCTCATCCAGAAAAAGCCCGATTTATTTTTTAATATAGTAATTCATTTATACTTTTCAAACAATATATGTTATTGTTTCCATCTTTCCAACGATATTCATAGCACATGTGAAATAATTTATTAAAGTTATAAAAACTATTGACTTATGACTAGCTCATGACCCGAACATAGTACGAAATATTTTTCTTAAATTTGAATTGATTACCCAAGCCCGTGCACACCTATAATATGTGTATTGCCAAAAAGATGTTAAAGATTTCGTGTACATTTCATTCAAAATGAAAACTTGTCAAGGTTTTTCCGAGATGTCGTTAGTTAAACGTATTTGATACTTTTTTTAGATTTTAATTTTTTTTTCTTCATAAACCTTCACGAGTACTTTACTTTACCTTCCCAAAGTTTCATCGAAATCAGATGAATGGTAAATGAATGCATAGACGATAAACAAACAAACGAACCTTCATTTTTATATATATAGATAGATTAATGAAACGGTGATATGAAATGAGCGGTATTACTTCACACGTATGGATATGAAAAGCTCTGGTTATTTTCAGATCAGTTTTAATGTAAGATTACTTCTCAGGTTTTCCAATAAAGAAGCAATAATCAAATGGTGCAGAATTTTAAACTAGAGAAATAATTCACTAAGCACGTAGTTTTCGAAACGGTCTTATCCAATCGAAATAAAAGTTAGCTCTACATTTAAGTTAATGTTAGCTTTATTGCTTCCCAAGAGCACCTTCACGAGTCTATCTTTTTTAGCCATTATGTCTCTTTGGCGATTTCTTGCTGTACTAATAAATTTATTTATTCGCATCTGTCTTCGAAATAGTAAACTTATTTCATACACTATTAAACTCAATTGAATTTAACGAACAGCGTTGTTTGAAAACTCCAATAAGTGAGCTTTTAAAAAGTCAACATTGTTCTTTAAAATAGGCAGGTTTTTTAATATAAAGTTAAAATTGGTAACTTAGTTATTCCACTGGCTTTGTTACTAATTTAACATTATAGTAATTAGTACTATCATTTTTTATGTCTTACCTCCTTCCCACGTTCAGTATAAGGAAACAAATCCACCGTACTCTTCATTTTTAAATTAAGAATTAATATCATTTGACACGCCCTGATATTTTGCTAACATTTATTTGTTTCTTGGAAGGTTGGAGTGATCCAAGAACGGCATCCGAACACTTTTAAATATCGCAATGCTCCGATAATTTCTAACTAATGTTAACTAACCGGACCGGTTTATTGCCATTAAAAAACCATCGGTTGCTAACCGACGAGAGCCTAACCGGAAAATGAACCCGACACATCCGTAACCGTAGCCCACGATGCTACTAATTGCGCCACGGACGCTGACAATTTACTGTGTTTTTATTTCCTTTTGATATAACGATGATAGAGTATGTCGAATGTAAAGTAGCTCGATACAACATTTTGGAAAACAACCATTCAAATTTTGTACAATAAACTTTCATTTATCAATACAAAATACTTACTCGCTAAGTAAAACTGAACTTGGTTCGTAAATAAAATATGCAATATTCTTCATCTGTTGAGACTCCACCAACTTCAAAATTTTTAAAATTGTCTCAAATACTTTAATATTAAAATCAATCAATGTATTGATATTTCCATTGCTTACATTATCAAACGTTAGGTACAATTCAGCTTCGTTATACAATATGCTATAATATATATTATAATGAACAGGTGTGCCCAACTTGTTTGTTTCTGTGGTCAACTTTCCTATTTAATAAGATTTCGCCAAGTATTCGTTAGAAACATAAAAACTACTTTCTTAAATACATGATATAAGTTTTACATATTTTCGCATTTTCGTACTAATTAAATACTTTTATTTTATTTAATATTGTAGTTTAAATGAGAAAATAATATATTGTTTTTTGATTTTTTGTCGATACATAATAGCTAAAAAAATTATTTGTGTAAATGTTAATTAATTTTATTTGACTACAGATTTAATTGTGAAGGAAAAAAGAAGGCTTTTTTCTAATCTGTAGAATTATATATTATTAAATCGAGATATTTGATTATTCTGACTAATTCTGAAAAAATTCAAAAAGTTATCGTTCCCAGTAATCTTATAGTGAATTCCATAAAATATGCTCCTAATCTTGAATACTAACCCTACATGGACATTTTGGGTCAGGCTTCACAATATTCGCTTATACGTTGAGCAGAATGTCGCACCACTTTCATCGGTTCACTGCAAACACTTAGTTTGTCATCCAAAAATTCATTTAAATCGCAGACAAAATGGAACGGAAAGTCACACTCTCGGACTGTATCTTGAAGCCATAATGGGCAGTTACTTTTATTTTCCACGTTTTGTTTTTAAACCTGAGTTTCAACACTAATTTTTTTAATGAATAAATTTTATTTGAAACCCGGTCAACCTGTTGATCTGCCCTGATATATAACATGTTAATCCTATTTGAATGCATTATGCGGCTAATTGCCCGGCTCAAATATAACATTGTTCCTGCTTTCCTGGAATTTCTGGAGTCGCTCTACCACAATTCATCAGCTGTACTTAATTGCCGTTAGATTAATTGGACAAAAGTGAATTGCATCACTCGTATTCACCAACAGAGATATCAGATTTCACAAATAAAATCAAAACATTAACGGAATTTTATGTGCCGTTTTCATCAATTTATCAACACATTAATTGAGTGTTTTTTTCAGCGAAAAATGCTCACTTCTGTAATTAATAAATACTGATTTTATTTTGTAGTTTGTACTACAAAATAAAATCAGCCATACTAGATTTTCATTTAAGACAGGGGATACGTTCCATGCAAAGCCACTGTGTAAAAAATTGCGTAAATAAAGATTCAGTAAACATAGAAAAATGATAGATAGGACCCTTTATTATAAGACCTGAATGTTTAATTTCAAAACCATACAAAAATAAGATTACTAAGTTACACATTATACATATAAAGAAATCTACTTTATAAATATTTTTTCTATACAATTAAGCTTCAAGATGCTTTACTAAAAAACGAGAAACGCGTCAAACCTAATTTCACAATCAGTAGAATAAAAAATTGTCAAATATGAATGTTGTATCGTAAATGACGGGACCGAAAAAAATTCTAAAATACTACATTGTTTATTTCAATAAAGTGAGAGAGTAATTCTACTACTCGAGGGGAAGGTGTGAGAGTCAACACACTTCGACAGCCCCAAGTCCGGCGTGGTGACAAGGATAATTCACAGGTTCCTTCGTCTTCTATTAAAACCCGGTCGTATTCAGTATACTTTCTCTTTAATTGCAGTTAGTTTACACTTATAAATTCCTCGAAGGCAATAACAGATACATAAACAGCGTAAAAAATACACAATTTCAATTTAAAAACACAGCAAGTGGTTTTATGATAGGGTCATCCCTTTGATCCAAGCCGTGGGGCTGTGTCGGCCACTAACCGCCAAGCCCTTAGGCTGAGGGACAAGTGATTCTTTCCGTAAGCATCGCCCGCTTTTTGTTTGCTTTTAACGGTAAACAAATAACGGTAAACAAACAAATATGGCAAATTATCTTTGAATGCCTTAGGAGAGATATTACATATTAAATTTGCATGAATAGAAAGAGTCTGTAGATGGGTTTTGAAGACCTCTGTCCGCCCCGTAAGTAAGGGACGGTGTCAAAAGATAGCTTTTCTACGCAAAGAATAGGAGGATAACCCGAATAAATTTAAAAAAAACACATAAATAAAGAACCTTAAACTAAAAGAATTTCTAAAAAAACCTTTCTTTTAAGTAATAATGTTAAAACTTTTCTATTAAAAAAAACATCATTTTTTTACCATGTTCGTGGAGCATATGGCCTACTAATGGAGTTATCTTAACAGAAGTTTTCTGCGAGAACTGCTAGGTACTCAGTTGCTCAACCTCTCTTCTTTCGAAGAGAGTAGAGATAGAAGGATAGGGCTAGGACAGGGCTAGTGGTTAGCGAATCGCTCTCGGTACACCTCGTTTTTTAGGATCAGATGGGTGGGAGGGAGTTTTTGACATCACAAACATTCATGAATTTGAACAGAAATCCATAAATCAATTGAAAGATCAATTCATGAAACTGTCCTCATCGAGACTTAAGCCCGAGACATCCGAGAACGTAGCCAACGGCGTTTCCAACTGCGCCACAAAAAATATCATAGTTTCTTCTAATGTAGCAGTGCTCGTGTAATCCCAATAGAGAATATTTACAGAACCTATTTAAAAATAACTAATTTTCTCTTTTTCGAGGGGTTAAACAAGTTCACCCATCGTAGATTTATATTAAATCATTTATTCATTATTCGCATAGTTAAATTCATTTAAATGTGTGATATTTAGGCTAGTAAATTTTCATTTAAATTATGCTCTAGCTAAAAGCGCGAAATTATCCCAACTATCAGACAGTTTTCTCAAAGCGTCTGGGAGAGGTCTGTTTTTGCATTGGCGTTGAATATTTTTGCAGCAAAATTGCTTATGAAATCGCCTTTTAGTTTGTATGTAAGAAGCATTTTCTACTCACTTTTGTTATTTTCTCATTTTCTTTGCATAGTAAAGAGGCTAGCAGCGAGTCAGGAAGTATGTGATCTCTACAATAACCGCAAATACTGCTCCTAATTTGACACAAGATACGCAACATAAGAAAACGTATTTTAAATTATTGAATATAATACCAGAATATAAATACTTTTTTACGGGAAATATATGGGAAATATGGGAAATATATATGGGAAAAGCAATATTCAAATGGTCACCGTAAATCAAATATTATTGATTTGAACCCGAGTTTTATACATTTTATAAACCTGTTTTTAACAATTATGTACTTTTTGAGTATAGTCTGTAGAATGATATTTAGAAATATCAACATTTCGTTTAATTCTTTAGAAAATTATCTGCCTTAACACTGTTTTGGTGGCATCTTTAAGTTATCTGAGTACTGAAATAGATAGAGCGCAAAATTGAGCGCATATTTAACTCAAATTTCCTTTTTTTAGTTGTCTGACTAATGAACTAGACGATCGCATTGTAATATCAAAACTATGTCTGTAATACCGTTACCATATCCAATGATTTATATACAGAAAAATGAAATACTCCGTTAAGACCATTTTTTTAATTCTTCTTGCAATATTAAATTTTAGCCCTTTAATACAAGTCAACAGTCAAAATTATGGATGTAAATGGAAAGAGTGATATATTACGCAATTGTTTTGGTGTGGAAACATACAACTGTAATGATTCACCTCAAAATATTATTACCAATTCAGCGCCTACATTGTGTTATAATTAGGCATCGCTGTAGAGTAACAGATATATATTTTGGCCACCGACCGTTTAAGTCGACCAAAATTTAAAAATGTCTATTTATTTATTTTTCCATGTCCACTCTCAACGTGGATAGACGTCTCAACAGAATTTTTCTATTAGAACTGTTTATTACTCAGTTGCTCAACTTCTCTTTATCGAAGAGAGTAGGGATAGAAAGATAGAGCTAGGACATGACTAGTGGTAAGATAATCACTCTCGCCACGCCCCGTAAGGATCGGATGGGTGGGTGAGGAGGGAGTTTTAGACAACACAAACACAGACTACGAACAGAATCCATAAATGGATTGAAATATCAATTTATGAAAACTGTCAGCACCGGGAATTGAACCCGAGACATCCGTAGCCGTAGCCCACGACGCTACCAACTGCGCCACGGACGCCAACTATCTATTTTTATGGTTTGAATAACAATTTTATTTAATTTACTCCGTTTTTTTACGTCAACCAAATGATATAATAAATTTAATCGTTCTTCTTTTAAAAAATTTGTGAAGGAAAACATTGTCAAATGTTGATAATAAAATAACAGAACCGGTATTATTCCTACATTCATCATTTTATGTTAGCGTATACAAACGAAAGCTCTTGATCTTTTATTTCAGTCAGTTGCGTGGGCTTTGATACTAATCCCTCAATGGACACAATGAAAATTGATTTTAAATCGATTTATGGTTTTTTTTTTTAATTTAACACATCGACTGAGGGTGCTTGATGGAATTTCAATATCAAATTTGAATTGTTGAGGTTTTGTACATTTCCATGTATTTCGCTCTAGCAACTCGGGTTTCGCCTTTCGGCATCTTCAGGCATTCGAGCACATGAATGAACTCGAACTGACTGCGAAACCCGGGTCGTTATTGACGAAATACATGGAAATGTACAAAATCTCAACAATTAACAATTAAATTTTTTTATGGATTTGTGTTAAAATTTTTATTTTTAGGTGTCCAAGACGCCGTATGCATGATATATTTATGTACTCGGTTGAGCTAAGGGACTCCGGCATGTCATGATACTCATGGTAAAATGCAAAGCGATTGGCGGGTGACAGGGAGTTATGGAGGCGCAACGTGGTAGCCATATGCTCAACATAAGGAGCGAATATGATCAAAGAAAAGCAGAATAAAACATGTTTATTGCTGGAGCTTTTAAAAAAAAGTTTGTTTTGTTTTAATTTTGTGCTTCTAGCTTATTTTTCTTGACAACTTCATGCTGTGTGCGTGAAATCATTTTTCTCGTTCGATTTTCATCAGCTATAGTTTATACCAGGGGTGACGAACCTTGTTCTGTCAGAAGGTAGCATTCATTTATGTTAAATTTGAATAAAGCCGCATTTAAGAAACATACATAAAAATGGAGAAAATTAGAATGACACCCCGACTTAAGCGCACGGGATTTTAGCGCACTGACGTTTGCGCGCAGAACACTAACGCGCAGTACAACCCTGAAATTTTCACGTGCCACTCATAAAAATGTATGCACACTATTTTGTAAATGTAGGAAAGTAATGAAATCTATTTATTTATGTAATTGTTTATTTCAGTCAAAAAGCCGTTCTAGGAACCCTGCAAGGCCGCAGATTTGATATTCCTGGTCTATACTATGCAGCAGAAAACACACGTGTCTGTCACAAGAACTCGTAACAAACGGTGAACGGGTTGTTGAGTCCGTGGTGCAGTAGTCGTTGGCTTCAGGCTGTTTCAAAATTGGTTTTTAGTCTATTTATGGATTCTATTCGTAGGCATGGATGTTTGTGGTGTCTTGAATTGCACCCCACCCATAAAATCCCTGCTCTCTTGGAAAAAGATAGGTTGAGCGAAAAATTTAACTGCCATTTCTAGTACAATTAGGGTATTTTCAATAATCCGCTCATATTATTATTATGAATTGGTGGACTTTATTTCGCCCGTGTTATATGACATACCGTCCACAGTAATATTTTCAACTTAAGCTTGTATGACTATTGTAAAGAATAAGTTTGAATCTATCCTTGGTCGTTTAATAAATACTAGTTATGTATAAAATTCAATATGTATTCTCATCTGGCCAATAACAACTATGTTACCCTTCAGCGAAAAAGAATCAACTGAACGTTGTGTATAGATACTTTATTTCTCCATTTTATCCGGTGCCCGCATTATTATATTATTATTCTGTGGTCGACTGTCACGGCCATTTTGTAAAATTGGTTTGCTGTCAGTGCGGCTGTCACGGTAATTGCCTTCGCGAGACGTATTTTTGCGGTCATACATCGGATTTTCGAGTGACATTATCCGGATACTGATAATCAGTTTATAAAAATGTTTCCATCAGTACACCGCAACCATATTTACACAAAAAATGAGACTCGCCTTTCAAACTTCAATTTAGTAATATGTACTCCAGTGTCGTGCGTTGACTTTTAACAAAGATTTAAAATAGAATTGATAGGAACAAATAGATTTCCTTTAAAAGATTATGACATCCTGATAGTTTCAGTTCCAAGTTGTTATTCATTTCATAGTAGAAAACATGTATGATAATATGAGCTGAAGATGCTTGATAGAACTTAAATATCGAATCTAAATTTAATTAATATTCTATTCATAATAAAATAGCAGTCAGTTTACATCAGCAGTACGCAGAATCGAATTCGAGCTCGGCTCTAATAGTAATAAACACACCATAACGTCACGTTATAATAATAAATTAATGGTTGAAAAAAGTTTGGGAAGATGTGGCTGATGGGCTGATTTCGGACACAAGTTGTGTCCATATTATGCCTCGAGTGTGTTTGTGTTTTATATTCATTATTATATATATATTTTGAATATATATATAAATCTCGTGAATAGTGTTAGCCATCCAGTCTTATTTTGGTTGCTTAGCGTACCCAACGTTGTAACCATCGCCATCTGCTATGCCATATAACAATGCTCATATTTTGTTTTAGCCATATGAAGTTGACAACGTGATTGCTAAATATAAAAGAACAATTATTATATAAACTTCCTTTCAGTGATGACGATCACTGACTAATAAAAACAATATAGTTCACAGTTACAAAATTCAACTTAAAAACTACGAAATGAAAGCAAAAATATCAATCAAATTTTTATTTTGCTGTGAAGCTTCGTGACTAAATCGGTTTTTAGTTAATATTGATTCCCAGTAAAGTAAAAAAATAAGGGCCTTAAAATTTTATATTTCCTACCAAAATACTTTCTGCTCGTCCATTATTTTAAAGTCAACCTTTATTTTATTTCTTTGTCATATTTCTATATTCGCTTAATGTAATTATTGTATTATTTAACCAATTGTTTTTGGGATCTGCCTTCATCACTCTTGACCATTTTAATATATCGATCATTCAGTTCATTAGTCAGACAATTCCAAAAAAAGGAAATTTGAGTTAAATGTGCAGTTATACGTAAAATTTTGCACTCTATCTGCATCAGTACGCACATTACTCAAAAATTCCACCTTAAAATGCTAAGATAACCTTCTGAATAATAAAACAAAATTTTGATATTCTTATGTCAGTAAGAGAATATTTCTAAATATCCTTCATCTGACTTTACTCAGAAAATACCTAATTGTTTAACACCTGTTTATAAAATGTACAATAATATTTGATTTACGTTGACCGTTTGAATATTTCTTTTCTCGTTATCTTATTATGAGCCTGAGTAATGAACTGGACGATCGATATGGCTTACCAAAACGTAGTTTTTAAAAATAATATTAAATCCAGTTGTTTTTGGAATCCATCTGAATTGATTTGATAAATTCTTTACAGCTTTCAATCAAACAAAAATAAATTCTTCGGTTAATTTTAATGTACAAAAGCTTATAGTCTCTTCCACGGGAAAACCACTTATCAGAAAGAAAATGGGATATTAAGTTTTGAATGCCATTATATGAAAAACAATATTTTACAATTCTAAATCATCTGGCAAAAGCATGTGAATGGGGGATCAATTCGGCTCTAATTTGTATATTTCAAAACACTTATTAGTTTTTCTTCTTCCATTATTTTTTGTTCCAAAAATTCTATAATTTAATATAAATAATGATTTCTCTTCCCATGTTTCATGGAAACTTGCAATAAAAATATTTATTATCAACAAAAATATAACGTCTTGGTTTTTTAAGCTATATGATGCTTTTTGCTTCTCCTGAACAATTAAGTGGTTTTGCCGTGGAAACGACGTTATAATAATATAATATACAAAATATTCTAATGAAAAAAAAAACGACGGTAAACAACATGAAACAGGCGTGAAAGTTGGTTGATAGCCGAACAACGATTTGACGCGTAATTACTCAATATATTAAATAGTAATTACTGTTTTTACATTCATTTCAAAAAAATAAAATACTACAATCGGTAATGTCAAACATGCCACAATCAAAACATCAGTTTTCTGATTGTACGCTCGGAGATATACATCTTTGACTTTTGTATTCACATAAAGAAATTGCGTGAATGTGGTATTTTATTCATAGCGTAATGAAAAGGAAATTCCTTTGTATATTTCATTCGCGTACGCACATACTTAGTCATTTGTGTTGGCAGAGGCGGCCTAAGCATACTATGTTTTAAGTATCGCTTGCTACGAATACTAAGTACTATAAACCTTAGGGTACGAAGTGTGTTCAATGAAGGATAGTCATGGATTGTGTAAAATATTCATTCAGTAACGGGCATTGTTAACTCCACGTAAAAAATACAGTGAATCCACGACATTACAGACCTCCGATCGAAAAACTGAAGTTGGACAAAATCTCCGGTGAAATGTTTCATTTTTTGTCCTATTTCTTCTGTATTACCGTGAACTTAGTGTAGTTTGCAAATCAAGCTACCGATTTCATAACAATTTACATTTACTGAGGGACCTTGACACAAAGCTAGTTTTCTTTTTTGATAATATGTATTTTAAAGCTTTAACTGTCAATATCGATATCGTCTGAGGGCGCTTGATAAGTTGAAGTGTTAAAAATTTAAACATCTCCATCTATTTCGTCACTTGCAACCCGGGTTTCACTTTTCAGCATCTACAAGCATTCAAGCGCACGAATGATCTCGAGCTGACAGACAGTAAATAGTTTATGTCGTTTATATATAAGATTAAAAAAACAACAAATTATTATTACTATTATGCTGAACAAATCGAAGAATCACCGCATTTTATCACTACATTAAATAGCTTTTACAATGTTAGCACGAACTGACCGTTGATTTGCCACGCACTTAGCCATATATCAGACATTCTTCATAATTTTTAAAATACCATTATATTTGTATTTCATCAACGGTAAATTTATCGGCTTCACTTTATATAAATGCATTATCATTTGTTTTTCTTATTAAAAACAAACGCAATGCGTTAAATCAATTAAGAGTGCCGTTAAAGGCCCGGTATGAAATATTAAAGATTGTTTTATTAGTATAACAACATTGAATAATAAAATAGTTTATTTCTAGATTGAAAGAGGGATGAAAGAAATCACAGAAAAAAATGCGGCCGTCATTAAATTCAAACATCAATCACTCTTGTTTATTCAAAACATTTAAAAAGAAGCTGTTGCTCATTCTTCCAAAGGAGCAGAATCTTTTTAAGTAGATAAAAGTGCCAAAGTATCTTAATACGGACCTGTTAGCGTGAAAATGGTGTTGAACTTATTTCCTACCAATCCATATTATTCAATATTGACAGATCAAGGACAGTACTACCATCAATTTGCTACAGTGCCTTGAGCCAAGGTGTTTGAATAAGTCAGCTTAAATTTACTTTATCGAATAACCATTCAAATGATTAAATTATTATAGTACGACGATATTCTTCTTCTTTTTCTAATTCTTTTATTTACATATAAATCTTTTATTTCCTTAAGATGAAGCCGAAAGCAAAGATTTTTTGATGAAAATTTATGTAGATAAATGCAAAATAAGATGTGGTTTGAAAGCGTTTTTAGTTCGCTCCACCAGGAACTACTGTCGGGGATAACTTCTCAAGTGACGTCATCTGGTTAGTATACGTCGCTAGTGACGTCGAAGTGAAGAAAACTAATGTAGGGTAATAATTTGTTAATAGTTTTTTTATTTTTTTATCAATGTTGTAGAGATTCGAAAATTCGCATATACCCAGTGATCGTCGCAATATAAATATGTTGAATTTTGCTCCAATTTGATATTTTCTCCTACTCTTTCGACGTTTTTAAAAGAAATAATCGCATAGAAGTGAATATATCGCCGAAAAAATGAACGGTGTAAAAAAAGGACTGGGTATACAACTTCCGGAGATCAAATGCAATATCCCCAGAAAACCGTGAAAAAGGAATTTATAAATTGCGCTTGCATGCAAACTCACCACTGTTAATTACAAAATCATTACATTCAGTCATTTGGATTATATTAATATATTCTATAACAATTCACTTACAATTCACATGCTCGTATGAAGAATAAGAATTATCGCAGTATTTGATTTCACGATATGATTCTCACGATATGACTTTGAAGGACAGTGGCGGTTTTGCTTCTATGCAACTCATTTCTTCGACTAGATAAATTATATAGACGCGCGATTGTATTTAATTAAAAATAGTTTTCAAAAATCTTTGTGGCTTACTGGTAAGAGCTGTAGTACTCCTGTAATCAGATGAGTCTGGGGTCAAGTCCCGGTAAGGTCAATATTACGCTTAGATTTTTTCTAGTTGATCTCATGTGATTTTAAAGATTCAACGTATATATTGTCTTGTCTTAGCTTAGATTAGCTGAAATGTCATTTTTTTATTTTTTTTACTTTTAACTGTCAATTCACCCTGAAAAGCCTCATATTTTAAAAAATAAAACACATTTTTTTTTTCATTTTAAGGTGTAAATTGTAAATGCTTAATATTTAAAAAAAAACACACAATTTTTTTGTACTACTTTCACATGTTTATAATGACCACGACCGGTTTTGCATTAAAAAAATGTGTTTTATTTTTGCAACGTTTATTTCTTGTTTTTTTTGTACTAACTCCTTTTTTGACACATTTTTTTATAATGATCAGGACCGGTTTCTCTCATCGCGAGCATCATCGAATTTTTCAAAATATATTTTTTTTTGCATACGAAATGGTAAAATTTTAATTATATCTTTCAAAGATATATTATATAAGTTATATTCAAATGGCGGTTAAAAAAATGTTTATTATGAAGCAAATATGCACCTTACAAAATTACAAAACAAAATGACCAAGAAACATAACCTGGTTTAAGATTTCTTTTTTGAATTGCTGAAACTAATCGTCAACATAACGATACAAAAAAGGTAAATGGAGTAGCACAAAGGTGGAGATCGCAGCACAAAGAATAAATTGATAAAAGCATTTACTAATCATTTTTAAAGCTCAAACCGCTTAGAGGAAATAATGTCATTAGTTGATTAATATGTCAAATTATACAATAACGGTACGAATAACAATGGATCATCCATCAACCTACTGAAAGTAAGTCATGGTGAATACAATAGACAAAATCAATTAGCAAATGCACCATTAAAATCAGATTATTTAATTTATACAATACCGTATTTCCTTCATCAAAGACACTATCAACAAAAAAATGCTGCCTTATTTTTAAGTAACCAATTTGGGTAAGATTGCCCATCGGTCTAAGATTGGCCCACTACATGGGAAAAGTTTAATATTATGCTGTTATAATACTAATGCCATACATAAATATTGTTTAGTTAATCAAAGATAATGAGTAGCACCTGGTGGTAAAAATACGAATTAATGAGCAACATAATTTGTTTATTTTAGAAATTTGTAAGCTGCCAGTTTGGAATGATAAAACACAATTCAAAAACTTTTCTTGAAATAAATTGGATTAGCCATATTTTCAATTAGTATAACTAATCTGTTAACCAAATGCTGTATATTTTTTTCCCATCTCAATTATGTACAGAATATATGAAAGTTTCCAAGATTTCAATCACTGAATTTATAGTAATAACAGTGATTATTTGTATAGCATTTATTTGGCCCACCTTGTTTTATCTGTATATTTATATATCAATTATAACAATAAATCTATTTATTTTAATTAAATTTCATCTGAAGACATTAGTAAATTTCTATGTAGAACAATACTATAAATAAATACAATGGCGAACCATAAAAATACAAAAAACCCTCAGAACTAAGCTAAAGTTACCCAAATTGACCGTACCATAAATTTTAAAACAAAAACATTACAAATTTTATATCATAATAAAGTACCATATACAAATAGCATCTCAAGAAGTGTCAGGAAGTCATCAGACCATCGTCAAGAGAGTCTAAAACTTCTTCAGATTCAGTGTCAGATTTTTATGAATCAAATTTTTGTCATTTTTGTCTGCCAATCTTGTCGTCTAAATTTTTCATGTAAAGTCTGCAATTGTAATTTAACAATTAACACCACTTGTTACGTCACACATGAACTGAAATGTGGTTTTTTGTACCTTGATTCATTTTTATTTTGTTTTTTTAGATTGACTTTTTTTCAGAAACCTTTGCCGGTGTGCGCACAACAACTCACCAAAGTTTTATCGCAATCGGATGAGTAGTAAAGGAACGCATATGGGACAAACAAACAATCATTTATTTTTATTACATTATAGATAGATTGAATATGGTAAATAAAAATAATAGTTAACGTTAAAAATTTAAAGTTTAGTAAATATACTAATGATACATAATATTAGTATTGCTAAAAACATGCTAAAAACTAAAATGTCCGAGTGGCAACATTTCTGTGACATTTCATATGTTTTAATTATTATAATGTTTCATATTCATGAGGAAAATAATAAATTATAAAACAATTAAGCTTGCAATTACGTAACAAGTAACAAGTAACATGTGTTCGCATCTAAATTGCAGAGTGCTTAAAATATCATCACAACCCTTATTGTCTGTGAACCAGCGTGCTGTCGGGGATTACAGCAAAGATGGTGGGAAATCCCTTAAACGTATTATACGTTATAATAGTTCAACATAGGGTTGCCATGGCGATGTGGGAAGGGTTGCTAAAACCTTCCATTGTCGCGATTTGAAGGAGGAAACGTTTACAATGGGATTGAATCGATACTTAAATCGTTGACGAATTTTGAGTTTATCGTTCCGCAAATATTGCTCGATTTTTCAAAACAGTAAAAACAATCGTTGATTATTTTTCAAAATCCAAAATGTCAGTTATTGGTATCCATAATAATTTTATGAAATCAATCAATAATTCTTACAACTGGAAGGACTCAAGTGTCCTGGAAGATCGTAATATAGATGATATTTGATTTAACATGGCAACGCAACGTATCGACTATATTTGGGGCAGATAAGTAAGGCTTGACGAGTCCGTGGTGCAGTGGTAAACGTTATTGGTTCAAGCCTTGCTTCGGACAGTTTTCATACATTGATTTTTTTGAATTCTGTTCGTATGTTTGTGATGTCTAGAATTCCCCTCCCACCCATCCGATCCTAAAATCCAATTAGCTCACCACTAGTTCTGTCCTAGCCCTATCCTATTATCCTTACCTTTTTTGAAAAAGTGAGGCTGAGCAACTGAGTAACAAGCATTTTTCGTAGAAAACTTCTTTTGAGATACCGCCATTAGGAAGCCATATGCTCTACATTGGGAGCCAGAAGTGCCTATGTCAAATGACCATTTTGACTTATTAGGTATCAGAATGTTAAAAAATCGAGGTTTTTAAGTTCGAGTTGATAGTCATTGGTTTAAAATGATATTTTTTATAATTTTCTATTTTAACAAGTCACTCACCCCAAGATTACAAATTTTAATTGAAAAAATCTAAATTTGATAATGACTCTGATGGGACTTGAACCAGGAACCACCTGATCGCTAAGGCAAAATTCTTACGACTAGACCGCAGAGGCCGATTTTAATTGTATATAATATCCTACCGTGTGTCGTCTAACGGCGCAGCAGGCGCAATTAGCTAATAAATAGTTCCAGCATTTTATATTTTCTTGATATTTATATAATATCGTCGCCCCAAAGCAAAATTACACTTGCAACATTTCGGCGGCTTGGATTTATAAATACAGTTATTTTTTTCTCTATATGCAAAACGGACATTTATAAAACAAAGCCTCTGAAATCACAATTGAAAAAAGAAAAAAAAATAACTTGTGAAGAGGTGTGCCTGCACACGCCTTTATACAATATAATACAACACACTCCAAATTTGTTTTTCTGCTATATTTCATATTTCAATCAAATAAAAATTACTAGTTTGTTGTAAATTGAAAATAGCGCAACAAACACACGTCCATTTGCATTTTGCCTGCAAGCGTCGTAATACCAACGAACGGGAGAAACAAACGTCTTGTTAAATTCATTATCTAAAGTGTTTAATTTTTTTTTTCACTTTTATAGCCGAATAAATAATTTTCAAAAACCGTTTTAATTAACCCTAATGGCTGATAAAGGCATACACTGCAGTTGCGACCAACAATTACACTAACAGCTTATTAATATTACATAGCCTCAAATCCCACGGAGTTTACTCATGCTAATTGGCTGTATCTTAGAAATGAACACAATACTTGGATAGTTTTCAATTGTCTTAAGCAATATAATAAATACTTTCACTTTTTTTAGATACACAGAAATAAAAGTTCTGGTTAGAAAAATTGAAACCATCTTATTTTCAGTTATTTATATTCCTATTTGAACAAACTTTTTATTGATTTTTAAGTATTTTGTAACCTGTGGTGTCTATAAAAAACGCAATCTTTTCGAATTTAAACTAAAATTATTATCATAATATATATGTCGTATCATCCGGTACATATCGAACAAGACCGGCCTCTTTCAAGACGTTTTTTTTAAGTAGCTTATTCCAAGTCGCATTCTTCAAAATTGATTAGTCCATAACAAACCGATGTACAAAATGATACCTTTCCAGTCAACACTGATATTGTTTGGTGAAGAATATATAAATCTCTATTTGCAGTAATCCAGTGGAAACCCCTGATAAATACTTTTAATTTGTGTCTGAGAAATCCGTAAACCAACTGTTGTGGATCACTTTATTTCGTATCGTTGCTTACAAACATAGAATAGCACCTTACTTTACATTCATTCTGAAAAACCGTAAATAAGAAAGGAACTTAATTTCCTGTGCTCCCTGACAGTCGCAGGTAAAAAGACGAAGCAACTTTAGAATAATGTACGTATCCAAAAAAAGCTTTCTTATTAATTATTATTTCTGCAACATTTATTCGGTCAAAGTAAAATATTAGGTTATTATTGTAAACGTCATTTCCTCACTTACACTTTCATAAACCGACTACTTTTATTTTAAAAACGAGTAATTTTACTTGAAAAAAACAGTTTTATTATAGCATCCATCATTTGCTTTTTGATGAATGCTCCTCAATGGGAAATCTTTTTGTACAATGTCCACTGCCTACTCGATTCATATGGCCACCACACGGAACCTTCAACATTCTCTGCCCTCCGAATACTTCTTGTTTTCCCCAAGTCGTCCTGGCGTCCCGTAATTCCGCCGAATAGATCCTATGAATGGTGATCAGTGGCTCACCAGGGCGACGTTATCCATTCTGTTGGTAGAAGATACGGGCAAGATTAAGACTCTCCTGGGGCATCTGCAGCACATGTCCATCGTCGCTTGGACATGTGCTTTTTTTGACGTAATAAGCGGCAGATCCATCCGCTCTCTTTCCTCTGAGTTTCTGGCAAAATCAAGCCACCGTGCCTAGTATTCGCCTCATCATATTTTTGCATTTTTGCTACCTTCCACTTAAGAAAAAAAATCATTTATTATAATTGTAGATTGTATAGGTATTATTTAGACCAAATAGAATTTTCTTTTCAACTTGTCAAAAGAATATCAAAAGAAATTATTCAAAATTTGAAACGCTCAAATGTTGTACACCTCCATAAGTTGTATCACTCGTGACACGTTTTTCATCATGCAACATCTTCAAGCGCTGAATTTTAGCCATAGGTGTACCAATTTAACTTGGCCGCTAGTGAGGGTGCCACCATCACCTTAAGAATAATGCCATACTAAACCAGAACTGAAATTTCAATAAATTCCAAAACTAATATTTTAGCGGTGTTTATTAAAAGTAGACAAGATATTTATTTCGCATATAGTGGCAGTTGGAAAAAATACTCTAGACTGACAATTCTAGTTCCAAATTCGGCGACGGCCAAGTAATGTTGGTAATACTTAGTAAGGCGTTTAAATATTTAAAAAAAAAATAATAAAATTAGTTAATATTATTTGACAACTAATTATTTTTTCAGTAACTAATTCCATGTAACCATTCATGGATGGTAACTTATTCGATAAATGGTTAGTTAATAATTGCCGAATAATGAAAGGTTAGGTTAGGTTACGTTTGAAAAATAACTGATCGTTTTATCTAATAACTGACCACGTGTATACAGACCATTCATTGAATTACTGAGCGTTTATTATTTCTTACTGATCAAATACTTTAATAGTAACTGACCCAATAAATACACAGCATTAATTTAAGGTTCTTGGGTTATGTTATAGATTATTTTAATTATATAGGTAAATATTTTTAATTAGAAGAAATATCGATCGTCCAGTTTATTACTCATACATTTACGATTAACTCATATTGATATAATGGGAAAATCAATATTCAATTGGTCAACGTAAATCAAACATCATTAATTTTAAAAATAGATGTTTAACAATTAGACACCTTCCGAGTATAGTCAGTAAAATTATGTTTAGAAATAACCAGTAATGTCAACATTTTGTTTAATTATTAGGAAGTTATCTACCTTGGATATTTTTTGGTGGCGTTTTTGAACATTTTTTTAAACTTGGATTTGTCCGACTATTGAACTGGACGATTGATATGCACCACATTGTGAGCAGACATGGTGAAAAAAAATACGGAGACAATAAACTTTATTCCTTTTTTAGTAACAATCAATATCTTTTTGGGGAGAAAAAAATACGTAAGTATTTTATAGCATAAAGTGACACACCCTGGTTTTTGTTAAGTATAAGTGTCATTAGTGTTCAGAACTGAAATCACCCAGCGGCAACAGCAATAATTCGCAGAATCGGCCCTTTCTTGTTACCAAGCGTTTAATAGCCGCCGGGTATGCCCGCTGGACGAGTCCATTTTGACATTTGTACACAGTTGATTACGATCCGTCGAGCCGGGCGAGTTACGGCGGAGATGACGATGCGAGTTGTTTGTGTTTTGATTTGCATTGGACTTAATTTAAAATTGTTTGTCGTGCCATTTGTATTATAACTTAAAGTAAATTCAGTTGCTAAGTAAATGTAAATTTAGAATCAATTTTATGTGTTAGGAATTATATATTTGTGTAATGTAAACCACTGCTTCTTTGGTGGAAAATAAATAAGTTTTGAACCGGATTTGAAATGGTGTTTGTCTGAGATCACAGCCCTTCCAGGACTTTGGATAACCAGCCGTTCGCCTCTCTTCGATCCGGGATCTTCTCAAAAGTTACTAAAATAACTAAACTTGACTTATTAAATTCGAATAAAAACTGGTTTCTGTATCACACTTAAATGTATGTCACACGATTTAGTTATATGTGATTATTCCTCATCAAATCACCCCCCCCCCCCTAGCGATCATCACAGAACTATGCTGTCTTTATTATTTTCCAAAACGATTTTACATATATCCTTTCGAGAGTGATGGGGCGTCTATATATCCTTGAGTAAGGATCTGATTCGCTATTTCCAGGGGAACAGAATATTGCCTTTCTGAAATTTAACTGTATTTGATTTAGTCCACATAATAACATCTAATTCAATTGTTTCATATTGATGATGTATATTTTAAACATATATTTTAAAATAAAGTTTACCCTCAACTTTCGCACATTTCTTAATATAAATTTTTGTCGATAATGGAAAAACTATACGCTTCTCTCTCCTCCGCTCCCTGTCACCTTCCCAAATACGTAAACAATTTTAGTGCTGCTTTAGGATGCATGCTGTTGCGTTGTATTTTTTCAGTTTACTTGTTTATCTATGATAAGACTTTGACAATCAAAAATATAAATGAAGCCTTCATGTATCTTGATAATACTTTGACTACATGGAAAAATGTGAAAGTACAGTAGATTTCTTTACATCTTATTAAAAAGGAATCTATACTATACAGCAGAAAATACATGTATCAATCTGTCTATCTCTGCATGAACTCCTCCCAAACAGTAAACAGTAGCGACGTGAAATTTGTACAGGTTCATTCTGGATGCCATTTCTAAGTCGAATGTGCTATTTTCAACTTTAAATTCGTAACGTTATTATTAATTGAT
Organism: Himalopsyche phryganea; assembly: GCA_022494535.1. Taxonomy (NCBI): domain Eukaryota; kingdom Metazoa; phylum Arthropoda; class Insecta; order Trichoptera; family Rhyacophilidae; genus Himalopsyche; species Himalopsyche phryganea. The sequence continues at coordinate 650,602 of JAGVSL010000139.1, forward strand.
GGATTATGTCTTGTGCATGATATATGAGGAACGGTCTACGGTGATAATGTCAACTTTCAACATTAGCTTGTACTAAATTATTTTATATAATAGCTCAGAGAACTCTATAGACGCGTTAGTGCTTAGTCAAAATCAAGGCGCGATGGCGGGCGTTTGAAACTGAAATGCAAAACCGCTCAAGACAAGACGCGCACACTTCCAGTCCCTGCACATTAACTACGGACATTGCAAAAGCATGATATGCATTTTAGTTTTAAGCACCGCGCCCGCCCTTCCGTTATGCGTTGATTCTGGCCGAACACTTATTATTATCACATATCACTTGTAGGTATGAAATTTTCTCATCACCTAAGCGTCACGGTTCATGGTGTATAATATAAAATAAAATGTAATGCAATGGACACACAGTTTCAACGTACTAGCTACTTTAGAAATTCAGTATTTCAATTTCAATACCGCCATCTATGACGGGTACGGTAATACTAGTAACTTCATAATAACGTCGACGTTTAAGCGATAGCGCTCTCCATCCAGGTTGAAGCTGGGTTATAAATAATAGTGCAGTATAGAAATCAGAACTTTTAATTCATCATTGCCACAAAATATTCAATTCATCTTTTGTAGTTATTGCCTTATGAATCCACGCTCTCGATTGATGGTTTCAAATGTCTCAACTTCGAAGTATAATTCATCATAAAATTTTCGCTTTTTCAATATCCGTGAAATTTTAAACAGTTACAGATCTCTGGTTTCGAAGCAAGCTCGCTCGTATTTAGAGTGCTCAAGTCAGATTAGACGCTGGAATTATTCGCGTTGAAAGCTCTCCAGGGCCGGATTAGTGGCTGCACAAAACAATTCAAGAAACACGCGAGTTTGCCCCTGCTCACAATACACACCGTCTGGAATTCGAAGGTGAAATTCAGGACATGGGAAATAAACATAAGTACCTACATTGCTTTATAAAAAATGAATAGCGATAAAGATTTTTCTCTTCACGTGTATAATTCTTTTAAGATTTGAAATGAAATCTGAAATGATTCACTCCCAATGTGGACCATATAGACTCCAAATGAATCATCTCAACAGAAGTGGTTTTACAAGAACTGGTGGTTTTTTAGTCGATTTTCAATATTTTTTATGTTTTTTTTCTTTCTATTTTTAGATAAGGTTACCTAAGGTAGAGCTTCCAATCCCGGACCCTTTTTATAGTCCCGGGTGTTCAAGATTCACAATTCTCCGTCGCTCAACATCTCTTTTTCGAAGAGAGTAAAGATAGAACGATAAAAGTAAAATGGCTTGAATATGTACTAGTATTTAGCTATTTACTTTAAACAGTAGGAATACCTTTAAACTCTATTTTTTGTAATAATATCCGCTTCCAATGTGGAGCACATAGATGTCTAATAGTGTTTATCTCAACAGATGTCGTCTTCGCAGAAACTCAAGAAGAACTCCAGGGCATGATGCGAGAGCTCGCAAATGAAAGCTTGAAAGTAGGCTTAAAGATTAATGGCCCAAAGATAAATGTTATGATAAACCACTTCGTTGATCCAAAAGCGATGTTCATCAACGGCAATCAAATCGAAAGAGTCAACAGCTATGTCTACCTTGAACAGCAACTGTCTGTAGATGGAGGTATAGATGATGAGATCGCTTGGAGATCCAAGCTAGCATGGAGTGTATTCGGGCGCTTAAGTAATATCTTCAAGAGCAACCTTCCATTATTCCTGAAGCGAAATGTGTGCTACCAGTGTTAACGTATGCCTGCGAAACATGGACTCTCAATACACGAGAGGTCCAAAAACTAAGAGTGGCTCAACGTGGCATGGAAAGATAGATGTTGGGCATAACGCGTAAGAACCGCAAAAGAAACCAATGGAGAAGGAAGCGAACAAGAGCGAGAGATGTGATTGATTAAATGGCGGTGGGCCAGACATGTCGCATGGCGAACGACCAACCGCTGGACAAATGCAGTCATTCAGTGGTACCCGAGGGGCACGAAGCGGCCTCAGGGGAGCTCAAAAACCAGCTGGATTGACGAGCTTGTCAGGTTCGGTAGAAGTACGTGGCAGCACAAAGCTAGGAACCGAGAAGAGTGGAGGGAGCTGGGGGAGGCCTTCATCCAGCAGTGGATCGACCCCGGCTGAAAATGATGAAATCTGCAAAATAAGTACGGATAGTAGAATAGGATTGGTTGGCTTATCTCTCTCGCTAGACCCCGTTTTAAGGAACGTATGGTTGGGAAGAATTTGAGACATCCATGCCTTCAAACATCAATACATCAATCGATTAAAAAATAATTTATAAAACTTCCTGTCCTGGGATTCAAACACGAGAACACCGCAACCGAAGCCAAATAAGTTGGTAGCTCGTTACAAGCCAATTACTACATTTTCTAGAAGGTTCAATTATACATTCAAAACCTCTTCATGTCTTTTATAATACTTTATTAAAATTCCATTAATTTCTAAAACCGACATCGCTTAAAAAAATAACAAAGACAGACTCACACAAGAATCTTTATTTAAATAATAAAGAACGCCGTTTTTTGAGCGTATACCTGCATTATTATTTGAATAGCCTTTTAGGTCTGTAAACTTAAGAATTTCTGCGAATCGCGCTAGGTAGGTGGCTGTTGTTTTCCGGAAAAACAAAAGTACGGCGGAAATTCTTCACACAATTGTCATCGTTCCGTTTGAAATACGATGCGCACGCGACGTCGTAAATTTCACATTCGCACAGTCTGCGTCCGCCTTTATATTTCGCCAGTGATAGTCCCTTCCACTGGGTCACTGCTGCCACGATTCACATTTGTCTTGATTATGGTGCTTAATATTATAATCATTAACTAAAATATACATTTTTTGTTCCACATGTATACCTACAGTACCTGCGAAACGGGGTCTCATTTTCATGACTATTTATATTACTAGGTTGGGTAATGAGTACAGACTAAGTCTTTAAAATTGTAAAAAGTAAAGTCTTACAAAAGATTCCATAACCGAAAGGCTTTGAATGGAGAAAACAATTCAGAAAAACATCTTACGAATAGTGATTGGTGTGTGTTCATTGTTCTGTAAAAAAAGTGTTTAATTATTTTTAAAACAATATCACAAATAATTTTATTATTGTAACCGCTAGGGTTGTACCTGAGTTGTCAACGCAGTGTTCTTCAAGTTGCGCTATCCATGGGCGCAAATTTCAGTACGAACACGTTCATAAATAATTGATTTCTAAATCGATATAACCAGCAGTCTTTGTAGAACAATTTTTGTTAAAATTAACTACATTAGGAACCGGACATGATTGAAAAAACGTTGTATTTAATAGTATTGTTATATGAAAAGTACGGTGGCGAATTCCCAGATTATGTAAACACAAGTATTGCTTGTGTCACAGATAATTATAAATACAATTTTTTTTTTCAAAATTGCTTATGATAGATTATTGGAAGATTTTACATAATCACTCGTGATCAACTCGAGAAGAAAAAACATCACAAAGGCTTAATAAAACATGAAATATTAAATGAAAAAATCAATTTTTTGAACTACAATGCCATTGAACCTGGAAACCTGTCGTTTAATATAAATCTCGTATCACTAGGCTACAGATCAAAATTATATCAAAAAAATAGTAAAAACCTTTTTTTTAATAGATGAAGTTATTTTAATAGTCTATGTATTTTTATTTTCTTCATCTTCCATATTCACTTCATATATGGAGCATATGTGTACCACGTGGCGTCTCCATGATTCCCTGTCACCTACCAATCGCTTTTCTTCCTCCCATGATATGCCAGAGTTCCTCAACTCCGCAAAGTATATCCTATGGATAGTACCCGATGGTCTTCCAGGACGCCGGAACCCCACAGACCCAGCCGGTTCCAACGTCTCTCCATTACTACAGATGTGACAGGGCGTTTCCCGGTCCTTTCGTAACCGTATTTTTAAAAAAGTCACTAGGTAAGATTTTATATTGTAATTTTTTTTAATAAGTTTTCAAATAAAAATTCGTTTTTATTAACTTTTGACGCCACAAAATTCAAAAAAAAAAGTTGAATACACCCACGAAAAATTCCCCGCACGTCCCTGCTTCTCAATCTTCAACCGGGGTACACAGGTATCGCGGGTGTTGACGGATGGCGGTACCCCTTTTGGGCCCCAGGTGGATACTCTACGGGGCTCGGTTATCTCCTCGACGTGCCAACTTTTACAGGTGGTGTAGAGAGAGTAAATGTGCATTTTTTAACAGTCAGCACTTAGAATTTTACATTAAAAAAACGAATCCCCAGAGAAAATCTGAAACATTTGCCAAGTTGGTTACTATGAATAACAATTTTACGTGTTTTAATACCATATAATATAAATATCAAAGGAAATAGCCATTTCGTTTGAAGTAAGCATTCAATATGTTTCCGTTGCAATGACCTTTAATGTAAAGCAGATCTAAAAGCTTGGCATGGATAAGTACATTTTGGTGATCCTAAAAACCACTGAAAATCAGGGAATATCAGAAAACATAAACGACTCGGAAATGTGAATAAAGCTTTGCGAGGGCTTCGTTCAGCAGTGAATCGTCGATGACTGCAGATGATAACGTTTAATGGATCTTACATTAAATGTTAACAACATACAAGCGATGCCAAACGAAACGATTACAAATATTTAAGAATTATGATCGCTTCCTGATTTGTATGTTTCTTCCAATGTTGACAACGGATGAATAGGAGTTTGGCTTCAGACTTTAGGAATTGATGTGTTGCTTCCAAGGTTCGTATGTTGCTTCCGATGTTGACGACGGGTGAATAGGTGGTTCCCGATCGGAGATTGGCTTCAGACTGATAAATCTTTCTCTATATTTTTGTCTTGCTGTGTCGCGTCTACTGATAATTGTATATGACGATTCTCACGGTCGCAAAAGCTCTCCGATGACAATCACACACAATCATATTTCCTCTCACGTTTGGCGACTGCCAATTTCTCGCCGTCTCCGCTTTCCAGTCACTTGAACTATCACATTTCACGATCCGTTGTGTCGTGTATTCCAACGATTATAATATTTTAAGATAAGGTTATTTTGAATTAAATGTAAGCTATTACAACATTTAGTTTCTTATTACAAAAATACCATTACGTTTAAATTAACCAGTTCTCTAGCTGATTGATTAACGTTATTGTGCATGCGTCCCATTCGATTGCAGTTTTCACGAGTTTGAATCTCCGTAAGGAAAATTTCATAAATTGATTATTCAATCGATCTATAAATTTGTATTTATTTTACAAACATTATCGCTCATCCGATCCTTAAAACAGAGCGTGGCAAGAATGATACGCTAACTAAACGTCTTTTTCTGCCCCATCTTTCTATCCATACCTTATTTAAGGTGAGATATTGAGTGTATGTTCTCGTTTAACATCAGTAAAGATGCTCTTTACAGAATTCACTTCCACTCACCCGATTCTACTTACGGGGCATAGCGAGAGTGATTAGCCAATCTTAGCCCTATCCTTCTATCCCTGCTCTCTTTGAAATAAAAGAGAGGTTGAGTAACTGAGTAAAAAGCAGTTCTCTATTAGAAACGCTTCTGTTGAAATACGTCCTATGTTCCTCATTGGGAGCTACGTTGGTTACAAAAAACCCATTTTAGCCTTTCCAAAGTTACTGTCCAGTTTTCATTAAATGCAAAATGATTCATGAGAGTCGATATGTTTCATATTGACAGAGGACATAGTTAAATAAATATGTTTAAGTTTTTTGCTAAATATATTGTTAAATTATTATTTATAAAATACTTTGAATAGTCAAAACGCATTTAAAAATTGCAAGGAACACATTAAGATAAATAAATAGGGAGGGGAACACTTTTGTGGTATATTTTCTTAACGCTATCGAATACATCAATACTTGGATACAATAAAACCTCAAGCATCAACGCTTAAATTTCATTTAAATACAGTAGTTTTGCTTGAGTAAAAAAAATCAAACTAAGATTGAACATAAAATTTGATTTCTGGAATAATCTTTAGAAACGAATTTTTAATGAAAACAAAGAAAAGAAAACCAATCTTTCGCGCAATCTCTTAAATATCGTCGTACAATAATGTAAATACGCTGAAAGTTATTTTGTATCTTGTTGACATAATTTAATCATTTGATTTTGACATGGGAGAATCTGGTCTTCTCCCATGTCAAAAGTATTGTTATATTCGAATGACCATTAGAAACAGGAGAATTCGAACAAGTGATATATGCTAAAGTTTTCATTTACTTACAGTCCGGTTCGATTCGTTAGTACGTTTTATAAAATCAATAAATGGGGGAGTGTTTGGTACACTGTCCCTTCTAGTGGCTAAAAATATCAAGTGGATTCTAAAAACATTTCAAAATCCTCAATATTATCTTCGACACTAATGGCGGGCAATGAAAACATCAGTTGCAGGTAAAAATAAACATTGTTTTAGAATCTTCAGCGCTAAGCCTGTTTTATAAAAACACCCCGACTCGCCAATTGCCTTGCTACCTTCAAGGCAGTGATGTAAAACTACTCAGGTAATGATGTCTAAAGTGGCAATTGAAAATTTAATAACTTCAAACATTCAAAATTCAATATGTTTACATTCATCGTGTATATTATTGAAATCGTAAACTTTTGGTTCACTGCTTTTGCAACGTCACATAAAGCTTCAATAATATATTGGTATTGTAAAACTGTAAATTCGAACCGTGATATTTATGTAATACAGCAGAACCTCGATTATCCGGACTAATTGGAGATGAAAGTAGTCCGGATTGACAGAAATCCATATAATTAAATATATCGATGGTCCAGTTCTATAGGACGATTAGTCAAAAATTTGATATTTTGAGTTAAGTTAGCTATTATATTCGAACATCGCTCTTCTACAGTTCCGCAAAAGTACAGCTTGTAAAATGTACAGGTTTCTCTCAAAAGGCAGATATTTGCATATAAATCAGCAAAATTAAATAATTTCTCAGGTCCATATACATACATATCGAAATATCGTATTGTGGAAATATATTTTTGTGAATCGTGGCGTTCCATAACGAAACAACCTTTAATCGTAAAGCTATAAACTATTGACCACCTATTTGAATAAAAAGTAATACAAATAATAAGCCATCACTTTTTACGAGTCAGTTTAAATGAGTCAAAACTTGATCGGCCATATCTTAAAACTACCAATTCCTAGTTGTATTACTATGGAACTAGGCCATTGATATATATAAATATATAAGTGACAGATAATGAAGAGTGTATTTAGAATGAAATTTTTTTTTGATATTTTGATACTTACAGATTTAATTAGAAAACAAGAATATAAAAGATCAAGGGCAGCTGTCCTTTTCGAATGTGCCAAATAACGAATTTTATTAAGACATGTAAATTTTCTCTCGTTATATTTTTATTGACTGGAAAATGCTAGCGGCCTTTTCAAAATTTAATGTTATGTTTTTTGTTTGTTCACTATGTATATATATATATATATATATTATGATATAAATCACCTAGTTTGAATTTATTTTTCATCAGTTGAAAATGCTCGCGATGAGCGAAAACTGTCGAATTGTGAAGTCACTACGAAAAATTGCATTTTAATTTTATAATTATTGTAAAATGACTTTCCATCAAGAATTTACAGTTATCGCATTAAATGTAGGTGATAAATGAATTATCATGTTAATGTACGATAAGCAGAATGCAGATGGTTGCCCTGCACTGGCCAACTTCATTTATCTTGTTTCCACAGTAACGGGAGAGGTTTGCGCAAAGTATTTTCTTTGCTTTTGAAGCGTTTGTTCAACTCGATTGGACGAATTTTGTATTGGAAAGGTACACTTTACAAACGGCAGTGGTTCACTAATAATTATTTAAGGTATTTAATTTATAGCCTCTAAAAATATAATTATTTTGAATTACTGACACGCTCTCTTCAATAAACCAACCATTCGAAATTAGATCTTGTAATTTAGTGACAAAAAAGAACAATGACAATTCAGAACAGGTGCATGAAACGCATAATATGTTTGTCGTATCTATTTGTACACTAAATAAAATTCATAATATATAGGTTGAGCGATTGAATAACAAACAGTTCTCGTAAAAACAATTTATACTGAGATGCTCCATGCTCATACTTTGGAAGCAGACTTGGTTGACAAAACATTAAATAATGATTTCATATTTTAATAACGTTCCAAATAATAACCGAAATGTCAGTGCTTCCAAAAGAATGTTCCGTGTACTGGTTCCGTAAACCGTCACAGCTGGCGCCGTCAGTATTGACAAAAGCGAAACCGCGGGCGTTTGCGGCCACCCGCAATATCAATAAACCCTGCTTTGTTTCATTTCACGCGCAATTTTCAGCCAAATCTACCGTGACACAAGGATATATGCAAAATTGATTTCGACTTTCGATTTGGCTTAATTGAAATAACACACATTGACTAGTCAGATTGAATAACACTGTGTTTTTCATATTTTCTACAAGATATTGAATATCATAATAACTTTGAATTCATTTGAAAATATATTTATAGTTTTTTCGTTTGCCACAGAGCATATTATAGAGATTTTAGTTATAATTTATTTTACTATATCTCCTTCGATACTTGTGCACCATATGCGCTCATAGTAGAGCATCTTTTTTTATCAAGTCCTCCCCAAATGTGGAGCATATCGACTTGTAATAAAGGTATCTCAACATAAACCTTTCTACTAGAACTCCTTGTAGCACAGTTACTCAAAAAAAATTCGAAGAGAGTAGGGGTAGAAGGATATGCATTATAGGGTTATAGGGCTCGCCACGCCCTGTTTTTATGTTCGGATGGGTGGGAGGGAATTTTTAATCATCACAAACACCCGTGCCTTCTAACAGAAATCAATGAATCGATTGAAAAATTGATTTATGAAACTGTCCGTATTGGGGTTTGACCCTGTGAGATCCGTAACCGAAGTCAACAATGTTGACCATTGCACCACGGACACGACAAGAAACGATTATTTCTTAACTGGTTGCTCTTCCACGCCTTATTTTAAGAAACGGATATATTATATGAAAGCATCAGATTCTTCTATTCTTTTAGACACAAATTAAAAAATCGATTAGAATATAAATAACTGAATGTGTTGTTATGACCGCACAACCGGTCATGAAAGATCACTCGCCCACCATCACCGACAATAATTCATTAAAAAACAAAAACATCCATCTTCAAAGGCGTCTTTTAAAAGTATTATTTTCTTTACCATTTGCTATGCGATCCTCATTTTAATATAATACGAATTCCTTTACTGCGCAAACAAATAATTTAGAAGTAATAATACAGGTAGAACTGTTTCCCATTTTCTCCGCTACGATAATCAGCGCGGCGGTCCTTCGGCTTGCTTTTTGCACCGCTAGATGTCGTGATTGTCGCTTTTTTTATTATTTATTATTATTTTTGCCAGAGAGGTGAGTCTCTCCTCCTTAATGAGGGAAGCTTTCTTTACTTCCTAATGAGAGGGCATCGCTTTTCGGCGACGTTCCGCAGGAAATTATACCGTTTTCGTTTGTTTTCTGCCGTGATTTAGTTTCAATTGTTTATTTTTTGACTGTTTTATTCAATAAATTATCTTGGCTTCTTTTTCATTAAAAATTCGAGTGGTATTTTTCATTATTATAAAAATGTAATTATGCTACCATTGCTTTATGAATCCCGACATGTTTTCAACAAATTACAGTTACCTACTCTTACCATGAATGTAATCAATTCGACATTGAAGACTTTACGTACCCAAGTTGGCTAAAATTATTGGTACTGAAAACAAAACCTTTTTTTTTTTTGAGAGACTTCGTTAACTATTTTCAAAAATTATTTGTCAGTCCATTTGTTTTATTCACTTAAAATTCTGTCTTCAATTTTTAGGGATTGATATATTTTTTTATTTTAATAAATAAAAAACACATTTTTTTAAATAAATAAAACACAATTTGTTTGTACTACTTCCACAGGTAATAATGATCAGGGTCGGTTTCGCTCATCACGAGAATTATCAAAAGATAAAAATACAATATAAAATTCAATGTTAATAAGGTCAAGGTATATAAAATAGTCGGTTCTCATCATACAAATTATATGTAAACAAAATTAAATACTCTACAATTAAAATGTTAAGGACCTCGCAGGTTGGGAAATTTTAAAAAGAAATTAATGAAATATGAAATACGTAATTAACCTTAATACTAAACACCCATGGTAAATGGAGAACAAAGAAAGGTCAGGGGCATCCAAAAAAATATCTGAAAAACAAAATTAAAGAGACTAGAATTATTTCTTTCAAGTTCTTTATTAATACAATACAAATGATGCATAGACTGATAAATTGTTTTTAGTATCTTAATAAATTTAGATTGATAGCGACAAACACAATCTTTTGAATGTGAAAAAATCTTATTTTACACCATAACCATGAATGACTTCAGCTCTAAGTCAGATACCGTGCTCTATTTTTGCCATCAAAGATTGATTATTTTGATATTTATTATTGGCTTACTGTTTAGCTTATAGGTTTAAGTATTTTAAATGATCCACGTTCTCCTACAAATGCTGGATAACATATTTATATTAATATATCCAGAGATTATATATTGACAGTTTCTGTGGACTACTGGCAAGAGCTAAGCCCTAGCGATCAGGTTGGTCTGGGTTCCTGTAAGTCCCGGCAAGGTCAATATCAAATTTGAATTTTTTCAATTTTCATTTGAGAACATGGGTGTTTATGGCGAGAGTTGATATCGAGTGACTTTACAAAATTCTCATTTGAGTTGAACTCATGTGGTTTCAAAATATATAGCTGTACCTAATGCCAATAGCCAAAAAATATATTAATTAGAATATTAAACATTTATACAAATTGAATATTTATAAAAATATATACGTGAACTAATGACATTCCAGTTCGTTTTCGGCGTCCGTGACGCAGTTGGTAGAGTCGCTGGCTACGGTTACGGATGTCTCGGGTTTTATTCCCGGTGCGGACGGCTTTCATAAATTGATCTTTCAATCGATTTATGGATTCCTGTTCGTAGTCTGAGTCCTTCCTTCCACCCATCCAATCCTCACGGGGCGTAGCGAGAGCGATTAGCTAATCACTAGTCCTGTCCTAGCCCTATCTTTCTATCCCTACTCTCTAGAAAAATTCTGTTAAGATATCTCCGTCAGGAGACCATATACTCCACATTGGGAGCTTACATGGAAAAAATTACATTACAAAGAAACACGAACAAAAACATTAGCACAAAAGATACAGTAAATTTGTGAGACACTCAAAAAATAACGAACAACTATATCGTAACTTCTTAAAATAGTCGTATTTCAACAAGATATGGATATTTGCATTGATTTATTTGTCTATGTGTAACGCAACACACACTCTTTCTGTCAGCTCATTCGCAAAAACCGTGAGCGTGAGTGAATTTATATAGGTAAATGATTATAATTTTAAATGATGACACTACATTGCCACCTTCTAATAATTTCTAGTTTATACATATTTTCATGTTACGTAAGTATATGTGGAATTATTTTTTACTCTGCGTGGTCGTGCATTCAAATTAATGAAATACATTAAGACATACAGAAGGCATTAATTAAAAAAAACAAATTCTAAGATAATCGTATTTGAAGCATTATCATTTTTTCAAAGTACTCTCACTCTTTCCCAAGTACAATTGTTTGTGATTGAAAAAGATTTATTGTACATTATAAAGAATAATCTTTTCGGTATACAAATCATAAAATTTGGTATCGATATTCATATCATTCTTTTTAACGGAATAAAAAAATACAATATGACTTAATAGTGGTTTTTTCAAAGCCATTTTATCCGATGACTTCATGGGTTTTACCAGTACGTTAAAGTGCATACATTTTGACATTTAAACTAGAAAATCATCAAATATGATGTAATACGCTCTATCAGTATACTCTCGAATTATTGTCTCCTTCAATCTGACAAAAACGTCTAGTCAAAAGTCGTGTTTTGATCTATCTATACAAAAATGTTATCTTTTCAAGCTCTTTAAAATAAAATTGTACGTAGTTCTACCAAAACGCAGAGCGTTAAATTGTGTCAATTTTGACATTTGAGACGGAAAACTATTAAAAAATGACTAAATGCGTCAGTATACCTTCGATAATTATTATTTGAAAAATTAATGTATACAATCAGTATTTTCTGATGCATTTTTTTATATATGAAGTCATCACGATATTCTCACATTTATTTTAAATTGTTTTTTTATAAACAATGCGGTTTTTTTTTAATTTTAGTAAAATAAAACATCAGAAGTTACATATTTATACATATAATATGAGCAAGCGATTAAAAAAATCGCTGCGTAATTTAGCGCGAAAATTAATTTTCACACCGAGCACATTTAAAAGGCGAACACACCAGCATCCCTTTCCCTAATGTTGCCACTTTATCACACCTACCCAACGTGTTTCTGAAGCAATTTTTAATAACGGCCACCCCAGGTTCGATTCAGCGCCTCCTGCCCCACCTCCTTCTACACACTTCCCTTCCGTACTAACACCACCCCCGTTAAACCTATTTTTATAATTTAATTATCCAGAAAATTTTCACAACAGTCCATGGTTTTTTTTTCAATTTATTTCTTTACTTTTACCTCCACCCCCTTATAGGAAGTATATTCAACAGTTCGCCACCACCTTAATATTCTCTATTACAACCATCACTAAAGAATATAATTTAAAGATATAATTTTAAAAAATGGTGAAGAAATGGTACTTAAAACTTTTTGAATTCAGTATCCGATGAATTATAAATATGGCTATATATACGGGATGTTAAGTATATGCGCAAGAGTATATAGGTTGACACCGCCCCGTACTTACGGGGCGGACAGGGGTCTTCAAAACCAATGTACAGACTCTTCCTATTCATGCAAATTTAATATGCAATATCTCTCCTAAGTCGTTCAAAAATAATTTGTCATATTTGTTTGTTTACCGTTAGAAGTAAACAAAAAGCGGGCTATGCTAAAGGAAAGGATCACTTGTCACTCAGCCCACCCCGAGGGTGTCGTTCACCGACAAAGCGGCGGCTTAGTCCGAGATTTACTATCCTATCGTAAAACCACTTGTTACGCTTTTAAATTGAAATTATGCATTTTAAATCTGTTTGTGTTTATGTACCTGCCTTCGAGGAATTTATAAGTATAAACTAACTGCAATTAAAGAGAAAGTATACTGAATACAACCGGGTTTTAACAGAAGACGAAGGAACCTGTGAATTATCCTTGTCACCACGCCGGATCTAGGGCAGTCAAAGTGTGTTGACGTTCCACCTTCCCCGTCGAGAAGTAGCAGAATTATTTCTTTCAAGGTTTTATACAAAAAATACATTAATTTAATCTTGCATATTTTAAAAAATATGAATAGGTAATTATAATTATATACGTATTATTATGATCCCTTACTTAATTATTTTAGAACCAACACCTAATTTTTTATTATAATATTATGTTATTATAGTATCAGTAGTGAAAATCTATCACGCAAAGCAATCAATCAATGCTATTACCCTATTATACTCTTGTCATTTCTTCACGAGTTGATATTAAAATTCATGTATGTTATATAATTTGAAGTGATTTAAAAATGTGTTGTCTACCTGCAATAAAAACTGTTTAATTTTCATTTTTATAGCTATAATAGAATCCATTATTTTTTTTTCTGTTGTTGATGCAATCATTGGTGAATTGTCGAGGAACATTTACAAAAAGAGGAGATTTGGTTAGCTGGGAGAGGTCCGCTTTTTGTTTGCTTTGCATGCAAAAAAAGTAATTTGTGGATACTGACTCGAAAAGAGGAAAGTGGCGGGAGCGAAAGTGTTATTCCAAACTTGGTAATCCAGTTGGTAGGATTATCTCGTTTAATTTGCCGCTCAGACTACACCATCCTTGTAGGGTTACCAAAATGCTACCTCCCATTATTGCTTCATAACTATGCACCTCCATTGGCGTAATTAGAAAATTTGAGCTTATTTTTCTTCAGAAATGAGAAAGAATCGAGTATTCATATATTAAAAAAAATTAAAGACATTCTTTTCGTGGTAAATAAGACCAAAATACACGCAGCGGCGGAGCCATAAAGAAATGAGTACATCATTAACGCATGGCTTGTGAACAATTAGTGTTAAGACAATAAAAAAAACAAAACATTTAAAGACTTATCGAAGGTTATATCGAAGGATGTGGAATACACGTTCCCCGCCACTTCACAAAAATCTCCGCGACGCAGATTCCACGTTCCCCGGTGCTAACGAGATAAATTATTCGCGTTGAAAAAAATAAAAAAATTTTGTATTTTTTCGTCTCTCGTATTATGTCTCTTATGTAAAAGAAAAAAGTCTTTCCGTAGCAATAACACATTGATGGTAAAAAAAAAACCACCACTATTATTACAAACAATGAACGAATGTATCAACAAAATAGACATTACCAAATCAAGTCTTAAAAAATTATAAGCTTTTATGTCAAATTCATCAAATAAAAACAAATTAAGTTTGTAAACAAATTTGGTTTCTTGAAATTTTAATATTTTGGCTTGTGCTGTGCCTCGAAAAATCAATGAATGCTTTAGTGTGCCGTGGTGGAGAAAAACTTGGGGAGAACTGTCATAAATAATGATAAAATATGTTAGTTTGAAAGAATGTCGTAAAACGTTCACTTAATAACATTTTTTATTGGAATAACACGCCAAATTCCATGGCACAAAATTTTGTGTTTATCTCAAACTATTTGTTAATTGCCCCTGTGATTATTTACTCCAAAATAGATACCGCATGTGTATGGACTTAAAGATAAATACGCAAATAAACTACTGTGAAATCATTGTCACCCTACTCGCGAAATGCGATTGTTCTTCTCGCGAAATAATAATATTAACAAATTTTCGATGACGAGGCTTCCCAGTTTCCTCTTTAACAATTTCTCCTTAACAACATACAACATTATACTGTAACTTAAATGGCATTGAAGAATATTATCATATCTCATTGAAGTCTCCGTATAATGGATCATATTACTAAATATGACATTAATGTTTATAGTTAATGATGATTACGATAAGTCGATTAATGTAGATTTGCCATGCTTTTAATTATGCTATTTCCGATACGGTTATTATTTCCAACAATATTTCCTGTCAAACAAATTAATGAAATTAACTTTATCTTGTAAGTTGTGACAAAGAAAGGAACACTAGTTTTTAGTGAGTCATTACTGTATTGTATATTCTAGGGGTACGGTAGTTTGACCTTGTCAGGGGCTTAGAGGTAAGAGAGAGGACGGACCAAACGGAAAGGCGACGATGGACCTGGCTTGGTCATGTGTTGCGGATGCCTCAGGAGAGCCTGAATCCTGCGGTCTCTTCTACCAACCTGGTGGATTCCGTCGCTCTGAATGGCCGCTGATGACCATCCGTATTATGAACTCGGCGGAGTTACGGAACACTGGGATGACCTGGGAGGAAGCTAGAAGACGGCGAGGACAGAGAATCTTGGAGATCTCCATATGCTCCGAATATATATGAATATTGTATTGTAAAATAAAACAAGATTTGGAGATGGCAATCCGCGTAAAGAGCTCGCAATCCGATTAGGGATAGCTGGAGCAACTTTTAACTCAATGCGGAAAGTCTGGGACTCACGGTTGTACTCGGTCATAAACAAGTGTCACTTATTCAACGCATGCATCCTGACGGTGTTGATTTACGGTTGCGAGTCATGGCACCTCACCAAGGCACAGGGTAACCGTATACTGTGCTTTGAAAACAGATGTTTGCGGCGAATACTAGGGGTACGGTGGTTTGATTTTATCAGGAACTCGGAGGTAAGAGAGCGGACAGTCCAGCCTCTTATTACGTCCAAAATAAAAAAGCGACGATGGACCTGACTTGGACACGTGCTGCGGATGCCCCAGGGGAGCCTGAGTCTTGCCTGTCTCTTCTGTCAACCAGATGGATTCCGTCGCCGTGGAAGGCCGCTGATGACCATCCATAGGATGTATTCGGCGGAGCTACGGGACGCTGGGATGACCTGGGAGGAAGCAAGAATACAGGCGGGGACAGAGAATCTTGGAGATGCCCATATGCTGCGAATATATAGGAATATTGTATTGTAAAATAAAATACGATTTGTTTTAATCTAATTCCAAATGCTTACAATGATCACGACCATTGCTAGCATTATCAAACGATAAAACATAGATCTTCACAAGGCTGTTTATATGAAAATATATGTTTTAAGTGTTACAAGATATATCAAACAATTGGTTTGAGATCTATAAGAACTGTAACAGTACAAAAATTATTCGAGCCCTTGAGCACCGAAAACAAGGACGTTGACCACTCATCACAGTCCTACAGGCAAATTTATATTTTTAAATATAACCTAAAACGATTAAGATTTTTAAAAATATAATTTAATCATTGTTTAACTCTATGTAAGCTGTAAGTATCGTTAAATAAATACGCGATAGATAATCCAATTCTAATGGAAAAAGAAACAAAAAAAACAAACAATTTGTGACCAGAAAGCATTAACTCAAATTAAAGAAGACAAAAGATGGTATAAAATTGCAAATAGAATTGTGACGTTATGGCAACACATACATACATACATACAGAGTGTCCCTCTTTGACAGCACCTTTGATATTGCAGCGCTCCAAACACCCTTTGTAAAAAACGTAATAATCTTTTTACGTGTTCGTTATAATTTCACATTTCTCGTTCGCGAACCGAATGCGACATGAACCGGCACGACTTCTGTCATAGTCTCTATCAGAGGGAATCAACATAAAATAATTGTACTATTCAATTAATACGATCAACTATAGTACCTATTACCAATATTACTTAGCCGCCGCCAAATTTAGAACAAGACTTGTCAGTCTAGAATAAAAATCTCCAATTGCTATTTTATGCAAAACAAATTCTTGTCTACTTTTAATAGCCGTCGCTAAAATATCAGTTTTGGAATTTATTAAAATTTCAGTTCTGGTTGAGAATGGCAACATTCCTAACGCGACGGTGACACTCTCACGTGTAAGCTTAATATCGACTGTGTCATAGCCAATTGATGTTACCCTCAAAAAATACGAAAATAAGTCAATAATTGGATTTCATTTTAAAGACAACAGATCAGGTCTCAAGAAAATTGACCACTTTTTGGGAAGAGAAACATCGTTTTACATTGATTTAATGTTTAAAAATTCTAACCCCACACTTGATGCAAGCCACCACTATATCGATACTCTTACGTATAATACCGTATCTGCAAACATGAGAATTTACAGAAGTGCATTTCAAAGATTCATAACGCAACTCACCGTATTATAATGTTTTCGATAAAAACAGTTTTTACTCTCTCCTGAACAATTTCAATTTTGAGCGTTACAACAATTGGCTAAAACATCGTCGATTTCTGTGATGGGCGGATTTGTGAGTCTAACTCCATTTTTGATCATTATACGATAAATACAAAAAAAAAACATTCGAAATATAAGAACGCTTCAGTGGAACTAACAGTGTACGTCGCAGATGCTCTAAATGCAAAAATTATAATAATTTTTTGCATTTATTAGACTATCTTATACTTGAAATAAATGTGATGTAATTATTATTATATTCTGGTACTAATGGTATAACCTTGCTTATTAAATCAATATGTTTATGGTCCTAGAAGTGCAGGTATACTAATCCTTGTTTTAATGATATTTTTTTATATAATTATCTAAACACAGCTGATAAGAATAGAAAAAATGATAGCATTATAGAGAGTATAATCATTATTACTGAAAAAATGACTTCATTCATCACTGAGATCATCCATCATAGATTTTTTTATGTATATCATGTCCACTCCCGACGTGGAGCATATGGTCTCCTACTGGAGGTATCTCAACAGAAGTTTTCTTTGAGAACCGCTTGTTACTCAGTTACTCTACCCCTCTTCTTCGAAGAGAGTAGGAATAGAAGAATAGGGCTAGGACAACACCAGTGGTTAGCTCATCACTTTCGCTACGCCCCGTTTTTTGAGGATCGGATGAGTGGGAGGGAGTTTTAGACATCACAACATTTTAACTTCAGCAACATATTAATTGTATGCATTCATTTTAATTCTTTAGTAATGTATTTCAAGTAAAGTTGTAAAGAATTTTGACTACAATTGGCGATTCGAATGTTAATTTGTGATTTTTAGTTGCTTATAAGAAATATATGTTATTTGTTTCATTGTTGATATTTTATATAGATGTTGTACTCACAGAACGCAGTAAGTCAGTTAAACTTTAACCTGATAGAACGCATGAAGTTATAGGATAAAATGGTTTTTAAAAAAGCAATATTAAGTCATATTGTTAATTTTGTATTCTAGCATAAAGCATGATATTACTGTAACTCATCGATACCAAATCTTATAATTTGTATGCCAAAAAGATTACTGTCTTAATCGCACAAAACATCTTAAAAAGAAACAATTGTGCTTGGAGAGAACATTCTTTGATGAAAGAATAATGCTTTTAATGTGATTATTTCAGAACTTTTTTTATGACTTAATGCTTTCGGTCAGTATACCCTTGATATGTACACCCAATGGTTTAACATTTTACTGGAGATTGTGACATTACTGCAGTGTATAATGAATTACGTGTGTAATACTAATTATTACCAAGAGCAATTTTTTCATTGTTTCATTTTTGATGTGTATTTTTTCCTCTGCAATTTAATCTTGAAACCTTATTTGTGTACCGTGAATAAAAATATTTTGTTATATTATTAAATATTGGTTCCCCATTGAAGTTCTAACCGTACCAAGTCTGAACGTAATATTCTTATTCGTACATGTATTTGTTTTAGATATCTTTTTATTTGAACGCAGGCCCGCGATTGTTATCCTCTATTAGTAACAGCTACGACGATAGAGACAGAGAGATGATTGCCTTTTCACATCATTGTTCTGTGACCGAAACTTATTTTATACACAACTGATATTGCCTCACACAATGCTATTTTCCTTTCGCACAGTGTTCTTCTTTTCGTTTATTTTTAAATTAATAACGTTTTAATAAAAAATATAGCTGCTTTAATAAATCAGTTAATATCAATAAATGAGAATTAATTCACAAATGACAACTGTCTCCCACACTACGCTCCATTAAAAACAAAAAAATTTTAGGCGACGGAAAACGATTAACGAATTTTGCGAAATGAGAAAAAAAACCTACTTATTTGTCTAACAGCTTAACGGCATCCGAGACATCCGTAGTCAATGACGTTAATCATGACACCACGGTGCCAACACAATGTTACCAGTTATTTTTAAAAATTTATTTCAGCTCATTCATCAGATTCATTGATTATAAATAAAATGACAACAACAAATGACAAAATTAAACTGGCTAGAACTCTACTGTAATAAGATTAAAAAAAACAAAGCATTTAATTCTATAAAAATGTAGTACACAGTTGATAGCTATTTAGATTTTACGCCGTTGTCAGAACTATATGAAAACGAATTTCGGTTTACCTATAGATAAACTTAAATATAAATTTAAAAATTAATTCTTCAGTACGACATTTTAGTTTGAATTTAAAACGATTTTATTAAGGCTTACAATTAAATGCACTTTTGCTTAAATCATATTCACTTTCATAAAAATAGTTTTCACTTATAACGAATACATTCCACAAAAAACAAATTCTTTCACTAAAAATAAAGTTATCACACGTAATAAAATATATTACACTTACGAAAAAATATTTCCATACAGATAAAATAGTTTTCGCTGAATATCAATACTCATACTTTGAAATTGATAGTTGCACGAAGCTGTAATGAAATGTCACTTATTCTTCTACCCTATATAAGGCCGCCTATATTATCTTTACAAGCGTTAGAATACACTACACAAATCAAACCAGACCAACCTTTACATAACCTACTACAACTTAACTCACTTTGTTAAAAGAATCCGTGACTAAGTGGAAACTATTAAAATCAAAATTTGAGTGTAATTAGTTAATAATATCTAATCCAAAGTGCAAAATATCGAAACAAAAGTTCAATTGTACCATGTGAATACTATCTAACACAAAGTGCAATTATTTATAACCCTTTTTTAATAACTAGTGAGTACCCAGGATGCGTTGCAATGCCACTCAAAGAAAGAAAGGGTTTGTGTTTTAATTCTGTTTATTGAAGTGCTTTTGGATACACAATATTTTTCGTTTTCCGTCAGGTGCATACACGAATAAGTCAGAAGGTTTTCCGTTTTTTGTACGTATTTGATTCTTTTTTATAAATTTTAGATAGAAAAAAAATTCTTCAGAAAATAACTCAACAAAGTTTGATCGAAAACGATGAATGGCAAATAATGCATATAGGACAAACAAACAAACGTTTATTTATATATATTTATATAGATTTTTAAAACAAATATGTACCATAGCTTATTAGAATGACAACAAACATACTTATATAATATGTAGCATATAATGTTCATCAGTTTTCATAGTAGAAATATAATACCATACAAATTCCAAGACAGCTATAAATATTCACAGTTACTAGCCCCCTTTTTGCTTAGCATGGCAGTACAGAGGCCGAAACGTGTCCACTTAGAAAAAGGATATGGTTAAGAAAGAGAGTTAAATTTACATAAAATGTCGTCTTGGGTACATTCCTAGAGATAACCACTTTCCCATTGACAGGCAAACTCTTGAAAATAAACATAGGTATATTGTTCCGTCTATTGGCCAACCTATCAGCCAGTATCGATATATTTTCTATAAGAGCCTACTCCATTCATCTTCGGTGTCTGTTCCCTTGGGATTTAGGGGTAATCACACCATCCCACCCAGGCGAACGGGTTTGCGGTTTCTGCGTAGGCTTCTTTACCTTCGCTACGATAGGTTTTCGCTTAGAAGCGTCAGAATCCACCCTTGAACCCTTATCAGTTTGCTATAAAACTGAAATGCACGGTTTTGTGGCAGCAAGCCCACAATATTTTATAAATATACTAAAATGCTTCGAGAGATAAATATTTTTTGAATTGTGATAATACTGGTTTTTTCCATCGCGGTTAAAACAAAACTAATCATAGAAAATCACTGACATCCTTTGAAGAATCTTCCGTGAACTTTCCTAAAACAAAATGACATTGTTTCGTGGTCGAATACGTCATAGAAGAAGGGTGTCATACCGTAGCGGGTGGTGGCAGGTACATCGCAATATATTTATGGAATTTGATAATTAATTATACCAGGTGCTCCCAACATTTTTTCTTCAATTCCCCTTTCACCAATGCTTAGAACATAATTTCCCCTTCTCAATATAATCTAACTCTAGCTCAGCGGTCACCAAACTACGGCTCGCCAAAGATTTTCATCCACAAAATACATGTAGAAATCTGTATGTTTGTATGTCTGTCGGTCACAACAACTCCTCCTAAACGGCGTACATGGTGACGCGAAATTTTCACACGTCATTCTGACTGCAATTGTTAGTTCAACTGTGCTATTTTCTTCTTTCAACTCTCAACATTTAACTTTTTAGCTAAAACCAAAAACTCGATATGTTTGACGTTTAAATGTGGAATAAAAAATCAACAAACGCTGATCGCCTAGCGACCGCTCCGTGTCAAATATTCCGTGACTTTCAACGTTCCGTCGGTAAGCAACAATAAGTATTTTATAATTTAAGACATCGACTGAGGGTGCTTGATGGAATTTCAATATCAAATTTGGATTATTGAGATTTTGTACACTTCCATGTATTTTGTCACTAACGACCCGGGTTTCGCCTTTCGGCATCTTCAGGCATTCGAGCACACGAATGGACTCGAACTCAGTTCGTGTGCTCGAATGCCTGAAGATGCCGAAAGGCGAAATCCGGGTCGTTAGTGACAAAATACATGGAAGTGTACAAAATCTCAATAATCCAAATTAAATATTTTATATTATAGACGTCATACATAATAATAATTTCATGCTTGAATCATAAAATTTGTAAAAAATCAAAAGATTGAGTGGAAAATCATTCATTATTTTTTAACTTAAAACTGACATCCTCATTTCGTGTCTTTAACGTACTGGTGTAAATGAAGTTGCCATCATCTTTGCTGGATATTAAATTGAGTTTCGTGATATGCATAATATTCACTCATGTTTCCAACTGGCGATAATGGATATGCAATTAATATCAACTGCATATAGGCAACTTTTGCATCCATATTTGGTTGATATGCATGTTAAAATTGAGACGGAGCGATTATTATCTATCAAAATAAAATTAAAAGAAATTCGATGAATGTAATGAAATCTGATAATGTGAGTATTGATAATCAGTGGATCGTCCTAAGGGTCATTTGTAAGCAAATCCAATGTCTAAATAACTTAATATCAGTACCTTCTATCTTGGGCGAAGCCGGGTACAAACTACTAATAGTATCATAAGTCTGAAGTTGTTGTTTTGGGGTTCTAGATACGTATAGACTTGTGATTTCTTGTTGTATTTTTATGACATGTATTTAAATCTTGAACTAAAGCTATATCAGAGAAAAAGAATTAATTCATTTAATCACATTTCAATCACATGTCGGTCTGTGCAGGGTTCGATGTCGTTGGATTCGGCAACGAATGTCTTGGGCTGAAATCCCGTACGTTTCATAAATTAATTCATTGATCAATTTTTGGATTTCCGTTTGTAGGCATGCATGTTTGTGATGTCTGAAATTTCCTCCCACCCACCCGATGCTTAAAAAAGAGGCGTAGCAAGAGCGACTGTTTAACCACTAGTCTTGTCCTAGCCCTGTACTTATATTCCTAAGTAAGGCAATTATTTTTTCCCGTAAACACAAACTATAGTTTATACCAGGGGTGATGAACCTTCACCTGTCAGAAGGCCGCATTCATTTATTTTAAAATCAAATAACGCCGCATTTAAGAAATATATGTCAAAATGTAATTTATTTTTAAATTAAGGAAAACATTAAAATGTAGTTATTTAAGTTTATGTTTATTTTTGTCATACGGTCGCGCTTGAAACCCTATAAGACAGCAGGTTTATCACTCCTGGTTTATGCATTCAGATTTGTTTTGTATTTACAGCAAATTATTGAAAACTTCAAATGAAAATTACCCGTATTGACTATTTCATAAATTGATTATGAAATTTTTTTCCAAAGCACGGATGTCAGTGATGCTTGTACTCCCTCCCACTCAAGTGGTGGGAGTAGTGAGAGCGGTTAACTAATTACTAGTCATTAATTAACCGCTCACCAGCCCATATTGATATTCTTACAACCTCCTGAAATTAGAGATTGACACAGTGAATAGCAATTAGTTCTCGCATAGTAGTGAAGTGCTCAATTAGCAGTAAACAGTGTTTACATTGGGAGAGAACACATTTCAACGAAACATTCTAGGCTGAAATTTAATTCAATAATCTTTTTGACTTTATATAAATCGATCAACTGTATAACTGTATGTTTCCTGGCTGCTGATGTGTTGTCTGCTTTGGACACGGTGTATAGATTGTCGTGGTGCACTTCCGGGGTCAAACATTTCCGGCAAAACGTCACAAGGATGAGCTTCGTCCGCTACCTTAGGGCGGAAATGATGTCAGCACTGCTAGTGTGGGGTAGGTGGAAACTAGGTAGAGACAGTCTGCCGTAAAGAGGCGTACGCATCGCAGCCGGAAGTCAATGGTAAAAATGAATACAGACCTGAATCAGTAAATTAATGCCATTCATTGCGAGAATTAGTTTATCGTTTAAAAAAGTATTCAACAATTTTTTTTTTCATAAATATTATTATGTATATTATATCTGTAACCCTGCGTGAAGAATGTAGATTCCTAATGGAACATTTCAAGAGAATGTGTTTAAGACTTATTGTAAGTCGGTTACTCAACCTCTCTTTTCAGAGAAGCTAAGTATAGAAACATGGCTCAGAAAATATTTACTAGTTGACTGACTAATCACTCTCTTTCAGGGTAGGATCGGATGGGTGAGAATAAATGCTAATCCACAAATCGATTGAAAAATCATTTTATGAATGATTCTATTTTAGTATTCAATCTCATGACCGCCCAACTGAGTGGGATGAATGTCTTAGACTCTTTAACCTAAGTCTTTAAATATTTTGAATCCGCGTGACTATATTAAAACTATACAAATAATACAACACCATAACAAAAATTAAGTGAATATCAGAACATAGATCGATGTGATGTTGTTTTCCTCTTTCTCATCAATCAGTTCACTGTTCTGCTATAGAGTGCGACAAATAAGTGAGTTGGTCACTCATGACTTATGACAATGCATTCATGCACTCTACACAATAGTCAATTTATGTATAATGTGTTGCGATTAAATAAATGTGCTTAGATTTTGTTTTACACTCCCGACTCCCTCTCCCAGCAACATAAAGATGTGCCCTTTGTTATTAACGACCCATTCAAGGTAGCCGTTTTAGTAAAACGGTTGTAAATCACTTTATATAATACCACTTGGTTACAAAAACAACCGATTATTATTAAACATGTTCCTTCCACATTTTTTTTTCGATACATCTATATAAAAAAAAATACATTAAGTAAATGAGACAATCTAATTTTAAATGAAGCATTTATTTAATACGTACATCGACAAAAACCTGCGAAGAATTGTGATATAAGACGTGTGGCCACAACGAATTGTTTGCGTGAAATGGTTTTAATGCCATTTTTCGGCTTCCCATCCATTGAATACAATGCATAACGATGACACTCGTCGTTAATAATCATAAATGAATAAATGCTTTTTTAATCCAGCCCTTGTTATTTGATAAAGAGGGATGGGATGGGGCGCCTCTAGCGGTAATAAGAGTTAACCTGGAGACAGGGTGGAGAGTAACGAATTGAAATAATAGGGTTTTAAGGAGTTGTTACGACAGCCTACTAACTACATACCTGTATTTTATACCCCTATCAAAAAGCTTTGATCGTTGGTCTTATATAATATTGTTTCAGGTATTTTTTTATAAATTTGTATCCATTCAACATATTAATTTTAATCAAAGCTATTTCATAAAACAGACTTGAAGAATTATATTATAACCAGATAGAAATAGCTCGATATCGGTTCGATCATTTTGGCCCCAAGAAATTTGAATTCAAGAAGGCTCAGAAGAAATCGATACTACCCATGGCTTTATCGAAGTGATTTTCTTTTAGGCATGATCACGTTTAATTTTTTGAACGAAATGTACCTGACCGCATATTTTTTTCGATTTATACGAAGCCAAAAGTGAGAATTCCGCCATTCCTGAGCTAAAGTTTATTTAAAGTTTACTATCAAGTTTATTGTTCCTGATAATTTGTCAAGGAATCGTGGACATGAACTGTTTGTTCTTCCAAAGTGTAGAACCAGCCAGTCATGGGGATGCCACTGGTAAAAGCCTTAAAAATTTTCAACGGTATTGTTTCGATTGTTGACATATTCCGAGTGGATGTGAGTGAGTCCAGACGTACACGATTTTGTCTGGTTGACGTCCTTATCAATATCCAATGTTTAATTTTTATTTTTTTTATGTGTTTTCAACGTTTCTTACATTGCAACAGTCATAAACTTATATTTTGTAAATGTCTTAAATAAAATAAGTCATTGGCAAAAAAACTGTTTTTTCACGTTCTGCTGGAAAACAGATACCGACGGTCAAGATATCTAACATTGTATGATAAATACAAAAAACGACTCGGTACTAAATAAATTATCGACAATCAATATGCAGCATAAAGATTCGTAGTGGAGCAACTCAGCAG
This sequence comes from Himalopsyche phryganea, assembly GCA_022494535.1. Classification (NCBI taxonomy): domain Eukaryota; kingdom Metazoa; phylum Arthropoda; class Insecta; order Trichoptera; family Rhyacophilidae; genus Himalopsyche; species Himalopsyche phryganea. The sequence continues at coordinate 676,497 of JAGVSL010000139.1, forward strand.
AAGTTGTTCTATGAAAATTGGTTGCTAGATAACGACATGAATACCGTTTACTACACTATTCCACAACCGTCTTCTGTAGGTGTGCGGAACCTTTTCAAATTGTCAGACGACGTGCATTTATTTATAACTTTATAAAGTCGAGAAACTCCGTTAAGATGTAAATAATTAAAAATGTTCTGACGTTATTTTGTAAAATGAAATAAGACAAAACGAAATTTAAAAAAATGGAAAAAGTCAAAAGATTTCACTTGAGGACCTAGAGGACCACAAGCTCACTTATTTTGATATACTGTATTGAACGGATAGTGTTCGAATAGTGATTTTCAAAAGGTCTCACTTGAGGACATAGAGGGTCACAAGTTCACCAACTTTTTATACTGTATAGGAAGGATAGCTTACCAGTGTTTTTTTTTTTGCGGCATACTGGAAAAAAAATGTGTTTTCTTTTTTTAAATAGATCTCTTGGCCTTAATACAGTCACAATTATTGTTTTATATACGAGTAAGTAAATAATATAAAACGTAGAATTAAGCTGCCTTAGTTATGAAATAAGCCCGTTAGTCCGAATTTCCTCAGAACATTTTAGACATTAGATTTAAATAATTCTGTTTTAAGTCGTTGGGATGAAAGATCACGCAGATGGCGAATTTTCTTACCTACTTACTTAGTAACAATCATTTTCTTACAAGAATTTTTTTATTATATATTTTGTTGTATAACATAATACTACCGCTATAATCGTAAATTAAAATTCATCTTACATCTGTGGTAACTTCATAAAAATAGTGTTTTTTTTAATACCATGTCTGCTGTATTAACTCTCTCAAGTATATGATGAATTCATAATAAAGCATCTGAACCAATTCTCGAAATGAAAAAGTTATAAACCACAATGCCGGCTTATTTAAAAAAATATTTATATTATACTGAGAGAACCTATTAAAGCAGTATTTGATTATTTTCGGTTATATGTATCAAAATGTATGCAATTTAACGTTTTAGGTACTGGTAAAACGCATGTCAGAGGATATAATGACTTAAAAAAACAGTATTTAGTCTTATAGACGCTGCAACAATTTGTTTAAAAACAATGCATACCTATTACTGTTCTATATTTATTTAATGCAAGTTAAGTTAAGACATAGTTTATCATACATTATGCATGAAAAAATAGACGAGAAAATATATCAATACGTCATAATTAGTCTATTTTACGAGCAGTGTAATCTGAACTGTTCTTTTGACTAATTTACAAGATAGTCAAATATTATGCATTGTATAACATTATAACTGTATATAAAGAAGTAAATACTAATAATATTTGTCGATTAAAATGATTTCAATCGTAAATATAAGCGTATTTATAATAATTTCAGGTAAATAGATTGACAGGACACAACCTAAAAACCGCACGGTGATGTTTTTAGTAAATATAGCATAAATTGTGTTAACTTCCTCGTCTAATATGAACAAGAGATCATTGATCTATGATTTAAGAAATAGTATTGTTGTAACAGGGTTGTTTTATAACAATAATTTACGATTACGAAAATCTTACCTGAGCGACTAATAATATTATTGATAAGTCCTTTTTCCTCGCCTCAAATTTCAAAGTCCCTATTTTTCAAATTTAAAATCCAAATTTTGATTCTAATTTACAGTTTACATCTTTTTGATATAACGTGTATAAGTTGCATAAATTGTGACTAAGTTCTTTTTCCTTTCCACAGTCGATATATAACTCGTGAGACACCCTGGTTTTTGTTAAGTATAAGTGTCATTAGTGTCCAGAACTAAAATCACCCAGCGGCAACAGCAATAATTCGCAGAATCGGCCCTTTCTTGTTACCAAGCGTTCAATAGCCGCCGGGTACGCCCACTGGACGAGTCCATTTTGACGGAAAGGGGTAGCTCCGACGATGCAGGGAGTTTTTTTAATTGTATTTATACACAGTCGATTACGATCTGTCGAGCCGGACGAGTGAGGTCTCGTCACGGCAGAGAACGATGTGAGTTGTTTTTTTGATTTTCCATTGGACTTAATTTAAAATCGTTTGTCCTGTCATTTGTATTATAACTTAAAGTAAATTCAGTTGCTAAGTAAATGTAAATGTAGAATCAATTTTATGTGTTAGGAATTATATATTTGAGTAATGTAAACCACTGCATCTTTGATTGAAAATAAATAAGTTTTGAACCGGATTTGAAATAGTGTTTGTCTGAGATCACAGCCAGGATCATCTTCCAGGATTTTGGATAACCAGTCCCTCGCCTCTCTTCGATCCGGGTCTTCTCACTCGATACTAAGTAATTTAAGACATTGACTGAGGGCGTTTGATGGATCTTCAATATCAAACTTAAACTATTGAGATTTTGTACACTTCCATGTATTTTGTCACTAACGACCCGGGTTATTTCATAACTTATTTCATCAATTTATTCTGGCAATATAAATTCGTTATGTAGATTTTTTATGAATATTGGCCATTTTTCAGTAACTGTTACTTGCAATCTTAGTTATTAGTTATTTTAAATTAGTTAATTGTAAAACGAGCCCTTGACTGCTCTATTGAGAAAGTGTGACGGTAAAAGAACGGAGCTAGAAATTGGCAAATAGTAAACTGATCGCTCTGTCTGCCCTTTTTTTCAGGATTGAATATGGAATGGACGGGAAGGTAAAGGTGAAAACATCACATAAATCTACACATTTGGATGATAATACACTACTTGTTAGAAAAATCAATGTATCAATATAAAATATCAAACCATTGACCATACAACCGATTAGATATGTTTCATAAAGAACGAAACATGTTTATTAAATTTAAGACAAGTAGGTAAGTATTCCCTACATTTTAAGTCACCCAATTTTAACATGTTTCCAAAAATCTATTTTTAACCCTTCGCAACCCGCATGCCGAGTTTCATAATTAAATCGCATCTGATTTATGCGGCGTCGCACCGAAGACGCAATATCGTGTTTCACTTTCACAAATGAGAGTTGCAGTCCTGGTAAAACGAATACCGGCTGCTCGAGATAAATTATATTATGACTTCAATATAATGAAGCGAATTGCTTTCAACTTCCGAAGTGGCAGTAGACTTGCACCCAGTCTCAAATAATTTTATCAATATAATGTATAATATAACACTGACGGATTAATATTTTGCAAATGGTAGGTCTCTCATATACGTACGTGACAATGTTTATTTACAGTGACGACAACAAAATTAAGTTATGTACATTATTTTAAAGAATAGTTTTTTGTATAAATATGTAACCCATTCGCTCAATGCCAAATTTCTCAGCGAAGTATGTGGACAATAGAAGAGATTTACAAAACTGACAAAGTGTTTTAGATTTGTATCAGCATTCAATTTTTAAAAAGTACTTAAATAGCAATTTGTGACTTATCGAACAAACCAAGGTGGGCTGGAGGGGACTCGAAACTGCTCGCGCAAGCCTCTTGTTAAATTAAGTAAAAACAATATTACATCTAATCAGTACCTAACTATTATATCCGTCGATGTTTTAAGTGTATCGTGAAATATAAGACTGTTACATTTTCAAATTAATCGTAAATAATGTTCATTTTTTTCCATGTCCGCTCCCAATGTGGAGCATATGGGCTCCTAATGGAGGTATATTAACAGATTTTTTCTACGAGAACTGCTTGTTACTCAGTTGCTCAACCTCTTTTTTTTCGAAGAGAGTAGGGATAGAAGGATAGGGCTAGGACAGGACTAGTGGTTAGCTAATCGCTCTCGTTACGCTCCGTGAGGATGGAGGATGGGTGGGAGAGAGGATTCAGACTACGAACAGAAATCCATAAATCGACTGAAAGGTCAATCTATGAAAACCATCCGCACCGGGAATTGAACCCGAGACATCCGTAACCGTAGCCAACGACGCTACCAACTGCGCCACGGAAGCCGACATGTTATGGTACGGAATTATGTTTATTTCAGGTGTATAATAAAAGAGACATAGCCGTTTTTTTCTTTAGTCTAGAAATGCGTTAATAGATTTAGTGTTAAGCCAACGCGACGTGAGTCGTCAGTAATTAGTAACTGTATGGTAATCGATATAGCACTAATATCTAGGTGATTAGTTTGTGTGCAATGAATGGGTTAAAATGCTGGTTTTTCATAATCGACGGAGTTTTAGCCAATTGATGTAACCCTCAAAATTTAAATTGTTCAGGAGAGAATAAAAACTGCTTTTATCGATAACATTGTATGGTGATAGATAGACACGGGTCGAAATTTCATAAAATTACCCGGTCTAAGACCGATGTCTTAAGGCCAGGCCCGGCCCGAGCCCGAGTCTCAATATCACACCCGACCTGAAACCCGGATTTATTTTTCTCATCCCGGAAAAACCCGATTTATTTTTTAATATAGTAATTCATTGATACTTTTCAAACAATATATCGTCGCTGTTCTGGAAGAAAATATTAAATCGAAAAAATGGCATATTGAGCTAGTTATACCAAAATGTTCCTTATTTCAAACTCTACCGTATGACAGAGCTCACTTTTTTTTTATAAATTACACTTTTACTTAAAAACAGTTTTGTGCAAACAAGCAAAATGAAAAACGTATGGCATATCAAGCATTTGGCAAACTTCAAAGTCCAATTACTCAAAATTAGTATTTTCCAGTTAGTTAGTGCCTTTTTCGAGAACACAGACAAATTATGTTATTGTTTCCATATTTCCAACGATATTCAAAGCACATGTGAAATCAATTATTAAAGTTATGAAAACTATTGCCTTATGGCTGACTCATGACTCGAAAATAGAACGAAATGTTTTTCTTAAATTTGAATTCATTACCCGGGCCGGCCCGAACACGAATCTGATTTGTCTTTACCCGCCCGAGCCCAACCCACGAGCCAGAACTATCTATAAGAAGAGTTGCGTTAGGATTCTTTGAAATGCACTCCTGTTAATTCTAATGTTTGCAGATACGGGATTAAACGTAGGGATTATTCATATAATAGTGGCTTAGATAGATAAAAGATTGTTTTAATAATTGGTGCGTTTAATTGTAAAAGAGTGATAAAAAAGGATCCACCCTTTCCTAGGTACATTGCGAATGGCTCTGAGAATAAGCGAGCTTCTTGTTAACATATTGGCAGCCCACCGCTGGAACAAACCATTTAATCCCTAGATTTTTATTGAAACAGTTACTGACATACTGACCTATAACATACATTTAATTGCTTACCAAATAATAAGTTTCCATTATGAAAATAAGTTACTTTATTAATTTTCCGGTAATTGTAAATATTTCAAATCAGACAACATGGCGATGGTAATAATTTGCATTGACGTCATATAAAAAAACCGAGGCATTGATAGGAATTTTGCGTATTCCGACGCAAAATTCCTATCAATTACAGCCGAATGCATTCGCGTCAATCAGCGGTCGCCATATTGTCGTTGGATACACACAGTGCTGCCAACACCCAGCGGTGGCCATTGTTTTATGATACCAAATGTTACGCAGTTCTGCTATCTAGTGTTGCCAGATTTATCAGTCATAAATAATTTGATGAACACATTTACGTGAGTGACAAATTCATACTGGCCTGCCACATAACAAAAATATTTTATAATTCAAGTAATTTAAGACATCGACTGAGGGAATCAGGGACTTAATGGAATTTCTATATCAAATTTGAATTGTCTAGATGTTGTACATTTGCATGTATTCTGTCACTCATTGGCTCACAAAACATACCAATGGACTCGAATTGACAATCTGAGTCCATTCTTGTGTTTGAATGCCTTAAGATGCCGAAAGGTAAAACCCGGGTCGTTAGTGACAAAATACATGTAAATGTACAAAATCTCAAAAATAATAATAATTAAAAATGTTATTATTATAACATTAAGTAATGAATAAAGTATGTGTCAACTACCGACCTATATTTATTTTTCAACCATGTGTACAAAAACAGTACGTGGACTCTAATGGAACAACTCAACAGAAAGTTTTTTAAGAGAAATGCTTGTTACTTAGCCATTCAATCACTCTTTTTCAGAGTAGGGAAGCAAATATGGGCTTAGCAAAAGAATAGAAAACATGGCGATTACCGGATGGCACGGAATCCTAGAAATTACATTTTCTGTAACCACATCCGCTCCCAATGTGCAGTATATGAACTTGTGATGAAGCGTCTCTCAACAGAAGTTGTTATACGTGAAATGTTTTTTACTTTCCGCTCGACCTATCTTTTCCGGAGAGAAGAAAGGCAATATTGGGCTTAGGTGTCTACGACATGAGTGATTAGCTAATCGTTCTCACTGAGCCACGTTTTTAAGATCAGACGGTGTGAGGAAATTTTAGACATCACAGACATCCATGAAAGTGATCGGATTAAGATTCTATCCCGTAGCAACGTTCATCAGTCGACTACAGTGCGAGTAATGTTTAAAATACTCTATGAATACTTAATAATCTCCACTTTGGAACATAGTTAAAATATCACATTTCGTTGAGAAAAAATTGACTATCAATATTTCTTTTCAAAATGGCAACACCGATGCCAAGTGGGGCAGGGGTAGCAACCTTCCGTCGGCCGTCGTTAGCAGGCTGGCCAATAGATAGCGATCTGTGCAAAACCATAATGGAAATGCTATGTTAATCAATTCTGAATTGTCTTTTTTTGTACTTTCGTTTGTCAGTGCGAATTAATGATTGGTGCAAATAATTAACTAGAACGCTGTTCATCATTATTCATTAGATACGTGAAAATTAAATTTCAAAATGGAATCAGAATACTATAATTTCGATAAAAATTTTCTTTCTTTTTCTAGCATTATTTTTTTCTATTGGTTATTACCAAAATTATAGAGTACGATTTGCTCTATATTTTTTCGGCGCATTTATTTTTTCTCTTTCAGTTGTTTCTTTATTTTGGAACGAAACATTCGAAAACTCATAACTTAAATAAAATACATAAGTCACCTTAAAGTAAGGTGTTATTATTATAACTGTTAATTTTTTTCTTCACAACTTCTACAAGTTTATAATGATCAATAACGGTTTTTCTCAACACGAGCATTATCAACTGATTCAGGTATGTGGACGTAGTACAAACAAATTATATTTTATTTTTAAAATTATGTGTGCTAAAAAAAATAAATGTCGTACGTACCATCGCCATTACTTTATATAATCAAGACCAGTTTCGCTCGGTTAAGAGTAATCTTCAACTTTGGTTAGCAAAACCGGTCGTCAAATTGTGGTGTGTATTAGTGATTTAACTGAATTTTATTTTTGAAAAGTAAAACATGAAAATTAAAATAATAAATAAATTTGTCGGGATGTGTGGTTTAGCGGTTTGAGGTTTGCCCTAGCAATCAGGTGATTCCTAGTTCAAGGCCCAGCAAGGTAGATTTTTTTCAATTTAATTTTGTGATCTTGCACATAAGTGACATAAAAATTCTCATCGAGTTTATCTCGTATGATTTTCCAATTTGCAAAATATTTAGCGCATCAGCTGTCAGCTAAATTTTAAATTATTTAAAAAAAAATACCTCAAATTGTCGGACGCATAAACTGTGATTAACAGACCAGTGTAGTGCTCTTCTCTAAATGCGTGATTGATGGGGGACAACGTGCACCCATTGGCGTACAGAATTTACAATGTACACACATCTTTCAAGGAGGGTCTTAATATTCGTATGCATTTATACAGTTGGCCTGGTGAGGCTATTATAGCACCACTGTTATTCATTATAATACCATTGTTAGGTTTTCGACAACACAGGAGTCCAGAACCTTTGGAATTTCCAGTGCTATTTGCTTACTACAACTTCTTCATCATGTCCAAACAACCTGGGATACTTTCTTAAGATATGTTTTTAATTTTAATAATTACCATGTGTATAAATCAAATTGGCTCAAAAAGCATGACAAGTATTTACAGTTAATCATTTTAAAAAATCCCCATGTCCGCTTTCAACGTGGAGCATATGGTCTCCTAACAGAGTTACCTCAACAGAATTTTTCTATTAGAAATGCTTGTTACGCAGTTGCTCAACCTCTCTTTTTTTCGAAGTGACTAGGGATAGAAGGATAAGGCTAGGACTGCACTAGTGGTAAGCTAATCGCTCTCGCTACGCCCCGTGAGGATGGGATGGGTGGGAGAGAGGACTCAGACTATGAAACAGAAATCCATAAATCGATTGATAAATCAATTTATGAAAACCGTCTGCACCGGCAATGGAACCCGAGAAACCGTAACCAAATATTACGGATATTTCTCAAAATACATTGATAGCCATACCTCCAACTGGTCCAAATTTGTCCAGTCTTTATTTCTTACCCACTCGCCAAGACATATTGTAGAGCGATTACATCACAAGCAATCATCCCGTAGCCTTATCCGTTCCATACCTGAACATCATTTAAAAGAAAGTACGACATTCTTTTGAATAATTATTTGTCATAACTAGAAGTATAAGACATATAACTTTGCACTCCGGCTCCAAGGCCCGGCTCTAGAATTTTGAATCATGGGATCCATACACGGATCTAGGATCACGGAATGCATACATGCTTATACACTGACACGTATTATACAGAAAACGTGTAGTAAAAAGTGCAAAGTTATGTAGCGTATACTTTACCTGCTATTCGAGTACTTCTTTTCTCGCCATGCCCATGTCCATAAAATATGAAGTTACTCGTCTGAAAATGGTGGTTAAGAAATGGATTTATTGCCTATTATCGATGGATTCGGCGGTAACTTTGTAGAAATTCATTTTTAATATAAAATTAAAATTGATAACTTAGTTATTCCACTGGCTGTGTTCTTAAATGTGACACGTGTTTCGTTTTGTTAAGAAGCATCTTCAGGCTAACGATATCGCAAGGTTATTTATATTTAAGGTAAACAATGATTCTAATTCCTACGTCCAATAGACAGAAACAAACCCACCAAACCCTCCATTTTTAATTTAATAATTAAAATTATCTTGCGATATAGCTAGTCTGAAGATGATTCTTAAAGAAGTGAAACTAAATTATCGGATTTATTGTCATTTGTTTCTTCTTCTGACTTTTGAATTCACGTCAGTTTTCTGACGTCTAATTTCATGTATGAAAAGCGATGTCTCTGTCAAACTAAACGCTGTCATCCTACTAGTGTAGTTGGTACAATGTTTAATATCAGTGAACCTTTAGGATTAACTTATTAACTAGTCCTCTTACAAATTCTTGCCATTGAAATACTACAATTATAGTCGATAAGCGTCATATTGGGAATGTATCTGTTTCTAAAATTAAAAACCTAACAAATCGTTCCGGAGGGGGCGGTTACATAACATGTTATGTCACACCTGTGTGTTTGAGTTTTATCAGTGAGATTGACACAGCACATAGTAATATGATGCAATTATACCAGGCAAAATGTAGTGTGGACTGCCCCTCTCCTTTAAGAAGCGATAATTATGTTTGTGAACCATATAAATATTTATAAAAAGTTAGCATCGATTAATGGGAATCAAATATTTTTTATTTTTAATGGATTGGAAACCTGAGACCTAATTTGAATAAAAATATGTTGTTGTTGCTATTACAATAAAATTATGATCTCAACAAAAACAAATTACCATCACATTTTATCGGAAACAAATTCAAATGCTTTACATTGTTCTGAAATTCTATTGATAGAAACATATTAACACGTGTGTATACAAAAGTTTTATAATGCCTGCAAGCAAGGGTTGTTCCACGAAAGGGGGTGGGAGTGAGCTGAAAGATGATAGTAATTAATCATTCAAACCAGAAATACACAAAATGATCCCTTGGTTACCAACCCCCGCCACCCTCCGTCCTTTTGTTACACACCCTTGTGTGGTTTATTATCTGGGGAGGAATGTTACCGTTTCCGTCTGGGGTAGGGGGTGCTAAAAATGATTTCCGTATGACAATCTAATTAATATTTCAATCGTGGTTTGTTTTTGTTTGATACATATTAGAATTCCGTGCATAGGTTTTATAGATTTTTTATCGAAACCCCCTACTAACACGGAGCTTATGAAAATTCGAATACCGTCGAATTCACCGGAAAAGTTTTATTTATGTATGTAATCGAATTCATTAATAAATCTTTTATTTTGTTTATGGCATTTAGAAGAGAACTTTCCAATTAAATTGTTTTGTTTGGTTTGTTTGTGGTCAGTATTTAAAATCCCACTTTTTACGTCTGGGACTCATTGTGCTTTATTCATTTGATTGGTAAATATCCATAATTTGTGAATATGCTTGATTATTTATTTATTATTACAATGTTATGTAATAACATGAACAATTCAATATTCATATTGATTTAATACAGAATACGCAAACTCGCGAACCTCCGATTGCTGAACACTGATCCAAAGTTAACTTAATTATTTCCGTTGGATTTATTACATGTGGTTAAAATTCAAAAATACGAAGAACTTACAATATTCGCTGTTGTTGAAATAAAATTATTCTGTATTATTAAAATAACTAATCTTTTAAATTGAGTTTTACTATTGTATTCCAAAATTTGCGTTTGCTTCAATTGGGACGGGAAATGAGGTAAATGTGAGTTAATTGTTAGTGAGAAAGTAACAGCAAAAAGTTTTCGATCACCTTATTAACAATTCGACTATGATGCATCATGAATACTGATAAAACGTTTTAATTGAGAAACTTTACTAATTATACGTTAGTATAACCGTACCTGCCATAGATGGCGGCATTGAAATTGAAATACTGAATATCTAAAGTAGCTAGTAAGTCGGAACTGTGTGTCCATTGCATAACACTTTATATTACACACCGCGAACCGCGACGCTTAAGTCATGAGAAAATTTCATACCTATGTGTGATATATGATAATAAAAAGTGCTCGGCCAGAGTCAACGCACGACGGCGGGGCGGGCGCGACGTTTAAAACTGAAATGCATAGGATGCTTTTGCAATGTCCGTAGTTAATGCACGGGGACTGGAAGTTCACGCGCCTTGTCTTAAGCGGTTTTACATTTCCGCTCGCAGTCGCGCGTTGACTCTGGCCAAGCACAAAAGCGCCTGCAGAGCTATCTGGGCTATTATATATAATATTCCAATACTTTGAAATTGTATAGTTCAGCAATCGAACACGAAACCTTCTTATCACTAAGACGGCATGAGACGACTACGTTGAAGAGGTTGACATACAATATTATTATTTCAAATTACATTGATTTGATTTTCTTCGTCTAAGAAATATCATACTGTAATACATAATTTCCACCACAATATTTGATACCCCACGTAGTATTGTGTTACGTATCTTGATAATCGATTATTCCCCAACCGTGGAATATTATTTCCTACCTGCTTTACAATAACACCCCTTCCTATTCCACCTCATCCCTCTATAATGTCACCGTTACCTGGTACATGCAAAATAGCATCACTACATCAGTATCAAATTATTGAAGTTAAGATTGTTAAATTGACGTTTATTATTACTAGGGCAACCAATCTCGGAACACTTTTATGATCCCGGGATTCAGAAGTTCTAAATCCAGGAATCCCGGGGTTGATCATTAAATGTGTTTTCATGTTTACAATTTAAATTATACATAGAAAATTTAAAGATATGGTTTCAATTGAAATGTAATAATTTAATGAATTCATATTTTTTGGCTCATTCATTTACAGACAGTCATTTACAAAAAAAATCTATCAACAAAATAGTTTTATATTTCATTTATTACATTCGGATATTTAGGGTCCAAGTCCCGGTGAGGACAGCTTTATAAATTGATATTTCAATCGATTTATGAATTTCTGTTAGTAGGCATGAATTTTTGTGATTTCTAAAATTCCCTCCCACTCATCCGATACTTAAAACAGAGCAGAGCGAAATCGATTAGCTAAACACTAGTCCTGTCCTAGCCATAAACTTCTGTCCCTACTCTCATAAAAAAAGAGAGGTTGAGCAATTGAATAATAAGCAGTTCTCGTAGAAAAATTCTGTTGATATACCTTCATTAGGAGACCATATGCTTCACACTGAAAGTGGACATTGCAAAAAAATGAAGGTTTTACCAGATGATATCCAAAAATAGGACATGCCTTTTAATTCGAATTTAAAATAATGGCCTCCATCCGTTTAAGAAGCGGTCAAATTGATTCAAAAGATTGTTATAAAATATGACACCACAATACATTTATTAAATATGTAAGTGCCTATTATAAAAAACTATGTACATGAATAAACCGAAGTACAAATTATAGTTAATCAGGAAGTTTGAATTTGATATATGAACTATTTTTAGTGTTTACAGTGAATCCCGAAATCCCGGGATTGATATTTAGACAATCCCGGGATTGGAAACCCTAATTGTTACGGTATATCAACTAAAACGAAACACATATTGAATTGTTTTTCATTCACCCGTCATGCTTAAACATGTAGGAATTTTATAATGAGATAGTCACGAAAAAAAACACCTCATAGTAACTAACCCGATCCAAAGTAATAATAATAATACGATGAATCACGATGCCCTTTGAAATAGTATTTAGATTTCAGAATGATCTTTTGTCTTAAACTTTAAAACACTTTTATTTGATTAGCAATTTATATTTATTTTATAGATCATGTTTTTTTAAATTAATTTAGTTTATTTCTGAATACAATAAATTGAAATTTACCATATACGTCATATATTATGTGGATTTTTAAAAATATATGTTTAGTTCAGTTTTGTGGCGCCAGATGTCAATAGTTGTATGTCGATTTAGTCGTACGTACAACTGATACGGAAGGTAATATAAACCCTGCAAATCGCTCAACAGGTATCGCTTCTCGGCCTCAAGGCTAAGATCAAAGTGTAGTATCTGTTCTTATCAGCTTAATATCTGATAGTTCCCGCATTGCGGGACCAGTATATTAAACTGATTTTTGGAATGTGACGGGAAGTTCGGGGCTTGCTCCACTCCTGTCGCGGGTTGGCCCGGCATTGCAGTGCCGCCGGGATCGGCCCACTATTAACAAGACTTACCGCGTACGAATATGATTCTACCTATAATAACTTCTCATTGATCACAAGTTCATAGATGAGTCTTCATTTTCGTGTATGAAATCAAACAGGTGAATAATGATATCCTTAAAGTTGAAGATAAGACAGTAAAAAAATCTGTGCGACTCGATAAACGCCGATTCATGGACAACCAGATTGAAGCAGCAGAGACGGCAGCGCGCAGAAATGTTACAGAGGGGCAATAGAGTCAAGCGCGGAGCGTGTTAGAAAGATTTGGAGAGATCATTTCTGCGGGTTGCTAAACCGTTCTCCTCCCTCGAACCCCTTTGACATACCCAGCGAAGCCACACTTGTAGATATCCCCCGAGCGCCAAACATTCCCGACCATGCACCGATGCACGCTGAGATCACCTCAGCTGTGCAGCGGTTAAAGAATGGGAAGGCGCCGGGCGTGGACGGTATACACCCAGAGTTTATCAAGTACGGCCTGGAGGCACTCTTGCAGCCCTTGCACCTACTTCTCAGTAAGGTGTGGGAGCAGGAGCGCTGTCCGAGGGACTGGGTAAACGGTGAGGTCATCACCATTCACAAAAAAGGTGACCCACTCTGCCGCGACAATTACCGGGGCATAACGCTGCTCAGCGTGCCTGGCAAGGTTTTGGCGCAGATAGTCTTGGCGAGAATAAGGATTCCAGTAACGTGTCTCAGGGAAAACCAGGCCGGTTTCTTACTTGCCCGATCCTGTGCGGACCAGATTCATAATCTTAAATGCCTTCTCCAGCAAAGCAACGAATTCAACAGCTCACTGGCGTGTTGCTTCGTTGATTACGAGAAGGCCTTTGATAGTCCGCACCCGCCTTCCCTATGGGACATATTAAAACTGTACGGAATCCCAACCAAGATTATCGCCATCATTAAATACATGCACGAGGGCAGTGAATGCTGTGTCAGAATTGGCGACGTAACGACAGAATGGTTTGGGGTCTCAACCGAGGTCAGACAGGGCTGTGTTCTGGCTCCGTTCCTCTTTATAATAATCTTCGACTTCATCCTGAGGAAGTCAATTCCACCCGACCGAGGTTTAACCGTTGCCTCCAATCTGAGGCTATGCGACTTCGAGTATGCTGACGACGCTGTAATATTTGATAAATCTGTCGAGGGTATTCAAGAAACAATGGACAGGCTGCAGAGCAACTCGTATCGCATTGGTCTCAAAGTCAATGCGAGTAAAACCAATGTGCTCTGCAACAGTTTCTGTCCAGACCCAGACTACCCTCTGACGAGCGTGGGGCAAGACATCGAGAGAGTCGACGGCTTTAGGTACTTGGGGGTACACATCACGGGAGATGGCAATCCGCGTAAAGAGCTCGCAATCCGATTAGGGATAGCTGGAGCAACTTTTAACTCAATGCCACTTATTCAACGCATGCATCCTGACAGTGTTGCTTTACGGTTGCGAGTCATGGCACATCACCAAGGCACAGGGTAACAGTATACTGTGCTTTGAATGTTTGATGTTTGCGGCGAATACTATGGGTACGGTGGTTTGATTTTGTCAGGAACTCGGAAGTAAGAGAGCGGACGGACCAGTCTCTTATTACGTCCAAAATAAAAAAGCGATGATGGACCTGGCTTGGACACGTGCTGCGGATGCCCCAGGGGAGCCTGAATCCTGCCTGTCTCTTCTACCAACCAGGTGGATTCCGTCGCCCTGGAAGGCCGCTGATGGGAGTAAAAAAAATAAAGCTCCACTTTTTCATTATATTTCAGTTGTGTTTCTTTATAAATCAAATGTGATAATGAAAATATTGTAACTCCATGACCAATTTTTATTTTTTTAATTATTTTACACTTAGTAAGAAAAAACTTTATTAAAAAATAAGAAAGTAAAATAAATAAACTGTAAAATGGTAATTAAAAGTTATTTATATATCGCAAAATCAAATTTTTCAAGGATGGCAAACTTTCAATTTTAGTTTTCTCAATATTATGGTTTTTGAAGTTACAAGCTTTTAACTCTAAGCCATCGATATTTTGATTGCGCAGCAATTCATGATTGTTTTGCGTACTAAAGCAGCGATCACCAAACTACGACCCAACAAAGATTTTTATTCGGCCCCCTAAAAATTCTAATGTAATGATGTCAAAGTAAATGAAACTAGATTGCCTGGCGTTGTATTTAATGAGCAGTGAGTCAATTAGTTTTTTGTCCAAACTAAAGATTTTGATTTTAAACAACACTACAAATTACGGAACGAAATATGACAATTTTTTAGGAAATCTGCGAACGAAAAAATTTTAGATATTCACCAAAACGTTGAACAATCAACAAAGAAATATGATTTTAGCATGTTGTTTTTTAATTTTGAAACTTGATTAAATTTTTAAAGCTTACACCAACTCTGGGTTGATCATAGGTGGTATCATATTCGTACGAGGTAAGTCTTGATAATAATGGGCCGATCCCGGCGGCACTGCAATGCCGGGCCAACCCGCGACAGGAGTGGAGCAAGCCCCGAACTTCCCGTCACATTCCAAAAATCAGTTTAATATACTGGTCCCGCAATGCGGGAACTATCAGATATTAAGCTGATAAGAACAGATACTACACTTTGATCTTAGCCTTGAGGCCGAGAAGCGATACATGAAAAGTGATTCGCAGGGGTTTTATTACCTTCCGTATGAGTTTTACGTACGACTAAATTGACATACAACTAGTGACATCTAGCGCCTCAAAACTGAACTAAACATGTATTTTTAAAAATCCACAAAATATATGACGTAATGGCAACAAAAATTTCAATTTATTGTATTCAGAAATAAACTAAATATTAATTTAAAAATACATGATCTATATAATAAATGTAAATTGCTAATCTAATATAATTGAATTGACAATCTTTGTAATTTCACTTGTGTAACTATAAAACATGCTTCGATTCTATGAACAGCATTCAAATGAATCATAAAACACACAATTGTCAATATTACACAAGCAAGTGGTTGCTTGTTATAAGTGTTTTAAGACAAAAAAATCATTATGGAATATAAATATTATTTCAAATGAACATTCATCGTATTATTATTTCAGTTGTAATATGAAACCAATCTTGATTATCTTACATTCATATTTTAAAGAAAATGTACAAAATTTTAACAATTCAAATTTGATATTGAAATCAAACACCGTCAGTCGATATCTTGAATTATAAAATAATTCTACCTTGTTCTTCGTCGGCAGAATTCCCATCCACCTATTTACATGGTGAAATTTCTTCATTCACTTGTTACTTTTAACCGCTTCCTACTCTGAGCTATCAGGCAATGCCTACAAGCTTCCTTAAGACGACGGAATATATCTGGTTAACAGAAGGATTCAAGATTCACACCTCAGTTCTTTACTTTTGGATTCCTGATGAATTGAAGTCCTGTGCCCTTGGTATTTGCCACAAACTTTCGTTTTCGAAGAAAAAACGATGAATAAACATGTTTATTTTAAATGCTATGTGTTATGATAATACCCATTGACAGGAAAACAATGTGACACTATTTTTTTAAATTGCTTAACTTTTCTGTGTAATATTATGCTAAGATCATTTCATGATCAAGATGTCTATCAACATACTTCTGTAGATGATAAATTTGAGATTTAATGAGACCCACTAATCGTCCAATTAATTTTCTGTATTTCGCAAACGCTGACGTCACAAGGGTTGCAATTAAGACCTCGCCCAGGGGGCTGTTTCACTTGTCAATTATTTTGAAGGGGGCGAATAGTTTAAACACCTCTCCCGCAAGTTTATAGCGTCAACCCTGCCACATCTGACATTTATTGTCATCTTAAAATTCAAAATGCACAAATATATAGGTGTGCACTTACTATTGTCGTTACAGATAGGTAAGTATATCAAATAAAAACACCCCTTCTGCCTCGTTAAACGAAGTTGTGGTGTATAATAACTACATGAATTAGAAATCAATTTTTCACTTACTTTTTCATTGCGATACGCAAATATCGTAGCCGCAGTCTTCAAATTCTCCAACATTTTTTTTTATCTGGAAACTAAAAACTATGAATCCGTCAATAACCAATTTGATTATTAAAAATTAATTGAACTAGCAGGTAACTTGTGATTTTTTTTACAGAATCCTTTTCCAATGTGTAGCGTTCTTAACAGAGCATCTTACGAAAGTTCTATTTTAATAGACCTGTTTGTTATTCATTCGCTAAACCTTCCTTTTTCGGAGAGGTTCATGATAGGGAGACGAGAAATAAAAAAGACTAGGAATTAGATAGCTGCTCCCACCACTCTCCGTTTTGGGAACTAGATAGTTTTGAGGGAATGAAAAATCATACAAATCCATTCGTTAGACCACGGACCAATCGATTAAAAATCAATTAATAATGATCAGAAATTCGATCCTATGGACACTGTGCTATAACCATAAGCATTAACTACTCGGTTACAGGACTGGCACAACAATTATATATTTTGTCATAACATAATACGGTTTTACACTTTAAAAATCTTGTAAAAAAAACCAAAAAAGTAAAATTTTCATTTAATTAAATATAAATGAACAAGATTTATTTTTCATTCACACGAACCAATTTTCTTTACTCTTAATTCCACTTAGAAATCTAACGCTTGTTAGTTGACATGTAACAGTATCGCCGTAAAACAGTGATGGCAAAGCATTGCCATAATTTTATGTTAATGTAATTGTTAGCTTACGTGTTGCGATGCACATATCTTCTTCTTCTTCCTTTTTAGTCGTCTTCCTCACTGGTGAGGGTCGTAACCTTTACCTATCGCAACAACTCTGTTTCCCTTGACGGTCCTGATGCACATACTATCTAGCGATCGCAATGCCAGTTTTACGATTTTTTTTAATTTTTTTACCATGTCTGCTCCCAATGTTGACTATGTGGGCTCCTAATGAAGATATCTCAACGCAATTTTTTCTAAGAGAACGGCTTTTTAGTCGGTTGCTCAACTTCTCTTTTTCAAATACAGTAGGAATAGAAGGATAGGGCTAAGGCAGCACTAGTGGCTAGCTCGCTCTCGCTACACCCCGTTTTTTAAGATCGGATAGATGGAAGGGAATTATAGACATCATAAACATCCTTGCCTATGAACAGAAATCCATAAATCTATTGAAAAAGCAATTTATAAGAATGTCCATACCAATTGAACACGAGACATCCGTAACCGTATCCAACCACGTTGACCACTACACCACGGACCAGACAATAACGAAATATCAGTTTTAAAATACAAAATACCGGTATTTCGGTTTTACAATATATACATATATTTATTTTATGACTAGTTGTCTAACAAGCATTGAATCTGAGACGGTTTTTCTGAAAGATACGAAGAACCCATCAAGATTGACAGATTATAGCGTTGATGAACTAGCTATTTAAGGTCATATTCAATTAAAAAGAAATAATAAATATTTTGTATTTATGAGATCATGCTTTAAGTTGATCTTTTTTCACACCGGTATTATGAAATCATTTAACGCAGAAGAAATGTTTGAAGTTTCACAAGTACATAATATATTTATCGCAATGCTTTCTCATCAATTTCAGATCAAATTATACAACGTTATATTACTATTCAAAATTCTTCTTTTATAATTCTCAAATTTAAAAGTATTTGAATGATTTATTTTACGACCCTCTCTATCTATGCCTTCAATCAAAAAGTAAGACAGTCTTAATTAATTCAATCAAGAATTAACCCACCACCCCTTCCGAACCGATTCTGCTATCTAAAATAAGTATGAACGCTTTCCTAAAACAATTTGTAAACGACATAACGAATAATGGCTTCAAAAACCTTTCATCATATTATTTTATTTTCAAATTCACCGCACAGAAGAAAAAACTCACTCGAGTTAATGGTGTACAAAGTATCGCAGTCTGCGAATGATATTATTTGTATAATAGTTAATAAATTACTCACTTTTCTTGTATGGTCACAGAAAACACCTTCGTCCATCTATCCCAATATATGCCCCATTTCTTACTGAATATCGTTGCCTTCACTCAATTTTGGTCAAAAAGGATATTTACGTCAGTTTAGCACCACCTGTTTTCGCCCCGATATCTAGAGGTGTACCAATTTAACTTGTTCGCTTCTGAGGGTGCCACCGTCACATTATGAATGTTACCATACTCAATCAAAACTGAAATTGCAATAAATTCCAAAAATGATATTTTAGCGACGGTTATTAAAAGTAGGTCGGCGTCCGTGGCGCAGTTGGTTGCTTCGCTGGCTACGCTTACGGATGTCTCAGGTTCGATTCCCGGTGTGGACGGTTTTCATAGATTGATCTTTCAATCGATTTATGGATTTCTGTTCGTAGTCTGAGTCCTCCTTCCCACCCATCCCATCCTCACGGGGCGTAGCGAGAGCGATTAGCTTTCCACAATTCCTGTCATAGCCCTTTCTATCCCTACTCTCTTCGAAAAAAGAGAGGTTGAGCAACTGAGTAACAAGCAGTTCTCGTATAAAAATTCTGTTAAGATAGCTCCATTACGAGACTATATGCTCCACGTTGGGAGCGGACATGGAAAAAAAATTAAAAGTAGACAAGATATTTATTTTGCATAAAATGGTTTTATGAGAAATTTATTCTAGACTGACAATTCTAGTTCCAAATTCGGCGGCGGCCAATTAATGTTGGTAATACTATACTAAAATCACGCACGATGTTTTAAAATTTTAGTTGAAGCTTTTAGTAGATATCGGCGTGAAAACAGGTGGTGTAAACCTGACGTAAATATCCTTTTCAACCGAAATTGAGTGAAGGCAACCATATTCAGAAAGAGATGGAGCAAATATTGTGACAGATGGGCGATGGTGTTAATGTGACCGTAAGGTCACGCTCGGCTCTGGCGATTTAAGTTAGGGACAGAGCAAGGGTGAAAATTTGTTAAGTTACTCTAGTTTGAAACTTAATACGAGAAATTTTCCAATTGTTTATTCTGTCAATGATACACATTACCTTGGGCACAAAAGATAGAGCTTGGTTATCTAATTTGAAATATTGAGGAACTGAATTGCAACCAGTTATCTCGCTAAATACATTGTGTTAAGTCCTACATTAAGAATCCAGAAGCTTTACGTCAGTAAACGGTTTGATAAAAACGCAATCGAAAAAGTGGCGTTTAAAAATGCACACTTTTCTAACACGTGTTATCATTTGTGTATTTAGGTTAAAATTAAAAATCTCATTGTAAAACACGCTTGACTAAAACATGTAGAATTAATCTCATATATAACAGCCCAGACCGCTCTATAGACGCTTTATTATTATCATATAACACATCTCGGTATGACATTTTCTCATGACGTAAGCATTCGCGGTATATACAACATAAAATGTTATGCAATGGACACACAGTTCCGATGTACTAGCTGCTTTAGACATTTCAATACCGTCATTTATGATGGGTACGGTTAAGCTTGTATTTTTATATAACACAAAAGGGTATCCCTTACTATTTTAATGTACATGATTCCAAGACTTGTTCACCGTCACTGCTAAGACTAAGTCTTATACTTATACAAAGTATGTATATCATACAGAGTTGGCTATGTAGTTGAGATTGTTAACAACTCGTATTACCACTGAAGCTAAATACTTAACTTAATAGAGTTCTTTCATTCGAATCTTTTCGTCTGTTTTTAATGAGCTCATGTATCATACACAGGCTTACCTGGAGAGTTTACACTTTATTTAATCTTATTCATATTTGTTGCAATACCAGAAGAGGGTATTATCTCTCTTGGAAATATAATTTTAGACACCGAAGTTAGGGTTGCCAACTGTCCCGGTGTCGAAGTTGCTATTCAGAATCCCGGGTGAATGTCAAACTGTATCGGTATTTCATAGAAAGCTAACGAACAATTTAACCTACATTCTACACTCCAAAATTCTTGTCCATCTTGATGAAACTTCACTGGCTATTTATTTTATTTTTTTCCTTGTCCGCTCCCAACGTGGAAGACAGAATTTTTCTATGAGAACGACTTGTTACTCAGTTAATCAACCTGTTTTTTTTTCGAAGGGATAGAAGGATAGGGCTAGGATAGGACTAGTGGTTAGATATCGCTCTCGCTACGCCCCGTAAGGATCGGATGGGTGGGAGGGAGTTTTTAAACATCGCAAACACTCAGACTACGAACAGAAATACATAAATCGATTGAAATACCAATTTATGAAAACCATCCTCAACGGGAATTAAACCCGAGACATTCGTAACTTCTTTCTTTGGCAATAAAGTTAAATCAATTTAACTACCCAAAGAAAGAGAGAACCCACATATTTGTTTGTACATAAAAAAATCCACGGAAAATTAGGTATGTTATGTTAAGTGGTTTTTCAGTGGAAAAAAATGTGAAATTACATATGTAATAGGGCGAGTGTTCATAAAGTCAGCCGTCGCCAAAAGGCCTTTAGGTCTGTGGGTCGCCTTTTGAGCATAAAACTAAAATAATAGTGGATACGAAACATTTTTTTAAATATCGCACCCTCAATAAAATAGTGTCGTAAGTCTGTACTTTTTATTTGTCAGTTTTAGATAAATATCGACTGTAGACAGGCAAAAGGACGTAATCCACACACAAAAATATTGTGTATAACCCACACAAAACGTGTATTAAATTTTTTACGTATGTCGATATGATTGATTTCGCGACTATTTTTTTGTAACAGTAATTGACCCGAAATAAAAATAATAAACATGTGCGAGTAATATTTATATTATGTGAAGCAGCGTTTTCAATATAAAAAGTTCATAAATGATATTTTTAATCGAAATTTTGGCGCGAAAATTTTTAAGTTCCCGATTTTGTCTAAATTGAATAAATAACAAAAAAAACCTAACCTCGAATTTAGTATGGAACACTAAGCTCATATAAAACGAAACTTATCTCCGTATTATAGTAGGGTTGACTGCAATTAACTTTACATTTATACTGAAATGAAATTCTAATGGCGTTTCAATATCTTATTTAATCTAGGTACTTCGCAGTGTAAGGAAAATTCTTTTACCTGGTTTTAAAGCTCCGTTAGGCTGCAACGTAGCGATGTCACTCGCCCGAGGCTTTACCATTGAAGTTTGCAATGCAGATGATGTTTTATTTTGAGATCTAGCATTCCTTGCAATCTGATCCGTAATCCGAGTCAGTCGACGAGACTCCAAGGCCCGGATTGTATGCATAATGTATAAAAAGCTTTTACCCCTGTTCTTGAATACCTGCGATAACCTTTGACATGCCAAACGCCCAGATATGGCATTCTTCAAGCCAACCTATTTTTTTATTACTTTTTTTATCGGTACATCCTCTTACATTACAAAATAAAGGACCACGTTCATAATATATCATTTCAAATGTAAAACATATTTGTGTAATAATTCCACAATTATATACTTTTTAAGCCATGTCCGCTTCCAATATGGAGGTACCTCAATAGGAGTTTTACTAAGACAACTGCTTGTATCTCAGTCGCTCAACCTAGATGGTAGGGATAGAAGAATAGAACAGGACCTTTCAGTCTCCATCACCACCCATCACGGCCGCACGTTCTGGTATTATCAGCCATCTCCCGTGGCGTAAACAACGTCAAGCGTATTATTTTAGTATTTGTGCTGGGACAGTCTCGGTAGCAGCTGCCCATGACTCGGCGGCTTGCACTTTAGTGCGCTGATTGTTCTCAGTCAAAGAAATGACGTTACGTTATTTGTATTGATCCGTTCGCTCGCTGTATGACGCCGTAAATATGCTGAAGCCTGTGGTCTGTGGGACTGACAGCTGATTGGGCTGACTTAAGGAGTTCCATCAGTTCCTTCGAACAGAAATCCATAAATCGATTGAAAAGTCATTACATGAAACTGTCCGTACCGGGGTTCTAAGACTTTAGCACCGTTACTAAAGCCAATGACGTTGACCACTTCACCAAGGGCCCAACATGGATATAATATCAGTTAAATTCCATTGATGAGTGAAACAAGTCCTGATCATTTAAGAAAACTGAAGAAATAATACATGCAAAAAAATACATTATTTTCATAAATAAGAGGTCTACAATAATCAATTAATGTCTTCCAATATTAGATGTAATATTTTTGGGGTGTCGTATCTATATATTATACATATAGATATTGTAACGTCTTGCAAGCGCTTTAATTCTCAATCTCTAAAAAATACACGATCCTGCGTTGATTGTGTGTCCTGGATAGCTTACGTTTGTGTCTGTTGCTATAACATCAAATAACAATGATACTCACATTTATTATATCCTAAAAATAAATAATACCACATTTTTTTTGTGCTAAGAAGTTTGCTGAATAAATTTCCGAATCATAAAATTATGCAATAGATTTCAAAAGTAAAACAAATGCAAATAAATATGTTGAAAGATTCCCATTTTCGCAAGAAGACAAATCTCTTCAAAATACAGTTTGTTTTGTTTCAGTTTAAAAAAATACAAAATAAACTTGCGCTGAGTTAGAATAAGAGTGCGAGGTTGATTTAGAACACGTTAAGGACAAGTTACCATGAAACTCTAGACAATAATTTCTGAATTAAAGGAATGATATTGATTGTTTACAAACGAAGTTTTAAAATATGGTTTGCCCTTTTATTTTCTTGCGCCAAGATTT
This sequence comes from Himalopsyche phryganea, assembly GCA_022494535.1. Classification (NCBI taxonomy): domain Eukaryota; kingdom Metazoa; phylum Arthropoda; class Insecta; order Trichoptera; family Rhyacophilidae; genus Himalopsyche; species Himalopsyche phryganea. The sequence goes on from JAGVSL010000139.1 coordinate 700,206, forward strand.
GTTTTATATGATAAATCATGGGACAGTAACATTTAAGCATTTTACTGGTATACAAAATATTGTCGCTGTTCTGGAAGAAAACACTAAATCTAAAAAATTACATATTGAGTTAGTTATACCAAAATGTTCATCATATCGAACTCCAGCGCATTGAAGAACGAATTTGTTTTTATAATTTATACACTTATTTAAAAACTGTTTTATACAAACTAAAGAAAAAATGTATATCATTTTAAACATTTGAAAATCTTCAATGTCCAATTACTCAAAACGAGTATTTTTCAGTTAGTGTCTTCTTTCAGAACAATGACGATATCTTCGCTGTTCTGGAAGAAAAAAATTACATATTGAGTTAGTTATACCAAAATGTTTCTAATTTCAAACTCTGCCTTGTGGAACACACTTATTTTTATAAATTATACTCTTACCTCAAAACAGTTTTCTACAAACTAAATGAAGTTGTACAGCATTTCAATTACTCAAAACAAGTATTTTTCAGTTAGTGTCTTCTTCCAGAACAATGACGATATTGAGTACATAATTTTTCGATAAAGATATCATATTTGAATAGGAGTCGACAGGAAATTACTCTTTTGCATTGGCACTGGCAAAAAATGCCATTTTTTCTCTGGTCTGAGCTAGAACAACGACTATAATATGTGTACAATGTATATGTGTTGGTAACAATCTTAAAACTTTGCCTTTGGATTCAAACGCTAACGAAATTGAGAAAAAAGGAGAAATTACGACTATTTTTACAGGCAAACGCATAACGCAAGAGAACGACCCGCACGCTTTATAGTTTTCTCGTCGACTTCTTCGCGAGATTTATCTTCGAACGAGACTGAAGTGATGTCCTTAATTATTAACTTGTTGGGGTTTTACGCGTGTCGTGCTGGGACGAGCACATATTATCGAGCAGTGTGTTCATGGCGGATCATAATTTACGAGCGGCGACGCAACAAAATGGAGGATTGGTGACGAAGGACGACGTCGTAAAGGTACACATCACCCCATTAGTGAATCCCTGAATACTCAGAGTGGGGTGCAATAAAATCAAAAACGTATACAGTAAGGTGCGACACCATGATAACGAAATCATTCCTCAAAAAAGTTAAGTAAAAATAGTATAAACAATCATCTGGTAGAAACTCTACGCGATCGCATTCGAATCTCTCTCCAAACTGTCAAATTAAAGTAAATTCCTAATAAGGTTTCAATACATTTCTTTATTGAAGTTTACATCAAGTGTTCGTAAGAGATTTCCTAATAAATCCTTCGATTGGTATAATAAAGTTAGTGTGGCAGTATATGACATTTGTCAGAAATATTTAGGAAAAGGCTATACATATAAAGACCGCTACACAGCCTACACACAGTTTCAAAGGAAAATATAAGTAGAACAAAAAAATGATACAGGCTGTTGTGATATTATTTTATTATTTCGACCATGTCTACTCTCAATGTAAATCATGTGAGCTCCTAATTGAGCATTTCAACATATCGACGATGTTTTGGCCAATTGATGTAGTCCTCAAAAAATACGAAAATGAGTTAATGATTGGATCTCATTTTAAAGACGACAGAACAGGTCTAGGCCAAATGATGTAAATTAGAAAAATAAATTGACCACTTTTCGGAAGGGACACATAACCTTACATTGGTTTTAGGTTTAAAAATTCTGACCTGGCCACTTGATGTCAGCCACTATTATATCGACACTCCCTACGTACAATCCCGTATTTGCATACGTGACAATCTACAGGAGTGCATTTTAAAGATTCATAACGCAACTCTCCATATAATGTATTCGATGAACAGTTTCTACTCTCTTCTGAACAATTTCGATTTTGACGGTTACATCAATTGGCTAAAACACCGTTGACATGCTTATTAACAACTGATTGTAAGTAAAATGTTCAACCCATCTTTTCAGAGAGTGAGAAACGAAGAATAGAGCTTGACAATAACGAATAGGTAGTTAGCCATTTTCTCTACTCCCCGTTTTGAACATTGGATATAATATAAAGCGATGAAAAACGTCACCGTGGAATTATATTATAAAATATAATTTTATTTTGTATGTAGGGCATCTGTAGGGTTTTCTTCTAATGTAATATAATATAATTTAAGACATCGACAGAGGATGCCCAATGGAATTTCAATATCAAATTTGGATTATTGAGATTTTGTACACTTCCATGTATTTTGTCACTAACGACCCGGGTTTCGCCTTTAGGCATCTTCGGGCATTCGAGCTCACGAATGGACTCAATGGACGAATGGTCAGTTCAAGTACAGAATATTAGATAACGGAATCGATAAATTGGAATAATAGATGGCTTACATAAATTTTCCTAAATTGTTACTTATTTAGTTTACTTTTGAGGCACTAGATGTCACTAGTTGTATATCAATTTAGTCGTACGTACAACTCATACGGAAGGTAATAAAACCCCTGCGAATCACTTTTCAGGTATCGCTTCTCGGCCTCAAGGCTAAGATCAAAGTGTAGTATCTGTTCTTATCAGCTTAATATCTGATAGTTCCCGCATTGCGGGACCAGTATATTAAACTGATTTTTGGAATGTGACGGGAAGTTCGGGGCTTGCTCCACTCCTGTCGCGGGTTGGCCCGGCATTGCAGTGCCGCCGGGATCGGCCCATCAATACCTAAACTTACTTCGCACCCGTTACCATTCATCGTAGCGCTAGGCAACTCCAATCAACCAGTGACTAAACTTTATAATAAGACAAAAGGACTTATCCCTCCGTCTTTTCAAAATATTTTTTTCGATAATCATAATGTATAAATTTTTTGTGTGTGGGATACTTCCTTTTTCCTTCCCACAGCCGATATGCTTATTAAAAGTGTCTGTTTGTTATAACTGTGGGGGCAGACTCATAAAGGAGATGGAAGATAAAACAGCTGTCATAGGTTTTTCGAGACCTCACACCTTTTTTGAGTCATTTTTTTCGTAAATCATTTTTTTTACTTGGGGGTTGGTCAATTTAATGCGAATTGTTACAAGACAATTATTTTTATGCCAGTCATATTTTTGCAATACAATGAAGTTTAAAATAATTAGACATTTTGAATTTGATCTGTCTACGGTGGTTTAGCAAGCAAACGACGTAGCACTGTAGAGGTCACCTCTACGAGACTACGAGAGTCGTCAGCGGTCTTAAAGGAAATAATAATAAGCTCCTTATAAAGCTTACCGTTCGAAACATTTCCCAAGTACCAGTCGCAAGCATGCCAACATACTAGCGATGAAAAGTTAGTTTTGCAATGTTTTTATATGGGATACTACAGTTCTACTTTGAAAGCTCTCCTTGGTAGTAGAAAATAAAAAGTACCCACAAACAAACCTACAGCGGCGTGCAGTCCTATCTTTTAGTGTATGTAAAGTAAACATAATATAAATGATATTATGAAGTCCATTGGCGACAAATAAGTAACGATATTATTTTGTACTGTAATAACCCATCCACATGTTTTACTACCGACAACTAATTATTTGGTCAGTAACTTATTCGATAAATGGTCAGTTATAATTATTTTTGGTCAGTAAATAATGGCCGAATGGTCAGGTTAGATTAGATTTAATTGAAAAACTGACTTTTTTATATAAATATCTGAGCGCTTAATTTAATAACTGACAATTTTATATAAATTACTGACCGTTTATTTTATTAACTGACCACGCGTATTCTGACCAATGGATACTGACCACTATTTAATTTACTCACTAAAAATTTAAATAGTTACTGACCCAATAAATGCAGGCAGTTAAAATGATCGGAAAAATATTAAAGCAATACCCTACTGCCTAAAAAATTAATGGCAATATATATATACCCTTTTTCGACATTGTAAAATTACAAATGAGTTCCAAAAATTAGACATTTTTTCATCATGTCCGCTCCTTGATGTGGAGCATATCGGCTCCAGAGAGAAGGTATCTCAACAAAAGTTTTTCTGCGAGAACTGCTTGTTATTCTATCGCTCATCCTCTCATTTTCGTGAATGGGTTACTTTGTCCTCCTTCACTCACCACTGCTTTTCCATCCATTAATTTTATACGGCAGTATCCAGTGGCGTAACAAAAGTTAAGCGTATCTACAGTTTTTTCCCTTAGTAGGGAGTGTCTTTGGAGCAACTACCCAAGACTTGATGGCGTGCACTTAAGTGGGCAGAAAATCAATCCCTTGAAATAAATGAAAAGCTTCTATGAGTTGAAGTCTACTTGCTCTCCGTATGGCACCGAAGGTCGGACCGACTTGCGCAGCTCTTCTCTTTCTTCGTGCATTAAATGACACTCCAGTAGGATTTGTTCAGCATCCTGCTTTATAGTACCACATTTGCATGTTGGCCTATCCACTAACCCGCCAAGCTCAAAGAGCTTGGCAGCGAAACTACCGTGGCCAATAATGAATTGACTTGTCCAGTGATTTGGAGCCAGCACTTGAGTTATCTTCATTCGCCACTTTAGATTCGGAAAAAATTAGATTCGTGAATGAGTTGCTCAATCTCTCTTTTTTGAAGATAGTATGGATATAAGGATAAGGTTATACTACGACTAGTGATTAGTTAATCACTCCAGCTACGCCCTGTTTTTAGGATTGGATGGGTGAGAGAGAATTCTAGACATCACACACATCCACGCTGATGAACAGAAGTCCATAAATCAGTTAAAAAATCGGTTTATGAAATTTTCCGTACCGTGGTTTGAACCCGAGACATCCGTAATGGTAGCCATCGACGTTGACCATTGCACCACGAACACGACAGAGCATATTTACATTAAAGAGTTTTTGCTTTCACATGTGTAATAGAGAATGCAGTAACTACTTCCACATGTTTATAATGATCAGGACCGGTTTCGCTCATCACGAGCATTACCAACTAACAGTTATCACCTGAAGAGTGATTGATGAAAAATGACGTTGAGAAAAAAAATAGGTTATCACTTTTTACCTTGCCGAGTCGTGTTCAAATATAAATGCGTTCGCGAAATTGTGGCATGACTTTATGGGCGTAAGTGAAATACGTAAATAATCCGCGGACAATGTCAAATGTTCAAAATTGAATTTTTTTTAAAAAATGTTTGCTGAAAATAGTCCGGTTTCGTGACACATCGCATTGACCTATTTGAAACAGTCGTATTATTTTGGCTTTTTTGCGTACAGTTGTTTCTCCATACTAATAAATCAGCTGTCCCAAACTAGTTTGGACTGCGATAACAGATGGCCCGTGTCACTCTTTCGCCCACTCTCCCCTAACAGTCCTGGCATATCGTCACGCTCTTTTACCATGTTTATTGCAAATATTCTTAATATATATATTGAAACTGCTTTTTCGTTTCTATTGCGTCAGGACTGTCAGTTGTGAACTCATTTGTTTTCATTGTCGTTATTTCATTATACAATGTGATCGTAAGGTCAGTGGCTGCATACACATTATGGGTGTTGGATGGACAACCTATAAGTAGTGAATGAAACTGATTATTAAATCACTTTTAAGGTGTTAACTGTCAACTCTTGGTGGAAAGGCATTATATTTTAAATTGATTATTAAGTAGCATTTCAATGCCTAAAAATAATAGTTTGCAAACATGAAACTGTCGGCGTCCGTGGCGCAGTTGGTTTCGTCGCTGGCTACGGTTACGGATGTCTCGGGTTCAATTCCCGGTGCGGACGGTTTTTCATAGATTGATCATTAAATCGATTTATGAATTTCTGTTCGTAGTCTGAGTCCTCCCTTCCACCAATCCCATCCTCACGGGGCGTAACGAGAGCGATTAGCTAACCACTAGTCCTTTCATAGCCCTATCCTTCTATCCCTACTCTCTTCGAAAAAGAAAAGAGAGGTTGAGCAACTGAGTGACAAGCAGTTCTCGTAGAAAAAAAAAAAAAAAAAAAAAAAAAATTCTGTCAAGATACCTCCATTAGGAGACCATATGCTCCACATTGGGGAGCGGACATGGAAAAAAAAAAAAAAAAAAAACATGAATACCTTCTTACAACTTTAAATAATCAACGCCGCTAATAGTAAACATAGCAATTATATATCTTGACAGTGTTTTGCTCAATTGATGTAACTCTCAAAATTGAAATTGTGCAGGAGAGACTGAAAACTGTTTTTATTGAAAACATTATATGATAAGTTACGATATGAATTTTTGAAATGCACTCCTGTAAATTCTCATGTTTGCAGATAAGGTATTATACTTAGTAAGTGTCTATATAATAGTGGCTTACATTAAGTGGAGGGGGTCAGAATTTTTAAACTTAAAACCTATGTAAAATGATGTTTCCCTTCAAAGAAGTGGTAAATTTATTTTTTTAATTTACATCATTTTGCCGAGACCTGCTCTGTCGTTTTTAAAAAGAGATCTAATCATTAACTTATTTTCGTATTTTTTGAGGGTTAAATTAATTCACCTAACCACCATCGATATTATTTTTTTTCAAATGATGCATGCAAAGTTTGTGGCAATATCGCGGTGTCCTCGGCCTAAAACTATTACAAGCTCTGTGTTTTAAAACTCAAATATTTTAATGAAAATAATATCTGATATGAAATTCTTTTGCTGTTCTAAGTGGCCTTTCTTTTTATTTTCATTTTTTGCAGAACTTTCTACTGATACATCAGTAGCAAGGGCTAATCGATTCATTAACGTATTACTTTAAATAAATGCGAACTTAGAATACGATAAGGTTAGACTGAATACTCTGAAAATGTTTCTCAAAGAAGCGAACCACGTCAAAAGACTATTCAAGTGACCAGTGGACTTGCAGTCACAAAAAAATAATTGCGACATGGTTATCGAAATAATACCACATCTCCTTGATCATGCCGATGCATACGTTTGTCTATTTTTAAATCTTTGGATTCAGAGAGAGCTCTTTAATCGACGATACATTACAATCGCTGTCGAAAATTCTAGTACAACATCGATTCAGAAAAATCAGACACTGCATCCGGATCTCCACCGCGAGCCATGCTGACTTACTACTAACTTAGCTCACATAGCTAGGAGAAGCTCACATTGCATAATAAGTTCATAGTTACGTCTTCACCACGAGCGAAAACATTGTATGATGTTATGACATCGCTTAGCTCATGCCTCTTCGCTCGCGACGGATATCCGGTTTGAATCCGATGAAACTTCAGGCGAATGGTATGAAAGTACGTATCTAATACACCTACTTCAAATGCTGGGTTAAAGCCGCAATGTCTAGGCTGGAGATAATCTATAAAAGTAAGGCAATAACCAGACACACCAAAATTCACCTAGTAGAGTCGCTGGTATACGTTATATGCCTTTAGGGTGTGAAGACATGGACTGCACAAGCAAAAGACAAAAATCGGCTTAATGCATTTGGAATGTGGTGCTGAAGAAGTATGCTCTGAATACCATGAACTGCCAAACGTACAAACGCATCTATCCTGAACGAGAAAAAACCGCATACAGAATAGAAAAAGAAGTATTCACATATAAAATACTTCTTTACGTTTCATAAGTTTTTCAGTTTGAAAAAATGTTAAAATCAGATTTTTAATTTTAAATAACATAAAATAATAATTTTCAAAAACTCAGAACGTCTAACGACGAAAAATTCATTTGTTGCGTTCTATCTTTGTTTGAAAGTATTGAGTTATGGATAAATTGTATTGAGACATTTATATAGGTTATTATAAGTACGTTAAGAATAAGACGTTAACCTTGCTGGAACTTGAACTAGGGCCCATTTGATCACTAGGGAAAGCTCTTACTACTAGACCACAGAGGCCGACAATTACTAGTATTTCAATTAATTACTACCATATGGTGACATATTTTATATAAATATAATATTCTTCCAATAGATTTGACAGTTAACACTCTTCAAGTGATTCTAGCTGGAATAGTGACATTATTAATTGCCACTTTTACCTTTCGCCTAAGGTTGAACATTTTTTATCCGGTATTAGCTTTTGTTTTACGTCAATTTATTACTCGACTTGTAGATATTGCCATCGCGACTGTATTCATCGCCATAAAGGCTAAAGGCATCCTTTTCTATCCTCCGGGTAGGGTTACCACTTATCAAAAGAGCTCACCGCCGTGCATCGAAAGGATGTAATATGAATCAGGGCTACCACGAGTCTGTACACCCTTCTTAAGTAATTTGTAATTCATAATAATGCTCGTAAGCGGTTTATTTTAAATGCTCTCCCACACAAAACCTTCAGCTGAAAGAATCTTTTTTGCAGGACATTGCTTAGCTAAAAGGGAACTGTATGCAAGAGGGGTCATTAGAACCTCTTGGCAGACTCCGCTCTTGTATCAGTAGTAAAGGAGAGGTAAGATAAAAAAAATTGTAACCGACTATGAGCGATACGTTTGAAATTTCAATGTTAACTAGTTTTTAATGGACAATAGAATTTATTAATATTAGAATATTCAAAATGAACTTTGTCCTTCAACGAATTTTTTACTTTTTTTTAAATAAAATATTTATTTCAAGAATACATAATGATGTTGTTAACAATGGTATTCACCAAAATTTCAAAACAATTGCGGATACTATTTTCAATGGTTCATTGATGAATTTTAATGAATACATTTTATAATTTAAGACATCGACTGAGGGTGCTTGATGGAATTTCAATATTAAATTTGGATTATTGAGATTTTGTACACTTCCATGTATTTTGTCACTAACGACCCGGGTTTCGCCTTTCGGCATCTTCAGGCATTCGAGCACACGAATGGACTCGAACTGAGAGACAGTAAACAGTTTCTAACGCTTATATAGAAGATACAAATGCGACAAATATCGTTTACGAGGAAATACATTATACGTCTGAGAGCCACACCGATACCTGAGTTAGAATTTCGGAAATCGTCGTAATCCTTATTTTGTAAACACCATATTACCAGAGTGGCGATTGCCGAAGGCGGTTGCCGCTTTTCAACTTCTTTTAGAAATACCAGTGATTTTACAATTATAATAGTATTGTGGGTTTTGACGGGATGTAATTCGACGAATGGGTAAATATATACAATCATTCCACATTTAGTGAAATCTGTTAGGTGTTTCAACGTATCGGATATAATAGCGGAGAATTAGGAAGGTTCAGTTGCTCATTCAAGATTGGTAAGGAGTATAACTGGCCTCTATTAATTTCTAAAATTTCCTGATAAAATAATTTATGATCCCCCATGTTTTTATGCAACAGTTTAACCCCATCATCCGCATTAAACGTATGGTTCTCCATTAGCAAGTGATTTGCGAATGTCGAAGTTTCTTTTTTTAATCTAAAGGCAGCTAAATGTTCTGATACCCTTATATCTAATGTACGTGTGGTTTTACCCACATAGAAATGTTGGCAATCATTGCACGTTTTCAAAACGAACTAAACATTATTAAACAAATTGCCATTAATAATGGCTATGAGGCGTCTCTTATAGATAGTCTTGTATCAAAAAAACAACGTAAATTAGCAGAAAAGATGCTATATTTCGGGAACTTGTCTAAAGACATAGACCGCCCTAGAATCTGGCATAGAATAAGTTATTTAGGTTGCACAAGCTTTAAAATTAAAAAACAACTCGCTGATAGTGTTAGACCGGCGTTCTATTGCAAAAACTCTCTAGGCAAATTACTTATTAACAATAAAGATAGAGTAAACTTTAAGAACAAATCTGGTATTTATAAATTACAATGCAATGATTGCCAACATTTCTATGTGGGTAAAACCACACGTACATTAGATATAAGGGTATCAGAACATTTAGCTGCCTTTAGATTAAAAAAGAAACTTCGACATTCGCAAATCACTTGCTAATGGAGAACCATACGTTTAATGCGGATGATGGGGTTAAACTGTTGCATAAAAACATGGGGGATCATAAATTATTTTATCAGGAAATTTTAGAAATTAATAGAGGCCAGTTATACTCCTTACCAATCTTGAATGAGCAACTGAACCTTCCTAATTCTCCGCTATTATATCCGATACGTTGAAACACCTAACAGATTTCACTAAATGTGGAATGATTGTATATATTTACCCATTCGTCGAATTACATCCCGTCAAAACCCACAATACTATTATAATTGTAAAATCACTGGTATTTCTAAAAGAGGTTGAAAAGCGGCAACCGCCTTCGGCAATCGCCACTCTGGTAATATGGTGTTTACAAAATAAGGATTACGACGATTTCCGAAATTCTAACTCAGGTATCGGTGTGGCTCTCAGACGTATAATGTATTTCCTCGTAAATGATATTTGTCGCATTTGTATCTTCTATATAAGCGTTAGAAACTGTTTACTGTCTCTCAGTTCGAGTCCATTCGTGTGCTCGAATGCCTGAAGATGCCGAAAGGCGAAACCCGGGTCGTTAGTGACAAAATACATGGAAGTGTACAAAATCTCAATAATCCAAATTGAATACATTTTAAATGTTGTTTTGGCAACCCTATTTTTCACCGAATCGGGATTTAATTTACGACCAAACCGGAATGCAGTGAATTTGATAACGAATTTTAAACGTCGACCTGATGAATAGTGCCGGACTGGCCCTGATTGAAATATTGCCCGAGGATATATTGAATCTTTGTGACAAATGGCCCTACCGGTGACCTGGCCCGACATTATATATAAAAAAATCGAGCGGGGCCCTGTTCAAACGTCATAAAACATAACCGATAACCTCCACCGTGACGTACGTTTTGTATGAGAGGATATATCATTCTTGGGTAAAACTGTTTGTCCAAAGCAATTTTTCCGATAAATGGTTTATTTTACAAGTAACTTGACATTCTTGACACTATAAAACGCGATAAAACTTTGCGTTAGTACAATACAGTGACGATATCTTCGTTGAAATTGTATCAACTTTACAGTTTTATGCCAACAATATAAATTTATATCTTGTATTTTAAGATGATTTAGTAGGTTTTTTTCCCATTTAGCGAAAATTGTCAATCGTTTAACGTCACCTAAATCTCATAAACTGTCAAAAATAAAGCATATTTTTCAAAATCGCATTCTCAGAATATTTATTTACACTGAAATAGTAAAGTTATCAATCCAAAATTATTTTATTTCGACGGAACATGCGAATTATTTGACGGTAAACGATTAGCGATTTTCACTAAGTAGGGAAAAAAGCTACTATATCGTCTTAAACTACACCCACTCCTTATAAAATGGAACATCTTAAAATCATTGTACCAACGAAAACTGATTTAAAGTTAGTCGTTCAACTTTTTTCTTCAGACAGCATAAGAAAATGTAGACATTGCTGGGAAGTAAGCTTATAACTTACTCTACATCTCATTTTCAGGAGCTGATATGGGGAAACTTTTGAAAATATTACAGGTATCTATAAAAAGAAATTCAATTATTTAAAAATAAATGTTGATAATGGCGATACGAGCCCTTAACCGAGCAATCAAATAGGACTGACCATGCGGCTACGGGACTGACTGTATCGCATGGTGAAAAAAATATTCTTTTTTACTGATTATGTTAAATAAAAATATTGTAAAACAAAATCGCTATATTAGTTCATTTTTGTTTGATTAAAACTAGAATACTGAAAAATTTGCTTTTTTGTATTCGTCACTTTTTATTGAAAATTTGTAGTTATCTGTTTCTATAGTTATGGTCCATCCATTCTGAGGATTTTATTTAAACCATGTCCGCTTAAAATGTGGAGCAATTGGTCTGCTAATGGAAGTTATTCTACGAGAACTGCTTGGTACTCTAATATAAAATTAAAATTGATAACTTTGTTATTCCAATGGCTGGGTTACTAAATGTAACGCATTGATTGACTTGGCATTTACTTGGTAGAACTCTATTATAATAAGATAAATTTTTACTAGGTAGTTGATACCTATTTCTGCTTAACGCCATCGTCAGAACTATACTTAAACTTATTTTTATAAACCTAATAAAATTTTGTAGAACTAAGTACTTTGATATTTTATCCTATTAAAAGTAACGCGTTTCGCTTCTTTAATCAGCATCTTCAGTCTGAAGATACTTCTTACAGCCAGTGGAATTCAATTTTAATTTTATATTAAAAATGAATTTCCACAAATTTACCGCCGAATCCATCCTTTTTTTTTCGAAGAGAGAAGGAATAGTAGGATAGGATAAGGACAAGACAAGTGGTTAGTTAATCGCCTTGTTTTTAATATTTGATGGTTTCGGAGGGAATTTTAGACATTACAAACGTCCATGTATTCAAACAGAAATCCATAAATCGATTTGAAAAATCAATTCATGAAACTGTCCTTACTGGGATTCAAACTCGTGAGCAGCTTAACCGAAGCCAACAAAGTTGATCAATACACCACGTACCTGGAAGGATAGATACGTTAGGGCAGATTTTTATTTCACATTTAAAGTTATTTTGAATGTAATGTATTCTGTACAATGACTTTAAATAGTTGAAGTGCATAACTACAGATTTGATTAACGATTCTAAATTCATCATAAATATTTTTAGAAAATTCCCTGTGGTCGTTGAAAGAAGGTATTGTGATTATTGAAATGAATCAGGTCTCAGGGAATTTTATTTAGTACGTCAGCACAGGCTGCTAGATAGAGGTATCCGCATAAATTTGATTTATTTAGATAGGGGTTTCCAGTTGCTCGGATTACTTAACCATTTGAATACTACAACATCGATTGTTAGAATTAAATCAAGGAGATGAATTAATAGAACTGGATCGCATGCCTATAATTAGATGCCGTTACTATTGAGAACACTTCCGGAAACCATGCAAATGGATGTCACAATAAATAATTGTAACAACAAAATCGCTTAAAATAATATGAATACGCTGACACAGGTGAATTTGCTGTAAAATAATGACACAGTTCATCTACAACACGGTTTTACAAAAGAATTTTATTAGCTTCCCTGTAGAAGGGAGTATAATAAGAGAGATATAAAAAAAATATTGTAAGACCGTGCTTTTAACGAAGAAGAACCAGTGTTTTTAACCATTTTTTTTCAAAATGTCACTTCTACTCTTGTTATTGGTCATGTCTTCGATGATCGTCTTGAAAAATCAAAAAAATCTTTTGAAGCGGTAAAACGGTATGATTGTCGGCGTCCGTGACGCAGTTGGTGGCGTCGTTGCCTACGGTTACGGATGTCTCGGGTTCGATTACCGGTGCGGACAGTTTTCATAAATTGATCTCTAAATCGCTTTATGGATTTCTGTTCGTAGTCTGAGTATATATCTAAAATTCCCTCCTCACCAACTCATCCGATCTTCACCGGGCGTAGTGAGAGTGATTAGTTAACCACTTGTCCTGTTCTAGCCCTATCCTTCTATTCCTACATTCTTCAAAAAAAAAAGGAGAGGTTGAGCAACTGAGTAAAAAACAGTTCTCATAGAAAAATTCTGTTGAGATGCCTCCATTAGGACATCATATGCTACACGTTGGGAGCGGACATGGAGAAAAGCGGTATGCCTAAAATTTAAGGAGGGGTTAAAAATCGCGGCGTCATTTAGACAGGAGGACAAAGTTTTTGTGACTAAATGTGTCAGTGGGGAGAGGGTGTCAAAAAACTGCTAAATTCGTGTGACATCAATTATGAACGGCCTTTTACTTATCTGCGCCAATGATATTAATTAAAAAAATAATGTAACACTGTTTACAATTTTCTCCATTTTTTACGAAAAATTATACATGGTTTACAAGAAATTAAGAAACTAAAATAAATAAAAGTACAATACAATCGTTATACCGATAAATAAACATCACTATATACAACACTCTTTTATCTATGGTCCTCTGTTGGAGTGTTGCCACTAAAAAAACACAGCAAAAAAATCCTGTCCAGACAGAAATCGGGGGAAAAGCATTTTTCCATTGTTGCCACCTTCGTCTGACGATGAGCCTGCAGATTTTTATCAACACAATGTTTCGGATTATTTACGAAATAAAGTGGAATTTATACAAACGTATTTATTCAGGCAAAGAATTGGTTATTTAAAAAAGAAAATTAACAACTCCCCAACAGTCTTATTCAATTATTTTTGAAGAATAAACTTTGCCATTTGAATAATAAATTGAGGAGACAAGATGTTCATACTAAAGAATTGCCTAAATTTATTTTTGAATCGCTTACTAGAAAAATACTTACATTTTGTTAACAGGCTGTATAGCTAGATATTTTTATAATAACTAAATAATATTCAACCGCTCCAGTGTTGATTGTTTTTTTGTATATTATAATATGAGTCGCTGAGTCGCTAAACACACTCCTGGCGATATTTCAATCAAAAAAGTTTTCAATGTACTTATGTGCTCTATGCAAGTCTTAAATGTCTTCCTATTTCTACTTATTTCTCTTCTAACACGATCTCGATATTCGTTTTACACGGTCGACGTGCTCGGAAAAAACGAAAGTGTAAAAGAATATTTTACTTTTCCTTATACATTGGAAGACACAAAATAACTTAAATTATATTATATTTAAAATTATCATATTACCTATAACAGTTTTTCATGATTTACTCACAACTCTAAAACTTTCGGGAGCGTGTTTAGCGACTCAGCGAATTATAACTTAAATTTGCCGATTAAAAGTGCCAAAATATAGAAAATTATAAAATATAATTTTTGAACAGTTTTTTAAAGCGTTTATAAGCAAAAACGAATATGTCCACTTTGCATTATTAGTTGTAAACGACATTTTTGTGCTTTATGCAATTTTTTTAGTTCTAGAAATAATTTTTTTCTATCGTATTGTATTTCTAATTAAAAAAGAATGCTGAATCTGGTAACTAGTCAACCACTTACTGCAATAAATATAAGCGAAATAAAATTGGACATTTCGGCATTAGATTGTAATTATGAAAATTATCGGATTCTGCATGTCACTAAATGCTTAAACGTTTTTTTTGTACGTTTTTATCAGGTTTTGCAAGTTATTTGTTATTACATATTATAGTTATATTATATATATATTTATATGTAAGTATTTTTTTTTAGAATTTGATAATATGTGGACTTGTTGGTCTTTTACGCAAACAAATATTATATGATATGTTTGCGAATACATAAATAAAAAGGTAAAAAATAATTATTTATTATTTTTACAGGTAAAAAACAAATTTTGAATAAATTAATAATAATTATTTTTCAATTTTCTATTCACTATTTTTTTTTTTTGTAATATGAGGAAGTAAAATAGCATATGCAAGATACCTTCTTTGTTTTATAAAAGGTGAAACACAAAAGACTTTATTTTACTGTGACATAATCTTATATGTAATAGGCCAGACAGCTCTGTAGACGTATTATTATTATCACATATCACATGTAGGTATGAAATTTTCGCATGACTTCTGCGTTCGCAATGCACTCACAGTTTCGACGTACTAGCTACTTTAGACATTCAGTATTTCAATTTCAATTCCGTCATCTATGACGGGTACGGTTATACTAGTAGAATAAATAAATATCGATCGTGCACTCACAAAACTTTTTTTTTACGTTTTTTTTATATTATATATTTAAAAAAAAACAAGACAATTTTCATCAACGTATTCAATTACTCGAGATTTAAATAGTATCGAACCTTCTTCTATAAATATTTTAAAAATTAAATTTAGCAAACTCGAAAACCGTAAAACAGTTTTCTCGGGTATACAAACATGTACATTGTTTCGTTGGGTAAATTAACTTCGGGTGTACGAAAAGAAAAATTTTACCAGAAACAGATACAAATGAAATTATAGAAAATGAATATAATCTACAAGACGATTTGTAAAATTGATGTATCTGCGTGAGAAAAGAATTTAGCCTTCTGCCTCTTTTCTGTACACTGGCTTATCATGGGCGCGCATACTTGTTTAGTTGCGCCAATGCTCTCCAGAGATATACTGTATTACCAAGTCCCATAAATTCACGGCCTTATTTTCGTATCATAAAAATGCAATGTTTCATTCTTGACTCCAGGACTTGGATGTCTATCGCAAGATCTGGTTTCATTTACCGCAAACGTGATATCTGATCTGAATTGAATTTTCTAAAAAAGCTTTTCTTTAGCTCAGAGCGAGACGGAAGAGTGGGTGGGCAGAATTCGTAGGTATGTAGGTAAGTAAGCGAGTTTATGAAACTGTAACACCGAATGAATAACGATTGCTACAAAAGGAGAAATACTGAAAAAGTACCGTAAGCATATTCACATTTCATTTGCGAGAGGTGTCGGAAACCTTTCGACGGAATTGAAAATTTCCTACTATCATCCAAATATGTTTTTATACTATCAATATCCGCTGGTCTTGAAACTTGTTTGACAAAATTGTAAAATTACTAAAAAAACAATTTTTTTTTAACACAGGGTGTCGCGAAAACATATATCCAAATCTTTTTGCGACAACTGCGTAAATGCAAATTATAACGGCAAGGTAAATTAAAATCAATTTGATTTGGCAAAAAGCATACAACATATTGAATAATTAATACCGTAAATTTTTAAATTGAATTAAAATAATAAAAACAGCAGCAACAGACAAAAAAGATACATGTAATTTTTGTGACAAAGAAAAAGCGGTTTTAATTGGAACTACATTTATAAAAATGTAGTATAGAACAAAAATAAATCTGAAACACAAAGCATTAAGAGCGACAATATTTTCCACCAAGAATTGTCAGTTACAATATAAAAGTAATAAATCATTTATATTTTTCAAAAGCACTCAAGTTCAAATATTATATACTTTAAGCAAACAAAAAGCACAATAGTAAAAGATAAATACGATGAATTTAATAAATAAATATTTTTAACAAGGTTGAGGTTAGGTTATGACCGTTTTTCTCAAATAATTAATTGTCTTATATAAGAATAAGTAACTGTGGTAATTGAACTCTTACAAACACTTTTGACCTTATTAATATATCGATCGTCTAGTTTAGGGGTCTCTTAGAACCACCAATCGGGTCAACGGTGGTCCGACCCCGCGCCATAAATATCTCACTCACCGGTTAGTTTGTTCGAAAATTTGTGCGTAATTCAAAACTACAGTGTGTTGTTGTGATGAGGTAGCTAGGTCATGGTCCTTGAGACTTAGAGTCAGTGTGTCTCTTAGGTTAAGCATTTTTGAGACCCCTGTTCTAATTCATTAGTCAGGCAATTGCAAATTCTCAGATACAAACGGATGACAGACTTAAAAATGCTACACAAAACTGCTACCTTCTAAAGAATAATCAAACAAATCGTTGTTATTTCTGGGGCAGTTAAGGGATATTTCTAAATATCCTTTTAAATTTTCTTTTCTCGGAAAGTAACTAATTGTTAGATACCTGTTTATAAAATGTGTAAAACTCTGGCACGAATCAACAATAATTGATTTATGATGACCATTTAAATGCTGCTTTTCCCATTATCTCAACAAGGGTTATATGGATATTCCTGAGCAATGAACTGGAATATCGTTATAAGTTACGAACAAATGACTTACATATAGACCAAAACAATTAATACTCACCAAACTAAAATAAGTTATTTTAAGAAGATAAGTTCCAACAAATTCTGAATATTAAATAAAAATAATTTGAAATTATTAAATATCTTTAAAAATCTGCTATTTACTTGAGATAATCATAATATATCAGATTCAGTTCACAGTTGAATTATATTTGAAATCATTTGACTGAGCCATCTATTTAAGTTAATTTTAACCATTGTGGCTCCCGGTCCGTTGGAAAGTGCCCCTTTGACAGTGCAGACCGCACGCCCCGGGATTAAGCCCAGGGGCGCACGGCGAGAAGGGGGAATTTGCATTTTTATTACCAACGAACTCACTAATTTGATACAATCTCTGTGACAAATGTATACGGACCTCTAACTAAGTCGCTTGAAATAAAAGCGTGCACGTGTACCCTCACCTTTATGATTTACACCGATTTTATTTTATTGTTATAATAAATTTAAAAAAAAACGTGATTATGTACAATTTTAAATTAGGCTTTATGTTAAAAACGTAAAAGGCTATTTGATAAATTATGAGATGTGTTTATTAAATTAGTTTTTGAGCGACCGGGCCTTTGGGGTCATTAAGCACCCACGCCAAAACAAAAACGACAAACACTATCATAAAAAAAAACACAATTAATATTTCAGTTTTGATTCTTTCAGCAATATATAGTAAAGCTTTGTTTTAACGGACCACTAGAAACTAAGATGTGTCTGTTAAGCCCGTTGTACAATACTCATAATTTTTAATGCCATTTTTTCACATACATATGCGACACAGATACTTCTGACTCCAAATTCGTATGACATCTATTTTTTTTTATTTCACGTCCAAATTATTCTTTTCCGTTTGCCTATATTTTATGAGTAGGATAACGACATGTTTACGCTAGTACAGGGTTTCCCAAACTATGTTCCGTGGAACGTTAGCACTTTAGCTCCGGAGGGCGCGTTTTAAGCGTCGCAAAGTTTTTTGTATTGCGGCGGGGATCGCGTTTTTCGCGTCATTCGATATACGCGACATTAATCGCTCATAACTAAAAAATCGTGTTTGATTCACAATATTATTGAAAAAATTTGATCAGTTTATTACGAAACACCTTTAGAAGAACATCCAAACTTGATTTCGCGTAATTGTCGGTTGGTCAGTTTTATGCTATTCCATGACCTATTGTCAATTTCCTGCGAATCAGCCCTGCCGCTACGCATATTTTGGTTATATTTCTCCCGTTGCGAATATGTTATTAGGTGTTCCATGAAAACCTGGAATGGTTTTATTTGCTGCTACGGCTGCAAAAAATTCATACATGTTTAAACTCTTGTTCAATAAGGTGTTCCGTTCAAATATTTAGATTTGCGAAATGTTGCATCTCAGGAAAAGTTTGCGAAACTCTGCGCTAGTAAACAGACTAATATACAGGGATGGGCGTGGCTTAATGCACGTCAAATCATCAGCCAGCATGCGTTAAAACTGCTGCAACTATATGTTCACGTGCTCATCGTGTGTTGTACTTTCACAAATGAAAATATTTAACCATTTCGGGATTCAGAGTTTCTCAATCGCGGGATCCCGGGATTGGCCATTAAGTTTAATTTCATATGTTAAATTGTACATTTAAAATTTAATTTGTGTCCATTATTACTTCAATTGGAATTAAAATATGATTAAATATTTTTTTGGCCATTGGAATGAATTTTTTTAATTTGAAATCAGACAGTCATTTATAAAAAAAAGAGAAAAATATTTGAAAGAAGACATAATTATTGCATCATTATGGTAGGTTTTATCAAATTTATCCAAAAAGAGGGTATGTCCTTCAATTTGAGATATTGCCTTCCATTCATTTAAGAAGCGGTCTTAATTTGTCCTCCATTTAAAATTGTTTAAAAACGGCTGTTAGAAAATATGACACCATAATATACAATAAATTCATGTTAATTCTATTTTTTTTTAACTATGTATGTACATGAAAAAACTTAAGTACACGTTGTAGTTAAACAGGAAGTTTTGATTTGATAAATGATTTTTTAGCATATACAGTGAATCCCGAAATCCGGAGATTGACTGAATCTCAATCTCGGGATTACGGGATTGAATAATTGAGCGGAATCCCGGGATTTCGGGATCCCGGATCCCGGGGTTGGAAGCCCTAGTGGTGAGCTCGACGCTCCCATCCCATTTAAGAATTTGATGAGTTAGATAAGAATGTGTTGAAGTATCTGAAGCTGTGGATACTCCCGATGATCTGTCTCACGCTAGTGAGGCTCCTATCAGAGCCAGTATTATATCGACTGTGGAAAGTAAAAAGGACGTAACCCACACACAAAAAATATTGTGTATAGCCCAAACAAAACGTGTATTAAATTGTATACATTGTGATTATCTAAAAAAAATATTTTGAAAAGACGGAGGGATAAGTCCTTTTGCCTTTCTACAGTCGATGTGTTATGTATTTATGTATACATATGGTGTATGAGCACGTTTTATGTGAGTTATACACAATATTTTTTGGGTGTGGGTTACGTCCGTTTTGCTTTTTACAGTCGATATAAAATATTTACTTAATTTCAGTTCGAGTTCATTCGTGCACTCCGACGCTTGAAGATGCCGAAAGATGAAACCCGGGTCCGTTATTGACGAAATATAAAATTTTACTATTTACGCTTTGCTTTTAGGATCGGATACGTGAGAGGGGTTTGAGGTACACAGATCTGTAAAGTCGAAAATCAATGTATTAAAGTATCATTTCGAATATTAAAACATTTGACTATAACAAGCCTGAAAAATAAATAGTATATAATTTAAGACATCGACTGAGGGTGCTTGATGGAATTTCAATATCAAATTTGGATTATTGAGATTTTGTACACTTCCATGTATTTTGTCACTAACGACCCGGGTTTCGCCTTTCGGCATCTTCAGGCATTCGAGCACACGGATGGACTCGAACTGAGAGACAGTAAACAGTGTCTAACGTTTATATAGAAGATACAAATGCGACAAATATTATTTACGAGGTAAGATATTATACGTCTGAGAGCCACACTGATACCTGAGTTAAAATTTCGGGAATCTCCCTAATCCTTATTTTGTAAACACCATATTAACAGAGTGACGAATTGCCGCTTTTCAACTTCTTTTGAAATTAATAGAGCCCAGTTAAATTCCTTGCCGATATTGAATGAGCAGCTGAACCTTCCTAA
Organism: Himalopsyche phryganea; assembly: GCA_022494535.1. Classification (NCBI taxonomy): domain Eukaryota; kingdom Metazoa; phylum Arthropoda; class Insecta; order Trichoptera; family Rhyacophilidae; genus Himalopsyche; species Himalopsyche phryganea. The sequence continues at coordinate 720,919 of JAGVSL010000139.1, forward strand.
TTCTCCGCTATTATATCCGATACGTTGAAACACCTAACAGATGTCACTAAATGTGGAATGATTGTGTATATTTACCCATTCGTCGAATTACATCCCGTCAAAACCCACAATACTATTATAATTGTAAAATCACTGGTATTTCTAAAAGAAGTTGAAAAGCGTTAGACACTGTTTACTGTCTCTCAGTTCGAGTCCATCCGTGTGCTCGAATGCCTGAAGATGCCGAAAGGCGAAACCCGGGTCGTTAGTGACAAAATACATGGAAGTGTACAAAATCTCAATAATCCAAATTTGAAATAGTATATAATTTTAAGCCACCTGTATGATTGTCTCAAAAAAATCACTTGGTTAAATCTATTTGTAAAATAAAACGTCTTGAAGGATTATTTAGTCGATGATAATATTATATTATAGTATTTAGTTTGAAATGTATTATAATAGATAATTTAGTATTAGAGGGGTCGTTCAGCGTTTTCAAAATGACAGCGATGCAAACGGGCGAAAGTATGCACCGTTAGTCCATTAGTGGCACTAACCTAACCTGCGAATATATGAGGACATTATATTGGCGGGAAATAGCGGCGCGGAAAATTGAATTTGGAAGCCGACTGCGCTTTCCCGCCAAAGTTAATTACCGAACTCCATTACGCTCCTGCTGCCACCTGGTGGTAGCGTCATGCGACTAAAATTTCGACGCCTTCGCAAAAATACAGGCGTCTGAATAAGTACTTGTGGACATAATTTGTAGAAACGAAATATCAAATTGCTGTAATTCAATTTATAATAAGTTCATTTTTGCCTCACATATATAAATTTATATTTCTATTGCATTTAATTAATATATTAATTTAAATAAATAATAATATAAATACAACAAGTGGATAAAAAATTACATATAATACTTTTACATTGAGAAAGTACGTATACGCAATACAATCGTTAAGATTTTATTTTTGTAACCTCTCCGCTCTCAATGTGGAGCATATGTACCAGTGGCGTACGGTAGATTATAATATTGAGTGTAGTGTAAAAAATAAAAAAACGTAAATTTTTTTATTTTTATAAGCTTAAGCTTTGGCACGCTTAAACTACCTTATAGCCTTTGTCCATATATTAATAAATAAAATTACGGTCAATTATGCTTAAGAACTATTTCTTATTAAAAAAAATAGCGACAGACCTATTCTAAAATTGCATCTAAAAGATTGCTAAATGAAAATATCAAATTTCAAATAAACGAAAAATTATAATTATCTATATATTATATTAAATCTAATCTTCTTTCTTTACTCATAAATTTTTCAATCACGTTGTCATAAAAGTTGCTCTTCTTTTTATATCCATAAAGGTTTCCTTTTCTATCGAAATCAAGCTAAGGCCACATAGTCTTTCTTGGCCTTGGGTACTTCGATATCAAGTACTGATTCGTTTCAGAGCGGAAAATGAACGTTCTGCTGAATCAGTACTACTTGGAAGAATTAATATTAGTTTGCCTTAGATTATAGATTATTTCAAAGACTCAAGATTATTTTTATTCATTAATTGTTCAAGCTCACGAACAGATTTCTCTGCAAATTCAGGTAAAAGGTGAAGAACAGTAAGCTCATTTTTTAAACTTATATAATTGAATAATATTCCATAGAATTAATTTGGAAATTTTCTATCGATTATTCAAAACATCTTCGATAGTATTCTTCATAATCTTTGGGGTAAATAAAAAAATAGAATCCATAATAAAAATATAAATATTGATAATATGTAAATAAGATAAACTGTTTTACGCCAAAATATAAAAAGGAGTAACCGGTTATTGTGAAATAATGTAATGAAAAAGCAGCGACGCAAGAGTTTTTGACGTACACGCACTAATTTCGAGAACGACTTCACTTGTGCGCTGAAAGTCGACGGATCGAGTTAGGCTGGTAAATCTACGAACGACTATATTAGTTCACGGTTCGCCTTCAAGGTCAGCGCGCTATATGCAGTTGTTATGTCTGGTTGGTCGAGCGCATGCATTCAGAGCGAATTCAAGCGCTCACAAATACGGCTGTATACAAAACAATATATCGCTTTATGCTCTAAATTTTCTAAATTTATGTTTTAGATGATTTTGTGGGTGTGCGCCGCACACCTAGCACACGCTGAATATATGCCCCTGATATGAACTCTTGTTTCAACATAAGTTTTTTTTTTATCAGTTTGTTACTCAGCCGCTAGGGCAAAGCTTTCACCACTAGACCACAAAAGCTGACTAATATTAGCCTGCTACACTATAATATCTAAAGATATGGCCAAATCAGCAGATTATTTTCAATTGGTAAATAATCATATTTTTTTTTTAAACAAAACAAAATTCGTTTTTACTATTTCCACGTGTTTATAATGATCACGACCGATCCCTCATCAAGAGTATTATCAGCATCAGTTGATAATGCTCGTGATGAGCGAAACCAATCACTGAGAAAGTCGTCACCTCCGAAAGTGATAAACAGGTCGAAGTTCTTATGAACAACTTATCTTTAACGAGTCGTGTCGCGCTACTCTAACTCATGCAACTACAGCATTGGACGATATCTGCATTTCATTCGGACTACTGGCAGCGAATACGTATAAGTGTCACATTTCCTTAATGACCACAGTTTTAATAGTAACCAAACATCAAAGAGCAATTTTTAGCGTAGTCTGTATTCTATGCAACAGAAGGTGCATTCGTGCAACGCCACGCAATAACAGTCGACGAACGGTCTCGAATCGTTACATTTTCGCGCCAAATTGTGCCGGAGGTGCGTTATTATGGGGGCTAACTATTTTTTGAGCGCCACCGGAACGACCGCCGCCGACCGGAACGTCCGGCGGTAAAGATAAAACAATGGAGGTTTTTTTACTTACCGAACTGCATCCACGCTTGTTAACCCGATTTAAATATAAAATGTGTGTATTTTGTAAGTTTAGGGCTTTCGAAAATGTACGACGTAAGTGAAAATAAAACAACATTGAACAAATTGTTACACTTTTGTATACTAGCATTAAAATGTATAATTTGTAGCTTAATTTATTTTTATAAATAACTGAAAGCAGTGACGACTTTTCATTTTAAAAACAAATGAGTGCCTGAGTTGAGTTAAAAACATTTAAAATTCACAGCTATCTATTAATAATTAAAATCATACGACCTTATTTTAGCAATACAGAAAGTTAATTCAATCAAACAGTCCCTTGGTGAAAGTTTTTGGGCGTTCGTCATATCTGGATGTGCAACCAATGGCTTGTAACTCTGAATGGAGACTAGCATATTTCCATATGTATAAAACAGCACGGATGCAGTGGTGGATTACTCCTTAAGAGCATGAGGCACACGCTTGGGGACTCCAAGTCTTAGGAACCTCAAAAATAACATAATAATACAGCCCGCATATGTTTAATTCAGTTTCAGTTTAAAAATATTAAAAATATCTACAGCAATGTTTTTCAAAGAAATGCATTCCAGTATGCCATTGCATAGATTTCTGTAATTCTTCCCCCACCACCCTCTAACAGGCCTCACCGATCCTGAAAACGGAACCTATCTGCTAGCCCTATTCTAGTCCCATTATTGTAATCTTAAACTATCTAGAGAAAAAGATATATTATATCACTTTTAAGGTGTTAACCGTCAATTCTTGGTGGAAAGACGTTATATATAAAAAAATTAAACACAATTCACTTGTACTACTTCCACATATTTTAATGATCAGGACCGGTTTCACTCATCACGATCATTATCAACTGATCATCAACTGAGCTTTATCAGTTGATATTGCTCGTCATGAGCGAAACCGGTCCTGATCATTAAAATATGTGGAAGTAGTACAACTGAATTGTGCTAATGAATGAAAGGCTGTTTATTATTAATAAACAGCCTTACGATACGGTTAGTCCGAAGATGCTTCTTAAAGAGGCGAAACGTGTCACGTTAGGGATAAACCAAGTGGAATAACTAAGTTATCAATTTTTAATTTAATTTTATATTAAAGATGAACTTCCACAAAATTACCGTCGAATCCATAGAATATAGGAATCTTATTCATTGGACGTATTTATAAATATTTTTATCGTGTATTTTCTTAATGATTGCAGTACAATGGACACCTGCTCGTCTGCACTAGTTCAAATATTGATATATAGCTTACCATTTTTCTTTCGAATTCTATATGCAGTGTTGGTTAATAATTTCAAATGGCTTCCGTGTATCGGTTAATCCTGAAAGTTTTCGAAATTTTCAGCAACGGTACTGAAAGCTCTATCGATGTTCAAAAGCTTACGAAACAAAACAAAAAACTACTGTAACACCCATAACTTATAATAATATATCTAAGGTATACTGACAGAAGGCATAAGTCATAAAAATAAGTTGTGAGATAATCCAAAGCAACCTTAAGTTACAAGCAGTGCTATAAGAATATTTGCATTTTACGAGTAGTCCTAGGAGTCCCAGTCTCTACCAGCAAATTGTATAGCGATTGTACGAAGATCGTCTCTCAACTCCGTTTTTCATCGAATATAAAATATATTTGAAAAGATTTCTTGAGAGTTAACTCTGTGTTTCTTTACTGTAATCATTATATAATTTACGATTCATCGAAAACCAACATATATGCATGTTAAGTAATAATTAAATCGTCACAATAAATTATATCGTACAATCGTCATAATATATATAGTGAATGGCACGAAATGCGATGTGTGGCAGGGTAGGTTTATTAGAATCGTAATTTATCGCAAAATACACACTTTGAATTGTCGATTAACAACAATCATTGATTATGACTAGGCTTTATAATTATACTCTTTCAAAGTAAGTTAACAACTTTACTCCTAATATGAAATTAAAATTGATAATTTATTTATTCTACTGGCTGTGTAACTAGTGTAGCGCTTTTAATTTCTTTAAAAAGCATCTTCAGACTAATTATATCGAACCATAACTAACTAAATCACCTCCAAACACTAGCAATTAATTTCATAATTTTACTATAATCGTTTTGGTCTTAATCCCTCCCCACGTCCAGTAGAAAGAAACAAACCCACTCTACTCTTCATTTTTAATTAAGATACTTCTTAAAGAAGCGAAACACGTTACATTTAGTAACACAGCCAGTGGAATAACTAAGTTATCAACCTTAATTTATTATTAAAAAACCAAAGTTACCGCCGAATCCATCGAAAATATCTTCATTCCTATTAGCATTAAAGATATTAAATTTAATTACCCACTATTTTAAATTTTTATTAAAATATGCTAGAATTCATCGTAATTATCCCAAAATATCGATTTCATGACTTCGCAGTAAATGTAACGGACCACTCATCAGCAAAAATACTTGCCAACATGGGCCCTACAGCATGGCTTGTAATTATAGGGGGCTTTGGATAATCTCATTTAAAGCATTATTTTTTTTTCAAAGAACACTCTCACAAATACAATTGTTTGTTTTTTAAAAAGATTTCTGTCCATTATAAAAATAATCTTTTTGGCATACAAATCATAAAATTTGGTATGGATGAGTTATAGTCATATAATGCTTTTTGCCAGAATAAAAAAATAATAATATCACTGAATACTGTTTTTTTTTTTCACAGTCATTATATCCTATGACCTCATGCGTTTTACCAGTGTGTACATCGTTTAATTCTATAGACTTTGACATTTAAAATAGAAAACCATCAAAAACTGACTAAATGCGTTCTCAGTATACTCTTCATATATATTGTCTCCTTCAATCCGGCAAAAACGTTCAGCCGAAAGTCGTGTTTAGATCTAATTTATCTTATATATAATAGCCCAGACCGGTCTATAGACGTAGATATAAACCTTATGCTATTATCACATACATATGCAGGTGTGAAATTTTCTCATGACCTAAGCGTCAGCGGTGTATATAAACAATACACACAGTTCCGACGTGACGACACATCCGAGACAAACAAACAACAATCAGTCCGTCAGTATGGAAACTAAATAACAGCTACTTTAGAGATTCAGTATTTCAATTTAAATACTGTCATCTATGACGGGCGTTCCAACTAATACTAAAATGATAATTTTTCAAGCTCTGTCTATATTATCTTCAAAATTGTCTAGATCACATAATAATACAGTTGATTTCGGTGAATTGGGACACCTCGGAACCCAACGTTTGTCTCAAATAATCGGCTGGCGCTAATAAGCGAATTTAAATAATTTTTGTATACTTTACATAGGCATTACAATTTTGAAAAAATATAAAAAACTCCATCAAATTAACAAGTGATTGGTGTAAAACAAAATAATCAGCTCGAACAATCTACAGTAAAACTGAAGAAATAAGAATAATAACAATAAAAAATAGAAATGGTCTGAACTCATTCACGTTCATTTAGAATATATCAATATCCGAGGAAATATCGTTCAACAACGAGCTCTTACTCTTTGAGGCAGAGTTGTGCTACACTATTGAAGACTAAACAATAATATCGACGATTCCTCGGATAATTATCAGGAACAATAAAATTAGCACTCTCAAAACGACAGCTTTCGCTCAGCAAATGAGCATTATCAACCGATCGAAAAATTTCATTAATACACAACATATTATCATTCCCTCTTTCCGAAGCCAGGATTCTTCTTATCGGTTTGCGGAGTGACACACCCTGGTTCTGTTTGTTAAGCTTAAAATTTATTAGGATCCATAACTGACAGCGAACAGATTACAGCATGACAATGATTCTTGGTAGTCGAACTGAAATATGGTAGTTAAAAATAAATCGGTTGTCGACCGATCGACGAGTTAAAAGTAGAAAGTAGGCGCTTGAATAAACGTTTGACGACAATCATTGACAAAAGGGAGAAGCCTACAGTGTTTAAAGTTTAATTTTCATTTTTGCCGGGCAGTCTGTTTCCGGAGGGTCGGCGGCTGAGTGAGCCGCCGGGCATCCGACGCATCGCCGTCATTATAAATTGTTTTTATTTGATTTAAAATTGGATTTAATTTAAATTTAAAATCGTTTGTTGTGTCAATTGTATTATAACTTAAAGGTAAATTCACGTGTTAAGTAATCGTAAATGTAGACTCAATTTTATGTGTTACTGGTATTTTTTGTATAATAAACCACTGCATTTTCTTCAAATAAATAAGAGAGTAATCGGATGAAGTGGTGTTTGATTGAGATCTCAGACATCCTGAATGGTGATAACCAAACATTCACCCCTCTTTGACCCGGCCTTGTCAGGAACTTACTGCTAGACCAACGTTTATCAATTATATTTACTTTTGAACCTCTTTTACATGGTGTACAAGAAGGCGGACACAAAAAATCAGTACTTGTTTCCCTAAATATACCAATTGTATTTACGTAGAGTTTATGTTCTCACTAGTGGTCGTTAGTTAACCATTCTTCAATACTTTTGTTAAAATAACTCCATCCGAAACCTTGTTTTTGACTAAAGCCACCATTACAAAGAACAACAATAATGTAAAATTCAATTCAATCGATACAGTAATGAAATATATTTAGCCATGTTTATATAAAAGTATGTACAGTTGTAATTGTACAACGTGAATAAATCATGAATAAAGCAGAGGTACGCAAACTTTCTGTTAATACGAAATTGAATCGAACAGAAATTTCGCATGCAACATATTAAAACCGCAAATAGCTTTTCTGAACTCGCATAAATTACTACTGAGAAATTTTCATTCGAGTAAATAATATATCGAACACTCCGCACACTCTAATTCCGCAGATTTCATACATTGACGGATTTTTCGACGGATTAAAAAATTAAGATTTCGTAACCGATTTTAAAAATCGCTTGAATGCTATTAACTTTACTGCCAATTCTTGACGGAATACACTGTACATGGAAGATTGGGTCCTTATGAACGCCAGTTAAGATTGCTTTAAAATTATCTTTTTCAATATTTATAATTTTTGTAGTAAAAAAATAATCTGTCTAAAGGTAATGTATGAAATATGAACAATAGGCAAAACCATCCTTTTAATTGTCACGTAATTCAGTAAATGAATATGTTATTTCTTGAAAATCAAGGTTATTAGAATGGACCACTGAAAGTATATTATTTTTTTCTTGTATACAACAACGTAACCTTTTTGATGTTCTATTATTAATTTTTAAATCAAGAGAATATATATATGTTTTTAAATAAAGCATGATTTGTACATATATATGTATTTCACAATTCCTTTACTATATGGTTAGGTTAGGTGGGGTTTGTTCAGTCAAAGAGCGTTCAACGATTGAATTGGCATAAGATGTATTTTGTAGAACTAAATACTTTGTTATTTTATCCTATTATTAGCGTTCAACTAATTTAAAAAGTGACTATTACATCTTTGAGAACGTCGGGTGGTTACCATAACATATTTTTTCAATCTCTTCCGCTCCCAATGTGGAGCATATGGACTCTGTCCGTACTGGTCTTGGAGCGAGTGAGATCCGTAACTAAATATATATCTGGCAATATATATAAGTAGACTCTCAGATAACACGGTAGATACGGGGTTATCTGGAAGCGGACTATCGGTGCTACCATACTTATACAAAATCAGAGTATACGCATGCGGTGCATTATAGGGCATCCAATCCCGGACCTTTTTTTCGATCGCGGGATTTCGGAATTCAGAATTTCTCAATCCCGAGATCCCGGGATCCCGGGATTGGTCATAAAGTTTAATTTCATTTGTTAAATTGTACATTTAAAATTTAATTTTTGTCCATTATTACTTCAATTGGAATTTATATATAATTAAATATTTTTTTGGGCATTGGTGACTTTTTTGTTGATTTAAAATCAGACAGTCATTTACAAAAAAAGAGAAAAATATTTGAAAAAAGACATAATTATTGCATTATTATGGAAGGTTTTATCAAATTTATCCAAAAAGAGGATATGTCCTTCAATTTGAAATATTGCCCTCCATTCATTTAAGAAGCTGTCTTAATTTGTCCTCCATTTAAAATTATTTAAAAACGGCTGTTGGGTAATATGAGAAGGAAGGAGACTACAATGAATTTATTTTAACTCTATAAGTTTTTTAAAAAAACTAGAAAAAACCTAAGTACACGTTGTAGTTATGTAATCAGGTTATTTTGTTTTGATAGATGTTTTTTTAGCATTTACAGTGAATTGAGATTTAGACAATCCCGGGATTTCGGGATCCCGGGTCCCGGGATTGGAAGCCCTAGTGCATTAGTATTTTGACGCGCAATCAAGGAGCAGTCGCAAATTTTAATAAAAAACGAGTTGTCGGCAATCGTGTTATCAGGGGGTCTACTGACACACAATAGCCCTAGCGTTCTTCTTGATTGTCCTGGGAGGTACGGTCGTGTCATCATCAAGCAACCCTACCAGAAACGTTTGTTTCAATGTGGTCATATATATTAACATATATATACACATGAACAATTATTTCTTTCAACCTACGCCGCAGCGGAAGTGCACGATTATTTAAAAAAAATCCTTAGCTGTGCAATCTATCTAAGTGTTTAAATGCTCGATGTACTGGTGAAATAATGTGACACCCTCGAATAGAAACACCCAGAAAACAGACCGTTAATATGTATATGTATTAACGCCTAAGAAAACCTTCCTTTTTTAGATGATAAACAAAACACAAAAGTTTCAATACAACGTGGCATTCTGTCGTTAGTATAAAGCCATTAGTACATTGGGAAGTAAGTTTCGACTACTTTGCTACACACCCTCGACCAATATTCGAAACCGGACTGAGACTAGTTTCCAGCTTGTGACCACACCTTCACCCGATAAATTACCGTACTCGAATCTCCTTGTTATTCCAGAGAAACATTAAATTATTAGAAATTCAATCTAGAATATAATAGACTAAAATAATATGTTCGCTGCATAACAATTATTTGAAAGTTTTTCCAAAAAGCTAGATATTTTTTAATTTCTTATTGCTTCAGATAAACTAGAATCAAACATAGTCAACCAAGATTATTTCGACTGAAAAAACATCGCGAAAACCCATGCTCCTGATCGTAAATCACGATTGATATTTATTTGATCTAGCTTAGAGCTGCACATTTTTTGATAGCTACGCGAAATTCTCGCCATTAAACCAAATTAACCAAGAGCCTGAGTTAATACCATAGCCATAAGTTTTTCACTTTTAAGTTAGTATCAGTCAATTCTTGGTGGAAAGGCATTATATTTTAAAAATAAAACGCAATTTGTTTGTACTACTTATACATGTAAAAATGATCAGGACCGGTTTCGCTATCAACTAATCAGTTGATAATAGCTCGTGATGAGCTAATTGTGTTTTATTTTTAAAACCTACATTCTTGACCTTGACAATCGTCACCATTTATATTATTATACTATTCTCTATTTCTGAATCCCTTAAAAAAATTTTGAGTTTAAAACAATCTAAATCTTTGAGAATCGCTGGCAGTCGTGGTCCATCTTTCTGACTCTTATTTGAGAACAAGTCTTGACGTTATATTATAAAATTCTAAATATTTTTTTCTGTCATAATTTCTCAATCCATGGACACCTGATATTGTTTATTATGAAAGATCCCGGACACTATTCTACATAGAATACAGAATTAACAAATTGCCCCTCTACGCCTTTACAGTTCCAGACACAATTAATAATTAATTGTTATTATCAATAACCATTTGCAGATGGCGTGTCACAATACACAGATTTAATAATGGCCGACGCTGCGGTCATTTTAGTTTGACGGGAAATTAGTCATACTTATTAGAAATCACTACGGAGTACTGAAATCATAATAATATGCACTACTTCTAGATCATGATTAATGTATCCGTAACATTCATTTTAGAGATAATAAACATAGCTATGGCTGGAGTCGAATCTATACTTTATTGTATGTGTGGTGTGGTTGAAGTCTCAGACATTTTTTCCATCACATTTGTATACAGAAAACTTTTAAATGCATATTTTTTTTGCAGTGGTTTTTGAAGCTATTATTATATTCACCATGCAATGACGCAAGGAAAACAATATTACTGTATGTCGGACATTTCGAATTGTTAAAATCACAGTCGATTCCCCACATCCCAATGTCGCTTAGTTAATAATGATCTCATAAAATAGACCACTGATAATGAAAATTATTACATTACTAGTATAACCGAACCCGTCATAGATGACGGTATTGAAATTGAAATACTGAATATCTAAATTAGCTAGTACGTCGGAACTGTGTGTGCATTGCATAATATACACCGCGAACGCTTAGATCATGAGACAATTTCATACCTACACGTGATATGTGATAATAGTAATAAAACATCTACAGAGTGGTTTATGTATAAGATAACTCTGGATATTAAAGTACAATATTTTATAGCTAGCAGACTCGCATTCATTAGTTAATTAATAATTATAGGAAATGGTCGACAATTTCTACGATTATATCAGTCTGAATATGATTCTTATAAAATTAATTCCTCGTGGAAACACGAGACAGTATATATTTACAAAAATCTCTTTTTTAATTTAATTTAAAAAGTGTTTGCATTACAACAAAATAACCATCGAAAAAAAGGATAAAATTAATGTCAACTCAGATTCGAGAATAGTAAAAATAACAATTCGTTACAATATAGAACAATAGATTTAAAATCTTTTTTTAAAAAATCTTTAACTACTAATTAAACCAAGACACAAGTTCCCCATAAGGTATATTACAGTGGAAATCAAATCACGTCAAGCTATGGACAGCCAATATGCGGTCAATTATCGGGAATACAATTGAACTCAGCTGAGTATCTTCTGAGTATCTTATAACAATTTTATTCGAACTTCTATCATAATCCTTTCCTGTATAGCTATTTTTTTAAAGAATACATTTATATTTAGACAATGAATATAAACTTTTGAACGAAAGTTTGAATATTCAAACCACTGAGATTGTGGCCCTACCCTATATATCAGTGATCGACAAACATGGGTACCCAAAAGCCCACGAATCATATTTAAGGTGCATGCCACAAACATAAATTTCGGAACCTCGTGGCGTATATTAAAATTATAAAAATACGACGACTGACGTTGCCACAAATATCTTGTAATCCACTATATATTATATACTATATTGAAAAGTGGTCCTGCTATCGGTGTATGGGTGAACTCCCATTTGATTTGAAGGTGTTTCGTATGTGTGTTTTGATTTTTCATTAGGCTCACAACTGACTCATCCAAAACCATTAATATATACAGCGTAGAAGCCATTCGAGATACCTATCTTATTAAAAAGATTTTTTTTAATGCCCTAGGGTACTCAACACTGTACCCACCATGTCTTTACACTCTTCTTACAGGATGTATTCTGTAGCGTAACAACATTGCCAATAGCTGTTACAGATACTTCGGTCACCAATCTTTTGAACCTCATGGACGACTAAACTCATAATTTTGAATCCCGCGGACCATTAACATGATTTAAATATCTTTTAAATAATGATCATAAAAGTTCAGTTTTCTATAAAGAAATGATATACTCTTGTTTTAATCATAATTAATTAATTTATGTGATTTGTTGTTTCGCATTAGTTTATGGATTTTTATCTCCGATGATGTAACTGCAACATCAAAATTTTCCCACTGACCACCGTTTGGCGATTGCTGATTTAAACAATGTATCATTATTTTTTTGCTGAGATCAGCACAAGTTTCACAATCATGTCGGGAATTCTCGTGCCCCCACAAATCACCCATAACTCTTTTTTAAGGGCACCTAATGGTGTGAGCAGAAAGGGGAGACCCGAGTAAGTAAGGGCAGCGGCAACTCACAACTGGGAGTTGCCTGTTAAATGGGCCGTCACTTAATCGCAACTGCTGCTGGCAACACTCGCTTCGTTAAAACTTTCCGAACGATAATACATCGCGAATTATTAAATACAGTGGAGGCATTGTACTTTTGGATCGGCGTCCGGTATGATCTCATAATAGGGACATAGTGAAGGGCGGCTCAGAGCCCTCCCGCCCCCTCATGACGGCAGTATAAACATTGGCACTGTTAGCAAGGAAAACGCAAAGGTAAAATTTGTGAATAATTATTTATTATATTTATTACTGAAATTTTTCATTGTCTTTCAATGTGCGATTTTCAATGCATTTATACGCCGTATAACATTGCACTTATTACTACACTGATACGCTTTCTGTATAATACACAGAGTGTGTCAGTGTATTAGTATGTTGGACCCCGTGTATGTATCAGTATGCATCCTGGAGCCGTGTATGGATCCCGTGATCCTGAATCCTAGAGCCGGCGATTAAAGTTATACGGCGTGTACTCTACCAAGCTGCTCAATTTTATAGTAATTAATATTATTTTTAATCTTCCCCTTGAACGAATACTGGCTACGTGTCTATCTGAAAACGAAATGTTAATGTGAAGTCAATCCGTTTTAACATGTCTTTAGAAATCCGTAATATCTAACTTTGCTATATAGCACAAAATACATGTAGAAATCTGTATGTTTGTATGTCTGTCGGTCACAACAACTCCTCAAAAACGGCGTACATTAGCGACACGATATTCTGGTTGCAATTCTTAGTTCAACTGCGCTATTTTCAACGTTCAGCTCTCAACATTAAACTTTTAACCTTAAACTGAAAACGCTATATTTTTGACGCTTCGATGCAGGATAAAAAGTAATAATAATAGTCACCTAGCAACAGCTCAATACTAATATATTTTGCAAGTGACAGTTGAGATAGTAACGCGAATGAAAATATTTGTGTTAAATATTGAGATTCATGTTTGTGATTTGGTAAAAAGTTGGGTAAATTCGTACAACTTGGTGTGCATCGTCATCGAGGTGAAAAAAATAATAGTATAATGTATAAATCAAATACTTAAAAGCAAAAACCAATTAACATCTATGGTATATCTTACTTATCTTACTATTTACATTGCAGAAACCTCGGCAATACTTTTTCATTTGGTACAGTTATGTCATCTAACTGTATGTAATGTTTTGATTTGATTTATTTAAAATTGAAAGAAAGTCAAATCCTTGTCATTTATATTTTTTAGACGACCTAGACACACACACAATACATAACTGTGATAAAAGTGATGTACCTATTCTGTAACATCAGCTGTAGTAACTTTTGTTACCCTAAAACCTATTTAAAACTAGCGCTTGCTTAAATAGTACAGTAAATATATTGAAAGGGAGTGCAATTAAAATCATTGAGTTAGAAGACCTGAAGGACATTGAAAATAAAATGCAACTTGTTGTTGTTATTTCAGTCTTAAGCTTATTGCGATTTTAAACTTATTCAATGGTATAGCTGAAGACTGAGGAAATATTTTGAGTTAATCATTAAAATATAACATAATTTAATGTTAAGAAAATGTCCATTATTTAGTATCTAAATCAAGTAAAAAAATGGGGTTCACTGACAAGGCTCAAATTAGTTCCATTACCTATTTAGTGTTTAAATAAACTTCATTAATTTGTATTAAGCAGCCATAAATGTATCAGAATTCTTCCATTGGCAACACAAAAATATTTTTCGGAATATAGCAACGGGATTTCAAACATCGAATACTTCAAATAATGACCGCGTAAGATATAATTTTTCACATATAATTGTAGTATGCATGTTTAATATTATTGGCTGTATTCTAGTAATAACGTATATTAGTGAGTTGGTATGTCAAATAACAATTCTTAAAATCAAATGTCAAATTATTTATTATGTTGACTCCAAGTTTGTTGTTACAGCGGTAACCATAGTGATGACTTAACCATGGATAAAGAAATAGATAGGTATTCCATCACGGGACAAATCGGTGAAGGGGCCCACGGCTTGGTGTTGAAAGGCGTGCATTTACCGACAGGAAAAAAAGTTGCGCTAAAAAAACTTTTGTTGAAATCATTGGACGATGGCATCCCGCTAAATGTAATGAGAGAAATAAAAACTCTTCAGCATACAAACTGCAAATATGTAAGGATTTCTCGATAATCTTTTCTCAATTATGCTATTGTGAAATAATGCATTTTTATACTATTTTATTCACCTTTTGTTCACCTTCAATATTCATATTTCGTCACAAAAAATCTTGTACCACACTTCTCAATTTCTATCAAATGTACATGACCCAGCCACCTGAGGCAGTTTACTTTCATGGACTCTAAATCAATATATCTATATTATGTTGAGTACCTTTTAAAATATTAACTGTCAATTCTTGGTGAAAAGGCATTATAATATTTCAAAAAATAAAACACAATTCATGTGTACTACTTCCACATGCTTACAATGATCAGAACCGGTTTCGCTCATCACGAGCATTATCAACTGATAGTGCTCGTGATAAGTACAAATGAATTGTGTTTTATTTTTTAAAATATTATGTTGAACATGTTACAATATATCCATGTGTTGAACTTTTTTGACTATCCTCACATGACCCATGTCCTGATTAGTATTATTGACACTTTCAAAGATACCACACACAGTATGTAAATGGGCCAAGAACTATTTCCATGTTTTAAGGCATTCAACAGGTTCTCGAGCCCTGGATGACAGCTGATTACATCACTATTTCATACATGATGAATCTTGGAAAGCAGATGCTTTATTTTACTAAAATTACGTTAACAATAAGAATTTCATGTCTACACTTTTTAATCCATTTTAAGATTAAATACATACACTATTATTTTTAGATTGTCAGACTCTATGATGTATTTCCACGTGGAATGAGCTTTGTTTTGGTTCTGGAGTACATGTGTTCTGGCCTGTGGGAAATGCTAAGAGAGACAGAGAACCCTCTGACAGAACCTCAAGTGAAGAGTTACACTCAAATGCTCTTAAAGGGAGTTGACTATCTTCATGACCACAATATCATGCATCGAGTAAGAATATACTAACAATAATTAACAATGTATTTCTGTGTTCAATTAATCAGTGATAATAATATTTTCGATAGATTCTCAGTTACTTTGTCGATATTCATTTTCTGCAAAAAAAATGGGAAAATGATAATTTAAAAAGACACATACCCATATCGTGTGGTAAACGCTCTTATGTGTTTTGTCCTAATCTGTTGTGTAAAAAAGAATTTCAATCCCCTGATGAAAGCATTCGCCCTTTACATATCTGTATCTAATGGAAGAATGGATATTTTCATTCCGACTCACTGTATTGTAAACTGGATGCAAAGAGATTTCTTATTAGTCTTTTCCCAACTCCATCTGTCTATTGTTACCCTCTCGAAAAAGAAAGGTTGAGCAGCTAACTGACAATCACTTCTAATTTAGTTAAAAACAACACCTTTTCTGTTCATATTCTAGGTCAAAAGTTGTTGTCCTCCACTTAGTGTCTATGGTTTTCTTTTGTTTTTTCTATGTACCTAATAATAAATTATGATTCTAAATAATGTAAAAAAACAGTCTTAAATTAAAATATTAAATTAACCATCTTAAGAATCAATTATTAGGATCTAAGTATCAATTAATCTTCGGTTCAAAATATTTCAAATACAGAAAATGACTGTACCTCTTCACATTGTTTAATTACCATTAACTATTACTGTCAAGATAAATAAAAAGACGATTAAAAAATGACAGTTGCTCACAATAAGTTTACGCGCAGTATGTGTGTCTTGCCACCGAATTTAATTCAGCTCAAGTAACCTAGATGTCTTGTCTCCATTTATAATATATTACTATGAATACTTTTAGGATCTAAAACCTGCTAACCTACTTATTAATAGCCAAGGAATATTGAAAATAGCCGATCTAGGATTGGCCCGGCTCTTCTGGAATGAGAGTGGAAGGCCTTATTCTCATCAGGTGGCTACCAGATGGTATCGAGCGCCAGAACTTCTCTACGGAGCCAAGTTTTACAACCAATCTGTTGATCTGTGGGCCATTGGATGTATTGTAGGCGAGATGATCAATAAACAACCATTATTTCCTGTAAATTATCTTTTTATTTTCCGATAGGTTATTGAGCATATAGATATTTCATTTTTCTGAACAATTTCATGTTAATGAAATTGAATGCTACACGTCCATGCATTTTGTCACTAACGACCCGGGTTTCGCCTTTCGGCATCTACAGGCATTCGAGCAAACGAATGGACTCGAACTGACAGACAGTAAACAGTGTCTAACGTTTATATAGAAGATACAAATACGACAAATATTATTTACAAGGTAAAATATTATACGTCTGAGAGCCACACTGATACAATGTTTATGTTAAAAATGTTTATATTTATATCAACGGATAGGAGAACATACGTAAATCTGGTATGATTTTAATATCTCTAAAACAAAACATAAAAACTTCCTGCAGCCATAAATTGGTTTCTGAACATACTCATATGGAAGGTAGAGTATACGCCGTCTAAATTTGCACTCCCGCTCTAAGGTTCGGCTCTAGGACTTAAGATCAGGCGATACATGGCTCTAGGATCCACACTGTTACATACACAGGATACATACATACTTAGCACTGTAACCCTCGTTGTATTATACAGAAGACGTATCGGTGTAGTAAAAAGTGAAGGTATACGGAGTGTTTAAGATATTGTAGAGGAACGTTTTATTATTTTGAGATACTTTTTTAAATGTAACAATGATATAAATTATTTTTTTCCAGGGTGAATCTGATATAGAGCAACTTGCAATAGTCTTGTGTAATCTTGGCACCCCTACAAAAGAAACATGGCCTGATCTCAACACTCTTCCTGATTACAATAAAATCACATTCCCAGAATCTGAACCGACACCATGGGAGAATCTTTTTCCGCAGTCATGTGAAGAAGCGATAGATTTTGTCAAGCAATTTCTCATTTACGATTCCTCCAAACGTATTACAGCAAGATTGGTAAGTAATATATACATACATGCATCCATGTGAAGAGATGTCATTGCCACAGGAGGATGGACCTTGCAGTAATATAGTGTCTCATTTATTCTCGTACTCCATTACTTGCAGAAAAGATACTTTAGATTTAAATAATTCATTCTTATTTATACACAATTTACCTCTGAGTATTTATTTTTTTACATAAAATCTAAATTCATTTTCATTGCACAATATTTAGAAATATTTTTTTTCTTTCTAGGCCCTTTCTCAATCATGGCTGACGACACAACCCCTCCCTGCACCGATGAGTGAAATGCCCAAGCCTACAGAGTCCCACCGATATCTTATGAGACAACAATCAAACAGTGGAAATAATTTGTACTGAAATAAATAAATATTTCGAATAAAATTTAGTAAATCTGAATATGTATGAAAGAAGTTAAAATATGCAATGTACAATTCTCTCTCAACATATTATATTTTTACAAATAAACTATCTCAAAAGCCTGTTTCTTTAACTCAGGCATTCCAAACACACGTATAAAAGCAAGATTTACTGTATTTGTATGAATTTGGTGTTAATAGCTTGAAATCATCAAAATTAGTATTTGTTACAATATTTTCTCCAATCTCTTCTTTCAATCATCCATAAGATGTGAGATGATTTGGGAGGAAGCAATGGAACTGGCAGGAGAGAATCTTTGAGGCACCATGTGGTGAGTATATGATCCAAATAGGGAACGGAAACGCCAATGAAATCATGTTTTTGTTTTTTCATATTTTATGTAATATAATAAACTGTATAATACGGTGAAATTTTACAACCGAATGCATGAAACAAGCCCTGAAAATATTAAACCTAATATTTACAATAAAAAATAAATAATTGTAACCTAACTATGTAACTATTTGGAGAAAATCTAATTCTATTATTGAGAATGATTTATAAATCATTATAAACAATTGAATTAATTTAATGCTTATGCACACTGGAAAAAATATACATGGCTTTTAATACTTGGGGGACTTTTTTATTTAATTGTAGAAATGGTATGTTCTAGAATTAGAATTTAGCATACAATAAAACCTTTATATAACAGACAGAAATTTCTATAGCGGTATAAAAATACGTATTCGGAAAACCTACTCAACTAACGAATACACTTTCACCCACATTAGTCTTTTATATTGAGATTTTACTGTACTGTCAACCATATAGTAAAAAAGAATGAACTACCTATACTTGATTCAAATATAGGGAGGAATTGTAAAAAGAATCATTTTACAAAACTGACTATAAGTTTTCAAATTACAAATTTCAAATTCAATTATTTTGATACATAGTTTTGTAAATGTCTGTCTATAACTATGGATTTAAACACCTGACTACATCACAGAAACACCAAGAGCTTGACAAAGTCGGCCCCGTATCAAATACTAACATTAATCTTGAATTGTAAATTACATTTTTTAAACCTGACTATACAGGGAAAAAACCCTCACTTTGAAAGAAGTAACTCGTAAAGAATATGATCATGTCGGAAAAAAACTTACACATCAATCGATTCCAGGCACGTAGATGAATAAACATGCATATTCATCTCTCTTATATGAATACAATAGACCCTCAACAGAGAAACAGCTTAAGCGGCAACCAAACGGGGATAAAACTAAAAGAAATTATTTGTATACCCTCCAATCAATTGATTTGATATTTATGTTTGGTTACAGTGAGCGATCAATAAACGAAATTTTCTTCTTCACTATTTAATCCTACAGTGCTCAGTTTTGAAAAAGAAATATTTTATCTTTAAAACAGAGAAGTTATTATTTTTCAGAATACAAAAGATGACACCTAATATTTGATGCTTTTGTCATAAAATAGACCAAACACATGTTAACTGAAAGGCTTAGGATAATTTTAAAGAAGAAATAAACATTGAGGGAATAATGCGGTGATGTTTTTCATTTTAATTTATTTAGTCTAGCCTATATTGTAGGTTATAAGATACAATCATAGATAAAAGATGCCAATTTGATTTTGTTTTTTTGTTGTTTCTTTAATAAAATTATCAAAGTCAAACAGGTGGCGAATATTTAAATTGTAACGTCAACATTTCATAAAACCTACTTTGAAAAAGTGTTTGTACAAAATTTGATTTGGTTATTAGTGAGGCAGGTTTGTTTCAATGACACAATATAAATAATAAACTAACATATTAATGATTTAAAACACCATTAAACTAACTTGCTTTAACAAACCTTACACATCGATGCAATACAATGTTTAGAAACCTGTAAACTTCTTTATCTGAAGTTTTATTTCAAAACACAAATTCTGTATCGATTCATTTGAACTTAAACTAACTATAGATACTTTAACCTTTTCCCTACCTAGCCAGTTATGAGAGTTACAGTCCAGCATTCAATAATCTTTTTAATATTTTTAATTGTGTACTTTACACAAAGAAAATATAAAGCTTTTCAATACACCATTATTAAAAATTGCACAGTTCTGAAACTGTTTCTATAGAAGAATACATATTATGGCATTATCATTATGTTTTTATAGTCCCGTAAAAAAAGATAAATCGGGGTTCCACTGTATACTCATTTTGCGAAAATAGGGAGTCACCTGACCCCATAAATATATATGGGACAGGCAAGGGAAAGGATTAATTGTAACCTGATTATTAACAACTATACAAATAATTTTAAATTACAGGCATTTTTCTATAACAACCAATGTTACAATATTGAGAATTTGTTTAGGTGTTTTCTTTAATTTACTGTTACATGCTTTATATCAATAACATAGGATTTTTTAGTTTACTGTTTCTACAGTGACAAAGATAAAATGTATACACAATATGAAATATTTGATTCTTATATCTTGATAATTCATTTTTGAACTTAAATAATTGTGATAACAATTCACTACTTTCAAGTTGATTATTTTTTTAAATATCAGTCCAAAGGAAGATTTATACATCACTAATAATTATTTATACGTAATTGAATAAAAATCTTTAAAAAAATTTTTTTTAAGTGTTTAAAGACTAATGCACAAATAAATATTTTCGAGAGCAAATGAATGTCTCATTATGTTGAATACTGTACTTCCTTGATTATAAGACACACGTTTTTTCCTAGTCTTTGAATTCAAGAAAGGGAAAGAGCTCATAAAAAATAATGATTACTTATGTCCTTGATGAGCACAAGACGATATTTTATAGGAAGACGCAGACGACTCTGAGTAGATATATGATTCAGAATAATTGGACACTAAATCCCAAGAAGTTTAATATTCCGATGCTGGTACTAGAGAGGTTAATACGTAATATACCTACATTAAATGTGTTTTATTGTCCTTGTATGACTTTGTTTGATATAACAAAAATTTTAAGATGTTTTTACTATCATACAATATATAATTAATGAAACATGGCAGTTTAATTTCACATATTACATCTGATTTACTTTCACATGAATTTTAAGCCTCATTTTGGGATAAGTATTCAGCTAAAAGACTATATACAAAATTTGTTGTAAATTTTATTGAAATAAAAATATATACATGACCCAAAAGAACGTTTATAAACACCTAAGTTAATGATATTCGACATGTCACACAACTGTGAGTGCTAGATGGGAAATTGATTTTGTCTTGCAATGTTTTGTTTTAAGACTTACGTTGCGAATCTATAATGGATCACTTTTGTTGTACATACTTATTGGTGTGTGAGCACCCAGAAAGTGGTTAAAGATATGACGATATAGTTAACTAAATGGGCATAAAATAAAAATGTACAAAACAATGTTATAAGTGTATAGAATGTATTGTTTCCATGAAATGTTCAAGAGCGTTAATATATGAAGTATAAAAATAAAAATTGAAATACCCTAAAGCAGTTCAAATCAAACAATCATTTATCACCAAAGAGTAGAGCACATATCCGTCGAAATATGCCATCTCATGTTTTGGGTATAACAATAATGCAAAAAGACTTTCTACAAAGCAAAATTTATGATTTTTAAAAAAATATTATCCACGATAATAATTCTAATTATTGAAACAAAACAAAACTTTATACAGAGAAATAAACACTGTCAGCTTATCAATCTAGATTTATTCATCTTCCAAACATAAGAATTACATACTGCGTAGGTTCCCAATAACAATCAGAATGAACGAAGTGTTTATATAAATAAAATCATTGGATAAAAACTCAGCAACTACATATTAATAAAATAAAATTTGATACTAATTGTATGACAGGCACATGCAAGCATTTGAGAACAAGAAAGAATGATACATATGGAGCATGGTAGATGCCAGTAAGTTTCATGAATGTTTGATTTACTTAGTGACCACTTTAAAGAGATGAGAGATGCTAGGTTATGTTGTCACATAGCTTAACCATATGAATGCCGAGGAGAGAAAATGTGCTATTTGGTGTGAGTGTCTAAAAATGCCAGGTTGCATAAAAGTAAAGTCAGTGTTGTTTGACAATTCCCGCATGCTGCGCGTGTTTTAGGTTAGACACATATTCACCTATCCATACATACATTCTTTGAATACATCAAAAGCGGAAAAAATCATTCATTTACATAGCATATGAAAAATAACAAAATGGGCTTGACGCCTGAAAATTTGGTGGCGAAGACAATTCTCTCAAAGATTCCACGATTAGTGATGGCAGTAACAACCTTGAAAATCAAACCAAACTAGCCAATATTTCATCTGAGCAAAAGTGAAGAAATTAACCAAAACCTTCATGATTCACTAAAATTCACGATGGTTTAAATACTTAACTTCACCCAACATCCTTATTCAATTATCTTGATATTAAAATGTTACATAACTGATAATAATTGCTTGAAATTCCGATAAGTTATTTATTTTTCTATACATCCAAACTTTTCATCAAAATATTAGAAACAATTATGATATAAGATACCAAAAAAGTAGCACTAATAGTTGAAGTTGTTCTTGGTCAGAAGGATGAAAGCGTTCATATAAATCCAGGAATAGTAGAACAAATTAATATGAATTTAATGACTGCAAGACTAAAAAATAACTGTATTGTTTGTGTGGCTTAAAATTAAACATTCTGACTGAAATACACACATTTCACTATGATGCCCTTGATGAATAAACTGTTATAGATATCCAAATGTCTTTTTAAATAATTATTTAAATTCCAAGTCCTCTCGTTGAATCCAAGATTCGGGATCAACGGACTATAGATCCTCGGCGGGTAAGTACCTGAGGATATCGAAGCAACTGTCGTCGTCCAAGGCGTTAGCGTGGTGGTGGACGAGAGAGTGATGAGAGTTCGCGTGTCAGGTGGGCGTTGAGGGTGTGTCGGGGGCGGTGCGACAGGCCCACCCATTTGCGTGCAGGTAGCGGCTGACGAGCCACTCGGGGGAGCAGTCCGCGTTGGCGTTATCCGACGGCTCTTGCTTGATGGAGGAATGCGTTTCAGAGGCCCGCGAGCGAAGCAGTACCGTTTTCATCGTTATGTACTGAATCGGAGGCAGGTTGAAAGTGTTGCATAGCTAGACAACGAAAAAAATATTAGTCTTACACGTATACAAATTAATACTGAATTGAATTTGTGACATTTTGCAAATATCAATATTTTTCATTTCTTAGAATTCAATAAGAGCATTTACTAGCCATACAACTCCTCTAGCTTTCATGAGATATCTAAATAAAAGCAAAAACCGAAAAATCCACATTTTCTCATTTATACTAACTTTGCAAAGTGGACATAACAGTTTTTGCTTTTAGACTTCTTACATTATTAAACAAATCGTAAAGCTGTTGAGAAATAAGAGTATGGTTTTAAAAGACAATTTACATAGTTTAAGACATCGACTGAAGGTGCTTGATGCAGTTCGAGTTCATTCGTGTGCTCAAATGTCTAAATGGTCGAAACCCGGGTCGTTAGTGACAAAATTCATGGAAATGTACAAAATCTCAACAATTCAAATTAGATAATTTACAATTGTCGAAAAGAGTGTTGCGGAGCACGGTACATCAATATCCATCTTGATAGCTGGGAAAAGATGCATGATATTCAATAAGCATGACTGGTAGATAGCAGTATTGAGGAATGTAGGCTTGCTGCCTGATCGGAGTAATATGATAAATAAATGATATGAAAAGTTCACAATTGATAAATATTGAAAGGTAATCGCCGGTTACCTGGACTTCATTACTGGTGAGCAAATGCGCATTAGCGTTGCAACATGTTGCAGAGTTGGTGGTGCTGCAGCATGTGGGCCTTTTGCAACATCCACATGCGGTACTTGCGCCCCGTGTGGACTTTGGGCTGGTGGAACTTGAGACGCCTTCTCCTTCTCTGAAATTTAAAACACATAATACAATATTATCTGGTGAGAAATTTATATAATAAACCTATTCAACATTTCATATTCACGACAACGAATGGAAAAACCCAGTTAAGGATTTTAAAAAACATGTATTAATACATTGTAATATTATTGAATATAGAGGTAGAATTATCAAGTTTTTATTATGTTTAATAAATATATCGAAGTAAATATTAATAATAATTAAATACCTCAGGGGTGGAGAAATTTGTGAAAATAGCCATCAAATTATATTTAAAATATATTGAAATGTAATATTTTTTGAGACACTTGATTGTTTACACCAGCTAGAAACAAAAATTAGCATGATGTATCATTGGCTCTATGACACACGGTCAAATTAATAACTTATAATACAATTTGTCATTCAAGCTACTTTGTTAAAATTCTCAATTATTTCACCAACAGTGATCGACAAAGCAACACATTTATATCGTTAACATAATGAACATAATGAACTAGATCTGTGGCCCTACCTTTTTCTTTGGTTTGGCAGGTGTGTTGGGCTGAGATCTCGCTGACTGGGGATCACTTGGGTTGTGCATCCACTGCTACCCTAACACATATTACAAATGTTAAAACAAAACTTTAAACAAATGATTGCTAATCATCACTAAACACGCTATAATAGTAAGACGGAATTTACGTTAACATTATATTACACCAGAAATGTACAAAAATAGCATTTTTTGCCAGAATGAATACAAAAGAGTGATATCAAGCTAACTCCTATAAAAATACGATAAAAAATCTATATCTATCAAGTTGACTTTTATATGGCTGTCTCATGCTTGATCATATAATATAATACAAATCTAAGCACATGAGAAAGATCTCATTACACTATTTTTTTCTTTCAGAAATTATTGTAAATATAGCCCATATGTGCATTAGACGGGGTTCAGCATTTGCATTTCATTTTCTGACAATCAATATAGGAGTCAGTGCAGAACAAACATAGTCATCTCCATAAAAATGGATAAGGTTATATTTAGGTTACGAGAATTTAACAGAAATATTAAAACAAGTGCTTCCATTTCATTACAAAAAAAAAACAAGTTTCATCGGAAAAGTTCATGTAAAAAATTCTCAATATTGTCCAGCTTCACGGATGAACATTATCGGAAAATAAATTAGCTTTAATTATATACCGAGACAAATAACCATTGCAACCAATTAGTGAGCACATGCAGCGTGCAATATGTCAACAATGCTTAATCAGCTCGGACTCATATGATAGAAAAAACCAAAATATTTTTTTGATTACCAACTTTGAAAAATGTATAATGCAATTTGAATTTTTTTTTTCAAATGAATTGTCGGAAAGAATAAAAAATTATATCGGAAAATCTAAGAGCAAAATTCCTTAAAACATTTTTTTTCATAGTGTAAAATAATTATAATAGAGATCTGGTAACTCGAAATAAAACTAAGATAAAACGAGTTTACTGCAAACTGCATTTTGGTTTTAAATATAACTTAACCTCAAATATGCTGGACACCAAATGTACAAGCAAATCCTTGACTTGGTAGATCAATCTCAAATTGTAAGCATATACCATTAGTTATTTTTGTATGAAAAACTGTGATTAATATTTAACCCTGCTCAAGATTGATCAATGCAAGATATTAATCATTGCAATAAATTTATATAATATGGGCTAAACAAATCAAGAAACAATATTTTAAGAATTTGACAAGACTGCTCATGAATTTGGTGTCGAATTTTTGTAAAAGGTAAATAAACATATAATATATATAGAAAAGCATAAAGCAGAAGCGTTGAAGCATACCGAATCCAAGCTAAGCAAATTAAAATCGATGTTGTGTACTAAATGAATGAATATGAATGGATTCAAAACTACAAAAGAAATACAATTTTGTGAAAATAAAGACATTTTTTTTTAAATATTAGAGATAGAACTTCCAATTTTGAACATATTTAACTGCTTTTAAATGCAGGTATTGATTGAAGAGGAGTAATTTTAATATTTTTAGAATGCACTGACATTCATTATCTATCATATATAAAATTGAAAAACAAAACGTGTTTCAGTATTGTAAAAGCACAAAAACCATTACATTTATTTTAATAAATCATATTGATTATGTAAGCAAATTATTATATTTCAGGACAGTTCTACATTATCGACAGTATAAATAACCTTTGTAATACTATAAGAAAGATTGAAGAATTATTATATCAACTTAATGAAATTATGAATAATTAATATACGCAATTCACTTGAATGAACTTGAATTTATTGATCAAGAACAAGTTGCAAATAGTTGATCAACCTATATTTGGAGGGCAAAGAAAGATGGGGTTATTAGACGACTAGTGGTTAACTAATTATCCTCTCTACGGTTCTAATGAGCACAAACTAATTCAGTTTGGCTATCAAACCGGCGTGACATACATCATAAAAGATACTAGAAATGAAAATTGCTATGAGCTGAAGGGTTAAAAATTCAAAAACGAAGTATGACACATACATTAGGCAGAGTCAAGTGGTTAATGCAGGTAACGCAAAGATCAGTTTGCAATATAAACTATATACACAAACGGAAATACACAATGATGAATGAATGGATGGTGATAGATGAGAAGACTGCCATCAGGGGTGGTCAGATATTGACAAATTAATTCTCCTTGAATTGTCTCTTAAGTAATTTTCCCCATAAAATATATCAAAAACATTGTACAATTTGCTGTGATGCTATATTTAAAGAAATGTGATTCAATTTATTATTACGTATAAGACTTCGGAAGTCATTTACACTGAGCAACATCAAATGACTTGCCGTTCAAATTTAGACAGATTCTTCGCAAGTCATGTGTTTTCTCACTCTGCCTGATATTGATAAATCTGTGTTAGAGTGGGAAAGCAAGTGATTCCCATTATTCAAACATTTTTATAGAGGCAAACGATGCACATCTATTATACATTTAGTATCCCCAGAGCATACAGGAATTGACTAAGAACTTTATTCAAATACCTTAAGTTATACTACTCCATTGGGAGATCATTGTTTTTTGTTAATTAGACTTCTGTAATAAGTTGAATAGTCTCTCATTTAATAGACAAACTTTTGGATACATTTTACGTATAATGATCAAGAAAAACATGGAATTGGTTTAGCCATGGAGTCAATATGCTTGGAAAACGAGGATTCGATGAAGTAATCCACAGATGGGCAACATGTCTAAAATTTGTTTTGTATCTTATTACCGGTATTATACAGCTTTTCGCAGATTTTTAGCATAAAGTGAATATTCATTACAAATTAATTGAAATTAAAATCGTTTTGCATTCTACTTGCAGAAAATGCTATTTTTGCCCACCCTTGGATTAACCTATCCCTGACAGCAATCTACGAAAGCGAAGAACAAATAATATAAAGTGAGAATGTATGTATGGAGAAGCGTGTAGCGCCGTGTGTACCGCCATGCGCGGAGCTCGCCTTCCGTTCACCGATGCCAATCCGCCGACCGATGAGCCGCCGGTGGAGCCGATGCCGCTCGCCACGCCGCCCGTCGCACTCGCGTGACGTTCGAAATGTGCGCACTCCTCCACCGACGTCAGCCCATGGCGCCGGTACCGACTCAGCTCTGACAGGCGCACGCGCAACTCCCGCTCTTTCCACAGGGCTCCTGATATTGAGGTATGCTCAGATCTTGACGCAAAGCGCGTGAAAGGTCGAAGGCGGTCCATAAAGTCCCTGTTAAGAAGTATGACAATTGTATTTACATGTAAGGTATTATGCTACGTATATACGTTTTGCTGTCTTGCTGATCTTATGAAGAAATTTCATAATTAATTTGGCCAGATATGTTTTTCTAAAAGTTGATGCTGTAGCCAAGTCAATGCTATTCGTCATATTATGTGCTGTTGACGGTGGTCATGCTAAGAGCTTTGCCGTAGCGATCAGCAAGGTCAATATAAAATTTCAATTTAACATTTAAAATCTCGGGCATGAGGGCCTTTTCTTCTTGGGTTGATCTCGAGTGACATTAAAATTTTTTATCAAACTTATCTCATGTGATTTAAGAGTTTCAAATAACTGATGCCTCAGATATTATTAACTGTAATGTCACATGGATTTTGTAATTCATTTAAAAATAAAACATATAACCAATTATCAAATGAAAATTTCAATGGAGATACTCCAATAGTCAATATTATCCACATTAGGAGCGGACTAACACAGATCATTGTGAATATAAATAAATTAGTGCTATATAAATTTCGATTCATTTGCACCCAAGAATTTGAATCGAGATAGGTTTACTTATAAACAGCCAAGCATTAAGTTACGATTTGATTGTTTTATGAAAATCGTCCTTACTTTTTCTCTTTAGCAATCTTGGTAACCAATTTTCCTCTGTTTTTGATATTGTTGAAGAAGGTGGTGACGAGCTGATAGTCCCTCACAAGCCTCTTCCGCCTCGTTCTTTCTCTTAGGCGGCGGGTATATATGTCCACTTGGGAAAGTTTAAGGGCTAAAAAGACAGAGAATATGAATTCATTTTTATTAACTTGTGCATTGTTCAATGCCACACAATAAAAGAGTCAAATGAAGTACAAAAACGAATGTCTTAAATCATCAAACACCCTAAGGCAACATATAAATGGCAACTTCTCTGGGGTTTATTATTTATACAAAAAAGAAACTACATATTCTTACCAATATCGAGATCATCATCATCAGGGTTCAGCGAGAGCGATGAGATTATTTGTTCAGCTTCGTGATCATGTTCCTGTAATTATTTTATAGAAGTGGTTAGATAATTGAATGATGGATCAGAAAACACTCCTTCTTTATGTGAATACTGATTGACAATAAAAAAAAAATGATTGTAGCAGTTAACAATTTTGATTATTTCCCCACTTTTGGTATCTATATTATTAATGCACTGGTTGAGCAAGTTGGTGCAACACGTATTTCACGCATTTGAGAAGCATCTTAAGCCTAAGTATATTTATCTTTAATGTAAGCATTGATTCTATTTTTGTAACTATTCTACTTGAACATCAGAAATTAAGATGAGAATGGGATTTTTTCTTTGATCATTAGGGGAGAGGG
Source organism: Himalopsyche phryganea (assembly GCA_022494535.1). Lineage (NCBI taxonomy): Eukaryota > Metazoa > Arthropoda > Insecta > Trichoptera > Rhyacophilidae > Himalopsyche > Himalopsyche phryganea. Next base: position 750,291 of record JAGVSL010000139.1, read on the forward strand.
TGAAGATACAAACAATTACAATACTATTTAAGTGTATGTAGGGGAGGAGTCCTATGGGTTATATGAAATAATTATAAAAGTGAAACACCTTCTGTGTATATTAACCTACCCTCTCGAAGTCATCTCTGTTGGGCATGTAGCCGAGCTGTGCAGCCTCGTCATGTGATACAGAGAGCGGTGGCAACCGAGCGACAGCGTGGGGATCGAGAGGACCGCCGTCTCCTCCGGGACAGGGTGGAGCCGCTCGTAAGTTGGCCATCTCCACTCCACCCCAAGTGGCACGACCGATACTCCCTTCCAAATATCGAGATATGTATTCATCTTTTGCCTCTGTAAAGAGTGTACGATACAGATTTAGATATATTCAATAAGTGGAAACATTTTATATTTGTGCATACAATTCGTATATTTATTTTTTGTGAGCTAGATATTGGTCTTCGGCATATTTTGAGCCACAGCACATAGTATTTCGATGCAGTGATGGCAAAGAGAAATATCAGTTGATTGAGGGAGATCTATAAATATGGCTTCGTATGTCAGCACATAATACCATACCGCAATAAATGATCACGAGTCTCACTACACTGCTTGTTTATAAGGGTTAAGAATTCACAGTCTTAATGATTGTTAAAGTGTCGACTTGTGTGTATATTATTATTTTTAATAAAACTGGACATAAACAGTTGTGGTATTATTACCATAAATTTAGACTGAGGGTATGCACAGTCCATATACTAAATTGATTACTGATGCACAATATGCAAGTATTAATATTTATATTTAGTTTAGAAATATAATAAAGTTATCATGAAATTGGAATATTTTTTTAATAGTTATAAATGATTAAATGTCAGTGATGATTCTAATGTTAATTTTAATTAGAACTATCTATTGGATTAGATGTTTTGATTTTATGAAATTAATATTTCATTAAAAATTGCAAGCTTTGCATTTACTTGTTATTCTTTGACTCGGACAAGAAAGTGTTATATTTCATACATATACATCAAACGGATATATATTAGAGAAAATAAATAACTAAGAATCAATATTAAAAATGCATTCTGCTATCTACATAAATTCGCCTAAAAGAAAATCCTTAGATAGTACAATTCGGAAGCTTGCAGAAAACCTTTGTTTTTCCAAATGTAATAACAACAAAATAATTATTTACTTTCGGATGCCTTTAAGAAGAATTACATGGAGAAGAAGAGTATGGTATGTCAATTAAATAATATGAATACTTTAACACCTTCAGAAGCTCTTGTTTCTATATGTTTGGAGATGTCTTCCCAATTTCCAAAACCAAATTGTTCTATAGCATCCAGAAGTCGAACTTCTTCCTTAGCCGACCAGCTACCCCTTCCCTGGAATATGCCGACCGTCCCCGAATCCTAAAAATTGCAAGTCGAAAACTTACGTGAGAAACATGTAAATAAATATAAAAACACAGTATTTATTGGTGATTTATATTTGAATGAATTACCATAAACTGGTACGAATGATCATTTCGGTGTGATCCGATTTCGGCCCCCACGGAGAAACACTAAAACAAAAACAAACTTAGTTTATCCAGTGTTCAAATCTACCGCTAAACATTGAATGTCTCGCGTACGTGACGTCACATGACCTACCAGCAGGCAAATATCAAAATCGGCGCATTCCGCGCATCGTACCCTCAGCCCCGATATTTCCTCTTGACAATAGGTGCAATTATATTTGGCGTACAAATCTGAAACACAATAAAATCATGTAAACTTCCGTGTAAATCCGATTTAATATGGGATTTTATGCCAGCGTCCACCTACCTGCCATATTTGTCTATAGACAATAAAATTGTTCTATCCTAGAGTCAGGGCGTATCGACCCTTCGGCATCCCTTATCAAACTGAATCAGAATTACGAAAGAAATGACCCACATCAATAATTACGGTTCTCTTCTTAATCTATAATTAATGGGATCCGTATGTAATAATTACTAAAGATAAATAATTTAAAAGAAATTTTTCAACTTTTGACTATCTGGAAATATTTTGTACTTGAGAAAGTTCAGTAAATGTATTATTCTTTGAAGCAGTTAAAAATTCACCTATAAAGTATTTGTGAAATTCAATTCAATTCATTAATGAATGTTAAAAAATTTTAGTAAGATTTTCAATTTTTAATCGTTTTATTCAATTACATTTATTAAGTAATTGATTAAATGGGTTAATTTACAACATTATTTTCGGATTTAATGAAAATAGAATCATTATTATTCGTAATTTCTATATTGATACCTTTATTCAATTTCATTATTATTGAAAATTTTCTTGGTGTAATTTTGATAGCCTTTATCATTACAAAAAACTATAGACAATAGGATAGACTTTTCACAGCTGTCAAAAAGAAATTTCACCGTTGACCGTGTCATTGTGCCTGTCAAACTGAAAATAAAAATTTATAAGGAGATTTAGTGGAAAAGCGTAATATTTATTCGTGTAGTATTATACGTTGTATACTTGTTTCTATGTATATTGGTATTATAAGGTCTTAAGACGGATTTAAATATTAAAAAGGTAACATAATAAAGCTTCCAGTGTTTTGTTTATTTTTACCTGCCAGTTACGGCCTTGACAATACATCAGTTATTCATGTGATAAACTCTGATATTTCAGTTTGTCCTTGGGAAGAAATACGAGTCAACAGAAATGAAATCGAGTAAGCGGCGATTGCAGAGCCTCGCCGAGGGGAGCGACATAATGCCTAATCTTTTTAAAATCGACCAAGAATCAGAGTGTTCGATTCCGCCAGTATTCCGTTCGCGCCTTCATGAGTTGTTTTCACAGATTGAAAAAGAATTCGATATTCTGTACGCGGAGAACCTGAACCGTAAGATGTTATGTTATTCGTAATTATTCAAACATTAAAACAATTACATTTATTTTTTAACAGAAAATTAGCTCTTAGCATCTTAGTTCTAAACATGCTACATTACCTGCACACAATATTTATTATTTTCATAAAGTACTTCTGCCGAAAGTCCTAGCTCAGTGGTAGCTGCTGTCAGTAGCCTATATAATGAATTGCAGTGAAGACATTACCAAGAAAAATAATTACATGGTCATTTATCTTCGATTGCGGTAAATCTTTTCATCTCTACTACACGTTGATTTCACTAAAAAACATTTCAAATTGTAACCAAGTCCACAACTTAGACCAGTGTTTCTCAACTGGTGGTCCGCAAATAATTATCGTCCATTTTAAAATGCATATACAAAAATTTTAAGAAATTAGCATCACTCAAAACCCGGGTAGCTGCAAGTGTTCATATTATATTTTTATTCTTAAAATAAATCAAAAATTTGCAAAATATTTTTTCTATTGTTGGTGGTCCGCAGGTGTAAAAAGATTGGGAAACACTGACCTAGACTACTCGGCTACAAGCTCGGCCAAGAACCATTAAAATTGTAATTTATATTTTGATTCCTCAATAGACATTGGACCTATATTAAATATTTTAGTTTTCGTCTCCAACTTTCATTAGTGAGTGTGGTGTCATTAGTGAGTGTGGTGAGTAAGTTAGCGACACACTGATGTGTTGCTAGTGGTTGACAGGTTAAAGCCGTCATTATGCTCTTGGACAAGGTTCACAAAGCCTTTTTAATAAAAAAACACAATTGAATCCAAAAAAATATTGTTAATGCGCTAACAAGCCTAAATAAATGATTTACAACAATTTAGTAATTGTATATTGAATGCAACGAGTTATACTTCAATTTGGTTATTTTTTAAATTGTTCTTTCGCTCGCCACTACTTTTTCCTATTAGGTTGGAAACCCCCTGTTCTAGGATACAAAGTGACATTCCATGGTCCATAAACAGTTTTTGTTTTTTAACAGTGCAAGAAAAAGTAGATATACTTAGTGAACGACTAGAGAGAGAATCATACCCTGGAGAGAAACCAAATACTGACACAGTTGATTTTGACGTACAGGGAAAAGCTGCTAAACAAAAATGTAAGTCTTCATATTTGTAATATAAAATACACACCATATTCATTTATCCAGATGTTAAGAAGTTTAAGTTGATTAATATATTTATTGAAAAATTGTCATGCACGAAAGTGTTAAGAAGTTTACGAACATTAGATGTATGGATGATTATTGTCATATTGGGCAATGTCGATAATTGGATGGATATATCCCGGGGCGGAGATTCCTTTGTGCAAATCGTGTAGCAGGTCAAAATCCACACAGGTTTTTATACAAACACCTAACTTTTATTGTAAAAAAACGATGCCAAAATCGTGTGAGAGTAAAAGGATTACACCATGATCAAATAGCTCCACAGTGATTGTGCGTATTTACTGCTCAACTTTCTTTTATACTGTGCATGTGTTTTCATTGTATCTTCTATCTCAATAGTAATTTCATTACACTGCAAAAAGAATTTTGTTTGACCTTTCCTGTTTACCTCACAGTTTTATCAATAAAACTGTTTGTATTTATACTGATAGCTTTAATTAGTCACTATGAAAAATATTTAATATTCCAAATGCCTCATTCAAATTCCCATAGCATACTTTATCTTATTATACATGTATCATCGAGAATAATAATTGTTTGTTTATAATATATCCTTCATAATGTCGACAATGCAACAGTGTTTTTATGTGAAATGCATGTCTTGAAAGCAATACAGTTCTCCATAAATAGTGAGTTTTTACTTTACATTCTTGTGAAATATTGTTCTGTGTAAATCTTTTTACATCTATTATAGACTCATCATTCAGGCTAGCACCTTGTGATTCATTTTTTAGATAGGTTGAATTGGCATTAACTTATAAAAATCCATTATGAAAAGGTAAAAATAGCAAAGTACTTAAGAATCATAAAACATAGTTGATTGACTAGAATGAATGACAGGACTTGTAGTTTCACTATTTACTGAATAAAACTTTGCTCTTTTTATGTTATTCAGCCATTATCTAAGGATATATATCTGATATTCTTGCTATATAGAAATACCTTGCAAAACTCGATCCTTAAATTGGTCAGTTTTCACATTGTACTTAAAATGGTAATAAAACAACCATGTTTATTATTTAGATTTTTTTATATTGTTATATTAAAGAATTTATGTAATATTCCAGTGACACAAAGCTCTCAGAAGGTAAAAGCCAGTCACAAAATCAAAGTTCAAACAAGTAAAATAGTCTCCAGCTTCAAAACTCCAAACTTCAGTTGTCAGCTAGTGAGAGAATTCTCCGGACACAAGGATGGAGTGTGGGAAGTGTCATGCGCCAGACCTGGACAGCCTCTCGTTGGAACCGCATCAGCAGGTACAGGCATATTTACAATGCTATATTTTTTCTTCACTGCAAACACGACCTCCACTGCCATGTGGAAACGGTTGTTTAACTATAATAATTACAGAATCCCCTGCAAACTTTCCAGTAAGCACTTATTTTGACCTTACATCTTCCTTATAAATAACAGTAAATAACAATGACAGTAAACAATTTACTATTTGAGGTTACTGTTAATTACTGTTTTGTGAAATAATTAATAGCTAATGTTTTCCGTTCGTTCCAGATTATTCTGCTTGTGTATGGAGTGTCGAGTGGGGCAAGTGCCTACTTCAATATCTCGGCCATTCCGGCTCGGTGAACTCTATCAGATTCCATCCAACTAGAGACATTGCCCTTACCAGCAGTGGCGACACAACTTCACACGTTTGGCAGGCAGCTGTTAATTGGGATTTACCTGTAAGTTTTCAATTAACAACAATTTGAGACAAGAAAATACTGATTAGCAAACAAATTATACATAAATCAAATGAAAGAGTTTACAATTAAAATGTTATGGACCTCTTGCAAATCATTAAATAATAATCTGAAAAAAAATTTAAAATAACTAATAACTAAGATGCAAGTAACCGTTACTGAAAAATGGCCAATATTCATCAAAAATCTACATAACTAGTTTATATTGACAGAATAAATTGATGAAACAAGTTATGAAATAACCCGGATCACTTACAAATTAGTATTTATTGATTTGTAAGAGGTCCATAACATTTTAATTGTAGACTCTTTTGTTTGATTTATGAATAATTTGTTTGCTAATCAGTATTTTCTTGTCTTAGTTCATGAACCATCAGTTTTATATACCTTCATTTTTACACTCAATTTTATATAAATAAGCCTGTTATGTTTGTATTTTTATCAGTTGATAATGCTCGTGATGAGCGAAACCTGTCCTGATCATTATAAATATGTGGAAGTAGTACAAATGGATTGTGTTTCATTTTTTAAATCTGTTAAGAACTACCGAGAGACTATCCATTGGTTGCAATTCCATCTGAAAACAAATGCGAGGAATGCTGTAACTGTACCTTTCATGACTATGATAGGAGCCTGATAAGTGTGGTATAGATTATTCGAAAGACCGACGTTGGATACTCATCTCAGAAGTAGGTATCGTATAGAAGGAGAGCTATATTCACCGAATAGGCTAAAACCACATTTAAAACAATACTGACATTTTAGGACATGCAGCTGTAATCAGCAAAAACCAAAAGTAATTTACTCAACGCTTGCATTCTACCAGTACTGATTCACGGCATCAAATCAGTTCCTGATCGTAAACTGAGCTTCAAAAATAAATTCTTGTGTTCGGATATTGGGGGTGAAATGGTTTGATTTTGTGAGCAAATGTACTTGAAAATTCTACATGAGTTTATCATATCTTGTTTTTCTTTTCTAACCAGCGTAATATAATAATTATGTAAATGAATCCTTGACTGCTCACAAATAAATATTTGAAAGCTATAATAAATACTTTTTCAAAACTGTCATTTGTTTTTATAGCTGAGAGGGCAATCATCCGAGGAAGAGTTAGAAGGCGGTATCGAAGACGTGGGTCTATTGGAGGGCGGCGACCGTCCAGAGAGCCTTCGGACTCCATTGGCGGAGTTGAGCGGTCACTCTGGAGTGGTTATGGCGGCGGACTGGCTTGCCGGCGGGGATCAGGTGATAACCGCCTCTTGGGACAGGACGGCTAATCTGTATGATGTTGAAACCGGAGAATTGGTGCAGTGCCTTACAGGTTATGAATTGTTTTAAAAGTCTGTAACGAAATCTACTAAAGCAAATAATAAATGTTTAGAAAATCATTACATTAACAAAGAAACTGACCCACATTGCAGAACAATGAAGCACCTATTGAAATACCACTTACCCTCCTCCACCTACCACTGCTTTCCCATTCATTAATTTTATCCAGCAGTATCCAGTGGCATAGCTAATGCTAAGCGTAACTACAATTTTTGTTTCTTATTTAGGAGTGTTTTAGGAGCAAATATCCAAGACTTAGTGGTGTGCACTTATGTGTACAGAAAATCAATCTCTCTAGATAAATGAAAAGCTTCCATGAGTTGAGCTCTCACAGCTGTTGGATCGACTTGCACAGCCCTTCCGTTTCCTCATGCATTAAATGACACTTCCGTGAGATGTGTTCAGCCATCTGTTGAAACAAAACAATCGTATATATTACAGTTCCTTTACTTTTTGGAAGGTTTATTCTTTTAACAAGTATTTAAATGTGCTTCTGAGATCCACCAATTGCTTTAATTCCTCTCAGATCACATTAGAATCATTTAAATCTGCTGAATACATCAATTAGTCATTATCATTCACTAATAAAATTATTGCTTTCAGGTCATGACCACGAGCTCACCCACGCGTCGGCTCATCATTCCCAACGACTAGTTGTGACAGCGTCTCGAGACACCACATTCCGCCTGTGGGATTTCCGTGAACCAATTCATTCGGTTTCGGTATTCCAAGGACACACGGAGTAAGCTGCATACTAATTCTCCTTGTTACTTAGTTGTCTATGTATCTATTCTTTTATCGTGACCAGACATATGTGCACATGACACACGCATACATACGCACTTGAGTAAAAAATGAATTATTTTTGTAGACCCGATATATGTATTTTTTAAATGTTGAAGGACAAATGTGTGATGCCGAACTAGCTATCAACTATACTTTCCTATTTTTACTTTTTTACAATAGAGTTCTACCAAGTAATGTCAATTTAATCGAGTTTAAATAAGATCAGTATCCGAATATTATTTATATATGAATGTTGACCCAGAAATGCCAGCAATTGATCCAAAATATTATTCTTAGTATATTATCGCCTAAAATATTAAATTACATGATGGTAGTAGAAGAGAGTGCATGTGCTGTGTTTTGCTATGTGTTACAGACAAATATATATTGTAATAACTGTGAGAGTCAACTCCTGCTGTTCTCACACTATCGTATTTGAAATATTTCTTTTTGCTATTCTATTATTGATTGACATACGTTTTCAGGAGTGTTACCTCGGCAGTGTTCACAAGGGAAGACAAAGTTGTATCCGGGTCTGACGACAGATCAGTGAAGGTAATCGATTTTGCTAATTTTATTTTGTATAATTAATTATACACCATAACAAATGAAACACTCAATTGGACTGATGCATCATCACTTTAATTGTTACATTAGTCTAAACCAACGCTCCGCAATCAGTATGCCGCGAGATGATCCCAGGTGTGCCGCGGCGCGTCCAGAATGAGAAAAATCGAGTATATCGATATGAAAAAATTGAAGGCATTCTGATGCTAAGATCTCGGTTGATATTATTCTCACTTAAACAAATATTGTATTATTTTGATATTCATTTGAATAATTCTATTAGTGTTTGCACGGATAGTGCAACTGCAATGATGGGAGTAAAATGGGACTTGTCTTGTGTGTAAAACAAAAAAATCCTATCGTAGAAATTACACATTGGTGCATACATTGGGAAACATTGATGATGACCAATAATTTACCAGTGGAAATATTAGAAACAATATACGAATGTATCAAAATATAATACACATTATCGGATCGAGAACCTTAAATTCGCATTTTTTTAGAATATCAATTCAAGATTGTTTCACAAAGAAATACGTCGGCTGTCCTAAAGTTTATTTAAATGATTTATACATATTTTTACATATTTCAAAAACAAAACTGCGGGACTAAATGACACAATTGTAAAAACATTGTTCATATTTTCCAAAAAATTATATTTATATATAAAAAAACGTCTGCGTCTTAATGGTTTATGATTAAAAAAAAATATGAGTAGGTAATTTAAAAAATAGTCTTACTTCACCACTATCGTAAATATAAAATCATCATTTTTGGAGAAAAAAATGGGGGGGGCAGCAAATGCAAACACTACTCCGGGCGCACATGCCACTGCCTCCCACCCATCCGATCCTAAAAGCGGGAAGTAGCGAGATTCTATTATCTAACCACTAGTACTAGCCCTATCCTTTCATTCCGAGTCCCGAGCCCTACCCTCACTCTCTCCGAAAAAAAGAGGTTGAGTAACTGAGTAACAAGCAGTTCCCGTATAAAACTTCTTTTCTGTTCCATATGTTGCACATCGGGAGTGGAAATAGTGAATAAAATTAGCATATTTAGGCATGTGGTGTGCTGCGAAATATTAATGAGTGCTTAGGTGTGCCGTGGGTGACAAAAGGTTGCGGATCACTGGTCTAAACCACCATACCCCTAGTAACTGTAAACGTCTTTTCTCAAAGCTCAGTATAGGGTTACGTGCAACATTGGTTAAGTGCCATGAATTGCAGCTGTAATGCATCACTGTCAAAATGAATGCGTTAAATAAGTGAGATGCAAAATAATGAAATGCTTTCAAGTGAATGGCAATCCAATAAATTGGTAGCATTCAGTTCTCACCAACTACAAGCGTGAGTCCCAGATTATCCCTTGTTGCGTCACTATGAATGGGACTCCAGTCATCTTTGGTCGAGTAGCAAACTCTTTATCCGGAATGTCAACTCAAATAAAGCTGTAGACTCTATATTATTCCCGACGTTCTCGCGCTATTGCAGATCACAAGGTTTTTTTCAGACTGGTGTAAAAGCCAATGCAATATAAAGCATGTATTTGTCTCCTGAAAGCTCCTGACAGTTTTTTTTTTTTAATCGAACTAGAAGTATGCTAGTATAATTTTGTCAGAAGTTCAGAGATAAACGAGCAGCCTTAGCAGCCCCTAACAGCTATCCATGGTGTATGCATGATTCTAAACACCAAGTAGGGCACGAATATTTTTCAGTGGATCGACCCTGATTTCGTCCAAAATATCATAAATCCTCAGACCTGATATAATATGCTACATAATCAAAATAGTAAAACATTACTGGCCTACGTAGTAAGTAATTAAAGGAATGATTGCTGTATTTGTCAATATATTATTATCTGTTTCATTATCAAGGTTTGGGACTTACGCAACATGCGATCTTCGCTAGCAACGATCCGTTCGGATTCGAGTGTAAACCGTGTGGCTGTCAGCCCAGGAGGAATTATCGCCATACCCCATGACAACCGACAGGTTCGACTCTTCGATCTTCAAGGACAGAGGATGGCCAGACTTCCTAGAACCAGTAGAATGGTGAAAACATTTATCTATATAATATGTCAATTTATTTTATATTTTAAATTGTGTTTCTATAATAGGACATCTCAGTAAAAGTTGAATTTATTTTCATTACCACTTTCTTTCAAATATCAACACATTGTGCATTGAAAAGGTATTAGAATGCTTTTCAGCGACTGGTGATTATTGTTGGTTATTGTTGGGTAAATTATTAATTACGGCTATGTTTAATTTGTTATTTCACTTCAACCATCACAAAAAGCATCTGCTGAAGGTACAGGATGGACAGAAGATGAGTTAAAATTTCGATTAATAAAATTGAAGAAGTGCTTTTCCAAAACTGTTTTGAGACGATGTATTGCCTCAGGCTTAATTTTTTGTTATGATCATTGACGTCGCCATAAATTGACTAGACTATAGACTATAATCTCCGTTTCTCCATAACCAAAGTGTTAACAAACTCTTTGCCTGTTCTAAATAATCAATGTTTTTTTATAGGGTCATCGCCGAATGGTCACATCCGTCGCATGGGTGGACGACATGTCCGCCAATGTCAACTTCTTCTCTTGCGGATTCGATCGCCGGATTCTCGGCTGGTCCATCCAACCTTCCAAAGAAACTTAGACGAACGTCGCCTCTCACCAAACGAACACATCATTTCTGTGATCAGCAACTTTGATTTATTTAAAGTGAATATCTCATATCGTCACTGGAATGAAGAATCGGTCTTTCAGTATTATGTTTTATTATTTACTATCGTATATTTGATAATCTAGATACAACCTTTAAAGAGTATGTATTTGAGATGCAGTTGTGCTTCAGGTTTTGCAATCTTACATGAATATTATCTTTCTAATGTACCGTATTTATGATTAAAATATGCATCCTCTTTTTAGAATACCAATAATAAAAACATCATGAAATTACAAACAAAGTCATACAATGACAATAAAAAGCATTAAACAGTCAATAAATTAAGACTAATGCCTGGTAGAAAGTAAGGCATAAAATACAATGATCGACTTGTGCCATCATGGATACCTAGGACAGGAAGCTGTCATCCGACGGCTGATGAATTCTGCGAAAGTTAATTATCTTACGTTAAATAAAAAATCAATTACATTAACATTTTTGCTTTGTATTTTGCATTTTCGAAACCTGTTTTTTCTGTAAAGAAAAAACAGGTGTGCAATACCTAATTCAGAATGTGTTTTTTAAGGGAAACACTCCGGTTCCAATGAATTGTTTCAATAAAATCAAACATACCGTTTGGCCCCATTGTGTAAGAAGTATAGGTGAGCTGGAATGTTGATTTGGAAAATATGTGACGTCACTTTGATGAACCAAATTTTTATTGTCACCAAAACACTGTTTTAAACAATTAGATTGTAATTCAATAAGCACAGACGTCAACAAACGCAAAAATGGCGACTGTCAAGTTTTATCCAGCACACATGATACTTCTTACACCATGGTTTGCTCCTATATTTTGATAGCAACGTAATGTGTGTAAGCAAAATCTCTAAACATGAATTATTGTAAAGATAAGCATGCCTTACGGCTGGTAAACATATCGAGCAAAACTGCAGCTTAAAACGCTCTTTCTACGGGTTGAATTCCTTATTCTTTTCCTACAGTTTTTGATAACTCTGATGCCATATCTCACATAAATACAACAATAATTAGTAATAATATTTTGTCATAATGACTGCTAATTTCTGCACAGTTTCTCTTGCTACTTTTTTTATTCTTGATATTTCTTGGAAAATAGTTGCCATATTGCGACTACCGCTCCAAATGTCAAACTCTGCCATGTTATATTTAAAAGATATTGTTGTATGTTTTGTGCAATCAAAACAAATGCTGTTTGCATTCAAATTACAAATAAAGTTTTCAAGCATAGAGTGTCAACCTTTTAATTTACAACAAGGTTTTAGTTCAACTTAAACATAACACAATTTAATAGCCTTTTGCCCAGAATTTTTATTTTCAACTCTGTGACAAAGTGAGCTGAAAATAGCCACAACAATCCGGATTTGTCAAGTCTAATAAATTAATTTCAATTGTAGGGAAGTGTAAATTTCTTGACGCCAGGGCTCGCCCAAAGTAATTTCTATTTTACAGCTAGAATAACAAGGATTTTACTGTTTTTGTCAAATTCATATTGACTAATAGTTCTTCCTGAAGACACAGACCAAAAATGTGGCTTTTTACATGCTTTCTACCAATCTGTAGAAATTTCATTCTAAAAACAAAGTAAAAATAATGATTATAATTTACTGTTTCTAACAAATATCTTTAGAAGGTTGAATGATGCAGTCATGCTTTCAAACTTTTCATGATTTTAAAATGAAAAATGATTGTTCGTATGCAAAATTTTCATTATAATCATAGTGACATTATGTATAAATAATTTTAATGTACAGTTAAAATAATGTACAATATTTACATTGTTATATATGTATAGAATCTTCTCTCAACTTATTGAACCCTTCAACAAAAACTTAAATAAAATATAACATTTAATTCATACTTACTAACCCTTAAACTGCTGGTATGTATGTTCCAAATTGTACTCTAAATTGACAAAATGGCTTTCATAATTGCAGTAATTTTTCATCAGTCATTGAAAATTTATAATAATTTTCAACTTCATCTTTTTCGGTTGCAATGTCCACTGGTTCAAATCTTGTGTAAACACTTAAATAAACTGAATTTTTATTTTATGCATTTGTATTCAAAAGCATGGATGGATGCCTGTGATGTCTACATTTCAATTTTGATTGGGAGCGATTAACTGGCTATTAATCCTCTCCTAGCCCTATCCTTCTATTCTTGCTTTCTCCAAAAAGAAAGGTTGAGTGACTGATTAACAACTATTTCTTATAGAACAACTTCTGTTGAGGCACTCTTAAACTCCTCATACTTCACATTGTGAACGGACATTAAAAAAATATGTTTTACCTAATACTAGGCTGAAATTTTATTATTTAACCAACAATTACGGAAGTTCAGTTATAAATGTAATATTTCAATACTCATATATATATAATGCTGCAATCTCAGAGGCGAAATCTTTCAAAATAGTATAACTGAGTTCTATTTCCCAAAATTAAACAGTAGATAAACACTAATACGTCAAATGCAAAAATTGAACTGCATGCCACATATGTCATTCGAGTCACATAAAGATCATATTATGTTACCTGCAGCTTAAGAGTTATGTTTGATGAAATTTTTTCTAACGTATATTTAAAAAAAAAAGAATCTTTCCTCAATGCATGCCTCGGACCTATAAAGGTTATGATAATAAATCAGGCACAATTTGTAAGATCTCATTTTTTAAACAAACTTCTCCATACGTTTGCCTGTATATATATATATATTTATTTATTATATTCCAATTAATATGTATAATAATTTTAAAGATTTCCATTAATAGATGTTTAATAATGGTGGATTTTATTTGCTGATGTACATGTTTTATAGTTACCAATTGAAATGGAAAAAATTTCAGCTCTGTGTGAAATGTTTAGGATTATTGATTTGTCTGCCTGTTTTTAATATTTTTTAAACCATCTTCCAGGGCTGTGAAGTTGGAGTTGTGGTTTATGCTGTTTTGGACAGTTGTGACTTTAAAGACCATCACAGTTTTTAAAACTACCACTGTCTATGTATGTTGTAACATGAGTTGGTAGATTTTCCCACGATTACAACCTTGCTAACTTCAGACCAAACATTAGATTATAATTTCAGACACTATCTGTTAAACATATGCTTTATTATTCTTGGATAGTTGTATTTTTTTACACTGTAAAATATTAACGTTACATAACAATGAAAAATAGAAATATTTATATAAATTCACAATTCAAGAGTTTTGACACATTCACTGACAACAATGTCTATAGACGCCATGAAATTATATAACAGAACATCTGTACTACCTTCAAAATGGCATTTATTTCTCATCCGGTAAATAGGGAGCTTTGAACAACTGTATGTTATTGATATATATATATATAATGATATATCAATCAACCAGTTCCATTGAACAAGTAGTCAAGAAATTTTAAGTCTTGCGTAATATTACCGAATTATTCGAATATCCGATTATTGCTCTAAACAAGTTGTCAACAACCTAAAGCTCACGGATACTAGCATATTTAAGATGCCTGCCAAAAACTGTGATAGGTCGAGTGATAAGCTTTCTAATATTTCACAACAGCATTATTAAAAATTTACAAATACGACAGTATTGTGACAAATATCCAGTAAACAGATATATATTGTACATATATCAAACCAGATGATGATTGCTTTCTCTCTCTCATCAGTCAACTTGTATCACTGACCAATCAATGTATTGGTCATTCATGATTCATGACAATGCTTGCCCTCCCACTTGATTTGAATGTGTTTTGAGTATAAATAATATCTCAACTCCAGGAAAATTAAAATACAATGCCCATTGTCATAAGCAAGCCATCGGGTGCCCATCTTATCAAAAAGGTTGCCTACCACTGCTCAAAACCATTAAAAACATTGTGATACTTTCCATAAACAGCTTTACTTTTTCGGTCAGCCATTTTTCTAAACTATTAATTCCTAGTTGCAGCTCTATGGAACTGGGGCATTGATATATACATGGAAACCCGATCAATTTAAATCTAAATAATCTTTTAATATCCCTGAACAAGAAATGTCGTATTTGCTAAATCGAAATATTGAGGTTATGATAAATGTTTGTTTTTCACTTATTTTGCTGATTATATTACAATAAAAAGATATAATATTTATGCCTTAACATAAAGTAATAAGTTCATTTGGTGACTGACTTGGTACACTTTCGACATATCATTTAGAAAATCTCCATTATATCTATAATAAATTAATCTATATCATATCCTAGCTGAATCACAATTACTTAAATTAAATGAATCACAATTATCTAAAATATGGATTTATTATATGTACTGTTAACTGATTTTCATCAATGTTTTGATAACGTTGGATTACAATTGTTCAATCACTCTACAAATGTATGTATTCATTCCAAATCAATCATTATAAGATAATATAATTCTAAGCATGAAACAAAAATAGCAACAGACAATAGTTAATAGTGTTAATACAGTAATTTATGGTTTGCAATGAATTCTCTGTTTTAAGTGGGTATTGTACTATAGCAGTGTTACCTGTTTATATGTAGTCGTGGAACTCTTACATGGTGTAGAACAAGACGGTACCCCTATATTTTTAGTGTATCACAAAGAATACTGTTTCAATGTCATTTTGCTATTTTCACAGTTTTTTCTTTGCATGGTGGTCCTTGGAACATTTCCCCCAAAAAAATAGAATTTGGTATAAATAGTGTTTGTATTTAACAATCCATATTATGTATATCTATCTGCCTTCATTCATAGATAATAGCGTTTTTTTTCAAGTCAACTTAAAAAAGTTTTCTTCCGCCATTTTGAATAAACTGTCAAAACTTTTATATTATCACTGTACAGGCTAATTGCCATAACCCTCGCATTTCAATAAAGTGACTTTAATGGCAATGGATTCTCTGCATGCCCTTACATAAACTGGCCAAGTATCAAAACATGAATCTCAAAAAATAGTTTGAAAGTAGTTTTCATGCCATCTCTAGCGTGACTAGCATGACCAAAATATTGTTCATAATACATTGTTGTTGTATCAATAAAAGGAGGGTTTTTTTTCAGGGAAAAATAAAAATGTCATCTTTCACTGTTCCCTGTTAAATTACTTTTTGCACATACCATTTTTCATACTTATATAAAATTTACACCTTCCATAATGCTTCTAGCCAAGTAGCATAACTCTCATTTTGTATAAAAAACCTTAATAGTTCAATATTTCTACTTTCTATCACTGTAAAACTTTTTAGCAGATTCAAAGTCAATTTTCGATAAAAAATAATTGATAATTTTAGGAAATTTTATTATTTATTAAATGCATACTATATTTTTTTCACTTCCTGGACAATTTGAGGGTTATGACAATTGGCCTGTACATTGATGAATTGTCACAAACCACCATTAAGTGTTTAACGTCAATAATAATTGATTTAATATCCTCATTCTTTATTTGCATATTTTTTTTTATGATCAATATAAAATGTATGTATGTTAAATTGTCTCATAGGTCTTTGTATTTTTCTGTGGACTGTCTGTCCTAATGGGTTAAAAATTCAAACATGCATTAATTTTAAACATTTTTATACTCTATCTTCTCAATTCCTGTTTTGCAAATAATATATATTTAGAAGTTAGGAGCAATAAGTGCTTTAATGTCCTACTGTTGTAGAAAGAATCAGGATTGATTGATATTTAACCACTTTCTCTTACACGTTAGTTGTATTTTAATATTCCCTGTTTTAAATTTATTAAAAAGCTTTTCTTGCTTTATGATCAAACCTAACATCCTGCTGGCTATAAATTTATTCCTGCAATTTATTACTCAAACTGTAATGGCAGCCATCCTATCAGAATTGGCCTGACTATATCAACCTAGAACTCAGATAACGACTTTTTACTAAAATAAAGTAGCGGCAACAAAAGAAGAAGAAAAGAAAATTAGATGACTTAAGGCTGCTCATCAGTACACATTTCTAACAGTACGCAATTTGTAATTATTTAATAATTTATTACGACTTAACAAATCGCATTTTGTTGTACAATACAAGAAACGCAAAATCAATAATTATCATAAATATTGCTATGGTCGATCCATTCACACTGCATTTAAAACATGGCTATGAAATCGGATTCGTTTATGTATGGGCACTAAAAGAGTCGTCAAAGATAGATTTACTCTAGCTTCTTTTTTATCTTCTGTTTTAAATAATAAATGTATATTGAACAGCACCATATATTTGATGGCAATTATTAAACATGTGCACTTTTAACAGTTTCTCTCCGCTGATTTTCTTGGGGTAGCAACACAGTCACACTCTCCAGAGTCATGCAAAACGCAAGGTCATGTGCTCGCTATTTTTTGAGGCTCACCCATTTAAAATAATTTATAAGTACAAGAATTTTACAATTTATTAACTATCAGAAATTATTTAATAAAAAAGCATTAACATATTTGCTTACAAGTTCAGAGTAATGTAATGTATAAGCGATCCAGAAATTTAAATAAAATGTCGCCGGTGCATTTAGTCACTCTTGACTCACTGTCATCTAAAAAATCTTTCTTCTGCTATACTAACAGGCATAGTTTAAAAAAATGCAATCGCTGTATCATTTATAATGTTTTAAACGTGAGTCCCTCCTAAAGGTGACACCTATGGTAGCTGCCCCTTCTGCTCCAGAGCATCTCTTGCTCTTCTGAATGGGCTTACAGACAGTCATGAAAACGTGCATCATGCCATTCTGCACAACGTAATTTATCTCTCTAACTAATTGTTCTTAGTTCATACAAGACTGACCACAAATTGCGTATTGCTAGAAGAATTTGTGTGCAACCAGCCTCACGATTACGGATATGCTCAACTTTTATATGAATCTGTAATATTATATTAATTTTGTTAGGTTTTATTAAATTTTATTACACTGCAAGATAATATTGTTTGTCTGAATTATAACTTACTGTAATATTGATAACATGCTTATTTGTATCAGTTTTGTATTATTATATTTTTTATTAGTATGTATTTAATTTATTCAGATGTAGAATTACTTGCTCTGATATATTATTTTCTGTTAAAAGGTAATAGTTTAAATGTTGCCTTCCTTGTAAATATGTTTTTTAATGTTGAACTGTAAATAAATACATTTTAATTTTGTTTGTTTATTAAACTATATATTATGACAACTATCTGAATAAGTGTGTATTTTTTTGCATAACCGGTCAGAAACATCCCATCTGTAGAATAAATTTGTGTAGCAAACATGGATGGTGTCCCAAGTCTTGAATTGGTCCCTTCGTATATAATAAAATACGCTATCGGTACTAGAGTTTTATTGGTTTATTGATCCAATCAATTTGTTGGTTAATCCATGGAGGTTGGATTTAGAACAATAAAACATGGATTATTTCAACAGACAGTAGTGTAGTTATGAAAACCGGTTATAAGTCAAAATCTCAATCTCAGGATTGGATTAATATTAGTGGAAAATAATAGAAAGCAATATAGACATACATTTTTTTCTGTAAGTCTGTCATAATACTGCATCTGCGTATTTTCTTTTTAACTAAATGATTTTCACATTCCAGAGTGTGTAAAGCTAAAAAAGAATATTTGGCTGCACTGCCATGACGTTGTTATCAAGCGGAATAAAGATCGGTTTTCATTTTAATTCATCAATCTGTTTCTAAAACATCAAGATACCTACAAAATTACTTGTACGATTAATATTTCGGACTCATCGGCTGGAAGAAAAAAAATCGTAACTATACTCGACTACGAAGATCTTCATTTTTTGTATTGGAATTACTTTTTCATAAACGTACTTAGTAAAGAAAATCTGGCAGAGTTTGAAAACTAAGGTTCCTTCTTCAGGACTAAGTTTGAGTATCACTAGCGTATAGTAATACTGCACCAGATTTTGACTACTACTGTACTAATATTCTAAGGTTGGCTACATACTTTTTTAAATGCTGTGCTGCATTTCTGTACAATCTTTATGTCTGCTTTACTGTCAAAATTTGAAGTATAGTTTGACATTACAATATAGTTGAAACTAATTAAGCTTTTAACAAAGGCAAACAAAGCATAAAAAATATTTCTACAAGACTAAAACCACTAACGGTACGCTGTCAAAACTTATGGTTGTTAAAATCAAAGACATAATGCAAAATAAATAAATTTGTTGGTTAAGTATTCATAATACGAACGCAATGTACTTTTTCCTATAAACAGTGTAAATAAACAATAAATGTAATACATTTTGGCATTGTTATACGATCTACAGAAATGCGATCCTCTAATGTTGACAGTTATTTTCTAATTGACGAATGCTCTTCAATATTTATCATGGTTTTTGCAACTAGTTATCAAAACAACAAGTTTTTTAACACAAATTTCACTTATTGATTAAATTAATGATCGCTCTCACAAATAAATTTTTAACTGATACGTGATGTGAAATTTGTTCCTTAAATGTAATTTCAACAACTAACAATAACAAAAATATACCTTGTTCCTATCGCTCAGGACTGACCGATTCAAGCTTCCAGTCTTCGAGCTGCACCTCTTTACCTTTGGTGGGGGCAGTACTAAGTCAGATTTGTGAAAATAACTACATAATCACAGCTTCTAAATGAATTGATAAATTATGGACCTATCCACAACTATGTGACATCTATCATAATTTCCTTGAGAGATATCTTATCTATCTTAGTTTTGATTATTTTTTTGTGGGGTATTATAATTTTTTTATATATTCAGAGACGTTCAACATATAAGAGTCATTCATAACGTTTTAAAAAAGAATTACTCGTCATCTGGCTTTTGGCAATCGCGTCATTAACACTCACACTATACTTTGTAATTCCTTCATTTGTAGTTTATAATTTTTCCAGCCTGAAAATGTCCTCAGGCCGAAAATGCAAGAACTGCGGTTCATCCGACATAGAAGTGGATCCTGCAAGAGGAGATGCCGTGTGTACGAATTGCGGTACTGTCCTCGAGGACAATATCATCGTTGCAGAAGTGGAATTCCAGGAAAACACACGCGGAGGACCTTCAGCCATTGGACAGTTTGTTTCGGCAGAGACTAAAGGTGGCGCTACTGGATTTGGAGCATGTAAGTTGTTGCACTAAATCTAAAGTGATAGATTGATATCACTCACAGTATTTATTGAGGGTAAATTTCTCTCAATTCTTAGATTTTGGGTTTCTTAACCGGGAACATAAAACTGTCACTAGATATATTACAGCTACAAATTTAATAGTACAGTAGAATGCTAATCTATCGTTTTCCCGCATTTACCGCTACCTCTTTATGGTCCTAGCCTATCTTAATTCATCGAAACATCAAATACAATTCATCGTTTTCCCGCATTTGGCATTTTTTTTGATGGGCCATAACGATCAACCGGAGTTCCATTCAATTAAACATTTTGTGTAGAATTTTTGATCATAATAATGAAGGTGGTAGAGGACTCCAGCACCCCAATACGTATGAATGCAGTTTAGTAAAAGGTGCGATTTGAAGAGGAATGGGTGTTGACTAATAATTGCTCTCACAAGACCTTATTTTCAATGTTGGGTGAATAGAAAGAAACTACATCTCAGATATTCATGACGATAGATAAAAAATCATGTTTGATTTTGTATTTTCGTCTTAATTTCATTAATAATTAATAACCTTTTTCTTATAATTCTCAATTTATTCTGTTTTTTTTCCGGTTCATAAAATATGTATTGCTTTGGTTTTAATTATATATCTATTTAAATTTTTATGTTTTACTTGTGAGTACCCGGCATGCGTTGCAATGTCGCTTAAAGAAAGAAAGTGTTTGTGTTTTAATTCTGTTTATTGAAGTGCTTTTGGACACACAATATTCTTTGTTTTGCTGTCTGGTACATACACAAATAAATCAGAAGATTTTCCAAGATGTCGCTATTTATACGAATTTGATTCTTTATTTTAGATTTTAGATATATCTGGATTGTGAGATTGATTTTTATATATAAATAAGACCTACTGTAAGTTAAAAATTTAAATGTTGAGAGTCGGACTCGGACTCGGGCCAGGACTAATTGTACTATGTCGATGTTCTCCTCGCAAGTGCAAGCAATAACTTGACAAAGTTTTATCGGAATTGGATGAACAGTATGGTAGTGCATAAGATACGAATAAACCCATTTCATTTTTATATATTAGATAATAATACATTATGTTGTTTTGTTTTCACCACAGCAAATTGACTTATCAATTCTCTTTACTGTTATAATTTGTGTTGTCTATAAATAAAATAATAATTTTACCAATTGAAAAAGCAACATTATCTTTGCAGCGTTTCACATGGGCATTGGAGTCGAATCCAGAGAAGTGACTATCAGAAAAGCCAAGCAAGGAATCACCGCTTTGAGTCAACAGCTTCGCCTCAACCAGCACTGCATCGACATTGCTTGCAACTTCTTCAAGATGGCTTTGAGCAGGCAGCTAACCAAGGGTCGACCAGGCGCTCATATACATGCCGCTTGTGTCTACATTACCTGCAGAACGGAAGGAACAGCTCGTATCCTTTTCAATGCTTAGAAAAATATTCCAGATTTAGAATATTTTATCAATCAATGTTATTGGCTGTCACTTTTAAGGTGTTAACTGTCAGTTCTTAGTGGAATTTCCTACAGTATGGCAATTTTTTCATACACTGTTTATCTTACTTATGAAACAGCATAGTATAATGAGTATCTGTAGCTTATAGTTTCCCGCATTCCGTTTGCATCTATCGGCAATATCTTATTTTAATATATTATGTCAATTTTATGAACTCCAGCTAACTATATTTTCCCTGACTCTCTACTAACATAGATTTACTGATCGACATAAGTGATGTTCTTCAAATCTGCTGTTATCAACTCGGCAGAACTTACCTGCGACTCTCACAAGCCCTCTGCATCACCATTCCATCAATCGGTAAGTTGATAATTTTCACTTACTTTTATGCATGATGTTCCAAATTGCTGTTATTTTAATTTTATTCATTATCTTCAGTATACATTGTAGAGTGGAACGCATAGTTACTGTATTTTGATATACACCTAAGGATTGCAATGATTGTATGTCAACTATTGTTCCAATACCGGTTTTAAAAATGCAAAATTCTGGCAATTGGTATTGAGTTATCAAACGGCCACTGTCCTAGGCAAACTTGATTGCACAAGCCAATATTACGTGTATTTGGCACAGGTCATTTATCACTCACACATGCTTGTGCTCAGTCACATGTTGGTCTTTGCAAAAGTTGCACCTATTATCGAATTCACTATCAGTTATAATTGCAATGTTTTCTTCTTTTTTATTTTGTATTAAATTTGGTTTGTGATCTAATATTGCATTTAATGTAATGATCATTTTTATCTAATTTTGTTGTACCATTATTGATATATTTGTCTGGTATTGCAATCCCTATGTGTACAGCTCAAGTAGGTCTCATTTTATGTACAGGTCTATCTCATCACTTTCCGATCGGTTTTGTCGACGAAAAAAAATCTGATCAAATGTTGAAATTGTTAAAAATTCCTGTTAATATTTTACACCTTAAATTTCGCCCACCAGGTCAATTCAATTTCTTTACTCGCGTAAGCACATCCTCATTATCCTGCTCTAAGTATACGGACTAGCAGAATAGAATTATTTTTAAGTAAAATCAAATTTGCAGTGTCTCATGTGGATAACTTTACTACTTTATACTTTATTATGTAAAGGACTTTTAGCTTTAACAGACACCCCCTCGCCCGCACTAGCCTTTTACATCAAAGATTTATTGTGACAAAAATATTTACTACACAATTATTGCATGATGTTTTTGACCAATAAAAAAAGGTGAGTTCGAAATAGGACTTAGCCAATGCTGTGAATCTTTTTCCTTTATTCACATGTTAAGTGAAGGGCGTGCGGGCGTTTACTCTTTTATCCTACTCACACATATGGAAGTGACACTGTGTGATGGAGATAAAGGGACACCTACCACACGTGAACGTTCTTAACATATATTTTTTCAATATAATTGACTGTGGAAAGGAAAAAAGGACGTAACCCACACCTAAAAATATTGTGTATAGCTCACACAAAACGTGCTAATTCACTATATTTATACATGAATATATAATATATGGGCGGTAAGAAAGGCAAGAGGACTTATACCTCTGTCTGTCCAAAATATTTTTTCTTCGATAATCACAATGTATACAATATAATACACGTTTTGTTTGGGCTATACACAATATTTTTTGTGTGTGGGTTACGTCCTTTTTACTTTCCACAGACGATATGTTGAAAATCAGTGAATATGTTAGCGCAATATTTGGAATCAAATTACTTGACAAATCGGTACCCACAAGCACATGAATATTTGCGATTTTTTTGATAACTTCATTCTTCTATCCTTTTCCTATGTGAAAAGAGTTTATTTTGCGACATTAAAAAAACAATAAAAAACAGTGTTATAGTTTCTAAAATATACTTTTTTATGAATTATAAATAGCACAAGACAATCGCAACAAATTTATCACGTTCCAACATTTGACTCAAATCACCGATTCAAAAATTCTATACTATAGTGGTATATTAAATATTTTTATTTCCAAAAATGTTTCAACTAGAACTTTATATTAATTTTTTTTACCCGATAATATACTATATATTATAACTACGTCTGGCATCCAAAGCTTCTTCTATAACAGATCAACAAAAACTAACATAAAAACAAACATACTTAAATATACTACAAAAAAATCATGTGAATATTAGAAAGTGAAAACATCACAAATCTTAATTTAGTACAGGGAAACGAGCGCGTGAATTGTTTTTACTGTTTAATCAGGAATAGCACTCGATCCGGAGTATATATTTACACGTTTGCAGATTCACAAAGCCGTTATACATTCTATAATTATTACGAACGCCTCAGGTACCCTTCTGAACCGAGAGTTTTAGAATAAGTTTAATAATTGTCACATTCAAAACAAAATAATGATCGTTTTCATAATTTAACAATTACGATTCGAAATAATACCGCTTCAACGCTGTCTTTTTTTAACATTAGATTTCTATAGAATATAATTAATAAGAGTAGGAATTCCACATAATTGTGTTTGTCATCATTCCAATTCAAAATCGAAATGTAGCCTATATTAAATGAGTGTTTTATAATATCTACAATATTTAACTTCGATTCAGCAAAGAAAACGTGAAGTAATAAAACAAACATTTTCTACAAGTCCTTATAGACGCATTACGTGATCTCCATTTGAGGATCATTACTTTGTTTTCAACTCTAGAGTAATTAGGAAGGCGAAATGTGAATAAATATCGTTATCACATCGAAGACCGTCGTCATAATCAATCGCACTGTCTGAGTTCATCACGATAGAGTCTGTTTGGTATCTTAACCCTCATATTGCGCATCACGTTGAGGGAATATCAGTCTTCCGAATTCGCGGCGGACCCCGGTGAAGTGTTGACGGTCGGGCCGTAGTAGATCAGTTCGGGAATCTGCCCTCCCTGCACGCCGGTTCCGTTGGTGCTCTCCGACGAACACTGGAACTGGAAAGTGACCGTTCCCATGTAAATTTCACTCAGACCCTCCTGTCCGAAGTAACTTAGTTCGACTCCGTCCAATATTGCCGATGCCGTGTAAAAGCACTCGGGCTCTATCTGAATCGGGTTTTCAAAGTAAACGTGAAAAGTGTTGCTTGAGCCGTCAGAGAAAAACTTTGTGTTGTTTTCTGCGAGGATTCTTCCCAATCGTTTTAATTCTATCTTAACGTTATAGTCTGCGGCACCGTTTGAGGATCCGTACAGTCCGAAGCCGACCACGAATATTCTTTTGTCGACAGAGAACTGGATGGAGTCGCATCTTCCTCTGTAGCGCCACTGGTTACTTCGGTATGCGCACGACTGAAATCTGTGACACACCTGAAAAAGCAAAATAATAGTACAAATATATAAAATAATCATAATGCCTTTTAAATGAATTCTTCAAACTAGAGTGGGGAGTCGAGTAGCAGTTTACATAATTTGATGTGTAGTGTCTTCTATATTGAAGAAAATGTCTTCTATATTGATTTACGATATAGTCAAATTTAGACAATAAATAATTAATACTTATAGGAACTCTATTTGATACCGAATGTTAAAAATGCAATAACAATTACCAATGATTTAAGTCCCATTCGCGGCTTAGTGGGATATGTGAGTGCCGGCTTATTGGTGGCAGTGAAGTGCAGGAATATAGCGATAGTCTCTTCGAGGGTCAGGATTCCCTGTTGAGCGGCTCCATTGGCAAACTCCTCCAGCGTCATAGTGGGGATTCGAACCAAATAGATGGCGTTCCCCAGCACGGCTCTCTTGTTCTGGGGTGTCGGTTCAACGTCCCTCCGGCAACATTCCGCCTGCGCCCAGTTTAAAGCCGCTTCGAATAGGTTTATCTCTTTGCAGTTGAGGGTTTCTCTCGCGAGAACCGATTCCAGGGTTGACATGTCAATGTCTACAAAGCCTTCAGACCGAAGAGCCATTTCTGCCTGAGGAAGAAATTGACTCTCATATTTATTTTGTAAAGGCGACACTATTACAATATTACTCCACATATTTTTATCTATTTAATCAAATTTCAATACAAAAGTAAACAGCACAACCTGAAGTACAATTAAATGATGTTTAAAAAAAATTAATTGATAATTTTTCAAGCTTGTATTTTGTTCTCTTGCAAAAAACTAAAAGCGTGTTCCTGTGCCGTTTGTGGGGGGTGTTGATTTAATTCAGACAGTTGTGTGATGCCAAAGTAGCTATCAACTATATATATATTATTACGTAATTATTGTGGAATGAAATAATTCACTATTTTTTACCTTAGTAAACGAAAGTGTTTAGTGTGTCAAGATATGGATTTTTATTTTTTTTTCAATTTTTATCTATGATTTTTTAAAAATAAAACACAATTCATTTGTACTACTTCCACATGTTTATATAAATTTTTATTTGTGTTTTATTTTTTAAAATATAATGTCTTTCCACCAAGAATTGACAATTAACACCTTAAAAGTGATTTTATCTATGACTTTTTTTGAAACTATCTAAACTGCTGCATTAGTATTTACTCAATTAAGTCCCCATTGGGAGCAGGTATGGTAAAAGTGGGTGGTGATCTGGAGTTAGCTAGTTCATATGATGGATTCACAATGATAAATGTTAATAACCTTACAATGAATATGGAATAATTTTCATTTTAAAAACGTTTTCTAGAGTGTATATGTAAATGTAGTGAACTATAGCGTAGTTGTTACTGATTAATTACGACTTGTGAGGAATGGTCGGGTTTGGGAAAATTGAAACTGCAATACAATTTTTTCTTTTCAAATCCATGTATTATCAACAGAAATATTTTTTTTACATCAACATGTGACAATTTAATAGTACAGACAGTGTCTAACCATCAAAGATATGTTCTCAAATATTTACTTTTACAATCTATAAAACAATAATAATTGAGCGAGCGGCATAAAGTTATATGCCATTTAGACAGGAACAAAACCAAATTATTTATTTAGACTATATTTACATAACTATTAGGATGTTACACATTGCATGGCTGTTTGCAGTGAATAGTATTGTATTGCAGTTGAACATGTTATTTAGATTGTTGTTAGGACACTAGAGGCACAAGATTATTAGGGCGCAGCTTAAACATTCCAATAAAATAATTTGCAGGTAACCAAAGATACCATAACTGAACTAAGCTCTTGAATAAATCAAATTGCGAAGATTTCTTTTCCTCGACAGTAGGTTAAATTAAATTGTAATACATAATTTACTTCTGCCATAATTGCTTGCTTATTTTAACAAAGAGTTTTGAATACTTTTAGTGGCAAATTTACTGTTATCATCACTGCACAGGTTTTGACAATATTTAAATCAACTCTCAAGTGTTAAAAACAACAACGAAAAAATTCCACACTAAACGAAAGCTCTCAAATAAACAATATAGGCAGACAGAATATTTCATTAAAAAAAATACCATCTGCGACATGTCCTTCTTAATATAGAGAAGATTAAACATTCGAGACACAGCTTTTATAGGATAGTTTAATGAATACTGTGAAATCAAACTAGGTTTATAAGGAAAAAGATTCGATACTCTTTTTATAAATCACTTACATTTTTCAAGGATTAAAAAAAATTTATAGTCATAAAAATAAGAATCCTAAAATAGTAGAAATATATTATCGAGTGCTTAGCATAATATTATGATTATATATCCAGACGAAATATTCAATGTATTAAGGCTATATTAAAAACGATGACAATACAAATAGTTAACAGATATTCAGGTCCTTTCTTTTCATTCGAAATCCAATAGAAGTGTTTACGAATTGTAACGCAATAAATATTATGAATTGAAATGTTGCCACTAAAAAACGAATTTGTAAAATTTTGTCACACATTTCATTTCTCTTAATTTATTCTTATCAAAATTTTTTTATTTACATCATTCTACTTACCATATCAAATAAACTTATAAATGGTTATTAAATCCACCCTATTTTGCAATTTATAACAGATATGGTAGATTCTTAATTTATTAAATTGTAGAAATAAATAGACAGCTCACCAACGCAAAGAGCAAAATTATTATTTTAGAAAAACTAACAATAATCAACAATAGAGATTCATCGAACTATAAAACTAACAATTCATCTTTCGTATACCAATCGTTATCATCAATCGACAGTTACCGAACGGCGTAATAAAATTTTAGAATTCGTTGTATCACCAACATAAATTAAAACACATAAATCAACGTAAAACATATCGAGCTTGCAACTCTCAAGGGATATTAGGAGGCTCTTGAAGCTGGTCTAGAGAGGGGCTGGTGAGATTGGACATATCGCTGGCCGTCGAACTCATAAACGTAAGGCTCTGCATCGAGTCTGTGAGACATACCTGTGCGTCTATCACTTCCCAACACCTCTGCATGAGATCGGGTTCTTCGAACAGTCTAGACTGGCTGAGCAGCAGACACGCATTCTTGGCAGTGAGGCTCGTCTCCAGGTAGTTGACGCACGCCCTCACCAAATGCGGGACAATGTACTTCTTGGCAACGTATAATGTGGACAATACGGTATCCGCTTCTAGTTGTATTTCATCGTAATATAGATATCTGGAACAATTCAATTACGGTCAATCGGGGTAACTTTGACCCTGTTTTGAGGGTTTTTGTATTTTTATGGTTCGCCTTTGCATTTATGTGTGTTATTGTTGTACATCGAAGTGTACTAATGGTGAAGTTTAATTAATTTTTTCATGTAGTGGGGCAAACTTACCCAAATTGATGGTAGTATTTATTTTAGTTAATTCCTCAATCACAAATCGACTATGTACTCGAGTTGATTTGATGTAATTAAAAATCAATTTACGATCAGTTTAGCTTTGATTGGGATAAATATATTGTGAAATAATTAGGTACTATTCACTGGTATTTTTTTTTATTACAGAGGCAATAAGTTATGAGGTTTAAATGTAACGATGCGATACATGCATATTTCACAACGTTACCAAACGACCTTACAGAGCTGTTTGACTAAATAAGTTTTATGATCAAAATTTTCAAATTTGGATCATAAAACTTATAATTCAATTTTGAAGAAATCTATGGTATTGTAGATAGCATTGCGTTACTATTACTCAATTCACATAACCCTGATATCGCTGTAGTTGGTCACAATGCAGCGCCGTTATAAAATTATTAGCATTAAGAATGGAATAACAGACGACACTCACTTTAAAAGCGTAAGGAAGGCGGGCGGTTCTACATCGGGAACTTCGATTTCTTGTTTGCACTCGGCCAGACCTCCGTAGAACATCGCGTAGAAGACGGAGCTCCCTGTCGCCAGGACATACTTGTGTGCTGGAATGCACTGCGTCTGATCTACAAATCAAAGTCAATAGGTCCAATAGTCCATATTAAATCTAGTCACAACAATAAAAATCGGTCACTGCGTATATTATAGAAATCTTTGGCCTTCGCTTTTATAATACTGCAATATCTGCTTTTAGGAGAGTGCGGAAGACAGCAAAATATATTTCGCTTCCCTGACACACTCCCTCAACCATTTTAAGTGTCTTATTACCAGATTCAATATCATAAGAAAAATTAAATCAATTCAAATTCATTAAAAACTTCAATGTCTCATTTCCTACTCACCCCTTTTGGGTTGAGCGTAGGTGAATATATTCAATTCAAAAAGTGCTGATAATTTACCTGGTCCCCCAACTAGAAATTTCACATCGGCCATCAGTTGATTGTTGAACATGGCGGCGTTCCTCTCCCGAACGGTGGGTCGGCTGGCTTGCCAGTTGGGGTCCTGCGTGGGCGGAGGGGAGGGAGAGGAAATGATGTTAGTGGGCGGGGAGAGAGGTGAGGAGGGAGAAGCGGGCGGAGAGTGCTGCGTACCTCCCCTCCCGCTGCACGCAACCAGCGTGGGAGAGGGGGGAGCGCTGCGACAAGCACCTTGCAGCACCTGCTGCGTGTCCGAGTGGGGCGGTGGAGATAGACCAACTCCGCTGTTGTTTAGACTTTCTGCTGTAAGATAGAATAAAAGTATTACTATTTGTTCATTTTAACCACTTTATATAAAAAAAAAACTTATTTGAATGATTCGCTACACATAATCTTTTAAAGAAAATTGTTTTTAGCATTTACACAGATCATATTCAAACTTTGATTCAATTCTAGAATGTAAATAAATTTAGAAATAATACCAACTTGGTGTGGATTTACCGACAAACTAACAAACCTGGAAGATTGTTTGTAATGATATAATTCTGTGCCATTTTATGCATATTCATGTTTATAAGTTTCACGTGCAAGGTGATTGCACTTAACATTTATTTCATCGCCACTATAAACTCTGTTTATCACTACAACGCATTGAATCAATTTTTAACTTCGAAACCCAACTGGAATAATAACGCAAGCTTACTGAACACGCATACGAGTTGTGCGCTAAATTAAATGAGGTCCAACCCTGGCCGTGGCTTTGGAACAACTGATTATTTGGTCTTATTTTCATATTCATGTATTCTAATCAAATGCTAATAATTAACAATTCAAGAGCTTTGTGTACAGTTCGATTGATTCACCTTTGATATTGGTTTGAATACGTATTCTTTCATGATAATGCATTTTCGCAGAAAAATTCTGTTTAGGTAACACTGTCGAATTATTGAATTTTTTCTTGAGCTTATGTATTCAAAACAATGGATGGACATCTGTGTACAAACAAATATGAAAGAAAGTTTCGTAAAAGATCACTTTCACGCAAAAATTGATAATGCCTGTGAATAATTATACATTTCGGCATAACATTACAGCTTCAGAAATACATTTTACTGATGATATAAAGTTGCATAACTAAAAAAATATTTAAAACTTTCATACAAGTAATATATTTTTTTTTCAATGTGGAGCATATGGTCTCCTAATGGAGGTATCTTAACAGATTTTTTCTATGAGAACTGCTTGTTACTCAACCTTTTTTTGAAGAGAGTAGGGATAGAACTAGGACAGGACTAGTGGTAAGCTAATCGCTCTCGCTACGCCCCGTTTTTAAGATTCAATGGGTGGGAGGGGGTTTTAGACATAACAAACACTCAGATTACGAACAGAAATCCATAAATCGATTGAAAGATCAATGTATGAAAACCGTCCGCACCGGGAATTGAACCCAAGACATCCATAACTGTAGCCAACAACGCTACCAACTGCGCCACAGACGCCGACTGAATATTTTAGTCCGAGAGAAATAATATGGAAGATATTCACAGTACTAAAAAGATGAGGAATGCATGTAAGAAACGACACGGGCAAGGTAGATGTTTTTTAAAAGTAAAAAATATATAATCAAAATATTAGATAGACTTCTAATAGGCCATTCTCAACGTAAGTCTTTTTACGAAAACAATATCTCTTGTCAAAGTGGATAAAAGAAAGGACTAATAGTTAGTTAATCGCTGTCTCTACACCTCGTTTTTAGGATCGGAGTTGGGTGGGAAGGAATGTAAAGAACACAGACATCCATGCCTTAACACAATGCATGACACAAATTTGAAACAATGTATGTAAGTGGATTGGTGAAGTGGAGTGGAGTCCTGGGGATTCAAACCCGTCACACCGTCAACTAATAACACTTTCGCCTAAAAGCATTGACCAACGGCTACCAGACTAGTGAGAAAAAGCTGTCTAGCATAACGTAGTCAGTTAAAACGGGCAGGTGTATTAGACAGCTCGTTTGCATTTATCCTAGATGTAGACGACCCACCAGAATGACTCGTAAAGTATGATACAAGGCCTCCGAGGGTCAATCCAAACAATAGCATGAATATTAATTTAATTCTATTGTTTGGATGTACAGCAATATGCTGACGTGCTTCATGTAAACTTTTACTTAAGAAGTATAAATATAATTTTTTCCAACACGTGTTGATATATTCATTGTTCCTGAAAAAAAAATTCTCCACATGTAAATTATCTTCAACTCGGGAAAGGAATGACGTATAGAGCTGAAAACATTTTGCTAAAAAAAAATTTGACAGTTCCCATTATCCTAGTTCTAGTATTTTGTAAAGAATAAAATGTAGAATCATACTCAAAAAAATTGAAAATCAAGAAAAAAAAAACATTTGTAGTGTTGAGGTGACGATTTGCATTTATCCGGATTTGTCATGTACAATCAACGGTGAATATTATGCCAATTATATTCTTGAAAAGTTTAAAGCTATGGCTTGGATGGGCTGAATGATTAGTAATATAAAAATTGCATATTTAATCGATTTATGGATTTCTGTTCGTAGGCATGGATGCTTGTGATGTCTAAACATTACCTCCCACCCATCCAATCCTAAAAACAGCGCGTAGCGAGAGCGATTAGCTAACCACTAATGCTGTTCTTGCCCCATCCTTTTATCCCTAACTCTCTTCGGAAATACAATAGTTAAATTTAATTAAATATAAAAATATTTGGCGTTACAGCAAATTATCAATATACCAGATATTTTGAAATTTTAAAGCTCAAGGGAAACACTAAATGCAATTTTGTTAAGTCACTCGAGATCAACAGAGATCAAGAATATCTACCCATGCCCAAGATTTCAAATGTTAAATTGAAAAAATCCAAATTTGATATTAACCTTACTGGGAATTGAACCCAAAACCATATGACTGCTTGGGTAAAGCTCCTACCGCTATACCACAGAGGTCAACTATATCTTGTTGCTGCCAGAAAGCTGAACACTGAATAAATGTATTTTTTATAATTTTGTTAATTAACATTGAAACCCTTGTAAATTTGACATTTATTAAACTATTAGGTATCGTGCAAAAACAAAAACTTGTGAAGTCATTTTTCCATGTTCACAATATCTTTATTACACTGTGGTCCCTGGAACGAATCCTCGTGCAAAAAGAGAATCAGGTGTATTGTATTTATTTAAACCGGTCTTACAGTATTTTCCTCAATTTTATTTTCGACTCAATAGTAATTAGCTGGATATAAAACAGTATTTGTTACGAACGAAATTACTATGTCTTTATTGCAACATAAAATCCGTCATTCTTTTTTAAAATCCGTAATGAAAACAAACATCTCGGCAGTATTCAGTTGACACAAGGTGTCTTTGAAAGTATAAATAAACATGGCAGAATTATTCATAAATTATATTATACCTTAGTTTTATAATTCAATTCGTTCTTATCGTTTCTCTTTCATTTGTTTAATTACTCTGTAATCAATGAATACAGTGGAAGTAATCACTTATTCATTCAACAATTATTTCCTCATTACGCTCCCATTTAATCAATATAATAATATCTGGAGCAGCCTTGGCGTTCATTGAACAAAATGTTTTATTTCTTACCGTCGTTGATTTGAAACTTCCATTCGCGACGCAATAAACGAACATATAGCCAAATAAG
The DNA here is from genome assembly GCA_022494535.1 of Himalopsyche phryganea. NCBI lineage: Eukaryota > Metazoa > Arthropoda > Insecta > Trichoptera > Rhyacophilidae > Himalopsyche > Himalopsyche phryganea. The sequence continues at coordinate 783,458 of JAGVSL010000139.1, forward strand.
TCATTTAGAACGCTATAAATAACGCACTGTTGTGACTTTGGATGCAACACTGCCAAAATAGTCGAACGCCCCACTTCAAAAAATGCATTTAACACAAGTGAGCGATTGTCAACATAAATATTGACTCACCGTTCATCCAGGCATTGGTCTGAGACACAGCCATATTATCTTGCAATCTTTTTGGTGGTTTATGAGCCATCCTTGAGTACAGGTTTGACATTTTGATACGTTTTGTTTAACACACGACTGAAAAATTACGAACCGCTCACAACCGAACTAACTTTCATCGGCCATTTTGCAATTTGTGTTCTGAAAGAATGTTGCCCGCTCGCACGAAATGTTCATAGTCGCTAACAAAAATCGGCCAGACCAAGGTAAAAAAAAATAGGTGGAGGCTTCAAATGTCTATCGAAAGTTTTACATTGATATTTCATTATTCATAATCTTTTGTAGGAAATGAGTCACAGTTTCATAAAATAATGCAAAAACTTTTTTCAACGACACGTTTCATTCCTGGTATAGTGAGCCGCATTTATCAACAAGTGGAATAAGAATTTCTTTCATCTATATTTTACACTTTAAATAAATATCTAAAAAGTTACCACTCAATCCATGGTAAACATTTGTAAAATCTCACAATGCTGAGATAAACGCGTTATTTGCTACATTTTAAAAAAATGGTAAAATAAATATAATTTAAGACATCGACTGAGGGTGCTTGATGGAATTTCAATATTAAATTTGGATTATTGAGATTTTGTACACTTCCATGTATTTTGTCACTAACGACCCGGGTTTCGCCTTTCGGCATCTTCAGGCATTCGAGCACACGAATGGACTCGAACTGAGTCCATGAACTCAGTTCGAGTCCATTCGTGTGCTCGAATGCCTGAAGATGCCGAAAGGGGTAAAATAAATATTTTATTTAACGTCCGATGTGGTTTGACCAAGTCACAAGTTAAACCTGGTATGAAAAAGCATTTGGAGGCACGTGTCATTGATATAATTCGTCGCTTATTCAATATGATATTTCAAAACCTGATGTTCATTATGAAAAACGTTTTTTTTAATTGTGTAGGGCCAAGTCAGTATTATACCATTGATTTTTAAGAACGAGTATTAGAAAACGCGCAGATAGCGAGCGTGACAATTCACAGCATAATGATAGAGAGAAAGAAAGAGAGATATGAATAGTCTGAGTAGCCATTTGTGTTATCACTTAACAGCAGCAGCCGTGCTTTTTTTTCATTCTTACCAAGTATTTTTACACATGTAAGGGCTATGCCTCATAATATATGTAGGTATACAATTAGTTGCACGTTACTGTTACTGATATCACGAATCAAGTCTATTCTGCAATTTTAATTGTAAATTAAAATAGTAAGTCCTATGGAAAAATCTCTACTTACTCTGGCAACTCAAATGGTTAGTGCCTGGCCGTCAAAACGGCAAACGTCAGCGGCGGGAAAAAGATGCATAGCTTGAATGATATTTGTTTTTTTTTTCTTGTACAATCAATCATACATGTGTATAAAATTATATGACAGCTGTTTTTTTTATGAATAATAAACAGAATTCACAGTCAGAATTATTTAGCACGCATAATAGTCATAGATCTTGTTGCAGGGTGTGAATAAAACAATAGGTAACTATGTACTTTGTTTGGTGGAAATAGAATTTTTATCAGTAAAAACTGCATTAGAAATTTTTTTTTTTTTTTGCCATGTCCGCTCCCCCAATGTGGAGCATATGGTCTCCTAATGGAGGTATCTTGACAGAATTTTTCTACGAGAACTGCTTGTCACTCAGTTGCTCAACCTTTTTTTTTTTTTCGAAGAGAGTAGGGATAGAAGGATAGGGCTATGACAGGACTAGTGGTTAGCTAATCGCTCTCGTTACGCCCCGTGAGGATGGGATTGGTGGGTGGGAGGACTCAGACTACGAACAGAAATCCATAAATCGATTGAAAGATCAATCTATGAAAACCGTCCGCACCGGGAATTGAACCCGAGACATCCGTAACCGTAGCCAGCGACGAAACCAACTGCGCCACGGACGCCGACAAATAGCTATGAAAAATCTTTATCTTAGATTCTTAAGATGTATTAATTAGAATTCTACCCATCTACAAGATTCATTGCTTAGGTTCCACACCCTTGGAACCCAAGCAATCCTAGATCTTTTTTGAATTGAACACTTACATATAAATATTTTACTTAAAGGTTCAAATTTGCAATCCTGAAATCCCATATATCCTACTTTAAAGCTCGTCAGCTATCCCCGCGGCAGATCTTACATCATCTTTTCTAACTCCACTGACTCTTCTCGTTGAGCGTACGAGACGCTTATCTCGAGGGCATTCTCAATTCAATCCCGATAGATAATATGAACACTTTTAGTGACCCATTTGATGAATTGTTTTCCGTCTTAATTTCTTTCTTTAGTTAAATCATACCTTTTATGTAATTCTCAAATCAATCTGCCTCTTTCCTACTTCATAAAATATATACTGTTTTTTGGATTATTGAGATTTTGTACACTTCCATGTATTTTGTCACCAACGACCCGGGTTACGCCTTTAGGCATCTTCAGGCATTCGAGCGCCTGACAGTTCGAGTCCATTCATGCGAGCCAGACCGCTCTGTAGACGTTTTATTATTATCACATGTAGGTATGAAATTATCTCATTACGTAAGCGTTCGCGGTGTGTATAAAATAAAATGTTTTGCAATGCACACATAGTTCCGATGTACTAGCTACTTTAGACATTCAGTATTTAAATTTCAATACCGTCAGCTATGACAGGTACGGTTATACTAGTAAATAAATACCTAACTTGTTAGTTTGTCAAGCTTACTTGAAACCAATCAACGTTTGAATACATAAATATACAAATACCACACCTACATATAAATATTCACAATGCACTATTCTACCCGCATGCCGTTTTACCAGCGTCATCTTCAATTACAACAATCGAACACATGCGTGCTTCAAACAAATACCAAAGATGGCTTCACATTCAGATCGATAAGGTATCATCATTGATTCTTACTATAGATGTGCCAATTTAATTTGGTCGCTAGTGAGGGTCCCACCGTCACGCTAGGAATGTTGCTATACTCAACCAGAACTGAAATTTCAATTAATTCCAATGATATTTTAGCGACGGTTATTAAAAGTAGACAAGATATTTATTTTACGTAAAATGGCAATTGGAGAAATTTATTTTATTATAACAATTCTAGTTTGAAAATCCGGCCAAGTAATGTTGGTAATACTATAGTAGCTTATAGATGTCAACGTCATTATAAGTTGAATGATCGTAGAGCTTCCCTTCAGCTCGGTGGACGGAAACCAACAATAATGCATAACTTCATACTGTTCTGCGGAGTAACTATACTTTGAATGCCTTTCCTCTTATTCTCTACCTACCCACATCATTACTTAATACTAGACGTCTCGTAAATAAATATATACCGAATTGAATCTTATTTTACGTAGACAACATGTATAAACGCAGTGGCACCTTTAAACACTGTTTTTTCTCAATAAATTAAGTTCATCTCAACCATATTTTATATTTTTAAAACTGTATCAAACAAAAAATAAAAACATACTTTTTTAAAAACAAAATTATGATTTCAATGGATAGTCGATGCCAGTCGTCTAGTGGTAAAACGTTTGTCCTAGCGATCATACCTGGGTCTCGGCAAGTTCAGTATCTAATTTGAGATCTTGGACACGGGTCCTTGAGGAATCCTCGACTTGATCTTGAGTAACTTTACGAAAATTCTCATTATAGCTGATGTGATATAATTTCAAAATATCTGACGCCTTGGCTGGTAGATAAACGACAGATATTTTTTAAATTAATTTATATCTAAAAAGATATGTGTATGTTTTAAATTACTACCTAATTAATGGATGAAATAGCAACTATCAAATGGAGCTTTTTAAGTTAAGAAAGAAAAGACGATGACCTTAGTCATTTTATTTTTTTCAGTGTTACTAAGTCGGGTCGGGTCCGTGGTGCAGTCTTCAACGTCGTTGACTTCGGTTATGGATGTCTCGGATTCAAATCCCGGTACGAATATTTTCATAAATTGATTTCTTAATCGATTGCTGTTCGTAGGCATGGATATTTGTGTTGTCTAAAATTCCTTCCTACCCACCCATCCGATCTTAAAAACGAGGCGTAGCGAGAGCGATAAGCTAACCACTGATCATGTCCTAGCCCTATCCTTCTATCAGTTCTATCCCAATTCTCTTCGAAAAAGGTAATTTGAGCATCTTAGTAACAAGAAGTTATCCTAGAAAAACGTCTGTTGCGATACCTTTATGAGTCCATATGTGCCACATTGGGAGCGGACATGGTAAAAAAACTAATTCATTGTAAAAATATAAGTCCCTGTCCGACACTGTCCGATCTATACAGTATATTGTTAGTACATTGTATATTACAAAAAAAGAAATATGTCAATTAACGAAGCCGATTACACGAACTTTTGTTGAAAAATAATTTACCATTTTCATAGCCATAATATATATTAAAATAAAATTAAGCTTTTGTAATATGTTTTTTGTACCATTTCCGCTCCCATCGTGGAGCATAAATATGACTTCCTAACGGAGGTAACACAACAGAAGTTTACTACTTGTTACTCAGTTGCTCAAAATCTCCTTTTCGAAGAGAGTAGGGGTAGAAGGATATGGATAGGACAGGACTAGTGGCTAGCTAATCGCTCTCGCTACGCCCCGTTTTAAGGATTCGATGGGTGGGAGGAATAACAGAAATTCACAAATCAATTGAAAAATCAATTTATGAAACTGTCCGTACCGTGACTTGAACCCTAGACATCTGTAACCGTAGCCAAAGACGTTAAACACTGCACCACAGAGCCGACAAAGCCGAAGGTTTAAAATTACTCATATAATATATCGACGGTGATCTGACAATAGTATCTACCTGAAATTTAGCAATTTTTTCAGGGGGTGCAAACAACTCTTTTTTTCCGTCATTTAATCTAATCAAATAATTTTAAATTGAAAAATGAAAATAACACCGATACGGAAAAAAACAGTTTTTTTGTACCTCCTGAAAAATTGACTAAATTTCAAATATATGTTATTAACGTCGATATATTATGTAAAATTCGTAGAATAACATTGGTTAAAACTGTATTTATTGAGTTTTAAAAGTCGACTGAACATTTTGCTGAAATGTAGATACGTAGTTTGTTAGTTAAGCCGACGATATATATCAATGGTTTTTCGATGTACAAATTGGTGACGTTTTTTTCGTTTTTGTATTCAAGTTTATTTTCATTTGAAAGATTGTGTATAGTGTGTTTAAATTGTTTATCACACACCAGTTCTATTAATACAAAACTTGCCTCTAACCTCTAACACAATAATAATTTGATTGTGGTTGATTAATTTTAAGATTGCTACACAGAAAAAAAAACAAACAAACAATATTATTTAAGGACAATATGTATCTGTCTTGATTGATGTCTCCAGCGGTATGTTATATGCATTTATATTTTAATTTAAAAACCGTGAAACATGAAAAACTTTTTTATTGAAAAATTGTAATAATTTTTAGTTTGTAAAATTCTGAAAATCAAATACAATGTATATTTAATGGAGTAGTACTATAAGGAACGCCTTAAGCAACTGAGACGTTTACAAAATTCTAGTTGACAAGATATTAGGAATTACATGGATGTTTTAAAAGTATCGTTTTAGATTTTTTCATATATATTACCACCTCAGAATCTTAGGCTTTTCACTTACCTGTTATACACAAAATTTCATTATACATTGATTTAAAGATAAGAATAAAAGTTAATAGTCATTAACAATAGTATAATTGTGGGGGACGAATTAATACGGATAGCAACCCATACGAGATGGCAATACTCGACAGAAAAATACACACGGGCAGAACGCGCCATTCCGTCAACAGAAACGGACAACAATACTTTCTCACTGTATTCTTAAATTAAATTAAATGTCTGTAACAATACAAGGTAATAATACGATTGCCAAATAATTATAATATGCTATATAATGTACTTATAACTAATTAATATTCAAATTCGTGTTTACTTGGTAGAAATCTATTTTATTGACTTAAAAAAATAATTTAATTCCATAAGATTTATGTTATAATTTTTCTCATGTCCTCTCAATATGTAGCATGTGGACTCCTAATTGAGGTATCTCAACAGAAGTTTCTCTACGAGAACAGAGTAGGGATAAAGGATAAGGCTAGGACAGTACCAGTGGTTAGATAGTCCTTATCGCTACGCTCGGTTTGTAGAATTAAATGGGTGCGAGAGAATTTTAGACATCACAAACATCCATGCCTACGAACATAAATCTGTAAATCAAGTGATGAAAATTCCGGAATTTGAACCCAAGACATCCGTAACCGAAGCCAACGACGTTGACCACTGCCCCACGAACCCGAACCGATATGTTTTATATATAGTTGACAGCTAAACCGGCATCACGCCTTCCGACGAAGGCGTGATGCCGGTTGCCCTGAAGATAGGGTGATAGCTGAAATAGCCATTATTATTGAGGAACTAAATATATTTCAATTTTTCGCCTGCAACACAAAATGTTAAGGGAACACAGACTTGCCTCTAGCTATGCTATTTTTATGTCACTGTTAACCAGTTCCATATTTATTCTAACATTACAATTTCGACACATATTATGTTGTTGATTGTAGATATTTAACTAAACTATGTTAACAATATTGCTAAAAGGTTTCAAGTCACCGAAATGAGTCGATGCAATACCATTTTCTTATATGTGGTGCAAGATATCTTGCATATCAACAAGATCGGACGATTGCGTAGTTGTCCTTGAAACACGGGCCGCGCTTATCATCTCGTTGCACCAGCGGCACGTGGGGTGACCTTGGGGCACGCCTACTCACACGTTCACTACGAATTTAACTAATAACTAATTTATTCTTTCATTTCTCAAGATTCAATTTTATAGCGGTCCACGAACGAGCTTTAGGCCAACGTGTTTCATTTATAATCTTAACTGTTGTTTTCCATACGTGGGTAGTGAACCAGCGGTAAATGAGAATTCTCAATTATTAAAAATTGCTCTTATGTACAATTATTTTGCCGTCTCCCATAGTTTTCTTTAAATTATTATAGACCGACTAGCTGTAGTGTAATATCGATTTCGTTTTCTGCCTCAAAACTATATTTTCAATGATGACCAGACATTTGAAGAAATATAAACGACAAGCGACAATTGTGAAAAATGAAATAATATGGAATATATCGTAGCTGTTCTGGAAGAAAACACTAAATCGAAAAAATGATACAATGAGTTAGTTATACCAAAATGTTCCTTATTTCACACTATTTTTTATAAATTATACTTTTACTTAAAAACAGTTTTGTACAACCACACAAAATGAAAAAGTTATAGCATTTCAAACATTTGACATACTTCAAAGCCCAATTACTCAAAACTAGTATTTTTCAGATAGTGTCTTCTTCCAGAACAACGACAATATTATGCATTCACTGTATAATAATAAATATTTGAAACTAAAGTGTTCATCGTTATGGTACTAATGTTATTTCACGTTTTTGCTAATTTTTAAAATATATCCCCAATATTTCAGGATCGTATAGAGGTGAAAGAGATATAAAAAAATTACAGTATGCATTTGAATACAAATCCTTGATTTTATCCAACAATCGGCGTAAAAAAAGCGTCCATTCTAGTATTTGAGCCTTTTGCTAAGTTAACTTAACAGACTATAAAACCTTACGTGCTTTAATCATTTTCGCATTCATTTAGTTTGTGGCCGGTATGTTAAAAGGTTTGTCACAACTAGTTTCCAACGGATTGAGGTTTATTATTCAAACACAATTTTTATATCGCAATGTTCCGGTACCGTTAATTATTTTTGTGTTCAAGATAAAGTTAGTTTGATTATTTTTTGTCAATTAACCATTCTGTCACATTAGGTAAATGCTCAAATCTATTCAAGAAACTAAAACTTCACAATTGCAGTCAATGGTTATCCACCGGGGGTTAAAAAAGTAATATTAAAATATACGCCTCATTATCAAGTGCAAATCTGTGGTGAAAATAAAACCCACTATTCTATTATAAGTGTAAAATCACTGGTAATTCTAACATTATTTGGCTACCTGCAATCGCTATTGTCCATTTACTTTGTTAATGCGTTTGTTTTCCCAACAAGGATTAAAGTTATTCTCGGGTTCTTTTGGGATTAATTCAGGTAGCAGGTCCTAGACTTGATAATATTTTGTACTATTTTTATCTTATAAAAAAAAACGTTAGACACTGTTTACTGTCTGTCTCTTCTTACTGTCTGTCAGTTCGAGTCCATTCGTGTACTCTAATGCCTGAAGATGCCGAAAGGCGAAACCTCAACAAAATCTCAACAATTCAAATTTGTTCCAAATTCCATCAAGCACCCTCAGTCGATGCCTTAAATTAAATAATTTATTATGTGTAGTTGTACATATTAATCATTTATAATTTTGTAAAACACGCACAAGCAATTGAGTATCATAAACTAATCTAGCATTGTTTGGTAGAGATTTTGTCTATGCATGAAGTTAGTAGTAACTGACTGTCAGCAATATTCCCTCTAAGACGAGAGGCTCTTTCCGCGAAAAATCAAAAGGCTCACCATACCAAAACAACAAATGCGAAGTATAATTTTAATCTTTTTGAAAACATCGATTTTTTTTTTGCTTTTTCATTAGCAAAATAATTATTATTTTTTCATTTATACTATTTGGTATTAAAAAATGTTTTATTTGATTCTTTTAATTTTGACATGTGCATGCGTATTGCATAGGTATAAGACATTCATTGAAAAAAAATTAATATGTATATTTATTCAGAAGTTAAATCCGAATAGTTTCCAATGGGATGCGCGCCAGCCCTACTTAGGCAACAATGACTGTTAGTATCATCAGCCGGTTGCACGACATGACACTCCTGCCAGACCTTTTCAAAACCTGCACTATTTAGAGTATACAGAAATCTTGTTTACTTAAAAACTGCACATTTCGTAAATTTTTTCTGTCCGTTATGTTTCTTTATACATTTTCGTTCGTAATTTATTGTCTATGTTGACATCGATTCTATTTAAAACCAGAGATCGTCATATGATTTTTATTTTTATTGGAGTACTTCAAACTATATTTAAATGTCTATCGTGGCCTCGTTCTGGGTATTCATGTTTATACTATTCGCTCCCAATGGGGAGAGGAGCGTATAGAATCCTAATCGAGCTTTCCTCATTTTTCGGAGAGGATACGATAAAATGGGGCAAAAATGACTAAAAGTTTTCTAATCGCTTTCGTACGCCTCGTTTTTTTTGTGATCGTCTTACCCAGTGGTTTCCAAACTTATTATGCCCATGAACTCCTAAGTAAAATACCTTTACGTAACTGCACAATAAAAAAACGTAAATTTAATTTTGATGTCTTGAATGGTAAACGGTGATGTGAAAATAAAATACAAATAAAACATTACGATATTTTAAGTATAGAGGTTCATAACTGCACTAAATCCACGTTCTACTAAATAGGAAGACAGCCTCTGTACAGTGACCCATGCAGGATATAAAATCGGTATCTGTTTTTGGAACCGGAATTTGTGGTATCTTGTTCAAACATTAGTTTGCTCTCTTCATTTGTGAATTCTTCAACAAATTGCTCTCGTATTAGTATGTATATATATATTAGTTTGTGGGTCTGCTTGCAATAGGGTCTTACACTAAGGTCAAACACAATTTATTTATTGCTATTTAATTCAACTTTCATATTAATGAAAATATGTCTCGGATATTTTTTATAATAAACCTTTCGCGTACCCCGCGACGTTGTCCACGCACCCCCAAATTATTTTTAATTTGCCACAGACCCCTTCAGTGATCTCAACGACCCCTGGGGACCCCTGGATCGAACATAAATCTATAATTCGATCGAAAAATCAATTTCTGAAATTATCGCTACGGAGATTTGAACTCAAGAGCGCTGACCACTCGGTTATATAACAGGAATGACCATTGGACATATTTAATACATATTATCTTAATTTGGTTTTTTTCGTTTTATTTTCCATTGTCCTAGTCATTTTTAAACTCATTTACGTTGCAAATGGAAAAACACGTTATAAATTCAAATTCCATACGAAAAAATAAAATTAAACGTGTCTTTCGTTGGATCGTTAGTATCATCTTGTCACTACTAGCAGTCTCATTAAGGTATTACTAATTAGTCATATAGATTAACAATCATAATTTCAAGTCCGTCAATTCGAATGCCCTTGCTAATGATATTTACCGCGGGGCATGTTTTCTTTTCAAAAATTCAAAAGCTATTTTGATAATTGCCCATTGAGCAATGCAATTAAACGTATCATAATAATATCATGTATTCCTATATATAAAAATACGATTATGAAAGAATTTTATTTCTATAGTATCTTTTCGCATATACATTAAATGACCATCGAATACATCTCCGGTTATGCATATCGTTATCAATATTTAAACATATTTAATGAATAAGCAAAATACAATAAAAAGTTTTTATTAAGTTGGGATTTACTCTATTATTATAACGTAAAAATATCAAAAAATATAGTTCTAAAAAAAATATGAAATATAAAGCAACTCAAACCAAACGAAATTATAACTTTGAATAATTTATTTTAAATAAAATTTAGAATAATTTAAGATATCGACTGCGGATGCTTGATGGAATTTTAATATCAAATTTGAATTTTTGAGATTTTATTTACATGTACAAAATGTCAATAATTCAAAAAAAGTTAGAATGCTAAGTAAGTAAGATAGTAAACTGTATAATTATATCGTCTAAGCCATTGTATAACTAAAATCCATTCATACAAATTTCTGACGATAGCATGAAGCCGAAATAGCTGTCAAACAATTCTTATAATTATTGTAAAAATAAGTACTTCGATATTTTCACCTTATTATTTTATAATTTAAGAATATTACAAATAATAATTCCTGAAAATAAGTGGTAAATAAATTACTTATCGTTGAATATTATTAAAAAACAAGGGCTGTATTATTTTTAGTGAAGTAAAAACCTTTTAAATACAAATTGCTCTACAGTTTTTATTTTTACGATATTCGAACAATAATTACTTTATTTGTACGTTGGTTGTCGCCAACATAATTATGTCGTATACGGTGTGACGTGTTTCGCCAAAAAATATCTTAAATGTCGTATTTTTTTGAACGTTATTAAAAAAAATACACAACTTGGGCTTATCCTTTCCGTGGGATCGATTGGATCTCGAATATTTTTATTTATTGCATTAGAGTGGGCTATACGCTGGCATTTATTTTTTATCAACATTTTCCTCGTTTAAGACATTGAAATTTGAAAAAACTGTAACAATTTATCATTTGTTTTAATTATAGGGTGAGCGATCCTAAAGTCGGCCGTCGCCAGTGGTCGGCCTTTTAAGCTTAAAACTTAAATAAAACATTTTTTTTTAAATTCGTGTAGGTAGTCTTGCCACTTGCCAATGTACTGCACTATACTGACATATATGAAGCAATAAGCAATTAAAAAAGCACATTTTTACTTCGCAAGTTTTGACAAATTCATCTTGTATTGGAATCTTGTTCCGTCTACCATCAGTAAATTATTTCACGATATTCATGAAGTTTCATAGTGATGACCGAACACTGGGCAACGAAAGCCTGACCATTGGATTTTGGCGACCGACCACTGGGAGAATTGGCATTTTTGTAATCTTCTCTTATTTTATGCTTGGTACAATATTAACTATTTTATTTTTAGTTGGTTACATTACTTAATCCCTGTTTTATGGAATAACAGCGAAAGAAATATGTATTTATCATTCATTGACTCAAAATCCCTATTGAAAGTACACCTATCGCTAATTAGGCCGACCACTGGCAAAGTGACCCTAGTCACATATACAAAAACTGCTCAATAATTATTTAGTCACGCATTTTTTTATATATATATAAATATCTTTTATTTATTTTTTGTCAGTTGAAAATGTTCGCAAGCTAAGTGAACCCGGCGGCTAATATTATATCGACGGTGTTTTGACCAATTGATGTAACCCTTAAAATTGAAATTGTTCAGGAGAGAGTAAAAACTGTTTTTAAAGAAAACATTATATGGTGAATTTAGTTATGAATCTTTGAAATGCACTCATGTAAATTTAAAGCCAATGTAAAATGATGTTTGCCTTCCAAAAAGTAGTCAATTTATTTTTCTAATTTACATAATTTGGCCGAGACCTGCTCTGTCGTCTTTAAAATGAGGTCCAATCATTACCTCATTTTCGTATTTTTTTAGGGTTACATCAATTGGCCAAAACACCATCGATATTTTAAAAACCAACCACAATTTTTTTGTACTACTTCCTCATGTTTTTAATTATCAGGACCGGTTTTGCTCATCATGAACATTATCAACTAGTTTTGTTTTTAGAATATATTGCCTTTCCATCAAGAATTGATAGTTAACACATTAAAAGTGTATAATGTTATATTTTAAGATATCGACCTATATTCACTTTTTTGTAAATATTATAAAGCTGTGAATGACGTACCTACATACCTTTTAAATTTTTTCTTTACTATATTATCTATTAATTAGCATCTCCCATAATTATCTGTCTCTTTGGCTATGTAATAATTCTGACGATGATATGATGCCCTAATACCTGACAAATAATATATTACTTATTTTTCGTAGGACTAAATGCAATGTAATGAAATTACACCAAGTAAATAGCAATTCATATTTAAACTGTTAAGATTTTGTACATTTCCATGTATTTCGTCATTAACGACCCGGGTTTCTCCTTTTGACATCTTCAGGCTTTCGAGCACAACAATGAACTCGAACTGAAAGACAGTACAGTTTCCATCGATTATATACAAGATAAAATACGACAAATTCTTATCACCATGTCTAGGAACTACATTGATTGATCACAACAGTAACCCCCAATCTCCGTTGGGAAAACAAACGCATTATGGGTGGAATAGAGGGTCTTAAATGCAATTTGAAGAACTAACTAATTTTTTAACTAATGAGCTCTTTCAGGGTGACCACGGAATGATGTATTAATATGGGAATTTCATTATTTTGATTGTTAATTTATGTTTATTTTATTACTCATATCACTATAACTCATATCACTTAAAGGATACAATAAAAGGGAGTTTGTAAATAATGTCCCATTTTCACCATATTATATAATATAGAGCGTATAACGGATAGTTAACATCCGATTCTAACTAGGGAAATCTTTATAAATATTTAGGTTAAGTTATGAGCAGAATAAAAAAAATCGTCGCTGAAATACTCCATATGTTCCGATCGGGGAGCGGATAAGGTCAAATAAATATTCCAAGCCAAAATTACCTCGGATGTACGCCTCGTATCCCCAGTCGCACCTCTCATCCTCTTCGTCGGGCGCGAAGAGGCTCTCGAGGAGCGCCAGAGGGCCGGTCCTCTGCAGGCGGCCGGCGCATCTGCCGGCCAGTGACCATGCGTCGGAGGGCACGGCGGACGCCCACTGCATCAACAGGGGCCCGACGCCGACGGCCGCCATGCCCTTGACGTCCGACATGCGAGCGGCATGGGCGGAATCTCGGCGCAGGTAACGCGGCCGGTGGAAGAATATAGTCGACGCTATTTTCGAAGGTTGCTCTTACATCCACGAATTACATATAGCTTCACGAATCACGTGCGTTTGGTAATCGCCTTATTTGATTTTATACTACTTTCATTCTTGAATGTAGATCAAGTTTTTTCATAAATATGTCGATACACTTTCTATTGAATATTCTATCGAAGTATTGGTCACCCTACTTCTTTGTAAAGCGTGTATTTTTTTATATTGATTCTATCTTATATTTAAGTATCGTTCATCAATCAGCTATTTTTATATTGATTCGTTACTTTATAATATGCACAATACTTTATTTCCTTATGATATCTGTAGCACATTCTTATATGTCATATTTCTCTTCGTCTATAAACAAATCACTATTTACTTTAAAACAATACTTCGAAGATTCGCAGAAGCATTATATTTGTTACGATTTTTTATTTCACTTACGTCACTTCATATTATTCTTATAAATAAGATTATCGCAACAACTGGTATAATTTTACATTTCACTAAAAAACTTTTCGTTACACTTACGAATCAAATTGTTTTCAACTATCTGCACTGTGATTATTTTTATCACACTTTTTCATGGATAAACGAATAGTAACAAAAAATAACTATCAATACTCGCATTAAAATAATAATATTATTTGTCATCGAGCAAAACTACATACAAATATTTAAAACGGCCAATGATTCATATTATATTCTGTAACATTTTTTAAATCTGTTTGTTCAGATTTAAAAAATGATAATTTTAATCGTTTCATAAATTTATATCTATTTTAAATGTATTATTGTAGTTAATTATTAAACTTCAGGAACAATGGCTTATTGAAAGTGAATTTAACACAAATTTTAACTACTATTTTGATAGTTTATCATCACAATACGAAATGAGTATAATTATTTATATCAAGATTGATGCTTCGACACTGCAAATGTTTAAATTGTATAATGGCGGCATACCTGACGACTTTTACAATTAATATATTTATTGCGATATTTCCGAAACCAATACGGGCGACTGCTTAAAATGAACTGTGTGGAATTTCGCAGTGGTCTATAGTGTTTCGCTGCAGAAAAATAATATTTTCACTAATTTCCAATCGACGCAAAGTTGTCGGCCATGACAATATCGGCAGGATTTTCAAAATGGTGACGGATTTTACATCATGGCAGTTTATCTAATAGAAAAGGTCACGTCCTCTCGACTCTTCAATAATTCAACTTCCAATTCGGTCTTCGAAAGGGTGGATCGGATTGTAGCTCGTTTATTACGGAATTTAATTTAAATATAATATTTTAGTGGAACTTCAAATAACTTTCTAGGTATAAAATATCTTTTTTCTAGTTTTATTGTTTGATAAAAGAAAGTATGTAAATTCTGGATACTCAATAACCGATAAAGCGAAAAATATAGAAATAAAATGATTTAAATATATACGTATATATTAGAGGCCTGCACATTCCGATATTTTATAAAATTACTCGATCCGAGACCAACATCTTCAGGCCCGAACCCGAGTCTGAATATCACCCGAACCCGACCCGAAGCCCAGATTTATTTTTCTCAGCCCGAAAAAAGGCCAGATTTATTTTCAATACAGAAATTCATTATTAATTTTCAAACAGTATGTTTTATTATTTTCATATTTCCAACGAAATTCAAAGCACATGGGAAAAAAATATTTAAGTAATAAATGGTATTGCCTTATGGCCGACTTGTGACCCGAACATCTTCCAAAATAAATTTTGTTGGAAATTAAATTTCTTATTCGGGCCCCTGCAGACCTCTAATATATATGTAAATATATATATAATTAGTTATTCATTATTATGATCACATTACATTTCAGTTTTTTTCAGGGATAGGGGAGAGGGAGTAAATGTTGCAAACTTGCAAATTTTTAATTCGTCTTTATGTACAGGCCAGTGTAGCACGGAATAGATGTACGTTTCTTCAAATTCAGCGTTGGGGGTATATGTCCCCCCTCCCCCAAATAACGTCCCCGGTTTATAACAAAAGCAACATTTTCACACTATCCCTCTCACATAAGTATGTGCGCCATTTATAAATTCTTTATATTTTATTATCAAATTATATTACGGTATTAATATCACCAACTATAATAAAAAAAAACCCGACCAATTCGCCTATAGTTATTGTTATGTCATTCTTTAAAAACGATCTCCTCCGCCGAAATATCTCGTATATCCATATTTGACTAAACCAACAGACAAACATGTAAGTACGATTTGAAGAATATAAAATTTTCTAAAAATAAAATTTTAACCGGTTTTATATAATACTTGGAGATTATGTACTTAAAAATTTAGTATAACTGTATTTTATCACGGAATTAACCTTGTTAATGAAAAAATCGATATCAATACGTATCCATTATGAGAAGCTATCTTAATTGCAATACAATTAATCTTTTTCAAGGTGTTAACTTTTAATTAATGTTGGAAAGGCATTATATTTTTAAATAAATCACATTTTTTTTCACTACTTCTACATTAAAAAAAAGTATCAGGACCGGTTTCGCTCACCGCGAGCATTATCAGTTGATGTGATCAGTCATCTGATAAATTTATGATTATCCGTAAATTCTTGTCATAGTTCTTGGACCAATTATTTGATATACCTTGATATTAACACTCAATTTTCTATGAATAGCCTTGTTAAGATTGATATTTTCTCATTTGATAATATTCGCGATGAGCGATACCGGTCCTGATCGTTATCAAAATGTTAAAGTATTACTCTAAAGAAATTTGTTTTAGTCTTTTAAATACAATAACATTACGATAATTTAAAAAGACCTCCTTTTAAAGTTAATTAAATATTATTTTTTTGTTCCTCGTCGAACAACTAGAGCCGTACAATAAATTATATTTAAATAAAACTAAAATTACTATTATATAGACAGACGATGAGTATAGCAACTAACCCCTAAAGTATAACGAACATCAGGAAAAGCATGGTTCTGTCAATGGCGTGATGTCAAAACAGCTGTGAACTGTATCACACAATTCTCTTGGAATCAAACATGCTAAAATGACATTGGTGTTCATGGTAATAGTATGCTATATAACTATGCTGTATAATTAAACACACTATTTTTATCGGATTTTAATGGAACACTACCAAGTAATTGCCAATTCAATCGGTGACTTTGATGTTTATAAATGACACTTTATTGTGTCGACAACAAACGCACATAATTTGATTGTTAATAACAATTATGTAATAAATTCCATTGATGAAGATTATTTATTGTACAAGGACGAATCGCAAAGACAATACGAAAAATACCACAAAATTAACATAAAAATGATTTCGTAAAATGCTTAATGATGTGTCTTATTACGACACAGCACAAGGATGTCTTGTGGCAATATGCAATATTTCATACAAAGTTTATTGTTAGTTTTTTTTACGAATATCTATCTTATTCATTTTTATCTTTTTTGATTATTTCTTTTGAATTTTCCTCATGAGTCTTTTATCTGAGGCCATCAATTTAAAATAGAGAAAAAAAGAATCGACATAATAAATTTCAATATCACACTTTTGAAATTTTAAGACTACTTTTTTATATACGCAATTTTCAAATCATGATGTTCATTTTTCAAGTTCGAAGGTTCAAATTTAAAACCGGAAAAGTAACTCCAGATGTAATTAAAATAATATATTTATACGACTAAATAGTGACAAAGAACTTTAGTTTTATTTACGGCTTACACTTTTAGTGACGTATTATATAAATACATATTTTATATGAATTAATATAATACAGATGCGAAGTCAAAAAACTTTTACATATGGTTTTTTTTTTGGTTAATGATATCATCTATGACAAAAACCAAAATATACGGTTTAATCAATTCTGTCAATTCTTGGTGGATACACTGTCCGCTTCTTTGATATAAAATGCATAATATTTGTGACCATCGCTTATTGCAGTGGTCGCCAACCGGTGGTCCGCGGTGCTGTTCCAGTAACGTCACCGGAGCCATAAAAATTATTTCAAACATGCAGCATCAGACATGAATAAACAAGCGTTATTACCATTTCATAAGAAACAAATTTAACTTTCGCGGTCATTATTTTCTACTCATCGGCTCCGAGGCGCAGTTGGTAAAGCCGTATTCTACGGTTACTGATGTCTCGAGTTCAATTATCGGTGCGGACAATTTTATAAATTGATTTATGGATTTCTATTTGTAGTCTGAGTGCTTATGATCTCTAAAACACTCTCCCACACGATCCTCAAAAACAGGGCGTAGCGAGAGCGATTAGCTAACTACTGTCTTATCCCTGTCCTTCTATCTCTACTCTTTTCGAAAAAATGAGAGGTTGACCAACTGAGTAACAAGCAGTTCTCATAGAAAACTTCTGTTGAAATACCTCCATTAAGAGGCCATATGCTTCACGTTGGGAGCGGACATGAAAAAATAATTCTACACGTTTGATCCGTTTTCTAAAAAAAAAAAAACATCTTAATGGTTCGCGGGGATTCAAAATTGTGAGTTCGGTGTTCCGTGAGATCCAAAAAGTTGGCGCTCGTTTCTCTATTGTACCTTGACCTAATTTCTCAGTAATCTTTGTCAAATGAATTTCTTATTTTGTGTTTGGTGTACGTCTATTATCATATTGCCTGAATCACGCCCGTGATTCCATGTCGTATAAAAAAGCGCAATTTGCCAACCTAATTTAGACAAAAGAATAAATTTATAATAACATGGGGGCGACAAAACGAGATATAAAATAGTTTTTTTTCTCTCGGTATTTCTTTAAAAGATTTTATGTTGCACACAGCCCACTTAATGTTTGATGCTGTCCATAAGTGTCGTTTTTACATTCTATCTCGACGATCGATCAGTCATCCATGATCACGGTTGCGACTTAAATTATTATATATGTTGTAAAGTATTGATTTGAGACATCTCCATGTGTTATATCGATTGTAATAATTTAAAAAGTATGTGCAGGCAACCTTCTTATAGAACGGAGAATTCGTACTGCATTTTATTGAAATCATGTTCAGCGAAATTACGAGAAGGCGTTTCGCTTTCTCAGATAACCGTGCTATAAGAGAACACTGTGAACAAGCATAGTTTGTCGCAAATTAATGAACGACTGTCCTGCCGAAAGTCGTCGTTCTAAATCATGCCGTTAAAAACTCTACTAGAAGAAATTTACCATCGAGGCTGACGTGTGTTGTTTTCAGGTTTGTGAACTTTTTTTCAAACTACCGTCTCTGACTTTAGCAATTTAAAAAAGTTCTGCTGATTTTTTTCTACTCATTCTTTTCGCCACGGACATGGTCCGTTGTTATTTAACCAATCAAAGAAACGAATATGTTTTTATTTATCCATAACATACCGATGACTCGGATATATATTTATCCTGACTTCGCTCAATACACCATTCATCCACGATCACACACCACAACCCTGATCGTATTTATTGATTTAGGGTTATTATGCCAACCACGCGTTGAAGTCTCCATCGTAGAATGATATTTTTACGTGCGCAGTATTATTCCGGACATATAATTTTTCTACGGAAAGTTGCTTACGCTTGAATAATGTTTATTGTGATTGTGTTATAATTCGTGTACTATCACAATTCACACTTTCACTGTTGTAGGTGACCATGAAAACATTGATGACAAATATTTATATATAGATGATTCAGAATAACAATGGACCAACTCCATGAAATCGTAAGTATTCCGAGATAATGGAATTCAAAGTTAATGGCTCATGCATAACTCATTCCGTAGCATAGGATATTGACTGAGAATGCTTGATGAAACTTTGATATCAAGTTTGAAATATTCAAATTATGTATACTTCCATCAGTCATTAACGAGTTTAACGACTCAAGATTGCCCTTTTGGTATCTTCAAGCATTCAAGTACTGTCACGTTCTAGTTCATTTATCAAAAAACGAAAAACATATGTTTTTAATTGAGAATTTGACTAATGGAAAGGACTGCAATACCGATATTTGGACGGTTATACCATTTTATTAAAGTGGAGTTGGCCCATTTTTATTCTCAAAGTGCTGAAATGAATCAAAAAAGTTTTTGATCAACCAAAAAGTTAAATTAAAACAGCGATGCCAAAACGAAACGTCAAATATTAATATGCATTGTTTTAAAGTGGAGTTGGTCCATTGTTATTTTGAAACAGTCGTTTAAAATTCTCCCTGTATTAATATGAAGTACAGTGTACAGGTATTGTATATGTACATCGTTAAATAATTACATACATAAAAAAAAACAAAAGAAATTTGAGTGCAAGTCTTGATGAAAGTGTATCCTAACCTATAATTATATTATTTGTCAGCACGTTTTCACTTCATTCAATCTATGTGGCTTAAAAAAACTAGCCACCTATCAAAAAAATCTAATCTCACCGAAAATAGATACACCGCGATATATAGAAAGTATTTAAAGCGATAAAAAAAAAGATTGGTTTGCAACAGACAGGCCCAAATATTGTATGCACGTTCTCGCTGATCTAACATTCCGCTCGGACCACTCTCTCGACAGAGATACCGTACAGTGGAGCGCGGTGTAAAAAAAACCTGAATGGACAGGTGATAATTTCAGCTAATGGCCATTTAAATGAATTTAATTAAAATATAATCTATGAACATTTGAATATTTTTTTATTTAAACTTCTGATAAACATTTTAAAACCCCTATCACGGTGTGATTTAAATATTAGTAAAAATTGACGTCAGTATCAGTAGACAAAACACGTCATCAACCACGCATCGTCATGACGTCATTACAAATTTTTCAAAGTAGTCCCAAGTATAATTGTTTGTGATTTAAAAATATTTTTTGTACATTATAAAGAATAAACTTTTTGACATACAAATCATAGTTGATACAATGTTATAGTCATATCATGCTTTCTGCTAGAATGAAAAAAAACAATATGACTTATTACTGTTTTTTTTAGCCATTAGATCCTATGACTTCATGCGTTCGACCAGTACGTACAGCGTTAAATTGCATACATTTTGTCATTTAACCCTTACAGCGCAAGTCGTTTTCGCACGAATTTATTTTCAGTCGATTGATCTGTTAAAACGCTATGGCTAAACATAGACCAATTTCAACAGTTAAAAATGAAGAATTCTGTTAAATATATATAATTTATCCCAGATACATCAAGATGTAAACTAAACTCGTCGTATTCTCGCTAAAATAAATCGAAGAAAATTAAGATGCTGAAAAATATTTAATCTACAACTTTGCAAGAAAAATGGCTGCGGCCAGTCTTCATATACACCGCCAACACGCATTCAAGAAAGCGCGTGTAATACATATAGCTGACAATTAATGCTGCGTATCGGCAGTTCAAAGATGAAATTTGAAAGACTGAATATCAAGAGCTCTTTTCAAAAATATATTTCCTTGTGTTCTACTCTACATTTTCATGGTCTATTGCCTAATTTCTCTACCTAACGGTTCGAACTATTTTTTAAAACATATATCCACAAGTTTTTCCTTTTGTTTTTGCCTGAAATACGAGATAAAGTCTTGGACATGTAAACATGTCCAGCCCATTCGTCGGGTTAAAAGAGAAAATCATCCAAAACTGACTTAATGCATTCTGCCAGTATACCTTTTAAATAGTACAATACGCATTTAATTTTCAAGTTGTTTGTTAAATTAACACTTTCTTATATTTAATACATCGAAATTTATTCGTTTCTTTGTCTTCAATAAATATAGTACACCAGATTAATTATTAACACAACTTGTAATTATTATATTGTGATAATAAATACATGTATACTTTTATTAAATGCAAGCACACCACTGATGGTTTGATCTCTAGCTTTTGATTTTAACTTACTACACTCCCAAAAAACCTTTATCGTTCTAAATAACTTGTTTCGTGGTCTACATAATTTTCTTTGGTCGTTCCACTTACCGAGATACTAATAAATCATTTGTTGACTTGTTTTTTCTATTGTTAGACGTGCGTACGTATCGTCGTCTACTTTTATTATTATATGCAAGGTGCGATGTGATTCTACCGGTTTTTTAGAAATGTTTTTCTTGCCATGGGCGATGGATGCGTTGAAGAGCTTTTCACGACTTTTGGTTCATTGACCACATGGCGCATTATCAAAAAAATTGTCACTGAATTAAAAATGTGTGCTCACACCGAAACAGTCAAAATTTTGAATATATTTGATGCATTAATTGATAGCGAACATAAGATACCATTATCATATATAAAAAAAGATTCTGTAGCCTTGTGGTCAACGCTCTTATCTTACTTGGTTGCATTATCCCACGCACGCTGCTCAAATACATAGACAAAACGGCAGACGGTAGCAAGTGTAAGTACTTTCCTAATACCATTCTTCTATCATATGTATAATGTATTTAATTCCTAGACTTAATGATAATAATTTTTCTCAATTTGTCTTATCTTTTAACATATAAACTATTAATAACTGTTAGTTCGAGTGTATGCGTGTACTCGAATGCCTGAACATAACGAAGGCTAAACCCGGGTCTTTAGTGACAAAACGTATGGAAACGTCTAAAATTTGAACGATTCAAATTTGACATTGTTCCATCAGGCATCCCTAGTCGATATTTTAAATAATACCAACGTTGTAAACGTATTTTTATGTATAATTTTTAGTACTGTTTCACACTACAAATCGTATTTTGATGTAATTTAAGACATCGACTGAGGGTGCTTGATGGAATTTCAATATCAAATTTGGATTATTGAGATTTTGTACACTTCCATGTATTTTGCATGTAAAATACATGGAAGTGTACAAAATCTCAATAATCCAAATTTGGTATTTTGATGTGCCCGAGTATTAGACTATGACAAATGTTTTTCTACAGTTACCTACCTGCACTTATCTACGCTCAAAAGCGTTCCACTTGAAATGTATCCGTGAATTTTCGTAAAACAAATCCGGATAAGTATTTTAAACGTACATACGCTATTCACCGAACCGTTTTATATATCTCAAAACCTACAGTTATACTGCACGTATCATTATTTGAGAATTATTACACTGGAACACGTGAAATCTTTTACAGCCACAACGGTTTTTTGAATGTCGACAATTCGTATATCGTCGGCATAGTGGCGATAAGTTGATCATCGGCTATTTCGATTGTTTTAAGTGCAGTGCGATTGATTTTAGGATGGTCTATCGTCTGAAAAAGCAAGCTTATCCATATCCCATGTATTTTTTACGTTTTTTGAATAAATCAATATGAATTAAGACAATTTCGTTCATAGTAAAATTATTTATTTTTACCAAATTACTATACTTAAATCGAATTCGTAAATGATTAACGAATAACAAAATGTTTAGCTTGATAAATAGTGGTTAAGATATATAAATAGAGAAGCTTAAATTTATTTCATGATTTACCTAAAAGTCGTATATCTCAGAACAAGGTTTTTCGAATTGACGTTTTAGCGATGATTATATGGTAAGAATCAAATACCGCAAATTTACAAAAGAAATAGAATCTACCTGAATTACAGACAACCGTTCTTGTCACATCACATTTTTTCATCTGGTAACGCTAAAATCAAGCTGAAACACTATCATTGATCAAATGATATGGCGAATTGTAAACGGCCAATATTATATTTTCAATTTTTCAAAGTTAAAGATATTTTTAGCGTAATTATAGAAATTATAATTATAAAACATTCATTTTTTTTTATATGTTGGAAGAAACTATTGAGAATTACATCTCTCAACACGAAAGGAATTTTGTTTATGTGCATTTATACACAACAGGAAACCCCCGAATTTTCTTGAAATATTATTTATTTATACACTGCTTTCAAAACGGTTAGACAGTATTTTATTATGCCAAAATACATTGATCACTGTTCATTATCATATGTGATTTACTTTGTCGTGTCAGTAAGAGATACGGGTTCAAGAACATGCGCCATGAGTTTTATTTTATGGACTAACCTTTTTAATACATTGTTGACTTCCTAGTACATAATGTATTATATTAGTTTTTTTTATGTTTCTATATATTATATGTACTAATTATTCCACCGCTGTGCTATGTTGTGATAACTACTTTCAATTAAATTAATTATTTTTTTATATTTTTCGTCGATTAGATTATTTTGATTTACTCTGAGCAATGATAGGTACAAAACTTTCTTATTTATCATTTTTTATCCACTGCTTAAAACCTGTAGTAATTTTATTTTTGATTATCCAAAAATACACCTAATTTGTATATATAAAAAAACAGTCGTATAATAGAGACGTATCTTCTATACCCTCAATTGCGGTCTTTTGGTTGAATCCATTTCTTTTCATTTCAATACTTTCATCCACCATCAAAATAACTTACGTATAGATTCATAGTACTTATGTAAGTATATTGTACTGAAATTTATTGAATGTGGTCTTATTAGATTACAGACAAATGAACGATAACTTCCGACATGAAAAGGTTCCTCACCATGTTCTAATATCTTTGATATTATTTAACTCAAATAAACGATACAATATATTAAATATAACCACCAATATTAATTTACTGAGAAAAATATACATTTCTTTTGAATAAAAATTCGCTATATTCATTATTTTATACAAATTAAATATATTAAATTATGATGTAATTAAAATAACACTACAAAATGAATTTTATTTTATAACTGTCTAGACGCGTATATATATTGGATTGAAAACAATCTAGCTCAATAACAAATACGTGTTGATTTAAACGTTCAACTAGATAAGATTGCCATTACGATATTCTGTTTACCCTAAAAGAATTATTAATGACTGGCAATATGCAACGAAATATCTATATATGGTTAAATACCTCTGCCGCAGAGCCCACCATTATAAAATCATGCAAAAATTTGAATGTTATAAAAACTTATCCAACTAAATCTTAAGTATTTATTTTGTATACAATCAAAATATTATAACATCAATTTTATGGAATAAGATAGGTTCGCATTTTTCTGGTCAGAATTTATATTAAATGGTCATAATGTATTGGTCAGCGTAACAGAGGGCAGAATAAATAATTTATGGTCAGTATTTCTAACCTAACCTTTTATTCTGAGCGCATAATAATTTCATTCAGAACGTTCATATTTTTATTCTGACCAAAAATTGATTTAAATTCTGACCATTTAGTTGCCAATAATATTATTTACTCGCAGCCTATAATAATTATTCTTAATCAGATCAAACAGATGAAAAGCTAATCTCCGATAGTAACATTTAAATCTCGCCTTTTTTTCTCAAAAATTTACTTTCTTCCAAATTATTGGAATATAGAAAAGTGTGACATCATGGCATCCGACATTAATGAGGTATGGAAGGTCGCCGTAGCCGAGTAAGCGCTCTAGGGTTTACAAATTAATCACCTAACGAACAAGACATCGAATTCCCGTATGGGCAACGTCATAAGATTAGATGCACTTAATGTCTTACATGTATGATTTCATTACTTCCTACGCATCATATAGTATCATTTAAAAGGCACTCAAAGAGAGCTATTAGCCAGTAACCATAACCTAGCCTTATCATTCTGAGTTTGAATGTCTGACATACACCATTTTCTTGTTTAACACCTTCTATTATAATGTTCAAACAGCGAACATGACTTAATACAAATTATGCAAATTGGTCTATTGATTGAACTTTCAAAAACTTGTATAATATTAAAGTAATCTATATTCGCAGATATTTAGTTTAACTTTTTCACCTAAATAAACAAACACAACAAAATTTCATTAGCAATATTTCGTCTTAGTCCATTAAAATAACCTAATTTGATAAGATTTAATTCTTTCTTACACCTTTGTCTTCAACCGATTTATTTATTTTGCAAAATTATTTTAAATATCAATTTTTGTAAAGATGCTCAAAATTAATTTTTTTCTAATGTCGTTTTATTTTCTGAGATCGAACATGTATTCATAAAATATTTTTATGTAAATATTATACGTATTTTGTGAACGCGGTCGATTTGTTTTTATTTTATGGATTTCCCATCCACATTTACCTAGAATTTTAAAATACACGTGTCATAAAAATGTTGTTACTAAATACAAAGTCAAGTAATATTTCACGAATTGAATCATATCTATTATTAGTGCTTAATATGTACTGCTAATAACCGCTTATTATCAAAATGACAATTTTAAATAAAATTGACATTGTAAGTACAATTTCCAGCATTTTTGTTTTAAATATAATTGAATGCAGTCGAAAAACCTGTATGAATTTTAGTTTTTGTTAACATCACGTATAGATTTTTTTATTAAAAAAAAATATATCACTCTCAATTAACCTTTTCATCGCGTTAAACACAACCATAACACTATTCACAAATATTAATTTAAAGCACTCAACAGCCATGAAAGCGTTTCAAAAAAATAAAAACACAATGCCTACAAATAGACAGTTTCCTAATTTGAAAAGTATCTTTCGAACACAAGCACGGGCAGTACTGTGTGTGATTAATTATTTATTTATTTTACCGCGTTGTATATGCGAACACACGCGAAAACGGACCAGCTTGCTTTCCGCTCGGCGCGATGGCGGGAAGTCAACTGACAGCTGCATTGGCCGGGCGGGACAGATAAGCGGGTTTTGTCAGATTTTGTCTGTGTGGAGGAAACTGGGTTTATTATTATTAATTATTATTCGCGTTGTGGTGATTTACACCGCGTCTACTGCAGTCAGCGCGCGGTCAATATTAATTATTACCGGCTGATTACCGTCATTGTTTACCATTCGCATACGAAACCGACATAAATCGAAATTTGCGAATATACCGTTATCGGTTATTCTCTCCGATAAGTGATATTTCTGTCGAATAGTAATTTAAGTATTTTGACAACAAATTGTCAATTCTTCGCAGTTATTTCAATTACAAATAAGTAATTGATAAAAATCTGCAATATTTTCTTGCGAAAAAGATCTCAATAGATTTTTAAAAAGAAATGGTAAAATATTGGTTAAATATACTGATCGACGTAGGTTACTTGACGAAGAGAACGCTTCAGTCAAGATCTTCAGTTGGGAGAAGAATTTTTTGTTTTTCATTCTATCACTTTTTTATCATTTTTTAATATTCAACACTAAATTTTCCTTTCAAAGTCAATTTAATAAATAGAAATCTTTACATTTGGTATGTATATATTTCAAATATATTTAAAAAATTCATGTAAACCTACTTCGAAACATTTATAATACAAGATTTTTTCTGAGAATATTAACCTCTAATATTTAGTATTTCAATATATTTTGAATAACATCAGTATGTTACGACACAAAACTTCTTCTAGATTTCAATAAATTCACCATTAAGCGTTCTCTATCAAACCAGCCTTGAAAACTCCGCTTAACGATCAGAATGTTGAAAACTCAAGTTTGGATTAATTCAATACTCAAAGTTGATTTATCAATTCGAAATCTTTTTGACCAATGGTTTCTAGCTGTCTTTTCTCCTCAAGTTGACTTTTAGCGATACTTCAAACTATTATTCAACTTGCCGCGTTGCAACGCATTCAATGGATTGAATATAGCCGTTTCCATTGCAAAATTGTATGTCTACAAAATCAAAAGAATGCTAAAAAAGCAAATCGACTTTGAAAAATAATTAAAACTCGTAAATAATATTGAATATATATAACTATACTAATTACTGTTTTTATTTTTGTTTTAATTCGATAAAGTTGTTTAACTGTCTTTATCACTGGCATGCGGTGGAGCTATCTCTATCGCACAGCCTCACTTCTATAAGATCAAGTAGGATACAAGAGCATGCACCCGCATGCCCTTGTATCTCACTCGCACCCTTAACTTTACATGTGATTGAGTTAGAAAGAGAGAACCTCACGGCACGCAGCTGGTTTTTATGCTCTCTCGAAAAAAAATGATTTTGCAGATATACAATTTTGCAATGGAAACGACGATATCGTATAATTAAACTAGTTGTTGAGTGGTAAAAGCTTTACTCAAGCAATCAGAGGATTCTGCCGTATGGGTTCAAGTCCTCGCAGGGTGAGTAAACAGATAAGTTATTTTCAATTAAAATTTTAGTTCTTGGGCATGGGTGTTTTGTGCTGTCATTTCTCTTCTCGAGAGTGTCTTCAAAAATTTACCGTCGAGTTTATGTCATATATTTAAAATTTAATTTTCTTTGACTCATTGGCGATTTGTAATAATATATTTTTTGATATAATTTATATTATTAAAATAAATTTGATGACCCCGTAACTATTTCCAGACATTATTACCGAAACATCTGTCGATTTTATTGTGAAATTTAATCTATACATCGCATTATTAAATGCAACAAAATATTTTATTTATTGTGTAAACCGGTGGTTCCCAAATTCATTATGCCGATGGACCCCTTTTTAAAGCAAAAACCTGACCATGAACCCACAAATAAAATAACTCTATATAACTGCATAATATAAAAATTATAAATTTAATTTTGATGTTTTGAATGGTGATGTAAAAATGAAATATAAATAAAACATTTTGTTTTTTTTTTAAGTATTATCAGGTTCATAACTTCACATAATCTACATGCCACTTAATAGAAAGACGGAAAGCAATCAACAGCTTCTGTACGATGACATAATGCAGGATATAAAACTGATAATAATATCTGTTTTTTTTAAAAGAATTTGTGGTATCCTTGTTCAAACATTGGTTTTCGCTCTTTGTTTCTGCATAATACAGTAAATCTCTCCGGTATTAGTATGGATTCATCTGAGTTTTTCGTTCTCCAGGCAAAAGGGTTCAACACACAACAAATCGCTATCAATTTATTTGTTGATATTTGTTTCAACTTTCAAAATAATGAAAATGTTTCGCGAACTCCCCGACGCCCACGCAACCCCAAATTATTTTTAATTTTCCACAGACCCCGTCAGCTCACAAGAACCCCTGGGGGGTCCGTAAGAACTACTTTGGGAACCACTGGTGTAAACAATAATATTGATGTTAATGGATGAAGAAAAAAAGTGTATTCATTTCAAAATTTGTTGTTTTAAAATAAAAAAATCTATATGTTGCGTAAAAGAATCGATCAATAAATAAAGAAAGACTGGGCGATTTTAATTAAAAAACGCAGGATGACAAACAAGGTTTTATCTATAACGACAACTATGACATTGTCCGCCATCTTAGCTGTGGCAATAACATTTTAAATATTTCATTTCAATTTCACTGAATATATCTTTAATTTCAAAACCTATTTTAAAATATCAACAGCATTAATTTGTATATTAATAGTTTTTTAGTCAATGACAAACATTTCAAAATAAAGCATTTAATCGCAACAAATAGTATATATTATTATTTTATTCATATTGCCTAACAATACTAACTTATCGATATTTATTATAATATTAAAACTGTTACACTAGGACACTGGCTCTTAACGTTTTAAGAGCTCCTACCCATGTTTATGAAAGCCAAGTCAGTACGTTTTTATTGGGATGAAAAAACAGCAATCTTAAGCTTTATTTAGGTCATTGTAAAAAAACACATTCTAAATTGTTACTTTTGTGATTTCATTCGGGCAAACAGATACAAAATACCTGAATGCTTTTCGTAAAACAACAAAACATATTGGAAAACAACTTTGTTCGTTGTCAAACGAAATAAAAAGGTACGTATCTGTTATATGTTATTTTTTATTTAATATTCTCAATGCGCAATCACTTAACGGACATTGGCTTACTCACCCTAATATACATTTATGTAAATACGTAGACTTGACATGCGTCAAACGCAGTGTAATCATAAATCATTAGAAATGTGTACTAAGTATGAGATAACCTATCAAAGAATCGAAAAGATAGTATCGATTATAAAATGAGATCGATAGACACATCCTTCCTTTGAAGGGATTTCGATTAGATACTTTCGTTACCGGTCATCATAGACTAATCGATTAGCTAGGTGACCAACTGCCAAAATCATGAATTTGAATCCGCGTTTTCGTAAGGTTAATGATGAAAAAACCGGTGTTTCGTATTTACTAACACACGGCATCATTCCGAAGGTAATTAGTTATGATAATGGTCAGATGATGACATTGCCATGTACAAAAAAGTCTGTTTTGCATCAATTCTGATGAAAATCGAATTCTGAATTAATGCCTTTGGCCAATGAAGCCTCACATGTTTAAATTTCATAACATTCTAAATTTTTTCCATACAGTCACTTCCCAAACATCTTAAATCTGATTCTATGCTTACTTTGAAACTAATAATTACCGTCAACCAAACTCACCTAGAACAATTTTCGGATAAACTTCTCCAGAAACTTTTAGGCTGTAGTCAGCTGATATTAGATTTTTTTTTAAATGCCCTAAGGTACTCAACGTTGTACCCACTACCACCCGCTGCGGCTTCACGCTCTCACAGGGTGTATCCCGCAGCGTAACAACGTTGTGCGTATTTCAAATGTTTACCAAGAATGTCCGAGGTGAAATTCCTCAAGACTGGGCTGCATGCTAGTGTGCACGAGGTTACGTTTTAAATAAGCGTTAAAACAAAAACGAAAAACATGGGGGCTAATG
Organism: Himalopsyche phryganea; assembly: GCA_022494535.1. Lineage (NCBI taxonomy): Eukaryota > Metazoa > Arthropoda > Insecta > Trichoptera > Rhyacophilidae > Himalopsyche > Himalopsyche phryganea. The sequence goes on from JAGVSL010000139.1 coordinate 813,829, forward strand.
TCTTAAGGAAGTGCGTTCCAATCGCTTTTTATAAGACGCCGTGAACTCTTTAAATGCCTTGTAATTTGTCAGAGATGCAACCAAGTCGGCATGACCGACGGAGCCGACAGATCCGACTGATAGTCGTATCGTCTTGAGCAATTTTTCCCGTTCGTTGTCCATGTCTGAACATTCCCAAAGGATGTGATCAGCATCCTGGATCATATCGCCATATTTACACAGCGGACTATTTACAAACCGCTCAAGCTGGAAGAGCTTGGCAGCGAAGTGACCATGGCCAGGTATGAATTGGCTGGTCCAGAAATCAAGAGTCAAAGATTATCTCCATTCGCCACTTTATTTTCGGAAAAAATTTATTGGTATGCCTGCCCTTAGAAGAATTATCCCATCGAGTCTGCCAACGTATAATATACATATTTCGTTTATTTAGTGTTGGTATCGTTTTTAAAATAGAATATGGTGCTTTGATTATAATGGACTGATTTAGTGAATACTTTATGCCAATTCTTGCTAGATTTTTTCCATTTCAGGCAGTGAAATCTATTAATGGGTGTAATTACACTTTTTTATTTTCCGTGGAATTCGCCACCTCAAAGCGTCAGCGAGATAAAATGAAAAAAATCAGTTTTGAGATAAGTATGTCAATCGATTGCAGAAAGCTTAATCTACATAATAAAAATTTTATGACTCCATTTAAAAGTAAAATCTCAATTTTGCATTTATTGATATTACCTTATATCTTAAAAGCATCAGTGGCATAAGCAGAATAAGTTGATACAAATAAAAACGTACAATAACTATTTCTTTTATTCTCTACCCATAAACTACAAAAGTAACTAAATAAAACATAAATTATAAAATTATGAAGAAAAGCTTAATGTTCAATTAACCCGAAGTATGTTTGATTTATCTCACTGTTGCAGGTAGTGTCGGAGAATCTGAAGCTTTTCAGTCCCCCTCAATTAAGCCTTGTAAGTTCAAATAGCAATTCAATCATCTAATGCAGGGGCTCACAAAGTGTGTCCTGTGTGACTTTTTGATGTGTCTGTATTATTAATGTATTATTAGTAAATTTAAATCTGTATTATTTTTTATTCTTCATATCGAATACTAATAATTACATTTGAAATTAAATATCTTCAGGAAAAAATATATGGTCAGGCACTTTGATACTTGTGTATGCGGATGGGGAAATTAACAGACAAGCATATCGGATCTGTTTTCCGTATTCACACCACGAATCAGAGCTTAGATTGCAGGACTATAAACAAACAATTGCGTAAATCACACGGGGAAAAATTTTTATATAACTATTTATTTAAAAATATAAGTTTACACAATGAAATATTTTTTTGCCTCTTGTTTTTTAAAAACAGAAAATATTTACAAAAGGCAATTGCGAAACTTTGACGAAAAGTATGTGAATCCCTGATCTAATGCATCTCGTACGAACGTACTTTGACATATGAAATCTGTACAATATGATAATAATAGGTCAAATCAAAAGGCAATTACGGCCTTTGAAATCTGCAACTAGAAATTGTAAAAAGTCTTTATTTGTATGATTAAGCTCGTCTAAATTGTATGTTGACATTCAATTCACGATCATTAATGTGTATTGGCGACTTTATAGAAATTATTTCTCCGACTGTCAACGATTGTACAATATTGACTTTTACAATTCGCAATGCTCTCCAAACACTGGATACTGTCTTTTACCATAAGCAAATAATCTACAAGTTGTCGTGGTAACATTCTAAATTGTTTCAAGTATATGCTTTCTCTACTTTCTTCGAAAAAGATAGGTTGAGCAACTGTATAACCATTTTTTTTTTTTTTTTTTTTCGGAACCGGTCCTAATCATTATAAATATGTGGAAGTAGTACAAACAAATTGTGTTTTATTTTTTAAAATATAATGTCTTTCCACCAAGAATTGACAGTTAACACCTTAAAAGTAATGTATAACAATCATTTCTCGTAGAAAAACTTCTGTTGAGATGTCTCCATAAGAATGTCGGGACCGCGGTGCAGTGGTCAATGTCGTTGGCTTCAGAGACATCTGTAACCGAGGCCAACGACATTGACCACTGCACCATTGACCCGACAATGCTAGCGTGTAATAAAAATAAAAAGACTTTTAAATTAGTCCAGTTATTGGATGTCAGTGAAGGTTTGCATTAGTAGTATGTTTTTTCTTTGCCTGACTTAGCACATTATTTTACTTCACTTCATACTTAAGATATAGTTAGTTTCAAGCTTTTTTACACCTCGTGGAATCTCACTCACGTTCACGTGGAATATGTTGACATTTATGGAAATTGTGTAACTGTTCCTAAAATCGACTTATTGTAGAGATTAGAAGTATAAATTATTCATGTTTACGATTCCTCAGTCTATCATCAGGAACGTAAAGTTTGAAGTTTTCAAGAATTGCAGATTTCTCATTTTGCACGTTGCGTTGTGTTAACTGAAAAACTTTCTGAACAGATTTCTCCGCAGACGTTCAAATTAAGATAAATTGAAGCTATCGTTCTCGTCGATTTGTTGGTAAAATATTGTTGTCCCGTCACAAGTAAAAATTACCCCGGTTGAAGGTTTTTGTAGAACATTTGTCATCCCGCTCAGAAGTACGCGAGACTCCGTTCAGCCATTACTGTTGTTTCTTCACAAATTTTATCCCGGTCTATTGTTTTTTGTCATCCCGTTTTCGCTGCTAACTCATATACTGAGAACCTATCTACAGATTGTTCAGTCGTCTCGACAAGTTGGTCAGTGTCCATTTTTGCCTCGTATATCGCATCGTGAGTTATTGTAACATGCAACTAAAATGATCCCTTTGAAAAAAGTTAGGACTGTACTGAGAGACTGAAAATGATTTCCCGCATTCACCGTTTCGCAAAAACAAAGAATCTCTGTCCCACTGTACTTAGTCGCTTGGTAAATACGTGAAAAAAATTACCAACTACTGTTATAAACTATTATATAATATATTTCTTTTGCCAAGTGACACTTCGATTAAATCGACAGTTTCGTTTATTATTTCAAACACACCAACATCCACTTTCTTCTCGTTAAGTCACTCAATTATTGCGCGATGCGTTTCGAATAATAGTATCACGGAAACAATAAAATTAACTGTATACGATTTGCCAATAGATCGTGATACATTACACGCTTTTTGTGTACTGAAACTCTGTAGCGGTTTCGAGAGTCAGAAATCAATAATGGTCTAAGGTCTAAGTTACAAAAACAAAAGTGCATACGTTACACACTTTTTTCGGTTCTTTACAACGACATTACTATCTGAAAGAGACATTTTATATAAACGAAGTATGTCGAAAAATATGATGATTTTTAAGATGCTAACTTTGAAATAATAATTTTGTTTAGTATATTTTTACTTCAGAATGATACAAAGCTCTGTATCGTGTTGTATTTTTTTTTGAATTTAATATATACATTAATGCCAAAATCATAAATATTGTAAATTCTTTTGTTGCGGTCGTCAACTAAAAGTCGTGCGGTGTGTTGTTATAAAAGTGATAATTTACTTAACGCCCAAGGCAAACTCATTATGAATTTCGTGATTGTTTATTTTAATTGTCGGTTTAAATTATTTTTTTTAAATAATTTATGTAAATAGCAGTTGTTTTCAATTGTGTGCATTTATCATAACTATACCTGAACGCTTTTTTAACACAAGTCCATTTGACATTCGGTTGACATAAATCGTATGCAAAAATGGAGATATTTAAAACAAAATTCGAATCCCGAATGCAAACAAAAGCTAGCTTGCGTTTTGGAGTTTTTCTTTCGAATGTTTTCGCTCTTAATGTGGAGTATATGGAACCCTAATGGAGTTTATCTCAAAATAAGTTTTTCTACGAGTACCGCTCGTTACTCGGTCGTTCATTCTCTCATTTTCGTGAATGAGTAAAGAAAGATTAGTCTAAGATAGGCCTATTGGCTGGTTAATTGCTGTAGCTACGCCCCGTTTTCAGGACTGAATGGGTGGGAGATAATTTCAGACTTCAGACACATCCATGAATATACAAATCTATTGAAAAATGAACTGCTGTTAATGTCCCAGTTCGGACTTCAGAAATCAACTTCTCAGTCGATTTATAGATTTCTGTTCAAACGTGTGGATGTTTGTGATGTCGGACATTCCCTCCCATCCATTCGATCCTAAAACAGGTTGACAGCGATTAGCTTACCACTAGTCATACCTTAGCCCTGTCTTTATATCCCTATTCTCTTTGAAAAAAAGTGAGGTTAGGAAACTGAGTAACAAGCAGTTGCATGGTAAACAAATCCGTACTGAAATTCAAACCGATAAATACCACAACCGAAGACAACAACGTTGCCCACTCGACTATATGTCCGTTTATCTATAAATAACATTAATACACCTGAATTGTATTTTCAAAAATAAAACACAATTTGTTCGTACTACTTCCACATGTTTATAATGATCAGGACCGTCACTCATCACGAGCATTATCAACAGATGCTCGTGATCAATGGTGATCAACTTCTCGTGATGATAAAAACCGGTCCCGATCATTATAAACACGTGGAAGTAGTACAAACGAATTGTGTTTTATTTTTTAAAATATAATACCTCTCCACCAATAATTGACAGTTAACACCTTAAAAGTGACGCCTGAATTACTTGTCGTGGCAAGAAACACTCGTCGTGTTATAAAATAACCTCTAATATTCAACCATTAATCATATCTTTACTTGGCGTAATAATATTTTCTTTCATGCGTTAAATTGAAGGAAACCAATTCAGGAAATAAATAATGCACAACGCATTCTCAAACGCGACGCAATATCGTATTAATGAGTGCATTTCGATATTATGCATTAATAATTGCAATACATGTAGATACTTTAAAACTGCAAGGCCATCTCTATACAGTAAGTCATGATTACGCTAGCTGTTCGTTTTTCTTGACTTACGTCATTCGCACTTACGACGAAAAGAAAAATGGTACAAACTGCAGGATCGGCTTAAGCATTTTTTTATTTGGTGGAAATGTTTCAGGTTATACACTGAAGTCATTATTTATTTATTACTGTAAAACCCAGCCTTAAGGTCCTTGAGGAAAATCAATTAGTCTTATTTACGCTACAATCTCACATGTTTTTTGTACGAAATTCTAATTCCGCAACCCGGTCGTCAGTCGAGAACTGTAACCGTGTCCATGTTGTCATTGCTCACATTCCGTCGCATGTTCAGCGCTAGCCTAATTCAACGCTTGGGAAAGGGTGCATATTTCGTCAAAACGAGTCCAAAAGAAATTACTTAGTTGATAATGCTCGTGGTGAGTGAAAGAGGTCCTGATCATTGTAGAAATGTCCGAAGTAGCACAAAATTTAATTTTAATATACAATGCCTTTCCACCGAGAATTGAGTCAACACCTTAAAAATGATTAAACCACTCCATATTTGACAATTCATTTATTAAGGCACAACAAACTTAGTAATTGAAGATCAATCGCATTTTTCTTTTAGTCCGCTTAGTGGAAAAAATTTTCGAACTTTGTACATATATATCTGTTGCGCAAATAAATACAAGAATGACGTTGACACATATTTCCCATATTTCCCCGTTGCTAAATACATATACTTTAAAAAACCTTACTGGCTAAGCAATGACTATGATGAAAATTTTCTTGGAAATGCTTACTTCATAATATCGAACGGTGATTCAGGACAACTTTATATAGACTTTCGAATTAGCAAATAATTTCGAATATTGCACTTTCTGTGGTTTTCCAATGTTTTATGATGTGTAAATTATAATTGGTCAAATATTTACTTTTATACTGTTAGTTTTGAGAGGTGTTTAATTATTTTTTTTGGTTCAAGTTTCACATCGTAAAGTCCTCATTAGTATTTATTGATTTGTAAGAGGTTTTTGTAAGAACATTTTAATTGTAGAGTATTTTATTTGATTTATGTATAATTTGTTTGATAATCAGTGATTTCTTGTCCTGTTATGTTTGTATTTTTATCAGTTGATAATGCTCGTGATGAGCGAAATCGGACCTGATCATTAAAAACTTATAGAAGTAGTACAAATGTATTGTGTTTTATTTAAAAAAAAAATTACATTCATTTTAGAGTTTGTATGTTTAAATGATATTTTATAATTAAATGATAGGTGTGAATACAAGAACAATGTTGCGTTCGTAACCCGTTTTTTGCATAAATATGCTGGAGATTAAGACTTATGATACTCATAATCTCCAGGAATTCCTCAAATACTGCATTTTTGTAAATGAAAACATGCGACAATTTTCGATTTATTAATTAATATCTTAACATATGCTGAAAAAAAGGATTCCGTTGATAAGCCGCTTAAATATGACTTGTTCTGAAAGTACTTGAATTTTATGAGTATGGTCGACATACATTATTTGTATGCAAGATATTTTTTGATCCTAACATTAAACGAGGATTACAAAGCGACGTCTACCTGATACGAAAATGTAATTTATGTACATTTTTAATGCCATTTTGATGCGATTTTATGTTGTAAGTAATCTCGTGGTTCACCGGCAACACTTTCTGTCCGATGCAACTGTTCAAAATTGTTTATGGGAAAAATGGAATGTAATAATTTATTGTTTAAAATTTATTCATTCGCCAGAAAACAAACAGTCACAAAATTGCAAAAGAACAGTAACTAATTCTCGAAATTAGTTAATGAGAAAAATTCACATTAATATTATTCATTACATTTATATAATATAGTCAGCATAAAGAAATTGGAGATGATTTACCAAATTGATTGTTTGTTAACGTCCAAATCATCACAATGGTGTCTTCACCGTCATTGAGTTTTTGAATATATAATTTCGATTCTTACAGTTAATAATATTAAAAAAAATGTATTTAGTTGCACAGAAAATGTGTCATATAATTTATAGCTATTTCAACATCAAACCATCGTTGGTTTAGAGTTAGAAATACAGTTTTGTTCGTAATTTTTTCTCTGCATGAAACGCAAAAGGACACCTGCTAGACAATACCTATGAAATCACAATTGAAAAAAGAAAATATGTTATCTTTTGCGCTTGTTTACTAATCTTGAATTCGTGTATGGCAAAATATATTTTAGAGTTAAAACCCATATACCAATTCAAGCATAATTATTTTATTGAATTTTTAATCAATAAAACATAGTAGGTGAAAGAATAAATTTAAAATTATGTTTTTGACGTAAATGTAACTTAGAACCTCTTAAAAATCCAAATTGAAAGATTATACAAAATAAAAGTATAACAATAATTGAGTAACAAGTCACATATGATCTAATTTTAATTTCAAAATACTAAGATCCTTCACAATTTTTTCAGTCTAAAAACAATTTTTGTACAAGTGCCCTTTTGGGGCGACGATGTAATACTGACGATTAGAAGAAATAGACTCTTTATCATTGTACCTCTCAAACGCCTTTATTTAACATGATAACATCGGATCAATACTCTAGGAAAAACAAACAAATATAGTGTAAAATTAAATTAAAAATTGATAAGTTAGTTATTCCACTTGGTTTATCACTAACGTGACGCGTTTCGCCTCTTTATGAAGCATCTTCAGACTAACCGTATCGCAAGGTTATCTATTTCTAAGGTAAACGATGATTTTAATTCTTAAAAGGGTGGGGGTGGGTTTTATTACATTCTACTGGACGTGTGGAGGGGGTAAGGTATAAACACTGTTACACTATATACAAATCAATTACTGGCACCTGGATGTGAAAAACCCAAGGGGAATAAATTTAATAATGGCGAACCGCCTGTTCTGTTTAAAATTTTATTTACTAATCCTCCATTACTGTTAATGGTTTTATTGATTTCTGAAAATTCTTTTAAATTTAAAATTTCTTAAAGAGGTGAAACGCGTCACGTTAGTGATAAACCAAGTGGAATAACTAAGTTATCAATTTTTAATTTTATTTTATATTAAAAATGAACTTCCACAAAGTTACCGCCGAATCCACAGAAAAAAAATATAATATATATTGAATTGATATTTAAAACAAATCGTGTAATAATTCAGTGCAATTAAGTTACTCCCAGAAATATATCGGTTTACCATCGGTGTGTGGTGAATGTATTTCTATTTCTATCACACAACCTCATTTGTGTATAATCAAGTGAGATAAAAGAGTATGCTGGCGTTTGCTTTACATGTGATTGAGCGAGAAAGAGAAAAATCACTGCACGCACCTGCAGTGTTCATATAATTACTCCTGGAGTATTCTCATGTGCAAGGTCTCTATAAGTAACCAGACGATAGTTATGTTCTACGCATTCATTCGGTCATCAAATTCGTACAACGTGTTAAGCTCGAATAAAAAATTATTATGGTCCGCTCGAGTGTATTAAACGTCAGGATACTTTTAGAAACCGACCACGTGAGAGTAGACCTGCCTGCGGGGCATTTAATCGTTGCCTTGTGTTGCAAAAATGTAAACACTTGGATGCTGAATTAGATAGACGTTATGTTCTGCGAATGCGACGTGAACTTATTCTTGCAGTTAAGTCCGGACCGAATGCGTTTTCTGAGCATGCAATGTGTAAAAAATACCGCTGTAAGAAAGTTAATCGGAAAATAAAATTGCAAAATTAATAATAGCCCCCCTTAATATAACCTTGTCTTGGACACATAATAACACCGCGTAATAAAAAAACGCAAACTTTGATAGCTGTAATATGCAATCAACGTAAAATCTACAGGGTGAGTAAATTTACCCTACGGGTTGAAAAAGTGTGTATACTTAAACTTGTGAAATTTAATTTGTATATCATATATTATTCAAGCCACAAGGAGTATTCCACGAGGTGTTTAATTGCAGACAAATCATTTTATCTGAATTTTTAGATACAGTGTTTTTGATGTGGTAATAAACAGGATTTCTACATATTTTTTTGTAAATTCACCGTAGTTAGTTTAGTAAGAAATGTCGATTTCATGATAACTCGTTATCATGCGATAATCGTACTCGTGAGATCCTGAAAAATAAATACATGATATCGACTGTGGAAGGGAAACCGGCATATCGCCTTACACTAATCAGATGTTTTCATTCTCGTGTATTTTCCAATCATCATCAAGATCAGTGCAGCGATCATGCTGCGAAGGAACTAGAGGAGCCTGTACAATGCACTACGGATGGAGGTAATACAGTGAGAATCTGACTATGTTCACAGTTTAGCTGCTATTGCCAAAAAATTAGACGAAACAAAAACCTTTGCAATTGTTCATTCGTAGTCTCATACGTTATGCAGCAGGTGTCTGTTCTTTGTAGTAAGTAGTTACATATAAAATGAAATTAAATTTATCAATGTCGTATCGTACTTTTAACTTTTTGCTAAAACTATTAGTTCTACCATCTGTTATTTTACAGAAACATTCAAATTTGGTAGGAACTGGCTTGAAGTATGATTTCGAACGGTTTCACTCAAGTTTGTTACAGAAGAATAGACATCGTCTTGATTGTCAAAATGCAATTTACGTGAATCGCTTACATAATAGTCCACAAAATGTTGAAAGTGTACAGAAAACATAACTGAAGTGTAGCCAGGATTCACAATTACAAGAGGAAGTACTCACTGGGTTAATTCTTTATTTATTTGACCACTAGCAAAGCAACCTTAAGCTACAATAAATGCTTTAAAAAAATTCGCAATTTAGGAGTATTTTTATAAATTCTATAACTTATACTTAGACTATCAAATCCGTGTTCCGCTTTGAATGTAACATATATTTGAAAAGATTTTTTGAGTTTATTCAGTGATTCTTTAACATTATCATATAATTCACGATTCATCGAACAACAGTAATATGCATGTTAAGTGTTAATTAAATCTTCGCAATAAATTATATCGCACAGTCGTCATTATACATCTAGTGAATGGCACGAAATGCGATGTGTATTAGGGTAGATTTATTATAATCGTAATTTATCACTAAAAACACAGTTTGAATTGTTGATTGATTACAATAATTGATTACAATCATTGATTACGACTACACTTCATAATTATACTCTTTTCACATCTTTATTCCTGTGAATATTCAACATATTACATTAATTTACCCGCTATTTCATATTATTACAATAGTGATAATCTTAAAAAAGAATATCTAAGATAATAACAGATACACATTGTCTCATGGAGATTTCATGACTTCGGAGAAAATGTAATGGACCATTCGCCTGCAAAAATACCCACTGCACAGCATGTCTTGTAACTATATGGGGCTTTGCCACTAGTCATCCTGTAAGTGAATTTTCGTTCAATGATTGCGAAATAGTTTCAACAAAAACGCATCGAATGATATGATTGCTCGAGCTGAGTTATATAATTCGTTGCGTATATTTTCGTGTGGCGTGATTGTTTTTTCTTTGAAAATATTTTATAATTTGGCAGTACAACAAAACCCTTTTGTTTATTGGGCAGGTATGAAACATGCTTACTTAGTATGACAATATAAAATGGGACCTGGCAAAGTTATCAAATGGCTCCAATTGAGTATTATAATTATTGATAGTAGAAGATACTTTTCTTATTGTCGAATTGTTTTTATCTTTCAACTATGTCCGTTTTAATGTAGAGTATATGGGAATAAGGTTCCACTCATCGTCAGTATATTATCACGTGATAAAATGTAAATCTTAACAAAGCTATTTATATGAAATTGAGTGTTAATAATTACAACGTATATCAAACAATAATTGGACGAGGAATTCACAGATAATCACACAAAATACTATAATAAAAAATAATACGAATGCATAGTAGGGATAGAAGGATAGGAATAGGAGCAAACTTATGATTAGCTAATCGCTCTTGCTACGCTCTGTTTTTAGGGTCGGATGGGTGGAAGGGAATTTAAACACATCACAAATTACCATGCCTTCGAACAGAAATCCATAAATCGATTGAAAAATTAATTTATGAAACTGTCAGTACTGGTATCCGAAATCGTGTTATCCGTGGCCGTCGTGAAACCAACGACGTCGTCCACTGCATCACGGACCCGAAAATAGTGATCAATACCTGATGAAAACGATTTTAAATATTTATCGTCATTTTGTTATTTTGGCGTTATTCGAATTATTTATAATAGGTTCCACATTGGTATGTTTTAAATGTACATTTTCTATATATGAAAAATATTAGTATCTTCAAACATAGTAATGTATAATAAGGGTATTATTTTTACAACATTTCTACAAGGCTTGAAAAGGGCACGGTAACCTTATCGGTTCTACCTCTCACAAAGTAAGCGACCATAACGGATTAAGTAATTTCGAATTGCAGTCGTATAAGGCTGTATAATTTGGAGAGGATTACATGTGGTGAAAGCTCCATCAAAATATGCGCTGAAGAAAAAGAGACTTCAAACATTGTCGTAATAAAATAATAATGCTTAAAGCTCACCGGTTGGCATTATCGTAGCACTCTTTAATAATGCGATCCAGTGGTTTTCCACCTGCATTCAAATGAAGCCAGTGCATACATTTGAAAGTGATTAACTTACAAATAGTCCTTTCTATCTCCATCCTTTTATCAAACTATGCCAACCACTAGCTGTTTCTTATCTTAATTGAGATGCTCTATTAGTAGCAGACATGGCTGAAAAAATCTTGACAATATTAAATATAATGAAAAAATCTGTTAGCCTTATTTTATATAAATTTAATATAAATATATATATTAGAGGAATACACGGGCCCAGGCTTGGTTCGCGGGCTTTCACTCTTCGGAGGGGTAAAGATAATTCTTTTTTATTTAATTAATAATTTAATAATTTGATAATTTGGGATTTAATTTACAGAAAAATATTTCGGACTTTCGGGTCATGAGTCAGCCATAAGGTTATATTATTCATAACGTAAATAATTTAATTCTCATGCGTATATCGTCGGAAATATGAAAACAATAACATTATATTGTTCGAAAAGTATAAATGAATTTCTATATGGAAAATAATCGGGCATTTTTCGGCAGAGAACAATAAATCTGGGCTTAGGGTCGAATTTGGGTAAAAAGTGTTGTATTCTGACTCGGGCACGGGCCTATCCGAGCTACTGAGCGAAATCGGACTTTTTACGTAAAAAAAGCATCAAGTAACAATAAAATTGGCAAAGTTCAAACTTTCCCAAGGCATCCGCAATGTGTCCAAGTCATGTCCAATTTCGTTTCTTTAAATATTGTAACACTTCTAACCCGAATATAATTTAAGACTAACTAGTACAAACGAATACTCTTGGCCGCCACTTTCTTTTCTTAGCGTACACCTCGGTACAGTTCATACTTCGACAAGATTTTTTTTTAAATTAAACAAGTTGTTATTTATTATCTAGTCTGTTTCGGAAGTGCTTAGTCGTGTTGAATGAAATCGGATGTAGCCTTGATTTGAATCAAGCAGTGTAAAAAAATGACCTAGAACCTCGAGCAAATAATTCTTATTCTTAAAAAGAACAAACGAAAGTTACTTTTGTATAAAGTAACAGCTGCATCGAATCTCGGAACAGATACTCAATTAAAATGTTTTTTTTTACTTTTAACACTTTAAGTCCCGACCAAAATCAAGGAAATCATCCGTTTGCGCGTGTAATTTTTGAGTAAATAGCATTTTTTCGTAAAGTAGAAGTACAAAAACGTTTTTTTTTTTAATTCGATGAACTTGTTTGTATGACACCGAAAATCATGTCTCCTTAATGATACATTTAGTCTATATATCTGTAATAAACAGTGACTATAAGGAATATTAATAAAACAAGTAAAGTAATATAACGAGTAAATAGTTAAAGTCATCAAACAACAATTAACTTAAATATGCAAAATAGTCATTCTAAAAATAAATAAAATATAGCAATGATTTCATTAAATGCAATAACTATATAAAATACTTTTTATGATTGCTTGGAACACCTTGAATGATAAATATTATATTGAGATAATGGAAAAAGCAATATTTAATTTGTTACTACTAGTCACTGTAAATCAAATATTATTGATTTTTACCCTAGTTTTATACATTTTATAATCAGATGTTTAACACTTAACTACTTTGCGAGGATAGTCAGTAAAAGGGTATTTAGAAAGTACACCCGGTGACTGTCCCATAACACGGTCTTCAGAAGGGTAAATATACGCATCATATACTGAATGATAAAATGGATTTTTGGTCGATAAAATTAGTTAAATACTTGTTATAAAAATAATTGAACGACTTTTTTAGAATGATCTGAGTATCTGCTATGATGACCACCTTGATTATTTTCTGACACATGTCGTGTAACAGGGACTCAACACACAGCTAACTTATCGCGTCAAAAGACGGACCCGGGATTCAACGTGTTAAATATTATACAAAAGCGTTGTAGGAAACTTTGAAAGTGATTGAACGCTAAAATTTTAAATCATCTACTCCAAATATATTAGTTAGGTACCGAATTAAGAGAATATTTCCTTACTTTTTTTCTTTCAATGAAATATTCTCAAAAATATAACAGTTTTGTGTAGATTATATTCATTAAAATCGTAAGAGACATTTCGTGTTATGTGTATACTAACTCATTTTTTTATATAAATTATCCGCTGTATTGTTTGAGTTGAGGATCACAATAATTTGATTCAATTATCACTGGAAAAATTGTATATATTATTCTTTAGGTTGCTATGCCAACAAGCATCAACTCAGTGCTTTCCAAACTGTTTCATTCCACGACCCCGTCTCTCGAAAATTAAATTAATATATTAATCAAAAGCTTTATTTGACATTAAATATATTTACTTTTAAGGTGTTAACTGTGAATTCTTATTGGTCAGACATTATATTAAAAAAAAAACACAATTCATTTGTACTACTTCCACATATTTATAATGATCAATACCGGTTTCGCTCATCACGAGCATTATCAACTGATAAAAATAAAAACTTGTGTTTTTTTTTTAAAATTATATGTTATACATAATATTATTTATTATACATATACCTGCATTCTAAAATCGCCTCAAAGACAAATTTTTCATAAAATCATCAATAATTCGTTCTTATATAACAAATATATTCACGCGTAAAAGGGAAAAATGCATAAATAAATACTTGTAGCTCTACTGTTGCGACCCATCGAAGTTCTAGTTCCAACCAAGTGGCCGGAACCCATTGTTTGGGAAGCACTGATATATGCATATGTATTCAAAAGTTCTTTTTAAATACGAAAGCGCTGATGAATGAGTTTTATTTTCCAAAATTCAATGTCAAAAACCACTAATTGGAGACTATTTACATTGAAAAAAAACCGCACTAAAAAAACCTATCATAGTTCTTGCCTAACGGGTAAGTAAAATAATCATCTTTTCCAATTCCGGTTTTCTGTGACAGCTTTATTGTGTTGGGCACGTGTCTCGTTCATTTTTTTCTCGACCGACACACTTATATATAATAATGTTTTTTTATATATCCGCAGCCTAAATAATTTGATTCATAAACCGCCGAGTCATCTTATGTCCGAGTGACTCACAGATTTTTTTTACGTTCCTTTCTTTTCTACACGAGTATAAAAAACAACAATAGTGTATTTCTAATGTATAGTGCAATAGTTGCATTGACCGCTATACTTTTGTAGACCTTTCTATTCTCCAAAGATTAATTCTGAAACTCTTCGTGTAGAATTGAAGGCATGCGAGGATGAAGGTGCTACGTAGCTATTTTCCATATAGACATCTTAAAGTTTGTCAATGGTCTGTCATTGCGGTAATATATGAAGAGGCTAAGCTAATTTATTTTTTGTTTAAAAATGAATGAAGGCGTCATTTTTACAAAAAGACTCATTTAAAGTTTTTAGCGAAGTAGTTCTTAGTGTGTTTAATTATATGATTCTTAAGCCACGGTTACACTAGGGCACAAGACGGGGACGGGGCATCTACATCAATTCTGAGCAACCGTTAAAAATAATTCGATATTACAGATAAAATTAAAACATCGATATTGTGATTCAAAAATGTTCTATTCGATCGATGCGCCATCTGAGTGTTTATTTGAACTAACAAATGGGTGAAATTTGACAGCAAAGTGAAAAGTGACATTAAATTAATTTATAAATATTAATATGTATTAATTAACGTACGTTTATTATTAGAAATCAAACTACATAGCATAAAGTAATGATTCATTATTATATCTAAATAGTCGCATATCTACAAAAATGAGATTTTACAGGATAACATTTCAAAGATTCATAACGCAATTGTGAAGTAACGACTATATGTATCTTCTTCAAAACTGGGATAGGGCTACTATTTTGAATATAATTTTCTCTGTTGTTTGATAGAATTGAGTGTGTAGACTATGGAAATGCAAAAGACATATAATAACATATTTTACACTTACGTGATTATGCGTAGAGAATGTCAATACATCCTCTCTATCCTTTTTACATGTTTTGCACCGTAGTCTTTGAAATGTATAACCTCTCCTGCTCTCAAAAAGAATCGGATCCATCAAGTATCCTTAACCAAAATACACCGAACACATTAACTTTTATTGCATACTTTTCTCCGGTGTGTATTTTTTATCGCAGAACAACCTCAAAAGGTCACCAAGGGATTTAACATGCTTTAAATTGATTTTTACTATCAAGAAAATTACCCCACCATGTAAATCGAGGCGTTAAAAACGTATTACTTTTGATTCGCAACGGTTGTTTGGCGTTACATTATCCTCTCGTTTGCCATCGCCATTTTCACTTTAAATTTTTGCATGATCGATTTCTTTCTTGAATTATTTCGGCACCTTTAAATGGGCGCTTCAGAATAACAATGGACCAACTCCACTTTAGTTAGAAAAATATGAGTATCACCATCTAGCTCTCCGTATTGAAGGTTTTCCTTAATTAGTCAAACTGTCCATTGAAAATATATCTGTTTTTTCCCGAAAGATATATTTCGACATCAGTTCATCCGTGCACTTGAATGTCTGAAGATACCACAAAGTCAAACCCGTCTTGTTAGTCACAAAACTTATGGAGGTGTACAAAATTGAAACTATTCAAATTTGATATTGAAGTTCTATCATTCACCCTCAGTCGATATCTTACACCACTGAATGAATTATTCATAAATCATTAATTTATAATCCAATTATGTCGAAATATTATTTCATGGAGCTGGTTCATCGTTATTTTGAAACATCGAAATACGAGTATCGACATGTGTCAAATGTAAAATATACTTTTTATTCATCAAATCATTGATAATATATTTTGAAATCCCATTTATTTATTTAGTCACATATGGGTAACAATGTCCAACAAAATGCCAAGTAAGTTTGTTGTGGGGAAAAGAATATATAACAATTTTAAATACATGTATTATAACAATTAAATTATTTATTATAATAATAACAGATAAAAAACAATACATATTTTATGAACGAGAAAAAAACAGAATAAATTGAGAACTATGTATTTAAAAAGGCATGATTTAATTATAGAACGAAATTAAGATTAAGGAACACAAAACAATATGTGGGTCACTAAAAATTGTCCATATCTATCTGGGGTAGAATTGAGAAGTTATGCTCTCGCGATAGGCGTCTAGTGTGTTCAACGGGAAGAATAAGAGGAGATAGAAAAGACGATATGAGATTTCCCTCGAAGATAGACGACAGTAATAAAAAAAAATTCACGACACTCTTGAGCTTATTTTTGACTATTTTAGTTCCGACTTCTGTCGGCGGCCAAGTTATAATGGTAGATCAATAAGAGTCCGATTCTTCTAACTGAGTGATTGAATTACGACAAGTTTTCATAAAACAAATTCTTCGAAATGCCCATATGTGGAGCATATTTATTTCTAACGGAGCATCAGGATCAGGCATGATTATAAAATAGCTTTTCAAGCTGTATTGGTTTTCTTGTCTAGTTTAATAATACGATACTATAAAATACATAATTTTAGTCAGAGAGCACTTTTAATCAAATTGACTTGCTCCTTCAGACGATGACGCTTAGAGAAAAACACGTGTCTTTGGTACTAACAAATTAATATCAATTTTTTAATTCATCGATTAATAATTATCCAAAACCAATTTCAATAGTATAAAAATGTTTCAGCATTCATATATTTAACTATAATTGGGCATATTCGTTTTTTAAGTATTCATTATTTTACGCGTATCGGTCAGTGGTGCAATTTTAAATAAAACGATACACAGGGTCGTAAATATAAAAGGGATCGTAAAATGGTTTTCATTGGTTGTAGAAGGCAAGTGGCTTATTTTTTTATATGCATATTCGATTTAAGTTTCCATCTCATAGGAAACGGAAGGGTAGTTAAAATGAATTACAAGGTGACTGGCTTTCACTGACTTTAAAAAATGAAATTAATCTCGCGTAAAATTTAAAATATGTATCACCATTGACACATTATTCCCGGATAAAAATACTTGTTGTCTCCGGTAGAAAATACGCTGTCGACGCCATATCTGAAAAATGATGAATTAAAACGTCCCACGAATGTATTCATAAATTTCCACTACGGCAATGTTTCGTTTATTTATTTGATGTACTTCAAAGAAGAGCAACACCAGCCGATGTGAGATCATTAATGAAAATAAATAACAATTGAAATGTACATAATTATTACTTAATTAATAAAATCCAGCTCGTGTCAATCAATGGTGAAAACGTCTCAATTGAGTTAACTATCAGACCGTTGCATATGGTTCATTCATCTAATTCATAGATGTCTCTATCACATTAGCTTTAAAACAAAATAACGAAATTAAGCCGTTTGGAAACACGCTGCATAATCAACGCTTCGTATCCCCATACAGATGCTTTTAAGCTTCAAAATTGACCGCTAATGTCGCTAGTGTGATATAATAAGAATAAAAATTGATCATGCTTTTAATTTGAAGACGTGGAAATACATTGTTATCAGTTAACTAAATCTTTTATAATTAGTCTTGATAAATATTTTGTGTACTTTACACTTCATAATTTAACCTCGATTGTTATATCTATAATATTAGAGGCTTGCACTGGTCGAAAATTTATATAAGCACCAGGCATGGCCCTGGCCCGAGGTTTATACTAAAATTCGTTACTCGAACATAGCGTAAATTTAATATTTTATTAGCCTGAACGAAATCTGACAATTTATTTACAACATCAAAAATCCATAACATTTCGACCGTTAAACACAATCAGAAAATAAATTATCAATATTGTTCCGTCGTGTTTTACTGTTCTTGAAAAAAGCACGCCCTAAGACCAAATAATATCGATCGTCATTATATATTGTCCGTTTAAAGAGGGCGCCAGTTTCACCGGAATAATGTTGTACTACTTTATCTGTCATGTCCGCCACGCGATCTGCAGCGTTTTTGACTGGAATTGTCAATTCTTTATGAATCTCACCCGCACATTCTCACGAATTGTTTTCGAATCACTTGACAATATTTATGTGTACAGTATTACTTGAAAAACAACTTTCATGACACTTTTCAGTTTACGTTTGAAAGCTACAAGCTCTAGATTGATTATTTTAGTATCGACTTCTGCCGTCGGCCACAGTTGTTAAGGTAGATCAATACTCGCGCAAACCCTGTCGACAGGCTGGGCCGGTAAGTGGCTGTCGGGTCCAACGAGGGTCACTGCAAACCTCCGTATTAACCGGCATAATAATAAAATATTATGCAGCTATATAAAAACTCCTGGCCAAAAGTAACACGGTGCTGCGATAATAAGCAAACCTCATATACCTCCGAAAGTTTACGTGCAATCTTAATAACCACTTTTGTCTGCATTTTTAACAACCCTTTTGATATATCATTTTATGTTTTTGTCATAAAAAGAAGAATGTTTGACCCATTAACATAAATATTAAATTTATAATGCTCTGTAATAATAACCGTTTTTAATATTGCAATCGACTGAAATGTTATGACATTCAAAACTATAATAAATTGCAATCAAAAAATATCTTTTATTTTACCATGGTATGTGGCAATTATGTGGAACTTCCAGGGTTCCATATTACACTTGTATCACTTTGCTTTCTCTCATGTCATAGCATCAGTCATCGGATTCCATTACCTGTGATCTTCCAGAATGACGGAATCCGAGGTACATGGTTGATGACACTTCTTGCGGTCTAGTGATGCTTCTCAAATACGAGAAAAACAAGTGTCATACGTAAGTCAAATACGTAGGTTCAAATAAATAAATTTTAGAACGAAAATGAAAAAAAAATATCCACCTTATCGAAAAACAGAGTCTAAAGCAGGGGCAACTAACCGAACTATTGTAGTGGCGAGCGCATTCGAGATTAAAAAAAGTAGTGGCAGACGCAATCTGCATTTAAAAAAAAACAGCCAAATTGAAGTATATTATTATGTATGTTAAATTTATTATATAATTACTAAATTGTTTTAAATCATTACGTTTTGTTAATATTCTTTATTTCTTATCTTCCTGCACACTAAAATGCTTGCAAGTAAGTCTTGAGGAATTTCTGCTCAGAAATTCCTGTCAAAAATTTAAAACACGCATGACGCTGTTACGCTGTGGAATGCACCGTGTTAGTAAAACGTGAAAACGACGCGGGTGGTGGTAGGTACAACGTTAGGTACCATAGAGCATTTAAACAACATCACATTATACTCTTAAAGGCATTAACAAAAAATAGTTTTTGTATTATGTTTTTTCTTTAATACTTTGTAATGGGGGCATGAAAATACAATTGGAAAACCCTGGTGTTCAGTATTGCATTTTTTGTGGCTTTATTGTCATGTAAGGCTATGGTGTAAGAAGTATGTAAGAAGTATCGGTGAGCTGGATAACAAATGTCAGCCGTCATTTTTACACTTGTTGACGTCATTCTGTGCTCATTGAATTATAATATACTATGTTTACAACAGTGTTTTGTTGAGAAAAAAAGTTTGGTTCGTCAAAGTGACGTCACATATTTTACAAAAACAACAATCCAGCTTACGTATAGTTCTTACCCCATGATGTAAGGCTAAATCATTGACTTCGTATACTTAACAGATGGCAGTGTGCCAAAAATATTTTTTCATATATAAATATCTTAAATGTAAATGGAAAAGCGGATAAATAAAAAAAAGCGTATTCGTGCTTACGCTATTTTCTCAATCAATTTACGACTTTCCAATTCATGATTTCGGTTGCTATAAAATGAATACATCTATATTAGTCATTTTACTAAAAATAATCTTTGCCCAAAACATTTCTTATATGTATTTGTCTCATGCGTATAATATCATTATATGTATAGGTCGCCAATCCGCAATTTTACTCGAAAGTTCCGGGAATGAAATCGTTAAATCCCGGAATTACAAATCTACTGAAAAAATACCACCATAACTATGAATTTCGAGCCTTGTATATTTACTCATTTATACAATTCATTGTCACACCTTGATTAATCAAAAGACTTATTGCTAAATTTCTGTATTTAAAATCGTATTATGATTGATATATTCGAGGAGAGAAAATATTTTTAAAAAGGACGAAATATAGATTCGTGTGCTTAGTTCTCTCACATGAAAAGAGATACTTAAAAAATATATTTAAAATTACGAGGACGAAAAACCCGAAACTATTAGCCTAATTTTGGGTTCATCTGCTCTAGTTTATGTTGTTTATTTAATGTCAAAATATGTCGCTAGTCCTACTATTATGTTTGAACTATCAATTATCATATATCAATTCGAATAAACCAATCCTGGAATCGTGGAATTTAATTTATAAATTCCGGCATTAAAAAATGGACTTGGTTTGCAATCCCTGCTTCTTACATACTATGTATCATTGTTTACTATATTTTTTTGTATATTGCTAATCGACGACACATCATGTTGTAGATTAGGTTTGAGCAAACTTTCGAACGCGGGCCACATTGGTTCTGAAACGTGTTTTTGTGCGACCCACTATGCAGTCAATAAATTGTTTTTTATTAGAGAATCGGTCATGTTTTTATGTTGAGATTTTTTTTAACAAGTTCAGACCATTATGAAAATGTTTTTACATGCGGTACAAAACAAATTGTGTTTTATTTTTAAATTAAATAATGTATATCTAAAAATACTGTTTTACTTGAGGCTAACAGTCCATTTGGAATTTTTAATATGGTCCTTCGGTTAAAAAGTTTGCGCGGAACTGTTGTAGATTGTAATATTTTTCTAAACATTTATTATCTCCTGTTGCTTTCTGAGCGCCCGATACATCGCTTACTTCAGCGCTCATGTAATGTGTCTCCGTATTTCAATTCAACTTTACCTATAGCTCCCAAACTGTGTTTGATTAATTCTAAATTAAATTATTTAATTGCAGGATTAACCTTTTAGGCCGCTGACAAATCGGAGCGCGTTTTACGCGCTATACATAACGTCTAAATTGGAACTCTATGTATTATATAGTATTTTACTAGCTGGTAGAGTATAATCTTACTTGCAATATCGCACATCTTACTTATACATCTTATATACTCACTGTCCAATGTTAACCTTACCCTTCCCGCTTTTATATAGCAAGAGAATATATCGCTATTTCACGGCCGCTCTTTTGTCACAATAACTATCTACCTTTATGTTTTATTGGGTCCTAAAACTGGGGCGTAGCGAAAGCGATTAGTTAACCACTATGGTCATAACTATATCCGTCTATCTCTACTCTCTTTAAAAAAGAGAGTCTAAGCAACTGAGTAACAAGAACAGTTCCGTTGAAATGTTTCAATAAGATGGCCATATACTCCACATTGGGAAATGGTTTAAATAAATATTTAGAAAAATAGAAAATCTTTGTACTTATTCCACAATTTGAAAAGTATGTAAGTAACCTTTGTAAGTAAGTAATGCACACTCAAGTCACTGAAAACTATTTATATTGATTTTTTAGTGAAAGAATATCAAATGATGTTTATTTTTAACATTAACTTCTTTTATTTCCCTGACAAGCTAGGAAGCAGCTGCAAAATATAGAACTTAAATATACCACTTTTAGATTGTCCAAACTCATAAGACACATCTGTTTGAATAAATTCATCGGTTTGACAACGGTTATACATTTTGGTAACACTTTCATTTATTAAACCAATAACGTCGCTCTCCTTAATGAACATTGTTTCAACAGCCATAATGCATGCTATTTTTTTCATTTATCTTTGTCAATCTCGAGTTTCGAGTTACGTGCAACAAAGATTCAACAAGACAGTAGACTATTGAACACCAAATACATATTATGAACTCGTTCTTGTTGGGCATAACCTGTTAACTGCAAAATGTTGAATTTACAGGAGAGCGATTTTAAACTCGGGTGATCTAAAAGTTCGTTCATATATATCATCATAAATATAACCGTTGAGTTTTGAGCATTTTCAAATGAAATACAGATTTTAGGCTATTACCGAATACAATATGATACTCTAGTGACACATTTTTTAAGAATGACCTGTTAATTGCAAATTGTTAAATTTACAGGATGGCGATTTAAAACTTTGAATTCTCCCATGTTCGTTTATATATCATTATTATATAACCATTGCATTGTGAACGTTTTCAAATGAAATACAGATGTCAGGCTATTGCCAAATGAATGATAATACTCTAGTGACCAAATTTTTACTCTTATCATAAAATGATCAAAAAGCAGTAAGGTTATGCCCAACACCACCGGTAGTGATTCCCGCCTGGACTTGCAATCACTTATTACTTACCGACATTACCTAAACATTTTACATCTATTTGAGACGTTACTTTTGTATTGATGCAACTTATTACACTTAAACAGGTACCTAACATTACACATAAAATTTTGACAATCGCTGAATTGCTCATAAAGTGTACTTGCAGTAATAATGTGAAGTTACAACCTCTAACAATTTCTGTCTGCCTGATACTCACCGCACTGTCTCCATGACGCAATTTCAATCCGACATCAAAAAATCAATCTTCTTCATCAACCCAAAATAATTGAATGCTTATTTATTTCCCAAAAAGTCAATGTACCTACTTATGTAAGAATGGATTAACTAATATCTGAGTTAAATACTACGTTTTGTTCAGTACTTTATAAACCATTTATTTATTGCATACTCATAGGATCCACGGTTAACGCCCACCCCCCATCTTCCGTACAAGATGTATTAAAAAATAATTAATAACACTAACACACTCTCTTTCTCTCTCTGACTGCGCATATTTTTATGTGTGCAGATAGGTGAATCAAAAACATTACTTAAAAAATAAAAATTAGTACGTCTGAAAATACGTATATTATTTAATATAACAAATATGTTCGGTATTAATTAGATAGGCTTTATTATAAAGCTCGATGAAGGCTTCTAGGCTAATAGCATAATAGTGTACTCATAGTTGCACCAGTTAGAATGCAACGTTTATAATAAGCATCCAAATTGCAATATCTACTACGAATTCGTAAATAATATTTGAAACCAATAAATTCATTTTCGAAAGACAATTAATTTTACAACGATCGATAGTTTGAAAAATCATTGTACAATTTTCAATAGGTAGGGTCGTTTCGCCAGTGCTCAACCAGTTAAGCGACAGGTGTACTTTTAAAAGGGATTTTGAGTCAATGAATAATAAAAACATATTTTATTTTTTTCGCTATTATTCCATTAAACAGGGATTAAGCAATGTAACCAACTTAAAATAAAATAATTAATATTGTGCCAAACATAAAATAATAGAATTTTACAAAAAAATTGCCAATTGTCCCAGTGGTCGACCGCCAAAATCCAATGGTCGGCCTTTCGTTTCCCAGTGTTCGGCCTTCAATATGAAACTTCATGAATATCGCGAAATAATCTACTGATGATAGACAGAACAATAAAAATACATAATGATACAAAGCATGACAATATAAAGTATATTTTGTTTGGCGATCCCCATGCAACATGAATTTGTCGAAACTTGCGAATTAAAAATCTGTTTTTTTTAAATATATCCACTATTATTTAAGTTTTAAGCTCAAAAGGCCGACTACTGACGACGGCTGATTTTATTAACAAGCACCTACGTAACCATCTCTTTTTTGCATACTTATCATGAGTTATGTGCTCATTCACTTTGATTTTAATGCTCCTTATTTTTTTTTAAATACGTCATGTTAAATAACAAATACCGCATGCTGAAATTTCAATATTAAATTTTAAAATATCATCATACAAAAATATACACCTTTATGCAGTATTTTGGTACAAAATTACATCAAAAAATTCCGCATACCTATTGTACAAGCAATTGACTAAATTCATGTACGCACTAAATATAGAAAAAAATTTCATAAGAATCAACTTATAAAAAATTTTCTGTTACAAATTCATAACTGAATTAAATGTTACGTTTTCAATGTAGACTCTACACTATACAATGTTTTTATACTGTATTATTATTCAGTTTTTAATTATTCTTTGAAGTCTTTAAGTGGTTACATAAATCACTTACCATTTCTGCTACTCAATCATTGTTATCTATCCAGTTTATTAACAGTGATATTGTACACGTTATAGACACTACCGTTAGAAAGCCCGCGCTCATTTCTGCCCGCCTGATACCAGGATGGTCTCGGCCGCCGATATATTGATTGAAAGTGAAAACAATTCACCAGCCACGCTGACGTATGATGCCCTGGTAGTTTTGGACGGTTCACGTGACGACATCTGACGCATGACGTCCATGAGTCCGTGGGTCGTGAAATGAAATTAAATTAATAATCAATCCTTTTGTTTTCTGTTTTGTTTATCCATTCCATTATATTTAAGATTCCTCTAACATTAAGTTTGTATTTTGAAACCTTACGAGGTATATAAATACTTGTATAACCGTACCCGTCATAGGTGACGGTACTGAAATTGAAATACTGAATGTCTAAAGTACCTAGTACGTCGGAACTGTGTCAAATTGAGAATATTTCATACCTACATGTGATATGTGATAATAATAGTGCTCGGCCAGAGTCGACACGCGACGGCAGGGCGGACGCGGCGCTTAAAACTAAAATGCATAGTATACTTTTGCAATGTCCGTAGTTAGTGCTCAGGGACTTGCATTTCAGTTTCAAACATTGATTTTTTTCTCATGTCCGCTCCCAATGTGGAGCATATGGTATCCTAATGGAAGTATCTTAACAGAATTTTTCTACGAGAACTGCTTGTTACTCAGTTGCTCAACCTCTCTTCTTTCGAAGAGAGTAGGGATAGAAGGATAGGGCTAGGACAGGACTAGTGGTTAGCTAATCGCTCTCGTTACGCCCCGTGAGGATGGGATGGGCGGGAGGGAGGACTCAGAAATTCATAAATCGATTGAAAAGTCAATCAATGAAACCCGTCCGCACCGGGAATTGAACCCGAAACATCCGTAACCGTAGCCACGGACGCAGTTGGTAGCGTAGTTGGTAGCGCAATATTTTTTTATAACGATTTAAGTGGATGCATCAATTTATAAATTATACAGAGACTCCGCTTCATCGAGGACAACCGTCTTTTTGCATCAAATCTCAAACCATGGATCTAACAGTAATTTGCAACGCTTAATTGGGTCAGAAACTTCATAAAATATGTAAAATTTTTAAAATTGCTTTTTTAAACCATGTCTGCTTCCAATGTGGAGCATATTTCAACAGAAAAGAGAGATTGAATATGGCAGGATAAAGCTAGGACAGGACCAGTGGTTCAGTAATCGTTCTCACTATGCACTTTCTTTGGGTTTGGATTGGTGGGAGGTAATGTAGAAAACACAGACATTCTAGATAGCCCAATTTATGAAACAGTCCATAATGGGAGCCTAGGACGTTCACTTCTCTAATACAGTCCCTCGTGTATATTGAAACTCACTTTCTGGTTTTCATAAAGAATCATTGTTTGAAATAAATAAGATAATTTTTGAAAGAAAGTATATTTAATAAAAATAAATATATGATTAGGCACATAAAACCGATTCTAAATTTTACTATCAGAACTTAAATAATGAAACCATAAAACCTACTCATTCCTACAATGAGATTATTTATGTACATGTTACTTTTTATTGATTGAAATATCGGAAGGAAATTTGAAATAAACTTTGAAATTTTTTAAAAATCACAGGTGAAATTTTTACAAAAAAACTCTTATCTCTAAAGCAGGCATTGATGTCTTATTCATCTTCTTTTATTCTGTTTACAAATGAGTTCAATAAAAAAAGCAACATTTTAGCATTAAATAAAAAAAATTACAATTATACGTTGGTGTATCACAAAATGGCATCCGACTTTAAAACAAGTCAAAATGACCATTTCTTAATAGTGAAAAAAAAGGATGAATATGTCATATTCTTAAAATAAATAACCCTAGTACAGTAATACCACCAAAAAAACGACAAAGTAAAGCAATGTTTTTTTTTTGTCAAAAATATTAAGCTCTAGGATAGGGTTGCAATATTTCCCCGAGATCTCATCAGAGCATTTTGATGGAAGAAATTTTTTCATCTTTTAATTTAGTCAACTGCCATCGTATTGTGACAACTTTCTCTAAGTTGGGGTTTGTTTTGTTGAATCTGTTTATTAATTATTATTTAGCCAATAAATTTAATTTAAGATATTTTAAGAGATCGACTGAGGGTGCTTGATGGAATTTCAATATCAAATTTGAATAAAATTTGAATAAATATCAAGAAATTTTGGAAATCAATAGAGCCCTGTTAAATTCTGAACGAACAGCTGAATCTTCCAAACTCCCTGTTGCTGTATCCTATACGTGAATGATTTCGTTATGATATATATATATATATTTATTGATATTCCCATATTAATAAATAAATCTCATGGTCACTTAACAGAACCAGTAACATCCCGTCGAAACCCACAATGCTATTATAATTGTAAAATCACTGGTAATTCTATTAGTTGGAAAGCGGCAATTAGCCACTCTGTTAATGCGTTTGTTTTAAAATTAATATTGATGATTCCACGGGCTGTGTTACTAGATGTGACAGGTGTTTCGCTTCTTTAAGAAACATCTACATACTAACTATATCGCAAGGTCGCAGACTATATAATAACACCAAGTTTACCGTCTAAATTGACATATCGTCGTTGTTCTGGAAGAAGACACTAACTGGAAAACACCAGTTTTTAGTAATTGGACTTCGAAGTTTGCCAAATGCTTGAAATGGCATACGTTTTTCCTTTTGTTTGTTTACATAAAACTGTTTTTAAGTAAAAGTATAATTTTACCCACATAGAATTCTATGTGGGTAAAACCACACGTACATTAGATATAAGGGTATCAGAACATTTAGCTGCCTTTAGATTAAAAAAAGAAACTTCGACATTCGCAAATCACTTGCTAATGGAGAACCATACGTTTAATGCGGATGATGGGGTTAAACTGTTGCATAAAAACATGGGGGATCATAAATTATTTTATCAAGAAATTTGGAAATCAATAGAGCCCAGTTAAATTCCTTGCCAATTCTGAATGAGCAGCTGAACCTTCCTAATTCTCCATTACTATATCCTATACGTTGAAACACCTAACAGATGTCACTAAACGTGGAATGATTGTATATATTTACCCTTTCGTCGAATTGCATCCCGCCAAAACCCACAATACTATTATAATTGTAAAATCACTGGTAATTCTAAAAGAAGTTGGAAAGCGGCAATTCGCCACTCTGTTAATGTGGTGTTTACAAAATAAGGATTAAGGCGATTCTCGAAATTTTAACTCAGGTATCAGTGTGGCTCTCAGACGTATAATATCTTAACTCGTAAATAATATTTGTCGTATTTGTATCTTCTATATAAACGTTAGACACTGTTTACTGTCTGTCAGTTCGAGTCCATTCGTGTGCTCGAATGCCTGAAGATGCCGAAAGGCAAAACCCGGGTCTTTAGTGACAAAATACATGGAAGTGTACAAAATCTCAATAATCCAAATTTGATATTGAAATCCATCAAGCACCCTCAGTCGATGTCTTAAATTATAAAAGTATAATTTATAAAAATAAGTTTGTTCTGTCATACGGTAGAGTTTAAAATAAGGAACGTTTTGGTATAACTAACCAACTATGTCATTTTTTGATTTAGTATTTTCTTCCAGAACAACGCCGGTATATGACTTATTAAAGAACACTTTTAATAAGTTTCCCGTCATAATGGCTTAGGACAGGGTTCGGCAATCTCTTGGACCGAAAGAGCCAAACGTGAGCAGCAAAATGGCTCAGAATTCTTTGGGGAGTCAAAAAAATATTTTAATAATGAGTTATTCAATTTAATTAATTGCATTTAATTATGTATTTTTAATGTATTACGTGAAGAAAATTTAGTGAATAAAAGTCATTTAAATATTTGCAAGCTTTATTTTTTTATTGTTGAAATTATAAATGTATTGTTGTTTATATGTATTGAACTTGATTCTTCACCTTGACCTTGCGTCTTAGGAACATACCAACTTACGTGTTTCCAATACTGTGGAAAGACGCTTCAAAAGTTGACAAAACTATTTTAGATATTCTTTTTTTTTTTTTAATGCGATGAACTTGTTTGTATCATACCGGAGATCATGTCTCCTCAATGATATGTTAAGTCCACAATAAATATTTATAATATAAGTAACAATAAGAAATAATAATAATGTAACTTTTTGAGGAATATGATGAGTACACAATATTCTGTCACTTTTCAACTTTGATAGAAGTCAATATATACAAAAAATCATGAACAGATTATATATCATTATACTGAGAGAAGGCATTGAGCCATAAAAGCACTTCTGAGATAATCGCATTTAAAGCACTATTTTTTTCACAGTAAGTACTGTCTCTCTCAAGTACAATTGTTAGTTCTTTAAAAAGTTTTTTTGTACGTTATAAAGAACTATCTTTTAAACATAAAAATCATAAGATTTGGTATCGATGAGTTTTAGTTATATCATGCTTTTTGCCAGATTAAAAAACTAAGAATAGAACTAAATACTGTTTCTCTTCAAAGTCATTATTTCCTTTGACTTCATGCGTTGTACCAGTGCGTAGAGTTGTAGAGCTTTAAATTGCATACATTTTGACATTTAAAAGAGAAAATCATCAAAAACTTACTTAATGCGTTCCGTCAGTATACTCTCGATATATTAATTAAATTATTATCTATACAACCTCCAGTTCTAATGTAGATTAAAAAGTTATATTTCTTTTATTTTATGTGTTTATAATTCTGTATTTAAATAGAGACGACAAAAATACATGGGCTTTATTTTTTCCCTGTTTTGAATTTTTATTGTTCTGTTTTATCACTGCTCCACAGTGACTCCGGAAATTTCTCAGCAAATGCATGTCGTATGTTGAAAATTAACTGTATTCCTTAATCAGATAATTGATAAGTTGTTAAGAAATGCTTAACCAATCAATACAAATGCTAAAAACAAATGAATTTTTGATAGTATAGTTTCAATGTGAACTGTCTGGGATACGCAGCGGTACACGATAAAAATCAATTGTTTTCGCTGGCATTTTAGCAGTTTCACAGCAGCGAATCTTGGTACCGATACTCTGAAATTCCGTATACTGAGCCATAGGACTAGATACTTGGATATTAGGAATGAAATAGAAATAAGCAAAAAAAATATCTATAATAAATCAATGACGGTATTTCGATATGTCATAATATATTTTTTAACCCATATCCGCTCCCCCCAATGTGGAGGATATGGCCTTTTAATGGAGGTATCCATTCAGTAGTTTTTCTACGAGAACTGTGTTTTACTCTATTACTCAATTTCTCTTTTTTGAAGAGAGTAGTGATTGAAGGATAGGGCTAGGGACAGGACTAATGGCTAGCTAGTCGCTCTCGTGAATGCGAATTCGTGAATGCGAATTTTAGACATCACGAACATTCATGCTTTCGAACAGAAATCTATAAATCGATTGAAAAACTGTAATGGGATTCGAGCCCGCGAATCCGTAACCAAAGCCAATAACGTTGACATTCAAATATTATGATATGTAATAAGTATCAAATGTTGATTTTCATGTTACAGATAATTGAAATACATTGTTTCTTTGAATTAAAATATGACTTTAAGTAGCTAGTTAGATATTGCTTAATTTTCATAACCGGTATAGCGATACCTATATTATCCAAGAAAACTTTTCCTCTACTTTCGCTGAACATTTGAATTGTCGTATTTTGGATGTAATTTCTTCTTTTATAATTCAATTCAGATTTTATGTTAATTAAATTGAACAAATTAATGTTTATCTGCAATAATCGGCGTCAGAATAGTTTTTTGACGATACAGACTTGTTTTACAAGCTAAAGTGGTAATTTCTTTTAAGGTGTTAACTGTCAATTCTTGGTGGAAAGACATTATATTTTAAAAAATAAAACACAATTCATTTGTACTACTTCCACACATTTATAATGATCAGGACCGGTTTCGCTCATCACGAACATTATCAACTGATAAAAATACAAACATAACAGGCTTATTTACATACAATTGAAGGTATATATACCTATAAGGTACCTAAGAGTCTTAATATAAAAAAATATCTGTGACACATTTTCATTATTATGAATGTCGAAATAAATAGCAATAAATAAATTTGTAGCGATTTGTTGGGTGTTGGACCTTTTTGCAAGCATACCCACAAACTTCGATGTATCCATACTAATGCGGGAGCAATTTGTTGAATAATCCAAAAATGAGGAGTGGAAATCAATATTTGAACAAGATACCACAAATTTTGATTACAAAAACAGATACCAATTTTATATCCTGCATTATGGGTCACTGTGCATAGGTTGTTGCTGCTTTCCCGTCGTCCTATTTCGTAGAACGTGGATTTAATACAGTTATGAACCTCATC
Organism: Himalopsyche phryganea; assembly: GCA_022494535.1. NCBI lineage: Eukaryota > Metazoa > Arthropoda > Insecta > Trichoptera > Rhyacophilidae > Himalopsyche > Himalopsyche phryganea. Next base: position 844,768 of record JAGVSL010000139.1, read on the forward strand.
ATACATTAAATATCAAAATGATTTATTTGTATTTTATTTTTATATGACCATTTTCCATTCAAGACATCAGGTATAAATTTAAATTTTTTTACCATACAGTTACGTAGAGTTATTTTACTTAGGGGCTTCATGGTCATAATATGTTTAGAAACCACCGATTTATACAGTAGCCATTTAACGAGGACTTCCAACACTGTAAGAGTCGGTCATTACATTACCGATATCCTTAATACTACTGTCTCGTAAATAATGAATCTTTATTTGTTCGCAATAATAATATAGAAACCATCCAACCAACAAAATGGTCATTATTAATAAAACTATTAAATATAGCAAAAAAATAAACAATGCTTTTTATTTGTTGTATTATATTTAAAAAGCATTGTTTATTTTTGTTAGTATATTTAATAGTTTTTTTAATAATGACCATTTTGTTGGTTGGATGGTTTCTATATTATTATTGCGAACAAATAAAGATTCATTATTTACGACACAGTAGTGTAACACAGTAATGCAATATTGTTTTTAATAATTTCAGCTTGTTAATTTGTGGGTTGAATTGTTTCTGTATAACATGGTCCAATTAACACTGTGCTTTAATGAAATTACTTTATATTTAGATATTTAAACAATAGATAGTGATTTACTTTGTGACAAATGGTGACAGATTGTTTTCAAAACTTCGCTTTTTTATATAGACATGGCCCAAAACGAATTCGATTAGAACGTTACCATCGGATACGGCTGTCGTATTCTTCTTCTTCTCTGACCATATTCGCTTCCTGTGTGGAGCATTTGGCCACCACGCGGTGCCTTCTTGATTCCCTGTCTCCTGTCGATCACTTTACTTCATTCTCATGGGAGGGGCATGGCATGCCAAAATCCCTCAGCTCCGTCGAGTACATCGTCTGGATTGAGGCTCTACGCTGCTCTTAACCCAGCCAGTTCCAACAATCGTATTAGTATACTAGTAAACCGTACCTGTCATAGATGATGGTATTGAAATTGAAATACTGAATATCTAAAGTAGCTAGAACGTCGGAACTGTGTGTCCACCCCGAGCGCTTAGGTTATGAGAAAATTTCATAACTACATGTGATATGTGATAATAATATAACCTCTAAAAGCTGTCTGGGTTATTATAAGATGATTATTATACAGTGTATTTCCGATTTATCTTTCTCGCATTCATCGCTTTTCCGCAGTCGTCGTTTTTTGATGAGCCCGTGAAAAACGATGAATAGGGGCTCAACAGTATAGTACAAATTTATAAATATATTAGTACCGCTACTACCCCGCACTGTTTCAATACCGGTTCATTTTTTGTACAATAAACTTTACTCAAGAAGGCAACAGGTTATGTTGTAATTGTGTATTTTACTTTTTACCTTCTACCTTTCAAAAAACTCTCTAACTGTAAGATATCGTAACCTAGTTTTTAAGACCCCGATAATTATTACGTAAGGATTGTTTCTAAACTCCCTCCTTCCATATATAATCGCACTACGGTGATATATTGTATTACTTCTTTTTTAACAGAATCTGTCTCGATTATAATATATCATATCCCGTATGCATTCTAGCTACGTACTGTATTGTTGAAGATTCAGTCAGCTGAATGCTTCCAACATAGAAAAATAATTGAGAAAACTCCTTTACGAATACTGAAGGAGGGTGTGCAATAGAGTGTTCGATTATTATCATAAATTGTTTAAACTGTGATTTTAAACAGAAAGAAGTTTCTTTGACACGCCGAAAACCTAACTGCCGGCTCCGTGCTGCAGTGGTTAACGTCTTTGGCTACGGTTATTGATGTCTCGGGCTTAAGGCCCGGTACTGACAGTTTTATTAATTTATTTTCAATTGATTTGTGAATTTCTGTTCGTAGACATAAATGTTTGAATCCGACATTAACAACGGGGCGTAACGAGAGCGATTAGCTAAACACCAGTCCTGTCCTAGCCCTATCCTTCTATCCACATTGGGAGTGGACATGGTTTAAAAAAAGCTTAATTTCGAAGACGATAAAGTCGCCATAATAATTTCAAATGTAACTGTCGACAGCTACAAAAAATACACTCGTGAATTCCTAAAATGCTTGAATCGATCTAATCGTATTGATTACTAGAGCGTGTCGTTCAAAAGTCAATTTTTCAATCCCGTTTAACAATTCTTTGTTTTTCAGTGTTTTTTGGTAAGTTATTTAAACAAATTTTACACATTGCGAGTGAAAATCTACAGATTCTACAAATTACCGTCTAATCATGAGAAAAATTGTCGAATGCTTTTTTAAAAACGTACGTGCAATAGTGTAATAATTGATAAAATCTAGCCGACTAGAATTTCGAAAACATTTCAGTTGAATTGAGTTTTCCTTTTAATGCTGTTCCACTAACCTTCTACTAGTGCTGATAATGGCGCCTGTATTGTCAAACAGTGACGTTTTTTCAATAAATAAATTCATCTCAATCCACCAAATATTTTTTCTTATTTTTGCAATGCTTCAAAAAAAAATTGCTGTTTCAATTTTTATTTATTGTATACAAAGAAAGTTACTAATAAAAGTTTTGATTCCGTCTCAACACGGATATCATTCTCCTTTTTTATTTCTGTTGACCTCTTAAAAGAGATTTACCCTAGCGATCAGATGGTTCAAGGTTAGGGCTGCCAGGTGTCCCGGCGTCCCGTAGAGACCCTTCGGTACAGCCGAAAGTCCCGGTTTTAGATAAACTCGCATTGTTCCTGTAGACCCTGCAGTTACGAAGTTGCAAAACAATGCAAAAATAAAACAAAACTTGTGCAATAGCGTAGTCATCAACGGTCACTTTAAAACGTGAGAACAATTTTCTTTTACTTCCTACAAACGACTACGATACGGAATAAATGATTCGTATAAGTGTACTCTTTATAATTTTAATAATACTTTTACCTTCCACAATTCTCTTTTTTATCTTATTTAAATAATCTGTGTAAAATAAAAATGGAAAAAATAGTTCATCAAGCAGATCATCAAATACAATTTCGGATGACACATTGAGCGGGGGGGGAGTCAATTTAAAATAAATGTCCCGGTTTGGATGTCAATAAATCTGGCAGCCCTATTCGAGGTCCACGTCCCCGGAAAGGTTAACATCAAATTTATTTTTCAATTTAAAATTGAGGACATGTTGGTGTTTGTGATTTCATTTCCATGCGATTAAAAAATATTTTGGCGCATTGTCTTATTAAAATACATAGATATATCAATTGAAGTTTTACCAGAATCAAATATTAAAACATTTACTCACCGAAAGGAAAATCCTCGAGCAACATCTCTAATATGCGAAGATCCAAACTTCAAAAACAAAAAAACACGGTTGTTGGTGAACTCAAAACAAAACTGTCAATGTAAACACTGTCGAAGACTCTTTGAGATCGCGCACTTGGCGTGTTTTGAATTTAGTGTCGGTATCTTTAGCCTATCGTGCGTAATGGGCTAATAGTTATTCCATACGCGGCCGCTCAGCACAAGGTGTAGTGCTCAAGATGGCTGTTGGACTAGCCAGCTGCTCGTTGGCGTTCCGCCGCAGACACGTTAGAAGAAGGTCGGTGAACTTGCCGCGAGAAAGTGCAAGTGGTGATTTCGATTCACAGTATTTTGTAATACTGTCCCGTGTAAGCGGTGGAGAATAATGGCGAGTGGGCTGAATGCGGAATCGCATATTCGAATAATTCGCTTTGCCGTATCGGCGCTGTGGGATTTGTGCCTGGAATATCCGTGGTTTGGCGAAATTCACATGTTGATGCTGCTCCATGACTTACGCGCACAAGACAAATAAACATATTATGGCGATTGCAGAAAAAGACATTTGCGCACAGTAATAATTGCGCGCAACATAAAAATACTTTTAAGCACATGTTGTTTATTGAATATATATGATACATCTTTTCTACCATGTCCGCTCCCAGTGTGGAGATAGGAGGAAAAAGTTGGGAAAGGATTTGTAGTTAGTTAATTGCTCTCGCTATGCCCCGCGTTTAGGATCGGATGGGTCGGGAGAAATTTTAAAAATCACAAACATTCATGACTACGAACAGAAATCCGTAAATCGATTGAAAAATCAATTTATGAAACTCTCCGCACCGGGATTCGAACCCGAGACATCTGTAACCATAGCCTATTACTAATGATACATTACTACGATTTATTTTACAAAAAGCCTTATTAATTATGTATGTAATATACATATTTATATCTAATGTCTAAATATAATCAATATACACATGTATTTAAAAATAATTTGTTACACAAGAACTGCTTGCTTACTCATGGGCTAAATCTCTCCGTTTCTAAGAGAGTAGGGATAGAAGGATAAGGCTAGGACTGGACTAGTGGTTAGCTAATCGCACTCGCTACGTCCCGTTTTAGGACCCGATAAGTGACAGATTTTTCAAAAAAATCAACAACATAATATTTGTACACATTACAAAATGTACATATTAAAAGAATTTGCAATGTGCAGAGCGATAAAACTATAGTAAATATTGGAAAGGAAGTCATCCGAGTAAGTGGCTGACAGAATCAACTTCAATACATAAACAAACAGTACTCGTTGAACACACTCACGTCTACGTGGAATACAGAAGATTGCACAATCTCTTCCCAGTGGCATCACCATTCGCAGGCTAGTGCTACACTTTGAAAGAGCAAACAATCCATGTCTACGATTTCTCAAAAAAATATCGTGAACGTAATGTTTGTGCAGACTACATTGCATGTCTTGAGAATTTTTCCTTGGACATTCCAGAAAAAAATGAAACGTTCGACATTACTACGCTGTGAAATAGGTACACCATCTGAGAATAGTGAGGAGCCGCAGCGAACATTGAGTAGTCTTATTAATTATACAAAAATTGACATTTCCAATACATCAGAACGCTATGGTGGCATTACAGAAAACAACTTTATTGTTATATATCAGACGAGCATGCAAATTTTTGTCAACCGTGCTATTGAGGGTGTTATCTATTAAATGGGTTAACTGTGCTATCAAATTAATTTCTTTTGAGACATGTATCCGAGTTCATATGCATTTCAAGTCAGTCAAACATTCATTTTATATAATTTAAGACATCGACTGAGGGTGCTTGATGGAATTTCAATATCAAATTTAGATTATTGAGATTTTGTACACTTCCATGTATTTTGTCACTAACGACCCGGGTTTCGCCTTTCTGCGTCAGTTCGAGTCCATTCGTGAGCTCGAATGCCTGAAGATGCCGAAAGGCGAAACCCGGGTCGTTAGTGAAAAAATACATGGAAGTATACAAAATCTCAATAATCCAAATTAATCTTATACTTTAGCTAAAATAATAAATGATTTTAACACTGGCAGAAAGATGTATTTTTCTATTGTTATATTATATTTGTGCTATGTTTTATAAATAAATATTTAAATAAGTCTTCTTTAAATATATAAATTTTTACTAATACTTACTTGTGATTCTATATTGAATAATTTTAATGTGGTAAAGCGACGATTGCTTTAATAAAAGAGACATTCTTTCAGTTGATGTTATGAATGATAAAACAAGCTATTATCGCTTCGCCAAATTAATTCGTATAGTTTTACTCAACATTCTTACCGAAGGCGACCCGTATAAAATTAAGCGAACACTCACCGTATGTTACATACCGCCCGCCATACCGGAAATGCATAACCAATCACTGCAAATGGATGACATCGATGCCGCCATTTGCTTAATCGTTACCGGAAGGACGCCGGCTTTGGTTCACTTATTGGCATTCAATCTATAAATCACGAAGTTATTTATTAGTTATATTTAATCAACAATTTGGTCGAATGATGTCACATTGAAACATGTCTGACAATCGCGTTTCAGAATCGTTTGTAAATTTTGTTTAAATGTACAAAAATGAATTCATAGGTAAAATCGGTGCAATGGAAACTTTGCAGTGAGCGCTCCGAATTGTAATAACGCCACTGTATGCTACCAGTATGTCTATCTTTCGAAGGTACTCAATATTGTTACCACCACCACTTGACATGACTTTACAGACTCTTAAAATGAATCGCGAGCAGTATCCTGAGTATTGATTACTATTCACCAGAAAGTGCTAAAACATGTGTATTGTTTCAAAGCTTAAGCACTCAGCGTTGTTCTTACCATCACCCGCTTTAGATTCAAATTCTTCTTACAGGATTTATTAATTCGTAACAATGTTACGTAACAATGTTATTCGTTTTCAAAGCTTTATTGATAGGGTAAAAATATTACAGTATTAAATTATAAATGTATTTTATGATAGTTTCGATAGTTATTTCGGCTTCAAACCATCGTTGGAAATAAATAGTCAGCTGAAGAAAAATTAAAGAAGCGGTTGCGTGTGCAACCTTCTGACAGATGGTATAAACACTACCTTTGGGTCACTAGGTAAGGAATTGGGCATTTCAAATTAAAGTCTTCAAGTTTTTTTTTTATCCATGTCCGCTCCCAATGTGGAACATGTGGTCTCCTAATGGAGGTATCTTAACAGAATTTTTCTGCGAGAACTACTTGTTACTCAGTTGCTCAACCTCTCTTTTTTTGCGAAGAGAGTAAGTTTCAAGTTTAAGTCACATTACGAACAAAACCTGTCAACAATAAAATTAACCAATTTTATTTACTGAACACCCACAAGCAGTATTCATAAAGTGAATTTCTTAGTTATGTTTCCCTGCATACCATACTGAGTTGGAATATATGCGGGAAAGTGAAAGGGACACCCGATTCTCTTTTCGCACGAGGGATACGTTCCAGAGACAACAGTGTAAAAGAATTTAAGGTGCAATATAAAATTCAAAACTATGGTTTTTATTTTTGTATTTGTATATAAAAATAATATCATAAGATACAACTGCACTAAGCTGTAAACAATTTGAAACATGCCAAAAAAGACAATATCGAAAAGAAATTCATTTATTAAACTCGGTAAACAGTTATTTTAATTATAGACTCTTTCATTTGATTTATGTATACTTTGTCTGCTAATCAGTATTTTCATGAACCATCAGTTTTATATACCTTCATTTTTACACACAATTTTATATAAATCAGCCTGTTATGTTTGTATTTTTATCAGTTGATAATGCTCATGATGAGCGAAACCGCTCCTAATCATTATAAATATGTGGAAGTAGTACAAATGAATTGTGTTTTATTTTTTAAAATATAATGTCTTTCCACCAAGAATTGACAGTTAACACCTGACGCGACCCCAATGTTTGGGTATGCGATTCTATCTCTTCAATGTACCACGAATGGACGCCCGCACACTTCTATAGAACGAAACTACCTTCAAACGATACCACCTATCAAAAGCCAGATCCGCGCCTGCTGGTATCGACTCAGAACCAACCAGACAGTAACCTGCTACATTGGTCCAGTGACAGGTATAAAGACAGCTGCAATTGGCTAGAGAGTCAGTGGACATTTGAGTGGCGAACGGGAAACACCTTCTTCGTGGAAATCGCTGGGTGGTCTAAGGATCTTAAGAAGTGGTTTCGCAGACACGCCTTCGACTGTACGCCATTTTGTAGCCGAAAGTGAATCGCGAAACAAAGTGGAGACTCCCGCCGAGTTGAAGTGCTTTCTCGAGCGTAAATTTATTGTGCGACCTCAGTACGTGTAACAGCCAGTGGCGTAACCATTCGCTGGGGTATTCGACGCCCGGTATTGAAGTCGGTCCTAAAACGAGATTCCGTGTATACGTGTGCGATCCGACTATAGGCCAGAGTTTTTTTACAAGGAGTGGTTGTCCCGCCCTTCGGGGATTCAGTCCACCAAAACCCGGTCTCGTAGTCGCGCCGTGCACGTGCTGTGAGTATTTGTAAATTACGCAACAGTAAATTCAATAGTAAAGCCGCGTAACGGCTCACTGATAAGGCGGAGACACTGGTTGCCTAGGCTGGCTTCCCATCAGGATCCAAGCGCCGCCCGTTCCCTCGCATAGTGGTCGAGGGACTTGTTAATTGGATTGCGTAATTTTCCTTTCACCTTACCGATAAAATTCATTTGTGTTGTTTTTAATAATTGTGCGAATAAATGTGTAGACCCCGGGTGGGCATACGTACACAAACCGAACGCGACTTTGTGAATGAAGACCCTTGCTTCCATTTCCCCTCCCTATAGCACTATCTCCTTCTGAGGTAGAGGCCGTCTCTCTCTCGTGTAGAGGAGACTTGCGAGGTCTTTTCAATTGTCGCCCAACTTAGTGGCCAACGAGGTTTGTGACACCTCAGGGCTCACCCCCTGAGAGCTCATGCTCACAAGGTCGCGTTCGTGTCTGGGCCAGAATAGGCTCAGTGGCGCCCAAGGACAAACTCTTAGTGTTAGAGAAAAAACTGTGTTGAACAATATGTGCACCAACGGCCATGGGGAAGATCACGAGCTCTTCCAGGACACGGAAGAGCTGGCGATCCCAGCATCAGGTGTCGCAGCAGCAGCGCCCGCAGCTCTGGGAGCGCGGGCAGAAGACTCGGCTCTACCGGGAGCCCCGATGGCCGAGAGAGCCCGTGGAATTTGGACTCCTCTTCGACGGCAGCCACCGGAGTAATGTGAAAAAATTCCTCGCCGACTGCGAGGAATATTTTGCAATGGCCCACACCAGAGAGGAGGGCAAAGTCGCAAGGGGGATCTCCGCTCTTCGCGACGACGCAAAGCGGTGGTGGATAAACTTAGCGGACAAACCGCACGAGTGGGCAAACTTTGCACATTTCCTACAACGTAAGTTTGGGAATGCAGATAGGCGGTATCGGCTCGAGTGCGAGCTGATGACCATCGAACAACGAGTCGGAGAGGACCTCGTGTCTTACCTCGATAGGAAGCGAGCCATTGCCAGAGCTTGCGGCACGACAATAGATCCCAAACATATCGCAAACAAGGTGCACCAGAAGATGCTTCCTTGGGATCAAGCCCGCACAAGCCGGCTTACGTGGTCCACCCTCGACGAGCTGATCCAAGCGACCATGGATCTTCTGGTAGATATTGCGCCTGATCCCGAACCCCAACTGCCAACAGCACGCGATCGCCCGCGCGCAAAATCGCCAACCCGGCGATACGACGCAGACGAAGTAGAGGAGCGGTTCGATGAAGATGGAACGCGCTACTTCGTCCTTCGAGCGGCCGGTCACAGTCGCCAGCAGTCAGTGCCGCCACAATCTCGCGGTAATGCACGCGGCCCTGTACCGCGCGACCAACCGCGGTACAATGCACCGCAACAGCATCGTGATGCACCACAAACGCGGTATAACGCACCGCAACAGCGGTACCCCACGAAACGCGAGCAGCAAGTGCCGCGGATACCGCAGCAACAACGAGAACCGCAAGGGCTGAAAGCCAACCAGGGCCAGAGCCGCGCCCCTGTAGACTGTTTCCGGTGCCAGGCCCGCACTATATCAGGACTGTCCGGAACAGAACGGAGACATGGCACAGCGACGTTGACGCGATCGCGGCACGGAGCCGGACGATGAGGCGACGGAGGAGGGAGCCCCGGCAGCAGCCGCCAGGCGCCTACTGCTTACCTGCACCTCACCGAGTCCCCGCCCGCCATCGAGACCGGACGTGCCATTGCGCTGGGCGACAACCAGCGCAATGCGGAGTGCGACGCGTCAACGAGTGTAGTGCCTTATAAAAAACGTTTTTTAATAGTGAAAGGCTCGAGCCTCCGCCTCAGTTTTGTGACGAGACACTGCCCTTGAGTGCGGAGGTTCGCGACCTCAGTGCGATAAACAATGAGACGCTAAGTGTAGTGTCGGGAGAGGTAGCTCTTCTACGAGGAGGGAAGCCCCCTGTACCTCCGCCGCGGTACAAACGTAGGCGGAACAGGGGGGAAGAAAACCTTCGGTATACACGCCGGTAGTAGGCATAGCGACAGCCTCGGTAGCGGCGGCCACGACGCTGTTACAGGTTCCGTTGTCGCTGGAGAACTACAAGCAACCCCTGGTGGCGGTACTGGACAGTGGAGCCACACATACGGTGGTCCGTGCCACCCTGGTGCCACCACAAGAACGAGGACCCAGGGGCTCCCGATTGCGCCTAGGTGGCGGTGAAACAATGGCCACCTACGGACCAGTGGTCCTGCACGGAAGGTTGCAGGACGAGCTCCCCTTCACAGCCACTGCGTTGGTGGTGGAAGGGCTTGAATACGATCTTCTCTTGGGGCTAGATTGGTTTAGGAAGGAGGAAGCCAATCTTGACTTCAAGAGAGAATGTCTTTATTATGAGCAAGGGTCGCGGCACACGGTACACTGCCTTTCCGCCGCCGCGCCCACTCCATCCCTGAAGCCTGAACTCCCGGAACTGCCGGAGGAGATACCCGCTCACGCCCGCAGCAGCATCACACAAGTGCTGCGGGACTTTGAGACAAGGTTTGCCGCTGCTGGGCTAAAAATGCCGCACAGCGGTACACGAAATCCGCTTGGTCGATTCCAGCCCGTTTCGGGTGGGGCCGCACAGGCAGTCGGAGGAGACTAAGCGGATGATACAGGAGGAGGTGCGGCAAATGCTGGCCCTCGGGGTAGTGGAGCCCAGCAAATCAGAATACAGCTCTCCGGTCGTCATAGTGAAGAAGAAGGATGGGACTCCCCGCTTCTGCGTTGACTACCGGAAGCTGAACACCGTCACGAAGGACGAGGCGACACACCTCCCTCGAATTCAGGAGACCTTGAAGGACCTCGGTCCGCAACCGTCTTCAGCTCGTTGGACTTGAAGACGGGTTACTGGCAGGTGCCCCTGCACAGAGAGACGAAGGCGCTCACGGCCTTCAACACGCCTGACGGAGGGTGTTACCAGTTTACGGTAATGCCCTTCGGCCTGAAGGGCGCGCCGGGCACCTTCCAGCGGCTCATGAGCCAGGATGTTTTGGTGGGTTACGTCCAGCAGTTTTGTCTGGTATACTTGGACGACATAATCGTATACAGTCAGAACTGGGAAGACCACGCCCGGCATCTGAGACTCGTGTTCGAACGGCTCGAGCAACACGACCTTCGAGTCTCAGCCACCAAGTGCCAGATTGACGCACTACGGTGGATTACCTAGGCCACCAAGTCACGGCCGAGGGTAATATGCCCCAGCCAAACCACTTGCGCGGGATCGAGGAGGCACGGTCGCCAACAACCCGGCGAGAACTGCGGGAGTTTCTGGGGCTCTGTAACTGGCTCCGCGAGTACGTGCCCAACTTCGCCGACCTTGCAGCCCCCATGACTGACCAGCTTCGGACCAACGTGAAGTTCCGATGGACGCAAGAGGCTCAGGCCTCCATGCTCAGGGTTAAGGAAGCCCTAAGGCAACCATTACGCCTGGTCCGGCCAGACTTTAAGCGTCGTTTCACACTGCAGACGGACGCAAGTGGCGTCGGCATCGCCGCCGTTCTGTTTCACGCCCGAGAAGACGGGGACGGGACATCATCTCGTATGCGAGTTCCCGTCTCGGTGAGACGGAGCGGCGATACCATAGCAACGAGCAGGAGGCGTTCGCTGCAGTGTGGGCCATCCGACGGTACCGGGCGTATCTGGAAGACAGGCCCTTCACGTTGATAACGGACAACAAGGCGCTCACTTGGCTCAACACCGCGAAAAACGAGCGAGCCAAGCTGACACGTTGGGCCATCTTGTTGTCCGAATTTAACTTTACCATAGAGCACTGCGCTGGTAAGCTCAATCAACTCCCCGACGCCCTGTCACGAAACCCCAGCTCCGAGCCCGGACTGGAGGAGGACGTCGAGAGGATGTGCGTGCCCCGGCCCGGTAGGCCTACGGTACTGGCACTTGAGCTCGCCACTGCATTTGAGACAGTAGTGGCCGCCCAGAGAGGATGCCACGATGCAGGAGCGTGTACGCATCTTGACGGCCCCGGACGCCCCTAGTTGTCAAGGGACCGCTGTTCAGGATGGAGTCCTCTGCCATGTAGAGAGGAGCGGCAGGCATCTCACCACAGTGCCACATGGTTTACGCACGGACGTCATCCGTGCGTACCATGACGACCCGGAGTGCGGGTCACCCCGGGGCCAAGGAAACAAACCGAGCCATAAAACGACTCTATTACTGGCGGAAGCGGAGGCGTGACGTAGAGGCCTACGTCCGTCAGTGTGAAGTGTGTGCAACCCGTAAGAGAGGTGCCCTCCAGCCTGCTGCTCCCCAACGCTCTCACACCGAGGCCAGCCGCCCCTTTGAAGTCATCGCCCTTGACTTCATGGGCCCCTACCCTGCTCCATCGGGACGGCGAAAGACCTTGTTGGTCGTGACGGATCTCTTCACTCGCTGGGTGGAAGCGTTCCCAATGACCGCCGCGACCATAGGGAACACCGTCCCCGTACTAGAAAGGAGGTACTTGGACGCTTTGGCTATCCACGAGCCATATTAACGGACAATGGGCCCCAGTTCCGGCACTCGGCTTGGAGGAACGCGCTAGAAAAGTGGGGTTGTGACCACTGGACGACTCCAGTATACCATCCGCAGGCCAACCCCACTGAGAGAAGGAATCAGGAGATAAAAAAGGCTCTCAGGATCCACTTGCGTGACGAAGCGCACGCCCGGTGGGAATCAGTCATCCCGCAGATACTGTTCTCACTGAGGACTCGAGAGAACGCCGCCACCGGGTTCACTCCCAGTCACGCCCTGTTGGGCTATGAACTCAGCCGCCCCGGTGAATGGCGAGCACAGTTGGATCCCGAACCTCCACGATTTCTCGAGCACGAGCGCGCCGAGCCCGACGCCCGCCTCCTGCAACGGCAAGATGCGTACTTCCGACAACGTCGGGGTGCCAATACGGGCCCCGCGCCGCCCACTTTCCATACGGGAGAGAAAGTCTACTCTCGTAACCACCCCCAGCTGGGGAATACGCCGGAGTTGCCCCGGGATTCACAGCTAGGTGGGAGGGACCTTACAAGGTGATCTGTGCGGTAGGCCCCAACACCTACTGGATAGATCGACGTGGCAAGCCGCTTAAAATGCACGTCGATCAACTCCGCCCGGTACCCAGACCCTTTGAGGAGCCTTTACCCGATGCGCAATCTCCGCCGAGGCCCACTAGACCACAGGATTCGCTGACGACGCCCCCCGTGCCGACGACATCCCCGTGCCTACAACGCCGTAGCGTCCCCGCCCCGGAGGGCGAAGTCGCTGTAGGGAGCCTCGAGTCGGGACCGTGTAGTGGAAAGTGCACCGGACGTTTTTGCGGATAAGTGTAGTTGTGGGAATAAGTGTAGATAGACTGGACTATGGTTACGGAATAATGGGTAAATGAGACAATACGAAATGGACGTTAAGAGTGTATCTGTGAGTGGTGAATGCTGGACATTGGGGAGATGAGCGTTTTGTTGTACATTTAAAATGTCATGAACTGTCAATATGTATGTGTTTTTCGGTTTGTTAGATTAAGCTTTAGATAACTTTGTGCTTGTCCTGGAAATACGGGAGTTTATGTTGGTTGTATTGTCGGTAGATGGAAATACAAATAAGTAACTACCCTCATTAGAGTGGCCATTGGGCCCCTTTTGTTTTGTATCTCAAAGAAATTTGTTGCTAAATAAAGGAGGGGGACTCCTCCTAACTGTAGCTTGTTGATGTTTGTTATGTAAGGAATTTGTTTTTATTAATTTGTGCTGTATGATTAGCACTGCCAGGGGGCATGGGCTCATCGTGGGGAGGGCACTTGCCCACCAGCAGCTTAGTCAGGTATTACTTGATATATGTCTAGCCTTAAGCAATATTTTTCTCTTTTGTCATTAATGGGTTTGGTCATTACTGTGTAATTGTCTTGTCGTACCGCGCATACCGTCGCTCTTGTAAATAGATTTGCTTATCGAGTATGCCGGTACCAATGCTGTAGTTGTCGGCTGAATGCGTTTCGGAAGCGCCGCGAGTCCATTCATGGGCATTCGAAGTGGGGGATTTGACGCGACCCCAATGTTTGGGTATGCGATTCTATCTCTTCAATGTACCACGAATGGACGCCCGCACACTTCTATAGAACGAAACTACCTTCAAACGATACCACCTATCAAAAGCCAGATCCGCGCCTGCTGGTATCGACTCAGAACCAACCAGACAGTAACCTGCTACATTGGTCCAGTGACAGGTATAAAGACAGCTGCAATTGGCTAGAGAGTCAGTGGACATTTGAGTGGCGAACGGGAAACACCTTCTTCGTGGAAATCGCTGGGTGGTCTAAGGATCTTAAGAAGTGGTTTCGCAGACACGCCTTCGACTGTACGCCATTTTGTAGCCGAAAGTGAATCGCGAAACAAAGTGGAGACTCCCGCCGAGTTGGAGTGCTTTCTCGAGCGTAAATTTATTGTGCGACCTCAGTACGTGTAACAGCCAGTGGCGTAACCATTCGCTGGGGTATTCGACGCCCGGTATTGAAGTCGGTCCTAAAACGAGATTCCGTGTATACGTGTGCGATCCGACTATAGGCCAGAGTTTTTTTACAAGGAGTGGTTGTCCCGCCCTTCGGGGATTCAGTCCACCAAAACCCGGTCTCGTAGTCGCGCCGTGCACGTGCTGTGAGTATTTGTAAATTACGCAACAGTAAATTCAATAGTAAAGCCGCGTAACGGCTCACTGATAAGGCGGAGACACTGGTTGCCTAGGCTGGCTTCCCATCAGGATCCAAGCGCCGCCCGTTCCTCGCATAGTGGTCGAGGGACTTGTTAATTGGATTGCGTAATTTTCCTTTCACCTTAGTCTTTTCACACCTTAAAAGTAAACAGGCATTTAAAAATGAAAACCAAAGAGGGAATTAAATCTAAACATATTAAAGTAACATAAATGTTTCAAAACAGTTGCAGTTGTGCATGAGTCATTAATACATATAATAAACTACATATAAAAATTCGTCAAACGGAAAAAATGGATATTCTAATATTCACAAAGGGCTGAAGTGTTTTTAAATATATACATATACTGTATTTGATAATATTGTTCATCTATTATAACCGTGTAAAAGCAAATTAATTGACCCGTTTTTTAGGCTGTGCAAAAAGAAAATCGGTTGTATACACACTCCGCAATATATCAGTAGGTAAAAATAGGTAAGAAAAGGTGTATTTTCTTTATTACTTGAGTTTTTATTCATTTCAATACGTTTTATATTGCATAAATATGATTTTTCAATAATAAACACTTGTGTGTGAAGTCATAGAAAACTTATGTATTAATATTTTTTTTTGAACTACGTGACGTCATGAGAAGTATGCACTCGAACAAAACTGAAAGTGTTCGTAACAAAAATATAAAAGAAATTTCGTTTTCTAAATTCTAAAACACATCTTTACCGAGTGGCTACACTGAGAATGAAAAAAAAACCGGAATTTGTCTTATTTGTTTTCCCTGCGCGTAATTATTTACGATTTCTAAACAACTTAAAAAAGATTTTCAAATTAAACTTTAAATAGGATGAAGATGATTGCATAATTTCATGTAATATTGTTTATTTAAAAATTCGTCTTATGTCAGGAAACAGTGCATATATTATATAATGTCCGTTTTGCACGATTTATCCCAGAATTGGTGGAAAGTGATTTCCAATCGAAGGTCGCGCGCGGCTGAGTACGAAGAGTGCTAAGTTTTTCGCATTATTAAAATTGTTTCATTTTTATCAAAAAACAAAACGATTTTAATTTTATACAAATCTGCCGTCGGAAATCTTATTGTTTTATATTTTATCGGGATAAAGCTAGAACATAACTAGTGTCCGTTTCCGTGGTGCCATGGTCAACGTCGTTGTCGTCGGTTACGGATGTCTCGGGTTCGAATCCCGGTGAGGACAGTTTCACAAATTGACTTTTAAATCGATTTATGGATTTCTGTTCGTAGGCATGGATGTTTGTGATGTCTAAAATTACCTCCCACCCATCCGATCCTGAAAACGGTGCGTAGCGAGATTTTCATATTCCACGGTGTTATCCTAAATATATATAGCAATTATAATAATTCGTCAATTGCCATATTATTCAAATTATTACTTATTTTCATTGATTCACAATATTACGATACGAAATATAAAACCCAATATGTAAGTAAACTGAAATTATTGTATTATTTCAATAATAAAGATTTTCATATTTCACGGTTTGACACACCCTGGTTTTTGTTAAGTATAAGTGTCATTAGTGTCCAGAACTGAAATCACCCAGCGGCAACAGCAATAATTCGCAGAATCGGCCCTTTCTTGTTAACATGCGTTCAATAGCCGCCGGGTACGCCCGCTGGACGAGTCCATTTTGACGGAAAGGGGTAGCTCCGACGATGCAGGGAGTTTTTTTTATTGTAGTTGTAGAATCAATTTTATGTGTTAGGAATTATATATTTGTGTAGTGTAAACCACTGCATCTTTGATGGAAAAATAAATAAGTTTTGAACCGGATTTGAAATGGTGTTTGTCTGAGATCACAGCCCTTCCAGGACTCTGGATAACCAGTCGTTCGCCTCTCTTCGATCCGGGGTTTTCTCAGGCTATATACTAAAAATATAAAAGCACTTTGGGCAGATAGGTAAATACATCAAGACAAATATATATATTTTTAATCCATGCCCGCTCCCTACGTGGAGCATATAACCTTCTAATTGATGTATCTCAACTGAATTTTTCTATGAGAACTGCTTGCTACTCAGTTGCTCAAGCTCTTTTTAAAGAGAGTAGGGATAGCTGATCGCTCTCGCTACGCCCCGTGAAGATCGGATGGGTGGGAGGGAGGATGTTAGACATCACAAACACTCAGACTACGAACAGAAATCTGTAAATCGATTGGAAGATGAATTTAAGAAAACCGTCCCCACCGGGATTTGAACCCGAGACATCCGTAACCGTAGCCAACGACGCTACCAACTGCGCCACGCTATTGTAATTAAATATTTTCGTCAGTTCGACTAAAATGTCCTCTGATCTCTTAGAAAGGTATATACTTCCTTTAGTACACCGAGAAACTCAATAATTACGCAGTTTTGTAATTTTGAAACATATTGCTTGAAATAATTGGAGTATTATAAGTAACTTTCGGGAACTTATTAAATGCAAGTGGCGGCTCGCATTACAACAGACAGGCGAATCTGTAATTTCGTTACGCCATAATTATTTACGAGGAGATGGAAACGGGATAATTAGTGACTTTTGTTTTATTTGTATGGTAAAACCATTTCTCACGGCGATCAATCGCGACACCATCTGTTTATTGTCGATTAACCCGTCAGGCACTGATGACATGTACATAACAAATTAATCATTTTTATAATACGAGGCGTTGAAAAAAATTACATATATATCGAAGGTATACTGACAGAAGGCATTAAGTCATAAAAAATATGCTCTGAGACAATCGAATTTAAAGCATTATTTTTTTTTCAAATTACTCAGGGGGAGACTGAAGACTGAGAAAGACTATTTTCGTCTGCGGTGTTTTTTTCAGAATGGCAGCGTTATCTATGGTCTGATCGGATTTGGGCCACTACTTTGTTAAGATAATAAGTTCATGTTATACGTACCATATAACATGGACTTCCGTTGTCGGCGTCGGTGGCGCAGTTGGTAGCGTCGTTGGCTACGGTTACGGATGTATCGGGTTCAATTCCCGGTGCGGACGGTTTTCATAAATTGATCATTCCCTCCCACCCGTCCGATCTTCACCGGTCGTAACGATTAGCTAACCACTAGTCCTGTCCTATACCTATCCTTCTATTAATTGGATAAAATAACAAAGTATTTAGTTCTACAATTTTTTTATCAGGTAGTTGATAGCTATTTCAGCTTTACACCATCGTCAGAACCATACTTAACTTATTTTTGCTTAGATATATATATATACTGTTTAGAAGAGATGACAATATCATGTCATCTCACGTATTAAAACATCATGTTTATTTTAAAATCATATCATTTATATCCTTCTATCCCTACTTTCTTCAAAAAAAGAGATGTTGAGCGACTGAGTAAGAAGCAGTTCTCGTAGAAAAATTCTGTTAAGATACCTCCATTAGGAGACCAAACACTTCACATTGGGAGCGGACATGGAAAAAAATACGTACCGTGTATGTAAAATCTATAATATAATAACATTTCGTTTGAAGTATATTAAATCATATAAACAAGTTCTTAGATAATCGTAATTAAAGCATTACTTTAAGTACAATTTTTTGTACATTATAAAGAATAATTTTCTCGTCATACAAGTCATGAGATTTGCTATCTATGAGTTATAGTAATATCATTGTTTTTGCTACCGTTTCATAGAGCGTTTAATTGCATACATTTTGACAAATCATTAAAAATCGACTTAGCGCGTTCCGTCAGTACGGACTTGATATATTTTCATTAAATTTATTATCTTTACAAATAATTATCAAAACCTTACAAAAGCATACACAGAAATGAATAAAAATAACTTTTTAATGACATACAGAGTCCTATAAGTTACAATCAAATGCCGCTACGTCAAATAGTATTTAGCTTATATTTATTTTATTACAATTAGCGGTTGACTGTTCACTAAAGTTATACGTAGGTATTTTTCTTAATTTGAAATACAATACGATGGAAAACGATCGAGTGGGCACCACAAATGAAACCAATGTCGTTAACCACTCGAACACGAAACCGGCTCTATGTACAGTATTTATATTATTGGATTATAATATTATTTTCACGCTTAATAAAAACAAATGTTCGTTGATGGGAGTAAAAACAGTGCGTCCGTCACAGTAGGGTTAATATTGTATTTTAAAAAATAAAACACAATTCATTTGTACTACTTCCACATATTTATAATGATCAGGACCGGTTTCGCTCATTTCGCGGTTCCTGATCATTATAAATATGTGGAAGTAGTACAAATGAATTGTGTTTTATTTTTTAAAATATAATGTGTTTCCACCAAGAATTGACAGTTAACACCTTAAAAGTGGTTAATGTTGTATTATATTTTTCAACCCTCGGGCGATGTGTAACATGAGAGTGTAATGATACGTCACAGTGGCTGTGCCCTATGGCCAAGCGTGCCGTGGCTTCAATCCATGGGTTGAAATGGAATATTTCACAGACCGGGTCACATTCAGTTAATAATAAAGAATTGAAACCGTTACCCACGCTGCACAGCCCATATTATATTATAGTATCTACGATGTAAAACATGTGTCCCTAGTTTAAGTTCTGCAAAAGAATTGACCGGCCGAGTGGTCTACGTCATTAGCTTCGGTTGCGGATCCCTGCGGGTTCTAATAAATGTACGAACACTTTAACGATTTGTATTCGACGGCATGGATGTATTTGATGTCTGAATTCCTTCCCACCCACCCGATCCTTCAAACGAGGCGTGATGAGAACGATTAGCTAACCATTGGTAACTCTATTATAAAATTGAGAGGCTGAACAACTGAGTAATAAGCAGTTCTCGTGGAAAAAACTTATGTTGAGACACCTCTATTAAGAGTATATGCTCCACATTAGAGCGGTCATCGTCAAAAAAACATCGTTCTTGTATCTTTAAATATAATAATTAACTTAAGTTCTTTTTTAATCCCGTTCTTTTAACACAATAAACTAATACCTCATCATGATTACATAACTATGTCTGTTTTAACTGTTTGTAAAATGTGATTTTTTGTAATTATCAATTAATTATTAGCACAGTACATAGGAATTAGTATATAGATTAGGGGCCTTCTCCTCTTTTCTTTTTTTTTTGGATGGTCCCCTTTTAGTATTTCGTTATTAGTGTATAGAGTAGGGGCTCCCTCCCATTTTTGGATGGGCCCCCATTGACTCCCGGCAACCAATATTTTTAGAGCCAGTCCGCCACTGAATACATCTAGGTTATTCGCAAAAGAGCTTCTAAAGTGATATTTTGTGTTGCTAACAAGGAATAAACAATATAAAAATATATTATTTCATTTTATGTTACCACTATTTGATTCTTGACATTATTCAACCGTTGGGAGAGGTGAGAAAATCGAGTAGGGTATGTCCCAATAATAAATTAATGATGCATTATTTAAATCTGTGTCAAAAGACATGCCCCAAACCCTTGTCAATATGTTGTTGAAAATACATAACGATTTAAAACTGTATGAAGAATGTAATGTGCAAAATTTTATGCAAAATTGTAAATAAATTATGTGTAAATATTAATATAATGATAAGGAACGAAGTCATGCAATTTGACTCAAACTCGTTCACGTGATGTAACTGAAATAACTAATTGCTCAGGATTTATGGTCTCAATATTTTTACGTGAGAACGTATTATTACCCTCTATAGAGAATACGAATAAACTTAACCTCTTGTACTCTAAATATAACGAAGTTTTATTTCATTTTTAATGCCGTCTTTTCGGCTCACGTATGTTTTAACAACCCAAATGTAAGATTTCATTTTTTGCTACAATTATTTTTCCCAATATGAAGCGTAAGGAATCCTAACAGAAACATTTTAATGCAAGCTTTTTTATGAGAATGCTAATTTCTTAGTCGTTTACTCCTTTTTTTTTTAGAGAGTAAGGTTAGAAGAATGGGGTTCAGACAGGACATCTTCTTCTTAGTCGTATTCCTCACGTGTGAGGCTCATGACCTCCGTCTACCGCAACAACTCCATTTTCTCTGACGATCGTTCGCCACTCGCTCTTGCACTCCGCTGCCCTGGGGGTCATCGGTAAAGAGAGACCTGTGGCGCTACAGCGAGTTGGGGCCCTTCCATGTCCCCTTCTGCCTTCGATCTTTCCTGTATTTCCTTGTATGCTTGCAGGTGATGTGACCTAAAAAAAGCTGAGTAGGCGTCTTATATAAACAGCCGAGAGTCTATCCTGTATTTGGAATAATTAGCTAATCTGTCTCGCTACATTACGTACCACGACTCAACGTAAATAGGTTTAGTTTACTAAATAGGGACGACTTCATGTGACAAGATGCAGTTGTCAAATGAACCGCAAAAGACTTAATAAATTATACCGATTATATTATCTATCGGCTTAAGACAATCCAGGACCTTTCGCCGAGTGGTAATAAACTTCGTTGGCTTCGGTTGCGGTGTTCATGACTTTGAATCTCAGTACGAACAGTTTCATAAATTGTTTTTTCAATCGATTCGTGTTTAAAGGCGTTGATATCTGTGATTCTCTCTCACGCATCCGATACTAAAACTGGGCGTAGCGAGGACAATTAGTAAACCACCAATCCAATCCCTATCTTCCTAACTCTTTCCGGAAATGAGTGGTTGAACAAGCTTTATTGAGATAAGCTTCATCAGGATTCCGTAACCTCCACATTGAGAGTACACACGATTACAAGAAAAAACATGTTTTATTGATCGTCGTATACTTAACGATAAAGCATGGCGGATTATTGAAGCGAACTCTTCATATCCCGATTATAATAAACTATAACAACAAAACCTTTTATCCGTCTTTCTATATTGCTAATGAAAGCTGTTATTAATTATTGCACTATTTCTAGAGTTATGGAACCGATCGAGTTTGCTTTTATTACCGCCATTTGGCAACGCAATCGAAACGCTTCCTGGGAACTGTAATTATATAATATTTGATTTAGAAATCTTTTACACTGCAAATCGACTATTTTCATGATTGACTTACTCGCACAATTACATTTTTCTTCGGCAAATTATTTTGTACATTTTTCAGTTTTTTAATCTACGTACGCTCCCAATGTGGACATACGGACTCTTAATGGTAGTGTAAGTAATTGAATGCTGTTTTTTAGCTACGCACCTATATTAAAATCGTAAAGGGTGTTTCTTTGAGATTGTCACAGTTTTCCGTTTTATTTTTAAGTTGAGAAAAACATTCATTTTCTGAAAATATTCTTATGACATTTACGCTATTAATTTTTATATTTTATTATTTGTGTAATTTTTATTATATTTTGTATTGCTATGCCAACGGCCAACAGCAATGTGACTTCGAAATAGTTTGCGTTTTACGGCTATGTTACATATGTCACATTAAGTAAATTTAAGATATTTGCAATGGAATGCTGCTACAGATAATACAAATGATGACCCTCGTGGTTTTCCTTATATGATAGTATCCAGTCATTAGACAGTGATTTCCATGTCCAACTCCAAAAAATGAATTGTTTCTTCTAAATTCCGACTGAAGAGTAGGCATTCAAATGAGCACAATGCTTACGTATGCCGCCTGCCTTAATTTATAATAGGCCAAAATGTTAATTAAAAACCATTGGCATAAAAACAGCAAATGCTCACTTTTTCTATTTTCATTTGATTGCATTTCTCAAATTCCCTGTATATGACTCCCATACAACTGTTCAAAGATACACATTTTTTTTTAAATATCGTGAGTCCCTCCTCAAATCAGCTCTCAAAAATATGCCGCTTTCCTAAATACCGCAATAATCCGGGTCGCTTTGTATGAAAACAGCAAAGATCTTTTACCGCCAAGATATTATGCTTTGCCCTCTTCTGAACAAAATGAGTTTTTTAACATTTTCTGTTTATGCCAAGGTCTTCAATTGCCTTCTCGGCTTACAAGTATGTGATTTTTACCGCAATAAATTGTGTTTTTTCTTTCCCAGATCCATGTCTGTACATCCTGAGATTTGCCAGCAAATTGGAATTCGGAGATAAGACCCACGAGGTATCTAACACGGCGCTACGATTGGTGCAGCGAATGAAGAGGGACTCCTTGCACTCTGGGAGACGGCCGTCCGGACTGTGTGGAGCTGGTAATGACTAAGCTTCAATTCTATAACAATACAAGTCTCCCTAGTTCCCACTCTAAGTCTTAGTTTTATTAACAAATTCTTTTGACAATTTATCGAAAGAACTTCTTCAGCTTTTCTTTCTGGAAGCTCTAATATAGTTTTAATTCTTAGAGGGCTTCTGTCTTCTTGTACTGGGCCGAGCTTACAATGCTGAATCTCCCAAGAATATAATTTGTATCTCCATATCTGTAGTGTAACGGTCTCTGTTTTCGTAAAAACGTAATTTGCATGGTCATACGAGATGCCAGTTGCGTCTTCAATGTCATTCTTTGTCGTGATTTTTATTTTTCTTAAATCAATTTATATATATATTAGTGTTTTGTTTATTTTTTTATAATTTCAAACATCCATTGTGTATAATACTGTAGTAGTTTTAATTAATGGCGCATTGTCGTCAACTTAATTGTAGCTTTGTAATAAATAAATAATAATTCAATAACCTGACACGGCCCAATCTTGTCAGGTGAACTCTAGGCTATTCCTTTGAAGGTTTCAAAACAATTGTCTATCTTCTCTCGCAAACTAAAGTTAATATGTATCGCTCATCTTTCGCAAAATGCAGGTTAGATGAATCGATGGTGCTGAATTCCTGAGAAGAAATCGGTAGTCGATAGTTGCATCCCCGAGTTTGTCCTGGCCGCCGTATTCCAACCGCTTTTAAAAAAGAAGAGAGGCGCTGCGAATGTTTCTGGCGAATGATTATTTCTATGTTTGGCAGTTGGCTTTCCGTCAGTGGACGCGGCGGGCATCTCTCTCGTTCTTTCTCAATTTTTCATTCCCTGTCCCCCGCCAATCGCTTTGCTTCCTCCCATGATATGCCAGAGTCCCCCAGAAAAGCAATTGGTGGGTGACCTCCCGTGTAGTGGCCTTGTCCTCGAACCATAGGGAGCGAATATGATCAAAGAAAAATAAACAATAGGAAGAATTCTTCATTTATTTAACTTTTCTACTATGTTTCCAGCATTACTGATAGCAGCTCGCCTGCACGAATTCAACCGCGTCCCAACAGATGTTGTGCGAATCGTGAAAGTCCACGAGTCAACTCTTCGAAAGCGCCTCCTCGAATTTGGAGACACACCATCGTCTGCACTGACCTTGGATGAATTCCTCACAGTAGATCTTGAAGAAGAACAAGATCCACCTGCTTTCAAGGCAGCTCGACGGAGAGACAAGGATCGACTCCAGAAGGTATAACAAAAAACACAGAGGTTTGCATGGAATTTCTTATAGCAAAATATGTTGACATCCGTAGCAATACTGTTGAACATTGTTAAAGTTCTTTGCAGTGGCATCCCTAGTGATGGGTTAATTCTACACTTTGGAAGAACAAACATTTCTTGTCCATTCATGTCCTGTTTCATCAGACATTTACCGATAACATGCCAAAGTTAATTCAATTACCTTCTTTTTCCAGCTGTTAGATGAAGAGGGTGGGGAATCAGTCGTGTCAGAACTCCAGAGAGAGATCGAGATTCAATTGGATAATGATGGAAAGAAGAAACGAACCCTCAGCAGGAAACGTAAATATTGATTCATCATGTTTAATCTAAATCTAGGATATTCATTGTCAATATTGTCTCTTCGTAAATAGCAAATGGCTAAACATGTAGCGAAGGTTTTTTGTATCGTCTTCAGTTTCGATGAGGCATTACGTTTTCAATGATATTGAGCCAAATTTAGTATCAATGTTTCATGCTAATATTTTATTTTTATTTTCAGCGTCCGTAGAACTCAACCAGGAAGTGTTGGAAGCAGATAAATTTGCCTACCAGAGCACCATCGAAACTATAAAAGAGTCTTTGGTTGATGATCCGGGGAGCGAAAACATCACTATTTCTCAAGAACTGGGTATGGCACAAAAACTGTTTGGTTATCAACATATTATTTGGTATAGGTCTAAAAAGACGAATTTTCAGAAGAGCAAAAACAAAGTTAAAGTCATTTTTTCAGCAATAATGATTAAACTCTCGATAAGATTACGATTTTAACTGTTCTTTTCAGCAGTGTTTAGATATACAACAAGGTGTCATTAAAACAAGAATTAATGGACTTATATATTTATTTAATGAGCAAACTTATACTATTAGTACAGTTGGTTAGTCTAATAGACGCATAATTTATTATGACTTTTGTAGAGCATCTGCAATGTTTTCTATTAGTCCCACTGAAGTGTTCTTATATTTGGAATGTCTTTTGTACTAATCGTAAAACTACCAAAAATGTAGTTATACTCATAAGTCTGCCCATCATAGATATAGTAACTGAGTTTTCCAATTTCAATTTAATAAAACCATTTTCAAACGAACCACGTGATGGATCTGCCAAATGTACTGAATGTTGTAAATTCTCTAATGAACGTGATAGATAGCGTCTTAATATCAATTTTTTGTGTAGGGCCGGACTTGGCAAGCATGGGGTTGTGTCTCGATCCTGATCATCCCGCCACGCCATCAGCAGCAGAACCTGCTCTCGTTCAGCCTGCTTCAGAAGTTTTTACAGCGGAGAACATGCCGCTGGATGATGTTGATGATGACGAGATAGACTCCATCATAATGACTCCTATTGAAGCGTCGAACAAAACCAGACTGTGGCACCAGTTGAACAAGGAGTATCTCAACGAACAGAGACGTAAGAGAACTGGCGAAACTTTTGACGTATCAAAATTCGTTTGTATTTATCATTCAATATCGTTTACTATAAAATGTATCCAAATACGACAGAAGCATTACTAAAATAATAGACAATCATAATATATTCTCAATTCACTAATGGAAGAAAATATTTTACAGTTAAAGAAGAAATACGTGCAAAGGAGAGAGAAGAAGGAAAGCCGGAGAAGAAAAAGCGGAAAGCTGGTGGAAAGAAAAAAGCTGCAATTGGGCCATCTGCTTCAGCTGGTGAAGCCATCGAGAAAATGCTCCAGGAGAAAAAGATTAGCAGTAAAATCAACTATGACATTTTGAAGGCTTTGAATAGACCAGGGACAAAAGTCGAGGAAAATATCACAGAATTTAAAACAGATGTCTCAGTGCCAATTGTTGCGGAATCGCCCAGTCGGAAGTAAGTTAATAGTTTTTATACAATATTGACTTCAATAAAGTTTTACTGTATGATAAAAAAAAATTCTCAATTCAATTCACCTGAATGTTCAATTTCTACCCATTAAATCAAATCTCTTATAGCAGGGTTGGCAAACCTGGGGCACATAGCACGGCATTTTCAAATTTAGATTTTGCCAAAAGAAAATCCAAATAAATTATTAGAAGAATTTTCTGCAGTTATTCAATAAATAAGTACCGAGCTTTTTTCAAAATAACAATTGTTATTTGTATATTATTAATCTGTATTAAATAAAATTAACTTTTATTGCCCAACCCGTTTATTATTTATTTAGGAGTTTTTGGCATGCGCAACTAAAAATGATAGCTAGCCACCACTGTCTTATACTATATATCATGCATACTGATATAAATTGATTCTTTATGCAAATGTCTTATATTTTTGTAAATGAATTATTCTGAAATATCATTATTGAATTTCTTAACAGCGTTACTTTTATTATTCCTGAATTTCAATTTGATTTTCTTTTTATTCCTTGAAAATAAAAGCAATCATTAGAACCAACTTATCTATGGAAAAAAACTGGGCTTATGGCTGAAAAATTATACTGCCATCTATCTGCACTGCTTAAATACTAAAAGAAAACCTCTCAATATAATTATAATGTAAAATCACTGACAGAGTGTTGAGGTTCAAGCCTTGAAAAATATTTATTTCTTAGTATTTACCATATTGATTTTGTAGAAGAAAACCTGCAGAGAGCCCTGGAAGCCGTCCGATTGTTTTATCTTCGCCAGTCAAAATGGCGGCTCTTAGTAAGCGATCAAGAAACACAAAATCCGCTGGACCGGTTGGTCTTCCTGTCGTTGAATCGCCACAGACTCCTGCCCCGGTAGAAGACCTGACTAAACAGACTGACAAACCCGATGATGATGCAGGTAATTATATCACGTTCACAATTAATATACATGCAGTGTTCTTGAATAAGTTAAACTTTGCTAATAATCTGAGAAAATCTTTCAAAAATTATTTCGGTGATCGCCGATTCGACAAAATCGTTTTATTATTTTCGTAATCAATTTTAAAATGGGTAAGGATAAAAAATCTTCACGTTGTTTTTCATTATTTAAAATATATTTAGTTGTAACATAATATATAAAGATATAAGTATGGAAACATTAAAGGAATAGGAGGGATTTTTGATAAAACCACATTTATCAGAACAATTGTAAATTAAATTACAATGCAGATTTGTAGATGCCATTGGTGAGTATATTTCTTTATCTCCAGTTTTTGGAAAGAATATTTCATACAAGAAAAAGAAGATTCAAATTAATTCAGTTTTACAGATAAACACGAATCTAGCAAAATTAATGAGCTTTTCGACTGGGATATTATTTTTTTCCTTCATGGTTATAAATTTAAAATATGGAAATCATTATACTATCAAAATTCACAAATGTAATTGGGATTGACCAAAATTTGCTTCACGATCGACCGGTTGGGAGCCCTTGCTATGCTGCATTGAAATGTTCATGTACTCACTGTTGAATATAAATGGAAAGGTTACATTTTATTTTAGTTGAAAATTTAAATACTATTTGACAAACGGCTTATATTTCAGACATGCAATATCCTTTCGAAAACTGGAAATAAAGAAATATGTACGCTCACCAATGCCATCTACAAATCTGCATTGTTACTTTACTTTACAATTTTTGATAAATGAGGCTTTATCAAAAAGCCCTTCTATTTCTTCGATCTTTCTCCTGGATACAATTTTCAATAAGATTTAGATATTTCCAAACCATAATTAATCTTTTCATAAATTTAATAATCTGGTTTCAATTGTTATTTTAGAATCGGAATATTACGAGGAAGACGCAGAATTGCCCGAGACTTCGACGGCTCCTGAAATGGAGTCAATATCACAAATGCTTCGTTCCCAAGATGACGACCAAGAGTATTATGGATTCGACGACTATCAATAGTTTCTCGTGCATTGCACTATTTTTAATTTGCAACTGCCACTCGTTAGAATAAATTATTATAATATATGAAAATGTTTTACATCATAAGAATTGAAAAGTAAGTAGATTTAGTATGGGGCATCAAGAGTCCTGTGCAGTCTGTGTTATAAATACAGAGTGTCAATGTGTCCTTAATTTTTCTTTAAATTCACTGAATATTACTAATCTTGTGTGTACTATTGATAATCGTCAAATTTCAACATTGCCTCACTACATACTTATACTTTCATTGTTTCTCAATTTCATTATTTTGACATCTGTTCCCTAAAATGAGAATCCTCTCTATTCATACATTAATACTTCCTACATTTACAATATACCAACATTTTTATTAATTTTCAGAGAGAATGTCTTATCCACGAAATATTTAACCAAGACATTCAGATACAACTTTAATGTTAAGATTCTTTTTGACGATCCTCTTCAACCTCCACTTGCTTATTTACACAATCTAAATTTTGTTCCTTCAACAAGCGATTGTAGAGGTACAGATCTTAAAATACCACCTTCCAATTGACCAGTAGCTGCAGTGTTTATTAATAGAATGTTCAACTACCAACAAGTGTATATTTTACCATAGCATAGGGTTGGCATGTCACTGCTATTGCAGGGGTGTCCTGACGTTCCAATGATCCAGAAAATTTCCGATAATTATTCAGAACACGGTTAATGGTAAAAACTCTCATCACGATTTTCAAATACTTCTCAATCTATACAGCCAGAACGGAGAGGCTTAAAACTTTATATGAATATGTTGATATCTCATTCCAAGCAGCGTTTTACCATTCACACGCTAAGTGACCTTCTCTAATGCTAGGAATTGATAGAATTTTAAACATGTATAGCCTTTAAAATATTCTTTAATAAGGAGCAAAATGCACCAAATATTTACATTAATTGAAGTTTTAATAAATTCTTTGCTGAATGTTTCTTGTTCGTTTATTGAGTTTTACTCATTCATGAGCATTAATCGAATATAGAAAAATCCGAAGTCACCTAGGTCAAAGACTTCATTGGCAATTCGAAAAATACAGTCCAAACAAACAAAGCCTCAAACTTTATTGGCCAATTTGAATTATTGAGATTTTGTACACTTCCATGTATTTTGTCACTAACGACCCAAGTTTAGCGTTTTGGCATCTTCAGGTATTCGAGCGCACGAATGAACTCGAATTGACAGACAGTAAACAGTGTCTAACGTTTATATAGTAGATATAAACACGACAAATATTATTTACTAGATAAAATGTTACAAGTCTAGGATCCACACTGATACCTGAGTTAAAATTTGGAGAATCGCCTTAATCCTTATTTTGTAAACACCACATTAACAGAGTGGCGAATTGCCGCTTTCCAACTTCTTTTAGAATTACCAGTGATTTTACAATTATAATAGTATTGTGGGTTTTGGCGGGATGCAATTCGACGAAAGGGTAAATATATACAATCATTCCACGTTTAGTGACATCTGTTAGGTGTTTCAACGTATAGGATATAGTAATGGAGAATTAGGAAGGTTCAGCTGCTCATTTAGAATTGGCAAGGAATTTAACTGGGCTCTTTTGATTTCCAAAATTTCTTGATAAAATAATTTATGATCCCCCATGTTTTTATGCAACAGTTTAACCCCATCATCTGCATTAAACGTATGGTTCTCCATTAGCAAGTGATTTGCAAATGTCGAAGTTTCTTTTTTTAATCTAAAGGCAGCTAAATGTTCTGATACCCTTATATCTAATGTACGTGTGGTTTTACCCACATAGAATTCTATGTGGGTAAAATTATACTTTTACTTAAAAACAGTTTTATGTAAACAAACAAAAGGAAAAACGTATGCCATTTCAAGCATTTGGCAAACTTCGAAGTCCAATTACTAAAAACTGGTGTTTTCCAGTTAGTGTCTTCTTCCAGAACAACGACGATATGTCAATTTAGACGGTAAACTTGGTGTTATTATATAGTCTGCGACCTTGCGATATAGTTAGTATGTAGATGTTTCTTAAAGAAGCGAAACACCTGTCACATCTAGTAACACAGCCCGTGGAATCATCAATATTAATTTTAAAACAAACGCATTAACAGAGTGGCGAATTGCCGCTTTCCAACTAATAGAATTACCAGTGATTTTACAATTATAATAGCATTGTGGGTTTCGACGGGATGTTACTGGTTCTGTTAAGTGACCATGAGATTTATTTATTAATATGGGAATATCAATATATATATATATATCATAACGAAATCATTCACGTATAGGATACAGCAACAGGGAGTTTGGAAGATTCAGCTGTTCGTTCAGAATTGGTAAAGAATTTAACAGGGCTCTATTGATTTCCAAAATTTCTTGATATTTATTCAAATTTTATTCAAATTTGATATTGAAATTCCATCAAGCACCCTCAGTCGATCTCTTAAAATATCTTAAATTAAATTTATTGGCTAAATAATAATTAATAAACAGATTCAACAAAACAAACCCCAACTTAGAGAAAGTTGTCACAATACGATGGCAGTTGACTAAATTAAAAGATGAAAAAATTTCTTCCATCAAAATGCTCTGATGAGATCTCGGGGAAATATTGCAACCCTATCCTAGAGCTTAATATTTTTGACAAAAAAAAAACATTGCTTTACTTTGTCGTTTTTTTGGTGGTATTACTGTACTAGGGTTATTTATTTTAAGAATATGACATATTCATCCTTTTTTTTCACTATTAAGAAATGGTCATTTTGACTTGTTTTAAAGTCGGATGCCATTTTGTGATACACCAACGTATAATTGTAATTTTTTTTATTTAATGCTAAAATGTTGCTTTTTTTATTGAACTCATTTGTAAACAGAATAAAAGAAGATGAATAAGACATCAATGCCTGCTTTAGAGATAAGAGTTTTTTTGTAAAAATTTCACCTGTGATTTTTAAAAAAATTTCAAAGTTTATTTCAAATTTCCTTCCGATATTTCAATCAATAAAAAGTAACATGTACATAAATAATCTCATTGTAGGAATGAGTAGGTTTTATGGTTTCATTATTTAAGTTCTGATAGTAAAATTTAGAATCGGTTTTATGTGCCTAATCATATATTTATTTTTATTAAATATACTTTCTTTCAAAAATTATCTTATTTATTTCAAACAATGATTCTTTATGAAAACCAGAAAGTGAGTTTCAATATACACGAGGGACTGTATTAGAGAAGTGAACGTCCTAGGCTCCCATTATGGACTGTTTCATAAATTGGGCTATCTAGAATGTCTGTGTTTTCTACATTACCTCCCACCAATCCAAACCCAAAGAAAGTGCATAGTGAGAACGATTACTGAACCACTGGTCCTGTCCTAGCTTTATCCTGCCAAATTCAATCTCTCTTTTCTGTTGAAATATGCTCCACATTGGAAGCAGACATGGTTTAAAAAAGCATTCTCTATCATCAAACGATATGTAAATGGTAGCAATACAACAGCATCTTTATCAACAACTAGTGAGTACCCGGCATGCGTTGCAATGCCACTCAAAGAAAGAAAGGGTTTGTGTTTTAATTCTGTTTATTGAACTGTTTTTGGATTAGAGGTCTGCGCAGGCCGAAATTTCATAGACTTACCCGGTTCGAGCCCATCATCTTCAGGTCTGGCCCGACCCGAACCCGAGTTTCAATATCACATTTGTTATAACACAAAATTTTTTTTTACCGTCTGGTGCTTACACGAATAAATCA
Organism: Himalopsyche phryganea; assembly: GCA_022494535.1. NCBI lineage: Eukaryota > Metazoa > Arthropoda > Insecta > Trichoptera > Rhyacophilidae > Himalopsyche > Himalopsyche phryganea. Next base: position 876,343 of record JAGVSL010000139.1, read on the forward strand.
GAAGGTTTTTCCTAGATGTCGCTGTATGAACGTATTTGATTCTTTTTTTCAATTTCTTTTCTTCAGAACCCTTCACGGGTGTGTGCACAACAACTCACCGAAGTTTCATCGAAATCGTATGAATGATAAAGGAACGCGTAAAGGACAAACAAACATTTAACATTTTCCCGGCATGATCACAATAAGTCCTTCCTGAAAGTTTCGTCGCGATCGGTTGAGTAGTTTACCAACAAACAGACATTCATTTTTATATATATAGGTAGTAGACAGATCAATAAAAGTGTCATTTTTTTTTTTATTATTTATTTTTTTGATTTACCATACAAATATGAATTTATAACAAACACTTCCAAGAACGATTAATACATTGGAATAAAGCAGATAAAAAAATAGTGAGCATTGTTGATCTCATAACTTAATGGCTGGATGATGATTTTCCACCTGACTTCTCTTGTGATGGGAATGAATATGACGAGAAGTCATGAGAAGGTTCAGGCAGGCTATGGCCTGAAAATGCATGGGATGGGATATCATGAGAGGATAGTGACCCGTGAGAGGACAGGGATCCATGAGATGACAGAGATCCGTGAGACAATAGAGATCCGTGAGACGATAGAGATCCGTGAGAAATTCCTGAAGAGAACTTCTGGCTTGAGAAAGAAGCCGATGATGGGATATGGGATGATATTTCCGATCCGTGAGATGATGATGGCAGCTCGTGAGATGAGAAAGAACCTAACGAGGAACCATGACCGGAACTGTGGCCATCAAATCCAGATGACAAATGTGAATCAGAGCTACCACCATAGCTTCCACCAGAACTTCCACCATAGCTTCCACCAGAGCTTCCACCGGAGCTTCCTCCAGAACTTCCACCTGAACTTCCACCGGTATTGATGAATACTGGAACCTGTGTTTCGATAAGAACTGGATGTGGTATGTGCACTGGGTATGGTTTGTGTACTGGAACTGGGTAAGGTTGAGGTACCGGTACTTCAACTTTGTGGTAAACTGGAACTTTCACAGGTACTTTTACTGGGTATGGTACTGGCTTGTCAACTTTATATGGCACAAGCTTCTCTACGGTGACTGGATAAGGTTTCGCCACTTCATATGGGACTGGTCTGTCAATGTGCACTGGGTAAGGAATGTATTGAGTGTTGGACCCAGAGTCTGAAGATCCCTGACTCGAGAAGCCGGCACCAGACTCTGAGGATCCGTGGCTAGAGAAACCAATTCCGGAGCCGTGGCCGAAGTCATGACCGCCATAGCCAAAGTCGAAAATTCCACGTTTGTCTTGCTGCTTGTCTTTGGACTTCTCCTCCACTGGCTTGGCCTTTTCCGTGACGGCTTCAGCCTTCTTAGGCTTGTCGTCAGCGGATACTAAGGCCACCAAAAGAGCAGCGAGCCCCAAAGCATTCTGGAAATATAAAAAAAATCATTTTTTTTACAAGAATTTAGTGTTCCACCTGCAAAACATAATTGACTTTGTTTACCAAATTTTTTTGTTTTGCTATTAGTAGCATGTTCAAAAAAGTTCAAATCCCAGACAAACTATTATGTGCGTCTTATCAGCAAAGCGAGTTTGTCATGTTTTTTTTCTTCAACTAATAACCTTTAGGAAGTTTACTAATGGACAGTATTTTAATCAAATAAATAATCTCTAAATTTATTTCCAACGATTGTTTCCAATCTGTTTTTACTGGAACGATTTGTAGTCTGCAAACCTTTCATTTTCCAGACTTATTTATTTTTTGAGTGGGTAAATAAGTCTTTTTATTCCTTTCCCGTTAGCACAATCCAACTAAACATTCTGCCAACTGAAGGCTTTGAGTGAAGGAAACAGTTCACGAAAACTCCATACCTACGGATACTAACTGTTTTCTTTCATTTATATTTCTTATGAAAAACTATTTATATTTAACTTAGATATATGTACAAAGAGATTTTTTTAATCTATTAGAAGAAACTGAACTCTTTAATAGTAAATATTTTTTTTTTCATAATTTAATGACTTGAATTCATTAATGTCATACATGGTATATTTATACTCATCATGACAAAATATGTATTTAAAGCAATATAGTTAAATGGTGCTTTAATATTTCGACGATATACTGACAGAACGCATCAAGTCAGTTTTTGTTTAAAATGTCAAAATCTAGGCAATTTAACGTACTGGCGGAACGCATGAAGTCGTAGAATATTTATTTTTTTATTTTTGACAAAAGCATGATATGACTAAAACTCATCGACACCAAATTTTATTATTTGTATCTCAAAAAGATTATTCTTTATGACGTTGAAAAATCTTAGAGAGAATACTTGGAAAAAAAAATTACAATAAATACGACTATCTCAGAATTTGTTTTTATGACCTAATGCCTTATGTCAGTATATCCTCGATTTGATAAATTTTATATAATTTGGTACCTATTTGTCTTCGGTAGAAAGAAGTTAAATTGAAAGTTACTATGTTGTGGACATTTTACACTTTTTTTTATTTAATCAATACGACAGGACAGGTTTCGCTCGGTTAACTATTTATATTTCTCTCGATGAGCAGCCAAACAGCATGTCTATTCAAATTTATACATTTCATTACAAAACCAGTTCTGATCTCAACGATACTTTTTGAGTGTATTTAAAACAAAAATAGCATTATTGAAATCTTTTAATAATCCTATGATAAACCAAAAGATATGATAAAAATTAAATGTAGGGTTGTCAACAATTCTGGGTGAACCGGTACCGGGAATCTAAATTTGACAATTCTGTTTTGATTTCTAAATTTGATCAATAATATAAGTAATAACATAATTAGTTTTTTTCAAATACACTGAGAAATGCTGTTCTAGGGCTGTTTTTAGTTGGAAATTTTTATATTATTATATTTTTGCGCCATTTTTTATCAACTTACCAAGAACTTCATGGTTGCACACTTGAAGATGAATATAGCAACGATCGCAAGAAGCGACTGATACCAAATTGACCAAATCTAATTCTTTTTATACTACATTTGTCCTAAGTCATAATGATAATTACATATTCTCCCTCTTGATGAGATTAGTTACCGCGTTACAAATATAAATCAAATTAAGTGATGTGCATTATTTCATTAATAATAATTTCTCCAAAAATGAGTCCAAATTAGACAAGGAAGCACTTTCTATTCTTAATGTGCAGCAAAGGTGCCAAAAAAAACAGTACTGTCGAAATGTTCCTATGTGATGAGTCAATTTTATTTTGTCCGTCAGCCGTTAGTTAGCTTTATGCAATTCATCAAAAATCACATATCACCTTCTGTGCAATCCAGTACCGCACTAGTAAACTATTTGTTTGAACCCTATATTAGAAATATACGCTCAGACGGATCAAACCCTCACACTATCGATACGCCAGTACATTTTAAACACGTCACATTAAAATGATGAATGGCCGAGTAAAATCAGTATTTTTTTGTAAACATATAATATGGAAACAAATCTTTTGCATGTTTATTATAAATCTTATATTGTTTTAAAAATTAGCAGAATCAGTAAAATTTATGAGCTGTCATTCAAGGTTAGTATTTTTATGGCAAATAAGTAATTCAATAGTTGAACATATTCTTTTTAGAATAGATAGAAAAGAGCAATAGTGCTGATGTTAAAAAACCTATTTCTATGCCGTTACGAAACAAATTAAAAGACTATCGTAGATAAGTTCAAAAGGCTTCAGAAATGTTTGTCTTTGAATAATATGAATGTCGAAACTCTCAGGCGTTGCCCTCTTGCTTTTTGAAAAGACTCGACCGGCGTAATAGTGTAATTTTTTTCTAACACTATATTTTGAATAAGATTATTCGTATAACAAAAGCCCTATCCAAGTATAAATTTGATCCCAGAACCACAAGCTTTAGAATTAAATAATATTATCGGTCTTGTTGACAATAAATCGTCGGTTTAACTTGCATAACGTATCTTTGTATTTGAGGCATTTGAAAGCAAAAACCAAAATCGCCACTTTGCAATATTTAATTAGTATAAAATTACGTTATTGTGTTTAGTTTATTCTTTCCATCGTGTTGTATTTTCAATTGACAAAAGTATGAATATTATAGGTAGCCAATCAACCACACATTAATTGCAATAAATACGCGAAATGTAATTGGACATGTCGTCATTTGATTGTAATTATTAAACTTATTGGATTCTGTAGGTCATTAAAAGTTTAAAAATTGTTTTCCGAGTGATTTTGTCAGGTTTTTGCAAGGTCATTAAATATTGTGTACGTAATTTTGTTTCATTTTGACAAACTGTGCACTTATCGGTTTTTACTTTTCATCACCTCATTTCAGGTTTTAAAGATAGGGAAATTGAATTAACCAAATGCATTAAGAAATATATATCTATAACGGTAGATAGGACTCAAAGAATTCTTTGAAATGTCTCTATTTGAGATACGTCGATAGTTCAAACTTCTATATTGTGTTATTTATAACGAATTGGCCTATGGCCTATAGTTCGGCTCTGCCAATAAACACAATGCGTGGTACTTCTTAAGCAAAGATTTTATGAATAGGTAGTTATCTATTTATTTGATTAATAACTATTAATTGTATATTTTACATAATACCAAAATTATAATGATTATAATACAAAATATTGAACATATTTTTTGATCTATGATGTTACTTCATCGATGTTATAACCTAAAATGTAGATGATGTCTTACATGCGGTCGATAATTAGGTTCTCTAGTTTTTCCCTTGCAGCCCTTTTTATTATACTATTAATTATTGTTACGCAAGATTAGATGAGTCACCCATATCCAAAATTAATCTTGTCCAGTTTTGATCAAAAATGAACTGAATATGCAATCGTATTACTTATGTCAAGAAATTATATAATTGTGTATTGTCTTATTTCCTTCCCCTTAATAAAACATTTAAAATACAACTCACCTTGTTCCATAGGTAATATATCTTTCTCATAAAAAGCATTTTCAAAGTACATCAAGTCCATATAACAGTACCGAAAGTCATATCGAGTGTTTGGGACAATTGATGTAATCCTCAAAATTGAAATTGTTCAGCAGAGAGTAAAAACTGTTTTTATCGAAAACATTATATGGTGAGTTGCGTTATGAACCTTTGAAATGCACTCCTGTCAATTATCATGTTTGCAGATACGGGATTATACGTAGGGAGTGTCTATATAATAGTGGTTTACATCAAGTAGCCGGTTCAGAATTTTAAAATTTAAAATCAATTTTATATGTTGTTTCCCTTCCAAAACGTGGTCAATTTATTGTTCTAATTTACATCATTTGACCGAGATCTGCTCTGTTGTCTTTTAAATGAAATCCAATCATTAACTTATTTTCGTATTTTTTAGGGTTACATCAATTGGCCAAAACACAGTCGACTATTGTCCATGACATTTCTTTGAATATTTCAAAAATTGTGTATGGTATTTTTGATTATGATATCCTCGTTGTTCTGGAGAAGACACTAACTGAAAAATAGTGGTTTTGAGTAATTTTACTTAGAAGTTTGTCAAATGCTTGAAATACTATACATTTTTCGTTTTGTGTGTTTTTACAAAATTGGTTTTACGCAAAATTAAAATTTATAAAAATAAGTGTGTTCTTTCATATGGCAGAGTTAGAAACAAAGAACGTTTAGGTAAACTAACTCAATATGTCATTTTTCGATTTAGTGTTCTCTTCCAGAACAGCGACGATATGTTCATCGCAAGTTTTTACAATTCGATTTGATAAAAAAAACGTTATTTTTTCAATTTGGAGGGTTCATACACTTTTTTGTGAATATTTCAAAACATAACAAAATATACAAGGTGAACTTGGGTTAATGAACGACTCAGATATATTCTACATAATTCTAGACATTTTCTATAAACAAATAATATCGCCATTATTCTGGCAGAAAAACGTGAATTCGGAAACACTAGTATAATGTCAACCGATTTCACCAGCTCTACATGTCGTAAACAATGTTCTGAACATGATTACTACGTGATCACACAACTATAGCAGTTTAATCATGCGCCGGCCGATGATTTGAGATGAACTAAATCAAATTTAATGATATATTTGTCATAATTTATTCAATGCGTTTTTGCATATTTCACTTGTAACTTACTTCATTATATAACAGACACTCTCTCACCCTTATTAGTCCGCTGAGTCGAGGTTTTATTGTATTAGTAAAAGGGTTATAAATAATTGCACTTTGTGTTAGGTTAGGTTAGGTTAATATTTTATTTTTTACTAGTGAGTACCCGGCATGAATTGCAATACTGCCCAAAGAAAGAAAGTGTTTTCATCGTGTTTATTGTTATATAAGTGCTTTTGGACACACATTATTTTCTGTTTTCTGTCTGGTGCGTACACGAATAAATCAGAAAGTTTTCCGAGATGTCGCTATTTTTACGAATTTGATGTATTTTTTTAGATGTTAGATATATCTGGATTGTGAGATTGATTTTTGTATATAATAAGACCTACTGTACGTTAAAAATTAAGCCGGGCTCGGGCCGGGCCAGGCCTGATTGTTTTATGCCTGTATCCTTCGCGCAAGTGCAAGCAATAACTTGACAAAGTTTTATCGGAATCGGATAAACGGTATGGCAGTGCATAAGATACGAACAAACTCACATTGATTTTTATATATTAGATGTACACTTTCATACCTACATGTGATATGTATTAATAATTTCCGCTCACATTGTGGAGCATATGGCCTCCTAATCGATATATCGCAACAGGAGTTTGCAATTGCTTATTACTCAGTTGCTCAACCTTTTTTTTCGAAGATAGTACGGATTGAAGGGTAGGGCTAGGACAGGACTTATGGTTAACTAATCGCTTTCGCTACGCCCCGTTTTTTAGGATCGAATAGATGGGAGGACATTATAAACTTCCATAAATCCGTGCTCGGTCTCAAACCAGTCATCAAACGACGTTGATTATGGACCCAGTAAAATATTATAGGTCTCCAAAATAAAACATCACTCGTGAATCATAAAAATATATTTGGTCTTAAAAAAAGGTAAAAAAAACATAAATAATTACAATTAATTAACTTATCCGCTAGTAATGTTATTTGTGACATCCTTAATTATTTTAATCGATTTACACAAAATGATCAGTCATTTAAAAAACATTCAATCTTATTAAAATTACCACACCCACTCAATTTCTTAACTAGGGTATTTTTTGAATCATTTACATTGTGCCCATACGCTGATTTTACGTGTACCTTTGATGCACACGTGCCTACCAGATTCCCAAGTGCCTAATTTTTACTAAAAATTTTTATTCCCTTAATTTACTTTGAGTACTTATATCTAATTGAAGTTTCGTGAATGCGGTTTTATTAGATAACATAATTTTAAATGAATGCGGCCGTACAACGTTAAAAGGTCTTCCACCATTAGCGTAAACCTTTTATAAATCTATTTTAAAAACCCATAATCTTACTTTCACTGATAACACGCTAATTAAATATAATATATTGTAGCGGATGGATTTAGAACCATAAATACTGTCACAAGTAAGAATATTCTACCATAGATGGCGCCGTGCAAACATCACCGTAAATAACTTAATGATTACATAATATAAACCATAATTTCATTCTTTTGGCCTTTCTTAGAAGCCAACAACTCATATAAAAATTCATTTGTTTTTACATTTCAAAATTAAAAAACACATTAATTTAGATAAACTAGTGTTTATAAAATTTAAAACTGTATCTGTATGTATTATTTCAATCATAAAAACGTCTGACATATTTTATTTAGGCTTACAATTAAATGCACTTTTGTTTAGATAATATTCACTATCATAAAAAATAGTTTTCACTTATAACAAATACATTCCACAGAAAACAAATTCTTTCAATAAAAATAAAGTGATCCCACATAATAATATATATTTTAACATTGAAGAAATATATTACACTTAAGAAAAAATATTTCCTCATAGACAAAATAGTTTTCACTCAATATAAAATACCTCACACTTTGAAATCAATAGTTGCACGAAGCTGTAATGAAATGTCACTTATTCTTCTACCCTATATTAGACCGTCTATATTGTCTTTGCTCCACACATTAGAATACATTACACAAACCAAACCAGACCAATTCTTACATAACCTACTACAATTTAACTCAGTTTGTTAAAAGAATTCGTGGCTTAAGTGGAAACTATCAAAATCAAAGTTTGAGTGTACTAATTTAATACTATCTAATCCAAAGTGCAAACTATCGAAATTAAAGTGTTCAACTGTACCAAGTGAATACTATCTAACACAAAGTTCTATTATTTACATACTGTATCATAAAATAAGTCTTTACGACACGTTTATGGTGTTGACTGTCAATTTTTGGTGGAAAGGCATTTTGTTTATAAACATAAAATACATTATAATATGTTTTGTAATTATTCCAGAATTGAATTAAATGCTCGGGATCAGAATTTACTACTAATGGTGTTCTCGGTAAATGATCGCGAAGATTTATTAAAATTGTGGAAGTAGTACAAACAAATGTAACATTTTCTGCATTCTGGTAAATTATTCATTTTTCGAGTTATTTAAAAAAACAAAATCTTCATTTTTAACGGCTCTATAGTCTGATAAGATTCGTTGATACAAAATTCGTTGAAATTGAAATTATTTTTAAAATCAGCAGTTAAAAAAAATATGCAAAATCATTATATGAGTGAAATTAAAATAGTTTCCCAACATAAGTTATGAATTTTCGATGTTTGATATAAACACTTATTTTTGCATATGATTGACACACAAATCCAGCATAGATTTGCTCAATACCTGTTATTCTGGTTTATTGCTAAAATTTTAATACAAATATGCACTATAAGATATAATAATACAAAAATTATACAACTATAACAAGACGACACTAAATATATTATACAACAGATGATACGTGTATCGGAAATTACACAACGACTTCCCATTTATCAGAAAGGTGAAAATGTTTACTTTTTTATATATTATGCAACTTCACTATAAAAAACACTTCAATCAAAAAGAATGATAAAACAATTAAATTAATATTGGGTGTAAGGTTTTTTGCACCATCGATAATATTTGGACGTATACCTAAAACCTCTTATTATTTCAGCAACCTGTTGTAAATAATTTTATTTGTTTCCAGATAGCTCGCCTCCTATTTACCGTGCTATCGAGAGTCTACTGTATTATACTATCGTAACTTGCATTTTAAGATTTAGTTTAGTTTATGCTTTTCTGCTACAAACAGATATCAAACCACTAACTAGACATTTAACTTTAAACCGTTTCACACCAAATCAGTATTTTGTAGGTCACTATCAAAGTGACAGATAACGGGATGAATATTAATATATGTATATCAAATTGCCCATCTTTACTTTCAGTTTAAAAAAAAGTAAAATTGTTATAAAACCACATTATTTTGCCAAATTGCATAAAAATGCCGAGTAAATAATTCGATGGTTAGGGTAAACAATTAGATAAGTCATGTTATTCGATTTTGTTTTATTTTCTCCTATCATCAAATGTGTGCCCAAACACAATAGTAAAATACTCTCAGAATTTGTAGTAAAGGAAATTTGTTAATAAAAACGTGGAATTCAGTATTATTATTTCAGCAATTTTTAGTGTCTTATTCGACGTTTCTATTATTAAATTTTTTCTTAAAATAAAAAAAAATGTCACCTGCTAGAAAAAACTGTCCCACGAAAACCTAGCAAAACTGACTTATGCGATTGTTTCCCTCGCCCATCTATACAACATTATCCATTTATTTACCAGCTTTTTTACTCATTTTAACTTAATTTAAAACAATTTTACTGACTAGTCAATCAGAATAAAAATATTCCAGTTGAGGTTTTACAAACCGTTTGAAGCCAAATTTTGGTTTCAAGAGAAAATGTAGTTCTTCAAAAATGATAAGATATGTTTGACAGCTATTTCGGCTTTTCGCTTTTATATATAAATTTAACCAGCTTACGATTGCAGTTTGAGTTTGACGTTTCTGCAGAAAAACAGGCCTCATGATTTTAACACGGCAATGCAAATTGAAATGGTTGCTTTATTTATACATTGGTAGAAAATTAACATTACAGGTTCGCATAATTTTACAGTCCGGCTCATACCGGTATTGCATCCAAGAATCCCAAATCCACGTTTGGCTTCCGCATCATAACGCTTAAATAAATAAAAATCAAAAGACATCTTAATCTCGTATTATGAAATACTTTTTTCTTGTTGCGTATTATCGTTTATGCAATTGTTGTTTTTGACAAACTGGTTCTTAATGTCCAACCCCAATTCGCTTAGATCAGCTCCTTTGTTGGTGTATTGATGATGAAGCTGGGTCGTGCTGTAAGTCCCTTGGGGTACTTCCGATTTTACCGATTTCCTGACAGAGAAAGATTCATTAAAATCAAATAATACTATTTGTCCAACTTACAAAGATAGAATCAATTTTCCAATTTGTATACAAATGATAGACTCGAATGATAGACACTGTGTTGAATTACACAGCAATTAGTATAACTCGTGCACCACATTGCGAGTGGACATGATTAAATCCAGATTACTAATATTGTGTAAGATTAGACATTATGTGGGTATACAAACCGGTAACTAAAAATAATAATTTCCCTATACCTTCCTTTTTAAAATGCATTTTATTCGAAATTAAAAAAAACCTCTTTTATCATCTTTTCTACCACATTTTTGTAATTAAAAACCCGACTTTTTATGTGAGTAAATAATATTCAAAATATTCTGTGACACATGGTAGAATATAGATGATTCACGCTTTACCGTCATGTATATCGATACCTCAGTCCCAAAGTGTTACAACACAAAAAGTATAGTTCTGATATAACTAGGAAACAAGATTTTGGGCAAACTTAATCTTCGACTGTTACATATTATTATTGTAGATTTAAATGCAACTGAGATTGTCTAAAAAATTTAATTTTTTTTTTCTAATATTAATAATATGAGTCTTGACAGATTTTCACTGGATTTTTGTAGTTGTGACAGTTTGGATCTGAAATAATAATAACTACTGTCATTCTAATACAGCCATAGATAACCACATGTTACATTTTGAAACTAGTAGATATCGGTATTTTAAGCATTTCTTCATACTTAACGTAAAACTGTTTTTTTTTTTTTACTTGTTACACTTTGGAACTGCGGTATCGATATGATATTATAAAATTGGAAAGTAAAACATCAAATATTCAGAAACATCTGCAATAATAATGATGGCTCCGTTTCGTTAATTTGATAGATGATAGACAAATTTAAATAGTGTGAAATAAAATTACAGCAATATCACAATTACGTATTTCGAAAGTTGGGTGCATTATATTGCCTCCGTTCTGGCAAGAAATCTTTAGTCGGAAATATTACTCAAGCGAGGAATGAATTTAGTTATATAATTCAAATTTTGGTATTTATTTTTTATTTAACTGAAAAGTTATTTTGTTTTTAACTCTGCGTGGTTTTAAAGAGAGTTTTAATAAGAATAAATATGTTTTTGAACAATTAATCAAATGATTTGGATACCTCTTCAGTCCTTGATATATCATGAAAAGGAATTCTTTGACAGGCGCCTCTATGACCAAATGAAGAATCAGTGCAGCAGCGAAGGATATAAACAGGTCTCCAAAAGATACGCACACCTGAAAAAAAACATTTTAAATGTTATTTTCACAATTATTTTTTTAAACTGAACTTATGAAAATGTAAATCTGTCAAAAATTTTAAATCAAATGTGAAGAATTTTAAAGCAGAAGTACAACACTTAACGGTGAACATACACACATCTCTAGTCAATGGCACTGCTACGTCTGACGGTAGAGGTCTGCACGGGCCTAAATTTTATAAAATTACCCGCTCCAAGCCCGGCTCAGTCTGAGTCTCAACATCACACTTGTTACTCGAAGCCCAGATTCTATTTCACAGCCCAAAAAAAACCGGTTTTTTTTTTCAATATTGAAGTTCGTTTTTTACAAATCAATTTTATTTATTAACTAGTGAGTACCCGGCATGCGTTGCAATGCCACTCAAAGAAAGAAAGGGTTTGTGTTTTAATTCTGTTTATCGAACTGCTTTTGGATTATAGGTCTGCACAGGCCAAAATTTCATAGACTTACCCGGTTCGAGCCCATCATCTTCAGGTCTGGCCCGACCCGAACCCGAGTTTCAATATCACACTTGATATAACACAATATTTTTGTTTTCCATCTGGTGCGTACACGAATAAATCAGAAGGTTTTTCCTAGATGTCACTGTATGTACGTATTTAATTTTTTTTTTTCAATTTTCAATTTTTCACCCTTCACGGGTGTGTGCACAACAACTCACCGAAGTTTCATTGAAATCGTATGAATGGTAAAGGAACGCGTAAAAGACAAACATTCATTTTTATATATATAGATTTCCCGGCATGATCACAATAAGTCCTTCCTGAAAGTTTCGTCGCGATTGGTTGAGTAGTTTAGGAGCCTATAAGATCCGGACAAACCAACAAACCAACAAACAGATATTCATTTATATATATATAGATAATGAATTATCTGACACAACAAGCTGTCAATCATTTAAACCCATTGGAAAGCAGATACTAACTAATCAAATCTCATTTATATACGAACGAGTAATATCGCTATTGCTCATTCATAGATAAACAGCTCATTGTTTCAGATTTATACGCCATACTTTTCAAACAACATGTTTTATTGTTTCCATCTTTCAAACGATATTACAAACAAATGCGAAATAAAGTATTTAAATTATTAACGTTTTGTTATGAATAGTGTTGCCCATATGACTGACTTATACCCCAAACATTAAATTCCTTACCCGGGCCCGGATTGTTTTTATCAGCCCGATCCCGGCCCACGGGCCCGTGCAGACCTCCAGCTCACTGCTATTAAAACAAGTGCATCATATGACTGACGCGAAGAAGTCTTTAAAATATCATGAAATCCGACACACACATAGGAATTGACAACATTCTTCTCTACGTTGAAAAATAAAACATAATTTGTACTAATTCCACAATATTGTAAAATGTATTAATTGTATACCATTACACTATGTGAAATTATGGAATACGAATTGAAAAATATGTAATGTTGAATCTTTAAAATTCTTACATTTCTTTCTTCTGACTGAATGATTATTGTGTGTTTATAAACAACACCCAATAATCATTTATAAAATATCATATGTAAATACCATCGGCGTGCGATGGTTTTATATATATCTCTATCACATAACCTAACTTGTGTACAAGCTAATAGGATACAAGAGCATGCGCCAGCACGGAGCATGAAAAAGAAAATTCCACGGCACGCGCCTGACTAAATACCGTGTTGTAAATGTAAGCTTCATGTTTGCGAGCGTTCTTTTATTGCTGATAAAATGAGAATCAATGATTTACTCACAATGCTGAAAGTATCCAGGAAGAACGGCTGTCTAGTTGAAGCCACACTTCTCATTTGGAAGCTCATATGCATCAGGTAAGCTCCGTACACCAGTTTTCCAAGGACCGCCCATGGACGCCAGCCCAAGAAAACGGATATCAACGCTATGAAAAATATTTATATTTTGAATTAAGTACATTCCATTTTAAATTATTTACATAAATAATATATTTACCATCTTCTTTGAGCATATCCGCTTTCTATGCGGAACATATGACCAAGACACGACACCTCCACATTCCATGACCTGCCAGCATGGTTTAGTTTCGCCGAGTACAACCTATGCAATAATCTCGATGAATTCGGCGGTAACTTTGTGGAAATTCATTTTTAATATGTGTCACTCACGTAATGGTGTAACTCCAGTTTTGAAGTTTTGAGAAAATCAAGGTTTTGTAAAATGTAGTTAGGATCAAATAACAACCATTAATAACTGTTTCAATCAACCGAAGAACTTAAACTTTAGTGTAGTAGTGAATTCTGTCCGGACATTTCACTCTTATTCTGATATTGCAAGTACTTCACTATTATTCTTAAAATATCGGTAAATATGGGAATATAAAAACATAAAACAGTTTTTTAAAGAATTTAAGAGTATGTATGAAGGTGCACTATTATTAAACTAATAGAATAACATCTTTTGGACATGTTTGAGGTATAAACTAATTTTTCGTAATTTTGAAGTTCACCATTACTATTCTAAGTGACACATATAATACTAAAATTGATATCTTAGTAGGTGGGTTTGCTTCTTTCTACTGTACGTGGGGATTAAAAGTGTTTGGAGGTAAAAATCCCACCCTACCCTTCATTTTTAATTTAAGAATTAGAATCATTGTTCACCTTAGAAATAAATAACCTTGAGATACAGATTTCTGAAGATGCTTGTTAAAGAAGAGGAACGCGTTACATTTAGTAACACAGCCAGTAGCATAACTACTAATAGACAACTGTGGGTGGAAAGAATTGGTCTTAAAACAACTTACGAACACTTCCATACACACAGCACATAACCAGTAGGCAAATGGCAGCTGCCCAGGCGGGCCTGTGTAGACCAGCGTACAAAGCAGCTTCCACAGCGCTGTACGGACGAGACGTCTCATAGAAGACGAATCCTGACGCCAGCGTAGCCAGCATTATCAGCAGAGAAACAGCAGCCCCTGTCGAAGATACTGTCTGCAAACGGTATCAAAATAAATATTTAGAATAATGCTTTTTTTAAATAAACACTAAATATTTTTGTACTAACACTAAAGATTATTATCGGTTTACTTAAAACTGACCTTTGCGAGCATTTTCATCAGTCGGAAAAACTTATCCTGATATTTGTGAAAAGTAATAATTAGGATACAAAAAAATAAATTTTTAATTTTATTAATATTGTATAAAAGCTTTTCACCAAGAATTAACATCTGACACATTTGAATTGAGTAGTGCCTTTTCTCTAAATAGTTACATTTTACAGAAATAATCAAATAAATGCCACACCTTTCCGAGTAAAATAAAATATGTTTCAGTTGATGGAGGATTAACAAAATACAACTTTTTTTTTAAATTGCGTATAATTTTTCCGGCAGCTTTTAATTTTGCACAGTTTTCTTTTCTTCCCAGTAACGATGGAAATACTACAAAAATACAGTTTATAAATTTTCGCATCTACCATTTTCACGATGGAAAACTCAAATCAATGATATACTTGAGTCGTGTACGTCGACATTCGGTTTTTGCGTTGAATTTTGGCGCCCGCTTTTAACGTCTTCTAATAATGAGAGCCTGCAGAGTATTTTACCACTAGGTGTCAATCAAACTTTGAGGTCAACGAACACCAGTCAGCGAAATTAACATTAAAAAATATACATTTTTTTTCGCAAACCACAGCGTATGCTATAGTTGTAAAAATACACATAACTGGCCTAGTGTCTAGTGTGTTACATTTTCGATATATTTATCAGTAAAGTTGTCCATATCCTGAGAATTCCCCGGATCGAAGAGAGGCGAGCGGCTGGTTATCCGGAGTCCTGGAAGGGCTGATCTCAGACAAACACCATTTCAGATCCGGTTAAAAAAAACTTATTTATTTTCCATTCAAGATGCAGTGGTTTCACATTACACAAATATAAAAATCTTAACACATAAAATTGATTCTACATTTACATTTACTTAGCAACTGAATTTACTTTAAGTTTTAATACAAATGACACAACGAATTTAAATTAAATCCAACGCAAATCAAAACACAAAAACAAACAAACAGTTCACATCGTCACATCACTTTCGTCGCGACGAGACCTCGTTCGTCCGACTCGGCAGCTCGTCATCGACTGTCTACAAAAATTCAAAAAAACTCCGTGCCAAGTTGGAGCTACCCTTTTCCGTAAAAATGGACTCGTCCAGCGGCCGAAGCCCGGGGCTTCTTAAACGCCTGACAACAAGAAACAGCGTATTCTGCGAATTATTGCTCTTTGCCGCAGGCCGATTTCAGTTCGGGACACTAATGACACTTATACTTAAGAAAAACCAGGGTGTGTCAAACCCCCATACTTCTAGTGTCCATGAACTGAGTTCGGACAGCGTAGCAATAATCACACAAAAACAAGATACAATATACAATAAAGAACACAAAAAAATCAAGTCTTAAAAACACACGCGTGGCAGCGCGTCGGTCGTCACACACGAGGCCACAACACAGGTCATGTCGCGATCGGCATCACAACGGGCGGTGGTGCAAATTTTCCTACGCCAACAGGCGTCCTGTTCCTATCCCAGGAAGGCATCCGCAGCGTCCTCGCTCGGCGGGGCAGGTGTGTCGGCAGCATCTCCTCTTCACAGGCAGACGGCCTCATCTTCTCCCGAGAAGGCATCCGCAGCGTCCTCGCTCGGCGGGGCAGGTGTGTCGGCAGCATCTCCTCTTCACAGGCAGACGGCCTCATCTTCTCCCGAGAAGGCATCCGCAGCGTCCTCGCTCGGCGGGGCAGTGTGTCGGCAGCATCTCCTCTTATTTCATCTTCTCCCGAGAAGGCATCCGCAGCGTCCTCGCTCGGCGGGGCAGGTGTGTCGGCAGCATCTCCTCTTCACAGGCAGACGGCCTCATCTTCTCCCGAGAAGGCATCCGCAGCATCCTCGCTCGGCAGGGCAGGTGTGTTAGCGTCTTCTCGTCTTTACAGGCAGCATGGCAGGCAAAACGGCCTCCCGGGTCGCAAATCTACCAGCCACAGTAGGCCTCACTCGTTGAAGACAAAACAGGCACAGCAGGCCTCACAGGTTGCAAATATAACAGGCACAGCGGGCATCACGGATTGCAAACAAACAGCCACAGTAGGCGTCACTCGTTGACAACAAAACAAACACAGCAGGCCTCACAGGTTGCAACTCTAACAGGCACAGCGGGCCTCGCGGATTGCAAACAAACAGCCACGGTAGGCCTCACTGGTTGAAAACACAACAGGCCCAGCAGGCCTCCTAGGTCAGCGCGAACGACGTCAAGAGCGGCCAGTCGAGAAGTAGGGCTTCGTGAAAAGTAACAGAGGCCAGGCACCTTTCACCGACGACTCCCGCCAGTTTCGCCTTTGAAGCTGGGGTTTCGTAGTAAGACGCCGGGAAGCTGACTGGTTGTCTGGTCCCGATCTTGAAGTCCACCTTCAGGGCAGGGTCCGGATTCTTAGTGTGCGTTCGGCGATTTGAAATTCTCGAAGTTACGTTAAAATTCGGTTGGGCGCCATGAACCACAGTTCAAAGCCACTGCATCTTCAGAGCATGAGTCCTCAGGGGGTGAATCCTGAGGTGTCACAAACCATCAATGGCCACTAAGTTGGGCGACAAAATGAGAATTCCCGGATCGAAGAGAGGCGAGCGGCTGGTTATCCGGAGTCCTGGAAGGGCTGATCTCAGACAAACACCATTTCAGATCCGGTTAAAAAAAACTTATTTATTTTCCATTCAAGATGCAGTGGTTTCACATTACACAAATATAAAAATCTTAACACATAAAATTGATTCTACATTTACATTTACTTAGCAACTGAATTTACTTTAAGTTTTAATACAAATGACACAACGAATTTAAATTAAATCCAACGCAAATCAAAACACAAAAACAAACAAACAGTTCACATCGTCACATCACTTTCGTCGCGACGAGACCTCGTTCGTCCGACTCGGCAGCTCGTCATCGACTGTCTACAAAAATTCAAAAAAACTCCGTGCCAAGTTGGAGCTACCCTTTTCCGTAAAAATGGACTCGTCCAGCGGCCGAAGCCGGGGCTTCTTAAACGCCTGACAACAAGAAACATGTGCTCTTTGCCGCAGGCCGATTTCAGTTCGGGACACTAATGACACTTATACTTAAGAAAAACCAGGGTGTGTCAATCCATATAAATATAACGCTTTTATATTCATATACCTCAGTTCCAAAGTGTAACAATTGAATTTACACAGTTCTATGACAATTATGAAACAAGATTTTAGGCAGGCTTAATCTTCTTCTGTGCATCTAATTGTTGTAGATTTTAATAAAATTCTAGAACTATTTAAAAATGTATATTGAAATTTGAGGATGTGAAAAGCAAAAACGCCACTGTCCATCAATGCTATACAGTGAGAAATCAAATAAAACCAATACTGCCGTAATGTCATTACATATACTTTGCACGTAAACTCGCTATAAATTCATTTTTCAACGTTTATTGCAATTGATCTTTTAAGTTGTATATATACATAAGAATACGGAGAATATCTGTGCATTCATATCGACTGTAGAAAGGAAAAATGACTTATCCCTCCATCTTTTCAAAATATTTTTTTTTGATAATCATAATGTGTACAATTTAATACATGTTTTATTTGGGATATACACAATACTTTTGTGTGTGGGTTATGTCCTTTATCCTTTCCACAGTGATATGTAATATTTTCGACTTTTTGTAGACAGTGGCGTTTTTGCTTTTAACGTCGTCATTTATAATATTATAAACATAATTTTATTTTTATCTTATATTAATATAATGAGTTTTCATGGGATTTCACAGGATTTTCGTTCTGTTTGGATCTAAAATAAAATAAAATCTACTGTCATTTTAAAATAATTTCATATTACCACTTGTTACATTTTGGAACTGGTAGATTTCGGTATGCTGATCATTTCTTTACAATGAACTAAAAACTGCAAATTTTTGAATTGTAACACTTTGGAATTAAGGTATCGATTATCAATACATAATTTTATATGGCAACAAATTAAATGGTCAGAAATGAAATCAACTTTTGGTCAGAATATGATTCGATTTTTGGTCAGAATAAAATTACTGATGGTATGAATAAAATTATTATTCGATCAGAACAAAAAGTTAGGTTAGGTTAAAAATACTGACCATAAATTATGTATCCTGCTCCGTGTAATTCTGACCGATACATTACGACCAGTAAAATGCGAGCCATTTTATATTGGCTTAGTTTTTGATAATATACTCGCCGAGCCTTAATACAAGAAGGGATCGCAAGAATGCCATGAAAATATCTTAGAAATAGAATTGATTTACCCTGGAAAATTTCTTTTCTAATTGGTATCTGTGAATCAGATATCCGGTGAGCAGCCCCAGAAAATATGGTGTGGCCCTTGCATGCGATGGAATGTATATCTGCTTGAAGACTTCGTGACCTCTGGGGTTTGTCAAAAAGCTGGAAAAATATTTTTTTTCATTATTATCAAGTACCATGTCACATCGTACATATCACAATCGAAGTATAATGCAAGATAAACATAGTCAGCCGCCGCTTATGCGTGCAACCTTCTGGCAGAATGTCTTCACTCGTTCGTCATCGAGTAACTGTTGAATTTCAGTAAGAAACTGGGCGAGCCAAACTCTTCAAATAATACGGTAAAAATAACAAAGTACACCCAGTCCCCTTTTTTCACGGGAGATCGTGTAAAAAAAGATAAGGTGCCCATACAAAAATGGTAGACAGGTTCCATTACTTAAAACCAACTCAAAATACGAAATTCTTGAACACAAAAATAAATCGAATTAATTTATTATTTTTACATAAAAATATTTTCATAAGTTACACAGGAAACATACATAAAAAGTAGTAAATTTACATAGTGTTTGATACAAATTAAATTTAACATATAGAAATATATTCATTCAGTGTCGCTACTTAACAATAAACGTGCCCGTTTACTGTTGTTATTTTTCGCTGGTGAAAAATCACTCTCGTCGATGGAAATATTTAATGGAGGAACATCTTCAGGAGTATCTTGAATAAAATTATCATCTTTTGTTTGTTTCGTTACACTGTCTTTGAATATGAATTCGGTTATCATTCACTGTGATTTGATTTTCGTTACTTCCGTGTATGATTCTTGCTAACGTGCCATAATCATTTTAAGTCACGTTGAAATTGCTTGCAGGAATTTCATATTTTGTTGATGGTTAATTTGACTTCACGCAATCGGCCGAACTATGCTTAAACATAATTTGACTTAGCTATGTAATACTGTTTTAGATGAGATATACAATATTATATTTTCTCACCTACTCCGACGTCTAAAATTGTATTCAAAATTAAAATATTTAACGCTACAATTCTGTTTTTGAGTTGTTCCAGCAAAAATAACATACATGGTTATTATTAATTAATCGACAAAGTGAATACATTGAAATTTTATTGAGTATCCTTAATTAAGGTGAGCTTCTTGCTATTTATTATAATACTTTTCCACCAGTAAGTAAATGACAATACAATCAATAAACTCTCCAAGCTTAAAATTAAATTACAAACAATTGCTGATACAAGTTGGTTGCCCCACCTCCACCCGTTATGTGTATGCAGCCGCTGTTTCACGGCCGCCTCCCATAACGCAATAACGATCAAGAAATGAAACGAATTTACTCCTCATATTCTTGGCCCGATGCAGAGCTGTAAGGGACCGATCTTTTAACCACGCACTATTATGCTTAAGAAAAGAAAAGATAGAAAGAAAAAAAAAGAAAATGTGACTTGCTCAGCCACTTAGTTTAAGCGATATTAAGTATCATTTGTATCCGTATACTGAGAATCCACCGTAGCGCTAGAGTCTAATCTACTCTGCATTGAATCTAAAGAGGAATCGAGAATAACCCGCTCCCCATATGATGTTGTAAATTTATCGAATACCTCAAAGTTGGCCTTTTGTTGGCCAAAGTTCGACAATTGCTGATAATAATTGAACTGTTTTCTTTGCTGAGTATCTTTAATTGGTATGCTTAAGAGGCTGTTCTTATCCTTGCGCCATTAAAAGCCATCAGCTGATAGAATCTTTTATCAGTAAGTACATGGATAGAATCCAGGAAAGTTAAAACAATATATACGAAACTCTTTTCTCTTCTTCTATGGGGCCGAGTGCATAATCCTGAAATTCTTTGACTAATATGCGCCTAATTTTTATTTATGTGGCCGAAACCATTCAAAAATTTTTTCTTAAAATTTGTTCTTCGCGTTGGTCATATTTAGTTGCAGGGTCCTTTGGCTTTTATCGATTTATGGATTTAGATTTGGAATGTGTAATTTATATTGTCTCTATCTGGGATTTGATAAAAGTGGGAAAAGATTTATTATCAAAGTTATTATTAGATGTGGGTATCTCATCCTTAAGAAAATATTATATATTATATGACGTACATCAGTGATTTTAAATTTGAGTAAATGTAGTTTTTATTATAAATGAGCTCGTTTTCTTACAAATTGTAATGTAGTATTAAATTATTGTTTTAGTTTTGTATATATGTTTTTAATTATTCAAATCGAATTTTTAATAGTTTCAGTTTTATTTTTCGATATTCGAATAGTTGGAATCCCTAATCCCTATCTGAAACATAAAGGTTGAGCGACTGCGTAACAATCTTTACTCGCAACCATTGATCTCAACATCAGTTGAGATAATCCTCATTAGGAGTTCATATTCTCCATATTGGGTGCATAAATGGTTACAAAATAAATAAATATTAAAAGTTAAGCCGAGAAAATATTTCAATGATCTTTTTTGAGTCAGTAATTTGTGATTTGAATAATGTATTTGGCGGTAATTTTGTGGAGATTGATTTATGATATAAAATTAAAATTGATAGCTCTATTGTTCCGCTGATAAACAGTGAAATAATAAATTTATCAATTTTAATTTATATTGTATCTCTTCCTCAATCATACATACTCATTATAGAACAGAAGTGTCGCAGGTAGTCTGTTGAAGTAGGTGATGAGCGCTGGCACAATAACTGAAACCAGGATTGCGAAGGCAACCGAGCACAATCCGATCGCTGCTCTTCCTCGCACTCTCAAGATATAGCAGGCCAGCAGTGAAAGAATGAAGAAGTGGAAGTCACATGGAATGTACCAGGATTGCACCATGCACTGGAATCAATGAAATGATCAAAATAAGACTAATATGGAAGGTTCACTGAGGTCTTCACAATTTTTACCCGAACCTCGGTCATCACTGAGTTCTCAATGACAAATATTACACCCAGTTATACTATGCTTATTCTATGGTCTAGTGTTAATAGTGTTACCTTAGAGATCGGATGTTTCCAAGACCAAGTCCCGCCAAGGTCATACATTCAGTTTGACATTAAATCTAATACCTTTGACGGATTTTTCCGTGATTTCTTTTCTTATAGAATTAATCTTCGTCATAATAATGTCATCGCTATTACCTCATGTGATTCTAAAATCTTTAAACATCTGACCGATAAGCAACTGTGAGCTGTGATGTCAACTATTTTAGTTTTAAGATTCAAAATATAGTTAACCCAAATATATAACCAGGAGTTTCCAACCAGTGGGGAAGTCCCTCCTAGAGTTGAATATTAAAGTTCCCTAGCGGAAATTGCTACCTTTTATTAAAGATTTTCAATATTACATGATATATGCGTATTTGGAAAGCACTTTTTGAGTTAGATTATCTTGGAAAAGGGGGAATAGAACAAAAAAAGAATAAGAGTCTCTGGTCTAAACTACGTTCAGCGTTATCAAATGATTGCTTGGAGAGTCTCAAAAGCTACTTCCTAAATTTATTATTTTGTTTTTCATCTCTTTAATTGTCAATCTAATAATATTTGAGATGGATTGAGCGGTTAAAAAGAAACTAATTTTCAATATCAAATGAATACTGATTGCCTTTTGACCACTGAATCTAAGAAATTACATATCGATTTAGTTATACCAAAATTTTCCTTATTTCGAACATTACCGTATGTAAGAACACACTTATTTTTATAAATTATACTTTTACTTACAAACCGTTTTGTACAAAAAAACTAAATGAGAAAGGTATTTCATTTCAAACACTTGACAAACTTCAACGACCAATCACTCAAAACTAGTTTTTTTCAGTTAGCGTAGTCTTCCAGAACAACGATTATTATTTTATTTTATAAACATATTCAACAATTAAATAATATTGCTTACCATTTTATCTACTTTCACGTAGTTACTTATCATCAACAAATTGGTCCACCAATTCTCTGCACAGTTTTCTCCTTCGGGGCCAATAATCACTGGCCACAGTGGACCAGAACCAGTCAGGGGCAGCACACTCGCAGTGAAAAATATAGCAACCGCATACATAGGAATCAATCTAAAAAATAACATTTCAATTCAACAGTAAGAATATTATAAAAAAAACTCTAGAAGTTGTTTTTTAGATAATAATTTTGACAATTCAATGACACTTTTTTGTTAAAAATTTTAGATAGGGAGATAGCATGAGACTCCTTCGTTAGTAATTATTTAAAGTCAACATTTTAAATGCTCAGAATTTGAATCAATTTTTGGTCAGAATAAAAATATGAACGGTCTGAATAAAAGGTTAGGTTAGGTTAGATTAGAAATAGTGACCATAAATTATTTATTCTGCCCTTTTTAATTCTGACCGATGCATTATGAGCATTTGGTATAAATTCTGGCCAATGTAATATAAAGTCTGACCAATGTATTAAAAATTATGACCGAAACTGAATTAAAATTCTGACCAGAAAAGTGCGAGCCTTATTTAAATTGCCGCTTGATTATTTAAAGACAGATATCTCTACTTTTACGTCAAAAGTTATCATTGGAGTTGAGTTAACATGTCAGTAGTTACTTTTTTAGAATTAAACACAATTTTCATTCACTTCTAAGGTGTTAACTGTCAATTCTTTGTGGAAAGGCGCTATATTTAAAAATAAAACACAATTTGTTTGTACCATTTCCACATGTTTATCGTGATGAGCAAAACCGGCCCTGATCATTATAAACACGTGGAAGTGGTAGATACAAATTGTGTTTCATTTTTAAAATACAATTCGTATTAATAATTTAAGACATCGACAGAGGGTGCTTGATGGAATTTCAATATCAAATTTGAATTGTTGAGATTTTGTACGTTTCCATGTACTTTGTCACTAACGACCTGGGTTTCGCCTTTTGACATCTTCAGGCATTCGAGCTCACGAATGCTTGAAGATGCTAAAAGGTGAAAACCGGGCCGTTAATGACAAAATACATGGAAATGTACAAAATCTCAACAATTCAAATTTGACAATTTGTATTTATAATATAGTCAGAGCAGCGTTGGCCTGCCAATACGTTAACAAGGGCTTGTTTAATCTCATACAAAATAATTAGTTTATAGTAATAAAATTTACGAGTTAGTAAACGATTTATAACAATTATCCTTAACATTATCCTTACCGCATATATCTGAAGAATATAATTATGGGGAAATTCATGGACGAGTCTTTGAACTTCTTAAGAAGAGTGAACATGGAAAGTAGTCCACTCAAGACTAAGAAAGTGTCGACCAGAAGATCTCCGTGACAAACGAATACCGATTCAAACAGTCGGTAAAGCTGTAAAACAATACAAAAAATGTTAAATCGATCAAAATTATATAGTTATTTGAACAAAGATTTCTAGTAATTTTTTGAATTATCGATATATACATGAAATTCTCATTCAATTCGATTTACGTGTAACATGTTATGTCATACCCTTTTTGTGTGTCCTCAGTGATACAAAGAACTTTTTTAAGATACAAAATTCACTTTTAAGGTGTTAACTGTCAATTCTTGGGAGAAAGGCATTATATTATTCAAATAAAACACAATTTTTTTGTACTACTTTCACATGTTTATAACGATCAGGACCGTTTTCGCTCATCACGAGCATTATCAACTGATGAATAATGATAATGCTCGTGATGAGCAAAACCGGTCCTGATCATTATAAACATGTGGAAGTATTAGTACAAACCAATTGTGTTTTATTTTTAAAATATACAAGATTCCTGCTCGTGGAAAATAGCCATCGTCTTATTCTGGACCACAACACATGGTTATTTGATGCAAATATAGTGGTAATTTTTTTTTTATGAAATTAAAGATTTTAATACGTTATTTGATTATTTGCTTTGGAAAATATAAATCAATCAGTAAAACAGAAAGATAAAAGGAGTAGTATTTGTAGGTAGTATTTATGGTAATAAATAAACAGCATTTGTCAATTTTAAGCAGTTCGCTTATCGATGTCAGCTTTAGTTACTTTATTCAGAAACTTCGACTATAGCATCACAATTCATTATCATGAGAAAAACGTGTTTCTGAAGTTCCGAAGAATAAATTTAAAGACGTCATTGAGTGTACACTATCAATATACCCGGCCTAAGTTCAAAATGGACAGCGGGCCGCACATAAAACACTATTTTTTGACAAACATTATTTATTACTGAAAAGGGAAACTCAACATAAAAAATGAGTGATTCTCTGATAAAAAAAATTATTTATTGACTGTATAGTGGGCCACACTAAAATTCGTGTCATGCCGCATGTAGCCCACGGGCCGAAGTTTGCTCAGACCTGAAATAGATTGTTGGCGGAGTAAGGATAATAGTAAAAAATGAGAAAGACATTTTGAAAATTTTAACTACATTGCTTAATTTTATCAGTTACACAAATGTTTCTAAGAAAAATCGTTTAACAATTTTTCTCATTTATAGATGTTACTGTCTAAGTTTCTTAACAGTTCCACTCGTCTTTAAGATTAAAAAATAAGGATTGACAGCGTGGTAAGTTAAATTCGATTTTTCGTATAATTTTTAAAATTACGAATTGTGTTCCATCCCAAGTCATAACTAACTACTCCCATAGAGCTGAAATCGAAAAAAAAATAGTACGTGTATTATAAAAAAATCAGTGTACCTCTTCCATTCTTTCCCGATTACTTATAGGTCCTGAGATAGTCGTCCCGATCCTGTGGTCAATGATAATGAAGCAGATGGAGAAGAACCTCATTCCGTGGAGGACATCCAGACCAGAGCTGCTTTCAAATTTTCCAAGTTGGGGCAACGTGTGCAAGAGTGAATACATATTCACCAAAGTAGAGAACTTTTTCTCTGAAAATAATCAATCAGCAATATTGAATTAAAAAGACAATTTCAAATAATAAATCAATCGAAAATGCTCACTGGCTGAGCGGAAGGGATTCAGTTTTTTTTTTAAATTAAAATTGTGTAGAAAACACTATACATAGTGTTTTTTCATTTCGAGCTGTTTAGAGCAGTGTTTCTGTACCGATATTCTACGGACCTGTGGCGGTCCACCGAAACATTCCGTGAAATACTAAAAAGATTCGGAAACAGTAGTCAAAACAATACAACTTTATTAGCCGGTTGATTCACACGGCATATTTTCAATGTGGGAGTATACCAGAGGATCCTAATCACATCGTAATGAAGTGTCCCGAAATGGTCGGACCGGTCGTCCACATCAGCTTGATTGCAACGAGGACGAATTTTTACGGAAAGCAAGTACATCTTTGCTCATCTAATCAAAAACTGTTTTGTATTTCAGCACACTTTAGTGAATAGCAACCATGTTTTGAGTTTAACGCACACTCCTGGCAATCATTTGAAAGAGCTTAACGCTGCTTAAACCTTGTTATTCCACGGGCTGTGTTACTAAATGTGATGCTTTTTTAAGAAGCGTTTTCAGAATAACTATTTCACAAGTTGATTTATTTCTAAGGTAAAATATGGTTCTAAGTTCTAACTTAAAAATTAAGGCTGGGATTGGATTATTTCATTCTACTTAGAACCTATTGTATATTCAATTAACCTTCACATACCCCCGGTATAAAAAGTGATTCAAGTGCATTATGTAACTTATACTGTATTTAATTAAGACCAACCTTAAATTGACATGAAAGTATTATCATAAATACTAGTCCTTTGTTTTCAGAAACAACAATGTATAGTAAAATTAAATACCTTTCTTAGAAGTGATCATCTGATAATGCCACAAAGTCACCAAGACAATAAGGGTCAAAATCACACCAAAAATCCAACTGAAATAAAAATGAAAAAATGTTTTTTATATTGTAAATTCAAAACAGATTAAGCATGAGTCAAATGATTTTAGATAACAAAGCTACTCCTCCTCTACCCAATCCTAAAGTGGGCCAAAGAGAAGGAGACCACTTCACCAGTAGTCTTTCTCTTCCTACATCTTTCTTATCTTTCCTCTACTCGACTAGCTTACAATCATTTTTCTTAAATATAAGTTCTGCTTACATGTTTCATTAGCAGTCAATATGTACCACATCAAGAGCGAATATGACAATTTTTTTTTATTAACATTTCCTTTGATTGAATATTATGTTAAAAATAAAACCAAATTTGTTTTGCACTACGTTCACATACTTCAAGTCGCGATCAACCATTAATAGTGCCACATGCGACCGGTAGTCCGCGGTCGACGCAATGACTATGCCTGAACTATGACCAGAAACAAAGACGTAGAGTAAATATACTTATTTCAACTTACAAGAACACCATGGCTCCTGTTGGTACCTCGCTCCCAGGCTTTCCAAATTGTGGCGCCTTCTGACATGCTCCTTCTGGGACCTCTATCCGTGCTGATGCTCTGCTTGCCAGTGAACTCAAGGCGTATGCTAAGTCTTGTCTCGAGCATGCTGCTGGTACGCAAACGGCCCATCTCAAACGATCTCGCCTTAGAACCGACGGATCACTTACATCCTGAAACCACAAAAAGGTACTCTTTAACACTTTCCTAAAAAAGGACATCCTGTCAATTTTTGGAATTAATGTTTATGACCAGTGGTTAAGTAATCCTATTTCGTCTTGACTTACAACCATCTCGACTTAGAATCATTTGCTCGTACGTTAAAAGCACACAGCAATAAATATCATGAGTTAGCAATAGAAAATAGAAGCACAAATGATTTAGCTACTGCATAGTGATCCATGTATATATTGTGATTTACAAATATAATTTAGTTAACATTCAGAAATTAAATCTATTTACGTACGTATCTTTAATATTAAATTTATCTCACGATCTAAGTGGCGAAACATAAACGAACTTCATAAGTTAAGTCGATTAAATTGAAAAAATAAAATATGATTTTTATATAATATTTAGGGTGTTTACTGTCTGAAAGATATTATATTTAAAAAAATAAAACAATTCATTTGTACTGCTTCCACACATTTATAATGATCAGGACCGGTTTCGCTCATCACGAGCATTATCAACTGATGCACTTTTAAAATATATGATAAAATTGACCAATAATTATAGCTTAATCTGCTATTATTAACTTCATCTAAAAATTGGAAAAATCAAAAAAGTCAGAACCTTTTGATCGCTAAGCTAAGTAACTTTAGCTAAATTTAGAGTGGAAAGACGTGAATTTACTATTTAAGTAATTTATACATGTTTATGAAATGAAATCAAATTATTAATCACTTTCAATTTCAGAGGTGGCGAAACGTTGAAACTAGTGATATATTATTTTGGCTTGCAAAATATTGCGTATCGTTAATTATCCACTCGGATCATCAATTTCATTGCTTTACTTTTTTTGGTTTCTCAACAAATATTATTTTAGCAAAATGAACGTTCTTTTATTTATATTATTGGCCAATGTTTTCAGTGACATTATCAAGAACACTGTTTCCCAAACTCTGGTACGCGCACATCTGGTGACAGGCGAAAGATACGCTCGGTGACGAAGTCCCTCATATCCAATATGTTAAAAAAGATTTCTGAGTGACTTTTGATGGTCCTGCTAGGAAAATTTTCCACAATAATAACATCGATGGTCATATTATCGCCGGAATGATTCAGTGCTCGTCTTCGACAGGTTTTTGAACGGGCCACGAAAAACATAACATCGGCACCGTACTAGCAGAAGTTGGAAAGTAACAAAATTGGCGTAAACTAACTAAGTTGACAATGAGATTTTTGGATATCAATTATTGTCTAGAATAACTCAGTATGTGCATTTGTTATACGAGTTTGGACAAACACAGCAATTTTATCAATGCAGGTTCCTAGACAAACAATTGTCCCTGTCTATTGAGCCCTAACTTGATAAGTGTTAGATTGGCATAAATCCACGTATATTTTGACATTATAATTATTTATGTAACATAAAATACCGAGGCTAAAGACTATAATTGAACCAAAAATTAGTGCATTATCATCTAATCAAACGTACTTCATTTCCTAAATTAGGTCAGGGTCAATCACTGCTGGTAAAATAAACAGTATAAATTATTTATATTGATAGTATTATTGGGTAATGTTTTTTATGTTAAATATTTATTTAAAATAATTACCTTTATTGCTTTTGTTTTCTTTTTTATATAACATCATAGTTACACAATATCCGTGTATTATGATTACGGTTAGATATGATTATGGTTAGATATGTATAAGGGGTGCGAGCATGTCGTAAGCTTGAGAAACTTTGGCTCAGATAATAGTCATCAATAACTTACTCTTGCAAGATTATTCCAAAAATAAAGATCAACAAAAAAAATGAGAAGTGAAGAAATATTAAAATAAAATCCACGCACTTCTACTGTTGTTAACAATTTAAATATGAATAAATTAAATATTATTTACCTCTTACTACATCTTTATTGTAAAAATATGAAATGAAATAATTTGGTGCAAATATCTATGGCATCTAATATGATCCCATCTTCATTTTTTTTTAATATTTAGTATACAGAGCTATAAATATTATCACGGAATAGTTATTGAGATCAAAAGATTTAAATTTCTTACATCTGGTTGACATGTATGCCAAAATTGAAGTGGAGCGATTATTATTTGTCAAAACTGAATCAAAAGAACCTGCGTGTCGATGAATGTATTCATTGAAAGATGCGATTGTAATTGATATCGGTACAGCTGATCATGGAAAATTGATAATTTTACGCTCAACTGGCAAACGATTATCAGTGGACCGTTCCTTGCAATCCGTTGCTTTCGAAGATGTTTAATGCCCACGTCAACACTGTGCTTAGGAACTTTAATTGTTACTATGTACGAATTAAGCTTCAAAGATCGCCGAACCGTCGATAGAATTGAATGTACACGTATCTTGGTAAATTCGTAAATCTTGATGTGCATCTGGAATCGTCTGGCGAATCCACCAAACTCGACATTGACAAGAGCACTGCAAAATGTTTGCTTTGAGAATACATTATTATAGTGCGATGATCCGAACTTCATCAGTCAAAAATTTTTTTCAGTTGACGCAAGGAAGGTTCAATTGTTAAAGGAAATGACGGTATTTGATTTTGAGGAGACGGTCTTACACTGTGTACTCCAGAAACTTTTACTATTGTTACATTCTACGTAATATGACTGATGGTACACAACGTCAAAGGTTCAACAAGTTTCAAAGATCGCCGATCCGTCGATGGAATTGAATGTGACACGTATCGTGAAGGACAAATATTGGGATTCACATTGAGACTACTCGATAATGACAATCAATAGAATCAGCTGCATATTGGGATTCACCATTGAAAAAATTAACACTGTTTGCAGTAATCCTTTCATTTTGTGAACGATCTAACCCTAAAACACTTTGTGATAAGGACTGCATGTCTGAAGATATATTATTTTGAATATGTTGCGTCGATAAAATCCTCACTTTGCCTTGAACTATACCGATGGCATCTACAACGGAGCACCCATCAAGAGTAAAAGTGGGGAAGTTTTTATATTTTACAACTGCTATATTAAACATTAATGATTATTATTAGTTGATGAACTTTATTTTCAGGGTAATACAAGAGGTACAGTCCAAGGTGATATTTTTAACTTTCAACCAAATTTCGATATAGCGAGACAACATCTAAATGAGCTAATATAAACGTTCTTTATCTCAGGCAAACCCGGATAAAAAATACTAATATTAAATAAAACTTAATTATTGAAGATTACTAATGGTAAAATAAGAGGAGAAGTTGATTTTTTTATTATAATAATAACTATATTAAATTTAGTTAATTAAAAAAATATAATTATTTAATACTTTTTCAAAAATCAGTTATTAAAAATTCACCTCTTCAATGTCAATGATTTTTAAGTGTAGACATGTGGAAAATTACAAAACACCATGCGGATCGCTTGTCGACCATTCACCAATCACATCATTATTAATTTTATTGTGTAGGAATCTTTGAAGCAATGTTTCCTCAATGAGGTTAAGCTCTTTTACAACATTTTAACCATGTCCACTCCCAATCCGGAGTTTTTCTACGAGAACTGCTTGTTACTCATTTCTCAACTTCTCGTTTTCGAAGAAAGCAGGGACAGAAAAATGGGGCTAGGACTAGTGACTAACTAATCGCTCTCGTTACTCCCTGGTTTTAGTATCGGATGGGTGGGAGGGAATTTCAGTCATAAAAAACATCCATGCCTACGAACAGAAATCCATAATCGATTTAAAAATCAATTTTTTGTTCTGCCTGTACTGAGATTTGAAACCTTGAGATCCGTAAGCAAATGAAGCCAACGACGTTGACCACTGCACCACGGACCTGGCATATAGTATACAATAAAATCAAATAGCCCAGCGTGGATGTAAGCCAAGTACATACGGAACGCTAGCTGACTACTGCGATGCCACTGTGTCATGATAATTGATCACATTAAACGAAACCTTGAAAGCCTTAAAATCCATGCGAATATTACATTTTTTTTTAAATTGACATTTAAAATATCTTTCTTACGCTATTTCAAAATAAAATTTACGAAATATGTGCTCTTTGTGTTCGACATTGAATATGAAAACAGATTGTACATCTTTCATAATTAGTAATAATTAATTTCATTTATTTATCTACAATGATTATAAAAAATATTCTGTGATTATTTTTCACTGCAATCGATAAATGAAGGGTTCGCCAAACGTTTAATCAAAGAAACAATTTTTAAATAAAAATGATGTACTCTATAATTATTATTTAGGGTGTCACCGGAACATATTTCATATATTGATTAAAGTAGCTTCTCAAAGAAACGATATACGCAACAAGTCTTGTTGTTGTTAAAAATTTTGTGTCATCAAATTTTGTAGTTGGATAATGAGGACGTTAAAAGTAAAAACGCCACTGTCCACAAGATGTTGAAAATGACATATGAATGCACAAATATTCTCCATATTCTTGTATTTATATACAAATTTTTTGTGTGATTTTTCAACATAGATATTCAACCAAGTATATACTAATTCAATCAATAAAAGTTTTCTTGTAATTCGCCATGCACACATTTTTCGCGAGCCGCAATCGTCACGCGTTGAGCTTGACTGACTAAAAGCGATGGCGATCTATAATATGCAAATATCATTGCCCTTATTATAATTTTTTTACACCTTGTGCAATTTTTCCACGCCAGTTAGTTATCATAACAATAATATCTTAAAGAACATTATTGCAAAATAATTTTACTCGATCAGTTTCAGTCAATTATTTCATATCAATTTTCATTTGAATAATACTCAACACGCATTGAATGACGTCGAATGGAAAAAAACTAATTAAAAATTATTATTAATATGCAGTAATCGTGAGACAGAATAGCTAATCACGTTAAACAATAAATTTCAAATGAATTATAAATTACTTAATATATTACTCAATAAAAACTGCATTAGATTAAAATAAATGTTTACAACGCCTTGACAGAAACAAATTCACTAAAAAGATATTTTATAAAATTAAAACAAAAGCAATGCCATTTAGATCAGTGGGTGATGTTCTTGTGTGTTCGTTCTATCCGGTTGCTAGGTCACTGGCTCGAACCTGAACATACACGTTCATGCATTGCAAGCAATTTAAGACTAATGACCATGGAAGTGTGTAAGGTTTATATGACTTACCTCTCACCTTCTATCGAATTCTAGAAAATAATCGAAGCACTAGCTATATCCTTACTCTCTTCCACAAGAGAGATTAAGCTACAGCTACAAATGGTTCTCGTTTTGTTGAAATGCTTCATTAAGAATTTAAATGAAAAATTAAACGTTATAAAAACCAGGTTAATGGTGTTGTAGTAAGTAGTTAAGCGATTAAGTAAATTTACATTCGACTAAGGAATTATTATTTTATATTGGTAACGTTACGTGATTATCGAGCATGTGGTCGAGTGGTCAACAACATTGTCTTCGGTCACGGTGTTCACGGGCTCGAACCCCAGTACTGACTTATGGATTTTTGTTCAAAGGCATGAGTGTGTGGTTCGTAAATTCTGTTCCACCAATCCGATCGTAAAAATACCCAGAACAAATTGTCTAACATCCAGTCATTTCTTAGTCACATCACTTTATTGTTTCATTCTCTTAATTCATAAGCTCCATTGGGAGTATATATCGTCGATGTTCTGGAAGAAAACACTAAATCGAAAAAATGATATATTGGGTTAGATATACCAAAATGTTCTTTATTTCATACTATACCGTATGCAAGAACGCCCTTATTTTTATAAATTATACTTTTACTTAAAAACAGTTTTGTACAAACAAACAAAATGAAAAAGGTATGTAATTTAAAATATTTGACAAACTTCGAAGTCCGATATAATATATTCTGATACTCACGAATATTTTCTTCAGTGCTGCACCTTGGGTATCCTCTGAGGGTATAAGATGAACTTCTGTAAGGCAGTACTGCCTTGGAGGGGATCCCTCTGTCATCTTCATGCACTCGTCGTAGTTACCCAGCTGGAATATGGACCCTTCCAGTATTCCAGACGACTGCTTAGCCGTGGCATCCCACACTAAAATAAAATAAAAATAAAAAAGTGAATAAAACTGAGTCTTAAATTAAGGAAAAATATTTAAAACCGAAAAAAACGAAAAACAAAATGAAATGAGTAAGATTGTAGATGATGTCTGCACGGGCTGATATTTGATAAAATTACTCGGTCTTAGTCCGGCCCTTTCAGGCCCGGCCTAAGTCTTAATATCACAATTGTCACCCTAAGCACAGATTTTTTATAAATGATTGATTATCGTATGGCTGGCTCATAACCCGAACAGAGTCCGAAATATCTTTCTGAAAAATAAAATCCGAACCCGAACCCGGCCCGGGCCTGAATCTGGTCCACGGGTCGAGCCGAGTAAAGATCCAAGGGACAAACGCGGGCCCATGCAGACCTCCAGATTGTAAACAACAAGACAAAAATAATTTAACATTTGCTTAGATCAGTGTTTCTTTCATATTTTAAAAATAAAACAAAATTTGTTTTATGCTACTTCCACATTTTGATCAGAACCAGTTCAATCATTGCGAACATTATGATAAATGATCATTACATAAAATGTGGAAGAAGTTCAAAACAAATTGTGTTTTATTTTGAAAAATAATGCCTTTCCACTAAGAATTAAAAATTGACAGTTAAAACTTTAAAGTATTTTTTTTTTCATATCATTAAGCACCAATGGTGGCTACTGAAATCCATTTTGCGAATGTATCAATTATTAACTCTGTCAATGCTTTTTGTGACACATTTATTTGAATTATTCTGCATTAAAATCTGTTAACTAAAAGTTAACAATTTGGATATAATTTGGATGCAACTTTGTACTCTTCATTTACGATTTAGTGCACGGTACCTTCAAGGCTCTGTCCCTCACAAATTTGATTCTTCCCAAGTCATTCTAGCGACCCGTAGCTTTCGTAGCATTATCATCAGCGTCCTGGAGTATGCGCATCACATGTCCATGCCATGTCCACCGTTGCTTTTTTGCCTAGGCGGACAGTATTGCGCAAAAGTGATATTTATTTGATTTCCAACTATACATTAAGATATTCATTATGATCACCTTGGCACGTATTGATTTTGTGCGTTCTTCAAATATCAAGTAAAACAATTTCCTAATATTTAAATTATTATTGCATTTCCTACCTACGAATGGACATCTAGAAAATTTGAATTTTAAGCTGTTTAGCGGTCAATAACAAAAATAAATTTAGAAATATTGTATTTTATTGTACTCGTAAGAATTCTTTTTAATTGACATACCTGCAACGAACTAACAGTGGCGTATCATTTTAACTTATATCGCGAGGCTTAATTGCATCACGTTATGTTTGGGCTAATTTTGAATTGTTTCTAAATAATCGAAATGTATTTATATTAGCCAATTCAGTTACCCAAATTAAGATTACTAATATTTTAAACCAGTCAATTCCTATAAAATATCAAACTGATATTCTCTGCACCATCCTTTATTTTCTTAAAACGTGTTCTTTTCCTCAATTATATAAGACGATAGATATGCAAGGGCTCTCTACATAATTAATTGTTTGCCAAGAGGTACATGTTCATAAATGAACTTTCTTTACTTAAAAAAACTAGACATTCCCTGAGGATAGATTTATCATGCTGAGCATTTTATGCAGTCTATCTGTGTAGTATATGAAATTTCCTGGATGCACCTATCAAAAGTCTAAGATATGGTTTAGTTATCCAACAAAAATTATTTCAATTAAAATCATATTTAGACTTAATGAATGAATATTTCATTTAGATAATACATTATAATTTTAAAAAATCTTTGGTACTGCTATCTTGTTTATAATACGTGTTTTAAATTTAAAATCACATACGTTAATAAACTAAAAAAAAATAATAACTGAACCACTATTTTTCAAAGAAAGTATGGATATAAGGATAGCGCTAATAGTTAGCTAATCGCTTTTGCTATGCCTCGTTTTTAGCATCGGAAGAGTGGGGGAGAATTTTAGACATCACAAACGTCCATGTCTATAAACACAAATCCATAAACCGATTGAAAAATCAATCTATGATACGTACTGAGATTTGAACCCGTGAGATCCGTAACCAAAGCCAATGACGTTGATCACTGCACTACCGGCAACTAGTATGTATTTACAATATGTCACATCTCACATCGGAAAAAAAACAATATAATTAATTGAGTGAATGAAAAAAGAAATGTAAAAATTTAGAGCTATACGTGTGCATTTTTAAATATGTGCCATTTTGTTTTTTACCTTGTATTATATATTACACATTGATCATCTCTTTTCATTGAAAAGTTGATCAAAAAAAAGATGCCGGTACTTGCTTTGCGAATATTTCAGAAATAAGTCTTTGTTAGGTAATATTAAAGAATAACAAATTTGTCAAATATTCGAACATTCAGTTGGAATCCTTAGTGAGATGTCATTCATAAAATTATTCCGAATAATAGAAAAGTTCAGCTGCTCTTAGCATAATCATAATATAACGCCATTGGGCACTTTGTGCAATCACTAACTGCAAGCGATCTTTATAAATTAGGTAAGACTTACTCTCCGTTATAATCAGTACACAAAAAAAAATTCTATGAAAGCGAACTTCATATTTAAAAAAAAACAACCTTCAAAAAGGGTTCGCCATATTTGTGTTACGCCACTGTGTGAAACGCAACTTTGAGTTATTTATTTATTTACAAGCCGATTTTGAAATACAGTTAGCAGGTTTTTATGATTAGAAAACATTCTCTACTTACGAGATTTTACAATAATTTCCATAGATGCAACGTAAAAGGTTATCTGGCCAAGGGCTCTTGATGGGGCCTTAAAAATCGAAATTAACATTCAACAGCATTCCCTTTTTAATCTTTGTATCAATGATGAAGATTTTTGTATCATTTTAATGTGTCTTTTGTAATGTTACCATATTACATACCGGTTAAATATATCGAGGTATACTGACAGAACGCATTAAGACAGTTTTTGATGATTTTCTGTTTTAAATGTCAACATGTTTACAATTTAACTCTCTACGTACAGGTAGATCGCATGAAGTCATAGAGTAGCTTTGAAAAAAAAAATTTTTTTAGTGTCTCAGAGAGCATGATATGACTACAAATCATCGATATCAAATCTAATGATTGGTATGCCAAAAGGATTATCCCTTATAATCTGCAAAAAACTGTACTTAAAATAATTCCTTAATTACTATTATCTAGGAACTTGTTTTTATGACATAATATTTATATTTCAAACGAAATGTGATTACATAACAGTTTGTAATTATATCGTACTTAGTCGTGGCCCAAATCAGATCAGACCTTAGATAACAACGCCTTTTTGAAAAAAACACCGCAGACGGAAATACTCCTTTTAAGTATGCCACAAAAAAGTTACTGTTGAGTGTCGACGGATTCTGAATCTAGGTATTAGTTAAAAATTCAAAAAACAAAAATGTTTGAGAAAGGTATAAAGATCTTTTTATATTTGAAAATTTTAACCTCGACAAAGTTGTGCTTTTCACAAGCGAAGGAGCTTGAATAGAATACAAATTTGTTGACATAAATAGCTAGAACACTTTTTCGAATTAACAGAAAGGATTTGATAGTTGACATCGATACTTTAGTTCCAAAGTGTAACAAGTCTTAGTTCTGAGACAATTAGGAAACAAGTTTGTGGACAGGTAAAATCTTCTACTGTACATCTAAGGTTTTTCATTGCTTTCTAATACAATAGGAGTTTTCAGAGGTTTCCACGAGATTTTCGTAGTTGTTACAGTTTTGATCTAAAGTAATAATAACGATATTCGTATCGGTATTTAAAGCATTTCTTCACACTCAACTCAAAACGATATAATTATTTGACACCGCCCCGTCCTTATGGGGCGGACAGGGGTCTTCAAAACCCGTCTGCAGACTCTTTCTATTCATGCAAATGTAATATCTCTCCTAAGGCATTCAAAAATAATTTGTCATATTTTTTTGGTTACCGTTATTTGTTTACCATTAGAAGTAAACAAAAAGCGAGCGATGCTTAGGGAAAGGATCACTTGTCCCTCGGCCTACGGGGAGGTTAGTGGCCGACACAGCCCCGCAGTGGGTTAAAGGGATGACCGTATCATAAAACCACTTGCTGCGCTTTTAAATTGAAATTGTGTATTTTAAATCTGTATTTGTGAAACTGTCTTCGAGGAATTTATAAGTATAAACTAACTGCAATTAAAGAGAAAGTATACTGAATACGACCGGGTTTTAATGGAAGACGAAGGAACCTGTGAATGATCCTTTGTCGCCACGCCGGACATGGGGCAGTCGAAGTGTGTTGATGCTCCTCCACCCTCCCTTGAGCAGTAGGAATTACTTCTCTCATATTATGTAGGGCTAATTTCCTTTATAACAAAGATTATTCGCTTTTTGAGTCTTCCATCTGATATACATTCCATCACATGCTAGAGCTACTAAAAAAGGTAAATATAAAACATAATTACTTCGGTTTAACATGATAATGTATCAAAATAACTCTTATTAGTTATTTTAATTCATTCTTTTGCCATATAACATCAATATGTTAAGTAATAAAAAAATCGTACAGTTTTGAGCTAGTATATACTAGGGCATTCAATTCTGGACCTTTTTTATAATCCTGGGATTTTGGGACTTAGATTATCTCAATCCCGGGATCCTCGGTTTGGTCATTAAGTATAGTTTCGTGTTTTAAATTTTATATTTAATTGGTGTCCACATTTGCTTACACAAACAAACCGAGGTACACGTTGTAGTTAATAAGGAAGTATTTAATTTGTAATACGAATTATTTTTTAGCATTTACAGTGAATCTTGAAATTCCGGGATTACTGGATTGAATAATTAACCGGGATTGGGAACCCTAGTATAAACGTTCTATTAATAATGTTTACCTTTTTTTAGCTTGAGCTCTTTATTTTTAATTGTGCTAAATTCCGTCCCAGCAAGAATATCTTTTACGCGCACACATTAATCGATAATAATTGACAGAAAACGAACAATTACGGCATACCAAGATATAATGGAATGTAGTACAATGTCTTCAAATGCCATATAGGGTCAGCACGTGCTAGCGAGCAAAGATCTGTCCCAAATAACGCCAGTTAAAGGTATTTATAAAACCGAAAGTCTGATATCTTTGATCTTCCATATTGCATAAATGGTGAAAACCTGAACCTATTACGTTGTGTCAATTATATGCACCGGCCAAACTATTAAAATTGGCCACAGCTAGGGATTGCAATACCTTTCCTATACTTCAGTACCGGTATTACAAATATCAATACCGGTATTACAAAAAAAATGGTTTCCCTCTGTGGTCTAGTGCAGGGGTCTCCAAGCTATGACTCGTGGGCCAAATCGGCCCACAAGCACTACGAATCCGGCCCGTGGTAGCTGTCCGGACATGCCCAGTATCCGGCGCGCCATAGTTTTTTCCCACCAAAAGGCCACCAGCACATTTATGCAACTGATCAAACAAATTTTTTTGTCGAAAGGACTTAATATGAGTGTATAAATCAGGTAGAACTGTACCAACTGAAATTTGTGCGTAATTCAAAACTTCAGTATGTTGGTATGATGAGCTAGCTATATTGTGGTCCTTGAGGCTTAGTGGAGGAGTAAGTTTGGCCCTTAGGCTAAGTTTGAAATCGGAAGAGCTTTGCATTAGGGATCAGGTAGGTTTGGGAGATCCGGTAAGGTCAATAGCAAATTTAGATTACTTAAATTTTAGATCTTCGACACGGGTGAATCTTGATTGACTTGTCATTGAGCTATGATTTTCCAATCAAAAAATATTTGGCTCATTGGCATCAGCTTTAATGTCAAATATATTTTTAAATGAGCAAAAACAAAACGGTCAATTGGGACTGGAATGTCGAAAGAATAAAACGTTAATGGCTTTTCAATATTCTATAACAAATACCGGTAAAAGAAAATGTATTCATATCGTAATTATAAAAGGTTGATTTTTGTTAAATTGATTGTTTCTTTGAATAAAAATATTACCTAAAATGGCTAGTTTATCTCTGTTAGAATATGGCAATCTTGATGAAACCAGTAAAGCAGTAAAGACTCTTCAGATTCAACGCTTGTTGAACGAACAATTAGTAAATAATTCTACAATAATATCGACTTTTCCATTGCAAAATTTGTTTATCTACAAAGTCAAGATTTTTCGGGAGACCGTAAAAACAGTTTTCAAAACACTTTTATCGAATTAAAACAATAACAAAAAACACGCTATTAATAATACATAAAAATAAATATTCTAATTACATGTTATTCATTTTTGCTTTATTTCGATAAAGTTTGTTTTTTAAGCTGTTTTAATCATAAATTTTTGATTGTACAGATACACAATTTTGCAATGGAAACGACGATATATTGTAACTCAGTACCGGTATTTTGTATTCTCAAAACCGGTATTGAAAAAACTGACGAATTACCGAGACCACGATTTCGGTTAAACCTGTTTTGCAGTCCCTAGCTTCAATGCTTGGACGGTGGAATATCGTACCACATGGACAGTAGAGAGCCCTTCAACGAAATAATACCGATTCGCTTATTATATTATGCTCACTTACGTGCGTGTACTTAAACAAGTTTCTTGGACAGCTCTTAGGTTCATGATGCTTTCACTGCGATAGACAGTGGCTTACAATAAAAGGGTCAATAATTGAAATGAGTGCATACATTTTGCCAGTTAACAAAGCCGGGTGCCGCAGTGAAATGTATCCGCTTTTTACCTTCTGGTCGAATCTAAATATTCTACCGTCCGACCATAATAATATAATAATATAGTTTTACTACAGAATTAATCTAAAGCAAACTTTGTTTTATTAGTGTCAAAAAATTCTTTAAATATTGTTCAACCTTTATTTTAATCCGTTATGCTTCAATTTTCATTTTCTAATCCATTGTACGATAATTTCTAATACACGGTACCTGCGAAGATTTTATAAGGTACACATAAGAGTGAAAAAATAAGTTCTCGATACCAACGCGAAGTTAATGACTATAGTACTGTTCGTATTTGAACAAAAAAAAATCTCAAAGTAAACAATTTTTAAGCCATGTCCACTCCCAATGTAGAGCATATGGCCTTCTGATGGAGATATTTCAACATAAGTTGTTCTAGAAGAACTGGTTTTTGCTCAACCTGTCTTTTCCATGGTGAGTAGGTATATAACGATAGGGCTAGGACAGGACTAGTGGTTAGCTAATCGCTATCGGTACGACCTGTTTTTAGGAACGGATGAATGGGTAAGAAGTTATTTTAGACACCGCAAACATTGGTGCCTTCGAACAGAAATTCATAAATCGATTGAAAAATGAATTTATGAAACTGTGCTTACTGGAATTCGAGCCCGTGAGATCCGTAACGGAAGCCAACGGCGTTGACCATTGCACCACTGATCTGACAGAAATTATTAAACTACTTAGCTTGTACATGAGTATAATCACACCTACATTTTTATGGGGTGAAATGCGTCACAGAAAACGCCAGACCTGACTCCGAGTCGTCGGCGTCGTCCTCTTTGGCTTTGGTTTAAATGGTTGAGAGTCCCAACACTATTTAACGGTTTACCTGTTCGTATACGATGGTATGAGTTTATTGAATGTCTGAATTCTCTCACACCAAACCAATCCTTAAAAAAACGGAGCGTAAATAGGTAACTCCTTGTCCATTGGAGTACATTGAGAGTCGACATGGTTAGGAAGTGTAGTATCCTAGAATTTTTACGGTAAACCTTATGAGTTTTATTTTAGTGTAGATATACATTCGACATTTTTTTCCGTGCGCCACTGAGGTGCGGTGCGCAAACGCCTGCACAGACCATGAAAAGCGTCGACGTTGCATAATATATTTTTAAGTAAAACCTGTAACAGCCGGAAGACTTCTTCTTGACTATCTAACCACGCCAATGCTCGATCGATGACAATACATAAAGCCGAACTTCTTTGTTTCCATTTCCAAAAATACACTTAACTCGCGATGAAAGCAATAAACCATCAACCATCGATTCGTCTTCTCTGATTAGTCTTAACATAAAGCCTCT
Source organism: Himalopsyche phryganea (assembly GCA_022494535.1). NCBI lineage: Eukaryota > Metazoa > Arthropoda > Insecta > Trichoptera > Rhyacophilidae > Himalopsyche > Himalopsyche phryganea. The sequence continues at coordinate 918,057 of JAGVSL010000139.1, forward strand.
GGACATGCTTGCAAAAAAATTAAAAGAGCAAGTTTGGTGTTACTTTTCTTTAACTACCTACAGCGTTCAATAAAAAAGTGCAAAAAGCTAACATATTTTTAGCATTTACGTTAGACTACAGGCCGTATAACTTTCCACTCCGCCTCTAGGATTTAGGATTACGGGATTCATACACGGCTCTTGGATCAATACTGATACGTACACGGGATCCATACATACTAATAAACTGACACGCTCTGTGTAGTATATATGAAGCGTATCAGTGTAGTAAAAAGTGCAAAGTTTTACGACGTATACCCTACAAACCACAAATTATTATCAGGTGGCAGTGTCACTTGATTGCATTCACTCAATATGATTGATGCGAACAATTCGCAGACGAGAGAAGTTAGAAAGAGACACTGTGTGTGTGTGTGTCCTGCGCTACATATATACAGATTTTTATATATCTTTATAAGGTCAAAACAGAAAAGTAAGCAGTTCTACGTGAATTATGTAATATATGATTGAAAGAGAGCTAAAAATTTTGCTACTTTTTAAATGTATCAGAATGGAGTTCAACCATCACATAGTTTACATTTCTTCTTGAATTTGCCATAGACATGAGTTATTAAATTATTTTTAACGTATCTTTAACCACCTTTTTTCATTGATAGTTTTAGTAATGAATGGTCGCTGTATGGTGTAAATAAAAATATTTGTAGTCGATTGTAGGCGCCATCACTGCACACATCTCATGTTTCCAGTCTATCATACTATGTGCACTCATTATACCGTTGTTACAGTTAATAGGTATGTGAGTCAGCATACATAGTAAATAGTTAATAACTTGAATAATTTTGTTATGAAAAGATGAAAACAATAACATCTATTGATTGAAAAGTATGGCGTCATCACATTTTTTTCGAAACTTTCAGAAACTAGGGAGTCCATAAAATTGTGTGAGCTAATGGAAGTGAAATCTGAAATAATTCTTTCTTTATTTACGAATGATCACTAGTAAATGAAACAATCAGGTTTTTTTAGGGCTGAGAAAAATTAAGCCGGACTTCGGACCGGGTTCGGGTAACAAGCGTGACATTAAAACTCGGGCCCAGGTTGAGCACGGCATGAAAATGTCGGGCTTGGACCGGGTAATTATACGAAATTTAAGCCCTTGCAGAACTCTATTACAGTTACGGTTTACGGAATCTCTAACTTTATGTCGCAGAGCCCCGTATTGGAAACGCTTTTCAAGTGTACTATTAGACCTTTGACTTTTATTTGAATGTAATTATCAGAATATAATATCATACGTTTAAGTGTCTAAAGGCATGACACACCGAAAATAAGACACTTTTATTAAATATTCTATTAAAACATAGATTTTTATACTCCTTCCAAACCGTAAAAACAAAGCTTATATTAATAATATAAACCACAATATTCCTATCATGTTATATATATACCCTTCTGTTTTTAAGTGGATTGTTTGTGTATTTAAGAAATGTCTTAACACATATTTACGTTTTTACGATGTCCAGTTTAGTTTTTGTGTAGTTATTCGTTTCGCACTCACGACTGATGATATTTTACGTAAAATTTTTAATCTGAAGAAATAAAACTAGATTGCCAAATGAATAATTCTTTAATTAATCACCCATAAACTGTTTTATTTCACTTGTTTTTTATTTCAACATCGAAGAAGACCATTTTTCTTCGGGGCATTTGGTAAATATTTACCACTAATATTATTAAATACTTTTTTTACTACTGAACTTCAATCTCATTTCTTAATCAATCGGTATTTATTGTTTTATAATACGTCAAACTATCAAGCTACGATATTACTTAAAGTTGATTCTTTGCTTTCTTCTGTTTAATTTAATGTTCTATGTCAGATTTATTTGAATAGTCATAAACAAGCGATCATAAAAATTAACTTATAAATCAGTAGGTCAGTTGTTATCTATGGTTAAATTTGATTAGAATTTTGCTGATTAGTGAAGCAGTTTTACGGTCAATCAAATGTTTATTTCGAATTATAGTATTGATCTTTCACTCTCACTTTTTGAATGTTGCACAACATGTTGCAGTAAATTAATACCTGAACTCTACAATTGTATGTAATTTAAAAACGATATTTTAATTAACGTTATTTTAACTTTTAATGCTGAATTTCACAAGTAGGGGAGATTCAAAAACTTTTATAGGAACTTATTAATTGAATTAGCATTTGCTTGATATGAATCCATTGTAATAGAATAAAATATCAAAGTATTTAGTTCTACATCATTTTTTAGGTAGTTGATAGCTATTTCGGGAATGAATTAAAAGTTATAAAGTTATGTCTACATTTGTGTGATAAGAGAGGCTCAGATTAAACCACTGAAAATGAATAGATATCGATTGTGTAAAGGGAAAAAGACGTAACCCACACCCAAGAAATACTGTGTATAGCCCAAAGAAAACGTTTATTAAATTGTGTACATTGTAATATAAAATTAAATTAAAAATGGACTTCCACAAAGTTACCGCCGAATCCATTGAAAAAAAATATGTATACATTGTGATTATCGAAAACAAAATATTTTGAAAAGACTTTTGCCTTTCTATCGTCAATATATTATACATTATTGTATAAATATAGTGTATAAGCATGTTTTGTGTGAGTTATACACAATAATTATTGATGTGGGTTACGTCCTTTTTCCTTTCCACAGTTGATATAATAAAGACAATAAATAATCTCCTTAATGACCAAACAGACATTATAGCCACATATTTTTAAATATTTCACAAATAGTACATTCAAATTAATTTCATTAAAAATAAAACGCATTCTGTTTTGTGGTGTTCGTTATACGATAGGTATTATTTTATCTCTTCGGGCAAGTCTAGGAAAAGTACCGCGTATTAATAATAGCAAGTAAAGGGTAAAGCAAGCGTTACTGGACAATTGTAAAACATTCGATTGAATATTTTTTTTGAAATATAAGTGGTAGGATATGATTGAGCTTTTTAAATTATTTATCCGTCACAGCTGTCTGCATTGCCCACTAAAGATTCACGGTGAACCTACGATGGGGTCATTATGCGTTAAATTTTTTGTGGTAATTTCAAAATATAAACTGTGGAATTAATGTTTTCCTTGAGAGCCTACAAATATAAAAACGTTTTTCCAATAAGAAATAACTGAACTTCAACTAAACTGTTACTAGCACCAACTTTCTTCTTAATGCTCTATCTGTTTTTACTAAGTAGAGATGTGGTAGAAGTGAAGAGGCAAGTTATAATTGTTAAGGAGAGTCACTATCGATTAAAACATCAGGTAACTCCAAATATGTTAATGGGGTTTTCGTGACGATGATTTAGTAAATAGCACTTAGTTTATCGAAAAATCATCCAAAGCCCTTAAGAGATACGAAAAATTTTATGGAAAGTATGGAAAATACTAAAGAAAATACAGATCATGCCACGTGACATGTGACTTTTGTTTTGCGTTTTGCTTGCACCACAAGAAGCGTCTATGAATTTATTAAAAAAATTCAGAAGAATCTGTTGACTTATATGTTCGTACTAATGCTTAATGAAATATTTTACAAAATCGACGAAAGTGCACATCACAATCTATGGAGTTTTCAAGAACAATAACAAATACCCCATGTAATGACTATTTTTGCCTTCACCAAACTCGGGCGTTTTCAATATCTTATCATAACACTCGATCACTTTTAAGGAGTTAACTGTCAATTCTTGGTGGAAAGGCATATATTTTAAAAATAAAACAATTTGTTTTGTACTATTTCCACATTCTTATAGTCAGTAGTTAATGCTTGTGATGCGCGAAACCAGTCCTGGTCATAATAAACATTTGTAAATAGTACAAACAAATTGTGTTTATCAGGGATAAGATTTGTCGTATTTTAGTCGTACATAATTGTTATAAACTGTTTATTTGTGTCAGTTCGAGTTCAGTCGTGTGCTCGAATGCCTGAAGGTGCCAAAAGGCGAAACCCGGGTCGTTAGTGACAAAATACATGGAAATGTACAAAATCTCAACAATTCAAACATAATCCTTGAGTTCAACGAATGACTTGGGGTTAAAAAAAACCGTTTAAGCATGGTGTAATCTCAGTAATTAAAGAAATACTGTTGTAGTGATCCGATGCGACTGTTAATTTTAAATATTTTAATACGTTGGAATGTGTGTTTATTGAATGTTATTTTATTAATTATCAAATTAATGATATTTTCATACTTCAGAAACTATTCGAATAGTTTCAGTTTAACTATTTGATATTCGAATAGTTGGAATGTTGACTAGTGACCATAGGAACATTTTTTGTTAAAAACATGTGACAAATTTAGAGGTTTTTCTAGAAATAACATTGCTGAAAAGTGTTATTAAAGTCATTTTTCTCTCGATGATAATCACTCAAAATGGTCCTTGTTTACACTATATATATTTTTTTTATTTTGTGCAAAATTGTAATACACATTAATATCTGCGCGATTTCGCAATTTTTGTATGCGAAATTGTTTCTGTGCGCTTCTATTTTGTGTGGTCCCTGCTTAAAAATTTTCTTATACTCATGCTGACTTCAAAAAATTTTCATAAAATAGATACCCGATTATTTTTGATGGCCGAAATATGAATGTGTTACCCTACCAAATTTAAACGAATTTACGAAACCGATTGCCAACGTGTCCGCTTACCGCCAAAATAAAATATTCCAGTTTGCCATATTTGTGCAAACAACTCGTTTGCCGAATTTTAATATAAGTTAATAATGATACGCAACTAGAGTTTTTGCTGATACCGGCTTATTGACATCTATATACATGTCAAACTGACAATAGTTGATTCGTCAGTTTTTTGACAGACAGGATTTATGCTCACGATTAAATACTCGGTTAAGGATCTCCTACGTGTCAACGCATTTTTGGCCACATAGTTCAAAGGAAGAAACAGTCTAAAAAAACTTATGCTTTCAGGTTAGATGGACAAAATCATACATTAGGAAAAACAAATAATTAATAAAACTAAATAACGACATTTTATATAGGTAACAGCAGTGAACGGTGGAATTATATCTATCGCACAACCTCACTTGTATATAAGTAAGTAAGATACAAGACCACCTTTACTTGCACCCTTCACTTTACATGTGATTGAGCGAGAAAAAGTGAACTGCACTGCACGCACCTGATAGGTACCTATATGAATATAATATTTTGATTATACATATCTTGTATATTTTTAAATTTGCGATCTAGAAATGAACAGCAGTATTTTTTTAGCCGAGAAAACAATTTTTTTTTTTGACACTGATTGTGTAATATTTATAACAATCAAATCACTTCTTGCAATCTACTTACATACTGATTAAACTTTGAATAAAAAATAGTGGCAAGTCAAGATTTCAGAGTTTTGACATTCATCGTTTTGATTATTTGGGGGGTATTTTTACATTAAATTGTTCTCAAGCGCTGTTTCATATCAATCTAGAATTTTTATTTTTTCAAAAAAAATGTTTTGTTTTTATTAATATAATAATGCCTCTTCAGCAAAAATTTTTTTCACACACACAGTTGTAATACAGCGAAAAGTGATTAAAGAAATAACGAGCCAATTATTTTTTTTATAGCTATCATTTTACAAGCTATGACGTGAAACATAAATGATTTAAAACCATTAATAAAATAGTCCTACTTATTAAATTAATTATTTAATATCGCTTACAAGTTACAAGAATTTCATTGAAATTAATTTTTTTTTTCGATGTATTTTATTCACGTTCAATTTTTAACCGCAAGAATAATTTATTTTCTGTTGCAATGTTCAATTCTTACCGCGTAATTTTAATTAAGTTTATTATGACGATCATTAAAAACGTTTGGTCAATCAGAGTGACAAAATTACCTTACACTAGACGTCTGCACGAGCTCGGGCGGGTAAAGACAATTGAGATTCGGGCTCGGGCCTGGTCCGGGTAAGAATTCATATTTGCGAAAAATTTTTCATACTATGTTCGGGTCATGAGTTAGCCATAAGGCAATAGTATTAGTAACTTAAATATATTTTAGACAAATATACCATGGTGTGATTTACAATATTTCAAATGAACATCGTGTATGAAACGTTCTAGCATAAAAACCATCTAAGTAAAAAAGCAGTTCTATTGAGAAGACAAAAATAGAACCAATAGCTACAATATTTAAGTGGTTTTGTGCACTATGGCATGTTGTACATCATCCATCTATATATATATAAATGAAGATTTGTTTGTTTGTTTGTCTTCTATGCATTCCTTTACTATTCATCCGATTTCGATCAAACTTTGTTAAGTTGTTGTGCGCAAACCCGTGACGGTTTAAAAAAAATTACAATCTAAAATCTAAAAAAAGAATCAAATCGGGCTTTTTTCGGGTAACAAGTGTGATATTGAGACTCGGGCTCGGACCGAGTAATTTTATGGAATTTCGGCCCGTGCAGACCTCTACCGTACACATATCCGATAAGCATTCTGTCGGAACGAATAAAATACAGATGTTGAGTAAATAATATCGTCAGACCATAACATAGACATACAGACATAACAGACCATACAACAAATAGTCCTTCTCAAACGGTGAAGACGAGATAATATTTTATATAGCAGAAACGTAATTTTGAGCTATTGTATGTAGATTGGCACTCCGCAACCTGTGTGCCGCGGCACAGTGCGTCCAAAACGAGAAAAATCGATAATTAAAAAAAAAAAAAATTGAAGCCATTTGGTGGCTAAAATCTGTATTAAAATTATTATCGTTGAAATAAATATTGTATTATTTTGATATTAAATTGAAAAATTTTATGTTTACACCGATAGTGCAACTGCAATGATGAGGAATAAAATGAGGCTTGTCTCGTGCGTAAAACAGAAAATCCTACCGTAGAAGTTACACATTGCTGCATATATTGAGAAGCATTGATGGCGAAAATTTCTTAGTGAAAATATTATAAACAGAGAACGAATGTATAAAAATAATACACATTATCAAATCATGTGGTAAGTGTTCCGTTACTTTGAAAAGGTAAAAGTGTTTAATTTGCTTTTATTACAGAATATTTTAACTACTATTTTTCATACTTATCAAATAAAAACCAATTAATGAAATGTAAATTTTGTTTATGAAATTTACAAATTTTGGCTTGTGGTGTGCTGCGAAATATTAATGAGTGCTTAGGTGTGCCGTGGGTGAGAAAAGGTTACGGAACACTGATATAGATTGATGAAATCTTTCAACCCAAAATACCATCATTATTAATATCATTACTGAATCACTCGTTCGCAAAATTAATTCGGCAGTTGTTTGTAAATGTCACTTTAACCATGTCCGCTCTAAACGTGGAGCACATAGCCTTATAATGGAGGTATCGAAACAGAAAAAATGCATAAACTGATTAAAAAACCAATTTATAAATCTGTCCGTACGGGATTACGTAATATTTTACGTTTACGTATCCGTGTAAAAAAACTAAAATTAATCAAATAAATCCTACAATTGGCTATTTAATGTTCTTCGCAATTCACTAAAGTCCTCAGATTAACGAAGAAAAATCATCTCATTGTTCATCTAAATTGCAAGTAGCTACCCTCAGTAATTAAAATCAACAGTATTAAGAATTTTCTCTTCTTATTCATCATGAATGGTTATTGCAGGACATAAGAAAAGCTTTCAGCTGGTTATGCATTTTTTCTATATTTTTTTGATTTCCCTACATTATTTTTTGGCACTCTTTCAAACGTGTAATGGTTCCAAATAAAATGCATAAAAGAGATTACGTAGACAAAAAAATAAAAACACACACAGTACGGAATCATTTGTATAGTACACAATAGTTGTAGAATTTGACTCTACCAGTGCTTCCCAAACTAACTATACCCATGGACCCCTTCTTAAAGCAAAAACTTGACCATGAACCCTTAAGTAAAATATCTTTACATCAATGCATAATAGAAATATTATAATTTAATGTTGATATCTTGAATGCTGATGTAAAAATAAAATATAAATAAAACATTTTGATAATAAAAGTATGAAGGAAAACGGGACATCAATCAACAGCCTCTGTACAGTGACCCAAAAAAGCAAATACAAAATTGGTTTAACGGATAAAACCGTACAGGAAAAAACCGAACACGGAAAAAAGCAGACATATATATCCGTTTTTTTCCTGTACGGTTTTATCCTAGAATCATAAAATTTGTATCTGTTTTTGTAGCCAGAATTTGTGGTATCCTTGTTCAAACATTGGTTTCCGTTCATCATTAGTGGATAATTCAATAACTTGCTCCTATATAAGTGTGGATTCATCTGAGTTTGTGGGTTTGCTTGCAAAATAGTTCAACACCCAACAAATCGCTACCAATTTATTTATTTCGACTATCATAACAATGAAAACGTGTCACAAATATTTTTTTATATTAAACATTTCGCGGACCTCCCGGCGTTGTCCACGCACCCCCAAATTATTTTTAATTTGCCACAGACCCCTTCAATGTTCACAAGGATCCCCGGGGATTTGTAGGAATCACTTTGGGAACCACTGGGCTATACCATAATAATTCTTTAAGGCAGGAGATTCCAACCTTTCTGTACGCTACAGCGCATTCTAAAATATCGATAAGGTAGGTGGTGGACACCACTGTTTTCAAAGAAAATTTATAATTGGACATAGGTAATAAATAATACTCAAAAAATATTATTTAAATATAAAAATTACCTTTCATATTCAAGAAAATACACGTCATGGTTGTCTCATACATACATTTATTTTACCAATCTTAGTCTGTGTGAGCATTGCATTTCATTGGCCAGTGTCTCATAAATGGGAGATTTTGATGACATTCCTCTAAGTAAACAATCATAAAGATACTCATCGGGGTGTCAACAACTATATTTTTATTTTATTTATTTGTTGTATGGTGGGGTTGGGAATCTAACACTCATTGTATTACAGAGTCGATTATCCACAAATATTGTATTATTTGAGATGCCCTGGTATCTGGTTGTAAAGAAATATAATTTAAATCATGAGTTTGTAGAATGACAAAAAACCATGAAAAATATATTTTACACAAATATATCATGGTGTGATTTACAATATTTCAAATGGACATCGTGTATGAAACGTTCTAGTATAAAAACCATCTAAGTAAAAAAGCAGTTCTATTGAGAAGACAAAAATAGAACCAATAGCTACAATATTTAAGTGGTTTTGTGCACTATGGCATGTTGTACATCATCCATCTATATATATATAAATGAAGATTTGTTTGTTTGTTTGTCTTCTATGCATTCCTTTACCATTCATCCGATTTCGATCAAACTTTGTTACGTTGTTGTGCGCAAACCCATGACGGTTTAAAAAAATTAAAACCTAAAATCTAAAAAAGAATAAAGTACAACTAGCGACGTCTCTGAATCAAACGGAAAAAACAAAAAATATTTTATATCCAAAATTGAGGTCTGCACGGGCTCGGAAGAGTAAAGACAATTGAGATTCGGGCTCGAGCCGGGCCCGAGTAAGGAATTCAAATTTAAGAAAACATTTCGTACTCTGTTCAGGTCATGAGTCAGTCATAAGGCAATAGTTTTCATAAGTTAAATAATTTGTTTCACATTCTCTATGAATATCATTGGAAATATGGAAACAATAACATAATATATTGTTTGAAAAGTATAAATGAATTAATATACTAAACAATAAATCAGGCTTTTTTTGGGCAGAGAAAAATAAATCTGGGCTTCGGGTCGGGTTCGGGTAACGAGTGTGATATTGAGACTCGGGATCGGGCCGGGCCGGGCCTGAAGATGATGGGCTCGAACAGGGTAATATTATGAAATTTCGGCACGTGCAGACCTCTAATCCAAAAGCACTTCAATAAACAGAATTCAAACACAAACCCTTTCTTTCTTTGAGTGGCATTGCAACGCATGCCGGGTACTCACTAGTTTGTTAATACATTCTTATACTCATGTTGATAGATTGAATATTAAAATTAGAAGTGTTACTACCGTATGATTTAAATTATTATTCATGAAGGTGAACATACCATTGTCCAAGCTTTACCAAAAAGCTGTGCTTTTTTAAACTCTACCACCTTGAGCAATTTATATTTTACTTCCGATTCTTTTAACTGGATTTATGGGTAGCTCACAGTTATTGTTAACAATCCGTTTTTTTAATTTCTGTGCTAGATACAAAAATATTCAATATCGATTTATTGAATTATAGCATTTCGGAAGTTTTTTTCACAATAGCAATTGTGACGAAGATATCATGATGTGATTTATAATAATTCAAATGGATATCGTGTACGAAACAATTTCGTATAAAAACCATTTAAGTAAAAAAGCAGTTTTATTAACAAGAAAAAATAGAACCGAAAGCTACAATATTTAAGTGCTTTTGTGCACTGTGGCATTTTTTACATGATTTTCTAATATATTTTTATTTTCGTGTTGATAGATTGAACATTAAAATTAGAATTGATACTACCGTATGATTTAAATTATTAGCACATGGTTGATAGATTATATCAATTGAAATTTGGATTATTGAGATTTTGTACACTTCCATGTATTTTGTCACTTGTGTGCTCGAATGCCATTTATTATAACCATTAATTTTTACTTATAATTTCCCTGAGTCATCATTTTATATTATTATCGACATTAGTAATTTTGTTCAGCTAAATGGACTTTTAATGTAGCTATATTTGTGATTGTAGATTAGTATTTAATAATTTGCAAGAGGTCCATAACATTTTAATTGTAGACTCTTTCATTTGATTTATGTATAATTTGTTTGTTAATCAATATTTTCTTGTCTCAGTTCATGAACCATCAGTTTTATATACCTTCATTTTTTCACTCAATTTTATATAAATACGCCTGTTATGTTTGTATTTTTATCAGTTGTTAATGCTCGTGATGAGCGAAATCGGTCCTGATCATTATAAATATGTGGAAGTAGTACAAACAAATTGTGTTTTATTTTTTAAAATATAATGTTATGTTATATAATACAGTTAATTATCATTAGCTTTTTAATCATCACGAGGATGGTAGTTTCTAGTGATCGGTTAATTAAAATGGATTCAAAAGCTGTAAGAAGATATTCTTGCTTTGTAGGACTTTATCATTTCACGAAAAATACATTTTAACACTTTTCACTCGAATGGCGCCATAGGTGCAGCACTGATTTGTTTATTAATAGTCGAATTATAACAATTGAACTTTATTTTTCAACCCCTTTTACTAGATGGTGAGACTTCTTAATTCGTCAGCCATTATCGAAGTGACACCTTTAAGTGTGTGTTTTTGCGGCATGGAGTACAAATTGTTGTGAAACACTTGGAAATATATATGTCAAATTAAAGTTGATACCGGTTTTAAAGCAATGAATTTTAGCAGTAATTGATGTTTTGAGCAATCTGGTTCAGTGGAAATTTTCACCTGATAATTTTTTATGTCGTTATTGCATATACCGCAAAACTGCAGCAACCGGATCGGCAAGAAAAAATACATGTTTTGTATATCGAACGACAAGGTCGTGAAAAAGGGTTACTTTTCAATTCGAGGCAAAAATAATTGACGTGGATGATTCAATTAATGATACAAAATAACCAGAATAGGATATATTCGTCTTTGGTCACAGCAGAAGATTATAACTAATTATAAAAACCCATAAAAAGGGTTGCGCAATTAACAATTATTATTCGTGAAGGTGAACACATTGTTCAAGCTCTAGCAAAAAGCTGTGCTTTTTTTAAACTCTACCACCTTGGGCAATTTATATTTGACTTCGATTCCTTTAACTAGATTCATTTGTATCTCACAGTAATTATTAACAATGCATTTTTGAATCTTTGTGCTGGATACAAAAATATACAATATCGATCTATTGAAGTACACTTGGGCCTCGAATAACACGGTTTTGATACAACACGGTTGATGAATTGCGACATATTTTTGTACAACACATTTTATATAACACAGTTCCAGCATTTTTTTTATAGATAATGATCCTATAGTGGAAAGTTCAAGAGGGAATTACAACAGATCTTGGATCTTCATCACGAAATACGTAAATATTTATACCCTAAAAGCAAACGATAGCTTATTACAGAATTTTTAAAGCCTAAATCCTAAATACTCCAGAGTCCTCCGATAATGAAAACTCACAACTGATCTCGAACCGAACCGAAAAAGAGTCGAACGTATAGAATTGTGAGTGATGATGAATGAATTATATGATATTAAAGTTTTTTTCAATACATACATAAATGTATATACACAAACTTCGATATTTTCTGGAACGCATTCCCTAATTCTGTATGAACTTCAATCCTCGTATAACACGGATTTCTATTACACGAGGCCCAAGTGCATTGCATTTCCTAAGTTTTTTTTTCAAGGTTTAAGGTTTAACACTTAAGGGTACCTGTGCAGTACGTATTAGAGACCCAAAAACGTAATCTGTACAAACCATGCACGCTTCCAATATGGAGTATATGGACTTCTAATATCTCGCGATGAGCTAAACCGGCCCTGATCATTATAAAAATGTAAAAGTAGTACAAAGCAAATTGTGTTTTATTTTATAATGCCTCTCTAACAAGAATTGACAGTTAACACCTTAGAAGTTGTTCTGCGGGAACTGTTTATAACTCAGTTGCTCAAACTTTTTTTTTAAGTGATTAAGGAAAGAAGGATGGGACCAATGGTTAGCGAATCGCTCTTGCTACGCCCCCCCCCCCGCTTTTGAGATCGGATGGCTGGCAGGAAATTTTAGACATTATATACATTCATATTCCTCGGATACAAATGCATAAATCAATTAAAAAAAACAATTTATGAAAGTGTACATACTGGAATTCGTATTTTTATATCCAAATTACTTTTTTTTTTTTTTTTTGAAAACAGGTGTTCTACTAGTTTAGGAAACCTGGGTTTTTTGCTTGTGAATCCGGCCCTGACTATCAGAGTACGCCTGTTGAAAAGCCGATGACTGAAAAAGTTTATTAAAATAAAATCAATGTCTACAGATATTTCTTTATTATTTATTTCATCTATTCAATTATTGATTGGCATATTTGATCGTAACTCGCAAGAAATCCTCCATTACTTGCGTCTTTACGTCACTTTTTTATTCCTTTTGCACAGTGAAGAAGTCATGAAGAATTTTCCTCCGAAATGTTAGACACAATTAAAAGACCAATAACATGGTTACGTTGTCTAAGACAGTGTTCTTCAACCTGTGGTCCGCGAGAATTTATAGTCGATCCGCGAAAACTTTCACCCGACCACACCGCTACACGATTCGCGAAATTCTTATTGACTAACTCTATATTAAAAAAAAACACTGGACGGTCTCTAGCAGCACTTATTGTAACAAAGGCAAAACATATTGCATTTAATAACTTTGCTGCGTCATAAATTTCAACTCATAGAAGCTCCTCATTACAAACTGTCTTTATTTCAGCACACCTCAGCGCATTGCTTCCCAACCTTTTTACTCGATTCCCCTTTTCACTAATCCTCAGAATATAATTCCCTCCATGCCAAGATAATCTAACTCTAGCTTAATATGTGCATTCCAAATATATATATATATGTATAATTTAAGACATTGACTGATGGTGCTTGATGGAATTTCAATATCAGAGACAAAATACATGGAAGTGTACAACATCTCAATAATAAAAAAAAAAATATATTTGTAATATTGAAAATCTTCAATAAGCGGCAGCAATTTCCCCCCTTGGAACTCTAAAATTGACCCCTAGGGGGGAATTCTTCACTGGTTGTGAGCCGCTGCTTTAGCTCAATTCCTCCAAATGTTGAGTAAATTTTCTTAAGTTACGCTTGGCAATCATTTCAAAGTGCTTAACGCTGTCCAGTGAAGGCTGTGAATACGCAGCGGGTATAACATTGAGTATCCTGGTAAATTGGAGACTCGGTACTACTTTCAACTTTCAACCCTCATCCATCACTATTGATATCTTTGAAAAATTCATCGCACTACTTAGTTTTTCATCAAAGTAATGAAGATCACTTTCTTTTTATCTTTTCTATACAGTAGATACGTCGTATTAGTTTAGTAAGAAATATTTATTTTAATTAACTCAGATGTTTTTAAAATTGGATCAAAAATTTCATCATATCAAATTTTTTTACAGTTGTGAGTTGTGATAATTGGTTGTAGGACTTGCAGTCCCGGGATCCCGCCCAATTAGTCAATCCCGTTATCCTGGTATTGATATTTAAGCAATCCCGAGATTTCGGGACTCACTGTAAATGTTAAAATTAATTCATATTTGGAATCAAATACCTTACCTCGAGTTGTTTATGTTCATACTTTTTTATAATACCTACATAATTAATAGATATATGTATTGTGATGTCCCTCCTCATATGACGTAACTTCCATAGACAGGAACAGATAATTTTAACAATAATATACTTTATCAATTTCAAATATAAATAAAATCTTCTCAATGAATAAAAAAGCAATTCCTATGCTCAAAAAAATATGAAATCATAAATGTATTCCAATTGAAGCAATAATTTACACAGATTAAATTTTAAATATACAATAACATGAACTAACCCTTTATGACCAATCCCGGGATTTAAAAATTGTAAATCCTGGTCTCATAAACTGGGTCCGGGATTGGATAACCTATCTCAGGGGTCTACAAACCTTTTAGCCTAGACCTAGCTAGGTCGTCATGCCAACACACTGTAGTTTTGAATTACGCGCAAATTTTCGTATTGAGACTGGCCGACGAGTGAGATATCTATGGCACAGGATGCGGGGGTGGATTCCGCGAATTATAAATTTTACAATGTAATCAAAATAAACTATGGCGTGCCGTAGTTTGGAGGTCCCCACCCTAACTGGTGTCACTGTCATAGAAGCTATATCATTTTTCTGATCAACTTTATATGCGTCGAAAATAATTGAATATTATTGATAACAGAAACCGTGTATTTTTTAACTGCACTTATTTTATATTAAATAACATGCAAGTGCAGGAAAAATGGCACAAGGTTAAAAAATTCATTGTGCTAAGTTATCTTAATTTAATTTGTATGCATTTATAATCCAATTATCCATATAATCACAATAAATTTCTAAATCCGTTATTATGATAATTGATTATAACTTATTATAATCGAAACAACCGCAAGTGTTGAAGCGATTAAATGTTTTGTTTTCAATAATAAAAGGATTGTTAATCATTCATTACACTATATTTACGTTTAAAATATAATTACCGTGATTATTACGAAAGAGTGACACGTAAAAAAAGTGTAGTTCGTATTTTTAAATCTTTATATAGTTTTTAATTATCTTGAACTTTGGACGCCGTAACCCCACCCGTCGAAAGAATACGATTGTTCTGGTATCTCCAAATAGCCGATATTGTGATAATGAGAAAAGCAATATTCAAATGGTCATCATAAATCAAATATTATTGATTTTTATCACAGTTTTATACCTGGTGTCAACTGTCAATTCTTGGTAGAAATGCATTAAATTTAAAATAATCCCTCAGCTTCGTCGTATACATCAGTATTCCGCAACCTTTTCTCACCCACGGCACACCTAGCCCTCATTAATATTTTGCGGCACACCACAAGTCACAATACATCATTCATAAACAAAACAAATAATTTATTAATTTGTTATAATTTGATGAATTTGTAATAGTGGCGTATATATTTTTTAATAAAAGTGAATTAAGCCGCTTAAACTTTCCAGAGTGACGAAACACGGAATACACATTTTGTTTTTCAAAATTACAGATTATAAAAGCATTTTGAAAGTTTGTAACTAAAATACTTAACTACTAGACATTATCTTAGCCATGTAAATTGAGTGCATAGAAAAAAGTATTGCCCAATGTGCCCAATCTGTGTGAAACCATCGGAATTGATATTTTTTCAAAAAAAAATGAGTATGTAAGTGTCATGATTTGACAATGTGTATTATTTGTATACTTTCGTTCATTTTTTGTAATAATTGCACTAGAAAATTTTTTGCCGTCAATACTTCCCAATATTTTGCATCAATGTGTAATTTTTACGGTAGGATTTTTGGTTTTAGACGCGAGATAAACCCCATTACATTCCCATTATTACAATTGCAATACGTGTTCAAACATTAATACAATTATTCCATTAAATATCAAAACAATTCAATATTTGTTTCAACGATAATGATTTGATTAGCAACCGAATGGCTCTAATTTTATTTCACATAAAAATACTTTATTTTTTCTCATTTTGGTCGCATGTCACCGTGACACACCTGGAATAGTCTGTCGGCGCACCGGTGTGCCGGGAATCACTGGTATACATTCTGTGGATAAAACCCGGGAACGTACCAAGCAGCGCCCGGTTACGTCAGTGGTCATGGAGAGTCGTTGAAACTGGCTGGGTCACGTGCGGTGAATGCCTCCAGAGAGTTTCTTCTCAGAATCATAACTTATCAGTTGATAATGCTCCTGTTGAACGAAACCGTTCCTGAATATTTAACAGTCTTCTTTTTTTTTTTGTTACGTCAGAAGCTTTATGGGCCATTTCCACTTTCCACTGCATTTTTGTAAAACAGTTAGTCGGTGTACTGTTTATTCTTTTTAATATAATATAATAGATAATATAAGGCATCATAAATATCCAATTGTATGTTCTATGACATAACTTTAGTAATTTTAATATATTTTGATACAACTCACCATCGTTGATTATAAGATTTCATTTAAATAACCATGTTCACTCAAAACACATACTTACATTAAAAAAACAAAGGAGAGGGTAGGGTTATATGTATGGGGGCACGAAAGGGCCACTGATCCTCCACGAAATAATAAAACGGGAGATAAGAAAACTAAACTAATTATTTCAAGCTTATACGGTTTAGATACATTGCAGATATTCACGGTTTTGAATAAAAATCTATAAATCGGATGGAAAAAATTTATAATTATATCAGAATATAAATGCAAATAGAGCTGTTGAAGGTTAAATATTGAAATAAAAAAGTCGTAAAGTAAACTCGCTGATTATTAATGATTGTTGAAATATTTCAATGCGACGGAAAATGATATCATTGTCCAGTTATTTTGGTAGATCAATAGTTAAACAAATAAAATTTTGTTAATGACATACTTAATCAATGAAATGAAATTGATTACGTATTTGTAAATATGTACACAATAAAAATAAACTAAGAAAACAAACATTCACTAATAGTTTATCTGTAGAACAATATATTTACCTGCACACAGGATATTTACGAGATCCAAAGCCCTTGAAACTGGCGTCTCATAACGACCTTGCTCTCTTCTAGTAGTTGTTGATGTATTTAACATTCTTAATTCAATGGGTATTATACGTGACTTTATTTTGTATCTGTGAGTGTTTCATAACTAATAGTCCGAGAATTTTCAATTTGCAAACAAATTAGTACTGTCCACGGAAGTAAAATCGATATATCGTACAGTGACTGAGAGATCACATCTTAGCGAAACTTTCCAATTACACAAAGAGTCTTGAGCCCAACCCAACCATATCTTCGATGAACACAACGGTCAGTTTCCGGAAACTCAATAGAAATAAATATTAAAATTGATAACATTGTTTTTCATCATGTTGGTTTGAAAATTGAAATATGATTCAGAAAAATGGTGGAAGAACAACTTAAAGACCTTTAAGTGTTTTTTTTTCTGTATTTAGTAAATAGAGGACGCTACAGTCATTTTAGTTGAGGCACCTCACAAGCTGTTTTTCCATCTTAGATTATGCAGCCGTTTTGATGGTATTATAACCTCACTTTTATTTGACATACATTTTTTATGAAAGAAACATACACCATACAATGCCAAAAAATAATGGCAGACTTCAATTCTATAAATTATGAATTGCATTCTCTTTCTTATATGCAATTTTAGACCAGAAAGTGCCTAACGGCTTATTAATGGTCTTAAAGGGGTTAGGGGTAGTCAGGATTTGCAAAAAATCGTTTTGTGTTCTTGCATTTTCTTAAAGTATTATGTTTTTAAAACATTACATGAAAATTTCAAGTGAATCCAAGTTTTTGAGATATTCTACAATTACTGAAGGGCCCTCGATGGCAGGTGGCTGACGAGAGCTGCTTTGACTGGCGTATTGGATCCTTTGAAATCTATTGTAATGTATTCATTAACATTATATTAACATATTGTTTATATTAACATCATTGATATTCCTTAAAAATAGTTTTCATCGTCAGAAGAACTATTACATGGGCCATGAATAGATGACTCGGTGTGAGTGATTAAATAATTAGTATCTCAAAGTCTGCGCCCACTGTAATTCAAAAACTACTCAACGGTTTTGAATACAATTTATAGAGCTTTTGAAAGCATAAAAACCAGTTCCTAATCGAAGGATTTTTTTTAAAAAAAATATATTTCTTATACACAAGAAACAAGTGCAAAAAAAGCTTCAACCAGGAACTAGAATAACTATTCAATTAATGATTTTTTTGTTCTATTGATTTTAGATAAACCACTAAAATGCTATGATGGTCATCGCAAAGCACGACTTGTGAGACGGGTCCAACAAATATGGCGATGATTTGGCCTGCAATACACACATATTTTAAAATTGTTGTCAAATAAAGTTGAAACGTAATATAGTAAATTTGTATTATTGAGATTTTGTACACTTCCATGTATTTTGACTCGAACTGACATACATGGAAGTGTACAAAATCTCAACAATCCAAATTTGATATTGAAATTCCATCAAGCACCCTCAGTCGATGTCTTAAATTATAAAGTAATATGGTATCATTGTATTGTTTGATTTATAAAATAAATTTTACTATGAAAAGGAATATATGTTTTTAAAATAAATTAAATTTTTTCACACCGCTGACTACCCCTAACCCCTTAAAACGGATAAATTTAAGGAATATGTGGATTTTATTTTACTAAAAAAAAACATTTTTTAAATTTTTCATTTATCATTCACTTAAAAAAACGCATTTTTTTCATTTATATTTTGCAGGTCGAATAACAACTTAAGACATCGGTCAATTTCAAGACTTTAATTTTTTATTAGGCACTTTAAAAACAGTATTTCTTTCAGCTTTTTAGTAGCTGAATAATGGATAAATATTAAATCAAAAATACTATTACGTTACCATATTCTATAGTAGAAATAAGATGTTTTGAAATGTTTAACACTGAATATCTCAAAACATGCTTTCGGGGGTTAAGTGGTTCTTCCACCAAGGTCCTCAATTATGAGTAAATTAGTAAACGTAAGTTAGGCTGGGTGCATGGAACATCTGCACATTTTGCGTCATTCGCTACACTGTGAAAAGATATTTTTCTGAAGGACATTTCATGCCCAAGTTCTGAATGACGCTAATTCGTGAACATCAGACAAAACCCGATAAGGATTTGTTATAATTTTAAAAAAATGCCAGCTTTTAAATTCATGAAATAAAAAAAACAGTAAACGTAAATTCTGTTAATGAAAATCACATTTAGGTGTGCCAT
Source organism: Himalopsyche phryganea (assembly GCA_022494535.1). NCBI lineage: Eukaryota > Metazoa > Arthropoda > Insecta > Trichoptera > Rhyacophilidae > Himalopsyche > Himalopsyche phryganea. The sequence continues at coordinate 937,652 of JAGVSL010000139.1, forward strand.
GCGTAAGAAAAGGTTGTGGAGCACTGATATATTACATAATTCTTGCACAGTGAATTTTTTCTAATGGAAAATAATAGAAGAGAAATTCAGTCAGTTTTTCCTTTGCAACTAACTGATACATGAAATTAGTAATTTTTTTAATTTAAGACATCGACTGAGGGTGCTTGATGGAATTTCAATATTAAATTTGGATTATTGAGATTTTGTACACTTCCATGTATTTTGTCACTAACGACCCGGGTTTCGCCTTTCGGCATCTTCAGGCATTCGAGCACACGAATGGACTCGAGACAGTAAACAGTTTCTAACGCTTATAGAAGATACAAATGCGACAAATATCATTTTACGAGGCAATACATTATACGTCTGAGAGCCACACCGATACCTGAGTTAAAATTTCGGAAATCGTCCTAATCCTTATTTTGTAAACACCATATTACCAGTGGCAAATTTTTTTGTGAAATACCAGTGATTTTACAATTATAATAGTATTGTGGGTTTTGAAATTCGACGAATGGGTAAATATACAATCATTCCACATTTAATGAAATCTGTTAGGTGTTTCAACGTATCGGATATATTCACATTTAGGAAGGTTCAGCTGCTGCCATGTATAACTGGAAAATTTCTTAATAGAGGCCAGTTATACTTTGTGAATGAGCACTATATCCGATACGTTGAAACACCTAACAGATTTCACTAAATGGAATGATTGTATAGTTTTTCTCTGGTAATATTGTTTACAAAAATAAGGATTAACGATTTCCGAAACTGTTCTCAGACGTATAATGTATGAAATGATATTTGTATTTGTATCTCTATTTTGTCGTCCATTTCGAATGCCTGAAGATGCCGAAAGGCGAAACCCGGGTCGTTAGTGTACAAAATCTCAATAATCCAAATTAGTAATTTTTGTCGATTTTCTTTGATGGAATTACGGCGTTTTTATTCTTGAAACAATCTCTTTCATGAAAAGGTTTTATATGTTGAGTTTAATAATTTTTACTAGTCTCATAACAGAGTTAAAAAGCTTCTGAGCTTTTGTTCTAACAGATCGCGCAGAAAAGACTTCGAATCCTTGAAGTTAATTTTACAGCCAACTTTTGAATCATTGGAATGGATTTCCATTGTGTTTTCATCACTTCTTACGCGCTGTTAATGATGCCAAAAACGAACCGTAGAGAGGCCATTAAACTGCTGCTTTATTTTTTTAAACATATCTGCTAACTTCTGATGTGGATGACAAGTTAATTTTACAGCCAACTTTTGAATCATTGGGATGGATTTCCATTGTGTTTTCATCACTTCTTACGCGCTGTAAATGATGCAAAAAACGAAGCGTAGAGAGGCCATTAAACTGCTGCTTTATTTTTTTAAACATGTCTGCTAACTTCTGATGTGAATGATCCATATCTTTACGGAGCAGCTTATAGGAGATTCTCACAAGGACTTGATGTAAATAATTACGCAATGTTAAATATGAATTAATTCAACAGGCAGCAGAGATATACGAACATAAAGATTCACTAGTTACCAAACTTCCTTTCAGTTCAAGGCATTGGCGAAATAACACATTCTTTCAGCATTGAAAGACGTCCTGAAATTTTATTACTAAACTTCCATAAAAGATAGAAGCAAGAGAAAAAGGTTAATAAGAGAATAGTCAGTCACTTAAGGGTAGGAAAAATAAAATTGGGTCAGGAAATAACTAATCTTTGATAAATCGATCTTTCTACAGCTGTTCATTCCCTTCCTTAAAAGAGACAATTTGCAAATGACTTTTAACCAGTTACAATTTAAAAATCATACGTTTGTTTGCTTCACTAGGGGTTTTCCATACATGTCGTCACGCTCTAGGAAGTGAGAGGGGGTTACAGAAAATGTGACGCCACAAAGCAAACAAAAAATACAAAATGATCTGAAAACACAATATTCTGCGATCGGGGATTTAAGGATAATTATTAAAAAAAATAAAAATATTTGTTCTGTTATTTTTATTATTTAGGGGGGGGGTTTCAAATTTGTAAAGTCTTATAGACAAAAGGGGTTAAAGGTTATGTGACGAAATAATAATGATGTACATATTTATAACTAAACTTGCCACTGATAAAAAATTGCGAATAGTGCATTATGTATACCTCATTTGGTCCAATTAAGAGTTGAATGTACTAAATGTTATATAAGCATTATTGTGAAAGTAAACAGTTTTTTTCGGACATTTGGGTCAAGCAGAGTTATATTTTCCCAGACATAATTTTGATGGATTACTTATGCAGAGACACGTGCGTTTGAATTTGACTTATCTTGTACGATAGTAATTTGAAATTTTGATTAATCATTCTGTACGGAAGTGGGTTCAAGCACTCTCTAAAACTATTATGTTATATAACACGATGTAACACCTCATTACTTTATCCTACTTTAAGGTTGTATCGTATTGATTGACGACGCATAATCATCATACAAACAGTATCTTAGATTTAGAAAGGTTTGAGCATAAAATGTACGCCTGTTAAATGAATAATACTGTGGACTTATTTTAAAACTCGACAGCTATAAAACATGTATCCACATCAACTTGTTTGGACCATGTTATTTACTGTAAAATAATTTTTCACCGAGTCTAACTGTACCTGGGGTGTAAACTACACTGCATCAAATTTTGGCAAAATTTAAATATCAACATAGCCTAATATACCCCCCGACGCTCGTTCCAGTGATATACTCAACTATTCGTATGTAACTACTCGCATGTACTCGTATGTACTCGTATGTGTCGGGAGATGACAATCCCCGTAAAGAGCTCGCAATCGGATTACGGATAGGTGGAGCAACCTTAAACTCAATTTGTAAAGTCTGGGAGTCACGGTTGTACTCCACTTATTCAACGCGTGCATTCTGACGGTGCTACTTTACGGTTGCGAGTCATGGTACCTCACCAAGGCACAGGCTAACCGTATACTGTGCGAATACTAGGGGTACGGTGGATTGATTTTGTCAGGAACTCGGAGGTAAGAGAGCGGACGGACCAGCATCTTATTACGTCCAAAATAAAAAAAAACGACGATGGACCTGGCTTGGAGACGTGCTGCGGATGCCCCAGGGTAGCCTGGATTTTACCTCTCTCTTCTACCAACCAGATGGGTTCCGTCGCCTTGGAAGGCCGCTGATGACCACCCATAGGATGTATTCGGCGGAGCTACGAGACGCTGGGATGACCTGGGAGGAAACGAGGAGACTGGCGGGAGACAGAGAAGGTTGGAGGAACCGCGTGATGGACATATGCTCCGAATAGAGAAAAAACTCGTATGTCGTAACTCTACTAGAAAAGAATAACAAAAGGCATATCACAATATGTTGTATATTATTCTGAAGAATCCGACTCAAAGGATATATACATTGTCTTTTAAACTTCAATTAGATATTGTAGAAAAACACTTCAACTTTGATTAAATCAAAGTTCATAACAAATACTGGTATTCTAACAAAAACTTTATGAAAAAGCTTTGAACAGACATGTGAAAAAATGAGACATTGTGCATTTTATCTTGCAGGTACAGAACTGTATTAAGTTATTAAAACATTATTACGAGCGTTTATTGCTATCGGCTACAATAATAAAAAGATTATAACTTCATTTTTACATGTTACCATGAAATGAAAAGCGACGTGGAAGCGTGTTTACATAAAAAGACGACAATAATAAAGCCATTTATTCTGAGAAGACTAACGTTGTACAGACTACAAAAAATACAATTAGATACGAAGCTGGGCAATACTTGACGACTAAAGGATCAGACGGGACTTAAAATGCCAGGAGACACTTTTTTATGAGTACTCTGATATATTGTAATTTCAATGGATTATTATAAAAAATAATGCCTGAAGGTATTTAAATAAATACAACCTTCAGACATAAACAATATTATTGCATATAATATATCGTCGATATAGTGGCAGAAGGCGATAAGTCGACAGTCGGCTGTAAGTATGAATGCAGTACGATAGATTTTAGGGCGGTCTATCGTCTGGTAAACAAGCTTAACATATTACATGTATTTTTTTACGCAATTCTAAGAAATCAATATGACTTAACACAATTTTGTTCACAGTTATTAGTAGCAAAAAATTATAATTAATACTAATTTAAAAAAATTACTGATAATTAAATCCAATTAATAAAGAGGTTAGTTTAATAAATAACGGTTCAGGTATGAAAATAGGCTAAATTAAATTTCAAAAAATAAGGTAGTTTGATTTAACGGTTTCTGTCACTATACGACGAATTATAACGAATGGAAATACAACAATTACGTCTATGGTGTTCACTGTAAATTTTTGATAGAAGAGCATAATATTCAAAAAAAAACAAAACAAATTTGAACTGTTGAGATTTCGTAAATTTCCATATACGACCCGGGTTTCGCTTTTCGGCATCTTCAAGGCGACACAATTTAATTGTACAAAATCTCAACAATTCAAATTTGATATTGAAATGCTATCAAGCACCCTCAGTCAATGTCTTCAATTTAAAATATAACTCATTTTTTAAGCTAATTCCACGATTTTACCGCGAGAACTTTCAACTGATGAAAATTTTAAATGCATGGGTGAAGGAAACCGCTGCTTATTTTTTGATTAAAATTAAAATGTTTTTTTTTATATTTTTTTAAATACAACTTCTGTAAAATAATCTCTAAAATATAGCACAAAATACATGTAAGAATATGTATGGTTGTATGTCTGTCGGTCACAACAACTCCTCTCAAACGTATACTCGCAAGGTGAAATTTTCACACGTCATTCTGGCTGCAATTGTTAGTTCAACTACGCTATTTTCAACTTTCAACTATCAACATTTAACTTTTAACCTAAAACTGAAAACGCTATATTTTTGACGTTTCAATGTGGGATGAAAAAAGTAATAATAACAGTCGCCTAGCAACAGCTCAATACTAATATATTCTGCAAGTGACAGTTGAGATGTAACGCGAACGAAGATTTTTGTGTTAAATATTGAGTTTCATGTTTGTGATTTGGTAGAAAGTGAGTGGCAAATTCGTACAACTTGGTATGAATCTGGAATCGTCATCGAGAATTAGCGTATGACTCTGATCGTGATATTGGTGGTTGAAATTTCAACATTAGCTAACCATCGTCTAATTTTAGTAACCTAATATAAGCGTTCACCATCTTGGGCGAAGCCGGGTAAAAAATACTTGTTATTGATAAAAATGATTTAATTTTAGTTTAGTTATTGTTAATAAGGGAAAACAGCGCAAGGTTAAATACTTCATTGTGTTTTTAATTTCCATACCAGTGTCATTATTAAAGTCGCATTGTGTGTTCATAATTATTAGTGTTATAGATTACAAAGCATTTTAATACAAATAACCGCAGTGATTATAATTTATAACATGAATTCTAATGACGAATTATTACGCAAGAATTCTTCTTGGATTTTTTTTTCCGTTTATTTCCAACATGTTAATATATTATAATTTAGTAGTTGGCTGCGCACCGGTTGAACACAGGGTGATTGGAAAGATTCAGATACTTTAACTGTGATTTCTTTAAATAGAAAAAATCGATATTTTTTTCCTTCTCAACATAACTATTTTGTATAATTTACAAACATATTTATGTCTATTCGAGAAGTTGAATAACTAGCTTAAAAACAGTTTTCGTTTGAAGAACATTTGTTGTGAGTTGTGATCCACCATTAGTGTTCCATACACTATGCATTATGAATAACCATGAAAGTATTAAGAATTTATTTCACTTAGTTTGCAATTATTGTTAACTTATGTCCTTTCTACCGTACAGCAATGATTGAATGTTTTCGATGGATTCGGCAGTAAATTTTTGGAAATTCTATAGAACCTTACGATAGAGCTAGTAAGGATATGCTTTAAAAAAGGCGAAACGCATGTTACAATTAGTAAAAAAATGCGGCGTCATATGTAAAGTGAGTAGAACTTAACTCACAGAAGCTATTATTTTTATCTGAAGGGATTGATTTTCTGCAAACTGGAGTGCAAGCTACCAAGAAGGGCTTCGAATACCGGTCAATTATTCAATTGCGTAATCCCAGGATTGATATTCAGACAATCCCGGGACTTCGGTATTCACTGTAAATGCTAAAAAATAATTCATATATCGAATTAAAACTTCTTGATTAACTACAACTGTACCTCGTTTTGTTCGTGTACATAGTTTTTTTTATAATACCTATAAAATTAATATAAATTCACCTATATAGTCACCCTCCTTCTCATATTTCGTAACAGCCGTTCTTAACCAATTTCAAATGGAGGACAAATTAGGTCTGCCTCTTAAATGAATGGAAGACAATATTTTAAAGTCAAGTTGAAGGACATGTCTACTTCTTGGATACTATTTGGTAAAACTTACCATAATAATGCGATACATAAAATAAATATAAAATTATTTTGATCATAATGTTTTTTTTTAAAACTTTTCTCTTTTTTTTGTAAATGAATCTGATTTTAAATCAACAAAAATATTAAACCATTCCAATGCCGAAAAAAATATTTAATCATATGTGCATTCCATTTGAAGCAATAATTGACACAAATTAAATTTTAAATGTACAATTTAACACATGAAATTACTTTAAGACATCGACTGAGGGTGCTTGATGGAATTTCAATATCAAATTTGGATTATTGAGATTTTGTACACTTCCATGTATTTTGTCACTAACGACCCTCGAGTCCATTCGTGTGCTCGAATACCTGAAGATGCCGAAAGGTGAAACCCGGGTCGTTAGTGACAAAATACATGGAAGTGTACAAAATCTCAATAATCCAAATTTGACATGAAATTACACTTAATGACCAATCCCAGATCGTAAAAAAGGTTCGGGATTGAATGCTCTACTACCAAGTTTTGGATAGTTACTCTTAAGACACAAATTTTTTTGTAGAATTTTCACATGGTTATAATGATTATCAGCTGATTGCGATCATAACTGATCAGTAGCCAGTTGAAACTGGTCCTGATTATTATAAGCATGTAAAAATACTACAACCAAATTGTGTTGTATTAAAAAAAATCAAATTTGATATTAAAATTCCATCAATCAACCTCAGTCGATATCTTAGATCAGGGGTCTTCAAACTTTTTAGCCTGAGGGCCACACTGACTCCTCCACTAAGTCTCGACGGAAAACAACTAGCTACAAAATCCTGTAGTTTTGAATTCCGCGCAATGGCTGGTATTTACGGGTATGTGTCACGGACATTTCATTGCGGAGATAGCCGATAGCCGATAGCTGACAAGGAAAAAACCAGCGTCTGTCTGATTTGTACACTCTACATATTAAGTACTTTCGACAAAAAATTTGGTTGATCAGTTGCATAAATTTTCTCGTGACTTTTTTCCGCTTTCGGCACTACTTATCTGCGTGAAAAAACTATGACGGGTCGAAGACAGGGCACTTCCGGTACTCTACCACTAGCTGTAGTTTGGAGACCCCTGATTTAAATTAAACTTAGCTTATTTATATATAAATGAATAATCCATGGATTGCGTTTTTCATATTTGCCGCGTGGGAGGGCGACGTAATATTGGCGATTGTGTGACATTTATCGTGACCCATCCAAGTTGGTATGTGTCAATACGAACGAGAATTATAAACTCAAATGGATTCGCGGTTTGTCGTATTTTGCAAGTGTTCCGTTTTGGCGATATCTCCAAAGCAGACAGAAATTCTTGCATCTTGGTTCCTATGTAAATTTTTTCACTGAGTTCCGCCATATTTATAAATAATATCCTCATTCTTCGGACCCGTAGGCTTAATAAAATATGAATCAAAATTTGGTTCATAAATGGAGCTTGCATTTTTCTTATAATATGATAAAATCGAGAGTACCATCAATTTGGGTAAGTTTGTCCATCTGTTTAAGATTGGCCCAGTATATGCAAAAGGGTGCTGTTATAATACCATGATAATACTAATGCCATATAAATATTTTTTTAGCTAAGCGAAGGTATTGAGTAGCCTCTGGCAGTAAAAGTATGAATGAATGTGCAACATAATTTATTTTATTGTTGAATTTGTAAGCTGTCAGTTTTTAATGATAAAACACAATTTAAAAACTTTTCTTGAAATAAATTTGATAAGCCATATTTTCAATTCTTATTACTTATCTGTAAACCAAATGTATATTTTTTCCCATCTCAACTATGTACAGAATACATGAAAGCATAAAGAAAAGTTGGCAAGACTTTAAAATCAGTGAATTTATAGTAATTACAGTGATTATTTGTATCGTGGGTCAAAGTTACCCGAATTGGATGAAAAGTTTGCCCACCTTGATCTATTTTTATATTTCAATTATAATAATAAATTTATTTATGTTATTTAATTTCATCTTAAGACATAGAAATTAATGCAATGGCGAACCATCAAAATACAAAAACCCTCAGAACTGGGTCAAAGTTACCAGGTTGACTGTATACCAACAGAAGGCATTAAGCAATAAAAAGTGAGATAATCGCATGTAAAGGATTACTCTATCTCCCAAGTACAATTGTTTGTGATTTAAAAAAAATTTTTACATGATAAAGAATGACGTTTCAGGCGTACAAAAAATTTGGTTGATCAGTTGCATAAATTTTCTCGTGACTTTTTTCCGCTTTCGGCACTACTTATCTGCGTGAAAAAACTATGACGGGTCGAAGACAGGGCACTTCCGGTACTCTACCACTAGCTGTAGTTTGGAGACCCCTGATTTAAATTAAACTTAGCTTATTTATATATAAATGAATAATCCATGGATTGCGTTTTTCATATTTGCCGCGTGGGAGGGTCATAAGACTTGGTATAGTTGAGCTATAGTTATATCATGCTTTTTTCTACAATAAAAAAATAGCAATATGACTTAATACTGTTTTTTTCAACACCATTATATAGCAGAGCGTTAAATTGCATACATTTTCACATTTAAAACAGAAAATCATAAAAAAACTGACTTAACGCATTCGGTCAGTATACCATCGATATGTTTTGCCTGTGTGTGGAAATATTAGACATATTTATGCAACGCGGTAAATGCAAAACATGCATTAGTAGTTTGTTTACCTTTAGATCTACGTTTCTTGACTGTTTTACATCCGCGGACCACCAAAAAATCAAAAAAAAATTTGCTGACCATCAACATTGGAATAAAATAATAAATATTTATATAATTGATTTCTTATACAAAACAACTTTGCAACACCGTATGATGATATAACAATATTAAAACAGACAGTAACAAATTTTTGCGGCCCACCCAAAAATCTTCGCGGACCACCGATTAACAAACAATGCTTTAGATGACCATTCCCCAAAATCTGCAAAGAGCATACGAAAAAATCTTTTAATGACATCGTGAATCTGATTAGTTCAATAGTCACAATCGAATGCCGATATGTCCAATTTATATTTATTGCAATAAACGTTTGTCTAGCTAATAAAAATATGCATACATGTTTTTTTTAATTGTAAATACAACACGATGGAAAAAAACAAATTACCGCTAAAACTAAAAATTTTGCGCGAAACACTAAAAAATCGTTTACTACTAATATTACAAAGTAAACATGTCGGTTTTTGCTTTTAACACCTCATTAAAATTAAAGAAGAAAAAACGTAAAGTTGTCTTAATGAATATGAAATGTGACTTGCAATTCGAAGATATTTGATCTTGAAGCAAGGACTATTTTTATTTGGATTATTGAGATTTTGTACACTTCCATGTATTTTGTCACTAACGACCCGGGTTTCGCCTTTCGGCATCTTCAGGCAGTTCTAGTCCATTCGTGTGCTCGAATGCCTGAAGATGCCGAAAGGCGAAACCCGGGTCGTTAGTGACAAAATACATGGAAGTGTACAAAATCTCAATAATCCAAATTTAATATTGAAATTCCATCAAGCACCCTCAGTCGATGTCTTAGACTATTTTTATGTAAAGATTTTTGAATGCTAAATTAAAAAAAAATCAGAGTTACCAGTTATTTATTAAATATAAAAAGGTTACACTGTTATTTTATAGTAATGTCTTAATGTAAAACCCAATAAATAAATTAAGTAGTTAGTGCAGTGAAATTTATCTGTAAAAACACTTTTAATATTAAGCAAAGGGGACCACTAATGTAAAATATTTCAACAGAACACCTTTGCCGATCACTTATTTGACGTCACCCAGTGGTATTTCTACATATGGGTATTTATAGCATATAGATTTCGTATGGAGCATTTCAACGGAACGAGCTGCAAGACAATCATTTAACCTGTCTCCCTATTCGAAGAGGATAAGTAAAGAAGGATGGAGTTAGGAAATAATAAGTAATTATAAGGATATGCTGTGGATGGGGAGAAATAAAAAGATCACAGAAAAACGTAAAGCATTTGAAACATTAACGCATGAATGATTCCATTCCGGGATTCAAGTCTGTGAACCCGTAACCGATCGAAAGAAAGGCCAACACCGTTGACCACTTGGCTAAAAATTGGTAGGATCAATCAATCACATGCCACATGAAAAATTTGCATAGAATGGCCAACGTCAAAACGATGATTGTATATGCCAAAATATATACCTATACGATCAATTATAGATAAAATACATATATATAAAACAACAATGTTATTTAACGTGTGCTAGAAAGGATGATAACGCTTCAATTTTGAAGATAGTAATCAATTTGATATTTATAAAATCTGCATAGAGCTCCGCACTGGCCCAAAATTTAATAATATTACCCGTTGCAGCCTGACCTTTGACACTTTTTACCCGAACCCTGTCCGTAGCCCAGACTTATTTTTCAAGCCCCGAAAAAGCCCGATTTTTTATAATACTGCTAATTTTAAAACTCACTTCTAACAGATCAATTGTGTTCATTAATAAAGAATTTTCTGACACGATGAACTGTCAACCATTTAAAATCAATGACAATCACACATTATTTTTATGTACGAACGAATAATATAATATTCATAAATAAACAAAGTATTTTATTTTCAAATTCAACTTCAATTATTTCATTTCAATTTTACGGGATTCTCAGTTTAAAGTTCCAAAAAAATATTTACGATGGTGCCATACTTTGTAATCAATAGATATTCATAAAGTAACATATGAAATAAATTATTATTTTTCTATGTTTAGTATTTCCGCATGACTCATTCCGAAATATTTTTTTGAAAAATAAATTTTGAGCCCAGCCGGGTCCGTGCAGACCTATAATATATTGTGAATCTATAAAATTAGATAAACAAGAAATTTTAGAAATTGATCGTTTAAAATTTATGCAAAACTCTCCGTTTTTAAATTAGCAACAGTCGTTTTGTATCCTTTCTTCTGTCATTATTTGTAATCTTGTTCTACCATTAATATATTCATTATACATTTAAATTATCATATGCATATGTTTCCTTTTTGTAAAAGAATGTCTATACTATTTTGTTTTCTTTCCTTTTAGATTACCCACTTGAGTATGATTGGTCATTGAAATGTCATCGGTGTCCACTGCTATTAGTTATGCTATTTTGAATTATCTGTTTCCAATTTTGTTTTTATCGCATACGTTCCGTAATTTAATTTGCTGACGACGGCATCATGGTTATTTTATTTCGACCATTGCAACCACTTTCCCTTGACGAATATATAATATATTATAGTTGCTCAGTTGCGTATCCAATTCAAACAATTTTATCCTTGATTTTTTTATAACAACATTATTTGCAATATACATTCTTTTTTTATTTAACATTAGAGTTTGTGAACACTTAATAGTATCTATAATTGCTATTACATACTAATGTTGTTCTATCCATTATTACATGTCGTCCACGGTCTCGTAAAAAACTGAATTTCTGTTCCCGTTTGTAAATTATCAAAAAATACTTAAAGTTGTTTTGAATATTAATATCTATTGCTGAAAGTAAGATGGACAATATTGCTGATAACAATCAACACACAGTCAATAGGGATTTACGTAAATATTTATCCGAACTGTTCCAATTCGTGGCATTTTCAATTTCGAGCAGTGTTGAAAAATTTTACTAAAATGTTATATTGTGGAAATAATAATATAGCGTGTTTTTATTATTTCTTATAGTGTCATTTACCAAGATAAGTAACATTTAATAAATAAAAATATAGTATAATTTAAGTATTATAGCATTACCAAAATTACTTGGCCGCCGCCCAATTTGGAACTTTGACTCTAGAATTAAATTATCCAATTGCCTTTTTATGCAAAGTAAATATCTTGTATACTTTTCATAACCGTCGCTAAAATATCAGTTTTGGAATTTATTGAAATTTCAGTTCTGGTGGAGTATGGCAACATTCCTAACGTGACGGTGGCACTCACAAGCGGCCAAGTTAAATTGGTACGTCTATAGTCTATTAGACTTTGACTCAGAATTAATTTGTTTTTTATTATTATCGATGATTTCAATCATTTTAAAGTTTACCCATTCGGCATTTTGTTTGCCCATGTTTAAAGCTAATATTTAAAATACCAAAGTAACCCATATCCAACTGAATATTTATTCAAACTGTTTCATTTGCGACAGTAAATGTAGATTCAGTTGAGAATTTCGAGAGGTTAATTTTATATTTCATTGTGTAAGAGGTTTTGTAAAAAATAATGAATATTAATACTTCAATAAATTTTATGTTTGACTGTTGATACGGTCCATTTAGGTCCACAGTCGACCGCACAGTAGACGTGGGAATTAGTATCTTATACATGAATCGATCACTTCGAGACAATTGTTCCTTCCGATCCGTTCTTACTAATTCAAATTGGATTTTCTCTATTCATTCGTTTTCTCACTCTGCCTGATAGATGAACTAGTTTTAGACAACAGAAACAAATGACATACGTTTCAATTCTAATTAATTTAATATTCCGAAAGTAATTTGTTTCTTCAATCTGACTACTACTTACAAAACAATACATACATAGAGTCATACTACTGACTGCACTACAAAGATTTTGACGTTTCGATTCGTTTGGTCGTAAAACAGATCTATGCGTATCTGTCAGAAGTTCTCTCTCCAGTTGATTACACTCAATCTGTCTCTATTTCTTTTCATAATTTATTCCAATCTCTTCCGTGCGAGGGGTCAAGTGCCCTAATTGAGGTAGTTTCATGCAGAACGCATTGGAAATTTTCCAACATCAAAATTAAATTACAATTTGTAAAATTATTTGAAACATTATAATGTAATTTTAAATCTGAAAAGTTTTTTAATTTCACACTGACTTTTGAGAGTGGCCAGAGTTTCCAGAAGGTTTCGCACACAATTTATTCTTTACTTTATTTTAGGACATTTCCAGAAGCATTGATTTAATACTCACTCGCTCGTGATGAAAAGTTATGTAACCACTGACCTCATCATGTATAAAGTAAATACAAAAATAATTACGTTCGACGTAATAAATTTGATAATAGGACAGCAGATATGAGTGACTCAAAGTTAAACGCATTCACTCTTCACTTTTAAGGTGTTAACTGTCAATTCTTGGTGGAAAGACATTATATTTTTTAAAATAAAACACAATTCATTTACTACGTACTACTTCCACATATTTATAATGATCAGGACCGGTTTCGCTCATCACGAGCATTATCAACTGAGCATTCACTCTCTTCCAGAAGGTTGCGTACAATTTATTTTACGGAAATTCTAGAAGCATTGATTCTGTACTCTCTCAACACATTGAACGACAGTAATTATCGATCGCGCAATTTCTAGTTACATAATGTCACAAGAACAACAAAGTGCAACCGGACAAATCGCTTCTCCGTCAATTAGAAGCGACCGTTTTCGAAGTCATTATAGCGTTACAAATTAAACGTATTTATTACTCCTCGTGTGCCACTAACACATAACAAAACCCATTACACAATAAGCCGGCCACACAATGAGAATAATTTATATAATATCGCCTGTGCAAATTAATTTTTGGATTACCTATTTAGCGATTATCACGCGCCGACAGTGAATTTTCATTCCGGTGTCCGCTCGATGTGAAGAAAGCAGGTTATGCCTATTTCGGTTAGGAAACAAATGAATGAATATATTCAGAGTTGCATCAAGTTTTTTCCTGCCTACATATTTTATTTAAGCAAGAACTCACCGCGGAACTGCGGAAATTAATAGTACTATGAAAATCGCTCAAGTTTTGTTTTTTAAAACAGCCAGTTTACGAAAGACGAAAGACGAAAGACTTGACGATACATCGTCGTTGTTCTGGAAGAAGACTCGAACTGAAAAATACAAGTTTTGAGTAATTGGCCTTTGAAGTTTTACAAATGTTTGAAATGTTCTCCCTTTTTCATTTAGTTTTCTTGTACGAAACTGTTTTTAAGTAAACGTATAATTAATAAAAATGACTTTGTAGGAGAATAATATATTCATAACTCTATAGATCGCTATAGATCTGACGATGGCGTAATTTAGAAATACCTATCAACATATGTAACATGATTTGTGTAGAACCATTATAGGTAATTTACTTCTTTTACATTTTTACTTGACAAAACTCTTGAAAACAGTAAAGCGATACAGTCATAAATTTGTGTATGAAAGAAAAAGGGAGTTAAGTCGAGTTAAATGTTCTGAAATAACTAAAATACATACATGCACATAATATAAAAAGGTAGAGTTGAATTAATGTTTAAGCATCACATTTTTCATCAAATTTCATACAAATGCAAATCTTGTTTTGACTCTCCTGAAAAGTACCAATTTTAGACTTAACGCCTTTTTCCTTACGCATACAAAAATATAAACCTAGTAAAATTTAAGAAATTGTGAAAAACCTATGTAGTGCAGTCACTCTAAGAATTTTATTTTTCATAATATTATATCTTTCATATATTTTTTATATTCACCGATAGTTGCTTTATTTTATTGAATCGGTTTCATTATACCCGGTTTCATGACCGGGAAAGTTCAAGGAAGGTCTTCACACGCTCCCTATGTACTAACTGACTCAGTGCGATTTCTGTTGTTGCGCGGCAATCGGTAGTCAAATTGTTTGCTAATCTTTTGAATATTTTTTTGTTGCTTTAAACTTCAAACCGGTCCACACTAAATCTCAATGTCACTGTCCAATCAATAGGTAAGAGAAGGAACTTATTGTGTGCATATACATTTGTATTATATATAAAGATTTGCTCGATACACAAAGATATATAATATTTATTATGTAAACTTTGGACGTTCGTATTTATTTTATTACCCTCAGCCACCGGATTTTTTGTGGGATAATGAACCTTTTTTAAGGTATTAGCGATGGCACATAGTACATTTCTACATATTAAAGTCTTTGGCACATAAAACAATAATTATTTGGTAGACTAATTTGCTCTCCTCCACCGAATACTGCTTTTCAATTCATTAGCTGTATACGGCAGGAGGCAGGAGTAATCATTAAGTATTTTCAGTTGTTTTAACCGCGAGTGTCTCAGGAGCAACTGTCAAACACTTAACTGTGTAGAAAATGAATTCTTTTAGTTTTACGCAAAGCTTATATAAGTTGAAGTTTTTTCCGCCTCCGTATGCTGATAATCAAATGGACAGTTGGATCAACTTGCGCATCTCCTCCCTTATTACTAGCTAAACTTAATTATTATTTGTTCCAAAGCACATTTTTCTTGTAATTAGATATCAACCACACTTTGGTTATGAACTGTTCAAATATGAATTCGAAGTTTGCAGTATAACAAAACATCTGAAACAGTCATTGGCAATTAGATATGTTTTATAATGGTAGTTTTACTTACTCTCGAAAGCCCATAGCGTCAGATTCTGCAGGTGTGCCAGGTAATGCCTGGTCTCTGCCAAACATTCTTGGCTGATGTTAAGCTTCCCAGAGTTGATCTGTATCGAAATCTCGAGCGCATTCTGCAGGAGCGTTCTGTCAAGTCGTGGTTCACAAAAGGCGACAGGGATAACGCACAATACAAAGATAAACACAGAACTGAATCTCAACTGCATTTTGGCGACAGCTTTTGCCACATTTGTTTGAATGTCTGCTATATTATCTTCAGCTGCGTAATTAATTTTTTCGGCTAATCAATGTCACTTGCGGCAATCACTGATAAATATTAAAATACAATACAAATAGAAATAATCCCTAATAAAACGTTCTTTATTACTGTTGCTGTAATTAGGTGAAAACAATATTGACCATCTTTAAGGTTATCACTATCAATAATTATTGGTGAAAAGACAATAAATTTTTTAAATAAAACACAATTTGTTTTGTACTACTTTTACATTTTAAGAATGATCAGGACCGGTTTCGCTCATCACGAGAATTATCAACTGATAAAATACGTTTATTAAAATTGTAAAATTGATGATTTTACATAACGATGAATAAAGAAGTTAAATTGAGACATTAGGTAGATAATGTCGTTGGCTACGGCTACGGGCGTCTCGGGTTCAAGTCCCGGTGCAGAAAGTTTCATAAATCGATCTTTCAATCGATTTATGGATTTCTGTCGGTAGTTATGAACGTGATTCTCAAAAACGGGGTGTAGCGAGATCGATTAGCTAACCACTAGTCCTGTCCTAACACTATCCTTATATTCCTACTCTCTTCGAAAGAAGAGAGGTTTAACAACTGAGTAACAAACAGCTCTCATGGAAAACTTCTGTAAAGATACCCCCATTAGGAAGACATATGCTCCACATTGGGAGCGAACATGGTAAAAAAAAAAGTGAAGATATTCATTCCATACTGAATAAAATGTGCAAAGCTCTTTGATGAGATTCGGGAGACACCTTTATCTAAGAACCAAGAATAATTCACGAAATTATTTTGTGCGTAGTTCAGCTATTTATTATTGAATAAGTTGGCAATAAAAGTGATAAAAATAGTAAAAATATTATTTTTATAAATTCACATTCATACTAAAAGATTTATGTGAAAAACAAATATAAATAAATTTTAAACATTGGTGATTTAATATGAAAAAACAATTGGTTGCTATTTAAATAAAAGTTTACCAACATTAAAACATTCCCATTATTTTTATATTACAATGTTCGCTCCCAATGTGGAGCATATGGACTTCTAATGGAGGTATCTTAACAGAAGTTTTTCTACCAGAACAGCTTGTTACTCAGTCGCTCAACATATCTTCTTCGTAGAGAGTAGGAATAGGAAACGACAAGTGCTTAGCTTATCGCGATTTCTTGGGGTGAATGGGTAGGGGGGAATTTTAGACTTCATAAACATCCACGCCTTCTAACAAAAATCTATAAATCATTTTTTACAACTGTCCCTACAGGGATTCGAGTGCTTAAGATCTTTATCCGAGCAAGCGATGTTGACCACTGACCCGGCAAGCAAATTATTGACGTCTAATAGAGCATCTCAACAAAAATTATTATACAAGAACTGCTTGTTTTTCAGTCGCTCAGGGTCTTTTTTTCGAAGAGAGTGTGTATGTAGCTACGCCCCATCTTTTAGAATCAGATGAGTGTGAAGGAATTAAGACATCATACACCTTATTGACATTCTAAAACAATTCCATTAATCAGTATATGAAGGTTTGTGTACTGAGATTCGATACGGTGGACGACGCTTCCAAAGTTAGGCAAGGAATTATTTAATCTAAACGAAAACTTGTTTTCAATAAATTAACCATCTTACAATCTTTAATTAACTGCTCCAAAAAACTTAAATAGCATGTAAAACAAATCGATTTAATGCAAGTGTTTAATTAACCATAAATAGAGCAGCATAATCTTGATTTGATTGCGAAATATTTAAATCATTTTAATATCTATCAGTTAATCAATCGACCGGTAGCCATGAATTGTAAATAAGTGATAGATTATTTGCATGTCATTATCCATTTCCATTAGGTAATTCTTATTTGTATTATTTTTCATGTAAAAATTGTGCAAATAACGATTAATAATTAATTATAGTCATTAGGCATTCTTGGCTGAGTGGTCAACATCGTCTTCTTCAGTTACGTTGTCCATGAGCTTAAGTCCCAGAACAGACACTTTTATAAATTAATTTTTCAATTGATTGTGTTAAAACGCATGGATGTCTTCGAAATCAACATCTCCTCTGACCTATCATATCTCACCCCACGCTTCTCCAAAATAGAGAGGCTAGATAACTAAAGAACAAGCAGTTCTTGCAGAAAAAAATTGTTTAGATTCTGTATTTGGAGTCCATATTTTCTACATTGAGAGAAAAAGAATGGTTGAGAAAAGAATTAAGACGCATTATTTTCTTTAATTCAAAACCTTCTTATTACTAACTTTTTTCAATGCAATAGTCAGCCACTTTTAAGGTGTTAACTATCAATTCCTGGTGGAAAGCGATTATATATATTCTTTAAATTGGTGTTGTCCTACTTATACATTTTTGTAATGAACAGGACCGGGTTTGCTCATAGCTAACAATATCAAATGATAAAATATAAATCAGTCTAATTTAAGACATCGACTGAGGGTGCTTGATGGAATTTCAATATCAAATTTGGATTATTGAGATTTTGTACACTTCCATGTATTTTGTCACTAACGACCCGGGTTTCGCCTTTCGGCATCTTCAGGCATTTGAACACACGAATGGACTCAGTTCGAGTCCATTCGTGTGCTCGAATGCCTGAAGATGCCGAAAGGCGAAACCCAAGTCGTTAGTGACAATATACATGGAAGTGTACAAAATCTCAATAATCCAAATAAATCAGTCTATTTGTATTAAATTGAGTTTTGTTATTACAAAGTACATCAAACAATTGGTTCAAAAACTGTGACAAGAAATTGCAGATAATCATACGAATTATACATAAACGAAACTAAATATTTTAAAAAATAAAACACAATTTGTTTGTACTACTTCCACATATTTATAATGATCAGGACCGGTTTCGCTCATCACGAGCATTATCATTGATCAGTTGATAATGCTCGTGATGAGCGAAACCGGTCCTGATCATTATAAATATGTGGAAGTAGTGCAAACAAATTGTGTTTTATTTTTTAAAATATAATGTCTTTCCACCAAGAATTGACAGTTAACACCTTAAAAGAAACTAAATAGCCTATAATTGCTAAGATTTATATTTTAGCAGTTAGTAACGGTCCTGGATATTATAAAGATGTGGAAGTAGAAGGACACAAATTGTGTTTTATTTATAAAGTTTTAATTAGCTTATTGGAACGATTTAAATAATCTTTGTATGAATGAGTTACTGTTCCGAGACTTGCACTGTAGTATTAGATTTTCTCTATTTGTAAAGCTTAATAAACTGCGGTGCAAATTTTTAAACACTATTTAGTCACACCGTATTCGCAAAAATGTATACATTTCATGTTTTCTTTCGTAATTGTGATGTTATTATAAAACAGGAAAAAAATTTCGACACATGTTTCAAAAATTGAGTCACTGTATATGAAACAAAAAGAAAGTACCATTTATATAAGTTATAGATTCATGAAATTATTATTTTGAGAAGAGATCAAGGTTCGATTGGTGGTAAATAAAAAAATTTACAGACAAAGAGTAAACTCAAAATTATTATTTTTGGGAAGGCACACGGCGTTTCAAAAACGTCGACAATTTCGTTTTCAAAAATACGTAATAATGTATTTCTTTTACATTTATATTTTATAAAAAAAAACTGTTTTTACTAAGTAATTTCAACTCATAAACAGCTGACAATGATCACCGTCTAAGAGAAACCGACCGTTGGATGCCACTGGAAAAAGCTTTAAAAATGTTTAACGGTATTGATTCGGATGTTGACATATTCTGAGTGGACGTGAGTGAGTTCAGACGAGTACTATTTAATGTATTTAACGTAAAGTAGATTTTGCTACTGTCAAATTTTTACTATCTTTATTTTTATTTTTTATTTTTTTAACATTTTTTACACTGCAAAAGTCATAAGCTCAAAATTTGTATTTTTTTAATGAATATGATTATATAATAAATTTGAATAATAATACATACGTGTCATATGATATGACAAATCCATTGTGTGAAACCCCCCCCCCCACGCAATATATCATAAAATGTCTCTCTATTAAAGATGATCAGTAAACAATATGAAATCAAAATTTTATAATTATCGCACTGTTTGAAAATGAAAGATGCCATATCACCACCGCTTCCAACACTTTGACAATTCATAATAATAATTTAAAAGTAACTAATTTAAAAGGACTAACTTGTATCGTTTTTTTTTTAATTATAAGAAATCGTCTAATATGTCAAGATATAGCTTTTTACTATGGAAATATATACATGACATACATATTCTAGTTGGTTACCCCACCTCTATCCGTTTTGAGTATCCAGCCGTTGTTTCACGGTCAACTTCCATAACGCAACAAAAATCAAGAAAAGAAAAGACTTTACTCCTCAAACTTTTGGCCCGATGCAGAGCTGCATGAGACCGATCGTTTAGCCACTTAGTTTAAGCTGTATTAAAGTATCCTGTATTTCCGTATACTGAGAATCCGCCGTAGCACTAGAGTTAAATCTACTCCGCGTTGAATCTTAAGAAGAATCGAGAATATTTCGTTCACCGTATCGTCGCTGTTCTGGAAGAAAACACTAAATCAAAAAAACGAAATATTGAGATAGTTATACCAAAATGTTCCTTATTTCAAACTCTACCGTGTGGAAAAACTTTTGGAGTACTTATTTTTATAAATTATACTTATACTTAAAAACAGTTTTGTACAAACAAAATGAAAAGTTTATGGCATTTCAAACATTTGAAAAACTTTAAAGTTCAATTACTCAAAACTAGTATTTTTGATTTAGTGTCTTCTTTCAGAACAACGACGATATGATCGTATATGATATATATATTTTATTGTCGGTATATAAACAAACAATCTTTTTGGTGAACCTTTTTTATTATTTTACCTGAATTTTTAATATTCTTTTAACAAGCCACTGAAGAAATGTAAAGTCAAATATCTGTTACAAGATTTCAATGTCAGACCATGGATTTTGAATCACGAATTTGACAAAAAAAAACTGTATTATTACTAATAACTAAGTCGAAAAAATTGCTATACAAAAACGGATGGTAGACTACGTTGGGAAGAGCCAGTATCATAAACAGCCAGTTCATTTGATTACAACAGTTACACAATAATAAAATAATAGTAAAATATGACAACTAGAGAAAGGGGGTAAAAAAAATATTATATCACTGAAATACTAACAAACAGTATACCTTAACGTTACGAAATTTAAATATTTTACTAAGCTTGACATATCTGAATAATATGACTATTCTCAGCTCTCCACGTCGTATGAGTCGAAGCAAACAGAAACCTGATCTAAATTTTGCGTGAAGCATGGTTTTCGAAATAGTGTACAATTTAAGTGCATCAATTTATTATTTGAAGATTATGAACGGTTTTTCTTACCCACAATACAGTTTTGAATGAAATTAAAATTAGAGCATTTATTCTGCACAAACTTCACAATCAACAGTCGATTAAGTATATATATTTTTGAGAAAAACAATATAAATTATACTATGTTCTAAGTTGATGATGTCTATATGATGATTGAAATCGGCACAAACTTTATTCAATAAACTCATTCAAAGGAAAACAAACATATATTTTCTTACGATTATTCCAATTAAAACTACTAAGTGTCATTATTGGAATCGTTACGTAGTTGAGCAAAACCGTGCCTATTTTTTTAAATAAAAAAATTAATATTATGTATCGCTGTTATGTATTACGCATTATGTCTTTAGATAGTAGAATGACATTAAACAATTTTAATTTATTATCATTATTCATAAATATATTTTTCTTGGTCGAAATTTTTACTATTAATATTTTTTACAGTATTTTTTAAGCCGCACCAAGTCGCTCACTATCACTTATATTACTCTTTCCGAAAGCAATCAGAACAGACTAAGGTTCGAATCCGATCGCGGAACCTTTTTATTCAACCGCATCTTTCATAATCGCGTTATTTACCAGCCTTTTTCTCTTTCTCGATACCAGCTACCAGCCACCTTCCACCTACCTTGCAAGCAGTCTGTGTTGCATCATTTTTAACGCTCTGCAGTCCGGCGTCGGATTATATAATTTGTTCATCGAAAAGAATGCTTCTTTATCGCTCTGTTCAAATAATATACTAAATTTGTTTCAATATTCAATTCAGAAGTTTTAAGAGAAAGAACAACACTGTTTCTGTTCTCCAGACACATTTAAAAATGGACATGAACATAAAAACAGAAACTAATTATTTTGTCAGTAACTAATTCTGTAAATGATCAGTAAGAAATAATACAATTCGACGGCATTTTGGCCAATTTATGTAAACCTCAAAATTGAAATTTTTCAGGAAAGAGTAAAAACTGTTTTTATCGAAAACATTACATGGTGATTTTTTTAAATGGATCACTAATTTCTTTTAAAAATTTTCCCAATCTGCCATTTGCTTAATAAATCATCAGTAATGTAATTAAAAATTTTGCTCAGTCAATGGACTTTCAATGTAACTCTATTTTTGATTTCAGATTTCAGATTTGTTAGAAGTCCTTAACATTATAATTGTAGACTATTTTATTTGGTTTATGTATAATTTGTTTGATGATCAGTAAATTCTTGTCTTAGTTCATGAACCAACTGTTTTATATAATTTTTTAACATTCAATTTTATATAAATAGGCTTGCTATTTTTGTATTTTTATCAATGGATAATGCTCGTGATGAGTGAAACCGGTCCTGTTCATTATAAACATGTGGAAGTAGTACAAACAAAATTTGTTTTTTTTTTTAATATAATTTCCACCAAGAATTGACAATTAACATTTTAAAAGTGATTATGTGGTGAGTTGCGTTATGAACCTTTGAAATGCACTCCTGTAAATTCTCATGTTTGCAGATACGGGATTAGACTTAGGGAGTGTCGATATTGGCTTACATCAAGTGGCCGGATCAGAGTTTTTAAACCTAAAACTGATGTAAAGTGATGTTTCCCTTCCAAAACGTGGTCAATTTATTTTACCAATTTGCATCGTTCGGCCGAGACCTGCTCTGTCATTTATACATATACATGTATTTATACATAAAATAAATAAATAAATAAACAAAAAATTGAGTAGAGTGTTGAAAGAACTCGACGTATTGACCTCTTTATTATATTCGATATTTTTTTGCTTTCAACGAATATTTTGAAATCTCTAGTCATGCCAAGTGTTAAACAACATGAAATTGTGCAGCCGTTTGCCCAAAAAGCTTATCTTTTGACGGTCCACATATGGTACTGATTATAAAACGGTCAATGGCATACAAACTGCTTTTTATTCATTAATAATTTTCTTTCAATACCTATTTGACTATTTATGTGAAAAAAATACAGTCAGAAATCAAAGATCACCCTTTCAATCAATATTGAGACTTCATTTTATTTGTCATCCTATTTGTCATATTCGTATCCTATTTGTATCCTAGTTGTATCCGATTTGCCATATTCGTCGCCATACTAGCAGAAATTGGTAAGTAACAAAATCGACTAAAAATATGACACGAAATGTACAATGAGATTTTCGCACATCAATGGTTATCCTAGAATAACTCAGTACGTACATTTATTATACCAGGTTGGCAAAAAACAACAATTTGTTTTATCGGTAAGTATATTAGTGCAGTTTTTTTTATGTAGGCAATTGCCCTTTATTAAGTCCTGCCTTTAATTGTGTCATATCGGCATTAAGCCATCTTTATTTTCATATTATAATTATTTAATATTTATATAATATTAAACATTTATTTGTAAAATAAAAATAAATACATACCCATAACAAACTTATTAATAATAATGAAAACATTTTTTTTTAATTTAGAAAATAGAAAAGAGAACAAGAAATATTATAAATATACAAATTCATTAAAGAAAAAACATTGAATAACAATACCCAGAGTTCGTTGCTGAAAACGTCTATCTATATAGGTAATGCATTGATAAGCCGAATGACCCTTGCAACCGGTGACTCAAATGACCGACGCAAAGAACAAGTTTTAAGTACAAAAATTGTTTGTTTCCAGCCACGTAGATAAACATTGGGAGCATGTAAGTTAATAGTTCTGAGATTTTCAGAATTATTTACTATCAATCTGTTCTGTCACCAACTTTTGTCGGTATGTAGACCAGTGGTTCCCAAAACTATCATGCCGATGGACCCCTTCTTAAATCAAAATATCTGTTTTTGTAACCAGAATTTGTAGTATCTCTTTTCGAACATTGGTTTCCTTTCTTCATTTGTGATTAATTCAATAAATTGCTCCTGTATTAGTAATGAGTTTGTGAGTCTGTTTACAAAAAATCCCAACACCCAACAAATCGCTACAATTTTATTTATTTCAACTTTCATAATGGATCATAAATATTTTTTTATATTAAACCTTTCGTGGACCCAGCGACGTTGTCCACGCACCCTCAAATTATTAATTTGAAACAAACCCCTCAGCGGGCACAAGGACCCCTGGGGGACCTCCGTAGAAACCATTGGGTTAAATGAACAAAAAACACTTGAAAAAATGAAGATGTTACTGCTATGCAAACTGAAGAAAAATTCGTCCAAAAATTCCGGATACATTAACGCGTTACAATTATCATACGACCATTTTGACAATAATTGACTCATTGGCCTGTATTTATTGGGTCACTAAGAAATAATAAATCGACAGTAATTAATCAAAGTGGTCAGAAACCATTTCGATAAATGGTCAGTATACACGTGATCAATTAATAAAATGAACAGTCAGTTTATATAACATGGTCAGTTTTCAAATAAAACGGTCAGATAAACCTAATCTAACGAAATCTTTATTTATTTGTCAATTATTTAGAGATCAAACATAATTATTTACTGAACATTTATTTTTTCTCTTACTACCCATTTATGAAATTAGTTACTGACTAAATAATTAGTTGTCATTATAAATTGGCGAGTAAACTTGAAAATACCCAAAAAAAGTTAATTAAATGAGTTCTGCCTAAGGACAATTTGAAAATTTCAACTAGGCTTCAGCCAGCTTGCAAAAACTACCACAACAACAAAAATTAGCGACGCAAATACAATTTTATTCTCCTTGATCTAAAACATAGATCAACAAATAAACTGGCCGATAATTTAAATAAAAAAGCTACATAACAAGGACGATCTTTAGTTTACATTTACACTCCAATTAGAGAGCGGATATGGTTAAAAAGTATTAATTGTGTACAACAGACTTTTAAACACTTTTTACTAATTACGTGCAAAAAATAAATAGCAACACTAACTGCCTTAGATTCGTAACCAGGTACTCTTCATTTATAATAATTTGCAAATGGCACAAAACGTATTTAATGATAGATTAGTTGATTATTATTCGAAAAGGTTGTCTTACTGTCATCACCTCACGAATATTATAAAATATAGACATTTAGACTTAAGACAATATCTCGTTCGACAGCCTCTGTGAAAAAGCGGATTAAGGTATAACAGGAGTTCTTAACCTTATAGCGGTAGTGGGTGCAATTGAGATTTAGGATAATTTCTTAAAAAAAAGACTTACGAACTATGCATTTTATTTATTATATCATTACTAAATTGAAACCCAATCTATTTGACAAGAACATTGTGAAATACAATGAGTTTACAGCATAAAAAGGGCATACAGTTACATATTTAAAAAAAGCACAATTAGTGCGATCTTTGACATTGTAATTTTCTCAATGTTGAGAATAAAACATGATAAACCCAATCGTTAACAATCATCAAGGTAATTATATAGTATCATTGGTAAGTCGAGATCTGCTTTTCTATTTTATTATGTTCATCTTGGAAAATAAAGATTCACACAAATATGTGGAACCAAAACAGGATTTAATTTTTAAAAAGGGTACCCTTTAAGGTCAGCTAGTTTCCGCAAGCTTTCATTCGAACAGTGAGATTTTAATATGTTGTCATTTTAAAAATGCAAAATCTCGTCTTCTTGAGGAATTTACGGTATGGAATAACAATTTCAGTAATGTCTGACATTAATATTATTAAAAAATACCATTAAGATTAAATTTGGGCTTTTACGTACTTTGTAACGGGCACATGAAAATAGCTCCACGGGCGCATGTGCGCTCGCGGGGATGGGGTTAAGAACCCCTGAGTTCCGGTAATGACAATATCTTTTTTTTCAGAATAAGATTCGAGATCTTGGTCACAGATATTATTGATATATTTCCTACTCGATTTGAACTCGAAAAATATCATTGAGTTTATTTTTAAACGAGAATAGTTCTGGCGTATTAATAACTAATTATTAACTGCATTATTTTTTAAAATCTAAAAATGGTATTATAACAAAATGGTACAGAAAATGGTTTCAACGTAATGGTAAGTACAAAATATTGAATTGAAGATGTAATAAATTTAAAAATAAAACACAATTTGTTTTGTACATTTTCAGGACCGTATGACTGATGGAAGGTATGCAAAACAATTATTGGTGAATGAATAATGAAAATAATTTTCAGATAATCTTACAAATTATAAAGAAATGAAACTAAATTGTCTACAATGCTAACTACTTCTTAAAAATTAATTTAACAAAACGCTAAAAAAATGCTAACCAAAATTTTTAAATATTCTTTATAAAAAAATCTTCATTTCCACATGTGTGTATTGATGTGGTACAATAGATTAACGTATGTAAGTTGAAACGTTTAATCTCACCCACCCGATTCTAAAAACGGGGCGTAACTTGAGCGATTAGCTAATCACAAGTCCTGTCCAAGCCCTATCCTTCTATCTCTACTTTCTTCAAAAAAGAGAGGTTGAACAACGGAGTAACAAACAGTTCTCGTAGAAAGACTTCTGATGAGATACCACCATTAGAAGACCATATGCTCCATATTAGGAGCGGACACTCTACAAAAAAATTCTGTAGTACATTGGCGACATGCTACGCAGAAAGTTTGTTCATAATTGATGTACAGTCAATCTGGGTAACTTTGACCCAGTTCTGAGGGTTTTTGTATTTTTATGATTCACCATTCCATTTAATGGTATTGTTCTAAATAGAAATAAACTAATGTCTTAAGATAAAATTTAATTAACATAAATAAATTTATTGTTATAATTGATGTATAAATATAGATAAAACAAGGCTGGTAAAATTTTATTCGGGTAACTTTGTACGCCCACGATACAAATAATCACTGTAATTACATTAAATTCAATGATTTTAAAGTCTTGGCAACTTTTCTTTATGCTTTTATATCGTCGTTGTTCTGGAAGAAACTGAAAAATACTAGTTTTGAATAATTGGGCTTTGAAGTTTCTCAAATGTTTGAAATGCCATACCTTTTTCATTTTGTTTGTTTGTAAAAAACTGTTTTTAAGTAAAAGTGTAATTTATAAAAAACAAGTCAGTTATTCCATACGATAGAGTTCGAAATAATAAATATTTTGGTATAACAAACTCAATATGTGATTTTTTCGATTTAGTGTTTTCTTTCAGAACAACGACGATATATTCTGTACATAATTGAGATGGAAAAAAATATACAGTGTTTGGTTTACAGATTAGCAACTAATACAAATTGAAAATATGGCTAATCGAATTTGCTTAAAGAAAAGTTTTTAAATTGTATTTTATCATTCCAAGCTGACAGCTTACAAATTCAACAATAAAACAAAATATGTTGCACATTCATTCATATTTTTACAACCAAGGGTTACTCAATATCTTTTCTTAAATAAAAAATATTCATAAGGCGTTAGTATTATCATGACGTTATAACAGCACCTTTTTCCATGTAGTGGGCCAATCTTAGACCGATGGGCAAACTTTATGGTACAAGTCGATCCGTTTTTGAATATTCTCTGATTTATCTTTTATTTTCTTCTAAAAATATGTTCAACGCAGATATGACGAATATTTTTTATGCAGATTATTCACCTTAAAAATCACAAAAACCGTGGTCAAAGAATGAATGCTCTTGATTTTTTTAAGTAGCCAAAAATATAATCACTACTGAGCCTTGAAAGCCGATTTGCAGTTTTCAATTTTTTGCACTGGCATAAAATAAGTTAATTTACTTCGATAAAAAATAAACCAAGAAAAAAACCTGATTTCGCAATGGCGTATTAACTTCTCTCATTAACAAATATTTGCACTTGGCAAATCAGGATCAAAAAATGCTCATATCAAATCTGAATCATAGATGTGCTTGATATTTTTTAGATAGGTTCACATAAAAGCACGTAAGCCTTGAGTAATTATTGTTTGTAGATTCACTTTTTTGTCGGTTAATAAATTTAAACGTACAAATCATACTGGACATATCGGGACTTGTAAATTTCGATACATTTTTTAGGTGCCCTCGGGCATTCAACGGTGGCAAAAAAAAGGCTTGGAATGCAAGTATTATTTTGAAAGATTGGAAAAAGAATGTTGATTTTTAAATATTATTGATACTGGACAATGAACCAGGACATCCGAAAGATTTAAAACATCCTAATGATACTAGTTCATTTCTTTACTTCTCCAATTCACGTGTCGCTGGTGACGGTTTCTAACCAGATGACGTCACTTGAACAGCTGTCCCTGGCGGAGTGAACTAAAGGCGCGTTCAAATCACACTGTTTTTTTGCATTTACGTACATAAATTTCCAACAAAAAAATTTCGCTTTAAGGAAATTAAAGGTTTACACGTAAGCAAAAGACTTTTTTTACAAAAATTTACAGAACTAATTTTAGTTTTCCATACATTCTTGATAACTTTCTACGCGATTTCTGGAACCAATGTATCGCGTAAAAGAAGGATTGGGTGTATGTTACTTACGATGCAACCGATTATATTCGTTATCGAACTGTCATTGAAACTAAATTTAACATTTGTGAAATGACTAATCGAGTAATATAATCTGCTGAAATATTGAATTCCAGCTATGTTGTCGCTTCCTCTTCTTATAGTGCCGTGCCCGTGTTCAGGCGTAGGTTTCTACTGGTAAGTACCAATAGAAGGCGCGGAGGTCGCGACCCTCACCAGTGAGGAAAAAGACTACAAAGAAAGAAGAATAAAGAATCAATTTCATCTATAAATAAAATCTTCTCAATAAATAGAAATAACCATTCTCATACCCAAAAAAATATTAAATCATATACTCATTCTAATTGAAGCAGTAATGGATACAAATTTAATTTTGAATGGACAATTCAAAACACAAATTTACGCTTAATCCCGGGATTGCAAAATTGTGAATACCGAAATCCCGGGATTATACAAAAGGGTTCGGGATTAGATGCCATGATACCAGCTTTCACGTTCTATGGGACCAGATATATTGTGAATTATTATGTATTGAAAAATAAAACTTACTTGTCTCTCAATCTATCACCTATTTGTATATCTCAAAGAAACTCATAATTGATGGTGCATCAATTGAATTACATAAAAGATGTACATTTGAATTCAGTTTTTAACATTTTGGATAATAAATTCATTACAATTTTGAAATTTCTAATTATTATACTATGTACAACGCCATGTCACATCGGCGGTTATGGAGAGACGTTGGAACTGCCTGGGTCACGTGCTGTGGATGCTACCGGAGAGCCTCAATCCCTGCCTCTTCTTCTGACCTGTGGGATTCCGGCATCCTGGAATGTAGACTCTGGCATATCATGAGAGGAAACAAAGCGATTGGTGGGTGACAGGGAATCATGGAGAAGTCCCGTAGTAGCCATAGGCTCCACATAGGGAGTGAATATAGAAGAAGAAAGAAGAAGAAGTATTGTCCACATTTTCATAGCGTTAACGAAAATTTTTAATAAAATTAATAATATATAAATTGAATATTATTTTATTTATTATTACGGACAATATTTGTTTTAGAGACATCTACCCATTCATTTACTACTTCAAAGCGGACACGGATATCGTTTATCTTAGTTTCAAACCATTTGGAGTACCAAATAATTTTCCTCTTTCCTATTTCCACCGCTAGATGACATGGAATAATATTTCGATTGACAAAACATACCGCCGGTTTGATTTTGATGAATCACAGCGCTTTTAATTTGCAGAAAGTGACTAGCAATCAGAATTACATAAATATTAGAAAATCGAAGTTCTATAGATAATTCATCTGAACTCATCATATGTAAAAAATATTTCTTTATTTATAAGTATTGTTGCAATAAATAATAAAATAATATTCTCTTGATACCTTTGGTCCTATGATTACATAAATGACAATTATTGATAACTATTTTTTCTTAATGTTGAGTAAAGAGGTACAGATTTCGTGACAGTTTCATCTCCTACAAACATTCGTGTAATTGATAAAAGGCAGCTTACTAGAATTTCGAAAACGTCTCAGTTGATTAGATCACTAACCGTCAACTGTATTGGGTGGATAGGGATAAAATAAATTAATTCATCTCAACTAAAATTTTACAGAAATAGGAAAATGCCATCGAACCTTTTTCCAAAGTTGACAAAACTCCTTTTACAATTGGTGCTTTAATAAGCAACCAAGTGCCACTTATGCAACGCATGCATTCTTACGGTGCTGATTTACGTTTGCGTATCATGGAACGTTACTAAAGCACAGGGTAACTGTATACTCTGCTTCGTAAACAGACTTGTGGCAAATACTATGGGTACAGTGGAGCCTGAATCGTACCTGTCTCTTCTACATACCGGATGGATTCGGTCGTCCTGGAAGGCCGCCGATGACTATCTATAATGTGTACTCGGTGAAGCTATGGAACGCTGGGATGACCTGGGAGAAAGCAAGAAGACTGGCGGTAGACAGAGATTCTTGGAGGAATCGTGTGGTGACCATAAGGAGTGGATATGGTTTAAAAAATGAAAGTATAAAAATATACAAAAGATTCGGTGACAATAGGCTATTCTCTTTCAACATCGAGCGTATAGAAAAATCTAAAAAATTAATAATGGTCACCGCTTAAGAACGCCACTGGTACTGAATCTACTCTACAGCGTTATTGGAATGGTGTTTCAAAAAATACTTTGATCAGCTGAGATGCTTTCGAAATTCTAAATTTCAACTATTAGAATGTCATAAAAAATCATTTAATTATTATTTACGTTAACAGATGTCACTTCCATAAAAGCACTGACACGCTACTCTTCACCTTGAATGACACGTTTAAGCTTCTATCTGCGATAGTGGAAAATTTACATAAATATTAGTATAATTAATAATTATTGTTATATACAGATAACGTAATACTTATTCTAAATCAAGTAGTACATTATGGAAAACACAACCTATTACATGCATGTATCATTTACAATCATAATGTGAAACATTAGCATTTAACATTTTTATTATATTACACTATTCTGCATGACGCGGTGTGAACTAGCATCGCACAATACTGTATATTGTATATATATACATCCTTTTGTTATATTATGTGTGTCCTCCATCATGACGTAAAACGTAACGGGCCAAAGTTCAAAAATAACACAAATCAAATTACGTTGGCACATGTCACAAATGAATCATTATTTTACTTATTTTATGAAACTAAAACGAATAACATAAAAATCTTTTAAAATACCTCGTGAAATTTTAATTATATTACTTTATTAATACGATATTTGGCATAGAAGTTTAACTACATACTTAGCAATAAAAACGTTCCAATAACTATTAAAAAAATATTGGTATTACTATCGGAACTCCATTGCTACTCCAAAGAATTTAGTTCTACAAGAATTATGATACATAGTTGATAGTTAAATATGTCAGTTTCACGCCAACTTCAGAGCAAACTGTGAACTATGTTATACTTGTATAACCGTATCCGTCATAAATGACGGTCTTGTAATTGAAATACTGAATGTCTAAAGTAGCTAGTACGGTGGAACTGTGTGCATTGCATGTTTTATATATTTACCCCAAGCCCTTAAGTAATGACAAAATTTCATACCTATATGTAATATGCGCTAATAATAAAAAGTCTACAGAGCGGTCTGGGCTATTTATTATATATATAAGATTAAAGCGTTATTAAGCCTTGTCTGTAGGGCTTTGCTTCGATTGATTTGTTGATTGCAATTTGAAAAAATATTTTCGATATAAAAAAACAATTGATAAATTTCTCATTCAACTTTCTGTATCAAACCTAGTTCTACTCAGAGCATTGAAGTGGAGCTCGCAGGAGGACCACGGAGTAGTGTAGCAATGGGGTTTTGCCCGGAGCTCCACTGCTCCGACGCAATGAGTGGGTTTTAAAAAATATGTATTTATCATTAAAAAATATTATATTTGGCATTTCATAAAACTGGAATTATTTGACATACTGCAACACTCCCTTTGTATGCCCAAAAGTATTCAAAGGAGTGTCGAGCGACTATTTTCGAAGCTAAAATTATTACTAAGTGACAATAATAATCAATCTATGAAGTATGATTTGCTGTGGACCGTTTTGTTTTACAGCATCAATGGTTAATAATAACAAAAATTAATAAAACGTATTTTTATAATAGGGTGACTGCTACAGTAATTGGACGGCGATAGTTATTGGACCCAACTTCAAACGTCCAAGACAGGAGTAGCTTAGCATTCTTATTGGTGTGAAGAAGACAAATATGTTTAGGGTTTCTATCTCTATGTAACTCCAGTTTTAATTATCCACTACTAGATGACAATATTGAGAAAACTTCATTCGTATGTGATGTCAGGTCAAAATCGTGAAAAAATGTGTTTGTGTTAGCAGACCCTTTAAGAAACAGTGATATTTTAGTGACATTTACTTTACAAAAGCTTCGTGAATTTCGTAACGAAACTTCTCAGGAAAGCGTGAGAGACTACAAGCTGTCAATATTCATTGAAATTTAAAGAGTGGTACAACAACTAACCTAAAAAGTAAATGTGTCCAATTACTATGTTTTTCCATATTTTTCAGTGTAGTACAAATATCTAAAAAAAGCTTTTGTTTTATTACTGTTGGGTTCATTTCCTTGAAGCTCATTAAATTCCTCATCTCTACATATCTTACATGTTTCCTACATACTTATTTTTTTTGACTTATACACTGTTAAAGGAAAGTACTTCCTTAAGTGTCCAATTACTATACCAGTCACCTTATATGATTCCTATCAAAACTTTTTACTCAGAGCACGGAGCGGAGCTGAAGCGAGCACTTTGATAATAAATCGGAACAATTCACAAATTGGTCCGCTACAATCCTCTGGTTCTAGTCTAAATTGTAACTGCACCCGATTTGTTTGCATCTAGGTCAAAATTATAGAGATTTTTTTATTATATTATCCGAAAATATAAACATTCCGAGAAATATTAAATGAGCTTCACTTGAATCTATGGAAATTGAGCAAGCGAGTATGTATCTCCGTTTAGGCCTACGATATATTTGACTAAAATTATTTGTTGTACCGTATTTTCCGAGATTTTCTGGTAAAATATAATATTTATTTATACTAAAACTTCAACAGACGTCGAAGATACCGCGAAGAAGAAACGATAGTAACAACAAAACCTATCAATATTATCGGTTTCCCCAACTGACTACCAAAGAGTCTTAGTCAAAATGTCAAGCGGCCGATAGAGGGTACGTGGGGTGGCTTCCCAAAATAGTGGTGCTTTATTGATCCTGACAGACTTTTCGGGGGAGGGTCTGGGGTGGCTCACAGCTGGTTAAGAGGGAGGCAAAGGCTCGACGGAAGCGCCCCAACCACTCCTTTCTCCCCAGACAACCAGCCGGAAGATAAGAGTGTTTGAAATTTATAAAAAACCGATATTAAATCCAAACGTGCAAGTATATTAATTTATCAAAACCGAATAAATTATCATTTTTCATACAAGTATTTATGGATTCTTCATAAATATTTATATTTTTTTCTTTTTCTTGACGCGTTGAAGAGTAAATAAATTATTTCTTTTATTAAATATGTTCATTCTTTACTTGAGCATATGAAATCATTAGATAAAAAATAATATTAAATGGTAAACAATGTGTTTTGTGACGCTTGAAACACGTGTTTTTCCGAATGTTGAGAATGAATCATATGTTAAATCAAAATTGTGACAGGACACGGTTTTCATATCATCCTTTTTTTCAAGAAAGCATAAAAAACAGTTTCAAAAACGACTTAATTAAATTAAAACAAAAATAAAAAAACACCTAATTAATATAAAGTCGATATGTAAGGCCTGTGGGAGTAATATCATTTTAATATTGGAAGAAATGTTTAGATGTAAGTTTGTATTTTTTTAGAATAACAAGCAAATTGTCTTAAAGAAAGAAAGGTAAGTAAGTCATAAGATTAATAATGTTAATGTGTTGTACATATAATTCTTTAAATTATAAATCTCACAGTAACACTCATTTAGGGCTTCCAATCCCGGGATTGATATTCAGATAATTCCGATATTTACTGTAAATGCTAAAAAACTAATTTATATGCCAAATTAAAACTTCTTGATTAACTACAACATGTACTTTGATTTGTTCATGTACATAGTTTTTTTTATAATACCTTTAAAATTAATATAAATTTATTGTAGTCTCCCTCCTTCTCATATTTTGTAACAGCCCTTCTTAACCAATTTCAAATGGAGGACAAATAAGGACCGCTTCTTAATCGAAAACAATATTTTTAAGTCAAATTGACGGACATATGATCTTTTTGTTCACCATTTGGTAAAACCTTCGATAATAATGAAATAAATAAAAAAAAATTACTGTGATCATTAGGTTTTTTTTAAATATTTTTCTCTTTTTTTATAAATGGCTAATTTTAAATCAATAAAAACACAATTCGATACATTCCAATTGAAGCAATAATGGACAAAAATTAAATTTTAAATCTACAATTTAACACATGAAATTATATTCAACAGCTGTTTTTTCACATTTTCGCAAAAAACTGTCATTTCTCTAAATTCACTATAATTTGTAAACCAATTGAGATATCTTAACCAAATTTGATTTGATGACTTCCAGATACTTCGCCGCATAAATCAATACTATTTGAGCAGTGGTCCTATGTTTGTGGATTGCATACTTGTGTGGTGTAGTGAAAAAAACTTAAATCTAATAAAAAATACCTGCTTCTCATATCATCCCTATTGCAGATGTTACAAGTCACCCCGGGACAAGATACGGTTATCATAATGACTCAAGCACCATAAAAAATGCCATATGGCCCATTCGATAAATCACTACCCAATCCGTAAATAATAATAACCAATACTACGAGAGAGAAAAAAGTAAACTTGTAACATCTATGGGTAGTTTTACAAAACTGCGTGGTAAAAATATTGTTTATGTTTTGTTAACAATGCGTTTATGTGTACACCACCAACTCTCGTTGACATTTGGAATCAAACTCGATTATAACACAGTACTTTTTCAATAGAATGGAATGTATGACGTAGGACTCATATATGAGTCCGCGGCCATTAACCTGTTTAACCAATTCCGGTATCACGGGATCCTGGGATTAAGCAATTCTGAATCCCGAAATCCCGATATCGTAAAAAGGGTTTGAGATTGGATGACCTAACTCGTTTGTCTTTGGTAAAACTTGTAATATAAACTTTTAGTGACAAACGTTTGTCTTTAGGAAACACATTTTCTCTTGATCCCAGGGTAGAAAAAAGTTTAAGCATTATTCTTTCATTTACATTTTATTTATTCAGCAACACATGTCGTATTCTACATTTACAGTGGGTACCATTCCACAGAGAAAACATAATTGGATATATCGATCTTTTTACGCTGTCTACCTAAATTTACTGACATAAACAGAGGTTTTCGGCTCTCAGTTTGGATGTCAATTAATTATGGAAATAATTTGTTTTTACTATTACGTATCGTGGGATTAGGGATGGCAACACCGAATATATTAATACCGGTAGTTTTAAATATATAGATAGCAATATTCAAAAATACGTCTTAAGAATAAAACGATCATTTTCATAAACACATTAAGTTATAAAACGTTTGGTAGATAGTCCAATATGTAAATGCGGCAATATGATTCAGGATGCTGATCAGATCCTTTGGGAATGTCCAGACATGGATAACCGACGGGAAAATTTGCTCGAGACAATACGACTGTCAGTCGAATCTGTTGGCCCTGTCGTTCATGCCGATTCGGTTGCATCTCTAACAAATTATTATACAAAGCATTCAAAGAGTTCACGGCGTCCTATGGAAAGCGAATGGTACTCAATTCCTAAAAACTCTTCTCTTATTTTAAGTTATTTTTTTAAATATTTAATTTCCTGCACACCTTCCTTTGACATTCCTGGAAAACTTTTTTACGCTGCGGAATACGCCCTTTAAGAAGAGTGTAAAGTCGTAGTGGGTGGTAGTAAGTGCAACGTTGAGTTCCCTATGGAATTTTAAAATACCCTAAGTGTATTATTTCTTTGGATTAGATATTTGACTTCAAAAAAGCTCGTTCATCAATGCTGGGGTCCTATTCTTAGATTTATTGTAATGTACTAATTTGCACATTTGTTTTAAACCAAGTCGACTGCCTCCTCCTATGACTCCTAATGGAGCCATCTCAATACGAGTTTTTCTACGAGAACTGCTCGTTACTCAGTTGCTTAACTTCCTTATTTGGAGTATATAGAGTAGAATATAAGGATAGGGCTATAACAGGGCTAGTGCTTAGCTAATCGCTCTCGCTACGATCGTTTTTGGGATCGGATAGGTGGGAGGGAACACCAAAAACATCCATGCCTTCTTTCCGTACTGGGATTCGAATCCGTGAGATCCGTAAGCTTTCGCTTTTCCAAAGTCATTGACAATTTTATCGTTATATATTGTGATACTAAAATATCAGTATTTCGCATTTTTAAAACCGGTATTTTACTATCGAAAAAAAATTGATAAAATACAGATATTCTGATTTCGGCAATACAGCTTTTGCAAACCCTACATAAGATGAAGTTTCATTAGTTCTAAGTAGTTCAGCTCTCACTTTTAAGGTGTTAACTGTCAATTCTTGGTGGAACGGCATTATAAATAAAACACAATTTATTTGTACTACTTCCACATGTTTATAATGATCGTGACCGGTTTCGCTCATCGCGAGCATTATCAACTGATGATAACTGAAGATGGAAGTAGTACAAACTATTTAATTTAAGACATCGACTGAGGGTGCTTGATGGAATTTCAATATCAAATTTGGATTATTGAGATTTTGTACACTTCCATGTATTTTGTCACTAACGACCCGGGTTTCGCCTTTCGGCATCTTCAGGCATTCGAGCACACGAATGGACTCGAACTGAGTCAGTTCGAGTCCATTCAGTGTACAAAATCTCAATAATCCAAATTTAGTACAAAACATTTTTTATTTAAAAAAAAAAAAGACTTCAGCTCGATCTTGTAAAAAAGGAAATATTGTTTATTTGCTAAAAGTATTGCTGTTCATTTTGATAAATCATCTCTGTTGTAAAATATTAAATTGACACTTGCAACTCATTCACCTGACGAGACAAGTATTGCTAAAAAAACCCGGTTCTTGAACAAACATGTGGAAAGAATGTAAGCTGTGTGTAACAAGATTTTACTGCGTGGTATCTTCATACAGTCATACCACAACGAGCTACACTCACTATACGGCAGTATTAAAACGTAAGTTCAGTATTCTACAGTTCAGTTCACCAGACCACCGAACGGCCACATTTAATTATTGTGTCAAAACAATAACAAGTAATGCATGAGGCATGAACACCAAGATCTTAAAATTCGCCAAATGACAAAAATGTTGATTCAAATATTCACAATGGGTTGAAATTTTTTAAGCTTATACGTTATACTGTGTTTAATAACAATTTACAAACCGGTCCGTTTTCTTAGATCTTGCAAAAAGGGAATCGGGTGTAAATTAATTCTGACATACAAAGGTTTTACGACCCTGTTTTGGCAAAAAAAAACATTTGAAAAGCCGAAAGGTGAACGACAAGCTAGTCTGCATATTACACGGTGGAAGGATAGTGTCAAGTTAGACCTGGTGATATCGAGGGACAGAAGAAACCACCACGATCGATGCAGGATTATACTAAATATGTAACTGTGTAAGTATTTATATTCTTTCAAAAGATTTGATCATCGTAGTTCAATAGTTATAGACATTGACCATTTCCCACGTAAGGTTAATGATTTTCTGTTTTAAATGTCAAAATGTATGCAATTTACAATCTACGTATTGGTAAAACGCATTAAATCATGGAATATAATGACGTAGAAAAAAACAGTATTCCTTATAATACTATTCTTTATTCCAGCAAAAAGCATTATATAACTGTGGAGAACAAATGAATACAGATGGCAACCCAGACGAGATGGAAATACTGGTAAAGAAGCATAGATACGGGCAGAAGCCGTATTACCTTACACACGGAAGGATGACAACCATCCACGCGTGCTTCTGCACAAGTCCACGGCCGATCTTTTCTTAAATTAAATTTCTGTAATTATAAGTACGGTTACGGATGTCTCGGGTTTTAATTCCCGGTGCGGACGGTTTTCATAAATTGATCTTTCAATCGATTTACGGATTTCTGTTCGCAATCTGAGTGTTTGCGATGTCTAAAACCCCCTCCCTCCCAACCAATCCTCAAGGGGCGTAGCGAGAGCGATTAGCTAACCACTAGTCCTGTCCTAGCCCTATTCTTCTATCCCTACTCTGTTCGAAAAAAGAGAAGTTGAGCAACTGAGTAACAAAGCAGTTCTCATAGACAATTCTGTTAAGATACCTCCATTAGGAGACCGTATGCTTCACGTTGGGAGCGGACATGAAAAAAAAAACGATTCCTTAATAACTATATCTCATCGATACCAAATCTTATGATTTGTGTGTCAAAAAGAATATCCTGTATAATTTACAATTTTTTATTTAAAAAAAACAAGCATTTGTGCTTGGGAAAGAGAGAACTTTGAAAAAAAATGGTTGAAATGCGATTATCTCAAAACTTGTTTTTATGACTAAATTTCCTCCTATCAGTATATTCCTCTTCATTTGAATTTTCAATTTTTATTCATGGTAATGGACTAATAAAAAGTATATCATAATAAAATATATCACCAATGTTTAAGCATGGATTTATGAATTAAGCCTTAAGTACCTAATTAATAATAATTACGACACTAATTTCATTAATATCAACACGCCATGTTTCAATATTCTTGTTGTTTTTTTGTTCCCTTCGTGTGAAACATCGGACCAAAATGTGGAGCAGATGTATGTTGGTTAGCGTCCCTTGCAGTCAAGGTTAAGCCGCCATTTTATTATTATTTGCAAAAATAACATAATAAAAGAAAATATCGTAAAATAAACTGGAACTAAACCCTTTTAAGAAACCTCAACATGTGGATTCACTTTGTATGGACTGTATCGTGTGAATATTATTTTACTTAACTCTTTGAAATCCGAACGAAATTTGAATAGAATTACTTTATTGTTAATGTTATTGACACTATCTATTGTCAAAACTTACAACATTCGGAAATTCTTGCCGTGGAATAAGCTGTTTTAAAAAGATTTATCGGTAAAGTATTGTCAGTCTTTATTACTGAATTAAATAATATATTTTTTGACAATCAAAGCGTGGATGACCATTACGCACTAATTGTACCTTTTATTATAACGTTCTTGATAAAGAAACTATGTATTTATTTATTTATTTGATAATGCGCGAAGAATAATTTTGGATTATTCACTTAAAGTTTTAATCATAATATCAAACTAAACATAATACAGAAAAGGAGGTTACTTCAATAGTAATTATTCATATTCCACTCGGCGAAAAATACTATCATCCACATAACATAATCTTAGAATTTGATGTATTCGAATGATAAGAACTAAGAACTATGAATAAGTTCAGCGATCAGAAGGATGTAGATTATTGTCGTGGAAAGGTCAATCTGAGATATATCGACTGTGAAAAGGTTGATGGACGCAACTCACACCAAAATTATTGTGTATAACTCACAAAAAACGTGTTAAAACATTATATTTAAATATATCGACTGCGGAAAGGAAAAAGGACGTAACCCAAACACAATATTGTGTGTAGC
The DNA here is from genome assembly GCA_022494535.1 of Himalopsyche phryganea. Taxonomy (NCBI): domain Eukaryota; kingdom Metazoa; phylum Arthropoda; class Insecta; order Trichoptera; family Rhyacophilidae; genus Himalopsyche; species Himalopsyche phryganea. The sequence goes on from JAGVSL010000139.1 coordinate 977,806, forward strand.
CAAAACGAAACGGTTATTAAATTGTATACATTGTGATTATGGAAAAAAAATATTTTGAAAAGATGGCGGGATAAGTCCTTTTGTCTTTCTAAAATCGATATATTATACATTGTTTTGTAATTATAGTGTATTATCACGCTTTGAGAGCTATACACAATATTTTTGGTGTGTGTTACGTCCTTTTTTCTTTCCACAGTCGATATATAATAAATCGACTTGATAAACGCAAAAGGACGTATCCCGCGATCTTTTCAAAATATTTCTTTTTCAATGATCACAATATATAGTGTCAGTTATACACAATATTTTTATGTGTGGGTTACGTCCTTTTGCTTTTCTAAACTCGATATACATGTTTACTTACTTTAAAATAGTATAATTACGAAGATTATTGGTAATCAATAGTTGAAAGTAATCAACAATTCAAATTGTAACTTTTGCTATAAATTACGATTCTTATCAATCTAACCTGCCACATTAGATATTCGACATTGTTGTGGGAAATTCATGTAACCCTTAAAATTGAATTGTTCATGAGAGATTAAAAAATGTTTTTATCGAAAACAGTATATGTTGAACTGAACAGTATATAACCCATATAAATGTTTGAAATGAACTCGTGTATATTCCCATGTTTGCAGATACGAGATTATACGTAGGGAGTGTCGATATAATAGTGGCTTACAAGTGGCCAGGTCAGAATTTTTAAACTTAAAACTAATGTAAAATGATGTTTCCCTTCCAAAACCTGGTCATTTTATTTCTCTAATTTACATCATTTGGTCGAGATCTGCTCTGTCATCTTTAAAATGAGATTCAATCATTTACTCATTTTCGTATTTTTTGATGGCTACATCAATTGACAAAAACTCTGTCGATATAGTGACGACTGTAAGATGAAATTTATTGTTTATTTACTAGCATATATATGGCAGTTTTCGATGAATTGTAAATTATATAATGATAATGATAAAGAATCACAGAATAAAATCTTTTCAAGTATATGAAATATTACACAAAAAACGGAGTTGAGAGTCGATATACGTACAACCGCCATACAATTTGTTGGTAGAGATTGGGACTTCTAAGACTACACCTAAATTGCGGATTTTCTTATAGCACTGCTTGTATCTTAAAGTTGCTTTGGTACTATCCATTGAGTGTGTTCGGCGGACTTACGAGTGTGATGATGCGGACACGTGATTGAAAGTAAGCAATCCGATTCGCCGGTGTGGGGAAATCTTGCATGCGCCGCGTGGTGTCCGTATGATCCACATTAGTAGAGGATCTGGTTAGATAAGTAGAATAAAGAATATTGTTATCAAAGTTAGATTGCTAACTACTAAATAAATCCTAGCGTAATTTTCCTAGGCTTCTGTTGTTAATGGGTTAAACAGATCTGACTCAGCATCCATTTAGATTTTTTTCTTTTTGTACTTTAGCCTTGATATTCGCCGAGTTGCTATGCGAGATATTACGAAACAGTTCGCATTGCACTTTAGTACCTACAAGAGTATGCATCTCTTTCTATTGCACGCGTAGAATGCAGCGATATGTGGCGCTTTCTCACTCCTACGCTGAAACTGCATGGATAAATGCGTTTTCGTTGCGCAAACTATAATTTGAATTCTAAAATCGTGGTTTTATTTGAAATATAATAAATAGTTCCATTTAATGATTTTCAATTGCTTTGCACCAGAATAAACCGATTTTTGCTTACGTTTCTGCTACCCGGAGCGTTTGAATCGTCAGCCTGCGACATATTGATTATGTAAACTCGTTTTTAACATTCAACTACAAAAACCGGTAATTATTTAATTAATAAGTAAAAAAATCTATAATCCTAAGGTGGATCAAATGGCAGTAATTGTTTCCAAATCCATAGCGTCAAAATAACGATATTTATGTCGTCTAATTACGTTCAAATTTTATCACAGTAAACTTTGTAACGACGAAACAACATTTTAAACTATTTTATTTTTTAAAAACCCGCAAATAGCTATCTAACAACAGAAAATAAGGCATAAGCAGGTCGGTAAGTAACCTGATAATTTAACAAAGGTCATTTTAAAAGGGGTAAAATATTTGTTATTGGTGTATATGCATTTACTTGGTAGAACTCCATTATAACAGGATAAAAATAATAAAGTATTCAGTTCAACAAAATTTTGTAGAAAAGAATACTTAGTTATTTTTATCCTATTGTAAATATTTTTGCTATTTTTCTTCGGAGCAAAAAAAGTAAAGTTTGACCTCTTCGTATCAATTACTGACCAAATAACATATCGACGGTCTTTTCTCCAATTGATGTAACCCTCAAAAAATAAGCAAATGAGTTGATGATTGGTTCTCAATATAAAGACGACAGGGCAGGTCCCGGCCAAATGATGTAAAATAGAAAAATAAATTGACCACAAAAATAAATTGACCATTTTTATAATACTTACTGACCATGTTGATAGATTGCTGTGACCTTGAATTAGATGCTTATAATATAAATACAGTTGAAAATGCTCACAAAGAGCATTTTATAAAATTATAGAATTCGAACAAAAACGTATGCTCTATTTGTAAAATGCTTTTCCACCAAGTATTGACAGCAAACACCTAAGTAATAAATAAATATATGTCAAAAAAAAGGTTTTCATATTTACTATTCTAAAGCAAATAAATTGACACTATTGCGCAAATACTTCGAAATATACCTGGATTTATATAATTCTCAGAATAGGCGTTGCATCCGGGATTAATATTGCTCTTTATTGATCCTACAAGCGCATCCCTGGGAACTATTAATAGCGTTGCATCCATCTCGCTGTAATTTTTATGGGGTGAGGAATCAAGCAGCACTGAAGCCTCACCCTCTCAATGCACCGGGCATTCTATAAAATATAGGCGTCGTTGGCGTCGCGGTGCCACTGACGGTAATAACATCATTTCCGGGTAATGTCCGGCTATAAATTGACCCATTTTATATGCTGACCCATTGATAGAAAACTGTGATTGAAGATTCTTCTTAGATACTATATGTACTTGATTAAATTTTGATAATTTTATTGACTAGGTATAATGACCATAGGACAAAATGCATTGGACAAAAGGGCTTGGCACAAAATAGTGTGGAAATAACGATTTTGTTTTTCTGCCATATCCGCTCCAAATGTGGAGCATATCTTAATATCTCAACAGATTTTTTTGCTACGTGAACATTTACACGTTTTCAGTTATAAGATAACTCAGAGCTCTCCAAACCAATTTCCATTGCAACATCACATCCATCTTAGGCTGTATTCCGTAGCAAAATAATGTCATTCGTGTTAAATTTTTTTGTCATGAATGAAAGTCTTGGTTACATGTTCTATAACGTACAGAGAGGTAATGTAAATAATGTAATAGCTACTGTTAGTTGACATTTACTCACTGTTCATATGTCCGCTCTCAATGTGAAGTATATGGACTCCTAATGGAGGTATCTCAACAGACTACGAGAACTGCTTGTTACTCAATTGCTCAATAGTGATCGAATCTAATCGCCTACGAACAGAAATTTATAAATCGATTGAAAAATCAATATATGAAACTTTACGTGGACCTGAACCCGAGACATCCGTAATAGTAGCCAACGACGTTGACTACTGCACCACAAACCCGATAATAATGAAATGAAATAACGAAGAAAATGTTGTGACGACAAAATGGCATCGACTTATATAATAATTTGAATTGCCATAATGAATCTAATTTTATATTATCAATTCTAAAATGAGACATTACAAATAAACAAGCAAGGTTGTGTTGTATAGTTTTAATTAATTTTTTCTAGTTTCACCGGCGACATCATAGAGTGATATTCCAAAATAAGTATTAACAATAAACAATATAAAAAATATAGCTTTCCTAATAAATATAAGTAATAATTTCACGATAAAAAAACTCCCCCGTCACCGGACATGCTCCAAGTTTAAGCCGCCCGGATATCCGGCCCGGGTGCTGTTTATTTTACAGTTACATATAACGCGTGGGCGGCGCCAAGCTGTGATGCTGCTCCGCGGATGAACCAAAGAGGAGGAGAAGGTGGATCCAGGAGACATGTTAGATATTGATTAACTTCAGATGGGGGCGTGGAGTTAATTATAGAATGCAAGCTACACATTACATAAACAAACATTGCAACTGACAACACAGTCGTACATTTACATTTGGTATTCTTATTTTTTATCCTGGCAACTTAAATATTCTTATAAATCGAAGCTACGGAATGTCAATCAAAAGGTATCAACACGGTTTTTACCGCATCTGAAAGCCAAGCCTATAAATTTACAAGTTGTCGAAATCTAATCTAAAAATACGTATATACAAATTAATCAAGTAATTAATGAAGTCATTTCACATAATAGGGTAGTTGTTCCTAAAGTCAGCCGTCGCCAGTAGTCGATCTTTTGAGCTTAAAACTTAAATAATAGTGGATATATTTAAAAAGACAGTTTTTTTAATTCGTGTAAGTAGTCTCGTCACTTGCCATTGTATATCTGCACCATACTGACCTATATGATGCAATCCGCAATTTAAAAAAGCACATTTTTTCTTTGCAAGTTTCGACAAATTTATGTTGTATGGGGATCGCTTACAAAATATACTTTATATTATCATGCTTTGCATCATTATGTTTTTTATTGTTCTATCTACAATCAGTGGGCTATTTCGCGATATTCATGATGTTTCATAGTGATGGCCTAACACTGGGAAACGAAAGGCCGACCATTGGATTTTGGGGGCCGACCACTGGGACAATTGGGATTTTTTTTTTGTAAACTTCTTTTATTTTATGCTTGGTAAAATATTAACTATTTTAATGTAAGTTGGTTACATTGATTAATCCCTTGTTAATGGAATAACAGCGAAAAAATATGTATTTATTATTCATTGACTCAAAATCCCTTTTGAACGTACACCTGTCGCTTAACTGGCTGAGCACTGGCTAAACGACCCTAATACATAACTTTCAAAAACTGACAAATGTATCCGAAAATAAATGTTAAGTTTTTTCCGTTTATCAATACCGACATGTCCAATTGCCCAGATGAGATCACCTTCATAGGTAGTCCATATTTTATTATTGAAACTTAAAAATACTTCCTCCGTTTAAACGGAGCGGTATTTTTTTTATTTAGCCAAAAGGACGCACTTGGAGACCTAGAGGGCCGCAACATCCTCTCCTCTTCCCTGAATATATTATAATATTATGTTAATCGAATTACAGGACGGGGACATAGTCAGTCAACGTCTCACGGGGTCACTGGCTCACGGGTTCAAGTCTCAGTAGAGATAGTTTCATAAATCGATTTTTCAACCGATTTATGCATTTGTGTTTGAAAGCATGATGTCTTAAATTCCCTGACACTCATCTGATCCTAAAAACAGGGTGTAGAGAGAGCGATTAGTTAACCACTTGTCCTGCTCTCATCCTATCTTTCTGTCCTTACTCTCTACGAAAAAGAGAGGTTTATGCGACTGGATGACAAGCAGTTCTCGTGGAGCAACTTCTATTGAGATAATCTCCCTTTATAGTCCACATGCTTTACAATGGGAGAGAGCTTAGTTAAAAAATCTATTTTATATTGAATATGTTTCCATTATGGAATATTCTCGAAACTTTAATAGTGCCTTTGCGAAAATAGCAGCAAAAATATAGCATTTCATTGTTGCCCCGATCGCAATTGAATTATCATCCCGCCTCGCTATTCTCAAGTAGGCCCTAAATTAAAAATGCCACGTGTATGATGTCAGCCCCTCTCCCCACATCCACCTGTACCCCGGCCATAACAAGGGGTGACCGTGAAAACTTCACCAACACCAACCAGCGAGGGTTAACTCACACACTGGCATACTAACACTGATGCACTTGCAGTGTTTCAATCGGATCCTATAGCAAAAAGGTTGTAACTCTAAGAGGACCGGGTTCTCAAATCGATGGTAAAATACGGAATGACGATATTTCGATAAATTTTTATTACTGTAGTATAGCTATGAAGCTGCTATCCAAATTCCGTTCTGCTTCCAGGGCACGAATCTGTACCAAAGGGCATTTTATTTCTTTCTCATCTGACTAATCCTTGATTTCATGGATAATGCCCACAATCTCACAAGCGCAGCATAAAGAAAAAGTTTTAAAAACAATTACTCCTGTCCTGACTCCGTTCTTAAATTGTCCTTATCACTTTTATGCATCAAAATAAAACAGCGTTATTAAAATTATTAAGACCGGTTTCGCTAATCACAAGCATTTTCAACTGATAAAAAATAAAATAGAACACAGTTCTTTACTTACATTTTAATCATAATTCATTGTTAGCCTTTTGTTTTGTGATCGAATGAAAAACTGTCTTTTTGTTTGGCTGACGCTACGGTCCATTTAGACGCAAGGCCGACTTTACACCCATCCTTTATACCTTCATATGCACGTTTTCTAGAGTCTAAAGAACTCTAGATTCATCTTATCTAACACCATAACCCATCATCAGAGACTTCTTGTCCTCAATAATTTAGCTTATAACAAGTCCATTTATAGCAATATTCTATACACTAAAAGTGGACTATATCGATCTTCCAGTTCATTACGCAGACATCTCCAAATAACCCATATTGAGATAATGGAGATAACAGCAATATTCAAATGGTCACAATAAATCAAACTTATTAATTTGTACCCGAGTTTTATATAAACAGGCGTTTAACAATTAGATACTTTCCGACTATAGTCACTAAAAGGATATTAAGAAATATCCTTTTACTGACCCAGAAATATCAACATTTTGTTTCATTCTTTAGAATGTTATCTGCTGTAGCATTTTTTATTTATCTGATTAATAGAAAGGATATAGCGCAAAATTGTACATGTAAATGAATATTTAACTGAAATTTCATTTTTTTGGAGTTGTCTGACTAATGAACCGGACGATCGATATATTTAAACATAAAGAATAAATAATACCGTATTTGTCGTATGTAATCATAAATAACATTTCACATTATAAATGCTTCCCGTAAGGCGAACAAGTATCCGAGAGGATATACACACAGCCGCAGAGGTTAGGGGGTTAACATACACTAGTGCAAATTTTAACGTCGATAACATTGAGCTTGTTCTCAGGCCTTGGACGAAATTGCAGTGCGCACGCACGCTAGGTGCCTCAACCCTTTCGGTGTGGGGGGCGAACAGTCATTCTCCCCAGTCGCTATTTATTCTTGCTGCTTTTTTCACTTCACGTTTTTTGTGTTTGTATATTATATACATATGTATTATGTACGTGTATTTTTAATTCGAAATTTTCCACCGACGCCGCGGCTGGGCGATGTGAGAAGGTTTGCGGTAATTATTGGTGGCGCTGTCTGTACGTACACTCACGCAGTATCTATATAAAAAAAAATTGAATTTTTATGCTTCGAAGAAATATTTTATAGCTTTAGATTTCTTAATTTGGCCTACAATTGGAGTTATCTCAACAGAAGTTTTTTTACGAGAACTGCTTGTTACTCAGTTGCTCAACCTCTATTTTTATGAAGAGAGTAGGCATAGTGGTTAACTAATCGATCTCACTGCAAATTTTAAACATTACATTCACCCATGTCTGCGAACGACAAAACAATCATAGAGTTTGAAGCATTATATGAAGAGCGGTGGGACTTCAACGCTTAAAAGCGCTTCCTTATCCTATTTCACTTTCAACACACAATTATGCCGCAACCAATTCTTGGTGGTTTTTCCTCTAGTATTCCAGGAAAAATATTGAAACACTGATATCGTTGTTACGCTGCCGACACACACTATGGTGGGTAGAACGTTGCTTACGATAGGGAATATTTAAAATTCCCTATTTTACTCAAAAAGTTGAAATTTGTGGTCTAGTGATAAGAGCTTTGATAAAGGAGCTGGGGGACTCTGGTATGTCATTGGAAGAAGCAAAGCGATTGGCGGGTGACAGGGATTCATGGAGACACCACGTGGTAACCAAATGCTCTATATAGGAAGCAAATATGGAAGAAGAAGAAGATAAGACCTTTACTCTTTAAGTCCCGGCAAGGTCTATACTAAAGTTAGATTATTTCAATTTAACTTTTGAGAGAGTAGGTGAAAACGAAAACAGAATAAACGACACAAATCACATCTGTCTCGCTCGCCGCTCGAGGGATGACGGTGTAGGAGCGGGGAGAAGCGGGGTGCGGGCTTCAACACACTTCAAGGCCCGCGTCCTGGGACAAGGACAAACAAAGGAGAAAACAACTGTTTCTTCGTCTTCCATTAAAACCCCGGTCGTTTATCCGCGTACTCATCTGATTTATTGCAATTAGCTACAGTTTCACAAGACATTAGACACAACAGAATTACATACTTTTAATTTAAACTGTGTAAGTGGTTTTATCGTAATCGAAGGGATCAGGCGTTGCCGCGACTTCCCCCCCGGAACGGTCGGACTCCACTGACTCTGGCAGGATCGCAGGCGCTTCCCCCCCACTTCAAACTGCAAATCAACAACATCAACCAACAAATCCGACCCCCACCCTTAACGCCTCAGCAGGGGTATTACATTCTTAAATTTTCATTAATAGGAAGAGTCTGCAGATTGGTTTTGAAGACCCTGTCCGCCCCATAAGTACGGGGCGGTGTCAAATCACCACACTCCCAATGTTCAATAACCGTCTGCAGCTCTTCCAGCAAAATATAAAATAAGCTCAAAAATAACGTAAAAACAAACAGGAATGTCAATCATAAAACCACAAAAATAGAAATGTCAAATTAAACATAAGCACTAAAGAGAAATTTCAACTCAAACACAAACACAGAATGGAAATGACATATCGAACACAAACTAACGTTCTAAACTGCAAGAAATTCTGTAAATACGCGCATAAGTCACTAAGCGAAGTGGCGCGTTCGTCGGCGTCGCGACGTCTCATCAGGCGGCTTTGGCGGTGGCGCAAGTTTGCGCAACGAAGATTCCCACTTAAACTTCACCGGATCACTGAACGGCGTATCGGGTGGCTTTGCGGCCGGCCGTAATATCGTCAGCGTAGGCGGCGACTCCAGGCTTATCTCCCACAGTTCGGGTGGCAGGGCGGATGGTCGCAACCTTTTTTATCATAGGCGGCGACTCCAGGCTCATCTCAGGCAGCTCTCTAAGCTGCATATCGGGCGCACGCTTGCGTAGCACTTCGGGTGATGGTCTACCAGACGGCCAAACGTCGGGTGGCATTACCAGCGGCTGCGTATCTGGTAGCTGCTCATCCGGCAGTACCGTTACTGGCGACCTCGCATCAGGCAGTGTCGACTCAGGCAGCGACATCTCTGGCACTATCTTTGCGGCCAGTGGTGTAACTAGCAACGACACATTGATCAGTGTCGTTACTAGTGGCTGCAAATCAGGCAGTGGCGTAATTGGCAACTGCAGACTAGGCAGTAGCGTTACTGGTGCCTTTTTCGCCCGGCGGGGTGGTCGAACGGGCTTCCAGTTCTCGTCCAAGGGCTGGTCTCCGACCTCACTGTCACTGGTGGCAGCCACGTCGGGAATAAGGGCGGCGATGGCAGATAGTGAATGTATTTCACCGGCGTCTTCCTCTAGTCCGCTTTCGGAGCTAGGGTGTCGTTGCACAACGTCGGGGGCTTGTTCGACTGTCTGACGTCGGCGCGATTCCACTTTGAATCGAACATACGGCGTCCAAGTTTAGTGACGTCACAACTTCGTCATTCGTAAGTACCGGCACGTACGCCGGTGTAGAGGCGACTTCGTTACGACCCGTTAACTCGACCGTTTCGTAGCGTGGTGACGTCATGACGTCATCCACTGGCGTCGCGATGATGTGCGCGGCTTCGTAGCCGGGCTCCTCTTGGCATCCCTCGTATCGGAGGACGGCATCAAAGAGTTCGTTCAACGTTCTCCAAGAGCGCTGACTCATCTCTCGCTGGTCTCTCGGCAGCATCAATCTGTGGCAGACCTTCGCCAATTGTTCCGAGTCATCACTCGGGCCGGCGTTCAGGGCTAGGTCCCGTTTTATTATCATAAAAAGGACGATTGGTTCGTCCTCACGTTGCCTCGTCGTCATCAGCGCAATCCTGTCACGAGCTCGGCGGTTCTCGTCACTATAATGTTCGATAATAGCAACCTTGAACGTCTCCCAGTTAGCTGGCTTCTCGCGGAGCGCTGTGAACCAGCTTTTGGCCTCTCCTTCCAAGATGTCGGCAGTCTGTGCCACCCAGGACGATATAGGTGTCCCGGTTCTAGGGAGCGCTCCTTCACAATACTCCAGGAAGCGCTCTGCGGTCATCATCGGGTCTCCATCAAACCTCATGCCGGTTTGCGAAAGCTTGGTTATTGGCGGGCGGATGTAAGTAATCTCTTCCTCGTACATCCGGTCATCGTCAGCTTCAGACTCATGTGATGAGTAGGGCGGATCCTCGGCGTACATCCGATCGTCGTCTGCGTATTCGTATGACGTGTCGCGCGATCCGTCGGCGTACATCCAATCATCGTTAGCATATTGATTCGGCTTATAGCGAGGCTCATCGTACATCCGGTCATCGTTAACGTATTCCAAGGTGTCGAACCTATTCGACGTGTACCGCGAATTATCTACGTACACACTGTCTCCATACGTGTATTTCGAAGTATTTTCACGTGGTTTGTTTACGTAATTCCGGTTTACATATGTTTGTTCCGAGGTATTGTCTCTACAATAACGGGGTTTGTTTACGTACACCCGTTTATCATACGATTCAAACTGATTCGGCACATAACGGGGCTTTTCCGCACACATGCGGTCACTATAAGATCCGACTTGACTCGGCCTATATGCGGACTCATTTTTATTCCTCCGGTTCCTTCTTCGGCCGGATGGCTTCGGCGGATATCGCGGAACTTCCTCGCAATTTCGCCATTCGCATTTTCTATGCATTTTTGTATTTCCACATTCACTTTCCGTTGTTGGGCGCCACAGGGAGTTTCACCCTGACTAATTGCAATCTTCCGGCTAGCGTCTCAGGTCGTCAAGTCCTGAGGTATTTAAACCTCCACGGCCCCACGTTGCAGGCGACACTTGAGAGAGTAGGTGAAAATAAACGACACAAATCACATCTGTCTCGCTCGCCGCTCGAGGGATGACGGTGTAGGAGCGGGGAGAAGCGGGGTGCGGGCTTCAACACACTTCAAGGCCCGCGTCCTGGGACAAGGACAAACAAAGGAGAAAACAACTGTTTCTTCGTCTTCCATTAAAACCCCGGTCGTTTATCCGCGTACTCATCTGATTTATTGCAATTAGCTACAGTTTCACAAGACATTAGACACAACAGAATTACATACTTTTAATTTAAACTGTGTAAGTGGTTTTATCGTAATCGAAGGGATCAGGCGTTGCCGCGACTTCCCCCCCGGAACGGTCGGACTCCACTGACTCTGGCAGGATCGCAGGCGCTTCCCCCCCACTTCAAACTGCAAATCAACAACATCAACCAACAAATCCGACCCCCACCCTTAACGCCTCAGCAGGGGTATTACATTCTTAAATTTTCAATAATAGGAAGAGTCTGCAGATTGGTTTTGAAGACCCTGTCCGCCCCATAAGTACGGGGCGGTGTCACTTTCAGTTCTATTTGGCGTCTTGGCTGTAAGCTGTAATGCCTGATATATCTTTAATAAATAATAATAATAACATCGATTAATAATAATATAAGGATAACTTTCAAAGGTATCAAAAAAATATATTGACTATAAGAATGAATAATTTTGTTTCATTAGTACTACTAAATAATTTAATGATAAGGTTTTTTATGACTGTAATAATAAATGAATTCTTAATTCAAGTATTCAAGTTCCAAAATTTTACGTTTCCAGCTCATGAAATTGTGATGATTTATTTATTCATCCAAATTATACGAGACCAACAAATAGATCTAAAATGTTTATGGAAAAATACTAAAAGAAAGATTTTGAGAAAGAAAAGAAATAAAAGATTTCAAAGCAGAAATATCTTTTGCCGACCGACGGACGGAAATAAAATAGAAAAAAAACCCGAGAAATTATTTAAAGGCATCCAGGTAGGGAGAAATTTTATTCACTGAATAACCAAAAGCGGCAATAAGATTCAACACGATCATCACATCCTTTGGAAATGTCGACAGTTGAATTGCTCAAGGCGACACAACCGTCAATCGGATTTGTCAGCCCTTTTGGATACGCCAGCGCTGTGGCATCCAGAGCAGATTACATGGCGCTATAATATCAGGTCGGTGGTGCAGTGATCAACGTCGTTGGCTTCGGCTATGAATGTCTCGGGTTTAAATCCTGGTACGGAAAGTTTTGAAAACATTGAAATGAATATTCTCCTTAAAAACGCACGTCAAAAAATATCTCATGTCACGGGTAGAGAACCCTGCCAGTTTGGAAGGCTGCATTCAATAAATTTCAATTATATATACACTGCATCCTTTTTTTACACGTCGGCTCCGTGGTGCAGTGGTCAATGTCGTTAGCTTCGGTTACACAAGCCCTGTCCTATACGTACTCCCTTCGAAAAAGTGAGGTTGAGCAACCACTGCACCATGATACGCTTAACGTTATTTACGCCACTGGATAAGGTATAGTAAAGCAACAAAGGGTGGAGGAGGGTAAATACTTTAACCATATTCCTATTACATAAATGGAATTGTTAAAAAAATCTTTTTAATTGTACAAACTTTACGAGGTATATAATATTATCTCTGGTTCTGTTAGACCCATTTAGCGAAGTTGGCAATATAATATCCACCTTTTACCCAGGTGAAATTAAATAAACTTATCTCAATAATAGGTACCCGGGTGTGTAGGTATTGTGTTATTATCTATTCACCCCTGTCAGTTACACAGTATCCGCAACATTGCCTATTTTCTTTCATTACAACCTCACACCCCTCCGAACCTCCGATTCAACGTTTCCGCTTCCTATCCATTCATTTGCCCTGGCAACACTCGCCCAGCTTGCACGGAAGAATACATTTTCACAGTTCTCTAAATGAAACAAGATTTGCCTCTACTATATAATAATATTTATATGTATACAAAAAGATCTTCATAATTTATGACATTTTTTCATCTATCTAAAGAAATTTTGTATTTTTTCAAATAAAACCCAATTTGTTTTGTACTAATTTCACATTTTTATAATGCTCAGGACTGGCTTCGCTCATCTCGAGCATTACCAACCAATAAAATGTAAATTTTAACGAAGCTGTTTATATGAAATTGAGTGTTAATAATAAAAGGTATATCAAACAATTGGTACAAGAACTATGACAAGAATGTACAAATTATCAAACAAATTATAAATATGGATTATCGAGATTTTGTACACTCCCATGTATTTATCAGTCGATGTCTAAAATTATAAATTAATGAAATCAAATAATCTACGAATTCTACGATTAAAGTGGTAAGCACCTCTTGCAAATCAATAACTACTAATCCGAAATCAAATATTAAACTACATGAAAAGTCAATTATTTGAGAAAAATATAATGTATTGAAAAATAATTCATAACAGTAAAACAAATGAGAAAATTTTACAATAAAGTTGTGAACTACTTAAATAATTTAATAACAATTAATGACATATTTAACAGGTTATAACATTGAGACTAAGCAGTATGTGGTAAATTTTGAATGAAGATTTTTTAGTCAGGAACATCCAAAGGATATCTGAAAAACAAATTTAATATCTTTTATGTTCATGACCGAAAACATTAATGAAAAAGTTATATGAAAGTATTACAAAACAAATCGTGTTCTATTTTTAAAATATTATAATCCCTTTTCATCAATAATTGACAGACCTTAAATGTGATATTTTGTATGTTTTACGTTTTTGGAAAGACATTTTGATAATTATTAATGAAGTAACGAAATAAATTACACCTCGCCGGACGTCGGAACAGCGGAATCGGAGTCAAAATATAACGATAATGTCACTAAACGACTAAACAGCAGGGTCGACAGCTTCAGATACTTCGGTGTACACATCCCGGAAGACGGTAACACAAAGAAGAAACTCTATATTCGATTAGGAATATCCATGACCACATTTTACCAGATGCAGACGGCTTGGGACACGCAGCTGTACACATTTTAATCAAATTCGAGTTCAACACTTATATTTTATCTGTGCTGATAGAGGTTCCGGCGTCCTGGAAAACAATCAGGTACTATCCATAGGATTTACTCGGTGGAGCTGAGGGACTCTGGCATGTCATGGGAGGAAGCAAAGCGGTTGGCGGGTGACAGGGATTCATGGAGACGCCACGTGGTAGCCATATGCTCCACATATGAGTGAATATTGTCAAAAAAGAAGAAGAAGACAGAGCAATTGTTTTTTATGCATGAATGTATTTAAGATCCTACTAAATATGGACAATTTATAACATGACTTCAACATTTAAAAGTTAAGTCGCATCTGTTATCTTGTTGTTTGTTATTTTTCTTCGAATCAGAATAATTCTGACTTGTATTATTTAGTCGGTTTCCTTTCTGTGAAAATCAATTACAGTTTTCGTTAACTCAGCTATTATTAATTGTTTAAAGTCTTACAGATATATAAACGCTTCGCAGCTTTCGGAGCTTTGGGTTTGAGTTTTGTATTCGAGTAAATAATAATTAATTGAGTCTTTAATCCCGAATAACATCCGACATGATCAATTCGTACTCACTGCGAGACATGGAAGCATGCACACATGCTGACACGCCCCACAACTTCTGAATATGCCTGCCTACCTCGAGCGCCTTTTCCCATTTCTTCTCGACGAATAGAAATATTGTTACGTATTTTAATTGTCACATACGAGTCGCGCGTTGCCTTAAATTCGAAGGGTCATTGTTTTGCTTTCGTATTAAAAACTCAAACTCATAAGATCCAAGGAAATAGATGCTTGCAATAGTTTATTATTCGCAAACAACCTTCTACCCGATTCTGAATTGGGGTCCATAGAAACCAATAACTAATAATCTTGTCTCACTCCACTCTTCTTTACTTACCCTCTGCACTTGAACGATTAGTCGAAAAATTTAACACACATATATATTAAATATAATGACTTTCCACCAAGAATTGACATTTAAAACCTTAAAAGTGATAAATAAATTTTCAATTTTACATCGTTTTTCTGGCGCATAAATTAAGTTTAAATGTCTGAGTCACCTTCATCATCCTTTTTCGTTTCGATTCAGTTTTTGTCAATTCATTAAAAGAGGAATTACGAGTGGAAAATATAAGGTTAATAGTGCCGATTTTTTAAAATACTTTGAAAAATACTAATATTACTAAATTTAAAAATTAATAATATGAAAAATATTTTTGTTTTTGCATTACAACTTATTTGCATGAGATAACCTTGATGAGAATTTTCCAAGTCACTCGAAATCAACTTGAGTGGAATGTACATAACGAAAGACCAATGAAATTGTAAAAGTCTAAATCTGATGTTGACCTTGCCCGAAACCGTCTGAGAGTCAAATATTGACAAAAATTCTGATAGCTTTATCCTATATCGGAATCATACGACCGTTAAAACTGTGATATAATAGTACTTAGCTCTGATGGTTGCAAAATATGCATTTATTTAAAATATTTTAATCGAGTTATACAAACTAAAAGGCAATCAAAACAGCTTTACTCTTTTTTTGGATTATTGAGATTTTGTACACTTCCATGTATTTTGTCACTAACGACCCGGGTTTTGCCTTTCAGCATCTTCAGTCATTCGAACGCACGAATGGACTCGGCATGGAATGGAAACGGCTCAGAATGGAAAGCGGCGATTCGCCACTCTGTTTATGCGTTGTTTCCAAAATAAGGATTAAGGCGATTCTCGAAATTTTAACTCAGGTATCAGTGTGGATCCTAGACGTATAATATTTTATCCCGTAAATAATATTTGTGGTATTTGTATTTTCTAAATAAACGTTAGACACCGTTTACTGTCTGTCAGTTCGAGTCCATTCGTGGGCTCGAATGCCTAAAGATTCCGAAAGGCGAAACCCGGGTCTTTAGTGACAAAATACATGGAAGTGTACAAAATCTCAATAATCCCAATTTGATATTGAAATTCCATCAAGCACCCTCAGTCGATGTCTTAAATTATAGCTTTATTCTTATTCTATCATCCTCAATTTTATTTTATCTTCAAATAGCATTTTTTTCAGCACCTTTTCTGCAGCCGATTTCGTGAATTATGATTGAAAAAATCATTATTTAGCATTATGACGTAACTAAATTACATTACATATTACGTAATACGTAGATAAAACCTTTCAAGAACGTCTCAGTCCCAAGCACGTATTCCTAGCTCACATATGAATGTGATGCACAACTCCCCCCCAAGTATCGTTACCCCACCTTCAAAAAACACCACCCCAACGAGCGGCAAGCAAGTCGACAGCCACCTTCATACCATAATACCAGTTCCCAGTTTATTCTGCCAGCTGACCCACATCGACACCAGCCTCCATGCCCATCCCTTCTCTCCACCAGTCCTACTCCATTCGGTTTCTATGATTAACAGGGTTGTCAACTTCTAGTAATCTCCTAAATTTTTCGGACTAATATAGTGGCCTTATTGAGATAATAGAATCAAACAATCATGTTTATTGTTCAATATCATCGTACATATTAAAATTGCAAGGGGTATTTCGTGGTCTATGTAACGTCAGTATGCTATTTCTTAATTTATCTGTGAGGTATTGACCCTTTTTATTTTTAAATTATTGATTATATTCAGTTGTATCATTTAAGACATCGACTGAGGGCGCTTGATGGATCTTTTGAGTTTAGTAAGTATATTAAATACTGGAAAAATGCTAACGAAATTGACGATTTTATTATTTTTGACATTTATTTTTGCTTATTTCGGGTTGCTATAATAACAACTGATAACAACACGACTTCAAAACTCTGGTTGAAACTCACAACTCAAAACAAGCGTTGCTCTGATAACATCACAGATGTCAGATATTGTGATTAAAGGCATGGTGAAAGAAGTATAGGTAGCTGGATAAAAAATGGCAGTCGCCATTTTTGTATTTGTTAACGTCATCGCGTGTTTATTGTATTACAATTTACTATGTTTACATTTACAAACGCGTGCCTTGAATTTTTCTCTTTCAAACTCAATTACAACTAGGCATAAGGGCGCATGCTCTTGTATCCTACTTGCTCATACACAAGTGAGGTTGTGCGATAGAGACAGTACGTCAACCGCACGCCGATGGTTTACTACAATATTTGGGTAACAGTAAAAATTTGCTTCAAAGTGACGTCACAAATTTTACAAAAACAACTTACCTATAATTTTTGCACCACGACTTAGAGGCATGTGTACTAAAGGGTATACCCCTCGTGGTATTTCTTATATATGAAGTGATCTCTAAATCAGTATAGTAGGGAGCAGCGATTTAAACATAGTTTCAGTTGCTATGATGACGTCAAAGATGTCACATTTATTTTATAAATTCGGGAAATGTGCACTGAAATACGACTACAAGTATTACAAAAGATGCTCCTGGTGGTTTCAAGTTATAATAAGTATTCTTTTTGCGGAAGTATTATAGAATAGAAGAAAATTCAATGTACATAACAATAGTGAGAAAAACTTGCAATTAATAGTTGACAGTATTTATGCAGCCCTCAAATGATCAAATAGCTAAAATGCTTTATAACCATTTCTTACAAATAAATTGCTTAGCCAACGACTGAATAGATTTATGCCGCTGGATTATTAAAAATTAAATACAAATATTTATAGTAGAGGCTAGGCCCTAAATAACGCCCTGCCAGACCTGAATTCCCCTCTATCCCTTCATGCCCCGATATTAAAATCGGACGCCGGTCGATGCAACGCGCTGCAGCCTACAGACAGACCTGCATTTCGCGCATGGCAATAGGCGGCCATTTTGTATGTGTGCGCGGCCATTTTATGCGAGTGTGCGCCATCTTGTATGTGTATGCAATCTGTGTGCGTGTGTTTAACAATTCATCTTTATTGGGAAACTAACATGCCTACACGGGATAAGTGACATTTTTAACGTGACTTATTTCATTGGATAACGACGTATCCTTTTTTAATGAGCATTCATATTTGACTACAAAAATAACAGAAATATGATACGTGCTTTTGGCGTCAATTTGCTACTTCTGGTCACTGGGTATTGCTTGATAACATATGCTATTTGGCCTTGGCGAAAGGATTTAAATTGCTTTTATCATATATTTATGTCTTGGTGGAGTAATTTTACTACAAATTCGAATATTTCCATCAATTTTATTCTTCAATATCATTTTCAATCTGCCTGATTTTATTTCCAATCCATTTACATACGCAAAGATTATTTTAGAGTTTTATCTCTTTTACGATACACATAATTTAAATATTCTAAATTTCCTTTTTGTTCTACATTCATATCTGTTTTTTTATAAATACGTTTTACCACGCATCATAAATTAAATCAAAGAATCAATGAATCTATAAATATATTATCTATTCGAACTCCTTGAACACTAAAATATCTTTGAGTAGTACTCGACATCTATTTGTTTACCTGATGATATGAATCAGGTTGAAAAGGTTTAAGACAAAATACACAGTACGCACCTACGATGCGGCGTAAGTCGTAGAGTAAAACAGGGAATTTCATTGGGTGGCAAACGAATATTTTCCATTCGGCTCTTCGGTATAAGGTTTGACACAAAACGATCAGTCTTATATTTCCATTTCTTTTTATTATGTTTTGACATTGATGTTTGTTTGTTGAAATTTTTTGACGATCATTATAGTAAGTACACAATAACTTGTATAAAAATCTCTCTCAAAGCTGTGAAAATCAATAAATTTAAGTTGCAACTCAAAGTCTCCAAGAACCTCGTCAAGATGCTGTCAAAATCCTTATGCTCCCCCCTCTGTTACAGGAAATTCTTCTTTAAGTGCAGGCGGACACGGAAGAGGCCGTCAGTCAAGCCGGCCTTCATTTAATCGCCCTGTGTGATAAGTCTTAAATTTAACGAGCCAGGCTCGCATATTCAGTTAGGGACTGGGCATGGCTAAAAATAAGCTTAGTATTCCTTCAAACTTACACCAATATTACGAGCAATTCTTGGTAAGAATTTAACTTTTGTTAATGATTCAAAGACAATCATTCTCGAATGGGGTTTTTTCTTAAGTTTTTTCCCCACACAAAGCCTTCAGCTGACAGAATCTCTTTAGATAGCAGTACTTAGCTAGCTTACACGTGGCAAAGGGATATAAAGACTTAGTCAGTACCCACCCTAACACTGATTTAGGCAGGAAACTAGGAGCCCGCTTCGTGGACTCCATGTAACAGTTTCATTAAGAAAATAGAGATAGGAAAAAAAATGTATAAAAATCGTATTTCGAAATTGTTATCCTTGTATTTGTAAAGTGAAATCCTAAAAAAATTAGAGTGCAATGTTTGTAACTCGTAAAATATTGGAAAATATTATTATAATACCACTTTTAATCAATTTTTTGAGTCCATGTTTGCAAACGAAAATTTCAATATCTCAACGAAGTTGATTGATTACTTATTATAGACAATTAACAAAAACATTATCACCTAATTATTACAAATACGAAAATATTAATGTGAATTTGATGAAGTTCTTAAAGAAAACAATAATTAAGTTTTCCCTTTCTCCTGTAGAGTTATAATTGGAGGAGCTACAAACTATTCGTTATTGGTTAACGATGAGTTTTATCATATTGTCGTGGCTGCAAATAACATAATGGCTTCTATAATGTCTTACATTTGCTCGATACAGAAATTCTGCAATAGATCATATAAGTACAGATTTACGCCATTTTACATTTGTAAATTTGGCATGAAATGGCACAGACCTTTGGCAGTATTATCGCGGGAAACGCCCCAAAGCCTACCGAGGCAATTACGAACACACATGAGATTCTGAAACAATCATTGCATATACGAATAAGCCGAGTCTCGGTATAGTGCATTTTATGAAGTCGACATAATATTTAGAATATGTGCATATCCCAGTGTGTAACAGGCATCTGCCCTTGAATTCGTTTGCCTGTTAACAACTACACACATACTTCAGGCTGTATTATTTAATATGGAATATCGAGCGGTCAATGGATATTACTCTGGAGAAGCCAGAAGGAATTATGGGATGGGTAATGCAATCAAGGTTTCTAAGATTTATTTTCCTATTCATTAATTATTACTTTTGTAATAATTATTATATGCTATGTACTAAACTTGTCATCTTTGAGCTAAGTAACTTTTCAAAAGGTTATTTAATTAATTTACGAAAATCATTATCTATAAAAGTTTACTTTATGGCAAAGGAGATTTAGGGGACAACTTCTCGGTAACTTCGTTTCGCAACGGAATGATGATAATTTCATATTTTTTAATTATATATAAGAGTCACTATTATTGCATGCGAACATCTTATGTAAAGTAAATATATACACTAAATGGTAAAATTTAATTAAAAAACAAAACAATTATGTTTTTTAATTCATTGCAACAAGAAAATAGAAAAAACTTCACATCTGGCAACATTTTTATACATGACTTTATAAAAATAGTTTTTCAAACGACACTTGGAGAGAGTAAACTAAGTTATTATATTAATCTATAAACTAGTGTTCAGTAAATATCGCAATACACGCATGCGACTTAAATGTCTGCTTTTAAAAATCGGACCCGTCAGAAAGAAAAGACTCTTACTTTAAACAGAGATTTATGGCTTAAGAGCTGGGGTAATGAGTTGAATAATATATTTCATAATATTTATTACATATTTGTTGCTCCGACACAACCTCGTATCTGTATTTAATAATATGAAAAAGTTCATAATCAGACCTATTAAAAAAAAGCTTGACGAAATTAAGAAAAATGTAATTTTTTTTCTTATTTTGTACTTGTGGACTCGAGCTACGGACAGTTCGCACAGAAGCACACGCTCAGAACCAAATTTTAAAATTTTATTTTAATAATTAAAGCATTACATAAACTTGAAAATCAACACCCTTTTTGATTAATTATGCTCATAAACGCTAAGCGCTAACATAGTTTACGCAAGTGATTAATTATATTTATAACGAATAAACGCAGATAAAGTGTAGGCTTTTAACGTTTAGCGTTAAATTTAATAAATTTTGATATTATAAGCAGTACACAACATACAAAGTTAAAGCACAACATTAATTCTCCCCATTTTATAAAGTTTTATCGCGTACGATAAATAAATAAAATTTATAGCCTACTTGTCAGTCTTATAGTGACGTAAGTCACCGCCCTTAGCGTGCCGGTCGTTATGAATTTGAAAATGGAAAGCAATCGATAGTGTCACTTTATGTTTTGTCGAAAACCATGTCTTTTTGTTAGATATTCGTCTGTGCACGAGATGTCATTAAAATTGAAACTGCGTTATGAAGTTAGACGCGAATAAAATTATTTGAGGATCGAAATTTAAGCACCACTGAAAGAACGCAATAACATTTTCTATTAAAAATCTTTTATATTAAACTTATATAAGCTCATATTGTTGCTTGCTGTAATAATTTCTTACTAATACGATGAAACATATTGTATAGTGTAAGTTACACATTTTTAATTGGAAAGTTTAGATAATTCTATAAGTTTGACAATACTTACCATTTAACTTATTCGAATGTGTAATAAAATAAATTGCTGCTTAGGTCCAGCAATATTAAACATGCGTGCGTTGTAGGTATATTAATATCATTAAAATTGTTTCCAAACCAGTTTAGCGTGACTAAAATGTCTTTATAAGTGTGTATTCATGGCTATAAGACTTCGTTATTGATTGTTTTTTGAATGAATTATTCCGCACGCCATAAATTATAAGTCTCGTTAGTATGCAGTGAAAGTGATGTTGAAATGAAGCTCATCCTGGCAGTAAGCAATGTGTTCCATTGTATTCTTAATTGTTATTATCTGACGTTTTTCTATCATCATTTCTGATCAGTTTAATTTTACATTATATACCAGCTGAATGCAGAACTAGGTTAAATTAGCTTCGGTTAGTTGTGTAGGAGAACCATTTAATGATATTCAATATTAATTTGTTTGAAATAATAAAGCTTTCTACGTGAAATTCGGTATGTGTATAGATATTTTTTCACTGGAATTATCTATTCCTTCAATTTATCATACATACTCGGTTAAGTAGAGAAATTAATAACAAAATATTAACCCTTTTTTCTTGTCTAAATATTCAATTGTTTTTATGTACTATATACAAACTATTTTCAAATGTAACTGACACAATGTAGTGAATGTGACATTCTTCTAATAATATTTGAAATTCGGAAATTTTAATTCACATGTATATATTATAAATATAAAGTAAGTTTTGGAGAAACTTAAGTTTCAGTCTGTTTTCACTAGAGGATTCGCTTTCCTTGACTTCTCTTAATTTTTCAACATTTCGATATCAGCGCGAAAGAACAACCATTTGTAATGAATCGTTTATTTTCATTCATAGAAGCATTACAAAAATCTCTACCATCAAAAATTAACTCTACCCATCTCTTCTCCCAGTTTTATTTAATTCGCAAGAAAACTGTGTTACCATACCTGTAAATACATTTCTATTTCATACGCTGGAAAACATAACCATTTTGTAGATTGTATTACTTTAACTTGCATTCTTACATCAATATTCTTCATCAGAATGTTGCCATCATTCTATAACAATTAAGTATCCTTACAATGAAAATACTATGGGGATGGTATTTAACCACCACATATACGCAACATCGTCTTCTATGGCTGAGGTCGATATTGTTATATTCAAATTTAAAATATGAACACGAAAATGGCATTTCCGCGACCTAAGACATCGGCGCTTTCCCGCGCCCCAAACCGTGACCATAGACACAAAGAACAGTCAGCTATGACCTTGACCGTGAGCGCTGCCTGCCGGAACGTTCCAGAAGCGCGGGTGGCCGTTGGTTGGTTAGGTTGGTACTTCAATAGTTACGTCACGTGAGCTGTATCGAGCGGACGCGGATGGTAGGCCTGCTTGTAGGGGGCGGAATCATCATACTCTTGGGGAGCTTCTCTCACATTTTCGTGATCAGACTATTATTCTACGTGAAACATTCTTCTTATTTCATCTAAGTTTCACTGTTTTGGTCAAGTATAATATGGAATGATATGTTTCAATCAGAGAATAGTATCTGCAGACAATAATGATACTTTGAAACATCCCAAAATACTGCCCCAGTTGTATGGATATTCCAAAATCAAATTTAAAAAAGAAGTTTACGAAATAAATTTGCCTGCGGTGCATATTTTCAGCGAAGCTGTGAGGAGTGCTATCTTCGACATAACGTTTATCATGGAATAGTCCGATACATGTAATAATGATCGAAAATATCACATAAATCCATAATCTCACTATAAAACATTTTTAAATTAGAAATGAAAGTGACTCTTTTTTCTAATAATCATTTATTACTAGTAACCGTACCCGTCATAGATGACGGTATTGAAATTGAAATACTGAATGTCGAAAGCAGTTAGTACGTCGGAACTGTGTGCATTGCATAAAATTTTATGTTATATATACATCACGAACGCTTAGGTCACGCGAAAATTTCATATCTACATTTGATATGAGATAATAATAAAACGTCTACAGAGCGGTCTGGGGTCTTATATATAAGATTTGAGAGTAAATATAACCCTGTGTTACATAATTTTAGCAATAAGAATTTTTTTTTTTAAATGTATGTACATATCGAATAGTTTTATAAAAATATATTTAGCTGACTCGTCGATTGATTTTAAATATTTTTATAAAACAATAAAAGAATGAAAACGATTTTCAAAACTAAACATGATACAATAAAAATTAAATATGATATTTAAAAGAAACCTTTCCTTAACAAAATATTTATGATTCTCAATTTCTATGCAAAGATTCGATCACATTGTAAATAATCTTTCTTATCTCAATTAAAAAAATCATTGTTTGTATAATTTTATCCTTCTACCTACCTTGCCATTGAATGAAAATTTCCGCTCGCAAATAACGATCTGAGCGTGTTGATCGCAACGATGTGATGAGAGCCGTCCCAGCCGGCGAGCTATAATATACGAGCTCAGGGAAGGGTAAGTGGCGGGGGCGTGCATAGGGGAGGGGAAAACTGGCGCTGCACCGTTACCGGGGAAGCCTTTTTAGGCATACACAAACGGAACGCCTGGTGTCACTGGCGCGACTGATCTGTTAACTTCATTTCAAAATTGTGTCAATATATATATTGAATTATTAACCTTTTTATTGCCACGTCTATATTCATAAAAGTCTCTTCTTCGCCGCCTTCGATTGATATCACCATGTCAGTCATATCAGACTGTAGTAATTAAGTTAATGACTGCAAACCCGCATTTCCCCGGATCTCAATTGTTTTTCGTCGCTCGAAATACCCTAATTTGAAATTCGGGTAATCACCTAATGCAAAAAAAGTGTGCGTCTTCTACTTGGACCATATCCGCTCCCTACGTGGAGCATATGACCACCACGGGTCGCCTGCAAGATTCCATGTCATTAAGCGACAGCTTTCGTTCCACCCATGATATGCCAGTATCATTTAGTCCCACCGAGTACACCTTATTGATCACGCCTCAGAAAACTACGGCGCGGCTCAATAAACTTCGTCTTTTGTTACGTTGAAATCACATCTTCACGTTCATAAATAATGATTATCTAAAAATATTTTCAACGAAACCAAGAGATGGAACGAATATAGTTGCAAAGCTCTTCCCAATTATGAAGTCAAAAAACAATGCGAGGCCTGTAAACTTAACAGACTGCCATGCATTTGGATACAAATCCGTAAATCGGTTTAAAATCAATTTATGAATGACGCGCCTTTCGGCATCTTCAGGCATTCGAGCACACGAATGGACTCGAATGGACTCGAACTCGAGTCCATTCGTGTGCTCGAATGCCTGAAGATGCCGAAAGGCGAAACCCGGGTCGTTAGTGACAAAATACATGGAAGTGTACAAAATCTCAATAATCCAAATTTAATATTGAAATTCCATCAAGCACCCTCAGTCGATGTCTTAAATTTATGAATGCTTCAATTCTGTTAATCGAACCCTTCTCCCACGCAACTGAGTGGACGAAGGTTAATCAGTATTGACCAAGATGCTTAGAGGTTTATTGTTATTTAATATCAGTAATCTTGAACCATCGTCACAATTCGTGATATCTCACAATAACTCCTAAATTGAGTTTGTGAAATCCCAAAGTTCCGGGATACTAATCCTTACTCATAATGCAAAAATAAACCATCAGCTATCTTTCAGATTACTCATGTACGAAATTTAAACAGAAAAAAATGTTACATAAATCAAACTTCGTTATTCTACTAATTGGAGAAATAAAAAAATTATTTATGTTGACAAATTAACATCAGAAAAAGAAACAGAAATAAAATATACATAAATTAATATTACATAACTAAATCTATCAATATTAGTGACCCGATTTTCCTAGAGCATAATACTTTACGCGATGAAAATGAAACTGTTTTATAATCATTTCATTTCATTGGAAAATGTGTGAAGGCAAATTCATTTAGAGCTGTGCCGTATATTTTTGCGATCTTACTTCCAAGGCTGTTGTGAATTTTTAATACTTTTTCTGTGTCAAAGCTTTTAGCTCCCAGTTAGACCGTGTTATACCATTATACTATTCGTTGTGCCGCATAAAAACAGCGATGCGAAACATTGTGCCATATTTAATTGATTCATGATGAGTGATGACCCATTCAATCATACATTGTCGTCGTTCTGATAAATAACGTTAAGACGTATATTATACTTAATAGTTTTCAATAAATCCGTATAGAATATTATTTGTGTGTACAACACATACAATTAAACAAGGTTGTGTTCAAATATCGCAACATAAAAAATGATAACTGTAGAGTATGTACATATAGTTATTTTCCAGGTTTGTGGTCAAATTTTCAATGCTGTTGGACTTCCAAAATAGCTCACACTCATGAAAATATCCATATGTTGATTATTTGATCGTGTATCTTTGTTCCTACATCCACGTCTCATAACCTTAAAACATGCAGAAGAGTAAGCGATGTACTAATATTTGTCTAATCCCATCCTTTCCTACTAACTAATGACCAAGTTTCGTTTAACGATTTGTATGACATAGAAAATACCACAAGTTGAATTTCAGCATGTTTTTTGACATGGTTGTTGATAAAGTGCATTTATAGTTCAATGAATTTATAAACATCTTTTAACATTTGATAGGGGGCGAAGAAAGTAACATTTTGTAATGTATGCCGTATAACAGAAAATACATGTATAAATCTGTTTGTCTGTCTGTCTGTTACAAAAACATGAAATTTGCTCATGTCATTTTGGCTGCTATTTCTAGGTCACCTATGCTATTTTCAACGTTCAGCTTATGACATTATTATTAATTGATGAATTATATATTTTGTGGGTATTACATGAGGTACGATCCACGACGGCATTTTTAACTTTTAACATTGCAATTAACTGATGGAATATATTTTGCGGGTGTTGCACGAGGTACGGTCGAAGGTGATATTTTCAACTTTCAACATTAGCTTTCACCAAAATGACGGCATCACAGCGTTAACGTCTAAATTTCAGCGCCCACTATCCCGGGCCAAGCCCGGTAATGAATACTACTATTATGTACAATAAGTAACACGATTTTTTCAACATATTTAATTATGTACATCTTAACAATTCTCAACATTTTTATCGCAAATTTTACTCTTTGTTCTTAACTTAAACTACGGTTGATTAAATTGGTATATATTTGACAGAACTTTAAAAACAATATGGTCGTCTTTGTTCTGGAAGAAGACACTAACTGAATAATACTAGTTTTGAGTAATTGGACTTTTAAGTTTGTCAAATGTTTGAAATGACATACATTTTTCATTTTGTTTGTTTTTACAGAACCGTTTTTAAGAAAAATTATAATTTATGTGAATAAGTTTTTTCTTTCATACGATATAGCTTGAAATCAGAAACATTTTAGTATTTTTTTTTTCATGTCCGCTCCCAATATGGAGCATATGGTCTCCTAATGGAGGTATCTTGACAGAATTTTTTCTACGAGAACTGCTTGTCACTCAGTTGCTCAACCTCTCTTTTCTTTTTCGAAGAGAGTAGGGATAGAAGGATAGGGCTATGAAAGGACTAGTGGTTAGCTAATCGCTCTCGTTACGCCCCGTGAGGATGGGAATGGTGGGAGGGAGGACTCAGACCACGAACATAAATCCATAAATCGATTGAAAGATCAATCTATGAAAACCGTCCGCACCGGGAATTCAACCCGAGACATCCGTAACCGTAGCCAGCGACGAAACCAACTGCGCCACGGACGTCTAACTCAATATGTCATTTTTTCGATTTAGTGCTTTCTTCCAGAACAACGGCGATATGTATATTATGATTTATGATAACCATTGTCGTTATTATTGCGTTATAACTCTGTATGGTTAAAATAAATTAAATTTGAGTAAATTCAGTTTAGTGTGAATGAAGTATCATTAAATGTCAGAAGAGTGATATTTCACAGTTTCCCATCACTGGTATTGGATATGGAATCCTGCCAATGAAATTTCTCATGCTGCAAAACGAACGACCGTTTTGTTCACTATTGTTTTTACTTTTGTGAGATTCGAAGGTTTGATATTATTAATTACCAAAACAAGATTTTTGTTCAATATTGGCAACACTTTGCGCCAAAATTTTCACTAATGGCATACGTCATTTATTTTTGTTCTATATTTTATTTTTAAATATACCAACGTAATAATATATATATATATTATTATTTTGAATTGACTTTAAATGCTAAAAAATAATTCACATTTCAAATTAAATAATTCTTTGTTAACTACAGCGTGTAGTGTATATCAGTTTGTTTACGTACATAGTATGTTATAAGATGTCTCCACTCTTCTATATTTTTGTAACAGCTGTTTTTAAACGGAGGACCGCTTCTTAAATGTATGGAAGACAATATTTTAATGTCGAATTTAAGAACATGTTCACGTTTTGGACTAAAACTGATAAAGCAATAAATAAAATGTAATAGAAAAATAGTTTGATGATTGATTATGTCTATAATTATATTTTTGTGAACGACTGTCTGATAACCAATAAATAAAAAAACACATTCCAGTACCCAAAAAAAAATATTTAATTAAATATGTTAATACGGATATGGATAGAAATTAAATTTTAAACATACAATTTAAAAAACGAAGTTTTACTATATGACCAATCCCGGGAGTGGATGCCCTAGTTACAACACTTGACTAATCGTTTGACAGATGCGAAGACGTTATCGTAAATACACGACGAACAACATTCTTATTATTTTGATAATAACGCCAAAATACAAAAATATATTTCCAATATACAATTATACAATAAGTCAATTTCATTTCTATCTATAAACTAATTGCAACCAACATAAATAATTAAGTTGATCAGTCGTGGAACGTTTTTCATTTTACTTAGTTGGCAACAGTGTCCATAGATTGCGGATCGTATTTGTAGTTTTCATTTGGAGAATAATCAGGATAACAATATTGCTAGTGGGAAGAGAGTAAATTCCGCATATTTAAGCACGAAAATATCCCATGAATGTTTACAGTGCGAAAACATGCAGAGAAAAATTATTAATATTATGTTGGCGGTGATGCACGTCGGTGCATATGAGAAATAGTAATAAATTATGGCGAACTCGACTTGCGGATTGAGTTTGCGATAGCCTTGAGGTCAGCACGTGTTTCGACCACAAATAGATCACATTTGTATTGAAGCCCCATTGCGCAGAGGCGTATTTAAAAAACTGACAACACTTTGTGACTGCTTGAGTGTTTGACAGGAGATAGACGTGGAAAAGACAATACTATTTAATGTCATTCCAATTCCCTTGGAAGCCATAGACATCTTAAGTGTTTTCATGTGTGGCGATTTTATAGATATCTCATCTTTTTATGTCAAGCTTAGTTAACGGTTTTGATCAATTAATAAATCGAATTCAAATATTATAATACTTATTTAGTTCGTTTACTCTTTTTCGAACAATTTTAATTTTCCGCATGTGACAAACTAGTCATAAATAAGCAATTGGGACGTCGTTATTTAAAGATGAGGTACTATGTAATAGATTACAACATACACATAGAAAGAGTTGATATACTTACGAGATTAATTAATATCGCTTATACGGTTGTTGGGACTGTAGAGCAGTGGTTGTTCTTTTGGGCGATCGTCCGATTCTTCGTTTAATGAATGATTTTGTATTTTGTGTTCAAAGACATAACATGGCTACTATGCTTAAATTCCTTTCCAACTACCGTCTGCGAATGGATTTCAGCTTGTTTCCGTTAAACAAATTCTGTTTATTTATTGTATCGGCTGAATGTGCTTGCATGGAACTTCAATGTCACATTGCTTCTTTAAATTTTTTACAATATTTTTACAGAGCTCCTTTACGAGTCCATTTTCTCAACCTTTTACTTGAACATGGTAATATGCTCACATTTAAAGATATACTAATAACGGTTAATGCTGATACAAGATAAAACTATGTTATTTTAATAAAGTTTAAATTTCTTGCAAGCAGTTGGGCGTGGCACAGATATTTTCGCCGTAATCCAATTATCAATGCAGCTCTGCCTCAGCTATATTGAGAAAATCAGTAATATGCAACATCAGATCCTAAAGCACTTGTGTGACGTCACTCTCCCACACACTTCAAACACATGCAGCTCTGATACGAATTTAATATTGTGCACACTGACGTATCTAGAAAGGCGTGTCCGAACCAAACATGATACAATTTAAATTCTCAATAAGACTCGGAATTAAACGGGTGATGTTCTGAAGATATAAATATTTGTTTTTGTATATATTTATTACACATCTGCAAGCTTAATAAATGATGGGTCATAAGCTATTCGTGACGTAACTTCATATCAGAATTAGCTTGAACCTTGCATCAATTAAATATTTAATATTTTCGATGGATTCAGGTGTAATTTTGTGTAATTTCTTTTTAATATAAAAATAGATTTGTTATTCCACTGGCTGGGTTACTAAATGCTTCACGTATTTCGCTTCTTTAATAAGCATCTTCAGGCTTACTGTATCGCAAGGTTATTAATTTCCAAGGTAAACAATTATTCTCAACATAAAAATTAAGGGTGGGGTGGGATTATATTCTTCTACTGGACGTAGTGAGGGGTCAGACACGTAGTGCAAGTTTTTTTACGTTAAATCAAAAATATATTACATTTGTAAGTAACACAATACGAATTAGCTTCATATTTCAAATTGCCAAATAGAATAATCTTTTAGGCATACAAATCATAAGATTTGGTATCGATGAGTAATATTATTTCATTCGTTCTACCAGTACCATCAATTTGGGTAAGTTTGCCCATCGGTCTAAGATTGCCCCACTACATGGAAAAAGGTGCTGTTATAAATAAAATGATAGCACTAACGCAATACGAATATTTTTTAGTTAAGGCAAGGTATTGAGTAGGCTCTGGTTGTAAAAGTATGAATTCATGTTCAACATAATTTGTTTTATTGTTGAATTTGTGAGCCGTCAGATTGGAATGATAGAACATGATTAAAAAACTTTTCCTGAAATCAATAGAAGTAGCCATATTTTCAATTTGTATTACTAATCTGTAAACCGAATGCTGTATATTTTTATCACATCTCAATTATGTACAGAATATATGAAAGCATAAAGAAAACTTGTCAAGACTTTAAAATCACTGAATTTATAGTAATCATAGTGATTATTTGTATTGTGGGCCAAAGTTACCCGATTGGGATGCAAACTTTGGCCCACCTTGTTTTACCTATAGTTATATCAAATTTGGATTATTGAGAGCCAGTTTGAGTCCATTCGTGCGCTCGAATGCCTGAAGATGCCGAAAGGCGAAACCCGAGTCGTTAGTGACAAAATACATTGAAGTGTAATAATCCAAATTTGATATTGAAATTCCATCAAGAACCCTCAGTCGATGTCTAAAATTATATCTTAAATTATATCTATATGTATATATCAATAATAACAATAAATCTATTAATGTTAATTAAATTTCATTTTAAAACATTAGTTCATGTTTATGTAGAACAATACCACACATAAATGCAATGGCGAACCATAAAAATACAAAAACCCTCAGAACTGGCTCAAAGTTACCCAGATTGATTGTACATAGAACTTTAAATCGTATACATTTTGACATAAAATCATCAAAAACTGACTAAATGCGTTCTGTCAGTATACCCTCGATATTTTCTTCACAAGTGTGAACAAGCCGTGAACTCAACAATGTATACATTATAATTATATGTAGAAGAGAATGTTTCCATGACTTGGCAAAATAGCAAACCGGCAGCCAATTTATTTTCTTCTGTACATTTTACTTGTGCTGCAATGCACGAAATAATTTTTACGTCATTGCCGCCTCCTACAAGATTTTACCTGAAACTAAAATTAAATTGCCGTGAGTTTAAAATATTTGTGTTGTTAATCACAGCCAAATAAAACCATGCTCAAAAGAATCATAAAAAGCAGCATAATTCAGTTGCTGATTTTTAAAAATAGTGTCCTCAATTCACACTTCCGAGCTAAATGAACTTTTCTGTAATTCAATTAGCCTGCAATGATTTTAATAAAAATATATTTAATATCAATGATCCACACATTAAAAACATAAACACCAATTTTATCTTTCGTCATACAAAAGGTTGGACGTTTTCAGATTTAAAAATCAATTCATTTTCTGAAACTCTTTTCAATATTACAATTGAAGCTCTTTGACCATTTTGGATAGTCAATGATATTCCGCCAACAACCTATTTTAGGTATATATTGGACATGTCCAGTTTTGAAAGTCAGTTACATATAGGTATATATAGTAATATATACTAGCTGCTCGATACTGCTCCGGTTCATGGCACATTACCTTGGACAGATATTCATATGTTTTTGCTGATCATTGTCAAATAGAGAACTATTACCAATAAAACTGGACTGGAGATCACTGGAGGACTATACATATAAGATATAAAGAAAACCACGAGAAGCATCACTTGTATTCCAGTTGTACGTACCCTAAATCTATTAAATGTGACATCTGTGCTGTTGCCATAACAACTCAAACTATTCAAGTCGCTTAGCAACCAAACAAATTCTATAAAACATTTTTTTAGTACTTATACATCCAATTTATATGTTCCTGAGCACAAAATAAAGAGCGAAAATCTTCCAGGCAAAAATTTAAAAAAATTAAAACGGTCGGGGGGGGAACTGTCAATATTTGCAAATCGTAGAAAGATTATGATTGCTCAATAATAAATATAAACAGTCGTTTCGTTTACATCATTTTTTGTGCTTCCACGACCGCTTCAAATGTAGAAAAGTCGCTTTACGCATATTGATTGTAATTTAATCCCGCAGCACTATTTTTCGGAGAGGAAGGATAGGAGGATGGAGCCCGAGAAAATGTAAATAATTAGCTAACCATCCTAGTGTTTAGGATCGCATATGAGTCAGGTGAGAGAATCTATGAACATAGAAACCGAAAAAGTCCAGATTTGAACACTTGTCAAAGATCAAACATTCATGTTTTTAAGTTAAAAAAATCTCAATTTGATTTGATTGATTTGGGGGTGAATTTTCGAACTAAACTTCCCCTAATAATCTGTGACCTTACCGTTAACTTCTATCTTTTTATCCTTCTAAAGACAGGTTGTTCAACTGACCTACAACTAGTTCTCTTTTAAACCGTCTATATAAATGCTTCTCAGGAAGCAAACATGGTGGTTAATGTATAAAATTTTTGAGCATTTTTATTATTATCATTTTAATATCAAACGGGGAGCTCGCATCTACTTTAATGTCCACAATGCCGAAAGATTTCAAATTGATCTATATTGTTTTCGGCCACTAAATAATGTGAATCTTGTATTATTTTTACTCACGTACTGACTTATATCTTCTGTTTTGAGATTTATTCGAAATAGACGTTGCAACTCATAACACTTGCCAACACGAAAAGCGTGCCATGTAATAATATTATTCATATTACGGAATTGCCTTTCTTTTGTAACGTCACATAGCCTTTTTTTAAATCTGGCATCACTCCATAATAACAGAGTATACGCAATAATGGATACAAATACTTGTCGTTTTTTTTTTGTACTACACGTACCAAAACAACAAATCGGACACTACATATCACTAAACTTCATTAACCCTTTCTCCGCTATTAAGATGGATATAAATTTACATGCATCCGAAGCACTGTTTTTGATAGTTGTCACATACTTGATTGAATCAATCAAACACGCCAGCTCAATCCAAGTCAATATCGTTTATTGCATTTCGTTGTACAAAGTTGATTACAGTTATCGAAATTAGTAACAGTTGAACAAAAAACAAATTTAAAATACACAGTATAGAATTTAAAAACACAAGTGATATTTATACGATCGGCTTACGTTGAGATCAGAATTCCAAGCCTCAACGCTAAGCCTCCACTCCGATAGATGATGTTTAGGTAAAAACCGAGCCTTTTTGTTTGCAAAGTACCCGCTTCATAACGGAAAAAGGAACAAAAGAAAGATAAATCTACAGTGACGATCGGTGTCGGATTCCAACGATTTTTTGTGAAAGGTGAACATGCCTATTTGATGTGAATTATTTAAAAATATTAATAACAATTAATTTAATGTATTCTGATGAATTTGCTGACCGAATGAATCCTTACTTTACCATTGCCTAATTTTCCCACTAATTGTGCAGTGAAAGGTGGTTCCAGGGAGCTCTGGACACTGTTGCAACGTGGAGGTGTCACATTACACTCTTGTTTCAAGACAGTTTTATAAATTGTTAACAGTTTACAGTTTTATAAATTATAAGTTAATCTATATTAACTTATAATTTATTGTACAATTAATTAATTCTCGTGCATTCATTAAAAATATGTGTGTACATATAATACTTACGCGTAGCATTGCAGGCACATAAACTAGTCGTGTATAATTTGATGCCCATAGAGGCGAATGCGTTGAAAGAGCAAGTGTGTTCTTGGCTACAGCCCGCGCTTAATTTAATGATTCTGTTCTTCATCTGCAAAGAACGCGATGGATCTATTATAAAACCCTCGTCTATTTTAGAGCAGGTTAAGATTAGTCATTGCAATAATGAAATCTGTTACGTATACTCATCGTTCTAAGGAGCAGCAATTGTCGTAAGAAACCGAAGGACCGAGAAGAGTGGGGGTGATTGATTGAGACGGCCAGTTAAAACCAGAGACGAAGAATATGTATCCCAAACCCTGTTATTCTCTTTATGGAATATATTGAGATTAAATACACTTTAATACTGGAATAATAAAGATTAATATCGTGATGAAATATCTTTCAAAGAGTTTCCTGTTGTCTCTGGATGAGAAATCATATTTTTTAACACTCAATTGGCGAAACTAAAAGTCAATCCAAATCTTTTGATTTATAATAATTTCAACGCACTCATTCTTTATACGACAATAGTTATGTATCATATTGTTTGTTTAATTGTAGTAGTTCCTGTAAATCATTTACGTAACTAAAATGTATGCTTGTTTATAAAATCAAGTTAGTTTTGTTTATTCATTTGATAATTTTGAGAAAAGAAATGTTC
Organism: Himalopsyche phryganea; assembly: GCA_022494535.1. Classification (NCBI taxonomy): domain Eukaryota; kingdom Metazoa; phylum Arthropoda; class Insecta; order Trichoptera; family Rhyacophilidae; genus Himalopsyche; species Himalopsyche phryganea. The sequence continues at coordinate 1,012,636 of JAGVSL010000139.1, forward strand.
CTATCATCTCAGCCATAACTTACTCCCATCAAGAATTTAAATTTAAAAGTCGAAGACAACATAATATTATGAATTACCATAAAACAAATAAACAACTAAAACAAAGTTGAGTTTTTTCACTTCTAGGAAACAATGTTTATAAGCGAGAGTATTCGCTGTTTGTTGCCAGACAAAATGGCGGCATGAGGTGATGCGAGGTTGTTATCTAATAATCTCACAAACTCCCTCCACAATCTCCATTTTATATTCGTACATATTTGACGTGGAATACCAGTTCAAACCGAGATGTTAACGTTTATACATACTTATATTAGTATTGTGTTTTATTATTTTGGCATAAATCATTCCGATAATACATACCTCATAACAGAAGATAATTATTAATTATTTATCAAATTATATGTGTAATTAATGTCATTTTTTTTAAATGGAGTGAGAGCAATTTTATTTCATTGACTGATTATTGAACGTGTTTTGATTTAATTTGTAATAAAAATAAACACAGGCATTTATTAAATTAGACGTATTTAAGCTGCCAGTTTTAATAAAAATGTATGGTATCACAGTCTTTCTTTACCGATACCTTAAAAAAAACACTATATTGGGAGCGCATTTACAATTGCCATATTTACTTTTCATGTAAAATTTCAACCAATTTGACCTTCTGCTTTACTGAAATTTTAATTCTCAGTTTACAGTGCAAAAATCAATATGTGTAAAATAAAGAGAAATATGTAAAAACCTGATATGTAAGAGTGATTTTATTTTATTTTTTGAAGTCAACAATCTTCTGTTGATTTTTTAACAATGATATCTAATAAATATACCTATACCTATGGTACTAGATACTGCAATAGGTCGTACGAAATTGATTGAAAAAAAAAGCTTTTCCAATAAATGTGAAAAGTTTCCATGAATTTATACTGTAATCTGTAATACTTCATTGCATTCGAGAGATCGGAACACAATCAGTTGTATAGATACATTATTTAAATAATGGTCTATAATCACTGTTTCGAAAGCAGTAAAGAAAATGAAAAAGGTGCCGATTACAACCACCTGATAACAATGCTTATGTACTAGAGGTCTGCGCGGGTCGAAATTTGATGAAATTGCGCGATCCGAGCCAGGGACTTCAGGGCCGAGCCGGACCCGAGTCTTTATACCACACTTGTTATCCGAACCCGACCCAAAGCTCAAATTTATATCTCAAAAATTACCCGATTTTTTTAAAATTTACAGTAGCATAAAATTGATTGAAATTGAACACCCAACTTTTTCACATCTAGAAAAATCTATTATTTCACAAAATTATTTGCACACGTCTCTTTTAGCATGCTTCTTTTCAGGAAACATATTGTAGTCAAAACTTTTTCTTTGTATTTAGACTTCGCATCAATTACGTCACACAATTTTATGAGCTTCTCAGCTTCGTGTTCCCGAAATATTAAATGATGCCGCCGTACATTTCAAATACAAGATTTTATTGTTTCCAGTGATATTTAAAACGTAATAAACTATTTTCCTAATTATCTTTGTGTTATCAATAGTATTGCCGATAGCTGACTCATGAACCGAACATAGTCCAAAATATCTTTCTGGGCTCGAACTTCAATTGTTTCTACCCGCCCGAACCCACCCCGGGCTTGGTAAACGCCCCCAGACCAGTGCAGACCTATTATGTACTCCGTGAGCTGAACCGTTCTTGGTATTCTACCAATTAAATAAATTTAAGTTTTACGCAAACACTTCATATCCACCATAATTCCTATTTTTTAAATAAGATATGCAATACTATTCTGATAATATCAGTGTTGTCATAATACTTATCAACTAATATTATTATTAAAAGGAATTCGAATTTTGTAGATAAAAATATTAAACATTACAATCATCGAGACATAGTATTAAACGCGGCTATCTTCTCATCCGATTAATACGTTGACCGTTGTTTATGGCTATGAGGTGATGTCTAGAATTAAATAATAATAGTAATAAACAAACACATGAACGTGGGCATACTCGTGCCAATGTTGCGAGTATAACTATTTGTAGCATTGTTACTTTGTCTATGATTAGAATGTTGTCAAATAGAACAGGTTTGAAATACGACAAAATTACATTGGAAAAGTAATAGGATTTGTTTTTTGTTGATTTTGAGGTATATTTAAACTGAGGAATGCAGCCGTAAATAGCATATTTTTTTACAAATTTATGGCTATTTATTCAATAAACATAACATATAGTTGATTTTTGTGCTTTTGAACTGATATATGTATTGATGCTGTATTGTAGCTATGTGCGCTATGTAGGCTTACAAAAGGAGAACATGTTTTCATATCCGAACAAAATAAAAAGATGGATGTAGTAAAGGATCAATATAATAGCAACCGAGTGGACGAAAACCTAGCAGCGTTAATCACAACGGTTGCAGGACGATTGACGTACTATTCAATATAATGTATTATGATTAAAATAAATAAAACTTATTCGTTAAAAATGAATGTCAACAATTCAAAAAACAACGAACTTTTTCGGACTGAGAAAAATAAATCTGGGCTTCGGTTCGGGTTCAGGTAATAAATGTGATATTGAGACTCAGGCTCGGGCCGGGTCTGAAGATGTTGGCCTCGGACCGACTAATTTTGAAAAAAAAAGGCCCGTGCAGACATCTAGCCTTTATACGTATTATTTTGAATAAACATCTTATTATTTTCAGTAAATAACTAAAAATTGAATTTTTAACGTTTATATTCATTTAGTCTTACAATGTAATAGCAGTCTTCTTCGATGATTATGTTATTTTAAATTTTTGTTCCGTTGACATGATTGAATATCGATATAACTATTATAAATACAGACCTGCGATAATGCATTTAGCTCATTGAAATAGCTCTCAGATTTTTACAATATTATTATATCACTTGGGCAAACAATTTTGGCCTTGCTAAACACATATTCATCTGTATTTTTAAATGCATTACGTATACCAAGATATTTAATTGAACGCGTGTAGTTCGTCGAATTTTGTAGGTCATGATAGATAAAATTATGTATGATATAAGATGATGATATAAGTTTAAAATATAAAAAGCGTGAAATGGAAACCACTTTAGTACTGGAAAAGTTTCCTGAAACCTACCATGGTCTACGCATGGCCTATTATTATCAATTACAATTTATTTGTGACAGAAACGTCAAAAATTTACATTCATAAAGAAGGTGAATTGAGGGAGTTCAACGACATTTAAAAAATCACAAAAGTCATAAAACTCTCATCCATTATGATGATTAAAAAGCATACGCATCTGCGCCATTTTTAAATCACTTGGGATAAACTTAATGAGAATTTAAACAAAGTAACTTAGTATCTGCATACTAATTATAGATTCCTACTTAACCAATTGATAGGGTGCTTGTTCCTAAAGTCAGCCGTCGCCAGTAGTCGGTCTTTTGGGCTTAAAACTTAAATAATAGTGGATATATTTAAATATTTTTTTTTAATTCTTGTAGGTAGTCTTGCCACTTGCCAATGTATATCTGCACTATACTGACCTATATGATGTAATACACAGTTTAAAAAAAAAGGACATTTTTACTTCGCAAGTTTCGACAAATTCATGTTGCATGGGGATCGCTAAAAAAATATACTTTATATTGTCATACTTTGCATCATTATGTTTTTTATTGTTCTGCCTACTATCAGTAGATTATTCCGCAATATTCATCAAGTTTCATAGCGATGGCCGAGCACTGGGAAACGAAAGGCCGACCATTGGATTTTGGGGGCCGACCACTGGGACAATTGGCATTTTTTTGTAAACTTCTAATATTTTATGCTTGGTACAATATTAACTATTTTATTTTAAGTTGGTTACATTGCTTAATCTCTGTTTAATGGAATAACAGCGAAAAAATATGTATTTATTATTCATTGACTCAAAATCCCTTTTGAAAATACACCTGTCGCTTAACTGGCTGAGCACTGGCGAAACGACCGTACTTGTTGGGAAAACCGAACACAACAAGCCCCAAGTCAAACTTACCGATTAAAAATTATAATCATAAACGTTAAGTGCCAAACCAGTAGTCGAAATAAAATTAATTCATTTTGATAAACCAATTAATAATTTTATAAACATTATATCTGGTCAACATGTTTCGGTTGGTTGTAATTACCTGACGTTTTGAAACCGTTGCAAGATGAAGCAAGATTATTTATTCATTCAATAACCATGATAGATGATACCTGATAACAATATTCGTCGTTCTGAAAAAAAACCGATTAGAAGGAATTAAAATAATTTAAAATAATAACATTGAGTAAATCGATGTTAATTATTATTTTTATAATTCCAAAAATTGATAACCGTAAAAATACATGTAAACTTAGTTAAAAGTTCCAAATATAAAATATTTTTTTATTTCATCTAAATCAAGCCTAGATAACCGGCATCCTTTCGACAGAAAAAAAACTTTTCATATCATTGTTTTCATTCATCTACAAAATAATGCACAAAATTTTTTAAGTTTACCTAACCCTCTTTGCATTGTTTATTTTTACTCTGTTTCGAATCTGCACTCCAATGTAATGGAATCTTTCATTTATTTATGTTCACTCCATGATTTTAACACGGCTATTTTACATGGAATTTTTTTTTTATCATTTCCGCTCCCAATGGCTTCTTAATGATAGATATCTCAATGGTTTTTTTCTATGAGAACTGCTTGTTACTGAGTTGCTCAACCTCTATTTTTCGAAGAGAGTAGGGATAAAAGAATAGGGTGAGAGCAGGACTAGTGGTTAACTAATCGCTACCGATACGCCCTGTGTTCAGGATAGGATGGGTCGTAGCGAATTCTAGATATCACAAACTTCCATTCCGAAGAAAATAAATTCATAAATTGACTGATAAATCAATTTATGAAACTTTTCCTACCGTGATTTCAACCCGAGACATCCTTAACCGAAGCCAACGACGTTGACCACTGCACCACGGACCCGACGAGTAAAAAGAGGATTCAGTGTATGTATATCTAATTGAAGTTTCGTGAATGCGACCTTCCTAACTGGCAAGGTTCCTAGCCCTTGACATGAGATATTTTTTTGGACGATAGAGGATGAAAAAGACAACATTTTTGCGACATGTTTTATGAATTTTTAAATTTTTATTTATAAATAAATATTCTTTAATAAAGTGCCTTGTTTTAGCAAATGCATGATAAATTTGGCTTGGAATTGTTTCTTGTCTAATAATAAATATACAAGCACTAAAAAGCGGTCAGACAAGATATTTTTTCACAATATTCGATCAATCTTCTGTATATATTAAAAGAATAATAATTGTTGTATCGTCTTTATGAAACGGCTGCCAAGATGTTTAGCAAAACATTGAAAAATTACTCTTGACACTCCAATATCCGATTTACTAATTTATCAATAAGTCAAAATAATAAATTTCGTTCGCTTAATAAATATTTTGTCTTTGATAAATTAAATCGCTGCTGTTATTGTTGATTTTGTTTTTTAAACATGACTCCAAACAATCATCTCTACAGAAATTGTTTTACAACTTCCCAATGTTATTCAGTCATTCATAATCTCTTTTCCGGAGAGGGTAACGATACAAGGATGGGGCTAGCAAAAGACTAGTAGTTAGGTAGAAAAAACTGCAAATTATTTACTATAGTGTATAATTGGTTAATATTTCGCATCGCCAGAACTGCGAGTAACCGAACAAATCAGAACGTTACAAACTGAACATGATAAATCAGAACAGTGACAAAACATCATAAGGGAAGAGTAAAGAACGTAGTATTTTTGTCGAATCTATTTATGAATTAAATAACAATTATCTATACTAAAAAAACAAACAATTTGTTTTGCACTACTTATAATTTCTAAAATGATCAGGACCGGTTTCGCTCATCTCGACCATCTTGGAAGTGATGAATACATATACAGTACAATTTCACAGAAAAATATAATTTAATAACTGCAGTTTTCATATAAAATATATCTAAGCAATGGATATATTCCGTATTTGAAACGCGTTAAAAATGTCTTAGTTTACCAAACATGAGGTTATTTAGTACTTCTAGAGAACTCTAGTACAAAATAGCGACTGTCCCAACCTAAAATTGTGGAAATCAGGCAACCCTGTCCCTAAAACAAATTCTATTTCGTTACTCTGAACAGTGAAAAAATATGTATATTTAAATAGATAATATTTTTACATTCGTATTCATAATCAAATAATGGATTATTGTTCCGCTAAAACTTAAAAATAAAACTGCATCTTACAGTTTGTAAGTCAAATGTCTGATTCATCGCGATGATTTCTTGCAGTTCAGTACTTCCGAAAAGATAATGCTTGATTTATTATTATGTACGTATCCGTATTGAAGCACTCATGCAATGTTGTCATGTCTGGTTGTATGCACGTTGCCGGTTGCTACCTGCCTCAGCGAGCCTCGCACACTAGCTCAGGCTCGTATTCCTGTTTGGCAAGACCAAAAGACCTACATAATGAAATAATATAAGTCGTATCCACTGCGATATGACGTAATAGAAAGATGGCAGCCTCCGCCAGTGCTGCTCAAGGTGATTTGACCATGACCCACCACAAGAAACTAAAAAAAATAATAAAGTACCATAATATCATCGACACAAAGTGCACAGATAATGAAATTCGATACCAGTAATATTAAATAAACAGGAATTCTCAATCGAACAAAATTCCTAATTTGCTCGGCACGTAACGTATTTTATTACAGTGACTCTTTGAATATAATAACTAACGATTCACGATAACGAAGAATACTCTTTGCCGTTGTTATAATATTTCCCAGCTTTTTGTATTAAAGTATACATTATTACCAGGTGTCAGTACTACAGAATTCGCCCAACACATTTGATGCGAACGATGTGCAGGCAGAGAGGAAAAATGAGATCTGCATTACAAATAGACAGATAAATAAATAAATAAATAAATAAAAGCAATTATTTATCTAACGATTTAGTAAGTCTTGTACTAAGAATTAACACAACAGTAAATGGTATATAATCATATACAGGTTGCTAAAATTCAAATCATAACTTTAAATAAAAAGATACAATGAATAATGCATTTTAATATCTTCTAATATATATTATAAGCGCTTTTCTACATTGTTTCCGATGTTTCAAAACAACGATACCGAGTTCGGGTTTCAGCCTCCTATACCAACAAATTCCACATGTTCAAAGCCTAAATATTTCATTGTTTTAAAAGCAGTTGATGAAAATTATCAGTGCACATTGTGTGACGCAAGAATCCCATTTTTATAATGATTTGAATTTCAATTTATAATAGTGGGAATCTGGCATTTACGCTAGTTCAAATGTATCATATTTATGAGATTGTAAGCAACTTCACTTATCTACTTTACCCGCAACCATTATGTAAAATGTGACAAGCATAAATAAAGACAGGGTACCGAGTTGCAACAGAATTTGTATCACTTTCAACGTAAAAAAGTCCTGTATCTGACGCAATATTATAGAAGACAATTATAGAAATGTCGGGACATAAAAAAAATATTAAGTAGTTACTCATTATTCTTTAAGAAAAATATGACCTTGAGATATAATAATCTTATGAAATAATAAAATAGCACGAGTTTTTTACACCTGAACTTAATGGCAATCAAGCTGTCTTGCTTATAGGAGCATTTGTCTCAGTCTCTCATACATTATTTCTCCTTATCGAAGAGTTATGATTTATTTTATTAAATAATAATCAAATAACGCGGATTAAAAGATGAGGAGAGAGAACTCGTTAACAGATGGTATTCGAAATTCAAAATATTGTTTATTATCGAAATGTGGATAGCACTTGGGAGTGAAAAAGTCAATTAATTCGAGTAAGACACTTAAGCTATCGGCCATTGTGCCTGTATTTTCTACAGTCATCATTGAATTAAAATAACTTCGAAGAAGTTTTAATATTACTAACGTAATTTTATTTGCTTTGTAACACGCTCGGCTTTTCCACACGGATGTAAAAAATGAATTACTAACTGCCTTGAATGATGGTAAAGAACATTCTAGTTATATTTCATCATTTAACGAGGGAATTTTGTTGAAAGTTCATCGGGGTTGCTTATTTCGTCACTAAGCCGTTATTCGCTACATAAATGCAACGGTTTGTTGACAACAGAACATGATAAAACAGTACATACCTACATGAAAAAACAGGACTGACACATTCTGAACACGAGGGAAATAAACCACTTAATATGTTTATGTATCTATTTAGGAATTAAGTACATAGGTATACAAAATAAATAAATTTTCAAATATTATGCATTATAGTAACTGCAGGTTGTACCTATAAATAATAAATTTAATTAATAGTTATACTCCGTTATGGAAAAGCGTTAAGAAGATCTTAGTTTTCCAGATATCTTTTTGTTTAGTAGTTAAACCTAGTCGACTTTTTTTGTCATGCCCTTTCCCAGTGTGCAGCATTTTGACTCCTAATGCAGGTATCTCAACAGAAGTTGTTCTACGAGGACTGCTCGTTACTCAGTTGCTCAACCTCTCTTTTTTACGAAGAGTGTAGAAATAGACAGGTGGGAGTGGTGGTTAGCTAATCGGTGTCGCTACGCCACGTTTTTAGGATCGGCTAGGTGGGAGGGACTTTTAGAAATCACAAACATCCATGCCTACGAACAGAAATCCATAAATCAATTTACGAAACTGTCGGTACCAGGATTTGAACCCGAGACAGCCGTAGCCAACGACGTTGACCACGAACCTGACATAACATATTGAAATTAATTATGAAGAACAGATGTGATGAAAAACTTATTGAAAAAGAACATGAAACATAATTTAAAATAGATTTATATACCTATATAAAAAAACACCTTATTTGTGAAAGCTGTTCTTTTAGATTAAAAAGGGGATGTCGAGTAGAATAGTATGAGTTACTGACTTGACCGCTGAATACATTAAATAATTATTATGGCAGTAGCCAGTAGATTTCTAGACAGTATTTTAACCCATCTGTCGCTCATTTCACAACAAGCTGGCGTTGAGTGACTAGCCTCGTGTTAATTCACCATTATCTTCTGTTCACACGAGGCTAATAGAAAAGTACTGCAAAGCACGCTAGTATGGTCTGCTCGCCTCGTAAATATCGGACATTACTCTATAAGAATTGATGTATTTGAAGTTTAGTAGATCATCATTAAAATCTCTTTTATATGTTTATTTAATAGGCAATGATCTGACAATACCTTGTAGGAAACTGACCAAAAACCTATGATATTTAAATTCATAAATCAATGAAATCCTAAAATAAATACTTATCCACGTCAGACCGGTAACCAACCCAGCCACCCTGCCAAATAAATTTGGTGGACATGTATTTATAATAAGTGAAACAAAGATACCTATATCTATATCTTATTAAATTTATGTATTTCAAATTCATACTTATTTGGCAAAAGAAAATATTTATTTTATTCGCATTCCACCAGATAAAATATTGGTTAAGTACGCAATACTTCAGATTGTTATATTTATAATAAATTATGCTGAGTATTAATATTCGGCACATTTTGCTCGGTTAACCTTCTGACTACCGAGCGTTTTGGGATTACTATAATATAAGACTAGTATAACCGTACCCGTCATAGATGACGGTATTGAAATTTAAATACTGAATGTCTAAAGTAGCTAGTACGTCGGAACTGTGTGTGCATTGCATAACATTTTATTTTATATATACACCGCGAACGCTTAGGTAATAAGAAAATTTCATACCTACATGTGATATGTGATAATAATAAAACGTCTACAGAGCGGTCTGGGCTATTTTAACATACATATTTAATAAGTAAAATGCGTCCTATACTGTACTTCTGAAACAACACCCTACAGAATGTTGAAAATGTATCGGATACTTTATCAATACAAATCCGACAGATCTGGAATTTCTCGCAAAAGCCGATATGTCGGATTTTGGAAGCCAGAAGGTTAACAAACAGCAAGTCTTATTTTGAACCCTGGAATTGATTCCAGCGCATAAAATTCTCTGTATTAAAATACTGATTATAATCTAGACACCTTTCTGAAGTTATAGAAATTGCAACAATGTACTTTCTACCCAAAGAAGTTCTTAAACTTACACCAATGAGCCTATCCACAGTTTTGATTTAGATAATTGAAACCACTGTGCTGTCGTTTGTCTTTAAAACTTGTGTTGGTATCTGCTGGTAACTAAACATTACATTATGACTTACCTCAAGTTTCCTTTCAACCTTTTGACATGTGTTGATATTAATTATGGACGTTTAAATTCCAAAATTGACAAAAACTAACATGTAGCTAACTCTTTGGCAAAAATTAACTGTTTTTGCCAAAGAGTTACCTATCAAAAAATATCATAACGGCTATCGCTAAAGTGAAACATACACGACCAAAGTTAATGCAAAACTTTAATTATATAAGAAAATTAACAAATAAGTGTTAAAAAACTTAATGAATGAATAAAATATACTGCCACATATCCCTAGATGTACATAAATTAAAACAATGAATAATTAGTATAGAAAAAACAACAAAAACTTCTTCCATCAAATAATATTCTTCCGCCAAAAAAAAACTATTTATAATACATGAATCATTAAATAAAACAGCCGCACCATGCAGTACTTCCTAGATACATCAATTCATCGATAAAGAATGTTGAAATATAGGTTAGTTGAGTTACTATCTACCTGTGTTTACTGTTCAGTGAGACATCAGCGATATTCACCTTGTTTATAAAATTTTGTTTACATTTAACGCCATGCAGATAAAACTACCTCACTATGTGACCGCTTTAATCTTTATAGTATTGTTTTGAATATATTTTTATATCAAAAAAGAGTTTTATTTAAGAGACGACAGTAAATTTGAATTGTGTTAGGTCAGTGTCGGACGATCCGACATAACATAACCTTCAAAACAAATAATGTAAACCGAAATCAAAATGATGACGCAACATCACAGTGTGATGCTTACTTAACTGTATATTTACTTTATTACAGTTAATTAAGTATTATTATTAATATTTCATTGTATGGACATTCCCATGGTAATTTATTCAATTCTAAAATCGGAATGGGGTAAAACATAACAGCGCTAGTAGACATTTTATTCGACAGCAAACTAGAAGACTGGAAAATAGTTATGTTTGGTAAATTGTATATGAGAGCCATTTAAATATTTGACTTTTGATCTATTTTGATTTATTTTGATTTAACAAAGCTTTTATATAGAAAATTGACAATTCATAAAAATACTCCATTTAAAGATATATATATTATATGTTATAAATTACGACGAATCTGCGACATTGCCTATTACGAGGAGCGTATGGTTATGGTATTATTAAATGGGTTATAAATAATTGCACTTTGTGTTAGATAGGGTGGTTGTTCCTACAGTCAGCCGTCGCCAGTAGTCGGTGCTTTGAGATTAAAACATAAATAATAGTGGATATATTAAAAAAAAACAGATTTTTTTAAATTCGTGTAGGTAGTCTTGCCACTTGCCAATGTATATCTGCACTATACTGACCTATATGATGCAATACGCATTCAAAGAAAGCACATTTTTACTTCGCAAGTTTCGACAAATTTATGTTGTATGGGGATCGCTAACAAAATATATTTGACCATTGAATTTTGGGGGCCGACTTCTGGGAAAAATGGCATTTTTTTGTAAACTTCTATTATTTTATGCTTGGTACAATATTAACTGTTTTATTTTAAGTTAGTTACATTGCTTAATCCCTGTTTAATGGAATAACAGCGAAAAAAATATGTATATATCATTCATTGACTCAAAATCCATTTTGAAAGTACACCTGTCGCTTTACTGGCTGAGCACTGGCGAAGCGACCCTAGTATTCACTAGATACATTTGAACTTTTATTTCGATAGTTTGCACTTTGTGTTAGATAGTATTAACTTAGTACACTCATACTTTGATTTTAATAGTTTCCACTTAGTCACGGATTCTTTTAACAAAGTGAGTTAAGTTGCAGTAGGTTATGTTAGGGTTGGTCTGTTTTGATTTGTGTAATGTATTCTAATGCGTGGAGCAAAGACAATATAGGCGACCTATTATAGGGTAGAAGAATAAGTGACATTTCATTACAGTTTCGTGAAACTAACGATTTCAAAATATGAGTATTCATATTGAGTGAAAATGCAATATTTATTTATTTTATTATGTGGGATCACTTTATTTTCAGTGAAAGAATTTGTGTATTGTGGAATGTATTTGTTATAAATGAAAACTATTTTTATGAAGGTTAATATGATCTAAGCAAAAGTGCATTTAATTGTAAGCCTTATTAAATTGTCAACATGTATGTTGAAGATGTTATTTAGATACTGGTGTCAAATATAGCTTTATTTATTATATATTGTTGGGCATATGTAATATGAGTTCGGTTATTCACTGATAACGCGGCGATAATTTGGCGTATTCATGGACAAAGCAAAGCGCCTCCATTTTTCATAAATTAGGCATATTTTCGCATAGTAAGAAATTTCACGGATTAGATGTAATAAATTAATATAAGGTAGTAACTATTATAGCATATCATTATTTATTTTATCTGGCAAATTAGGCGCTAGGCATGATTTCAGTACTGAGTATGAAACTATATTAGTTCTCCATTGAGCAGAAAATAATTGTTATCCATGTAGTCTCTACACAAACTTTTGCAAAATGTGTGTGAAGCAAAATCGGAATCCACTAGATGAATGGCTGCAAGTTCAAATAATTAACATGTGAGAACTTATTATAATTATGGATATTATTCATATATCTATTTGGGTATGTTATGACAATATCGACAGTCCCTGCGTATAATCCCGTAGCTGCAAAAATGACATTTTACAGGAGATCGTCTCAAAGATGCAAAACGCAGTTGCAAAGTAACTGCTGCATCAAAATTGGGACAGTGCTATTAATTGAAATCTAGTTTCTTATTTTATATAAAAATTTATAGTTTTTGAAATATTACAAATGCGACATTGGACTTAGAATTTTAGGTAAAAACTTTCGTTTAGTTACGTTTTTACAATTTACGAAAAAACGGTGAAGTAGGTACTTTTCCTAATGTTTTTTTATGCCTGCCTATAGAACTGAGTGCGTAGATAACGAAAATGCAAAAAAATGTATAATCACGTATGTGGCTCTTAAGGAGTAAGGGAGTGTCGATATTATGACCACACGGTAGCGTCCTTCTCTGCACCATTATTTATTGCTCGCAGTTGCTGACTTTTCAATTGAAATAAGCGTTCGGTGTGGTATACCACATTCTATAAGCATGATGATTCCGTAAACTATTTTTATTTTGTGTGGTCGGCAATAGAGGATTTGGTTTACAGCCTACACGGTATACTTCTGTGCGGTTTGGCTGTACGTTGTATCCTTTCTTCATCAGGTTTTACCCTAAGTAAATATTCATTGTAAAAAAATCCAGGAAGAAAGAAAACAAATAACATGTTTCCTTAATTGCCTTATAATATAAAGCGTATGTTATGTTTCTTGTCATTTTGGTGTCTCTGAATTCGAGGAGCGACTTATTATCTATGGTTTCTTACAATCGCTGTCAAAAGTGCGGCAGTCCCCGGATGTATAAAATGGCAGGAAAGGTGTCAGCTTCTCGAAAGAAAATACTGAAAAGAGAAAGAAATACTGCATCCTTTCCATGATAGCATAGAACACGAAAATCGATTGATGCCCTACTGTCATTGTATGACTTAGTTGGTAATTGAGTTTTCAAGATGTTTTATTTTTGTTTTTTTTTTCAAAACAAAGACGCGTCTTATAGTCGTGGAAATGCGGTATTTTAAATTATGAGTTGATAAGCGTTTGTCTTCTCTTCTTTAATAGTTGTTTGCGATTGAAAGAACAAACGTTTTTTTACAAAGTTTGATGAAATTGATCAGCGAATTCCTCTGAAGACACAATACATTTAGATATTATCTAACCAGGATCAATGACAAAGGTATCCATTATGGGTCATAGTTCTAGATCAACATTATACTATATTTCTGTACAAGTTTTGACTCAAGATTTTTGGACCATCCAATTCATAACTAACCATGGCACCTCTTCTAACCATCCAAACGCGTACAGCTTGGCCTGTTATTAGAAAATCCGGAATGTAAATAACACGATATGATTCAGGATTCTGATCACATCCTTTAGGAATGTTCAGATATCGACAACGAACGGGGAAATGCTCAAAACGATACAGCCATCTGTCGGTCAACTGACCACATGGGTTACGCCGATTTGGTAGCATCTAGGACAAACCACAACGTATTCAACAATTTCACTAAATCTCAACTCATAATAGCTCTTCCATATTATATTTTACTTTCTGCATCCTATATTGCATCCAACCGAGTCATAAAACCTTTGATGTAACTCCTCGGATATTTCAGGTAATTTTTTAAAGATGAATAACTTTATTTAATTTAATATAATTTAAGACATCGACTGAGGGTGCTTGATGGAATTTCAATATCAAATTTGTACACTTCCATGGAAGTGTACAAAATCTCAATAATCCAAATGAATAAATTTTGTTTGCGGAATACACCCTGTAAGAAGAGTGTGATGTCGTGGCATTATAACTTTTCACTCCGGCTCTAGGATCTAGGATCCATAAATGTAATCTATGCACGGCTCTAGAATCGCGGGATCCATTCATACTAATACACTGACAGACTGACACTGACGGACTACTATTGTGATACACAAAGCATATTAGTGTAGTAAAAAAGTGCAATAATATATACTGTGTGCGAAAGGAAATGGGTGCTAAGCCTAAATTAGTACTTTTCAGGAGAGACTAAGCAAGATTTGTATTTGTAAGAAATTTGTTGAAAAATGTGATATTTGAACGTGAATTTTACAAATTCAGTAGCATTGATTAGACTGGATTGATGGACTGAATTCTCTTATATGCATTATCGTTATTTTGGTATATTCAACTCATTTTTCAATTTTCAATACTTGATTCCCTTTTCTTTTCGCACACATTATATGTAAGCTTTATTAAAGCTTATACTCTACAATTTTGGGTAACCTAGGGTAACGGTTTCTAACCTTTCAGATTTTACGGACACTTAACTCACGATTTTGAATCTCGCAGGCCACTAGCATGATTTTTTATTAAAAAAATTACAAACACATATTAAAGAATGATCAAGAAAGTTAAATTTTTTTGTATTATGAAACAGTATATACACTTGTTTTATTATAATAAGGGCGATATTTGTTGTATTGTTTCAAATTATTTTATAAATTCTTAACTAAACTACGGGCCACCAAAATGTTCTCGCGGACCATCGGTTGGCGACCGCT
Source organism: Himalopsyche phryganea (assembly GCA_022494535.1). NCBI lineage: Eukaryota > Metazoa > Arthropoda > Insecta > Trichoptera > Rhyacophilidae > Himalopsyche > Himalopsyche phryganea. The sequence continues at coordinate 1,028,066 of JAGVSL010000139.1, forward strand.
GCCCTAGGGAAGGTTAGCCTTCATAGAACTCCTTTTCATCATATCTTTCATTTTCAGTGCAAGAACATCATGTCCGGTGCATAAAAGTATTCAAATCCAAATCTAAAACAGAAGTATAAAAACATTCTTGATGTAAAACGATTTCAATCTTCATACACATAACATACACATTTCAAAGATTCTTTTATAATTCCGTAGCTTTGTTTGAACAAAATAAATGAATTTTGGCTATTATTAACATACAAATATAATTGCAGCACTTATTGGAATGAACACTTCTAAGGTGTTGTACTGATTGGTAACTGTCAATTCTTGATGTAAAGACTATATTTATATATTTTTTTTTACATATGATCAATTTCTTGATAGTACTCGCGTTGAGCAACGACGGTCCTGATTTAAAAAAAAAATGTTGAAGTAATACAAAACAAATTGTTTTTTTAGTTTTTTTATAGATATACCTATTTCAGTTTGTACATTTCTATGAGTTTTGTTGGTAACGACGGGTTTCGCATTTTGGCCTCGTCAGACATTCAAGTGCACGGTTGAACTAGAAGGGATAGTTAGTTAACAGTTTGTATCGTTTATATATAAGAAGAATTAAGAAAATTACTAAGCTTAGGAAATATGCACATAGATGTTGATATTGAAATTTCATCAAGCACCCTCTGTCAAGCACAACATTTCACTCATACAGACCTACAAACCGTCTCTCTGTCTGCGCATCGTACGCATCATGTGCATTTAGCGAATGTGTGCTGGTGTAATTCTCTATATTGATTGAATTGGCATTTACTTGGTAGAATCCACTATAATAGGATAAAATAACAGTGTAAAGTTATACTCCGCTTCTACACATATACTCTTCTCCTTAGCATTAGCTGGAATTTTGTGGGCTATACTTAAGAACAATACAATTTTACAGTACATCTCTGCCAATCATGTAGCCAAGTGGTCCACGTCGTTCTCTTCAGTTACAGTGTCCATGAGTTCGAATCCCAGTACGGACAATTTCATTCATTTTTTTGTGTTCGTGATGTTTGCGTTCCCCTCACAACCATCCGAAACTTTGAAATGATGGCATTACAAGACTTATTAGCTCAATATTAGTCTTTTCTTAGTGCCATAATTCTTTTCTTACCTTCTCCAAAAAAGAGAGGCTGAGTGACATAATATTAAAACCAGCTGTCGCAACTGCTGTTGAGATGCTACATTAGCAATATGCTCCATATTATGAGCTACCATGGTTAAATAATATTGACATATATAGCAGTGCTTCCCAAACTATGGGTCGCTGGATTTCTGCAGGAGGTCGCAAAATGTTCCAGTAGAACTACAAGTATTTATTTATCCTTTTTTTTCTTTTTACATCGTGTGTAATCTTGTGGGCCGTGTAATGAAAAGACTTGGGAAACACTGATATATAGTTAATTAGAGAAGTCTTTTTTTGTCAAATTGTTATTTCAGTAACGATTAAATTTTATTTTTCCTTCAAATAAACATTCATAAAAACTATTTTTCTTCTAAATGTAATTCATTAATATGCCGAAGACAACTCCTGTTTTCTGTTGAATTTTCACAATCAATCACAATAGATTAAATATTATTTACTAAACAAAAAAATACTCGGCAAAAATGCTGTAAAACTGAGCATTACTGATTTATTAAATTTGTCAAAGTTTGTAAAACAATTTCCTTTTTTCTCCACAAATCTAGATACTTAGGTATGCATGTATTTATTTGTACAACTGTTATTTTGTCCCAATCATTTTACATGTCAATCGTGTATTGTACATACTTCATATAATATATTATCTACCTATCTTGGACTTACAATGAAAAATGACTAAGTCAGTACTTTGTATGTCGATAATATATTGCGAAGTAATATTAATATACAATATATTATTACTTCGCAATATCCGAATAAAAGATTTAGCGTTTGCCAAAACACTTCAATGCTCATTCCACTACTTTTATCGTGTTCTTTATTTAAACAGTAAACATAAATACACTCTTCGCATGTTTTCAAATATGAAACAAAATTTTAAAATTAGAATAAAGCATGTTTTTCCAATCACATATTCTTATTCTTTAAAATGTGGTGTAACATCTTAAAACCATTTTGCATTATCGAATATCTTCAAAGCTAGCAACATTGTAGAGCGTAGAGCCTTACAATACAGAATTTACAGAACCTCCATAGACCAAACACAACATAGCCCAGCTAAGTTGGTAAACACAGATGACAGCTGACGCGCGCCCCTGTCGACCACACACTCATAGCATACATATACAAAGGAAAACTTCCAGTCGGCCATAATACACACACGTCACACACTCTTGTGAATACCTCACAATGTTGCCATATCGTGGGAAATGAGAAATAATTATTAATTCATAAGACTCGGGAACTTGGAACTAAATTGAAATAACCAAGTTTGGTTTATTATTGCCTAATACTAAAACTGTAAGTATACTTATCTAATCTTGATTACATGGGTTTCTTCTTTTTTTATTCTTTTTTGAAAAGAGAGATTTTTTAAACTTAAAAAATCCAGTCATATCAATGACACAAAGTTAAATTAAAATAAAATATCATAAAAGAATATAGGTTAAGGCGTACACATTATTTAGTATGGTGCATTGTATTTAAAAATAAAAGATTCCATATAGGTATTATTAACTCGTACGTACATTAAGCGCATGAGTGTTTACAAATGCATACAGATGCTAAAAGTTGAACCAGGTATGGAAATCTAATGTAATTTCTAACATTTCAAAGATATTTGAATGTTGCTTAATACTAGCATCACATTGTCAGTGAATATTGAATATGAATAATTAGGTAGGTGTATATATTAATATTATAATACATAATGGAGTAATCTACACATAATGCGGTGGCTGGCAACACTGACACCTCAGTCCCTCACGCGCACACAACTACACGTACTCGTCCAGCTATACGCGCGCATATAAATCGTTCGCGGCTCCTCTCATTGCCAAGTTCAATGCCAAGGTCACCTCTCACTGCGATTGCGCGCGCCGCATTGCAGAACTGAACGAGTCAGATACTCGAATCTAGCCCTTATGGCACATTTTCGCAACGGTCAATTTATATCCATTCGGCTGCGACCGTTGCGCCCGATTCGCCTCTCCCCTGTCGCAGCACCTCTCGGCCTCCTTCCAGGCCATTCGTGATCCGTCCGCCGACAGAATGTGCCATCCGGTTCGCGCCGTCTCGCGAAAGACATTTTGCGTTACATAACCTACAGTTTACGCGTGAATATGTCAATATGGGCGCTCCAACTTCCGGCCTGCGGTTTTTCGCCGTCCGCCCAAACCGCCGCGGAAGATTCCGCCCTACGTCACGGAACTGCGACTCATGTAAGTCTGACTATTTACCTAATGCGCGTCTCTTCGTGATTCCCGTTGCCACTATATTTATGTATATAATTCAAAAAGTCTCTTTTAAATATGATGTAGAAGTGGTCTGGGACCTAGCATATATACCGATAATGTAATAAATCAATTATACACCTACTTAGCTAAAAAGTTATCTGCAAGCATAGACAATAAAATTCTACCTACCGACTCTCGCTTTGAAGCTATAGCCTCGTAGGTCTTCAGTTAATTCAATTCAATATGCTCCCCCATTGATCCGATGAGCAATTTAAAGTGCAATTAGGAAGAATTCTGGCCCGCTGAAGAGTTGATTAATTTTTCACGAGCTTATGGATTTTTTTCGTAATGCACGGTCTGTTGTCCAGACAACGCATCACAAAAACAAACTTCATGCAATAAAATAGTCTAGATGTTGTGTTTGATAGCTCAGCGGAATCGATCAGATATTTTATAAAATAATTTTTAAATATTAACTGCGTCTAACTTTACATTCAATTACAATTGGAATAGCCATTTAATTTAATTCCTGCAGGTGACGTTACCGTGCAAATATTACTCATTTGTGTCGTTTTTTGTTGTTTACGGGCCAAAAGTATGTTTTTTATCCATCATTTTCGTGTTTCGCGGGCACGCTCGACGACGCGTCGCTCTGTGGATTTTCCCTATTCAAAATGGCCGATTACGATCATAACTACTGACATACCTTTCAGTGTTTGGCGCTGAAATTTATTTGCAATCGTTGCATCATTGCCGAGAGACCAAATTAAACTCAATAATTTAGATTTTCCAGGAAGTAAACTTGCAGTTTTGGATTCGCCCAAAGCCGTTTGGTTGCGGTTTGTCCCAGTGAATAATTTTCAAGGACACACAGCTGATGTGAACAAATCGATACGAAAATGTAAGCAAATACAAAAACAATACATATCTTACGAATTTTCTTTTCAATATTCATAAGGAATTGGATCTATCGCTACACTGTTTTCCTAAAATATTAAAATGCTTTTAAATCATTATAGCACATCTTAGGTACTACAAGTTAACAATGTAGGCAAAATTTTTCAGTGGGCGTTTTTCATTACAATATGTTGGTTTTTCTTTCGGGCTTTTCCGTCTATTCCGTTGTTCTATTGATTGATTTACCTTCAAAGAAGACATTTTTATTTCATATTAAGAAATAATTATTACGCCATTAAATGTCTTGAAATCGTTTCTTTGTCCTTCTTTGATGATAGTGGGAATAATTATACTATAACTAATCAATTATATTATAAGATTGATAAATTTCAGTTCCAATATACGATAATTTGAAAACAAAATAAATACACCAGGCAGCTGTTATTGATTTTTGGCTTGGATTGTTTTGGGTATGTTTAAGTTTATTTTTAAATACAGATGAGCAATATGAACATAGACAATTAATGATTTATCATTGAACCATTGCAATGATATTTACCATGTTCTGGATCAATAGAATTCACATTTCATGATAGGTAGTACGTAAATGATCTTAAAATTAACACTACATCTAAAAAATGCACTAAATATAACCGTGAATTAAAATAGCATAGATATAAAACGTGTGGCATAATTATTAATTACCTACATAATTAAGATTTGCTTGGGATATTTCAGTGCAATTAAAATGGATAGTATTTATATGACATCAAAGCTTTAATTTTGATATTTTTAAAAATGATAATAAGATGAAGTTAACTAATTAAAATTATTTTTCTTAATTTTCACTTTGCTTAAATATAAATTGATTTACGTTTACCTTGACTGGAGTTATATCTAAAAGATTAGTACTAGGTACTTGTCTATACTAACTACTTTATTATTTTGCTATGCATACCTACCTACCAATTTCTTCATATCTTCGTGAACTTTTCTATTCAGAAACAATTTGAATCGTGTAGATATAGTTTATTACTTACTTAAATAAATGGTAAATTAGTTTTATAATTATATCTTGATTCACCTTCACTTTAAATTGTATATTTCTTTAAAGTATTAAATAAGAAGCTATGTTATTTGTTGACGAAACCGGCATTCAATCTTTTTTTCAACTACTGACATTTAATTTTAAATTTAGAACATTTGCTACTTATTATATCAAGCAAAGCTTATGTCACATTCACAGCACACTAAAAAGATCATCCGACGTTTGAATAAGGAACACTTTATTAAATAAATGAACTGGAAATAAACTTTGATGTTAAACTTAATCTCAACTCAGTGCTTATTCGGATTCCTGAGCGTTACCTATATTATGAAGCTTCCCCTCCGCATAGCAACTGAAAAACAGCCACAGACATAACTATAGTACGAGTAGATTGTGTATCCGCCTACCTAGGGCAGACTTGCTGCTCACTATGCTTTATACATAGGTAGGTAAGAAGGCACATAGACACGACTCTCATTATTAAACCATAAATCATTTCAATTTCTTTACCGTGCACAGAACAACCCAATTCTTAATAATTATAGAAAAGGGTAATTGATTCAACAAATTTGCATGTGTTATCATTTATATATTTTGTTATTCTTTTACAACTTTTATTGGATACCCTTTATTACTTTGTAGCTTCTGACTGCTTCTTCTCCTGTGTCGATTTAGTCTTGAATTTATTCATTCGTTTGAATTGATTAACCCATTGAAAAGCAGTTCAAAGTAACATACGTCGGTACTGAATTGAATTTTTAAACACCATTAAATTGTCTGTCTTCCATAAAAAAATAACTTATATATTCAGCGCATAAAATTTAATGAATTCATCTTCATGAAAATAACCATAAATATTATATTGTCGTTTTTCATATTTGCAAGAGACAGGTTTAGGTTCAATTATTATTCTCCATTAGATAATTAACTAGAACCACTCTCTCGTAGCGCTACTGTTTCACCCTCTACGCCGTAGATCCATTTACATAAAGTTATTAGGGAATGTAATTTTAACTGTAATATCATTTAATTTTTATCTATCCTTCTATAATTAGAATCTTTCGATATTTTTCAGTAACTGCTTTTCAAATCAATTTGAAATAAGTAGGTTACATACGTTAGCTTAATTTTTTCTGTATAGAAACATGCATTTTCCTAAAATATGTTTTTTGTTTAATCTTAAAAATATTGAATTCAATTATCATCCCTTTCAATAAGATTGATTATTTTTTATATAGAGAATGCTCTGGAGGATACCCTTAACAGATCCTCGTTACTGGAAATGTAACTGTGTTTTGAGTTTTCATTATTGAATTCAATATTTATGTGATCATCAATGAAAATTTAAAACATCGAGAATTGACAAATGTATAAGGACTGCTTTTTATTCTTCACCTATTTATTGCTTGGTAACTAACATCTTGAGCTTAAGCTGTTGCGAACTGTCCTCTGAAATCTTAAGTTCAAATCATAACGAAGGAGGTGATTTTCAAATTGTCTTACTATTTCCTGGCCTACATTGATTTGATAAATTGTTTGTTAGTTTATGAGCTGTTACATCATCAGAATCGTAACAGTCAATTCACATTCGTGATATGTAATTCCTCATCAATAATGAGTATATCTCTTTTTTAATTGTGTTAATTGTGTAGCCAAAGCATTGTCGGGTAAACGAAAACATGGTTGCAATTATTCGGCCGCGTAAACTTGAAACCCTCGAATCTAAGTGGAGGTGTAGATGGCTTCAATTATAACTCTTGCTTTAAAATTCAGTGCAAAGTTTATCATCACAAATAATTAACTATTCATTATTGTCTCAGTTTCTTTATTATCTAATATTATTAATTCAAGTATGCAAATTAGGACTCGAAACAAATTATTTATTTATGATACGCGTTCCGTAGGCCGCTTTGGATTATTGGTTTATTTATTCGTAATATTATTCACACCACGTCGTCGACCGCTCGTTATATCTAATTCAATTATTAAAAGACTACCACATAACTAGTTTTGAAGTTCCAGATTATAAATTCCGCTGAGAAAGCCGACAAACTTCAGAAAAATGTATGCAAAGCCATTTTTTTAATATCAATTGTTTAGATCGATCGCACGCGATATCACCTATTATTATTGAAGATCATGTAACAAATTAAAATCTTTTGTTGAAGGCAATTTGATGGCTTCGAATCTTTAATTGGAATATTAGATTTTACAATTAATTAAAATCAGACATCTGGCGGAAATAAGAAGATCTATTTATAGACAAAGTACGAAATGAAACAAATTTATAAATTATTCTTAACACATGGAAATTGATCGAACAAGTTTGATAAGAAAAACATAGCGTGCCCAAATGTTACTGAATCCATAATATATATATATATATAAATAAATAAAACAAACAAAAACAAAATAAGGTGTGATGTCGTGGAATCCGTTGGGTTATATTAAAATATATATACATATTTTAAAAATGCAAAAGATTCAAGGTCAACACAAATAATCATGTAATATCTGCATTTTCAATGTTCGCTTTTGCTACACGCATCTATCAGCCATTTATTTATACTTCAATGAACGATGTATCTTGGGCTGTGGAGTATGAATGGTAAAGGAACGCGTAAAGGACAAACAAACATTTATTTTATATAATATTTCCCGGCATGATCACAATAAGTCCTTCCTGAAAGTTTCGTCGCGATCGGTTGAGTAGTTTAGGAGCCTATAAGATCCGGACAAACCAACAAACAGACATTCATTTATATATATATATATATAGATTTAACTGTTCACATCAGTATGAGCTCACACTGGACCGGTTAGTTTTGCTGTTCATAGGTGGGTCAACTGGGGATTTTCTACACAAGTAGTGAGCCAGTCGCTGTCAGCGTACATTCTTCTCTCAAATACAGAACACCCTTTTATATTCTGATCTTGTCATAGTAGATGTCAATACCTTGAACATTAACCACTAACGTAGGTCTCGTAGCTCGTAACCAAGACAACAGTCTTGCCTAGATCGATTATGACTACGTAACACAAATATTAATAAAAAAATACAGACGAAAAAATAGTGTTTTGTATAATCGGCCTCTGTAACGGAAGCGATCAGAATGCGCCATACAAAAGTCCTTCTAAGTTAAGAATCTGATGTTGATTTAAAAAATGAACATTTGAGACATTGATTTTCTCATGTGACTATACAAAATTTCTTTGGCTTGGAAAGCTTGTCGTGTGTGAAACATTTTTGTCAAAAATCATATTGAAAAGGTATGTCAAAAACAACATTAATCCGCCATAATTTAAATAGGCAATTCTTATTAAATGTTCCGAGGTTAAGAGCTTTAATGGAAATGTCAGACGTGCAGATTTTCGTCCTGATAAATTTACAAATTCACCCGACTGATTCCGAGCTAAGATAATCTACCTAAAATCGCATACAACGTAACCTTACCTAGTTTTATGTTGGCGAATAATGCTTTAACTCTCAAAATTACCAGCGTTAAAATGCAAGCCAAAAAATAAATTAAAACAATTCACGATTAGTCGACAATGCTCATCTTCAAGTTACTATAATTGACTCGATCTTGCAACCGCTGTAAAATTAGTCACACAAAATAGTCGCCACCTTCTTGCTAATATTCTATAACTCGAAGCTTAAAGGTACAATATTCCAGTACATATAACTAAATGGAAAATTATTTGATTTTTAGATACAGTAAATGATTTATATATTTTTGAAGCGACTTATTCAGCAAAGCAGGGGCGACCACCGACATCATTTTGCCGTTTTGATTCCAGTACGTAGTTACCACTATTCAACGGTTTAAAATTGAAAACGGAAAATCTGAAAATTCTCTAGCGACAGTGATAACTTAGATTATGCAAGAAAACATTCTATTATTTGTATACGTTTGCATCCTTAATATTCAATAGGTACTACTTATGAACGATGTTCTGCGCTTAATAAGCATGTGATGGACACAGCTGCAACAGTTTCAACGCGTCCTGACCAAGGATTTGATATCCGCTAAGCCACGCCGCGCCGTACTCGAAATAAACGCCAAACGGCCTCAAGAGCCAATGATTAATTCAATTTAAAATCAAAACTGATACAAGTCGAAAGCGATTCGTATTTGTGAAAATCCTACAATCGGCTTTATATTGTAATTTACATTTAAATAATTACTCATTAGATTGTAAATAAGGTACTTGGATGAATATTTTGATATTCAATTAAATTAAACTATTCAGACATATGCCGTCTATAACGATTGAATGGCGGATTGAGTGACTATACTGATTGTATTTTCATCATAAAAATAAAAAAATGTTTTTCCATAAATTGATTTTTCAATCGATTCGTAGATTTCTGTTCAAAGGCATTGATGTCTATGATGGCTAAAATTCGCTCCTACCCATCTGATCCTAGAAACGGGGAGTAAGTGAGAGTGGTTAGATAAACATTAGCTCTGTCTTAGCCCTATCCTTCTATCTTTACTCTCATTAAAAATGAGAGATTGACCAACTGAGTCACATGCAGTTCTCGTAGAAAAACTTCTGTTGAGCTCCACATTAACCCTTTATATCGACCACCGCCTTTAAGGGTTATAATTCATACGGTGACCATAGAAATATCAACCTTAATACCTAAAGACGATATCGATAAAGTTCTTTGGTGTATTTATCGATCTAACATGAAGTGTGCATCAATCACTTATTCATAGACAATTATTTCACGTAAGTGTTTGATAAATCGACCATTGCGCGTTCGCGGTCACAGCTGGAACAGGATTTGTGGATAAGTTTTGATTTTTCAAATCATGGTTTTATAGTGTGTTGCGGGGAAAGTTACTTACATAATTATTTAATATGCATTTATTTATCGATTTACAGTACTTTTTTCAATTAATAAACCACCACAAATTATAGTTTTTCCAAAATTTTATTGAACATTTGTAATTTTGATTGCAAAATTATTGTTCAATGCACAATATAATTCTAAATAATATAGTACATAGTCGATTTCGGAAAACACTAATTTACCATATAAAGGGTTAAGAGCGGAAATAATTAAAAAATCCTTTGCATGTCGGTTCATGATAATATCACAAACCAAAGAAATCGATAAAAACGTGTATATTCTTAGCTCTTTTTCTTTCTTATGGCGCTACAGCAGTACCAAAGTGACAAAGGTGACAAAAAGACTTGCTACATAATAATACTCTTAATGCGGCCCTGACCGATTGATTCACAGAAACATAATACACTTGCCTACATACTTGTACGTTATATAACAATAATAGTATGCGTGCAGAGTGCATGTCAGTATGGGTTACTTGATAATAATTATTCGCTGATGAAGGTGAGGCATCAAATTACTCCAACAGAAGGTCGCGTCAAGCAAATTATACCTCTTGTCATTTTGACGCTAGATTCTGGTGCACTGATAAAATATAACAATAATATTGCGAAACAACCGAGATGTCCACTGGTAATCAGTTGATAATGCTCGTGATGAGCGAAACCGGTCCTGATCATGTGGAAGTAATACAAATGAATTGTGTTTTATTTTTTAAAATATAATGAAACACCAAGAATTGACAGTTAACACCTTAAAAGTGAGAACGTTAAAGGATTGATTCTTAAATCGATTTAAGGATGTCTGATATTTTATACATAATGCAATCACCCCTATCTGATCCTCAAAACGAAAAAAAATACTACTTCTATCGAAATCCACTTGCGAAACCGGTCGCATTTTAAACAAAATGTTACCATATATTTATTTTTATCTGACAATCCATTTTTGTGCAGTCATTTTCAGTAAGGCCCACATATTAAACAAATGACCAGGTCCGGTTTATTTATTAAGGAATATTAAAAACTAAACTATAATTGAGCGTTTCTTGAAACAATGGAATACTCAAGTCGTAGAAAATATTATCATTGTTATATATTATATTGACCTATCGAACGTAAATAGTTCAAAGCCGCAAGATTCACATGATCATCTGACCTATTGGCAGGCTCAATCATTTTCCATCGATAATGTCGTTCTATTCTAAAAACCCGCTGTTTCTATTTTTAACATACACACAAACACTTATAATACATTATCACATTTATTCATTTTTTTTTTGATAAATAATATTTACAAATACTCTTTTCAACATAACCACCGTCAACTTGTCTATTATTGTTATGTTAAACTATTCAAGGTTCTTTATTGAAAAATCTTATAAGATGTATTCACTTACATTTATAAAATTTATTCAGTATTAAAATGTTACTATGCCTTCAGTAGATTGAAGGACAAAAATACCTTTCTGAGCGTATGGACGTATATGTGCGTCAGTATAGTAATATGTGTGTGTGAACATTTCTCTTTCCATTACATTGGGTTGATAAAAAAAATGTTTTAAAAAATAAACCACAATTCATTTGTACTACTTTCGCATGTTTATAATGATCAGGACCGGTTTCGCTCATCACGAGCATTATCAACTGAGATAAAAAATGTGCTTAATTTTTATGAAAAAAACTCACTCCTCATAACACAGCCATAATTGATTAGTTACTCCTCGAAAGGTGAAAGTAGCTGATCTAATATACAATTTTAATGAGAAATGCAAGTGTTTCGCTGTAATCACAATCTGTGAGATTAAATGCGTCTTCAGTCCACATTGAGTGAAAATCTTACACAAAATACGTAAATATGTACATAATTTAAGATATAATTTAAGACATCGACTGAGGGTGCTTGATGGAATTTCAATATCAAATTTGAGTTATTGAGATTTTGTACACTTCCATGTAGTTTGTCACTAACGACCCGGGTTTCGCCTTTCGGCATCTTCAGGCATTCGAGCGCACGAATGAACTCTAACTGACATCAAAACATGGGGGATCATAAATTATTTTCTCAAGAAATTTTGAAAATCAATAGAGCCCAGTTAAATTCCTTGCCAATTCTGAACGAACAGCTGAATCTTCCAAACTCCCCGTTGCTGTATTCTCTACGTTAAAACACCTAACAGATGTCACTAAACGTGGAATGATTGTATATATTTACCCTTTCGTCGAATTGCATCCCGTCGAAACCCACAATGCTAGTATAATTGTAAAATCACTGGTAATTCCATAAGAAGTTGGAAAGCGGCAATTCGCCACTCTGTAAATGTGGTGTTTACAAAATAAGGATTATCGAAATTTTAACTCAGGTATCAGTGTGGCTCTCAGACGTATAATATCTTACCTCGTAAATAATATTTGTCGTATTTGTATCTTCTATATAAACGTTAGACACTGTTTACTGTCTGTCAGTTCGAGTCCATTCGTGTGCTCGAATGCCTGAAGATGCCGAAAGGCGAAACCCGGGTCGTTAGTGACAAAATACATGGAAGTGTACAAAATCTCAATAACTCAAACTCAAAAGTAAATATGTACCATAAATCACAGTATGTAATGAAATATAACTTGCGGAACCCGACAAAAGCTTCGTGGCGCAGTTGGTAACGTCGTTGGCTACGGCCACGGATGTCTCGGGCTCAATTCCCTGTGCGGACAGTTTCTTAAATTGATCTTTCAATCGATTTATGGATTTCTGTTCGTAGTCTGAGTGTTTGTGATGTCTAAAACTCCCACCCATCCGATCCGCGCGGTGTGTAGCAAAAGCCATGAACTAACTACTAGTCCTGTCCTAGCCCTATCCTTCTACCCCTACTCTATTAGAAAAAGAGAGGTTGAGCAACTGAGTATCAAGCAGTTCTCATAGAAAAAGTCTGTTGAGATACGTCCGTTAGGGGACCATACGCTCCACGTTGGGAGCGGACATGGAAAAAGTAATGATTATAATATCATAAATATTATCCTAGAATTTCATGAAAATCTACAAAAATCTGATATAGAATAGGTACAGTTGAAGATTAAACCTGTCCAAAATTCTGCTTCTTAATTATCTCAGATCTATGCTTTTTGAGTTGTTACAATTTTGAACTGAGATACCATATGAAAAAACAAACTTCTTTCGTATGACACGGAAATCACACGCAGAAAGTCCAATATGTCCAATTTTATTTCGCTTATTTATTGCAATGTGGCTAACTGGCTAGTAAAAACAGGCATATTATTATCTTAATTGTAAATACAATACTGTGGAAAAAATACACTCTTTACTACTATCATCGCAAAGTGGATTATCAGAATTTGCTATTAGACGCCATATTTCGACTTTTAGCTCGGTTCTTAAAACCACGCTCCTTCGTGTCTTCGATATTTTGAATATTCAGTGCAATTCCATTCAAAGCAATAATCGAATTGTACATTCGATTTTTTTTCTTCATTCGTGTTATACAATAATTCTGTCACAAGTCGTCAGAGGCGCTGCTTGTGAACTTCATTATTATTATATGTCGGCAGGTGTAAATAACTAGTTAGGTAATGGTACACAAATAATGATCGTTCCTGTTTTGTCTGTAGTTTTCGCAAGTTTGTTCGTTCATGTCTGATTTTTTAACTACTCGTATGTAGGTAATATCTAGTACCCAGTTCGGTATTATGCTAACAGTGACCTTGACTCATAAGGCTCGATATTTCTTTAACATTGTTTTCTAGTTGATGGCTTTCAGCAGGAAATCGGCATGCGCGGCCCGCGTACCAAATTTCAGTGTGAAATCGGAAAACGGCTCAATAATTTTAAAAGATTTTTGGTGACTTTGATTTAAAACTTACTTAATGGAATGAACTCATTGCTTTTAATACATGAAGCAATTGTTTCTTTATTGTCCGACCGATTTCCATAACCAAGTTGTAACAAGGTGTTTCTATATGTTTTTGAATGAAGACAGCTCGTTCAAAGATCAATTGATAAATCCATTACTCACTCACTATCTGATTCAAAGGGGGCTAATTTTTGTTAAATAAAAGTAGTTTTTTTCCAATTTACATTGAACTTTGCTAATAATTGTTTTTTTAGATTCTATCTCTTACGCAAACACAGCATGCTAACCGACCAACGTGGTTATTCTGATGGGCTTGATTTGTAATATGGCTTTCAAGCTAGATTTTCAAGCTGTCTATGCATTCCACGGTGGTAATAATCTTCTTAAAGAACATCTATCCTGGAAGAAAGGTCATGTGCTGCCTTCTTCCATATAATCAGACCTAGCATCCAAAAATCGTCTTTAGCCGTTTTCTCGTAAAATATATTTATCTGTGGCGTTATGGCAAAAGTTTATCTTTCCGTTTTTGTCATATTGGGTTTATTCTCACCATAGAATATTTGTCAGCATGTGGTGGAAAAAGTTGACATGCTGGTCATTGTCCATGAAGAAGATCCATTGAATAAGTTTGAATTTTTAATAACTTACCAAGGTTCATATTTCTTCTGCCGTAAGCAAAGGTAAAACTGATATATCAACTTCTGCCATAATACCACAGATATTGTATTACATGTACTTACATGGCCGTTAGGATTTAGTCACTTTCCGATTGTTTTCTTGAACACGTTAAATATTATTATTTTAATATTATTTTTTTATGTAAATATATAGAATAGATTAAAAGAAGAATGATTTTTAGACAATATTCTCTTTTTTGTAATTATCATAATAATCTCTGTCTATACATGAATACAAACATAAATAAACTTCTCAATAATGTAAATTTCACCCGGACGGGTATTTGGAATCCAACCCGACAAAGATAGGTCTAGGCCACATGTGGGTTCTTCTAACAATTATTTTGTTCATTTTTTGCTGCGTGAGACAGGTAATTGCAGTTCTTGAAGAGCATAATATAAAGTAGTTATATCAATTTACAATGTTATTGCAATCAAAATAGAATAATAGCTGACAAAACATGCTCACCCTTGCTTTACGCTCTATGACCACTCAATAGATCCACTCCGGTCGATTATAGTATATCTTGTCTCGAAGACCAGCTCTAAATATTTATTACATGCATTTTCTCTTGAATATAATTTATATGAGTGTTTTGTTCGATCTTTTGCTTAGTATTGCTTTATACAAAAACTAATCAGTACTGACTAAAATTTCATTCGTTACCCCTGGACTGTTATTGCACACGTATTATGAAGCAAACTCAATGCCGGTTACTAGGCGCTTCTTTTATCGTTTAGTTATTTATTAATATTGAATTACGTGTGGTGTGTTTTTTTAAACATCGGCAATCATAGTCCAACAGTTTCCATACTAACCGAAAACGAACTTTACGTAGAGTACTCGAGTAATTAAAAATGAATTAAATAGAAATGTGACTAATACTTAAATAGTTGTGACAAAAAGTTTTGCTGACGATACCGGTTTCCATTTTGCGATTTGGTGTTTAAGGTTTTGGTATGTTTTCAAGCATCCCTTCCTCGTCCATTTCTTTAGATTATAGCGTAGAGAGATTGATTTACTGATAGACTTAATTTATATCATATTTTATAATTTATAAAACGAGAAGATGAAAAATTCTGTGGCATTCAGAATTTTTAAACACGATTTTCAGTCGGCCGGATTTGTCTACTAGTGGTAAGAGCACCGCTTAACGGGCAGAACTATATTAGTTGAAATTGTGGCAAGGTCAATATCAAATATTGATTTTTCCAATACAACATAAATTATTTAGACAATTTAGACAGTGTCTTTTCTTTTAGAGTTGAATTGGAATAATTTTATTTTATCAATTAACTGACTGAATTATTGTGGAACTAAATATTTTGTTATTTGTACCCTATTATAATGGAGTTCTAGCAAGTGAATGCCAATTCAATCAATGGTTTTGACAAAACTCTCAGAGCTTATCTAAAGTTTTGTAATGTTAATTTATATTTAACATTATTTTAAAAATATACACTCAATTGTCTTTTACTCAGGCGAGGTGTAAAAATATAGGGGGTGAACGTAGAAAGAAAGATTACATTGGACCGTGTAATTTAGAAACCGAGCAAATAGAGGAATATCTGTGCATTTATATTGAACAGAAGATGAATTGTGTTGAAAATGCTTTTCCTTTATGAAACAATACTATGTTGTTCATTGTTGATCCTTGATATAAAATTACTATGCACTATGTAACTATATTTTTGACATAGCTTCTAGTATTAACGAATCAGAAGACCAGCTAAGTGCCATTGCTTTTTTTTATTACAGAAATAAACTATGTTTATTTATTAAACTATGTTTAATAACTAAATATGATATTATTTTTAAATTTACATAACATAATAAGTAATAAATAAATCATTAAGGGGAAGACTTGGCTAGTTTTAACGATCGATTATACTATGCTAATTAAAAATCATTGATTATTGATGGCCATTAATTAAAGTTGTATGCCAAACACAACAGTGCTGTAATTTTATATACATAGTTTTTGGTACGTTTATTTTAAAATGCTGAACAGACAATACAATGCGACAACTAGCAAAAAATGATTTAGATAATTTTAAATTGTTTATATCACATTCTGATGGTAGATTTAAATTTACCTCCAGCACATATCCATGTTTTAGTTATTCTTTGGTGTTTTTTTAAAGACGGAAATAAGGCATGATTGTTTTTTATTAATGATTTATGTGTTACTCGGAACTCAAGTTTAATCGTCCCAATATACGATAAGTATTATAAAATATAACGATGGTGTTTTGGCCAATTGATATAACCCTCAAAATATACGAAAATGGTTTAATGATTGGATCTCATTTTCAAGACGACAGAGCAGGTCTCGGCCAAATGATGTAAATTAGAGAAATAACTTTACCTCTTTTTGGAAGGGAAACATCATTTTACATTGGTTTAAGGTTTAAAAATTCTTACCCTGTCACTTGATGTAAATTATATCGACACTTTCTACCTGTAATCCCGTATCAAACATGAGAATTTACAGGAGTGCGTTTCAAAGATTCATAAGGCAACTCACCATATAGTGTTTGCGATAAAAACAGCTTTTACTCTCCTGCACAATTTCAATTTTGAGGGTTACATGAATTGGCCAAAACACCGTTGATAATCTAATTAACAATAATTGCAAATAATTTTTTTGCGAAATATCTGATAATTGTCTTTCTATTCAAAACTTTTACGAAGAGAAGAAGACCCTCTATAAATGAATCACACAAAATTATAAAATAATTCTTTGTTTCTATTCCCTATTTAATATCTTTAGGCTGGAACCGGCCATTGGGCCATACACGTATGTTAAATAATAATTAAATGTATGCATTTTTGCAATTGATATGGATTTTAGAAACAGCAAATCGTTGAGCGATGTGTCCGCAAGCAAAATGTTTTAACTAAAACACTGGTACCACATGTGTGTCTCCCCGTACAGCGATATTCTAAATCAGACGAGATCCTTGAATCACACAATGCTTTTATTCTTTTGTACTTTGGTTTACGTCAATCAATTAACACCTGCCTACTAGATAGAATGTATGCAAAAACGATAGAATGCAGAGCCCGATGAATATAATTATTATGATTTGTTTGCAAAAAATCCTGTGACAATATATTGGAATTATTATTCATTTTATTTCAAATACCGCCAATTATCCGTCTTACAAAGAAAATAAAATATTATTCCAATGCCGCTGCCCACGTATGGCTTAGCCCAAGAAACTTCAAAAGATATTCACATTATTCAGTAAATGTGTGTAAGCATCGTACGTAGGCTTACCCTGCCGTTTAAATACGATGCATAAATAAAAATCTACCTCTCATAGTTAGAAAGATCCATTTGTCTTGAGTCCGATTAAATTGAGAATAAATGCAGGCATTTTAAATTAGTTGCACTGACTTACTGACAACTCGTGCACATTTATTAAATTGTGTGCCGTGCACGATACTTAGCGCCTCACACAATATTATCCACCTAAAAAACGAAGAAAAGAAGGTTAATGACCTTCTTAAAAAATACATTTAATGTGATCTCATATATCGAACTAATAAAATTGATACACGAACAATAAATTGTATGTTCCAAAAATAAAAATAATGGCATCATTTCGAATGGTTAGATATTAATAAATTATAAAAAATGTTCGCAATGTATATACTTTGTACCATCGGGCTTGGCACGTTTTTTCTTCATATTGTTTTAATTGTGTGCTGAATCTTACAATGTCATACAAATTAAAATATGACTAATCTGCGTTTTATAAAGCGCAATACATTTAGGGTTGGCACACGTTCATTATTTAGAGGAATATATTATATTTGTATTAATAAAATTTAATTCCACAATATCGTCTAACGATCATGACCAGTTTCGTTCATCGCGACCATTTTCAGTTGAATAAATTAGAAAAGAGTTACACCCAATCCTCTTTTTACACGGGGATACGTTCCATGCAAAATAGTCTAGTAAAAAGGGATTACATTACATTGAATTGTGCAATGTCGAAACCGTGTAGAAAAGACGATTTGGTATATTCATATAATACTGTGTGTTGACAAGGTTCACAAAACAATTCATAAATGTGTTGACAGATAGTTTATCTCTGATAACGCCCTAGTGCTTTTGTTCTTATTCGTTGCGAGATTGGAACCTTTTGTGGACTCGTTTGTGTGACTGATCCTGAGACGCTACTGGCAATCATTTTATAGCGTTTAACGATGCTATATTACGTGTAATAGGATTGATAGTGTAAAACTATAATTGCTCATAGTTTGGGCGTATGTTGAATATTCACGCGTCTGTAAAATCGAGTGCGGCTTGTTGATCCACTTTTTGGGCAGCCCTGCCTCTGCAGTTGAAGGCCAGCGCATGCCCACTCAAACTAAGTACACAATAATCTATGGCAAATTGCTGATTCGAACAGAACAGTGCGGGAAAAATGCAACAGAACACAAGCGCTTAATGCAACACTGCATAGCAAAGCCACTTTGTATATTGATAACCCAGTACGTAGAATTTTATTAATTTATGCACTTGAAATAGAGCTACGTCTAACATTAATCAGGGTCAATATTATCAGGACGAAACGGAATGCCCGATATTCAAAATAAATATCGAAATGTTTTTTCATCATTAAGCATGCATCGAACGTTTTTTTAAAATCATTTCCACTCCTAATGTCGAACAGATAGTTTCGTTATGGATCTTATCTCAACAGTAGTTTTTTTAACAAGAACTGCAATCGCGCAACCTTTCTTTTTCAGTGAGATTAAGGTCAAAATGATTTATGAAATTTTTTTAAAAACCAATGTCAATAACTTTTTCGCCTTGAAAGTCTTCTTCGTTTTCGCCACTGTTCCTTTATCTCATAGTTTTGCCCGCAAACCATTTTGGAAACAGTTCGCAGCCTTCTTGGGGGCCAGATTGCAATCTGTCGAAAGAACTGACAGACCGGATACAGGATTCAGTAACAAGTGCCGATAATTGAATGTGTACCTGCGTTGTCTCTACTGGTACTTACATTTTATCATCACAAAGTGCAATATTGATAATATATGCATAATGAATGAACAGTGATAAATATCTTTAGAAGTTGCTGTCCAACATAATCGCATGTTACACGTGCTTTCATACTCTGTTATCAGTGTTATTATTCATTTTCAGTGATTTTTCTTGCAAACTCTTACAATGGAATGTCAGTATTTATTATTGTAGGTATGTACATACGATAACACTATTGCAACGCGATACATTCGCCTAATTCCAATCAATTTTTTTTCTGCAAAAATACAGTTTATTATTATTTCAATTAGACTGCTCTTAACGCTTTAACATTCCCTTTTTTAAATATCTTCTTAATACACTGCGCAAGGCTAAGAATTAAATAGAGCAATTAAAAAAATCCTCGACGTCTTCTTCGGCTGCGTTATCCACATGCCCGAATCCCCGAACGGTCACTTTCATAAATTGATCGAAATAAATTTATTTATGGTTTTTCTTCATAGGTAAATATTTCTTTGATTTTCCGATTCTCTGCCAGCAGTGTTTCTTCTAAGCTGCGCGCGCACTCTACAAACAAACGGGTGAAATCTAATTTCTGAAGAAATATACATAATTAAGGCACATGATTCTCTCTGCTTGTTGAAACATGTGCTGAGAGCTGTAAATATTAAAATAATATTGACACTGCAGAAAGGCAAAAGGACGTATCCCTCAGTTTTTTCAAAATATTTTTTTTTTCGTTAATCACAATGTATACAATTCAATACACGTTTTGTATGTGTTACGTTCTTTTGCCTTTCCACAGTCGATATGTTGATTTCAAATATTCGTTAATGTTTCCTTGATATTATTTTAAAATGTAAAATAAATAAAAGTATTCTATTATTTTCAATAATTTAAAAAGCGTTTAAATTATTCCGTGCATTCGTTGGTTGGGCCTGCTCCATATTTAGATTTACAGAGAAACACTCTTCTTAGAGATAACGTTGCTTCCTACTCATCCTATCCTTAAAACGGGGCGTACAGCAAGCGATTGACTAATTACTATTCCTTTCTTAGTGTCATATTTATATCTTTACTCCCTCTGAAAAAGAGGTTTAGTCCCTGAATAAAAACAAATTATATTGAGATGCTGCATTAAGAGTCCACATGCTCCATATTGGGAGCGGAAATTGGCCAAAACAATTACTAAAACTCATTTTAACACGAAAAATCTTTCACACGTCACAATATAATGCGTTCTGCCTAAAATGAAAAAATATGGTTTATTTATGGTGATAATCGTGTTTTCCAGTATTGTTTCTTATGATTGTATTGATTACTTAATATTTATCACAAATAATAAATCAAATACTTCGTTTTGTTGCGTAAATTGTCAGCATAAAATTATATAACAGAATTCAGCAGTTGTTTTATGAATTCGTTGCTGTATGGGAAAGTAACGCAGCAGTGGGCGTCGGGAAAAGCGGGTGGTCCAACGCGCATGTGACCCATGCCCTTCTGCACGCCCACTCTCGTTCTACCCTAGTGACGTCACCGGGATACCGCTCCGCAATTTTCTTTCCGCCATGCCATACAGCCCTTATGTAGCGCCAGCTGCCGTTCTCCCGGATTCTATTTTTATATTATTTAATATTTTGCAATATGTTTATATTTATTCCACACGAAATGCTCGGAATTAGTTTCCCTGCAAGTACTCAATTTAATTATTTAATAAAATTAGAGTTATCACCTTTAATATGCTTAGCTGAATAGCTAGTGCAGTAGTGACGTGACGTTTCGTTTTGGTAGACTATGTTCAATTATATAATATTTAGATCTTGGGATTTGGTTTTCGTGATGTCTTTTCTCCTGAAGTTGATCTCGGGTGTTTCAAAAAATAAAGAAATGTCCAATGCATTGGCAATTAACAAGCTGTTGGTAATTTTTCAAAAAATCAGTAAATGTGTAAGTAATGCATATCTAAAAATAATATTTTACATGATTAAAATATTTCCCAAATATTCAAATATCTAAAACGAGGCCGAATATATTCAAATATTCAAGATCGAATCTCTACTCCACTGGCACCCTATCTGCCCTATACAGCTTACAGTATGAGTTATACTTAATTCAACTGAGACATTTTCAAATCCCTAGCGAGCTTTGTTCACCGAATTAAGTATGTCAAAAAAAAAATAGTTTGTCTATTATTATCTTTAATAGATGTCACTGTCGCAAGAAACTTTGGCAATTCTATAAACATTAATACACGTCGTTGGTAGAAATACTACATAATATACCTTACATAACGAAGTCATTAGAATTTCGTTTCACTCGGTTGGTAGGTACTGCTGTATTACATAATATTATTATTTTTTATTTACCGCAGTGAAAATGAGAATCTATTTCTGTCTGTTAAACTAACCTCCCCTCACCCCCTCTGTACTTTCAGCTGAAATATTTTTTATTCAGAATGAATTTCACGCCGTGTGGTTTTGATTTGTGATATTATTCATGTGCCTTCATTCAAAAATAGTAAAACGTTACCAAAGACAATATACACCTTAGACGATGGTGGGAAACATGTGTCCTAGGTCCTTCCGACTGGATCCTTTTTATATATTGAATTTTGTTTATTTGTATACTTCTTTTGTTTAACCTGTTGAATGCGGCATTTCTTCCCAGGGTATTCAAAGATATACTCGCCAACAACCGCTAAGGATTTACAGAACTTACTGGTCGTATCCCGCAACAAATCAGTGTTGAACGCTTAAAAATGATTGCCAGGTTTCTTGGGAGCAGTTACCCAAAACTAGGTTCTATGCTATGCACAAAAGTGTGCTGAAATAAAAACAGATTATATTTCTTATACATAGGTTGAGATCTACTCGCTCTTCATATGACGCCGCAAATTAATTAAATTCAATGTAATTATAACTTGTCGCAACCATTTAATCACATGGCCGACCGAATCGCCAGTTGATCGTACTGACTTGATTATTGACTTCCATTTCTTTGCCCATCAGTTTATGATTTGGCCTATCTAAGTCGTGGCCTTGATCATTAATTCATTAAATATTTCTGTGGGATGATGGCAGAAGTTGATATGTTCATTTTTTGTCATGTTGTTTATTTATTATCACGATTTATAGACAATATTCCTACGCACGTCAAAAAAAAATATGTTCCATCTCGTTATTTGCTATCACACGACTACAACATCATTTTTATTACTATAGGTTGAAAACATCTGGCTACTCGCACTTTCTGTAGAAGTTTGAAACGCTGTGAACTTTCAAAGTTTATATTAATTTCTTCTCCTGTAAAGTGAGGTAAACCGGACATCAACTTCTGCCATCACGCCACAGATTTTTAAATATTAATATTCTATTATTTTTAATACACCTACCGAAACCTCTTAACGACTTTAGCTACCCATCTTCTTTGCCTCCTATGTGTATTATATGTATATTCTTCGCTACAGATTTCAGATACCCTAAGACAAATATTCGATTATCCTTGCAGGCTTTTTTTAAAAAAAAATTTGTTAATGATTAAATTTTCCGATGATATTTCGTGCGATCCTGCTTACTGATTCGAGCATAAAAAAAAGTTACGAGTATAATCAGCTTTGCCATAGTCCCTCCCCAAGGCCATTGTTTATTAATATCATGCGGGGGGGGGCTCGTTACTATTTCCCCCATAATCCGGGACAGGTTTTTTTTTAAATATTGAATTCTATGCTTAGCGTTTTACTATATTCTACTCAGGTGCTATTTTATGGTGAAGCTTTTTATGCTGTTAAATATATTTGTATTGAAATCTTTCACAGCGTATAAGCAGGAATTATTGTTCGAGGTGTGTTGAATAATTTATGAATTGAAATTGTACGGTCTATGATTGATTAGACACATCGATCGTCCAATTCATTAGTCAGACAAAACTCA
Source organism: Himalopsyche phryganea (assembly GCA_022494535.1). Classification (NCBI taxonomy): domain Eukaryota; kingdom Metazoa; phylum Arthropoda; class Insecta; order Trichoptera; family Rhyacophilidae; genus Himalopsyche; species Himalopsyche phryganea. The sequence continues at coordinate 1,051,751 of JAGVSL010000139.1, forward strand.
AAAAAAAAATTTTTTGAGTTAAATATGTACTTATATGTAAGATTTTTCGCTCTTCCTGACTCATTACTCAGATAATTCAAAAATACCATCAATAAAATGCTAAGGCAGATATTCTTCTAAAGCTAGGGTTCCCAAATTGTTTTGCTCCATTCCCCCATTCACCAAAAATGTTCAGAATATAATTTACTCTTTCCGTACATAATCTAACTCTGACTCAAAGGGTGCTTTCGAAGATGGGTATCTATCTATCTGTGGCGTTATGGCAGACGTTAATCAGTTTTACCTTAGCTTACAGGTGAAGAAATCTGAACCTTTTTATATTATTAAAAATTAAAATTAAATGGAAAATACACTTATTCATGAATTTTCTTCATGGATAATGACTAGCATACCGAATTTTGCCACCACATGCTAACATATATTGTATTATGAGAATAAACCTGATAAGACAGTAACGGACATAATAACTTATACGTATTATAAATGTTTATTTTTTACTGAAATATCTTGCAACTGTTACTGGGAAATGCAGTTGAACAGATTAAATAATCTGCAATAATATTCTGTTTGTTCAATCATATAAATATGTATACCGAAAAATGTGTTGCCAGCCTTGAAAGCATAATTTACACCAGTGCTTCGCAACCGTGTGTGCCGCGGCGCAAAGCTTCATTACATAAAAACCAAATAATATGTCTCTTGTATCCAATATTCTGTCCATGTATATAATCCGTTTATTACGTGTATTTATTAAATGAAAAGATTAGTTTCTATGTAAACAATCGACGTGCGGTGGATTTATCTCTATCCCACAAGCTCTCCTGTCTATAAGCAAGTACGATAAAAGAGCAAAAGCCAACATGCTTATAGCTCGCCTGCCTTCTTCACTTTACATGTGATTGAGTGAGAAAGATAAAAGTTCACTGTTGATACCTAGTGACACCCATTATATATATATTTTTGTGGTGTGCCTTTATCATTTGAGGAAAATTTTGGTATGCCGTGGAAGAGAAAAGGTTGCTGAGCACTGCCTTACACACAGCGTATTAAAAATACTGTGGCCCACCGCCTGTTTTTGCACAAGTTGGCCAAAAAAATACAGAAAAACTCACGGCGAACATTCACTGCTCGATGATGACCGATAAGAGAAATAAGCGATGAAAAAAAAAAGAGTCTCCAAAAATAGCTACGATCGTTAACAATTTGGGAATCGTTGCCGCTCGAGTTATTTTATAAGTTACATATTAAATTTAAAAAAACTTTTCTTTTGTATTATTAGGTTCCATCTGGAGATCTTTATCTCAAGTGACTGACGCCTTTTGACTGTTTGCAATTTTTTTCATTTCATCATTTTCGTTATTTTATAAATTTAAGTACAATTTTCGTAAATATATCGAATTGAATTTTGATAGCGACCTCATTATGTTATAGATACATGAGTTTAAACGGTTCCCTGTCCCCGGGTAAAATGCTCATCGCTCTCCACCCATCGTATTCGGGGATGGATAGTACTTTTAAGGTGTTAACTGTCAATTCTTGGTGGAAAGACATTATATTTTAAAAAATAAAACACAATTCATTTGTACTACTTCCACATATTTCTGTGGAAGTAGTACAAATGAATTGTGTTTTATTTTTTAAAAGGTGGATAGAACGATAAGTTAACTACTAGTCCTATTCTATCCCAGGACTCCATAGAATTGAATGTCTGACTAACAACTAATCTTTGTTTGTGAGATTCATATTCTGTTCGCCATTTTTTAAAGGCCCAAATTCGATAGATTTATTTTTTCGTATCCATTTCAATAGATATTCTATCGAATCAGTGATTATTAATAGATTCATACGTTCAATCTATAAATTTTAATACCATATGAAATTGTAGACACTGGATCTGGAAAATTAATTTGGAGAGCAGGTAGTCACCGGAAATGGTGAAATTGTCGCATACGGTATCGATGTCCGACTTTAATAATAAGGTCCTGAACAGAGGCGAAACAGACAGAAAGATAAAATTTAAATAAACTTTAATTTATTTCTATTTTAATCATTAATTTTACAATTTGCATTATCGATAATGTTTACAACGTTGTTAATACAAGTAAGAATAAATTAATGCAACCAATTACGTCGTTCTATGCCAGTGATTCTTCACCATTTTTATATCAACACTTGCCATAAATATGATATACCAACCAATCCGAAAAGCCATGACTTTAAATGAAAACTGTTCGTGCTTAATATTACAGGGAGTCGTTTTTTAACCGTATTGAAAAAATAATCTCATCCATTATTGCCATTAAATAAATACTAATTCTTTCACAGCTATTGTAGACTTATTAAATAATGTTCATTTCGTAACCCACATGTATCAGATTATGTTACAAATTCTTGTAGATTAACCTCTTGATAGTGTAATATCTTTATAAACATATCCCACGATTGAAATAATAACCCATTTCCTGTATGAGACAACTTATTGCAAGTCTTTGAAATATAATGTGGAATCGTTCCAATTTACTGATTTAACGATTATTGCAATCAATCTAATAATCTCTTGATTTGGCAAGAAATGTCATTTCTCCGATACTTAATTTATACGGTAGATAGTTCCATTGAAACCCCGTGTTATTCAAAAAATTATGTTTTATTTTGGTTATGTGGCTGTACACCAAAAAGGTGAAGCAACACTGATCTATTACTCACATGACAGACAACGCAGTTGCTATTTTGACAATAAATTAATTACGTCACATAACGAGTTTTAAATCAAAATATTTTGGAAACAACGCATTTTACGATACACAATCAACAACAACTATAGAGTAAAGTTGTAGACATAATATTATAATGAAATAAATATAAGATACATGTTGTATTCAGGGATCCTTCGAACTATGTAAAAAAAAAAAACAACCGCTTTGTGACATTGAAAAAACATAAATTGCACTGCATCGCATTCAGTTGTGAAATGAGATGCATTCGATTTAAGTGTTTTAAAGTATTAAAAACAATATATTTTCGGCTAAGCAATATGTGTAAAATTGTGAAAAACATTAAATTTTGATGCAACAGAAATTTAATAGCCAATCTATCTTAGACAGGCATCCATCATACGTAATGTTATATTCTCACACGTTTTTAAATCGTTCGTCACTTACAGTTGTTCTAACGCTTCGGTAGCGCTTTCTCTAAGCTAAACTTGATTTTAATTCCTCGCGCTAAATTTCGATCACCCACTTTTAAGCCAAAGTGCACACGCAGACATCTGTTCTCTTCTCAAAAGCTTACTATAAACAAACGAAACAAATTTTCGGTAAAACAACGTCACAGGGAAATTTTCAAATTACAATTCCAAGTCGGTATTATGCGATTAACGTTACTTGTTATTAGAGATTATTGAATTATGTAACGATAATATTTAAAGCGTAGTCTGGTTGAACTACTATTGTTCGTGATACATAAGAGATAACATTAAAATCCATGTAAATATAAACATACATACTTATCTATATAATTTGAATACATATTACCCATTAATTAAATAAGGGACGAATGATAATTCCTCTCAATTAAAACCATGGAATAAATTATGAGTTTTTGCGATGGAAACATAAATCCTGTTTTTTTGCCATTTCCGCTTTATAGAATGTATTTTTCTGGAATTCTGAATACGCCGTATTGTTTTATTTTTTTACTCTGTTTACTTCTAATGTGGAGCATATGAATTCCTAATGGAGGTATCTCAACATAAGTTTTACTACGACAATTGCTTGTTACTCAGTTGCTCAACCTTTTTTTTTTTTGACGAGTGTAAAGATAGAAGTATAAGGCTAGAACAGTACTAGTGGTTAGCTAATCGCTCTCGCTACGCCCCGTGGGTAGGAGGGGAATCTTAGACATCACAGACATCCATGTCTTCACATAACAGAAATCGATTGAAAAATCAATTTGTTAAACTGTCCGTACCGGGATTTGAACCCGAGACATCCGTAACCAAATCCAACGACGTTGACCACTGCATAATGGACCCAACTATTTTATTATTTTATATGGTATAATAATAAATCAATAAACAGTAGGAAACACCTTCTCCCGGCGTTTTTAAGCCTGTACAAAGTAATCTGATAAAATATTTAAAAATAGCATGAAGAATATTATAATGCGAGATTATGTTGAAGTAAAGATTAAATGCTTCTTATTAAATGTAAAGAAGCCAAACGCACACTATCGCACGTTTCCTATGATACAGGGGTATTCAAAATGCGGCCCGTGAGCACCATAAATCCGAGCGTTGCATATTGATATTGATATACGTTGTGCGATATCGTGGAAGATTAAAGACTCCGGTTATAATGAAATAAGAGTTCTGGACAAAAAGTCTCACTCTTTTTTTTAAAACATTCCAGGCCCATATTAATTTTGATATTTTTTCACGGAAAACAGTTTTGAAACACTGGAAATTTCGATTTTGAATGTTCAGTATCACTGCTTTTAATGTTGTTTTTGCATGGTCCTAATTTTATTTTGGCGTGATCAATATCAAGATCGATGCAAATATCACTGCTTATGTGTAGGCGTTACATCGCCCACATTCGCAACTTGTAGTAAACTGCTAGCATAATATATATTGAATATTTTTTTTCATTAGACATCAGATTAAATCTTAAATTTTATTGTAAGGCACTAAATTTATTAATCTAGCTTTATTTATAACGAACAACCTGTACTAAAATTGTTATAAATATTGACTTGAAAATTTATGGGCCGAGGTGGAAACCTTGAGGTACACCTTACTTATTTTAAAACGCAATAAATATTTCTACATATGCAGTATTCAAATATTTTTTTATTTCCTTTTTTCAGGATAACCGAAACAAGCGTCCTGCTGTTACTTCCAGTGACAAATAATAGTCTGCAGAATTTTCCTGTTTGTGAGTACAATTTGTTTTTAACTTTAGTATTTTTTTTTATATTAAATTCCAATACACACACCAACAAAATATACAAAATTTGAAATGGTAAAATGAAAACTCTTTCTTAATTAAATAGTACTATTGTCATAAGTAAAAATACTGTTTACTGCATAAATGAAGGAAAACGATGAATCCGAGGATGATATATCATGGTTCTGTATATATGACTACAGAAATAATTTCGTTTAATAATTTATTTATTTGTCAATTAATTTTAGGTAGTTCAAAAACGTCTGTATTTTTCATGTTAAGAAAAGTATTTGCAAACAATTAATGAACAATTATTTTTGATTAGCAATTTAGTTATATAAGAATCGGTCTTTCCATGGCATTCAACGTTGTATCCACTACGGATTTGCAGGCTTTACATGGCGTAAGTCGTAACACAGTGGCGTTAAACGCTTTCAAACGATTGCCACGAGTAGAGTGTCTTAGGAATAGTTACTCAAGACTTGGTTGCTATGCCATAAAGTTTGATTATATTCATTTAGAAATAATTTTAAAACAAAAATCGTCACTTATCTTTAGTAATACTTTTTAGTATTTATTTAGTATTTATCAAGCCGTTCGTTATCAACTTCTTCAGCAATCTTCGCTTTTGAAGATATACAAGAAAACATGTGCATGTCGTTTTTCGGTCATGGGTGAGTTATTGTCTTTACGGTATAACTAATATTACTTACACTAGGGAGTGAAGAAATTAAACAGTACGTCACCGTTTACAGGCGCATTATGCGCGTTCTGCAGCATCATAATAATCTGAGACGCTCTCAATATTTCATCGAAACTGAAATACACTTAAATTACTATAAATTTAAATTATGCACAATGTTTTGACATTATGAGATATTGATATCACAGAACTTAAAGGGTTAAAATCTTACGTTCTGACGAATTTCGAATTTGATGCAGTTTATAAATATTTCATGAACGTATAAAATATTTGAATCTATTTGAAAAATATTTATTTACCACAAAAAAACAGACTACTTAAACTATTGATTGTGCTTGTAATGTAATTTCTAAACAGTTATATCGGAAAAAATGTCAGATAACACTATTGAACATAAAGATTTTTAAAATGTAAAAATTGTTTCAGTGTGTTGCAAATTTTATATAAGAAGCAACAAAGAATTTAAAAGTTTTATTTCTCCTGCTTCACACAGCAACATTCCTTTTTTAAAACAAAGTTTTGTGCTTTCGAAATATCATATTTACTTCTTCAGAATATTCCGGTAAATAAATGTAGTTTTTTCTTCACTTGTGTTAACAGGCAATTCTTGGTGGAAAGGCATTATAATTTTGAGGCGATGAGCGAAACCGGACTTGATTAATATAAAAATGTGGAAGTGGTGCAAGATAGATTGTGTTTTATTTTAAAAAAAAGTGTCAATATAAAAACATAATATACATCTAAGACTTTTTTCTTTTTAATTAATTAAATTGCAAGTTTATTTTCATTTGTCCTTCTGACATCCTGGAGATATTCTTCAGGTCTATATTAAAAGTCAAACGTATCTATAAGAATTACCCTAACATGCAAAAACAATACTCAGAATTGTGTTTGCATAATATTTAATCTGTTTCGTAAAGTTCTCCATTACTTATTGATAGGAATATTGCGCAGAAGTGAATTATTTACCCATTAATCAGGTTTTATTGCACCGACGTATTATGAATCACATTTTTGTCATTTGATATACGTTTAATTATGCCCAGTATACTTAGAAAAGTATTTTAATTATATATGTGAACAAACAAAAAAATCAATCAACCTGCGAATACACTTCGCTGTGAGTAGAACAGGGATGTCCAACACGTCGACCGATGGATGCTTCGAAGCAGAAATTAAAATTTTAATTTTAATTGAACCCTTTTATGGGCAGTGGGAATCAATTGTATTGCGAGTAACTAATTGTACTCAAAATGTGTCATGGCGACATTCTTAAGAAACAATATATGCATCGTAAGTCTGCTCTATCATCCCTCAAATTGTTATGTTCACATGTGCACGTTATGCCTTGATATTCGCAAAAAGGTCAAGATGATCGCCCTAATCTTTTGTAATATATCTATTCGTTAATGTTCAATTTATTTTTTTAAATAGAATATAGCATAACATAAGTTGAGATTAGGAGTCAATTCTTAATAACGCTATTGGATACTTACCGGCCCTGTTCAGGAGACGGTTAGTGGAATAGTATTATTATATTTCCTGGTATTTTTTACAGCAATGTATAAGAAATAATTTCTCAACACTTCTTATAAAAGAAAGAGTTTATGAATTGAGTTTTTTTCGTTTTCCATAGGACGCTGTGAAAATGTTTTGTATCGTAATGTAATGCTGTGTAAATAAATGCATTAAACAATTTTTCGCTTATTAGATTAGCTTTTGCCTCACTCACTCTTTAAAAAATGGTTTAGTAGAACGCCGCCACTTAATTCAGTAGCCCGCATTGCTCGGGCATATACTTGGCCACCTCTGCCGTAAAACATGATTATGCACGTCCGTCTCATACGTAATTCAAATGATAAAATAAACCCGTTTTTAATTCGTGATTTATCGGTTTATTTTATTACACTTTTTTTAGCTTTGCAGAAAAACCAGAATCTTACATTACGTAATAATTTATTAATGCATTAAATAAATCCATCCGTCAACCATAAAACACGGCTCAAGAAATGAGCAAAGAAACTGCAATTCTTCTTCTTATAAATTCTTTGTCACGATTTCTACAACTTGTGATTTGTGACAGCGGTTTGAACCAGAGGTGAAGAACCTCCGGCCTTCTAGATTTTATTGTTAATTTATAAAATAATAAACATACGTTTTTAATATATGAAGTTTACAAAGAAATCTAACTATTATATCCTTAAAACAATACGTCGTGAATGTAAATTTTTGACAAAGGAAATTATGCTGCATAAACAATTTTTGGAACATTTCGTTTGGCGATTATTTAAACAGTCGTATTAGTTAAGTATATCTTTTATGGCGAGTCTTTGATTATAATATTATTAGAAAATTTTCATTTAACTGCGCAAATTATTATGCGACATCTATGATCATACAATCTAGTCATTTTGGTTCGAATTTCCACCGTGTGGTGGCTGTTTTTCAAGAGAGTGCTTTGAAAAACTTTGACAGATGTCAGTGTAAATGAAAAAAAATACATTTGACACTTAAAACTTTTTCATAATGAAAATGAATCTATATTCCGAATATACGTCATTATTTCGATATGCGAATACGAAATTCTTCTACATTGTTACTAATAAACATTGAAGTTCAATAACATTAGTCAATATCAATGTATTCACAGTTTGAAACACCCGCTACAAATTTATTTTATTTGACTCATATCTTATTTTTTTACAAATTTATTTTAAAATTGTAATCAGCTTGTAATTAGCCAACAGAAGAAGCAGAATCAAAATTATTTGTTCGTAAAGATTCTGATTTTTTATTTGTCGGGATCAGTAGCGTTACTAGTTTGTGTATATTCAAACCGTGGAGGATCTTAATGCTGAATTCCTCGGCGAAAACGTTTTAATTTACACACAGTTCTCAAACTTTACAGTTCAATTTGACACAAGTCAGTTCTTCAATTATCTTTATTGAACAAAAGACAATTTTCTTTATTAGCAATTATTACTTCGTATTTTCCACAACAGGGTAACCAATAGTAAATTGTATCGCAATATTTTAATAAATATTTTGATTTTTTATGACTAAATTAAAAACAGAAGTTTTTCTAAGGAATACTTTTTATATCAATTGAGTAAATAATATTAATGTTTTTAATTGCAATTTATAATGAATCGATATTGTTAAGTTCACACTCTTTACATATTTTTAAAATTAGGGTTTGAAAGTGGAAATGTAATTAGGGTTTTATTTCACACTAACATTGAACTTCACATACAATGTGTGCTAAATACAACAGCTGATGTTTATCGATAGTTCTAGATCCACCTCTTCCTCTTCTATTGTCTGTTCAACATGTCAAATCTAATACCACTCACTATCACCGATCCTTAAAAAGACTAACAAAATTATCATGGCGTTTCTTTGGAGGTCTCCTGTGATTTCTATAATGTTGTCAAGCATTGAAGCTTTTCTACCGATCCAAACATTCAGCTCAGGAAAATTGCTTTTGCAAGACACTATCCAAAGCGTTGATCCCGGATGTTAGTGTCAAAATATGGAACGCATTTAATTACATAGATGTACTTTTACAATGTCCTCAGGTATCATCGTGATGCTGACCTAGATGCCTCAATGGTACACGCCTGGGTGCCACCCTGTGCTCTCTCGGGTTTTATGATGAGTGAACACAGCTGGTGGTATCTCAGGGGTGCTCCATATCATCAGCGACATCTCTAATTCTTACACACCCCATTTGTGACAGTGCAGTGTCTTATAATATGTAATGATATAAACTAGTTTTATCAGAAAGCTGTTGATGAAAGCATTACTGTTCCATATAAAGAAGAAGCAGATAGTCTTAAATGTGGTGTTCTTAAAATGTGACTAAATGCAACAGTAACTGAACCGAATTAAAATTCTTCAAGCTTCTGACTTGTGAAAAGTACTTGCTCTTCACGTCAAATTCTGATTCGTGTATTATGTAATAACAAAACGAAACAAATATTAAAGTATACCATCATACGATGTGATATGAAATAGGTGCCTTAATATGCCAGGATATGAAGATCTAGTAGTACCCTTTTTTATGACGTTTTCTGGATAAATCACAAAATGAAAATTTAAGCAAAGACAAACTGTTTTGAAACACGAGAACATTGCACGCATTGTATACTTTTAATATAATATTTAACACATTCTGTATGTAAAGATAAATAAAACAACAGAGGTGAACATTAAATAGATTATCGTGACTACGCAACCTTTACCCACTTACAATTTAATAAAAAGAAGAAAATTCAAGACATCGGACACATTATAAAAGATGCTTGTAAATAAAATATAGCTCTCCTCCAAACGCAAGAAATGTAATTAATCCGGAAACACTGTTTCCAATGATAAACGTTATGATGAACACCAATGACGTATGCAGGTTCAGACAGAGATAAATTGAATTATGAAGGAACCAATAACTGCGCAATCTTTGTTTGCCCCGCTCCAAGTTGGCTATTAAATTTCAATGAAAGTGTGAATAAGAGACAAAACATTACTTATCGAAATATATTATATACAAGGAAAAAAATCCTTCACGGAATAGAAGACGACTGGGAGATTCTTGGAAGAGACGCAGGTTTGTCAAATGTATAATAAAGATAATGGACACTTGACACCTACCTTCTATTGCCTTTCAGTCATGGCATATAAAATAACAGTAAAATTGGAAATTAAAGTGTAAATAATTTTGTCTCATTGTTTTTTTGCTTCGCATTAAATTTTTATACCTCAGTAAATGTTTCATAATATAAAAGTAAAATTTAATAACGTATTTAAAACAAAAAAATAAAGCATTAGTAAGTGCCACCTTAAGACACTTAAATAAACAATTGGCTAGTAATATAAAAGGGAAAGAGGAAGTATATTTATTTAATTTGGTCCATTACGGAAAATATCTAAATTGCTACATTGAATATAACTTTTTAAAATTTAACATGTATGATTTAATTTGCTGGAATGCAATTATTGGAACTAAAATAATGGTTTTATTACATTTAAAAAATTCTAAATATTATAAAAGTGGTGCCTAATGCCAATTAAAAATTATTGAAATATAAACTAGTGTTGATGACGAAGTGTAAAAGAAGATGGTTGCATTGGCGTTTGTGTGCGGTTATTCTTAGTCAAGGCGTTCAGGACAGCGGAATCTCTTGTCTCGTGTACTGCACTGCATCAGGACATGTCGCAATGCCTGCCAGTGCAGGGACTCTTCGCTATCGAGCTGATGATGCCGGCCTTTCGACATGCCGATGACGCGACTCCTCGCTGCACACAACGGCACCCTCCAAAATCTTCAAACAATCATCACTCTTTTCATAAACAATCATTGTGACTAAATACTCGTACATACTTTTAATGTGTTCAATTATAATATATAGGTGTATACCGTATTAGCCCGAATATAACGAGAGGTTTTTTTACTTAAAACACTTTTTGTAAAAAGCATTCACGTTACAGTCGAGGAGCATAATGAAAAAATAATACATGGCTTAGAAATATACTAGTTTTAAGTTATAGCGAAACCTGTCTTACGCTTTTGGGTAAAGGGACGGTTCTCAGTTATTTAGTCGTCGTCAATAGGATTTATGGTTTTTTACGAGGGTCGTGACTATAGCAAAATGAGGAACAGAATTAATATTTAAAAAATCATTTGTTAGTTAGATGGGATCATAGATTACTCAAATTAATAAAGGTATTTAAAGAAGTTACGATATGAAAATCCATGTAATTATCATAAGAAAAACTGAAACTACAACTTGTATATGTTTTTTCATTTCAATCTTGCTCAGATTAAACACGTCGCGTTACATTGGCAACCGTGTTATATTCAGACTAGTACGGTATATATTTATCCTACTGCAACATAGTCATCAAAAATTTACATTATATTTGCATATGAAAAGCTTACAACACAAAAGAACCACTAATTGATACTTTAAAAGAACATTTTCAATACCTTGCAAAGTACTGTATTTTTTTAAATATTTTGTTAAATGATCGCGAAAAACTGTTCGCACGTGTAATTCATCGTGCGAAGAAATCATGTTCAGCAGTACTAAAAAACTACAGCCAAAGTCATTTAAGTATATCGATCGTCTATATTGACATATCTATATAGAAATATATAAAACGTCTATATAGAAATATCGTCATTTTGTTTAATTCTATAGAAACTCTGCCTTAGCATTTTTTTAGTGTCATTTTTGAGATACCTAAGTACTGAATCAGATAGAGAGGAAAATTTTACATATCACTGCATATTTAACTAAACCGGACGATCGATATGTATACATATTAAAATGAATAATATGTGAAATTTAATAATATAATTTCATGATAATGCGACGAATTATCCGTGCCGTACATTTTCCGGAATCATTTTCTCACTGACTAATTAAAACTTCCGCCTTACTAACGCAAAATTTAAATATATTATTGTATATCACATTTTTCTGCTTCTGTGCTTTAATAATTTTCATGCATCATTCAAACTTTTCATTAAAATTATCTATTAATAAATAAAATTAACATTTTTTGTGAATGAACTCATTGACACCATCCGTCACGCTTACATATCGTATTGCAGGTGAATTCTGACACTGCATATTCATAAATATGAAAATTTGACGTTTCCGACTTTGTTAGGCCACTTGAACTTGCAGCCAATTATTCTCATTGCTTTAGAGTGGTAGTATTGGTACGACATCTTCACGTGAGTTAACAAATTATATGCAAGTAAATGGGCGTGGCTTAACGCACGTCAAGTCATCGGTCAGCATGCGTTAAAACTTACATGCTAAACATGTGCTCAGAACATTGTGTACAAAGCTTAGTTTTTGGATTATAGCACGTATTCTACAACATTTGACATAACGCTGCATCTGTTCGGCATTGTGTATCGCAGCTAGGGCTTCCAAACTCGGGATCTCGGTCAATTAGTCAATCACATAATCTCGGGATTGTCTTAAATATCAATCTCAGGATTTCGGGGTTCACTGTGTTAGAAAAATAATTCATATTTCAAATTAAATACTCTTGTTAACTACAATATGTAGGTACCTAGGTTGGTTCATGTCCGCATATTTTTTATAATGCCTAAATAATATAGAATATAGTACATACTATATTATGTATTGTGATGCCCGTCCCCCCTTTTCATATTTCGTACTGCCTTGACAGTAACAGAGAATTTTTACAACAATATGCAGTGTTTTTTTTTTCATTATTTAATAAAAAAATCAATTTCAAATATTTATTATCTGTAAATAAAATCTTCTCAAGAAAAAAAAATAAGTCTGACTCTGAATAAAAAAAAACTTTCCCGTGCCCGAAAATAATATGAAAGCATATATTCATCCCAATTGAAGCAATAATGGACACACATTTATTCTTAATCCCGGAATCATTAAAAGCGTCTGGAATCGGATGCCCTAGTCGCAGCTTTTTAGAGTTATCAATTCAAAGTAAACAATCTGAGTTTCCGTATAGAATCAGTCTCACCACGACGACTAACTACCTTTTTCTTGCCGCCATATTAAAACCTGTCGAAGGCAACTGTTTTGAATCTTAATCAAACATTCACAAACTGCAACTGATTGCGGAGAACCGTTTTACTCGGTGCCAAACAAATTTTATGAAAATAGATATTGCAGGACTAGTAAAATACTGTCGATACTTCATCATTATGCTAATTTATTAAATAAAAAAAGTCATGAAAATATGTTATGTGAAACATTTTCGTGGCGAAAATTAAGTTATGATGCTATTAACTACAGACTTCAGGACAATGATTCAGAGTAAAGAGTCTATTAATCACTCGAATGATTGTTAATTTTCAATAGTAGGTGGAAGATGAACTAAGGATAAACTGTAAAATATTATCAGAAGAAATTCTATTAAAATATTCTCTTTATTCAAATATATTATAAATTAGATCATATGTAAAACGATAATTGGTTTATGATTACACCATAAATTTAAAAATTCATTATAAAGATTTAAAATCAACGAAAACGTTTTATCAGTCAACTAGTATTTATAACCTGTTTCGTTTGCACCCTTATCTTTACATGTGATAGAACGAGAAAGAGAAAAATTCACTGCACGCACCTTATCTACCTATCAATAATTGCAGTTATTTCATTTAAAATTCCGGTGAATAACCTTTTTAATGATAAACAATTAAAGTTCCCTTTTTTTCAAATGTTTTATTGTAAAATTAAGGCGACCTAAAATCAATGGGATATCGGATTCTGCTGTTGCAAGTGATTGTAATGAATTCTTAGTGAATTGTTAAGGTACTCGTCAGAAATTTTGTTTTGTATTACATTACATACCATGAACCATTTGTTTTTGGTCGCTGGTTTTTACAAGTCAGTTATAATTGATAAAATTAAAGTATATATTGTTGAAACTTCCTTGAAAGAATTCTTTGCGAGCGTTTTTGCGTATGCAATTTGTTCGCATTAAAAAGCAATCAATTTTATTTGTGTTTTGTTTTAATTTAAATATTTGAATTGTCACCCTGCGGAGTTTGACACAGATTTAATAACATTTAACATTGTTTTCTACTAATACATCGTCCAGAAACAGTTTATTTGGTCGACAGTATTTGTAGAAAGTGAGCTGGGAATAGAAGATGCGACACTTGTCTTTTCGACGCGATCACAAAGCTGGTCGCTTCAACTGGGTCACAGATCGATACGGTGTCCATCTTGCACCTGCTTATAAACTGGTCACCACGTGTATTTATTCATTATGTTATTAACATACTGGATGCGCTGTCAAGCATCACGTGATCATGGTCGTCGATGAACATAACGCTAAAACGGTAGTCTATAAATCTGACATTTCAAAGCCCTAACCATTTATTTTTTAAACAATTACCAACAGAAACCATAAAAATTGAAATTGTTTCGCTATCATTTTCTCCAAGTTCTAAATAACTTTCTTTCTCGCGTCATTATACATATGAAGATAGTAAATTTCTTGATAAAATAATTCGATGGAAACCTTATAGAAGTCAATCAATACTCACATATTCATATCGGTTATCCAAAAGCTCTCAAGCGGTAAACCATGATAAATTTATACAGTTTTTAGTGCTTCCCAAATGCAAATGAATGTGACTATTTTCACTTCGCTGCGTCGTTTCCTCTCCGAGATAAATTGTAGTTGATAGTTGGTTTGGATTTCTACTTCTCTCATTTCTTCTCTAAGAGTTTGTGAACATTATGCGTTATGCTTATGAATGTAGTAGATAGCTTGACAAAAAGAAATCATAAGAAATTCTTGAACATAATCATCTCTTAAATTTGAATTGTTGAAATTTTATGCATTTCCATGTATTTCGTCACTAACGACCCGGGTTTCGCCTTTCGGCGAGTTCAGGCAATCGAGCACTCGAATGAACTCGAACTGATCGAATTCTGTCAGGCACCCTCAGTCTATATCTTAAATAATCATCTCTGATTACTTCAAATGGATGTAGATCAAATATGATTTATCCTGCAAATAAATCTGGTTTTTGCTTTGTACAACCGTTCTTCATTGCGTTTTGTTCGATTCAGGAAAAATTGGTTTTACAAATTTAGGTGGGCCCAGACCCACCTGATAACCTAGGGTACATAGGCTTACAAGTCTTAGAAAACTAGACAAAAATATAAATAAATAAATATGTAAAAAAAAATCTGCGGTCAATTCACGCCGCGATGAACTCATCTCAACACGAAAATTGTCCGTGACCAATTTTCCATACACAAATTATTTGTATACACTTGCATAGCTTTTAGATCACGATGCATAAAAGGTCGACTGACGCAAGCTGTTTTATCTATTGACCTTTGCACAGTATATGGCCTCAAAATAATGCATCAATTATAATATTTTACATACTTATGTAAATAAATAATATATTTTACATTAGTACTGTACGAACTAACATTTTAGCCTTCGATAGGTAAAGTGGACCGAGTCATAATTTGGTGAAACTCGTTTATTGAAAGCTTTAGTTTAATGAACTTGATAAATTAATTAATAATAATAACTTCTTACAGAGTAAAATGCTTTTGCAGCTTGTATTTACTTAGCTCACTTTGATACTGTATGACCATGTAGAATACCAAAACGCATCTAACTCATTTTTTTCAGGTTAATTTTGTCATAAGTTTTGCTCATGTCATAAAAGGGTAATACAATTATGTCGCGATATCCGACGAGACGAATGCGCTTTCAAGGCCTCTTGTTATCAAAGTTCTCCAATTGCATATCAGCATCTGCCGAAGATATCCTATTTACAGTCGTCGTAGAAATTCTTGAAAGCGAACGACTCAATAGTTGTTATATTATATCAGACTAGTGCATCCGAATAAAGAGGTACCAGGATATGAGAAAGGTAATTTAAATTTAAGAAAAATATTGAGTATTACCAGTGTCGGCCTCTGTGGTCTAGTGTTAAGAGCTTTGCGATAGCGATCAGGTGGGACTTGCTTCAAGTCTCAGCAAGGTCAATAAGAAATTTTAATATAAAATTGAAATTTATAATTTAGTTATTCCACTTGGTTTATCACTAACTCTTAAAGAAGCATCTTTAGACAAACCATATCGCAAGGTTTTTTATTAGATGCTTCTTAAAGAGGCGAAACGCGTGACGTTAGTGATAAACCAAGTGGAATAACTAAGTTATCAATTATAATTTTATATTAAAAATGAACTTCCCCAAAGCTACCGCCGAATCCATAGAATAAAGAAAAAAAAAGAAATTTTAATTTGCTATCTTATATATGAGTGACTTATAAAAATTCTCAACGAGTTTACCTCGTCTGATTTTCCAATTTTCAAAATAGCCAGCATGACAGATGTTTTTTTTTATAAAAATAAATAACCTCAGTCTTCTATCCATATCTTATCTAAAGACAGTGGTTAATTGAATGACTTACAATCAATTATTATTGAAATACTCCATTTGTGAGCATATTGATATTGAGTTTCCAATCGATATATCGTCGTTCCCACTGTAAAAATCAAAAAATTGCAATGCAGCATAGAAACAGTTTAAAAATAACTATAGAATGGAAAAAAAATATAATATTAAGTACCTATATGTAATAATTAATATTAATTACGTGTTTTAATTCGATAAAGTTGTTTTTTAAACTCTTTTTGTACTCTTCTGAAAAAAATTATAATTTTGCAATGGAAACGACGATATATGATTTTGTATTAAAGAGCATGGATGCCATCGATGATTCCAATTCTTACACTAGTAACTTGTAGACACTTGTACAAACGGCTAACAAAAAGTCATCTTTTTCTTTCTCAGCCCTATCTCAAAACGATGGTTGAGCGAATGACGTACAATCAGTCATCGATAAAAATATTATACTTTGTGAGAGAAATGATTATGTGTGATCTACGTCATCAAACACGATATCAATATAATGCAATAAATCAGTATGTACATCGTTTGTATTATATACGTATCAAGCATACTTTTATATCTGTTGATAGTTTAGAAGGACGATCGCTTTTCATGTCCTATATAATATTTTTTCTATCAAAACATGCAATAGATAAGTGAGATGCAACCTTTTTACCATTTTGACGATGCAAATAAAAATATCTGTTTTACTTTTTAAATCTATAAAACAGTTTTATATCAATTAACATATAATTTACAGTATCTACACCTCTCCTTTGGTTTTACATGTAGTAAAAGCTATCGATTTTGCTCGGTTTTAAAACATGTTTTATCCACTCAGTAATGAAGGTGATTTTTAACCAATCACAAAGAAAAAACATGCTAGCACGAGATGAACATACGAAATAAAAAAATAATATAATTTTAAGACATCGACTGAGGGTGCTTGATGGAATTTCAATATCAAATTTGGATTATTGAGATTTTGTACACTTCCATGTATTTTGTCACTAACGACCAAATTTGACATTGAAATCGAATCAGAGCACCCTCAGTACAAATGCGACAAATATTATTTACCTTAAATTATATCAATATTGTAAAAAAGCAAGATTGACTATCAGTAAAATATCGTAAATAATATCGTGTTGTTTATATAAACGTTAGACACTGTTTACTGTCTCTCAGTTCGAGTCCATTCGTGTGCTCGAATGCCTGAAGATGCCGAAAGGCGAAACCCGAGTCGTTAGTGACAAAATACATGGAAGTGTACAAAATCTCAATAATCCAAAAAAATAATAGATTGTTAATTGAAGAAATTTTATAACTATGGAAAAGAAGTTTGCGCTCCTGCGCTGTCAAGGCTTTGAATCACCAAACGGAAATTCAACCAACCGCCGCCTATTCGATCCTCTGAAACGGGGAGTAAAAGGGAGAAATAAGTTTTTTCGTAACCCGATCCCTGATTCATTAACAGCGAGTTCTCTATTAAACAACTTGTTGTCATTATAATATATTATGCACATTATTAGCGGACATGTCTTAAAAAAAGATAGGGTTTATAGAGCAAAGGTAAAAAAGCCTTAAATATTAATAAGTATTTATTTTTACAAGAATTATGTAAAGTCTGTAGCTATTTTGAAGTAGATATTCTGATGATGGCATGAGGTCGAAATAACTTTGTAAACGTAATATTATATAAATTACTATATTGTATAAATTACTTTTATATAATTCATCAATTTTCACAGTGTGATCGAAAACGAATTGGATTATTTCACTTCTCATAAAAATTAATGTTTTTATTTATTAATCGTAAATTATAAAAAATTGAA
The DNA here is from genome assembly GCA_022494535.1 of Himalopsyche phryganea. NCBI lineage: Eukaryota > Metazoa > Arthropoda > Insecta > Trichoptera > Rhyacophilidae > Himalopsyche > Himalopsyche phryganea. The sequence goes on from JAGVSL010000139.1 coordinate 1,070,183, forward strand.
ATGCATGGCATTACAGCTGACGCTAATGCGCCATGTTCCACAAAATTCCACAAAACATATTAACAGTAACAACAATAATAATAATTATTGAAAACAGTACTACTAATAAAAACAATAATGAAAATAAAAACTTTTTTTTTAAATTACTAAATAAAAAAAAGACATTAATTTAAGAGGAAAAAATATTTAGTGAACAATACCCATAGTTTAGTGTTTAGCATGTGTTACAACGGTTGATAACAACTGAATTAGATGACAAGATACACTTGGCAGAGGCGTTCGCAACGTTGCATTATTCACATGCATGCATGCTGCATAATATGCCAACGCATCAAATCTGTTGCACTTACCTATATCTTGCATAGATACTAAATACAATACATAACAAATGTATCTGGTTTGTTATTCTGGCGTACTACGCGACCCAAATCGATGATATATTTTATTATATGGTGTATGCTTGTATAGTTTTAAGAATAGGCTTTGTTTTGGTCACCGTATTGATGTATAAAAAATAATAAAAAGTATAAAACTCAGTTAACGGGAGCAATATTTCTGTCACAATATTAAAATATAACAGTGGTGACTAGAGCAGTATAGATTTACAATTTTTAGTATAATTTTTGGTAAGACGGTATATTATATTATACACTAGCCAAGGGAAGTGTCCTACGTGAGAGGTGACGAAAACTTGCGGTGCGCCGCCTCACGCTTGCAAGACTTTGTCCACCTAAAACACGGTGGTAGTGTCGAGAGGTATTCTTGTTTAGCTCTCCACGGCTATATTTATTCTCCAGATACCCTAAAACATGTTTTTTAAAATCATAATGGATTGAAAGAGTAAAAGTTTCTTCAGAAATTAATAATTTAAGATGACATCGATACGCGATCCGCTTAAAATTAACGAATCTACAATCCTTCTCCAAACTGTCAGTAGTATTGATTTTTAACAAATAATCTCAAAGCATACTTTGGTAAAGTCACGGCAACTAAAATATATTATGTAATATATTTGAATGGTCACAACTGATGAAAATTATCTTGATATCGTTAATTTATTAAGCATTCATGCATCAAATTTATAATATGTTCCTCGACATAAAAGGCGGAGTGGAAAATTATCCATAATTTTAAACCATTTCCGATCCTTATATGAACTCCTAGGTATTATTTCAATAAAGGTATGACGAAGTTATGTTTTTTTACTCATATACCACTATTCTTCCATCGTAAGTATAAAAACAACTATCGTCAAAATACATAATTTTATTCTGAGAAATGAACCATGAAATTTTATTGATAATACCGCAAACTTGTAATACATTTTTTTATATAGTAATATCCACCTTCGATATGGAACATTTCAACGTAAGTTTTCTACGGGTGCAACTTGTTACTCAGTTGTTCAACCATTTTCTCAGAGAGAGGCATAAAATGACAGGACTAGGTTTTTAGGTTCAGATGGGTGGGAGGGAATTTTAAACATTACAGACATCCATGCCTTCGAACAGAAATCTATCTGATCAATTTGTCACCTACCAACTTCATGTCAGTACGGTGACGATGTAGAGTCAAATTTCGTAATCAAATCTGATAACAAGGCTTGAACCGAGCATAGCTAACCGCAATTCACCCACGTGGTGGGAATACCACTGTTCGACAATAATATTATTCCATTTGGCAGAGCTTATCTCGTCCTCGCATCGAACCTGGGAACGAATCGAAGACCTCAATGCTAGAAGTGGACCACTATCTTTGGATTATTTGGACCGCATCTGCGTTTCTGCGCGCCCGATGCCAAGATAATCAATTGTTTTGCATCGTACTTGACGATAACAGTATCGAATAAGTTTAAACTGACTAATAAATATCACATTATTATTTAGCATAATTTGAATAAAATTTGAATATTTCAAATTGAGTGCACTTCCATAAGTTTTGCCACTAACGACCCTGATTTTGTATTTTGGCATCTTCAGGCATTCAAGTGCAAAAAGCAATTCGAACTGACCATCCACCATTTCAGCAAGCACGCTCAATCGATATCTTAAATTATAATAATTACTAGTATTTATTACCCGACTTAACACGGGATAGAGTAAGCTAAAATTAGGGCATTTGGACGTTGGCGTTATTTTTGGTGCTAGTTAATGTTGAAAGTTGAAAATATCACTGTGGACCCTACCTAATGTAACACCTACCCAATAAAATTCATTAATTTACAATAAAGTCCAATGTTGAATGTTTAAAATATCACAGTTGGCTTAGAAATAGTAGCCAATATTTAATGTGCAAACTTCATGTCGCTACTATTCACCGTTTGGGAGGAGTACTTGTGACAGACAGGTTTATATATGTATGTTACTAACAGTGGCTATTTAGAAAAGTGTTCATTAAAGATTATACATGAGTAGGGTTAGGTTAGGGTTATTTAAATATTTATTGACGGTTTTGCATGGATTCCTGGCTATGTTTTTAATATTAACCGCTCATTTAAATTGTCATGGCTAAGGCCGCAATGTCTAGACTGGAGAGAATCTGGAAAAGCAAGGAAATAACCAGACATACCAAAACGTGTCTAGTACGATCGCTGGTCCACTCCATATGCGTTTACGGCGTGGAGGCATGGACTCCAAAATCGAAAGACAAAAAACGGCTAGGCGTATTTGAAATGTGATGCTGGAGAAGAATCCATCGAAAATATTTGGATACATTTGTTTGCGACACTCAGTATTTATACACATATTATTTTTTAACATGTCCATCTAATATAAATATATCATACTCCTAATGGATTATCTCAATACGATTCTCTTTACGATAACTGATTGAGTCAATTACTTAATTAGCAGAGCGATGCTAGGAAGTAGGAAATGACTAGTTAGTATTTAAATCAGTTTTTTTAAATCACTTGAGATAAACTCGATGAACTTATTCTTAAGACACTCGAGAAGACAATACATACATCCTTGTCCAAGATATCGAATGTTTAATTTATATAATCTAAATTTGATTTAGCCAGAACTTGAACCCGTAACCATCTTATCGTTATCTTACCACTAGACCGCAGAGAAAGACATATTTTAAAACGGACTACCCACCTATGAAATAAACTACAGTAGATCCCTAAATGCTGCCCCTGTTCATTGTTTTGCAAGACATTCAAATTGGCCTAATAATAGTCACCTCGATCCCAGCAATTAAAAAACGCGAAGGTAAGCTCTTTCGAAATTAGAGCATCCCCCTTCCCTTGCCAGATGTCTAAATATTTAATTAAATTGTCCACCTATTTCAATACCTTTGACAAAGTGTCTCATTATTTTGTGTCTATTATTCTACAACTCTGAACTTATTAATGTATGGGACGCATAAAAACATATAATATTTTAAATAGAAAATTTCAGTCCTGTTACAGAGTAGGTCAACATTGCAGTGTATGGCTAAAATCCCTGTATGGGCACACTTACATAATGATTTTGTTATCGATTTCTGTTCAACAGAAATTATGTGATATATCATTGATAAATATTTCGGCATAATTCCATATCATATAAGTACATATCTCTTGTGAAACTAAATATGTGCATTGCTATTTTTTACTAGACAGGGTCGTGGTGCAGTGGTTAGCGTCATTGGCTTCGGTTACGGATCTCTCGGCTTTGAACCCCAGTTCCCGAACGGATAGCTTCATAAATTTATTTTTCAATCGATTTATGGATTTCTGTTCGAATGTAAGGATGTTTGTGATGTAGGATATGATAATCTAACCACTAGTATTGTCCTAACCATATTCTTCTATCCCTGATATCTTCGAAAAATAGAGGTTGATCAGTTGTGTAACAAGCCGTTGTCGTAGAAAAACTTCTGTTGAGATACCTCCATTAGGAAGCCATATGCTCCACATTGGGAGCGGACAATAAAGTAGTGCCAAAAAAGTTTTAAAAATTTCATTTTTTAGTAATGAATATGATTGGATTTCTGATTTATTGCTCTATTTTTATAAAATATGTTCATATCGACTGTGGAAAGGAAAAAGGACGTAACACACACTAAAAAGTATTGTGTATAACTCGCTCAAAACGTGCTAATACACTTTATTTATATATACACAAGTGAGTACCCGGCATGCGTTGCAATGCCACTCAAAGAAAGAAAGGGTTTGTGTTTTAATTCTGTTTATTGAACTGCTTTTGGATTAGAGGTCTGCACAGGCCGAAATTTCATAGACTTACCCGGTTCGAGCCCATCATCTTCAGGTCTGGCCTGACCCGAACCTGAGTTTCAATATCACACTTGTTATAACACAGTATTTTTGTTTTTCGTCTGGTGCGTACACGAATAAATCAGAAGGTTTTTCCTAGATGTCGCTGTATGTACGTATTTTCTTTTTTCAATTTTAGATTTTCAATTTTTTTCTTCAGAACCCTTCACGGGTGTGTGCACAACAACTCACCGAAGTTTCATCGAAATCGTATGAATCGTAAAGGAACGTGTAAAGGACAAACAAACATTTATTTTATATAATATTTCCCGGCATGATCACAATAAGTCCTTCCTGAAAGTTTCGTCGCGATCGGTTGAGTAGTTTAGGAGCCTATAAGATCCTGACAAACTAACAAACCAACAAACAGACATTCATTTTTATATATATAGATATATAATATATCGACTGTAGAAAGGCAAAAGAACTTATCCCTGCGTCTTTTTAAAATAATTTTTTTTTTCGATAATCACAATGTATACAATTTAATACACGTTTTGTTTGGGTTATACACAATTGTGTGGGTTACGTCATTTTCCCTTTCCACAGTCGATAACGTAAATAGTCACTTGTGAAATCGAGTGTTAAGGTTTCTGTTTTAAAAGAATTACAGTTGTATAAATAGTTTATACATACAGACTTCTTTTGTATTTACAGCCAATTTTTAAAAAACTTTAATTGGCTCTCCTGAAGAATGATAAATTCAGACATGTTTTACAGGAGGTGCGGCATATATCATTTATCACGTGTTGGCTATGTAGTTTAAATAAGGGGTAAATTCATTCATCTGTAACATGGCACAACTTAATGGTTACCCTACTCCTCGCAACTTGTTCAGTATTGCTACACTTTCGCAATGCTAATGCAATTTTCTTTATTGCATGCCACATTGAAATATCGCGGCCAACTCTACTTCACTAACACTGGCGTTAGATATGTATAACATATTACAACTGTTTTGCACTTGCATACAACTTCATAATGCACTAACACGCTCTTCGTGATTTGTGGCCGCACATAATGCACCTGTTTCTATTAGGGTAACCAAAATGTTGATATTAAATAAATAATAATTTTCTTCTAAGTCAGTAATTCCCAAATATATTTCATTACGGAAGGCTTATACTATATATTACGGCAAATACTTGAATTCAAATTTTCTATGTCTTTAATAAAATGCGTCGTAAATAAATGCAGACTTGAACTAGTGTATGTCAAAATCTTCTACGTGTCTCTTGCATTGTGTGGACTGCTTTTCAATAGTCAAGCATTTGTTTATATTGGATATTACCTCTGTTATTCTGCAACAAATGGGAGTCAAAATCTTGCTTGTATTTGAAACTTGTTCACACCAAATAACAATTTCCTTAATCTAGCATCTACCTCGATTTGAAATATATATTTTGTTTGAGCATAGTATTTTAAATTAAAGATAAGTACCTTAATAATGACTCGAATGAATAAAAGTAAATTGTCAAAATTAATCAAAATACTCAAAATGAACATAAAACGTTAAAATTCCCTCCGACAGACCCTACTTAACTCAGCTCAGACAAAATTAATTCACAGTCAAAACAGCTATACGACTATTTATATTTTTAGCAAAATACCACTATCTTAAAATATCTTACCTGTTTTTTTGTTCTTTTTGGTTATCATTTTAAAATTCTAATTTAGAATTGTACCGCCATACCAAACTGTCTTCGATTTTTTTTTAAATTTTAAATCAACAATAAATATTAAAAAATTCTATTACAGCTTATGATTGCAATGAGCCTATTTTATAAAAAATTGCATTAGATAAACCCGATGATTTTTTAAAAGTAACTCGAGGTAAAGATACATGACGAATAGCCGTTTACAAGATTTAAATAAAAAAATCTAACTTTGACATATAAACCATAAAGTGATTATCGCTAGACACATATAAGCACAGATTTACTGTATGTCTTATAACGTCTCAAATAAATGTAGAATATTTATATTCAATAAATTAAATTTTCGAGTTTTACTTTTCTCAATACTTCACAGCCATAAGTAAAAGTGAATATTATTAACAAATCCAGTAAGCACCTCAGTGTTGCACTTTCATTAAAAATGAAATTCCATCACACAAACAGCGCATAAGAATAATTATTCGACTAACTAATATTATGTTAAACAGAGCGAGAACCTACAACACGAGTTATTTTGACATATCTGAGCTTTATTTATTAGGTATTAATCAAATAATTATTTATTGGTCGGAAAAAATAGCCTTTGTTTGTCTTGTTTATATTAAGTGTTACCAATATTACTTAATTAATGCAGTCATTTCTCTGTCGGACCCGTAACCGAGTGGTACTGTTAGGGCAGGACCTTCGTCTTATTCGATTGTGCGGGCAACGTTTTCAATCATTGAATGTACTTTATCATAATATACTACTCAGTAGTCTATCGTTTAGAGTCTCGATTAGCGACCAGAAGATCTCGGTTCAATTTATATCATGATGATTAACTTTGAAAAAAATTGATTTCAGAAAAATTTCACAAAACAAACAAGACCAGGTTCGTTCACGTAGTGAGCATTTTAAACTGGCGGTACGAGTTTTTTTCATAATATTTAGTACATGTTTTCATTATTTATTCAAAAGAAAACAAATAAATTAATTGTGGAATTTAATGCTAGTAAAAAAATTACAAGTACCTAAATATGTTACCGATATTTTGGTTAAACAAAGAAGTATAAAGGATAAAAGATTTATGAAATAAAAAATCAAATAAGTACTTTTAATTGTTGCAGAACTTTAAACAAAATTCAAATGACGTATTTAGAAACAGAATACGACATTTCTATAGAGATCTCGTTATCCATGTGTATCTTCCCTTTCATTTTGCACACGGATCAATCGGTGTGTACGGTAAAAATATTTGAATTTAAAATTAATGAAATATCTCGCATACAGCATTTTGTCCGTTTTTTTTTCAAGTCAATATATCCACGTAATTTTGATTTATCGATTACCGAAAAAAAATGTACTCACAAAAAAGTTCGTAAAATTGTTAAATGGAATATCTAATTTTCTATTTTTTCCTACCATTTAACTTTATCCATTAAAATACTATTAAAAACCCAATCAAATCGTCCGATAAATGCATTAGTCGCGGATCAATAATGCAAATACGTTTGCGGATATGTAAAAGAACAGGCCTGCATCCCTAGCAACTACCTACTCCCAGGGGCCAGGGCGTCGTTAGGGAGTGGAAAATTCGCAGAATCACTTCGCCAACATTAATTATAATTTCCACTGTGGCCTGGGACTTCACATATACTATTCAATTGACCTCATCCAGGGCTTTTTTACCAGATCTGCTTATCAAGACAAAAACTCTAGCTTGTTGGTAGGAACAGGCTTATCAATCGGAAGGCTTTGGTGAGAGCGTTTGATTTCAAATATGGTGCCAATGAATTCTATAAAACGGGGGTTCCCAACCTTTTTTCGCACGATTCCCCCTTTCACCAATGTTCAGAATATAATTCCGCCTTTCCCAAGATAATCTAACTCAAAAGGTGCTTTCCAAATGTGCATATAAAGTATCCCAATAGTGGGCCCGGGGTTTTGTGTGTTCAAAACAGTGACACCAAATTCTTCGAGAAATAAATAGTATTTTTTTCTACTTTTACTCTCCTGAAATTATATGTGGAGTCCGTAAAGTGGGCTCTTAGTTTCCTGGCTAAAGTTCTTGCTAGAGTGGGTACAGAGAAAGTCTTTATTTCCCTTGTAAGCTAGCTAAGTAATGACTACGTAAAAGGTTCTGTTAGCTGAAGGCTTTGTTTGGAGAAAACACTTAAGAAAAACCTCTTTAGTTTTCTATTCTTACATTAGACATGCCAAATTCCTAACTAAATATACATGCTTAACTCGTGTTGCCAAGCGTTATATCCCTTCTTCTAAGGGCTCCCGTGCTCGAACAAACTTTAATATTTATCTTTTAGTATGTAGTAAGTAATCACTCTATTTAAGCAATGTTTTTATTTTCAGATCGGTCTGGGAGGGATATAAATATCATATATGCTCATGTCCTTGGATACAAATTAAAAAAATACTTGACCGTGCAACAAATAAGAACTGAAATTCATAAGACCACATATGGGCAACGTTACTATTGACAACAATTTCTTAATGAAATGAATGTGATTGATTTTTTACAAAACCGTTGTTTGCCTTTTCACTCGCGTACGTTTAGATTTGTATTATATGATAAAATATGAGACAACGATATTTAAGCGTTACACTTCTGAAAATTAAGTGTCCTTATAGCTAATAAAATCGGACATTAAAATCGCACACATGATATTTCCTAAACAGTGTACAAAGTAATTATTTAATTATTGAATATATCTAGGGACCGAATCAATTTAATCTTTGCCTAAATATTAAATTTAAGATATTAAGGATTTAGATGTTCAACTATTGGGCCTCTGTTATTCTGTTTTCAATTCTACGATGTAAGTAAGATTTCTAGTAAAAGCTTTTTCCAAAGTTTGTAGCTCACTTTCTAAAATCTGCCTCCAATTTTTGTCACAGTGAGCTCTGACAGTTGATGGAGGAATAAATTATTTTCAATTGGGTCAAGTAGGTGTCTGCGTAACTTAACCCACGTTTTAAGCATAGTTGCATTGTAAACACACTTAAAATAATGTTTTTTTTAGATTATTATGAAATTTGGCTTAGCCTATTATGATATTCCGTTCAATAACATTTTTATTTCTGCTTAATATATTATATCTAAACTCTACGCAATAAAGCTAAATAAGAAGGTATAAATGCAGTTGTATAAATAAATCGATGGCCTAGTTCCATAGTGATACAATTAGAAATTGGCAGTTTTGAGATATGGCCGATCAAAGTTTTCACTCATCTAAACCGACTAGTAAAAAGTGATGGCTTATTATTTTTATTACTTTTTTATTCAAATAGGTGGTCAATAGTTTATAGTTTTAGGATTAAAGATTGTTTCTTTATGGAACGCAACGATTTACAAAAATATATTTCCACAATACGATATTTCGATATGTATGTATATGGAACTGAGAAATTTTTTAATTTGGTTGATTTCCACATGCAAATATCTGCGATTTGAGAAAAAACATGTACATTTTACAAGAAGTACTTTCGTGGAACTGTAAAAGAGCGGTGTTCGAATATAATGGCTAACTTAACTCAAAATATCAAATTTTTTGACTTATTGTTCTATGGAACTGGGCCATCGATATACGCAAGAATTAGGATCGGCATTAAATATAAAATAAATAAATTATGACAATTTGGATTGTTCACAAAATTACAGATTCCTGTTTCTATGGATCTTTCTATAATAAATACATGGCACATCTGGAGAAGTAGTTAACCCCTTTTATGCCCCTTTTTTAGTATCTAATAGGTGGGAGGATATGGAATTATAACAGACATACGTGCTTTTTCGACGAAAAATCAGTTTACGACGTTTTCCTTACGGGATATGAATCACGGCCAGAAAAACAAAAGATTTGCAGATTCAGGGAATTGCATATCACTCCATATGCAATTCCCATCTGGGAACCGTAGAACAAATAGAAACCTAAGCCATGGCGATCTTTTAGAGACATATATTTTGAATAAAGCAAACCGCTACAATGAAGGCCATTGCAAACGCACATTTATCTAAAATGCATTAATTGAAAAATTACAGCGTATATGTGTTGATGTCAACCTCATTTGCAGATCGACACGTGTATATATCTGGTAGTGTTAGTTGTGATAGATTTCATTGTGTTGGTGAGCGCGTGGTTGGGTGGTGTGGGGTGACCCCCCGTTCAGCCAGCTCCGGGAATGCGCTTTATTGATTTATTGCTGTTGCACCCGTGTACGGTGCAGGCCTGCTGGGGACGCAAAATTGACTTCTCGGAACCTTCACGCATGCGCGTTTAATATTTCCCAGACGCGATTGATTCTGGAAAGTTATTTTTGTTTTCAACGCAGACCCTCGATCTTTTATGATAATAAGATCTGTTGCATTGGATGTACTTAATTATTGAAATGGGCACGCTTTCGTATGTTTGTTTTCTTTCTTATCCATACATATCTAAAGCTAATAAGTAGTATAAAAAATATCTACGAATACAAATAATCCAAATTAAACATCGAATTGTTTGTCATTACAAGTGAACGGTTAATTTGCTAATACTTCATTTTTTTAAACAGTGTCCGCTCCCAATGTGAGGCATATGGCCTCGTAATGGAAGGATCTCAACAGAAGATTTTCTACGCGAACTGCTTATTACTCAGTTGCTCAACCTGTCTTGTTCTCTTGAAGGGGACAAGGAGATAGAAGATAGAAGGGTAGGACTAAGAGAGGACTAGTGATTAGCTAATTGCTCGTGCTATCCCCTGTATTAGCATCAGATAAGTGAGATCGCTAGGCTTCGAGCCCGTGAGATCCGCAACCGAAGCCAAACCATTGCACTTATAACCCGACAAATACTTAATTTAGGTGTTTTTAATAACGTGATATTTAATATTCAATAAAAACTCTTTGGCGGTAACCGTTTCTGAGTACTAATACATGCATGATCATCTTCTAGTACTTTTATATTCATTGCTTCAAATGAGAAACGTATTGTATTCCCTTCGTCAACTTATCATTTTAATTTGGCCTCAAGCCCATTCCAAATAATACTGTCAACAATCACCAATAATATTCTTCAATCTTCGCAATGATCTACGTAAAGCGGCCTACCTCTTGTAGAACATGAAAATTACACCACGCTCTACGGTTTTGGCAGATGTTAGGAAAAAGTTATAAGGAGTATATCTATGAACTTATATTCACTACACCTTGACCTGTAAGCTAGTGGAGACCAGTGGTCAGTCAGCTTGAGTAAAGGAACCACTTCTAAAAGGTTTTGTGATTTTGTTCGAATCTTATAATTCGTAAATACATTATGGAGTTATCTTGAATCCAATATTGAATAAAAAATGTATTTTCATGGCACATCTTTTAATCATCTCAAGGACCTCGAGATCACCTTAGATTTTTAGTCTATACTTCAATGAATATGGTAGCAAGTGGCAACTGCATTCCCTAATAATGTCACGGTCGAGGTCAGGTCAAATTGCCGCCTGGAAAATTATGTGCAATAAATTCAGGTGCCAAATCTCTTATTCAACTTCCGGCATTATGCTTACGCCACTGCTAGAATTTATTCAAATATGTTTACTTTATTTTTTATTTTAACATTAGATTAAATATTACGGAAATTTGTAAGAATATTATGGTTTAATTAACGAAGAGAATATTGTAATCTGTTTTCTATGTTGCACATATTTTAGTTAATGATTATTTTGTAAAAAAATATTCTTTAATTTTATAATATTTTCTAGAATACAATATAATTGATAGTATATAGATACTATAACCGTTATACTGTATTTATCAATAAGAAATATTTCAAAACAAAATGTACAAAACATTATTTTTATCACTAAAATTTACATGAATACAAATTAATTTACTCAAACCAAAATTAGCAATATATTAATTATTCAAAAAATCGTCTTGTGGTTTAATTCTTGTCCTTATGTAAAGTCAAAGAAGGCTATCGATAAGCTATAATATAGTTATCTTCAACGTCAACTCTACTATATTTTTAAAACTATAATAGATTCTCAACATGTTAATTAAGTTATTTTTGTTTCTACGTGCTAATGACCAAAAATTCTAGTACTTAATTTATCAGTTAATAATTTGCCTATCGCGTTATTTATAAATTTGAACCGATTCTTTGTCCCGTGTGCCCGGGACCGGCCGGTCACCCTGCCAGTTTTCTGCCATTCCTCCATACCTCCCCCCACTATTACACTTTGCTTTCACCTGTTCCGGCCAACTACGTAACTCCCAGGCGTGCAGAAACTTTTTGGTATTTCCGAGTCCTACTATTGACAAGGCGTGTAGTGGCTCAGAATTCTACCGACTTTGACAATTTAATAATCAAAGCAATGTAATTATTTTTTTCATTGACACATACATTCAGGGTCGTAATTTTACCAACTACTAAGACGAATAGACTAAGTATTATTAAACACATTAAAATTGTTGACCCATATATGTAATTTTCGCCAGTATGTATCCATTAATTAAAACAATTAATTGAAAAAAATATATATATCAAAGAATTTTTATAGTTCCTCATCCATATCCCATATGATTGCAAATGTATCACTAAATTAATCAATTTCTTTCGATGTAGCGGGTAAAGCTACAAATCAGCATGAATTTACCATTTGAAAGCTTGTTGTTAAATTGTACAATGAACGACAATTGGATTGTGATGCCTTTTCACCTCGAGTGACATTGAAAATTCTCATATAATATATTTTTTTTCGCCTTGATTATTATAAGCTTGACTACCAAATACGCTTTTAATCCTACATTGCAAAACGACGCAATTTTCAGAAAAAAAACATGCAGTTAACATTTTGTAAATTTGACATAAAATAATAATTTATGCATATTCTTTTAATAATGAATCTAAAGTATTCTATTGAAAAAATACATTTTGTTAGAACACTAAAATAAGTTGGGTTCATTGTAGGGTTGAATAAAAAAATATTTAATACAGAATATGTCGGACACATTGATGCAAATAAATTATACAATTTCTTTCTTGGATTTTAGAAGCAAATCTTTCCCAAGATTTTTGAAATAAGTTAAGATACGTTTTTCTAAAAGACTCTCAAAAAGTAATAAATCTGTAATAATAATTCTAATTCTAATAATTCTAGCACGTGTCATAAATATAATTATTATATATGATATTTCTATGAAATTAGCTTTAGATTTTAGATTGTTTATATTCTTAATATGGTATCTCTGTCCACATTACCATTTTATTCGTCAACGGTTTTACATCGCTTGACTTTTCCGACATTCAACAGTACGCGTCCTCTGCTAAATCTATTCACCTCTCACTCTTCTCTCCCCTAAAAATTTTCCCCCACCACACCTCCGCCTCAAGCGTCGAATACTCTGCCGAGCTGGGTATCTTCTAATGCAGGTCCGTGCAGCCCGTTGCATCGGACAGTCTGTCGTGGAACCTCTTACAAGATGTGTGCCTGCATCTATTTTAATTGCATTTAACAATTTTCCAATCACGCTGCATCGCGAAACAATGCACTTATCACTTGCAGCAACTCGGGAGTGTCACTCAATTTTACGTGCATTTTTATCACGTTCAATGCTATTTAATAATTAGTTCGAAGTGTTTGATTTTGTTACACAATTCTGTATATCACTTTCGCTCGACCGTGTTGTTTTGCATCCGTTTCAAAATGAAATCAATTTCAGTTACACTAGTTAACTCTTTTCCAATCGGTAACATAGCTGCATTTTCATTGCGCGATTATTATAAACAATATTTAGAATCTGTGCACAATATGACGTAATAAACATTGCATACGCTGAACTACTTCTGGAGTTAAATGAAGAAAAATATTAATTTTCATTTCAAATATTGGTTTAGACACTGGACTTCATTGAATTGATTCAAAGTGAATTATAACATGAAAACAAACAATAATTGAAATATTTTAAATCGAGCATATCAGCTGATAAAAAAGATGTATATATTTAGATATTAAAACAGAACGACTTTGAAGAAGATATACTGATTAATCCAGAAAAAAATATTGAACCAATTTCATTACAAGACAAATAACTGAGAGATACTTATTTAAAAAGTGTATGAAATCTGAATAAAACATTTTAAAATTCAGTTTATTAAAGCAGAACTAAACAAATCAAAATCATATGATGTTGGTTACAAGTTTTCTGCCATGTGTATATAATATAATCAGAAAAAACCTTGTTCAAATGTGCAAAGTACATATTATATATTGAAATCGTCATCGACAAGGCCTCCACAGTCTCTTCAGTCAACGATTTCGCATTGTGCTATGGTTTGGCACAGTTCCGTAGAACTTTTATAGTCAGCGATCTATTGAAACGATATCGAAGATACTACAGCGATCCAATACTATGTATATTATTGTATATAAACTATCCACACGAAAAATATTATTACTAAAGTAAATTTTCATAACCAACTTATCCGGTCTCTGAAATAGTAGAATTTCCGTGATTTCACTTTTGAAATTATCTTTTCAAATTACTAAATCTGATTTAAACAGATTTTTAAATCATTGCTAAACGTTTTCTATGTAACTCAGTGTTACAACTATCAATGAAGTAATTTAGTTGCATTATAATTGGTAGCGGAAAATGTATAATGCAATTCTAAGTTCAACTGCATTCAATTTTTAATTCACCTCTACATGTGTGCCGGGTCATACGTGTGGCAACACACTACTGTATCAAACAATACTCACGGTTTAGGTAACATAAATATTTAAATCTAGGTATATGTATAAAAAGATAATTATATCGATATATTTGACAAAAAAAACTCAGTAGGGAAATTAAAAGTGTCGAAATCGACTTTAGTATACGATTAAGGCTTAGGTCACAAATCAATTTCGATGAATTCTATCGTTTCCTTCAAAATATTCTCAAATGTAGATTATTTTTGTCCAAGATAAGCCAATACAATTATGAATAATAATTTTAATAATGTTTATAATCTACAGTAAGCTTTTCAGTTTTTTTTTTTCAAACAAACCTGTTCCAAAAATTACTTAGATACACTGAACTTAGTAGTTTAGTTTTTCCCATTTATCTAGTGGTATATAACATTATCGGCAGTTCAGTATAATATCAAAAGTAAATAATAGACGCGAACATATAACACTATGTGAAGATATCGATCACCCATATCTACAAATAGCCCCCATATTGAGATGATGTGAAAAGCATTACTCAAATGGTCATAATAAATCAAATATCATTGATTTGTACACGAGTTTTTTTAGAAATATCCTTTTATTGTCCGAAGGTTATCTGCCTTGGCATTTTTTGAGTATTGAATCAGATAGAGCGCAAAATTGTAAATATAACTGCATATTTATCTAAAATTTCATTTCTTTCGATTTGTGTGACTAACGAACTGAACGATCGATATAGTTGTGTGAAATTTTTTCCAGTAAATTAATATCGTCCACGAAACGAAGAAGTCAATTGAAAAATGATCTTTTTTCCATAAAGTTTTCCAAATATAATACAAATACTGTTCTATGTCTCGGAAGTACAATTTTTTGTTTCCAACTATACATAAATGAAATATTATGGTTAAAACTTAGGTTGGTTTGGCCCAAAAAATTGTTGATGTATTGAATTAATGTCAAAATAATTTCAAACAAAATTACGATGTTTCTTACAGTCTTGTCGAACAGTATTTTTATTCGTATTCAGATGAATTATCTGGTATCCGAGTAACTATGGGCCTAGTACACTTTTAATTGGCTGCCTTGTTATTTAGCTGTAATGCGTTGACCTATTTGACTTTACTGGCATGTCGCTGCGGTCGCTCTTCTTCATCATCATCATCATCGTCAGTAATTTGAGCGGCGATTATTGTATTGAACACGGCTGCAGTAATGGTCCCGTCTTGGCGCAAGGTGCAACGAACTGAATTAATTGGCCGCCCATTAGTTCGCAGTCGATAAAAGCGCCGCGGAAAACAAAAACGTTTGTAACGTCTAATTATCATTATTTAAATCGATACTGATGAGCATTTCAACAAAATCTGACTGTTAATCAATTTGTCAATATTAACTATCAGAGATTAAATTTTATTGAGGTAGAGAAAGTTTTATTGAAGTGATCATTCGAGGCCTGATTTTTAAAAATATACGAGGTCTGATTTTTAGTCAATCGCCTAATTTTCATTGTCAGAAATGACAAAGAGAGGTGGTTTTACGGACACAGTTTGTTAACCAGTCGATTCTTGATTTTCAACAGACCGATAAGACTGATCGGAGGTCTGATGGAATTTCAATATAATTTAAGACATCGACTGAGGGTGCTTGATGGATGTCACTAAACGTGGAATATCAAATTTGGAGTGCATTGAGAATTTGTACACGTCCATGTATTTTGTCACTAATGACCCGGGTTTAGGATATACGTTGAAACACCTAACAGATGTCACTAAACGTGGAATGATTGTATATATTTACCCTTTCGTCGAATTGCATCCCGTCGAAACCCACAATGCTATTATAATTGTAAAATCACTGGTAATTCCATAAGAAGGGATAATTCCATAAGAAGGGGTCGTTAGTGACAAAATACATGGAAGTGTACAAAATCTCAATAATTCAAATTTGTCTTTAATTGTTTTTTTTTAATGTACAAAGTCTGATTGGCAGTTAGTCGTTTCATTTTAATTGTCAGAATTAACAGAGACAGGTGATTTACGTATAGCGTTTGTTAGCAATTTGACACGTGATTTTCAAAAGACGTATAAATGTTATTAAGTATATATTTGTATGCAAATTCTGGTTGTTGGTTAAACACTCAATTTCTATCGACAGAGGCTAGTATGATAGAGGAGAGGATAGTCTAAATAAGACTAATATGTGCGCATTTTTATTTGAATGTCAAAATTAAACATTTTATTTCATTATCATTTTGATACTATTTTGTTAACAACAAATCGGATCTCAAGATTTTGTTTTTTCTCTCTGATCTATGAAGTCATTTTGAGTATTCCTTGTACCATGCTGCAGCATAAGTAAAACGCTCGTATCAACAAAAACAAAAAATATAGTGCACAGCCAAACGTGATAATCGCGTATATTCAAAACCGCGTAAAATTAGGGATACTGCACTTTGCGCATATAGGAATAATGAATCTAATTACGGAGTCGCAACGAAGTGAATTCGTGTTAAGGTTGATGCAAAACACTTGCAGCTAGTCTTTGCTAGAACAGATCCTTTCTCTTGCAAGGCAGGCGAATGCAGTGTTGCAATAATTATGTTCTGCATCTGGTCGGAACAGTGGTCTATGCACCGTTGCAGTATGATATTGTAACACAATGCAGTTTACGTAATCACACCTGTCTCAGTGACGTACATAACCTGATTCACTAAAGGTATATAATAAGCATTGTGATACCGTGGGCGTACGGTTGAAAATCAATGCGCGAGATAGAGCGCGGCTATGTAACAAAACAAAAGTAATATTTAATTGCTATGGATAAATATAATATATTGATTAAGTTAGCATTTACTTGGTAGAGTATATTTAATTATATAAAGTGTTTGATAACTATTTCGGCTACTTGCGATCGTTAGAACTAGCTTCTGACATAGTTAACCAATTCATATAATTCTTGTAGAAATACTTTGATATTTTTACCTTATTATACATAAAATTCTTTGCTAAAATGCTCCTTTGCTAATCTAAACTGGTCTGGTCCTCATAATAAAATAATGTAACAAGAACTTAACTTTTTTTATTTTATGAATGTAGATTAGTAACTGGATAAGTTTAAATTAATTTCTACAGGGTTTTCCAACATTATTTTCTCCATTCCTCTTTTCACCAATGTTCAGAATATAATTCCACCTTTCTAAGATAATCCTACTAAAACTCAAATATGTGCTTTCCAAATGCATATACATATGTAATATTGAAAATTTTTAATTACAGCAGCAATTTCCCTCCCCCTCCCCCTGAAACTCTAAACTTCACCAAGAGGGAGAAATTCGTCACTGGTTAGCAGCTCCTGATTTAGCCGTTTAGTAAATGACACTTTAAAATTTCTAATGAGCCGTAGTAATTATTCTATGTAAAAAAATTTACTATTGAGGCTGTTAGCGAAAAAATAAAATTGGCTGTTTTGTATCAAAGCGCAGAACACTAATTGATATTTGTAGATACCCTCTGCGTTAATGATTGGGATAGTTTAGTGCGCCATTGAAACAGTCGGCATGTTAATTAGATACAATTATACACGTGATTATGCCTGGCATAGTGACGAAGCTCATGTATTGTTATAGGAGTAAAATACTTTGCTCGCTACAAAACACAAGAATGACACGGACGAAAAGAAACGGTGAATTGTATTTATTAACCATTAACAGTACACAAATTTTTACTGCAGAAATAATTACTGCCAGAAGTTTAACTAACATACTAGCGAAGCTAACAATAATTCTCGTAGTGATGGAAGTTTATTTTTTTTAATTCAAATATTTTAGAACTCAACTTTGTCAAGGAGTCATTATTTCAACACAGAATTTACGTTAATTAACATCTTAATTCATAACGACTTAAATGCTGATGACGTCTTATTGTAAGTCTCTACGGTCTGTTTTCAGGATTTGATGCAGAATTAGGGTGTGGTAATTTCACGTCTTTTAATACAAGTGTATGAATCGATTAAAGTAAATACTTGATACATTAATTGCGAAACTGCTGAAGCGTTATGTACTACTCGGTTACGGCGATTTGAAAGTATAATACTCCTTGGTAAAGACAAGATGTTCTAGGATGGCGAATTTTAAGGAAACCTGTGGAGACCTTCGATGTATTGATTTCAATGGAATAAATTGTTACAAATGACATATAAACACTGAAAATCTGCAAAGGCTGAAGTGTTGTGTATTATTCAATAAATGATATGAAAATGGTTTCAACAACAGTGTGTACTATAAAAAAATGAGGAAATTGTCGAAGAAACAAAAAATATGAAAACAATGTTGTATGACAATATGATTCAAACTTTGTTTAAATGTTTTGAAAGGCATTGTACAGAATACGACTTGTCGAGTCGTTATTTATTGACAATGTAATAATTACTTCCTTAGAAGAGGATATATGATATTTCCAACTGTTTATTACAAAATCAACGATTTCCAAAAGTCATAAATTTTAAAAATATTATTTTTTGTATAAATTACAATATTTTTACACATACAATGATTGAACAATACAAGTCTATGTATATAAATGGATTTATATAGAGGTTTGTTACTGCAATGGATGTCGTATTATTTTTTTAAAATATGTATTTAAATAAATGCATGGTTGAACTTTTTGTTAATATTCTTTCAAACTAACCATTACATTTATTGATACATTAATAATACGGGAATAATTAAGCATGGAAAAACTTTCATTCGGTAGTGAATATATAAAAAATTTCATTATCATTATCTATTTTTGATGCAAATATTGTATTGATTAAAAATAAAACACAATTTATATCACTAATTCAATACCATAACAACCTATTTCTCTCATCAAGTGAGGTTACATCAGATAATGCTCATTCGCTTAATGAAACCGATAAAGTTCTTTATTGTAAAAAAGGTACTTATAATTATCTTCTGAATGAATTTGTTTCAAAGCTTAAATATTCTGGTACATTATTCATATTTATCAATTATTCCCCTTATAATATATCACAAAAGAATATAATGAAACATTAACTCAACGAAGAAACTTTAATCGGTTTATGTTACAAAAATTCACAATAAAGTTTATACGATAGAAATATTGGTAATAATATAAGTTTTTCGAAGTAAACAAAAGATTTTCTGTATTAAAAATATAGATTATTTCATTCTGTTTCTTCACTCCGTGATAACAAGCACAGATAACAAACATCGCTTTAATATATTCAAATATTATATAATATCAAGAATGTCTTTTTAACATATACCACTATTCCGCCATTTTATGAAATATAAACTGTGATATAACTACTTTTAAAGTCACAATGTATATTTCATTACACAAAATATTCAGCTTGCCGTAAGCTGTCTTTTTATTTATGTCGGGGGTATTGATATCAACGATTAAAATACGTTTCATTATATTTTTTAATTAAATTCTTAATTAACACATAAGTAATATATATATATATATATATGCATGTAATATATCGAATAAACCATGTCAAAATCTATATTCCTCATCAATATACAACAATTCGAACATCGAATATTAAAACTGTATAGTATTCGAAGTATTTGAGTAATATCATATATGAATTTAATTATGTATATTCATTGTTTTTTTTTTCATATTTCTGTTGAGATATATTCATTTTTAGCACATATACGTTTCCAGTACATGTCTTGAGTGAGTATAATGGTGTTTCAATAAACAACGTATATCATGAACGGATACTATTATCAAATATTCGAATGTCCGAATATTAAAAATAGCCGAATTCATTCGAATATTCCATTAGAATCCATACTGACAAGTTATTTGTGTTTTCCGCGATATTTAAATATACAGTAAATTGTTTATTCGGTAGTGAAATATCTTATTTTCTGCACCTAATATGTTTTCACTATATGTATGTATAATAATCTATTTTTTGGCTTCTTTCCACTCAAAACTCTACTAATCTGATTTTAAAAATATTGCGGACGCGTGGGAATGTCGGAAACGCGTAATTCCGCGGCTAGATATATTAAAAATTTTGTATATTTTCAACCACTTAAAAAAATGTTTACTGTAGTAAAAATACAGCTAGAGACACCACCGATATTCATGATACAAGTCAAGCGAATACGTAAAGAATTTTCTTTTTAAAATGATGTGACAATAGCTGCGCCATGTACACGCGATTCGTTTTGAAACTCTGTGAAAATAGCTGAGCAATTATCACAACGGTACGATTCAGTGTCGTAATTTTTTTTTTAGATTTAATAATATTTCTTCGCGTGTTGCCAACAAAATGATACGAAAACGTCATGGCTGTTGTTATTTATTATTGAATTTGCAAGCTCGTGTAGTTTGGCGCTATTTCATGGAAAGTATTTGGAATTCTCGCGTACATAGTTCGCGTGACTGTATAAATTTATTTTGATAACAAAATATTTACATGCACTCGTTCAAGTACCTTATTGCACTCGAAGATTAGCTGACGAGCGTGACTTGTTGAATAATGATTCCAATATATATGGATATTACACTTTTATATAATATCAATATGACATAAACATTAAATGTTTTTTTATTTAAAAATGAAAACCGACATTAAAATTGATTACTTTATTATTCACTGGTTTATGGATCTGTGAAACATCGAAATAACAATTTTTATTTTAAATTTATAACGAATTTTCACAAAGTAAAAATTTATTGTAAATGCTCGCTGAATCCGTTCAAAATACATTTCTCGCAATTCAAATGTTTATATATCCATCCCTCTTTCATTCATTCATTCAGTTTTTACCATACTATACAACATTCCCAAATTGGTCTACCATGTAGCCGAACGGTAAGAGTAAAATTTCAGTTCTTTCATCCTGGCAGAACTAAATTCTGATTTAGCATTTTATCTATAAAAACAATTCTTTTTGTACTATGAGCGAAACCGGTCCTGATCATTATAAAATGCGGAAGTAGTACAAAACAAATCGTGTTTTTTTTTCATATTCATAATGCCTATCCACCAAGAGTTGACGGTTAACACCTTAAAAGTGATCCGATTTAGCATTTGAGACCTTAAACATCTTTCTGTTTCGTGCCTAAGATACAAGGCTATTTAAATTTATATAATATTTTTCTTGTACATTTAGCTGGATTGCTATATATTTTATTTATGATTTAAAAAACAATGATAGAAAATAAGTATGATTTTTTAAAAAATCTATAAAATTGTTTTTTGCCACTGGGTCCCTAAATATCCTTAGCATCAATGAGAACAAATGGTTTGTACTTCAATTAAAAGCGTCACAGACACCGGTGACAGAGCTTTCATGTAAATTAATTAAATATTACGCTTTGTTACATATAAGCAAAGAAGTTTTTTTAAATAGGTCAATCATAAGTTCATTTTTTAATATTAGTTGCTTTACCTTTAGTTGTATAATAAAAAGTATATCAACGTGTTGATATTTTCTTTCTCTCTTCGTATTGTTCATAACGCCTTTTTGCCGTAAAAATCGCATGCTCAGATTCAATTACAAGTTAGTCCCATTTCTTTTTTTTTTTTTTTCACTTCTAATCGACAACGTAGTTGTCGTTCGGCAATCGTGTCCACTGTTTTCTTCTTTCGCGAATTTATTTTTCTCCGCTAATATTTTTCCGAGATGAGTCACTCAAAATGTCGGCACGTAGCCAGCGAAATCAAAATGGAGATGTCGCCGTGACAGTTTTCTTAATTTCCCGCGAAAATGCGCACAGCTGTATTAAATTTATTGCCGGCCTGGAATTGTTGATGCAGAAAAAATCGATGATTTAAAGCTAGCTCGTGTTTATAAGAGATTGTAATCAAATTTCTCTTGTTTATTTTCTTTGATAATATAGGTCAAATGTTACAATTATCTTGCTTATCCTCCTCCACTCACCACTGCTTTTCTTACGCCAATGAATCTGCCACATTTTATTGATTTAACTCCTATTAACTTTTTGATTTCTGCAGTATATTCTATTTAAAAAAAAACGGTTTTTTGTTTTTAAAGATTTTTTCAATTGGCCGTTCATGGAACTCCTTTCTTAAAGGTTTAGTTCAAATTTATATCGACTTTTTGTGTTCTTATTTATTATAAAAGGTGGGTAAAATTATTGTGGGTTCAACGAAATCTTATATATAATATAATTTAAGCCATCGACTGAGGGTGCTTGATGGAATTTCAATATCAAATTTGAGTTGTTGAGATTTTGTACACTTCCATGTATTTTGTCACTAACGACCCGGGTTTCGCCTTTCGTCATCTTCAGTCAGTTCGAGTTCATTCGTGCGCTCGAATGCTTGAAGATGCCGAAAGGTGAAACCCGGGTCGTTAGTGACAAAATACATGGAAGTGTACAAAATCTCAATAACTCCAATTTTATATATAATAGCCCAGAGCGCTCTGTAGACGTTTTATTATTATCACATATCACATGTAGGTATGAAATTTTCTCATGACCTAAGCGTTCGAGTTGTATATATAAAATAAAATGTTATGCAAGGCCCACACAGTTCCGACGTACTAACTACTTTAGACATTCATTATATCAATTTCAATACCGTCATCTATGACGGATATGATTACAGTACTATTAAAAAATATTTTTTTAACTTTCACAGTTTTTTCGCATGAAAATGGTTCCCAAGTATAGTAGATATCTGAACGATAGGACTTGTTTTTACACGTTTATCTATGTGACGTAAACATGAAAAAATCAATGCGGTTTTTTTTGTTTTATCGTATAAGATAATTATGTATTACGAAAGAAGCTGCTGTTTTTGTCATGTATAGATTGTACACCGTGGTTTTAGAAGAAACATCAAAACATGTTGTTATTTACATAGCAATTGTGGTAATTCCTAATCGAGTCAGGGAAAAATATGTCTGAATTCTACTCTGGTCTTAAACATATTTTTTCAATTCTGTTATAAGTTTCACATATTGTTCTGTCGAATCAGTCGTGCTTTGTGTGTGTTTGTGTATTCATCAGCACCGGTTTTCTTTTTATCAAAGATATTATTTATGTGTTAATATCATTTCGCTATAATGTATATTAAATATTATCAATTTTAAATCTCGTCTGTCTTACATTTTTAAACCATATCAGTCTTCTAACGGGCCACTAAAGAAAATTATAACGGTAGTTGTTTTTAGCGGACTGGTTGTTGGTCAATATGTCATGGACATCCACACATGGAATGGGACGCGGGGAAATGGACAAGTGTTACGGGGACTTACAAGAGTTCATATGCGCCTCATTGGGAGACGAAATGATTTGAAAAAAATAATAAAATAATTTGTATTCCATTTTTTAGCTTTGAAAAAATTATCAAAATTTATTACGGGTAAATCGCCACCACTTAACAATTCAATCACAATACCGAACAAGTAGGCTATTCCATATAACAAAAACATTTTCCTCGTGCATTATTGCAACATTTAATTAAAATAGTGGCATCATTCCTTATCAATTTAATGATAGCAGTGATAATCGTGATAACCCAATTTCTTTATTGCGTAGAGCCTCCACTTGGGTTTGATTTACAATTTGTGATAAAAATCTGAAGCTTAATGTTTGATAACAGTGCTCTGATTCAATATTTTAAAATTAAACTTGTTAAAGTATTCAGAGGAGAATTAGTATTTAGGTAATTTAAATATTATATGTATTCAAAATAAATAGTAAGAATTTTATTTTAACCATATCTGCTTCTACTATGGAGGGTATGGACTCTTAATGGAGGTATCTCAACATAAGTTTTTCTTAGAGAACCGCTCGTTACTTAGTGGCTCAATTGCTCTTTTTCGAACAGATTAGGGATAGAAGAATAGGGCTCGGATCTCACTACGCCTGTTTAAGACATCATATACATCCATGTTTACGAACATAAATCGATTGAAAAATCAATTTATGAAACTATCCGTACTGTGATCCACAACCATGAGCACCGCAATCGAAACCAACAACGTTGACCACTCGACCACAGGCTCTCAATTTATCGTATTTTTCCCTTGTTTCTATCTAATGACGATTAAAACGTTTTTATCACGTAGAACAAATACAAAAGTAAAAATATATTTTAGACACATATTTAGAACAAATCCATTTTTTCTAATTTTCTCTGCATGTGATAATTAATTAATGGCTTTATTACAAGTATTAGATCCTACAATAATAAGTCAAAAATGACTTTAAATATGTCATAATATTACACACTATTTTTGATTACAATATTAACGTTAGTGTAGATTAAATTTGACTATCTCTTTGCTGTTATAATAATTTAATTATGTCTGTTTGATATAATAAAATAATTATAACGAATTTATTATTTAGAAGAAGGCTATTTTTTTGGGAAGACAGCTTTATGATTGGTGATAAACTTAAGACGTTTGAAGCCTTTACCTTTTTCATTTTCAAAACCTGTCAAGATTTCGAAACGATGGGTGATTACCACCGACCGTGTATTATGATATCAAAGGTACTTTAATACAAACCCTGAAGTTTCTTGCTTATTCTATGGTATTGAAAACTTAGCCATGCTATCGATTAACGGAATTAATTACGATATTTCATATATCAACAAATTCTTTCTTATATTAATTTTTTGAAGGATTTTTACGTTGACAAATATTTGTCCATGATATAATTATTAATAAGCACTGCAACTTGGAAATACAAACTGGGTTTTGTTACATTTTTACTTGATCAGGATTGAATAGAGCGTTCTATTCGTTATAAAAAAAATATACTCAGGCAAAATTGCCCAATAAAAAAATCCTCTCAATACGCTCCTGTCACAATTTCCAACATTGTCATTATTCGTCATATAAGTGAAAATGACTTCCATATTTACGAAATAATATCATATGTTTTTATTATCAAGCATTTCTGACCTAGCGATTTTTTAAAATCTTATCTTTGAATACTCGCAATAATAAAATTATTATTTATATGTTATAATGTAAAGATATTTCTGATACTGTGTTTGTTCATACACGTGTAGTTATCAGCTTTTTTCCGTATGTATCCGTATTTGATTTAAATTGGATCAATATATCTTTCAGACACTCATGATATATACACTCCAAAACATGCTACCGTTTTTCTATCTGAAAATGTACTTAAACGTTGCCAAAAAATAATGTGATTTTCTGGGAAGTTTAAATATTGATTGAAAAATAAAGTTCTGAGATAGTCGTATTTAAAGCGTTATTTTCTTTCAAAGTATTCTCTGTCCCAAGTACAATTATTTTTCTTGATTTAAAAATTAAATGTGTAAATTATAAAGATCAATGTTTTTGGCATACAAATCATAAGATTTGGTATCGATGAGTCATAGCATGCTTTCTGCCAGAATAAAAAATTACAATATGACTTAATACTTCAAAGCAATTTTGTATATCCTATGACTTCATGCGTTCTACCGGTAGTGTTAAATTGCATACAACTAAAAAAGAAAACCATCAACAACAAGCTTTGCTCTGTGAATTTTTCCATAAACGAGCCATTCGACATATTATTGCGACTTTTTCATACTGATATTACATTTGTATTCGTCTTAAATTATCGGTTTTCCCAATTCCCAAGTTTGATAGGGTGACTGCTATAGTAATTGGACACTTATAAAACTATTTTCCTTTAACAGTGTATAAGTCAAAAAATAAGTATGTAGGAAACATGTAAGATATCTAGAGATGAGGAATTTAACGAGCTTCAAGGAAATGAACTCAACAGTCATAAAAACAAAAGGTTGTTTTTAGATATTTGTGTTAGACTGAAAAATATGGAAAAACATAGTAATTGGATACATTTACTTTTTAGGTTAATTGTTGTACCACTAATAAAATCTTAATGAATATTGACAGCTTGTACTCACCCACGCTTTCCTTTTCTTTCATTACAAAATTCACGAAACTTTTATAAAGTAAATTTCACTAAAATATCACTGTTTCTTAAAGGGTCTGCTAACACAAACATGTTTTTTCATGATTTTGACCTGGCATCACATACGAATGAAGTTTTCTCAGTATTGTCATCTAGTAGTGGATAATTAAAGCTGCATTTACATAGAGATAGAAAGACTGAATATATTTATCTCCTTCACACCAACAAGAACTCTTAGCTACTCTTATTTTGGACGTTTAAAGTTGAAGTGTCCAATAACTATAGCAGTCACCCTATTTGACATTTTCTTATTCGTAATTAAATTTCCTACAAAACTGCATTATTATTAGCGGCTTTTGGTATTTTTTTTGTATTGAAAAAGAGTAACTTGTTGTAAACCATATTTCTAAACATGATATTATATTTTAGACATATTTATTGCTTATTCCATTATTTGAAAATATTATCAAGACAGATTACGCTCAGCTAGTAAGCTTTTTCAACTGACGTTGAAAATGCCAATTCGTTGAGAGAAATAGTGTATTTTTTAATAAAATTATGGGGTATTCTTTTTACATGCATATTAATTTTCAATTTAATGTTCATGGTTTGCTAATTTGAAGCTTGTTGTTATCTCAACACGTGGTTCAAATAAATATTTAATACGTTTAATGCTATCAAAATTCGTTTTACTGTATCGAACGATAAGTTCACCTTTGAAAATTCGTTTTTTTCGGTATTGTGTGCGTATCACAGTAGCGGAACTAGAATAATAATTGCCCGCGCCTGCGCAGAACGAAAAATACAAGCCAGTGTATTATTATTGTGAGGCGGGCATGCGCAGAAACAGGCGGACCAGAACCGAACTCGAAGCTCTTTTGTTGATGCTGCATCAGCGGCGTCATAACTTTAACGGGATTATATCGTATTATTAAAATAACTGTGTTTTAACCTTCGAGCTGTTTATAGTTTTATTTGAGCTTTTTTTTCAACCATTTGCGCTCCCAGTGTCGATCATATAGATTCCTAATCAAGCATCTCAACACATGAAGATTTTATGAGAACTGGTTGTTATGCAATAGCTCAACGCCCCGTTTTTTGGATTAGATGAGAGGGAGATATTTTTTTTATCTAGTAATAATATAATAATATTTGTGAATTAATAACGCATAACAGCTAATATCTATTTCAGCATAACGTCATCTCGGAAATATGGTGTGTATAGAAACAGCTATCCATTACGTCAAACTAGTATATTGTAAGCAAATACAGTTATTTTTTTTTATCAAAATCTAAAAGATTTTTGTCAAGTAAAGACAATTCGATTAATAAATATATGAGAATAGTTTTAACAATGTCACTTGTGAAAAAATAATTGACGTAGAATTTGTTAAATACTTTATCCCGGAACCTGTTATTTTCTACAACTTTAAATTAAGTCTTAATTATCATTAGTTTTTCCCTTTTTTAAATGTTCTTTGCCCGCCACTGCTTCCTATTATCAAACTGAATACTATCATCATCATCAGCTGTTGGCCAGTCCATATGTAATCCAATGCGATGTCCGCTGACACATTTATTAGGGCGTAACGGCGGACGTTCGTAATAGTCTAACAACATGTCAATTCTTTTATAATTGAATTCGTTTGATTTCAAAAGAATCGATTTAATCAATGTTTGATGATGCCTGACTTTATTTTCATTATACCACAAAACAAAATCCGCCCATTTAAAAAATACACAATCCTACTGGAGATTCAATATACAGTGAAACCCCGATCTATCGTTCTCGCATTTATCGTTGTGTGTTTTTATTCCCGGAAAATAAGTACAGCGTTAAATAGTGTCCCTTTTATCATATTATTTGAGTGGTTCGTAAAAAACGATAAATCGGTGATCAAATGTTCTATAGTACCAATATGAGAGGCGGTTTCACGAAACTTTTTAGTAATTTTATCAAATATGTCTTTGACGGCCTCATAGTCGATTGGTCAATGATATTGGGCTTTCGACTTTCTCAGTTGCGTTTTCATAAAATCTAATCCCATAATGGAAATATCTTCAATCGATGTATCCAGAGACATGTATGTGTGTAATTCTTCCTTTCCTTCCGGTGGCAGTAATACATCATACTTAAAGAATAATCTTATCTGTGGATGATTTATTTCATGCACTGAAATATTTTTTAAACATATAAACGAACCCGTACCTGAATGGTCAATTCCATTGGAATTTCGTCATATACGGTCACGCAAACAAGGGCTCGAAATTTAAAGCGGAAACTTTTATACATTAAGAACTATTCCTTTCGCAAAGGAAACCTTATTTCCTTACCCTCTTAGAAGAGAGAGGTTGTGTGACTGACTTACAAACAGCCTTCCTTAGATGTTTTCGATCCTAAAAATCGAGAGTAACGAGAACTATTAGCTATCTCTTAGTTCTGTCATAGCCCTAACCATCTTTCCTTACATTCTTAAAAAAAAAAAAAAGTTGAGCAGCCGAATTGTAAGCAATTCCCGTATGACCATCTTTCGATTTCTCTTGAGATGCTCCAATAGAGTTTCATATGCTCCACATTGGTAGCGGGTGTGATCATTATTTATTTACATTGTCATTTCACTTATTTCTTTTTTATTTTTTTTAAAAATTTTCCTCCATTTACGTTTTTCATCCCTTATCTTTGATGGTCCTTTGTAAAACGCGATTTCGGGGTTCACAGTATTTATATTATCTGGCTGCGCTTTTTGGCAAGCAAAACGAGGCACGTCCCATTGCATCTTTCACTCGTATATCTTAGCACTGACGAATACCTATTATAATTTACTGCATAGAGGCAATTATCATTTTTGACGTTGATACTCTGCCAATGATTATTTCGAAACATGGGTACGGTGATCCATCGGAATGCGCACCTGGGAAATTTTGCCTAACAGGTGGGAAGATGGGCTGAGTGTAGCTTTTATGTGGGATATAAAACACCTTAAAGCTTGCTTGGCTAAATACTGTTACCGCACATTACGATACATTTTTTCCAACCATCTCAAAAAAAGTTCTATGTAGAGAATACATGGCTTCAATTGCGTATATCATATAAAAATAACTGTCCAAGTTTTTGATTTTTATATTTGCTCTATACATATTTATTATGTTGGTACTAAACATACTCATCGGTAGTGCAAAGAAAAAATATTATCTATATTCTCACATGACATAATATGAGAGAAGGAAAAGAAAAGTGAATTGAGCCAACTGATATTTTCGAAAAAATGAGTTAGGTGCGTTCTGGTATTCTACATGTCATAAAGTATCAACGTTTAAATTAATGTAAAGAGATCATTTAACTTAACCTTTCAATAAACATGTTTCACTAATTTATCACTTGGCTTACTCTTCTCGAGGGCTCAATTGTTCAGTTAGATCGATCATAACCTTTACCAACTGAGACGTTTTCAACATTTAAGTGACCTTGATTCCATAAGTAAATTCCATCAATTACTTTAAAAAAATTATAATCTTCAAAAAATTTTTGCAATATTACAATTTGATTTTAATATAAAAATAAGAACGCTATCGCATAAAAAATACTGGAATTTATTTTTAATAAGTAAAAAATTACACGATTAAATAATACATTCTCACATTTATACGAGTGCAATCATATCAGACCTAGAAGCAAATAATCATCTTTGCGTGCAAGTACGTTTGCTGGTTTTGACCTATATTCGTGTTGCAACTGCAGTTATTTTCTGTGCACTTTAGTTATATATTTGTTTCTAACGAGATCTCGTTAATAGTTTTATCGCCTGATTGTCAAGACTGCGCCAATTTTGAACTAGCCCAGGAATCGTCAAATGTTTATTTCGAGTGCCGATACAATATATATATATACGATATTTTGAATACAAATCAACTGTATAGTAATTTTTGTCATCGTTAATACTTTGCAAAACGAATCCACCCTTTCTAAGTCGCTTCTAATTAAATTATAATATTTAAATATATATATTATATCTTATTTGTTGTTTACCAAGTCTTTATTAAATTAAAAAAATACTTGTATAAAAAAAATCTGCCATTCTTGCAAATGTCAAACTTTGCATTGTTCGCCATCAAGCTGTCCCCTTAAAACAGGTCTGGGCAAACCATTTTTTTTGTTGAAATTCCTTTTACGCGATAGTAAATAATGTGTATCTAAAAATTGTATTTTATTTGCGGCCCATCGTCCATTTTGAACTTTTAATGCTTCCGTTTAGTGAAAAAGATTTCCCGGGCCTGCCGTAAAGCCTTCTGCGGTAAAACAGTTCATAAACCTCCTTAAAATATATTGCAGACTTTTTAAAGGGCGATATTTATATAAAGCATGCTACGTAATATTATAATTGTATCACTAGAATGAATACAGAATACTTTTCATACAATATTCTGACATCTAAAAAGTGTTGTGGGTGGAAAACCCCTTACGAATATTTCGTAAATTCTAAGCAGTCTTTTTTAATAAAATATTATACGTACGTACAAAATTTGGATTCAGAATACGTTTGCCAAAATAATATGTCAGCCGAAAGTTTCGTGTGAGGAAAACAATTAATAAAAACCCCTTACGAATGTTGCATCCACTCCAAGGCGATGTTTTTAGCATAATTCATCGCAGTTAAATGATTGAAAATTTATCATAAATTAAGTTTTCTTCAATATCATACAGTAGGACTTCGAGGTAAACACAAGACGTCATTTTTATTACTTAAAAGTAACTAGGTTGTTTGTTTTTAAATATCTCATTAGGTCTGCATACCGTTCTTAAAGTTCCCCACATTTGCTGATCTAAGAATACACTCTAGTGCACTATTATCTAAGAATAGCGAATTTTACGACTCCTCCACGACCTCATTGATATGGTTTAAGATATGTGCTCGCCAAACATAAGATAAATTAATATTATTATGTATGTATTTATCACGGGCGTGCGCAATATGAACACTACCTCACAAAATCATCGGAGATTTCATTTACGTAACATATAATATTGATATCAATAACTCAAGTACCAAGATACAATATAATATTCATTGTTGAGCATCATACGTCCGCATAGTATAGTGTTTTAATTTTACACTTTTGCATTAAAGTAAAAATCAATTTATAATATAACCTTTTTTTAACTCAATGGAGGAGGTACGTCAACAGATTTTTTCTTTGAGAATTGCTTGTTATTCAGTAGGGATAGAAGGGTAGGGCTAGGACAGCACTAGTGGTTACCTAATCGATCTCGCTACGCTCCGTTTTTAAGGATCGGATGGGTGGGAGGGAGTTTTAGACATCACAAACATTCATGACTACGAACAGAGATCCATAAATCAATTTATGAACCTATCCGCAACGGGACTTGAACCCGAGACATCCGTAACCGTAGCCAACGACGTTACCATTACCATAGCTAGAAAATAAATTCATCAATTCTTTCAAATGTTGCTTAATTCTAAATTACAATTCAGCCATCAAAAATTAAGTAATTATTGGTCCACTTCTTTCTACAATAAATGCTGGAACGTCTTTGTAATATATGTCTTCAATCGAAACAAGGAATAGTCGACATTGCAACGATTCATTTATTGAGTGATAATAAAAACATTTATTGTAAATTATGCAATCGGAAACAGGAAATATTGACTTAATACTTCATCTAAAATCATTTTTAATGTAAGATCAAAATTGATATTTAACATTGTTATACCCTTAGTTGTAAAGCCAGATGTGACATGTTTTTAGCTTTTTGAGAAGTATCTTCAGACCGAAAAACAGAGGGCTTTTCAAAGAGGTGAAACACTTGACATACCTATTTATACAACAAGTGGAATGACAAACTTATATATTTCAATTTAATATTAGAAAAAAGATATAAAACTTTTAATCTGTTAGCTGTCAATTCTCGTTGGAAAGCTATTATATTTATAAAATATTATTAATTTCATAACTTTATATAATGATTCTAGCTGGTTACGCTCATCGCGAGTGTTTTCTACTGAAAAAAAAACAGTCGGTGTACGTGTTTCGAGATAGAATAAAATAATGTTTTGGACGATTTTTCCCGCTTACTTAAAGCTAACGATAGTAAATATAATATAGCATAACAATATTATGCAAGCGGTTTACAGACTGCAGAGGTGTAAGTACCTGCTACTGTCCTATAGTGCCATGCGATTCGCTGGTGTGTGGTTTGTAGTCAGTGGGTCGACCTCGCCAGCGACCTCGTGTTCATTTCCAGCCGAGTGCAGTTTGTACTAAAGAGTTGGTTATTAACTCGATTCGATTCCTGCATTTCTAATACTGCACGCTGCGTCTTTTTTTCAATTAATAGCGATTCGCGGCGTTGCCTTCAATAATATTAACTTTTCATTCAAACAGTGTTTCATATTTCATTGCTTTTTACATTAGCAAAATTTACCAACTTCGTTAGTTGTATTCTTATTTTAGAATAATATGAATAATAACATCACGAGAAATAGCTACTTACTTCGTCCAACTTCATGCTTGATGCTTACGTAAAATAAGGGCAATCGTTCAGTCAAAACTTGAATTTAATAAAACATTTATTTCATTTGCGGCAGATGATCAAAAAATAAAAGAACCACTTTAATTTTTTCACTAGAATGATAAATAGAGGAGGGAACGATTTAAACAGGCATTTCCATGTAACATAAAAAAACTTTGTGTGAAATTCGTTAACTAGGCTTACCATATGACAAGATGACATTCGGATACACTTGACATTTGAACGAATCTGGTGTCAAAAGTATTACCGACAGTGCGTCAACGCTGCGGTGTAATTTTCCGACATCTTTTCAGTTTTACACGACTTTCAATAGTTCATTTGTAATTTCAATGAATTATTTATAATATTATACCGCTGTGTGTACATATGTATAAAGATTAATAATTACCATCATTTTAATAAATTGTACATTCGAGTAATTTCGGTATTCCATTTCACAATAATTTAAAAATGGAATTTTACTTTCATGCCAACTTGACACAAATTTAAAATCTTCATCGAATTCTTTCGATAAAATTCTATTATAAGCATATTTGAAAATGGAATTTTAGCGTTTTATTTATAATACATTCATGTAAATAAACTGTCGAACATTATTGTTTGAATTTTGTAATCGTATTTTCGTTTCATCGGCGAATTACGATAAAATTTAATTTTATGTACGTTTGAAAATTGAATTTTTGCAGCTGCGTTTTATCAAGTTTATTAAAATTTTTGTTTTGTTTTCAGAAACGCACATGTAACTTATGTGCATTTTGCTACCATGTTTATTATAATCATGTGCTGTAATTTATCCTCAATTTACAATATTCCGATACAGTATTTTTTTTTTACATATTGATTGAATGACCAGATATTTTGAAGAGATTTCGTAATACGAGGATCGAATAAATGTAAACCCTATTGTATATAGGCTTAAATGCTCTATTTCCAAATATTGTGTTAATTAATACACCAATAATTCCGAGTGATTAGGATTCGCGCTGTGGACACACGACTAATGTGATCGTCGAATACTAGGCTAGCTAATAGTCAAAGTGGGCTGGCCAGCGAATGACAAGTCTATTTCTGAGTCCCTTGTGGAATTGGCCAACAACTTTTGTGATGCAACAGCAAGCTATAACGGCTGTCGCTGCAGTCGACCTTTATGTAATTTAGATCTGGACCAATATACGAAAAATATATTGTCACTTAACACTTTTGTTAACCGTCAATAATTCTTATAGGAATGGCATTATATTTATAAATAAGTATACATTTTTATACTGATTCCATATTTTTAAAATGATCAGGACAGGTTTCCCTCATCGCGTCCATTTTCAATTGTTCAGTGGAACTTGTGAAATTAATACAAAAAATGGTTTTATTATTCACAAATATCGTCTAGTTATCATGAAAACATGTGAATTATAACTGTACAGAAATGGCGTCATTAAACTAAACTCAATAAGGAAATTTATATTACACATTTTATTTAAAAAAATCGTTAATTCAATATCGTCAATCCTTTTGTTAAAATACATTACACCAGTGTTTCTTAATCTTATTGTAATCATCACCCTCTTTACCAAAAGAGTTTCGTTCAGCCAATTGATATTTGAAACTGATCAGTGAATTTTAGCTGAAAATGCTGCAAGAAATCAGTACTATTTTTAAAACAATGTAATTCAGAATACAGGTTATAAAAATCAACAATCAAAGCTTGACAGTTAAACATTATTTAATTTAAATCGGAAACGAACATGGTTTCTGTAAAATATATATTTGTATTAAGTCTATCTTGAATAAACAACCCATATTGTCAAGTCTAAATATGGAGTATTGGCCATCAAACGGTTACTGTTATAAATTCAATATTTATACGGTTTCTGATTATACAATGATTTGTATGATTTGTAAGTGACGTAAGCTGGTGTGCGTGTAGCCATTACTTTATATTGCTAACCGGTTTCACTCCTCAACCATAAATTTAACCATAATATTAGCACATATTAACCGACGCAATAGATGTCGGCTATTTGAAATAGGGGCGGTGTTAAAAAAATTTTTGATCTAGCAATATGTACGTTTTTGTCCGAAAGGCGAAGGTAAATATGAATTAGTACAGTTTGCGGTTTGCAAGAGTAATTAAAACACGCAAGTTGTGTGACAGTGCCGCAGGCGAATTATTGCTCTATTTGAGCGGTTATACTAGTCACTTTCTTATTGAAGGTTTTTCTACAGTATAATTTATTTAAAATTCTTCAATAAACTTCTTCCATGACTTTGGTTATAACACTTAATTTTTAACAAATATTTCCGATTTAAAGTTTTTTTTGCCAGAACGACAATATAAAACTACACAACAATGTTTATACAAACACAAATCTTGTTTTGACTCTATTGAATTTTGATTTTGTACTTAATACACTTTTCTTTTCGCACACAGAAATATTTTGTGAATTCATCATAAATGTAATGCAATAATGAATGTTAGTTAGGTACTTTTCTATTTGAGCATGTCACAAATTTATATTTTTTATACAAATTATATGATTTCAATTCTTCTTATATGCAGTCATATTAAAACCGTTCCGTCCTGATTGACTCCGCAACGGCAAAACAAAGCAAATATTTGAAAGTCAGTTAAATCAAACCGATCTGTATTGCGTGGATAACTGTCGAGCATTACTTCCGGAAACATTTTTTTTTATTCAAAAGTATTGTAGTTATGTGGTTAAAATTGAAAACTTTGTTACTCCACTGGTTGGTTTACCATTTGTGTTACATGTTTCGTGTCTTTGAGTAACATCTTCAGACAAAAACACAACCAGTGAAATACAAAAGTTATCAATTTTAATTGAATATAACAAAAGAATCCATCGAAAATATAAATTATTTCAGATTTTTAACTAAATAATAAATATAAAAAAATGTATTTAGCTGAAATTATTTACTCCGTAAATCGTTTCACCTTTTTGATAAGCATTTTCAAACTAACTCTAGTGTTATATTTATTCTGAAGATTAGCAGAGAGGCGAAGAAGTGTAAAATAACAAAGCTATCAATTTTATATTAAAAACGAATCTTCACAAAAGTTACCGCCGAATTTATAGAAAATGACTTGTATGGTTATTGTCTAACTACTCGCTCTGTGCACAGTTTTAAGAAATGAGAATATCAGGAAAGGAAATTGATTAAAAAATGGAAATATGTAAATTATCATCGGAGTATTTGACCCTCAGTTCTTGCAAAAATGTTATAGAAATGAGCCACTAACTAACATATAATATAAGACTATTCCTTAAAACTTTTCCTTTTATAGGTTTGAGGATAAAATCTTTACTATATTGATATCCAAGAAACATTAAATTTATTATCAATTGAAGATTTTCTGTCTGCTATAAACTTCGCTTATCTGAAATTTCCTCCGTTATCTTCTCGCTTGAGTTTGGAACATGTTGTAGATATTTCACGTAACAGGTGTTTCGCCAACATTCAGTTATCATCCGTTATCTTTTCTCGTACAGTCATCATCATCAGCTGTTGTGAATACCTTTTATATTAGTGTCACCATTAATTTTAAAACTCATCGTTGAATTTCGCATTTTTATACCGTTTTAATTATGTTTATTTTTATATACTATTGACACTGCTTACTTCACGTCTGCTGGTTGATGAGGCAGCTCAATTAGTGCAGAGCGCTTAAAAAACTAAAACTCTCATATTTTAATGATTTTTTATAATGTTATGCCGTAGGTGGGCAACGTGATTTTAGGGGTTGACAAAAAATCGTTATTTTGCGTTTGAATTCGGCAAAAAATCCCCTTTTCGTCCATTGTTGTGTTATACCATACTACCTTTATTATTGGGAATAAAAAAATTTTTGTTATACCATACGCACGTCGTGCACATCAAGGAAATTGATATTATGTTGACAGGTGGCACAGCTATCTGGTTCCAATAATAAACATGATCATATAGAAAAAACGTATTATATCTATATGATCATTCACAAAATTACAGTTAATATAGTTTTGCTTTTCAAATTAACGGTGCGTTCATATCTAAAAAATATATCAATTTCTTACCATCAATAGTTAGGCATGTTAAATTCATTACTCAATCGCTTTAAAGATAATATTGCGTTTTATTTCGTATATATATAGCTTTAATATTACTGTAATCAAACAATATATAGAATCGCCGTTACACAGTGTACACAACACCAGGTGGTTGTATCAAGTTAACTTGACCGGTAACCGTAGCTTAATAATTATTTACCAGCAATTCCGTTATAGTGAGCATACATTTAATGTCGAAATATCTTTTGGGCGACCGGTCTAGGCGACAAAACACTGCGGAATCGGAAATAGTCGCTGCCGGTTATGCCCACCACTCAAAACCAAAAGCGCGCGGGCGGAGGCGGAGTTGTAATATTAATGTTACGTTTTCATTTCATTTTTCTAAGCCAGAGAAACCCAATATGTGGCCCGCGGGCCAAATACAGCCTCACGGAAACAATGTGACTTTGTGATGATCAATTGCATTGTTTTATGATATTTCTCGAATGAAGGAAATATTTTACACTAACAAACCAGTTATTAGGCAAAGACAAATTTCAAAGATCTTTCGTAAAGTAAAGACAGAGTCCACAATCAATATCAATCAATTATTTAAAAATTTGTATCAGATAACCATTATAGTGTTTTTTGAAATGATTATATTTTATTGAAATTAAATATTACAAAAAAACCTAAGGTTCTCAAATATTATTGATTGCAAATATCCAAAGAATTGAATAAAAAAGTAAACCTATGCACTTTTGGTTTCTCTGTCTATAGGTAATTTAGGTAAAATTAAAACAACTACTTACGTATTGTTTCCAATGTTTTAGTGACACAATATGGCAAGTTTTAAATAAAATATTGTAAAAAGAAGCAACGATTATCATATGTATGAAATGTTTCTAATGATCAAAAATCTTCTATAATATATAAAAAATACATAACGTAAAATCTGATTAATGAATCAAATATGATAACGTGATTTGTAATGACAATAAAAAGATGAATAAGCTTGCTACTATTTTCCTTTGTCAGTGTAGGTCAGATTCAAATGGTCTGTATATTTATTTAATAACAAGTTGAAATTGATAAAGTTTGACGTTTGTGAATTTTGCCAACGATATTACTGTTCTGAAAAACATACATTTCGGAATTTTACTATCCATACGAATAATTTACATTTAATATCAATATACCACATGTACGTGTTTCGATACACCTGACTTGCTGTCCAGTCCACTTTCGATTTTTTTAATGTATTTCATTTCATCTTTCTCAGTCTAGTGTGGAAACTTGCCGCAAGGTGACGCCGACTACCACCGCTCGTAATCTATATTTAATTTCGTGACATTTTTTTACAACAGTATTTAAAAAAACGTTTTATATAATGAATAGTGTATGAAAAAATCTGAACTGTGTAGTGCAATTATTTATATAGTAAAACCTGTGATTTTTTTACTCTCCGAATGATTATAACTTTTAAATATTATAATACATAGATATCTGTGTAAAATTCATATTTGAAAGAGTGTAATGCTACATAAAAAGGCTCGTTTTAACGCACGATATATATTGTAGTCTTTTGCATTGCACTATTCAACAGAATTAAAATAGTCTATTTTTGTAACAGTAAATATCAAAATTAATAGTGCGTGTTTAATTACGAATAAATTATTACTTTATTCGTGAAATAAATTGATATTTGATATCATTAAAAAATGTGTTTTTGGTGATTAACCTAGATATATATTATATACTTCCTATGCTTCATTGTCTTACTAATGTCTAGCAAAATCTTTTGATGCTTGACTTATCTTCATTATTTTGTTATAAATGTTGGTTAGCAAGCAATATTTTATATGAATACTGCTCTAAAATCTTAATTATCAGCAATATGAATTGGTTATTCAGACTTATATATATCATAAAATGTTATCGTTTTTGGTTTTCGTAAGATTGTTGCTGATATAGTTTACTTGTAGAATTAAAATAAAGAGGTTATCTCATCGAAATAATTTGAGAAACACAATTATTTTTTAAATTACGTCCGCGTCAGATATTGGTAATTTGGGTATAAATTCTATATAAATGGGGTTACAAAAGAAATAATGATCACATACATACATGCCGTGAGATAAAAGAATTCATGAGAATGCTCATGCTTGGATTCGAACCCTTGACCGATAAATCAAGTGAGACTAGAGCTCTATAAGTTTACCACTCGACTAACAGATTGTCGAATAATTGATATAACAATTTTGACTTGGTAATATAATATAGATATTCTCTGAAATAAATGTGAAATCGTGACATTGGTTATTGTTTAATTTTTTTCGGAAAACAGCTTAATTATAGTATTTCAAATTAAGTTTTCTAGATTCCGAAAAATGTTAAATTATGTCGTGACAAATTTTTTTCAGAAATTTTATATTAAAATTAAAATATCAAACTTCATTAGAAATTGCAATAAAAACGTATAACTATGCTATTTTCGGCCTGTATTTATTGGGTCAGTAATTAATCAAAATGGCCAGTAACGAATTCTATAAATGGTCAGTAGTCACGTGGTCAGTTAATAAAATAAACTGTCAGTTATTTACTGACCAGAAAAATTAACGCATAGAATACCTAACCTAAAATATTTACTGACCGTATCTTTAATTATTACTTACGATTTTGATTTTTCTACTGACCATTACTTGAATTAGAAACTGACCCAGTAATTAGTTGTCCTAGTTATCATTCGCGGACCTGTCTACACAACAAAAAATAAACTCGACAAAAACCCACGTTTTAAGTTTATTAACATTGTTTTCGAGGGTTAAAAACCTCTTTAATATAATAAATATATAAACAATAAACACCATAATTCGAGTACGTTAAAGGCATTCCTTACTTCGTATATCGAGAGTATACTAACAAAAGGCATTAGGTAATAAAAACAAGTTCTGAAATAATGTACTCTGTCTCCCAAGTACAATTGTCAGTGATTCAAAAGGATTTTTTGTACTTTATAAAGATTTTTTTTTTATACAAATTATAAGATTTGGTATCGATGAGTTATAGTCATATCATGCTTTATCCGAGGATAAAAAATAAAAATATGACTTAATACTGTTATTTTTCATAGACATTATATACTCTATAAGTTCATGCGTTCGTCGAACGTTAAATTGCATATATTTTCACAATTAAAACGGATAACCATCAAAAATTGACTTGATGAGTACTGTAAGTATACCCTCGATATATATATGGATGATAATTTTAAATGCATCATGCAAACGATACCTCAACAACTTGTCGTTGAGTTTTCTTATTTATTTCTTATGTTTTGATTTGCACAGCCGGTGACGAGTTTCCCTCGCGCTTTCCTTTCCAGGTCTAATTTCTTTTCTAATCCGCGTTGGCCGCGTTCATTTATTATAATTATTGTTTTCATCAACTCTCTTGCGGAAAGATCGATGCAAAAGTGCGAATTTATTTAATTTTAAATGACCCAATGAGAAGTGAAGTGAGTCAACTGATATTTTCGAAACAAGTGAGCTAGGTGCATTTTGGTATTCTACATGTCATAATGTATCATAAATGTGAAGTGAACTAAGTAAACACTGCCTGTAAAAGCGTTTTATTCTGTACGAAATTAAATTAAATAACGTGCAAATTAATGTTAAAAGATCATTTAACTAAAATGAAGTTTTACCGTCTCATACCATCGAGTTAACATTGTTTTTTTAAATAAAAATAAATTCATTATTTCTCCATTACAACGGAAAACTAAACTTCAATTAAAATGTATAATTTGACGTTGACGGTATTTTGGCAGTAATCAATCGACAGGACTCTTTAACGCTGAAATAGCTGATGATACTAAATTTACATTTGAGTTAATTTGATTTAAAACATGTTCGCTCCCAAAATGGATCAAAGTAACTGATTGTTACTCAGATGCTCAACCTTTATTTAGGACAGGACACTCGGTTAAATAATTGCTCTCGCTACGCCCCATTTTTAAGTGAGTAAACCCGTCATTCAGAGAGGGTAAAGATATAATTATGACGCTAGGAAAGGACTAGGAGTTAGTTAATCGAGTTTTAAGGATAGGGTAAGTGGGAGTGGATCGGAAAATCACAAGTATCCAAACACCGAGGAACGTAAACTACTCGGCCACGGACCCGAAAAATGTTATTCTATGTTGAAACTATTTTGATTCAATCAAATTTAAATACAATTTTACTTGTACTGTTTTTCTATAAATAGCCGTGGATTTGTATAAAAAAATATTTATCGGTTATTAGACCTATATTTTCACTTTTATTAAATTGATTTAGAAATCTTTTATTATTTTTGCATCACGTCACAATCCCATTGACCAATTAATTTTGAACGAATATAAAAATGAACTTAATATTTTCTTTTATTTCGTTGTTCGATTTTGTACCTTTACATTTATTTTTCTACCTTGCTAATACGTCATATTCAATATGTTATATACATATATTAAAAATTTGCATTGTGATACTTGCAGATATTAATCTTCAGTATTTATAAACCAGCGGCTCGCAGATTAATATAAATACAAATAAATAAATAATGTGTCTAACTTTCTCAGTAGTGAGAGTTTTAAGAGAAAATTTTAATCTTCATGATGGCGGACAAGTGCACACGCATGCGCAACGGCCCGACGCAAATATAATAATAATTAGCCATTATTACTATTTTAATGCCTACTTGCATACATTTCTAATGATAATCATTGGAACGATGATGATTCTGGTCTACTTTTGACGTCATGAACGGTATTTATCTAATTCAGAGCGATTCTGAAACTTTCTTGGTGGATGAACCTCGTAGACTCTTAATCACCATACATTCCATCATAAAGCTTTAGGCTTTCATTCTGTTATTATCAAAGTAGTGGGGGGCATTTTGTGATATCTTGGGAAACGTTACTGATTTACCGAATTACTATTTACTCGTTAGAACTCCATTACAATAGGATAAATATAGCAAAGTATTTAGTTTCACAAGAATTGTATGATAAAATTAATAGCTACTTCGGCACCAAGCTATCTTCAGAATTACTATTATTTTTTTTTTTTAATTATTGACCTACAAGTAATTTTTGTTCAATTTTGAACTACTCAAATATCCAATTAGACGTCCATATTTCCAATATTTGTATTAGAAATAGTTTTTAAGTAAATATATATATGATGAAAATAAAATTTCTCGATCTGATATCAATTGTTTTTGATTATAAATAAAGAACAAACTAAAGGGTTCGAAAAATCCAGTTCACAACGACGTTCAATTGAGATCATATCATGACATTTTCTTTATCAAAAACATATGTTAAATGTGTCCCACAGTGTCGGTGACGCTGTTTGTACACTTAATACGTCAAAATAAAGTTTAAATTGAATTATTTTGACAATCGTAGACTAATTGTTGTATCTAATTATATATTAATATAGTTTTATATATTAATATAGTTTTTTGTTTTTAATAGAAGAATAAAATTATTATTTTATATTGCCACTATTTAGTACACGGTTTATAAAAATAATGTTTTTTAAATCCGCCATCATACAGTCGATATAATATATCGATATGTTATAGCATAAAAATATATTTGTGTACATAAAAAGCTGGGTTGGGATAACTACTAACTAATATAGATTTGGTGAATTTATCAAAAAGAAAAAGCCAACTTAAATTGCAAAATTGCATATTTTCTTTTTAATATATCCGTCAAATTAAAACACTAACAACCCTTTTTGACTAACTAAATTGCTTTTATAATATCTGTATTTAAAATAATACATTTCTTTGCTAAATACGTTGTTGCTATAATATTGAGAACCGTCTTCGCAAACCGTGGCTTTATTTTTTAGAATCAATAATTCAAATATAATCATATGAATTAACACTGGATAACGAATATCAATTAATTTAGAAAATAATTGGTTTACCGTATCGCATTACTTTTTTAAATTCGATCAAAACCGACAATTATTTTATATCGTAAAAACACTCTTCAATTTGGGTTCTTGTAACCACAAAAAAACCGCATTGAGTAAAGTAATTCATTACTTGAACCTTATACTTGCAAAATTCATGAATTTCATTTACTAATCGATTCACTAATTTTTTTAAAAGTTTCTGGCATAATTCAATATTTTTACGCACTAACCTATTTCCTTTTAATAACTAACAGTAAACGAATTTTATTATAAATAACAAAATGAAAGAATGGCGATGAATGTCTTAGAATAATTGTCTTACAGCTGAGACAACTATT
Organism: Himalopsyche phryganea; assembly: GCA_022494535.1. NCBI lineage: Eukaryota > Metazoa > Arthropoda > Insecta > Trichoptera > Rhyacophilidae > Himalopsyche > Himalopsyche phryganea. The sequence goes on from JAGVSL010000139.1 coordinate 1,113,632, forward strand.
TAGTTAAGCAGATATTTCAGGATATATCCGCCCACCACGTGAAGACATAGGATCTCCGAGTGTTTCGTGAAAAGTGTTAGTTGAAATGGACTTAGGGGGATTGTCGTCCAAAAAATCAGCCCTGGAGTGCGTGGCAGAAGTGCGTTTACACTGCAATTATCGCGTGAAATAGATCGTGAGAAGTCTGTAAATGCACTATCTGGTACGACATTCCACGGCTTCCTATCTTCTGGACTCTTCAATAATTATTTGATCATTCTCGCAGCGGTGATCACGCGTAAACTTTTAAGTGGTCATTGACAATTGCGTGACAAAGTTGTTCTAACTTTAAGTGTTCATTGTTGATCATTTTCGACCCTCTTTTTGTTATCACATACCTCTAAATGAATACATATATTTTTATTCTCTTAAAACGCATTAAAATATCAACTTTATTCAATATTACAACATTTAATGATTTGATTTGACTTTCTTCTTTCTTACGCTGAAAACATGCGAGAGTAAAATTGACGAGAGAAATTACAACGTTGCGATAACAAAAACTAAACTTGTCTATCCTAAATAATTAATTGAATTCAATTTTATCGCAAACATATATTTTAAATAATAGTTAACAGACCGATTACCTATTAACTTTTTAATTTTATTTATATTGAGACAAATTATTCTGACAATCCAAAGAAACAATTTTCTCTTATATTTAATTGTTTTCACTTACCTATATAGTTTTTTATATAACCTGATTCTAAAAATCGTATAATCTTTTATTATTAGCTTTTTATCTGCGTCAATAATTTTTAGTTGTATTTTCGAGGAAATATTCAATATAAATGAAAAAAATATTCATACAATGTAAAAGAAACAAATGAACTATGACAAATCTATAAAAATTCTCTTCAAACGTTTACCTCAATATGTTTTCAGCCTAAAAAAACATTTATTACTTGTTCGAATTAATTGTAAGATTTTTAATACAAAATAGACAGATTTATTAAAAATTATGCTATATATTTTTATCCTTACTTTATCACAATAAATTCAACACATTAAAGATTTAAAATGGTTCGTTTAGCATACTAAATCTTACATCACACCACACATCTTACAATCTCATTTTTTTATAATTTTATTATTTTTATGAAATGTTTTATTTTATACTTGTATTCTTTTCGTTTAATTTTATAATTATGTATTATCAAATTGTTTCTGCTTTTTTATATGTATATGAAAGTATCTTTATTTATCATTTAATTTTGTATGTTTTGCATTATTTTATTTTTTGTATATGTTTGTTTATAGTTTATTAAAACATTTTTTATTACAATTACTTTTTGTTTTTGTTTTTATGCTTACCTTTAAATGACACTGAATCGACAGAACACAGATAATTTCAATAACCAAAATTTTGAAAAAAAAAATACGAAAATTATTAGAATAGCTACGAATTATTCAGTTCTTAATTAAGTCCTATAGATACAATGATCATATATTATCTAGATTCAACGATAATTTTTTAGCTATCTAAAAGTTAAACAAACAATAATATTTCGTATGCCTCAAAATAATAAATAAAATACGAATGGTACAAAAACTTTATAGTTATAGTCAACAGTATCATGAGTGTGACAACTCAGAGTCGGTCCTGGATCCCAGCAACAGCTCCGTTTCCAGCGTGGTGGCTTTCAATATCCGGCCAGCGAATCGGATTACTTTGTTCCTTGATTACAATACACTTTACCAACCAACGCAGTGCCCTAATTTTGTTTATTGAACTTCAATTTCATCGTCGTATAAACTGTAAAGCTCAGTTTTTGTAGCATTTTTCCATGCTCTGTCTACATTACAAAATTTACGGGGATACCAGTTTCATAAGTGTCTTATAATGTTTGAATCTCTAGAGGGCAAGCGAGACTTAAAATGCTGTTCTAACAACAAATAATACCCATTTGCCCATTTTTTCAAGCTTACGCAAAACAAATAAATTTTAAATTCCTTTTAACTGTCAAAAAACTAGGTATTTTTAAAACAAACAAAAAACTTCACTCGAAATTTTATTGATTCATATAGGTACATTCTTTGCGAATGTGTAATTATGTCTAAAATATTTGAACCATACATTATTTTCTCGTATGTATTTGACAGGCAAAGATTCAATATCGTTTCTAAGACAGTAATACACGAATTTCGCAAAAACAAAAATGATTCATTCACTGACGTTATTCCCTTGAAGATATGAAAACTGTCTTTGACAGGATATGTCTGTGCCCTATACACCCCTTCATATGTGATTGCTGATCACAGTCGAACAACGAACTGGACTTGGAGACTATTTCATATAAGAAAAATCAAGATTTATTTGAATTACCTGTAGCTGTACTTCAGTACAAATGTCCTTAAGTTACTATATATGACATCTTTGATGTTGTCATAATAACACAAACTATATTGGAGTCGCATAGCAACCAAAAATATTGTAATATTCTATGTGTTCCTTGACTGAAAAGATACAGCAGAAAATAACCTTTCATTTAAATTTAAAAAAAAACTCGAAAAGGGTCTAAGCGTCAAAGAGATACACTATAAATAACGTGTGTGAAGGTTAGACATATAAATATACCCCTTACGATTTTATATATGATACTTTCTGGTGGAGTAGTATTTATTCCAAGCAATTAAATTTCTATCAATGCAGTCAATATTTCATTTTGAGCCCGTGTTGATTCAAGGCAAATTATCCCAGCCTTTAAGGCTACCCCTTTTAAGACGCTTTGAATTATTGCGCTACATTAATTATGTAAAATGGAACACTTGTCTTGAAACTGACTCATAAAGGATAAGAATATACTGCCCTACTTATTCAACAAAACGGCAAGTATGCATAGTAATATATTTTTAAATCTACATAATTCAGGTAATGTAAATCAAGTGTTGCCATGTTCACATTTTAATATTATTCAAAACATTAATAAATATGTATAAATTCTAAATTAAAAAAAAACATTTCTTTTATAATCTGATTGGTTTCAACAATGCCAATCGTCAACAGGATATGCATTGGATTTTTTTTTAAATAGAAAATCACCATTCGAATGTCAATCAATACAGCTGAATAAAATATGCATACTATTTTTTCCAATTTATTAATTCCTCATTGTATTCATCGATTGTCAGCAACATTCGTGTATGTCCTCCAATTAGAAATACTTTCAGCTGATAAAGAGAGCCTGTCGTTTTATTTCACATTTCGGAAACGATACAATTACGAGGACTGGTTGTCATCCAAGTACGCCTGTGAAGTGGGGAAAAATATATTTTGAATAAAATACGTTTATTTATTTAATAGTAGATATCCGTACAAAGATTTATTTTTATTCAATAAAAAAATATTTGTGTGACGAAGACGCACGTTAAAAGATCAAAGATTGTATATCGACGTGACTCTCAAAAAATACAAAAATGAGCTAATGATTGGATCTCATTTTAAAGACGACAGAGCAGGGAAACATCATTCTACACTGGTTTTAGTTTTAAAAATTCTGATCCGCCCCCTCCCCCTCCACCCTCTTGACGTAAGCCTCTATTATATCGATACTCCCTACGTATAATCCCGTATCTGAAAACATGAGAATTTACAGAAGTGCATTTCAAAGATTCATAACGAAACTTACCGTATAATGTTGTCGATATAAACAGTTTTTACTAATTTTTGAAGGTTACATCAAAAAACATTGTCGAATTATGATCCATTATTTATTTTTTTCAAATATCACGATTGTTAATTCGTGTAAAATAAAAGTGTGTTCTCCTAATATCATTCCACAAAATATTACACAATACGAAACAGATATACTAAAATAGAAATTTTCATTTTAAATGTAATAATATCGAATGTAATAATACTGAGGATATAAGGGAGATAAACGTACCATCATTTAAAAAATCTATATGTAAACGACAAATTTATCTATTCTTAAAGAAAGCTTTATGTCTCTTTCGTGAGACTTCTAGTGAGTGAGTTAAAAGAATATTTAGGGTTAAATCTTACCCTTCTCGCAATTATTGAATTCTTGAACATGGTAGTTGCGATTTGAATGTTGTGACTCTTCATGCTCTTGGAAGGGAAAATGGTTAGGCACGAATCCGTCTGCAGATTGGGAAGCTCTGGAATACAGTAGGTATCATTGCATTGCAGAGTTGCAATCGGGGCAAAAAAAAATATTGAAGTTATTCTGTCAGTTGTAAACAGGAATAATAAACATTGTAATTAGGTATTATACAGCACTGTAATAATAAATATATTTTCCATAATGATAAATTTAACATTAATGGTTTCTATTTCTCGGTTTTTTTTTAACCTTGTGGTCCATATTTACGCTCCCACTGAGGAGCATATGGACTCCTAATGCAGGTTTCAAAACAGAAGCTTTTCTACGAGAACTATTTGTTAATCTGTCTGAAGGATAGGCTTAGGGCAGGACTAATATGAATTCTAGATATCACAAAAAAATCATGCCTACAAACAGAAATCCTTAAATCGATTGAAAAATCTATTTATAAAACTGTCCGTTCTAGGATTTGAACCCGTGAGATCCATAACCGAAGCCAACGACGTTGAACACCGTACCACAAACCTGTCATCAAACACCTAAACATAAAATATAATAAGCAACAAAATAAATCTTTTTCATACATACCTTACTCGCTATAAATATTAAAACACTTTTCAACTATCTCCGCTACCAGTGTGTGGTATATGGACTCCTATTGGAACTTCTCAATATAACATTTATTAAAAGAATTTGTTGTTTGTTATTCATTCGTTCAACCTCTCTTTTTCTGAGATGATAAAGATAGTAGATTAGGGCTAGGAAATTACTAATTAATTAGTAAGTGTTTTTGTATTATAAATCTGCACGGGTCGAAATTTCATAAAATTACCCGGTCCGAACCCGTCATCTTCAAGCCCGGGCCGGCCCGAGCCCGAGTCTCAATATCTAACTTGTTACCCGACCCGAGGCCCAGATTTAAATTTCTCCGCCCTAAAAAAGTCCGATTTTTTTTGGTAAAGTAATACATTTATACTTTTCAAACGATATATGTTATTTTTATACGAGTAAATCAGAAGATTTTTCCGAGAGATCTCTGGCTGTACGTACCTGATTCTTCTTTTTAGATTTTTTTTAGATTTTGGATTTAATTTTTTTATCCAGAAACCTTCACGAGTGTGCCCATAACAACTCACCAAAGTTTCATTGAAATCGGATGAATGGTAAAGGAATGCATAGAGGAAAAACAAACATTCATTTATATATATACTTTAAAGTTATCTCCTAATTAAAATTGTGATTAAAAAATATACATTGGAACTCCAATTCTCCGTTTTTCAAGGGACCCTTGAAAAACGACAAATGCGAGAAAGCAAAAAATAATAAAAATTAATTTTTTTAACAAGTCCTTAATACTCTGTTGCCTCTTTGCAGTGTGGCGCTCAATTTTTAATAAAGACCCCTCAAACTCGCGTATCCTTCTAACAAGAGTTTCATCTATATCTTTGGAATAATAAAGTGATTTTGATGACAGCTAGAATTCGTGTTTTCTTCATGGGAGGGCTTTTAGTTACGAGTAGAAAACTTCACGATACGAGATGCGAGGTAAGACAGAACGCCAACTGAGGTGTGCGATCGCAGCGGCACGACTGAAAAGTCTGCATGTACACGGGAGCTCGCTAAGTGAGTCATCAATGGAAACTTTGAATCATAGGCAATTCTACAAAGCTTGCATACTTTCCACTGTCAGTTATTGTTTGTTTTATTTCATTTTAGATTTTTTTTATTAAAACTTTGACGTGATGCAATATGTTGCCACAATGATCTTTATAAATATGAAAATGCCATCAGAAACACATCTCGTGTATGTGTTTGTTCTATTTGTAACATATCGAGGGTATACTGACAACTGACAGCGGATTAAGCCAGTTTTTGATGATTTTCTGTTTCAAATGTCAAAATGTATGCAATTTAACAGTCTACCGAAAAAAAACAGTATGAAGTCATATTGCTATTCTGGCAAAAAGCATGATATAGCTTTAATAATTCATCGATCCAAATCTTATGATTTGTATGCCAAAAAGATTATTCACTTTTAAGGTGTTAACTGTCAATTCTTGGTGGAAAGACATTATATTTTAAAGAATAAAACACAATTCATTTGTACTACTTCCACATATTTATAATGATCAGGACCGGTTTCGCTCATCACGAGCATTATCAACTGATAAAAATACAAAGATAACAGGTTTATTTATATAAAATTGAGTGTAAAAATGAAGGTATATGACACTAAATATAGTGTATGAGCACTTTTGTGTGAGTTATAGACATTATTTTAGATGTGGGTTACGTCCTTTTCCCTTTCCAGAGACGATATATATCTCGAATTTGCCCCTGTATATAAGTATGAATATGCCATACAGGCATTCGTCTATAATTACATGACGTGTGTAAGAATAATAATTTGTATACTAGCTGCGGCAAAGGTCGAAACCTTTGCAAGCACGTAAAGGCGGACGAGAAGCCAAGCAAGCGATCTAAATAGGTTAACACAATTACGTTGCGGGAGGCGCACTACTTCACAAACTTTCAAACCGCGGCCCCCCCTTCTACACTCGCAAAACAGGATTACATTCCTAACACATTTCACAACGTCATCAAGGTACATGGAACTTCTCATGTTTTAAATCGCATTAATAAAAATTCACGATAAAAACTGAATATCTATGTTAATTGAAAGTTTAAAGCCAATATTCGTAAGAGGGTTCTAAACCGTTTTCTCAACAAGCAGCTGATGGAATCTTTTGCTAGACAGAATTTTTATAGATAACATACATGCTTTTAACATTAATTAACACGTTTTAAATATAAAATATATTTTTATTTTATTACTTATCGGTATAAATTTTGAATTCAACAAATATATCGTCCATGTTCTGGAACACAATTAATTTTCAATTACATTTCACTCTAAATTACTATGCTCTTCTTCTGTAAACTATTTAAGTATTATTTGTGCTGCAAAATAAAACGTATTGAAACATATCGCCTGGGGCCAATTCAATAAATCAGACATCGGTTTATCATGTGAATTTGCGAATTTTGGTGAAAACGTATTCTTCAATATTTTTTTTCTAGCGATTTGTTTCACAGAAATATGATATAAGATACCAAACTAAAACAGCGAAATTCTCAAATACCAATTTGATATCCCATTTCAAGAATTGATTACTTTATTAAGTAACTGCTTATATTAGAATTATTTTACAATAACTGATTATAGATACCAAGTAACCAGAGCCTTCTTATGCAAGTAATGAAAAAAGATAGTGAAGACGATAGAAGACGTCGTAAGACTATATTAATTAAACAATTCGAAATTCGAATATATAGACTAATGACGTATTTCAACATAAGAGAACTGATTGCAAGACCGTCGCTCAACCTCCCTATTCACATGATGCAATGAAAGAAGAAAATAGAGATAAGTTAGAAGAGGACGCGATGTTGGCTTGTCTTTTATGATTTTTTTTTTTTTTTGTTCCATGTCCGCTCCCAATGTGGAGCATATGGTCTCCTAATGGAGGTATCTTGACAGATTTTTTCTACGAGAACTGCTTGTCACTCAGTTGCTCAACCTCTCTTTTCTTTTTATTTCGAAGAGAGTAGGGATAGAAGGATAGGGCTATGACAGGACTAGTGGTTAGCTAATCGCTCTCGTTACGCCCCGTGAGGATGGGATTGGTGGGAGGGAGGACTCAGACTACGAACAGAAATCCATAAATCGATTGAAAGATCAATCTATGAAAACCGTACGCACCGGGAATTGAACCCGAGACATCCGTAACCGTAGCCAGCGACGAAACCAACTGCGCCACGGACGCCGACACGCCGTGTCTTTTATGATACAAAGGCTTAAATACATTACAGACAGTCATACCTTTAGATACAAGTTCATTTTATCAATTTTAAATTTATATTTGAATTATGTATTTTAGTAAAATGAATACAATCTTTACCATTTCGTAAAGAGTTGGGAGGGGGTCGAAAACGATTTGGCGATAGGGGAGAGGGCATAGCCAAAGACAGCAAAATTCAAAAACCTATTTTTGCCCACCGTTTTAATCTATTGAGGGATCGAATCTTGGATTGGAATTGTAGCACGATTATTCATTTGTTTTTAATGTTTGAAAGTTTCTAAGCATTATTTTTATTTTTCTTCTATTTGTATGGGATGTTAAACAATATTTTTCTCTACCATAACTGCATCAAATTACTATGTGCCGTGGCTTACAAAATTTCGTCGATTGTTTTATATAATAAAGATTTAAAAATTATAAAAAAAAACTTTCCCTCAATGAGAAAACTTAAAAAATTGCTAAAGTATTCAATTTTACTTGTAACGAGAAATACCCTGCGAAATTTGAAAAAAAAAATTAATTAGAGACTCAATCCATATTTAGAGTGACTCGTCAATGACTCATCTGCTGATTGATTGATTCGTTCATTCTGACAATGGAAGACGGTGACCGTTTGTTATGAATCTCTAGCATGATATTATTTTCTGTGTCAATCACGTGCAATGACCCAAATCCATGCGACAGTAAATGAATAAATATAAATAGTTTGATGAATAATTGTTTTAACTTTTCAACAAATATTCCGAGTGAGTCAGTTTACCTCAGATGTGTTTAGAAATATTCAGTGGCAGTGAATCAAGGGCAAATGAACAGTTTTACGCCAAATCAATTCAATTTTTTTTTTAATGTATACACAATTTCTTTCCAACTGCATGGATGTTCATGACATTTTTATGTCTTCCCATGTTCTCCCAATCTGGTCCCGAAAACGGAGTGTAGAGAGAGCGATTCTCTACGTTATATATATAACGCATAATCTTATCCTACCTGCTCTGGAAAAAGCAACCAGTTTTATAAAACAACTTTGACTCCATATACTCCCCATTGGAAGCGGACACGGCTGAAAATAATGAAACAGTTTTAAAGTTTTTCGTTAAGGAACACAGAATTACTTTAACGTAAAAACTGTAATATTAATCGAACTTAATTAAATAAATAGTAAATCGAAAGATGCTTCTCAAATATGTGATTGTGACTAATATAACGTTTAATACCTAGTTACACAACCAGCGGAATAACAAAGTTATGAATTTTAATTTTATGCTTAATTTTGTTCACAGTATTTACAGAATCTTAATCAGCGAATAAAGTGAATTTTTGAATTATATAATACTGTCAGATCCGTATCCAGTTCTCGAACCGACAATTACGAGCGCCCAAGAAAAAGGGCGGCATTATGATACATGTGCATGATTTTTTCATAATATTATAGTCCTCGCACCGTCGCGAAATCGATGGAACAGAAGTAACAACGGTGTTATGCCAGAAGCCCATTAGTTGACGCTCCCACACTGTCATCTCGTCGGGTTTATGTAATAGAAGATGACACAATTAGTGGGTTTATTTGAGGACGACGGTATTTTTAGGACGGCCAGCTGTTCGACGGCCCGGACGGCAGATATTCTCGCCAATACGGCACTGGGGCGTGCTTGAAGTTTTGCAACGGCAGGGTACAAAATGAAAATCATTTATTTGATAACATATAAGTGATAGCGCTCCACCTCTCAAAGAGTAGAAGATATACTGTCAAAACGCGTTATGTCAACTTTTGGTGATTTTCTATTTTAAATGTCAAAATGTATTACCAATTTAACCCTCTACGAACTGGTAGAACACATAAAGTTTTTGAATATAATGGCTTTGAAAAAAACAATATTTAGTCAGATTGCTGTTATTTTATTCTGGCAGAAAACATGATATTTGACACGTAGTATTTGTCAATAGTAATGGTGTAACTCCAGTTTTGAAGTTTTGAGAAAATCAAGGTTTTGTAAAATGTTCTTAGGATCAAATAACAACCATTAATAACTGTTTGTCAATCAACTGAAGAACATAAACGTTTGTGTAGTAGTGAAGTCTGTCCGGATACTTTACTCTTAATCTGATATTAAAGAGTCTTCACTATTATTCTGAAAAATATCGTTTAATATGGGAATATAAAAACAAAAAACAGTTTTTAAAGAAATTAAGATATATATGGAGGTGCACCAATATTAAACTAGTAGATTAATATCTTTTAAACGTGTTTGAGGTATAAACTCATTATTCGTAATTTTTGAGTTACACGTTACACCATTACTATTCTATGTGACACATATAATTATAACTCATCAATACCAAGTTAATACCAATAATGAAAAAAAAATTAAATCACAAATGGTTTGTATTTGGGAGAGTATTTTGAAAAAAAAAAATCTTTAAATACGATTATCACGAATGACTAAATATCTTCCGTCAGTATAACTTCGATATACAAAAAACTGTTTTCAAAAATATTGAGAAATATGTATCTCCAAACATCCTGACGAACCAAACGAAGCATTTTTGAGAATATATCGTTCATAAACATTTTCTAAATAATTTCTGAAATTTATGTCGAAAATTAATTTTTTCCTTGTCTTGTTTAACAGGGCTGCTATTTATTTTTGATGAGTGATTTAAAGTCAGCCCAATTGTGAGGCTTTACCCAGTTTGTTCGATGACAATCCTACTAATTTTTTATTTAATATTGGAAATCAACATTCAATAAAAATAATACAATATGAAGGTTTACCATAGAAAATTCAAAAAAAACTCGTAATGGCGGTTTTTGTCAAATCCTAATCAAATTTGATAACAATGTAATAATATATTAGATTGATTACTCATTGTTATAAGCAAGAAATAAGTTTTAAAATATTTTTTGGTCACATCGTCCACCTATGCTATACACTTTTCATCCTCCCTCCCTTACAATAATGTTGTATACACCTTCTAGTTACGCCACTGTTAATAGGTAATTTCCGTTTATTTCATACACCAACCTGATTCGTAATGTTTATTGGATACTCAAGTCAAAAATGAGAATATGGAATTAGCCATAATTAAAATTGATTTTACATAAACTAAGCCAGAATGGTACAACTAAAAAATAGTTCATTTTGCTCATTTCCATTATCGAGAGTCGATTATGGCTTATTCATAACAATTATTATCTTAAAGAGGACTAGTTGTATATTTGTTTAAAAGAGGAAATGTCCAACTGTGCAACTAATTTCAAGTACCAACTAATGATATTTTTACCATGCCCGCTCCCAATGTGGAGCATATGGCTTCCTAATGGAGGTATCTCAACAGAAGGTTTTCTATGAGAACCGGTAGTTAATCAAAGTTGCTCAAACTCTCTTCTTCGAAGAGAGTAGGGATAGAAGAATATTGCTAGGTCAGAACTAGTGGTTAGCTTATCGATCTCGCTACACCCTGTTTTTAGGATCGGATGAGTGGGATGGAATCTTAATCATCACAAAAATCCGTGCCGTTGAAAAGAAAACAATGAATCGATTGAGAAGTCAATTTTTGAAACTGTCTGTACTGATATTCGAGCCCGTGAGATCTGTAACTGAAGCCAACGACGTTGACCACTGCAATGAAATACTATTCTTTTTTAATAATCCATTTGAGCTTCCAATATACAGAACATATGGATCTTCAATGGAACCATTCAACAAAAGATATTTCAACGCTACTGGTTGACTCTACCTCATTTTTTATTGCTGGTGACCACAGTAAAATGGGATAACAAAAAACTAGTTACCTTATCTATCCCTTATACTGGAAGTTATTCAAATATTACAGATATTCATTCTCTTCAGTTCCAAATTCATAAATTGATTGATAAATCAGTGCCTATAAATGTAAATGTTCAGTACAGAAGCCATAGAGCATTACCATTCGACCAAGGGATGCATAAGAAGTTATCACGCCCATATTGAAATAACATTTCATTCCAGAATTTCACTAGTTGCTTTACTAACGTAACTCAATCATTACACAAAAGTGAAAAACTTATACTACTCGCTGCTAGTCAATTTTTAAAATCAAGAATAAGATCCCAGACCGTTATTAACCCTTACGTAACCATAGTGTAATGATGGTCTACTTCAAACCTTTCCTCTGGGTATGACCGTATACAAGTAATGAACACTGCACGAGTGTACGGAAATTCTAACCTCATATTGTAGCTGTTTTAAGAATACTACAGGAAGTTTTGTTTTTTATTTCAAAGATTTTAATAGTGCCAATTTTATTTAATAGAAATCAACCTATATTTAAAGTAGCAAACTTAATTAACAAATCTGTCATAAAAGGTGCCAACGTATGGGTGATTTTCGCCATAATTTGTAATGCGGGCAAAAGGTTAAATGAAATCTCACACTTCCAAAATATCTTAGATTATCAAAGAAATAACTTCTTATTACTGTGCTATACCATTGAATGAAGCATTACAAAAATCTAATTTAACATGCCTTCCTGTGGCACTATCTATGTTTACACTGTACAAGTAACTAAAACTAGTGATTTAGTATGGTGACATGTTGCACTCATCAAGGATTATTTATGGACACAATCACACCACTAGCAAAATACAGTCTTAAATCTGAAATTGTTATTTTACTGGAGAGCCATTCGATGTTTACAGCAATTTGCTGTTAATACAAAAGAAGTCTGGGTATATAAACCATTGTTGGTTTTTACGGGAAAACATGATCTTTTTGCAAATGCGCTTACAGTTTTTCTTTTAAATAAATAAAAACCAAGATATCTTTACTATCGTTATTGAAATGTTATTAAAATTGATTAAATTTTTATTCTCTGAGTTTAAAATATAACCATATTTTATTAAAATAGAACAAAAAATCACAAATCCAACCACATACTTAACTAAAAATAACGATTTAAAACTAACTCCACATTGAAATAGCTACAAATCACTTTAAAACGTAATAATCAACCGTGCTTTGGCCAATTGATCCCTCATCGATCCTCAAAAAAATACGAAAATGAGTTAATCATTGAATCTCATTTTAAAGACGACAGAACAGGTCTCGGCCAAATGATATAAATTAGAAAAATAAATTGACCACTTTTTGGGAAGTAAACATCATATTACATTGTTATTACACTCCCTACGTATAATCCCGTATCTGCAACATGAGAATTTACAGAAGTGCACTTCAAAGATTCATAACGCAACTCACCATATAATGTGTTAGATAAAAACAGTTTTCACTCTCTCCGGTACAATTTCAGTTTTGAGGGTTACAGCAATTGGCCAAAACACCGTCGATATATCTTAATCTAAATCCATTTTCTCTCTTTGTTTCAGGCATGGTCAAGCGACATTAAAACACCACACGACGACTCCAACATTCTCTGCTAACCTCCAGTCATTCACTTCCACATAAGTCATGCCAGATATACATAGATCTACCAAATACAAATAATGGATGATCATAGGTGGATTTCCAGAACGCTGTAATCTTATCAGTAGGAAGATGAGCCATGTTACTTATATTATCTCCTGAGACATCCCCTGTACATGAGTGAGTACAGTTTTTAATTATCTGTATCATTATGAGAGGTTCCACAGCTTGTGAGAACGCGTGGTACCCACAAAGAGTCTGTCTATTTATGTAGCAATAAGTTTACAGATAAGAAATAAAACTTAGTGTCGCTGTCTGAGGCAGTGCGCCGCGAGATGATCCCAGGTGTGCCGCGGCACAGTGCGTCCAAAATGAGAAAAAATCTAGTATTTTTAAATAAGAAAAAAAATAATGCTAAGATCTCTATTTAAGTAATTCTCGCTGAAACATATATTGTATTATTTTGATATCTAATGGAATAATTATGTCAGTATTTGCACCGATAGTGACACTGCGATAATGAGGAATAAAATTGGGTTTATCTCGAGTGTAAAACAAAAAATCTACCGTAGAAATACACATCGTTGCATATATTGGGGAATCATTAATGAAGAAAAATTTTCCAGCGAAATTATCACAAACGATGAAAATATGTATTAAATATGTACATTCGCATTTTTTTCATAATTTGTATTTTGTTTGTGTTATCAAGTGTCACTTTCAAATGGTAAAAGGGTTAAATTGGCTTTTATTATCAAAATACATTAGTTACTATTTCAAATTAATCAAATATTTTTTTTTTTTTAATTGTAAGTTTTGTTTACGAAATGTACATATTTGGCTTGCGGTGTGCCGTATAGTATTAATGAGTGCTTAGGTGTGCCCTGGATGAGAAAAGGTTGCGGATCACAGGTCCAAGGTAATGTTTGGATTTGATCGCACTATTTCCAAAATGGTAGCCAGAAAACTAAAATTCAAGTTGTCTTCCGATTACAACTGTGAAAATATTAACATCGTCGCATTCTTTTAAGCGTGGACTCGCTTCAGTGACATATCTAAGTATGAAGAAGAGAAGATTAATCAAGAAATGGCGCCTTGGCAGTGTGGTTAGCTGGTTGTGTGGATTACAATCACAGCCACTGATTACACTACCCTTGCGAACTTTCGAATTCATCGGAGATATATTACCATCAACAATCCGGGGAACAGTTCTGGTTTTCAATATATCCTGGACCTAGTAAAGGTTGTGGAGTCGAGATCTTTCAATGGAAACATTCATACATCGCTTTTTTCAATCATTTCATACATTTGTATCCAAGGCATGGAGGTTTCTGATGTTTTAATATCTACCTAAACCACCTATCCCCATACCAGCAGTCTCCAACTGGTGGTATGCAAGAAACTTGGTGATCCGCGTAATTGTTGCAATAACGTTGTTGGAACCAAGCATAAGCAAAGTTACTTTAAAGCAGCAGCAAATATCACACTTACATCACCATTTAATAATAAAACAATGTTGCTTTTATGATCATTATATCGACGATGTTTTGGCCAATTGGCGTAACCCTCAAAACTGAAATTGTTCAGGAGATAGTAAAAACTGTTTTTATCGAAAACATTATATGGTGAGTCGCGTTATGAATCTTTGAAATGTACTCCTGTAAATTCTCGTTTTTTCAGATACTTAATAATACGCAGGGAGTGTCGATATAACAGTGGCTACATCAAGTGGCCGGGTCAGAATTTTTAAAACTAAAACCAATGTAAAATGATTCCTTTCCAAAAAGTGGTCAATTTATTTTTCTAATTTACATCATTTGGCCGAGACCTGCTCAGTCGTCTTTAAAATGATATCTAATCAATAACTCATTTTCGTATTTTTTGACGATTACATCAATTGGCCAAAACACCTTCGAATTATGTTTTTATCACCTTTTTTAAAAAAAAGATGTCAGTGGTCCACGGTATTCAAGGTTAGTGGTCCATGATGTTTGAAAAGTTGGCGACTGCTAATCTAAAAATAACAGGTACAGAACCCCATCCTCGCACATCAGACCGCATATAAATTTAAAAAATAAAATTATTTTATATCCGTTATTTTTTATCACAAACCAGCAAGTGTAATTTGACTTTCTTGAGATTGTAAAAGTAAAATGATTATAATCAGCACATTATACCAAGAAAAGGGTTCACTACACTGCTATATCAGATTATATTTACTACTATAGTATTATACTAAATTACTCTCCGTTTTTATAAATAAAATAACTCATGACATACTATTGCATCGGGGCATCCCTGCGCTAGCATCAGATTTAATTTTCAAAAAAATTTGACAATTTTTCTAATACAAAATGTTTTTAGAAGGTCGTTTGTGTATTGAATTATTAAATCAAATTTATTATCACATTTAAATGCAAAATATGATCCTGAAGTAGAACGAGATATTTATCATATCTGGTATATCGTATTTAAAAATATATATATTAAAATTGGTAATGGAATGAAACAAACATGGCATGTACATTTTTTTTTATTTATTACACAAATTTGATCACATTTATAACTTGTTAACAAACTTCAAGTAATTTTTTATCGCTAACCATGTCAAACACTCAATAGAAACGTCCAATTATTATTAAAATCATTAATTAATTTTTACATTAAAATAAAATGAAAAAAAAGGCTAGGACCAAAAATGAATAATGATATTACAATTATTATTTATTGTAGGAATGCTTTTGATTAGTTATTTCTTCGTATTTAAATTATTAGAGACCTCATGCTTCGAAAACGATTAAAACTATTTTATATACCTTAGGATTTATACCACATGTAATAGTTTATTGTTTTGTAATGAAAAGTG
The DNA here is from genome assembly GCA_022494535.1 of Himalopsyche phryganea. Lineage (NCBI taxonomy): Eukaryota > Metazoa > Arthropoda > Insecta > Trichoptera > Rhyacophilidae > Himalopsyche > Himalopsyche phryganea. The sequence continues at coordinate 1,129,869 of JAGVSL010000139.1, forward strand.
GAGAGAAAAATCTTCCTCACATATTGGCAGTGTCATTTCTATATAATATTATCAGGCAACATCTACGACAGTATCCTTACTTTATTTGGGACCTTTTTAATTATTTTTTTAAATCAACCATTTCATCGCCCTGGGAAGAATAATTTCAGCATATCTATGCCTAAGCATTACTTACTATTTAACGCATGCATTCTGACAGTGCTGTTTTAGGGTCGCGAGTCGTAGCACTTCACTAAAGCACTGGGTAAACATATGCTGCGCTTCGGAAACAGATGCTTGCAGTGAATATTAGGGGTACGGCGATTTGACTTTGTAAGGAATTCGGAGGTAAGAGAGCGGACTGACCAGCCCCATATTACGTCCAAAATACAAAACGACGACGGACCTGGCTTGGACATGAACTACGGATGCTCAAGGAAAACCTGACTCCTGCCTGTCTCTTCTACCAACCAGATGGATTCCACCGGCCTGAAAGGATGCTGATGACCACCTGGGACGATGACGCTGGGATGATCTGAGAGGAAGCATGAAATCTGGCGGAGGACAGAGAATCTTAGTCGAAACGTGTGATGGCCATATGCTCTGAATAGGGAGCGGATATGGTTTAAAAATAAATGCCCCAAAAGCAAAAAAACTTCAATAAACTGCGTAATATAAAATAACACTTATAAAGTCGAATATGACATGAGTTTTGAATATTATGTGCTCAATGCAATTCGATCAGGCAATGAAAAATTGTTAAGTCTCTTTTCAATGCAGTTTTGAAGTTATTTGGTGTTAAAATAAAAAAAAATGAATTTGGAGTTTCCTCGTTGCATAATATATCTAGTAGTGAAGGGGGTTCCCTTTTATGTATACATTTTACTGCGGTATAAATGCATGTGAATCTCTTAATTGTATTTCAGGTAAATTGTATTATTTTTGCATTTCTGCAAGTTTTTCAACATGTTGTTTTCAAAGGATTGATTGAATACTCAAAACATGTGTTTTTCGGAAACTTTTTTTGTCAGAACAAAGGGATGATAAGTTGTCATCATTAGAATCATTTGAAAATATGATTACTAATATTTATGGTCTGCAAAATCAAATTCATAAAATAATTTGTCAATACAAGAAAGAAACGGTTTTGTGTCGAAACAAAAATGGAAGCATTTATAAATTTAACAGATTAATGTGTTAGTATTGTCATACAGAGAGCGATTATATCTCAAGTCATACAAGAATTCCATGTACAGACTGTCTTTATTTCAGCACACTTTATTGCAAAGAGACCTAGTCTTGGTAACTGCTCCTAAGACACTTCTGGCAAGAAAGATACGCCTAGTAAGCTGGGTACAACGTTGTGAACCCCGGAATGATATAAATTCGCCAATTTAATGGATTAGAATGAAGGGCGTTTTTAGAATGACTTCTTTGATTTCGCAAGATTTATAATTTAAAAAATTGTAAATCTTTAAGATTCTATTGCAAATGTCAATGTTAAATAGCCACACATAAGTTAATTTCAAAAATTCAATATTCATCAGCACTAGGTCTTCTGCGTTGCCAAAGTCCCCTATAGTTACAAGCCATGCTATATGGCCCGTCAGTGGGTATTTTTGCAAGCGAGTGGTCCATTACATTTACTTTGAAGTCATGAAATCGGCAGGAGACAATGAATATATGATGTTATTATGAATGATTATCACTATTTTTTTTTGTTAATTACAATGAATTCTGGCATATTGTAATAATATGAAATACTGGGTAATTAAATGTAATATATTAAATGTTAACAGGAAAAAAAATGTTTACTTACTTTAAAAGAATATAATTACGAAGTCTAGTCGTAATCAATGATTGTAATCAATCAACAATTCAAATTGTAATTTTTGCGATAAATTATGATCCTAATCAATATAACCTGCCACTCACATTTCGCGCCATTCACTAGATATATAATGACGACTATACAATGAAATTTATTGTTTATTACTTTGCTAGCATATATATGGCAGTTTTCGATGAATCACAGAATAAACTCGAAAGAAATCTTTTCAAATACATGTTATATTACGCGAAAAACAGAGTTGAGAGTCAATCTACGTACAATCGCCATACAATTTGTTGGTAGAAGCTGGGACTTCTAGGACTACACCTAAATTACGAACTTTCTTATAGCACTGATTTAATCTTAAAGTTGCTTTGGCTTTGCACAATGTAAGAGCAAGTAGATAAATTTGATATATCGTTTAAAGTGATGCATATGTTACGCCGAATGTGTGAAATTGCTTATTACATGAAATGGGTAAAATTTTGCCTGATTCATGAAAAGTGCAATCCCATGTCTCATTTATGAATTAGAATTATCTGCTCAGTGCGTGAATTCGGCAGGATATGGAAATCTTAAGCTGTCAAGATGACAGTAGAAAAAACAGCTTGATTTATTAAGATTATAATTGAGATGCGAGACAGACCCGGGTTTAGGTTGTGTCATTGATTGAATATGTAACAGTTTTAGTAAATTTGCTGAATGGGGTGTCACTTAAGTAAATCTGCACTAATTACACATAACCTAACCTTACGCACGATGCAAATCGCGAAAATAACTTTTAATAAAATTCGTGTGTCGTCATATTATAGTTCTAGATATTTTGGGTATGGTAAATGGAAATGAATGTCATTGTAGTTATTTATTGATATATTGTTATAAAATCAATGACATTTGGTTAAGTTGCAAAAAAACACCATCTGTGATCTACTATCTATTTTGTTCAATGCATGAAGTAGGCAGAAAAATTCATGCCGAATTCACACAATCTATATATAATTTGTCTAATTCATGAATGAGTCAATGGGCTTGCACATATTACTGATTGAATTGGCATTTAAGTTGGGTGGAAATCCACAAAATATAACAAAGCAATTAGTTCCACAAAAATTACGTATTATTTATATTTAATACCTCTTTTACCATCATGCCATCATTTGAACGATAAAGGCATAATAGGTAATTCGATTTTTTTTATATTCTTGATGAAAATTACATACCAAGGAACAAATCCGTCAGTACGCCAAATTAGTAGAAGTTTCAAATGACGACACCGCCATCTATTTATTGTGGAATATTGAATATTTGAAATCCAATTAGGATTATTCGTAACAACTACATTACGTCCATATATGATGTCATGCTCTAGGTGGGGGAGGGGTCTGATATGTGATGATTTGTGGGTAATAGGTTATGTAAGAATATGTGGTGGTAGGGAGGGGTTAAAAAATAGCCAGAATCGTGTAGTCATATGGATAGTCCCTAAATCAAACTCACTGAACCACTGTTGTATTTCGTTTTTTTTCATTGTTTTAAATATTTGGCATTACAGCTAACAGCCAATGCGCCAAATATTTTATTTTGAAATTAGAAAATCATACGAGATAAACTCGATGAGAATCTTTGTATGTCACTTGAGATAAACTCTAGGAGAAGAGACATCACAAACACCCATGTCCAAGTCACAAATTAAAATTGAAAAAATTTATATTTGATATTGACCTTGCCGGGACTTGAACCCAGACATACCTGATCGCTAGGGCAAAGCTCATATCGCTAGACCACAGAGGCCGACTATATATCGTACACTGAGTCTAAAACAGTAGTAAGTGCAATTTTTTTCCATCATTCAGATGTACAATAGAGTAAAACAGCCATATCTTCAGTATTCTGATTATTTTCAACGCTATGTCTGGTGATTCACTTTCACATTACTTCGATTTTCAGGGTAAAATGATAGTATTGGCAATACTAAGTTTTTACATTATATTTAATATCTACATCTTTAATGTAGTACAAAAGTATCTGCAGTTGCTCTTTTTTTGCAACAATAATTCACTATGGTTATGACGGAAAATTTGTAAATAATATTCTTTGTTTGCTACACTAGTCTGTTTATATCAGAACAAAGAAATTTGCAGACACTACTGTTTTACAATAAAAATATGACATTGTAAAATTTTTACTGTTTACTTGTTACTCTTCCCAGGTAGAATGTAAACAATCGATTGAACCAGCTATCTAATTCCTTACACCGAAAAGTACACAATTCTATACAAATAGGAAAAGAATTTCCCTCGATATATGAGTTATTTTATACAAATTTATTAAACATTAAAATATCTAAACATTTACACAAGTCGACCATTTTTTTTTTACAGAATTCTGTTGTCTACTAAAAACTAACAATACCTGCTAAGTTTAAATAGAATATTTATAGTAATTTAGGTACTCGTATCTCGCCAAACGGCTCTTCAAATTATACATATTGCGGATATTATTAGTAAATCTAATCGTACACACTGATAATTAGTAGAATAATGCAATAATAGATAGCTCACTGATGCGACATGTATTATACATTACAGATCATTTTAAATAGTATGCTAGCAAAAATATTTTTGTTTTATAGTTTCTTAACCTGTTGAGAATATAAACATTTGTTATAACAATTAAATTCATGTGACAAGCTTGCTGAAGACTCAATACTTAGCGGATATTCATTGCTGTCATATTTTATAGCCTTAAAACTGCTATTTATACAAAATGCCAATTGCTAACAATCAAAAAGTGTAGAGATACAAGAAACACCCTACATTTAAATAATAAATACGATTTTTTTACCTTTCCACTTACTACAGTTAAATATTTATTCAATATAGAACCATCTATTGACAAAATTTTCAAGTAACAATCTCTAAAGATTCAAAAATGTCTCAAATCTCTATGGTTTTAGTAAGTTAGGTTAAGTGAAAGTTGTTCTGTGTATGTGAAATTTATTATTCAATATGTAGAGTTACGATCATCGTACCAAAAGGATTTTTTTGTTTCTGGGAATAATGTTGAATGCAATTCAGCTAAGTAGTGAGTACTCCAGATTTTAAATCAATTTATAATGTTGCACTGAACAAAATCAAAGTATCTAAAGATTACAGTAAAGATAATTATATTCTATTATTACTATGATAATTCAACATTTCTTAGTATTTAAATGGTGGTTGGTTTTGGAAATTTTATTAAGATGTTTGGATGAACTTTTGAATTGCGTAAATGTAACCGAATTGAAAAGTAGTAAAATTGAACAAATACCCTAATAGTTTTGTCATACAACAATTTTAATTTGTGTGGGTTTTAAAATATCTATGAAATCAAATTTATTTACACACTGGGACCCTTACCAGTGACGTTACTCACAGAAAAAGAACACTACATGAGAGCATAATACAAACAAGGGATAGACAGACACATGAATCGATCATCCACGCTAACCCTTTCCCCGTAACTGACACTTCTTTTGATGCATTTCTAGATACACCCATTGCTCGATTTTTGACTGCATTGATTATCTTAAGAAATCTGTATAGGTTTATTAAGTACAAATAGAGAAGATCGAAATAATTAGCATCCTTACCACCGAATTTCTATTGAATATAATGCAATCAATATAACATTATCAATGAGGCTTTAGAAAATATATTGTGTTCTCATGTTATTTATGATTAAAAAAACGACAAAAGATAGACGTGTCACATTTTACACACTTATATTTAATATATTCGTAGTGAGACTTTTAAATATAGATCGGCAATCAAACGCTGCAATTACTTATTGTAAAATTGTAGGTTCATTCTTGTAAATTTAGTTTAAGGAGATAATTTTATACTATGTCGCATATTCCCACTATTAGGGTAGTTGTGTTGGATGACATGATAAAAAGAATTAATTTTATGAATATCTACAATATTGTTAGAGTTAAATTAGGTTATAAATGTTGTTGATTAATCAGTTATTAATAATCGAGATATTTGGTTACAATTTAAATATTACAATGTTTAAAATATACATTATGAAAAAAACACGTCGTAAAGAAAATATAAAAGCAACGATTAAGATTTCCTAATCAGACCGATTCGTCAAATTTTAAATTAGCTACATACTTAGAAAATATTCTTCACAAAAAATCACAGAAATTTATAAATGTCTCCATGTCATATTTATTCTAAAATCCATAATGTATTGAATTATTAATAACCGGGACCCCGACATTTTATTATTTCTTAATACGACACATACAAAACAATGGTTACTATCCATTTGTTTTACCATTAATATTAGCAATCAAATGATATAATAAACACACAAGTTAGGTTTTTTTATGGTTATGCTAATTAAATTTTTGACAGCCATTTTGTTAATATTTTAACCTCAAAACCACAATCAAAGAACACATTTTAGAAATAAGAATAGCACTGTAAATTATTTTTCTAAATATCTAAAGTAGCAGCAGATCTCTTTAAAAAGTGCAAGTATTTGATTGGAGGGGGGCTTGAGACATTTTGTAGTTATTTATCAATTAATCAAAAAAAGATAAATTTGAAACCTGTGGGCCTTGAGTTTTTAATGCGGTGCTATTTTCATAAATTTTTTATTATCATTGTGTACCATTAGTAATAATTCAAACATTTATTACTCTGATTAGTATCATGGTTACACTACAGAGTTAATATTATTATTAAATCAATCAACGCAAGTGATATACTCGCATTGATTACAATATTATGAAACATTACCTTTCCTATGCTATCAAAACAGAAAATTTAGATGAAGTGTGTAGCATTATACAGAAAAGAACAAAGTGTATATTTGCACAGTGGCAATGTGGTGTTCAAATGTTTCAAGAATGACCCAGTGCAAACAGTTCCAATTTTTTTATAGTATCTTGATTTGCAACTTTATTTGGATAACTGCAGTTGATTCTTGTTTCCACACCTTTTGTGATAACAATTTTTTACATATAATCAATATTATTTTGTAATATGGGCCATTCCAGAAGAAAATATTGAATTACCTAAACTTTTCCATCTTATCTGTATTAATTGCAATAATCTATTATTTTCGTTTCGTTTTCTTAATCGCACTTAACTGTTTTTTTTATATTATTCATTGACAGTATTTCTAATTTAAACAAAATGAAATGTTTCGATAATGTTCTAAATTTACTCATGAAAGCCATTATTTGTTTGTATTTGACATTAGTAAATCTAATCCGTGTCATCGAGAAAATTTTCTATAAAATGATTATGACTTTCAAAGTTATATTTGTTTGAATCTTGAGTTACAGAAATTCAAAGATCATCGAACCAGATACATCCACACAGGAGTGAAAGATGGTCATACTTTTACTTTTATTTTAGCAGACAGGCGGGATTCTTTAGCCTCACCATCAATAATGATCTATTTCACAATTTAGTGCATGGAGAGATATGAATCCAATGTAAAATTCTAACAAATCAAATATTCTAATTTGACATTGTTATGGCCATCATCTAAAAAAATGTTTGACAATGCTGGTGCTACTATCAGTTAGATCAAATGAAAAGCAATCATCTGGGACTTTTATGAATTTTCAACTATGAATAAGAAATAAATATTTATTTCCATAATATTTGCATTCTTGTATACATCTTCCTAATTTAACTTCATTGTACCCAGTTCCTAAATGATTATTGCGTGAAGTTTTATTTGCCACTATTTAACCGGAAGAAAATATACATTTAAATATAGTTAGTATATATTGATGGATCGAAACATACAGGGGACCTCGCTTATCCGCACATGGTAAAGATAATCACTATTGAAAAAATACCCAACACAATATAGCCAGCATCTGGAATATAAAGTTTTAGTGCAACTGTATTTTACCAAAATCTACATGTTTTTATAGAATTATAGATTCCCTACAAATTAAGGAAATACACCGCTCGTAAATGGCAAAATTTTCAAGAAGTATTTGTTGTATATTTTCTATTCAATTCCAAGAATTCATATTTATGTTAGCATTAGTTTTGAGTTGATTTTTTGATAATATCTCATGTCAGTGAATCTGTCTAGGAATGTTGCCAGACGTACATTTTAGATCATTCTACAGAGCTTCTGTGCGCTTGCCATTCTCTTCAAGGTTGTGCAAGATATGATCAAGGGCGAAAAGAGAGGTCAAACTTGATATCTGTGCAAGAAGCGTGGTATACATCAACCCACAGAAAATCGTTGGCTTCATAGCATAGGTCTATGAAGATTAATGTTTCATATAAAATTAGTAGGCACAAAACTGACGTTTATGTTATTAATTTATGCAATAATTTGACTAGCAAGATTATTTTATCATTTTCATGCATCTTTACCCAAATTCATAACTATGGAAGGTCAAAAAATGAATATCATATATCAAGGATCCTCTGACAACTTAATTGTACCATGTATCATTGATTGTGGCGAAGGATCAATTTATGGGTGAATCCCCTTCACTTCCGTGATTGTATGGCAAAAAAAGAATAGTAAAATGTAAAAAATACTTACTTAATTTAAAGCTTCAGCAGGACAAGAAATTTTACTCATTGTTCATGGACGCTCTAGTATTTATAACATTGTTATTTCTGTCAAATATCTTATTATAAAACATCAAAATAAGTAAGAATTAAAGGGTTAAGCAACGTTTTAAAATTGATGTGGAAGACCTACCCTAAATTTAAGGAAATCCCACGTGGAATTACTAAAATTTTAATTAACCAAGCAATCAATTTTAAAATGCTGAAACTCAAAAATATGAGTATCATAGACAATGCTGTAGTTTTTCCAACTTGGGGAAAAACATCGAAAACTTTTAAGCCTCATACCAACCAAAAACTAATTGCAGACACAATCACGTTGTCATGCAAACTCGTAAAAATCTGTGTATTGAATCATTTAAGAGGTAATTTAACACTAACAAATCAGTACAGCTGACTTTCAGTACCCATTATGAATTCTATAATATAATTTTTTTTCTGCTATTTTAGAAAAATGTCAACAACAATATTGCATAACAAGGACTTAAGCCCATGATTGAATTGCTTCCAAGATATTTCCACCAAATGACAATGGTGACTGTTTGATATTTGGTACAGCATTGTTCAGTAAAAGATGGTGGTAATTCTGTTGTGGCATTCCTTCTCTTTTCGGTTAGGCCTTTTGCACAATTCAGTAACATATTGGTAAACCAAGTTCTATCTGATCATTTTTTTTAATTCCATAGTAATCATGTTTATCACAAAAAAATCAAATAAAAATATCGATCAAGGGGATGAGCAGAGCAAATAGTATTAAAAGTAATAGGTTTGATCAACGAAGGCATTCTCTTTATTCCATTGAGCCTTGGCTTCATTTAGTCTTATATGTAATATTTCAAAAAAACCAGAATGTATCGTAAGTTACTTGAAAAACTTATTCAAGATGAGTTTTGTAATAAAACGAGAGACTTGGGACAGCTTTTAATGATTACCATATTTTATAAACACGGAGTGCAAAATGGTCATGTAATATCTGTTGCAAGTGAGCCTTATTTCTATCTTTGTAAAAAAAACTGTAAGTTAGAACCTCGTTTACCAAAATCGTTTCAGCGATAGTAATATTAGAGAAAATAGTAAGTAGGCAAAAATCATTTTGAAATAGACAAAGTTTATTTATTCTCACAATATTATTATTTTCAGAACGAGGTACTGTTTCCCATTATAATAATATACACATAATTTAGGTAAAAAAGATTTATAAACGTATCTTAGAGCTGGATTACTCAATATTTTTTTAATCTCACATACCTATCAGAAAGTCAAGTAAATTAAACACTATACAAATACACAGCTAAAATATTTAGGGATTCAATAATCACAGGATTCAACTATCTGTGGACTCGTATATTTAGTGCAAGAGAAAATAACATTTACCCACAGAACAAGAAATACTTAAACGTATGTTTATATATTCATAGAAGCGTAATCAGTTTATTACTCTATATTTGTATATACTAAAGATGTCTTTGAAGTAAAAATTAGCATAGTTATCATCTTACTCTAGAACTATATTCCAACTAGACAATGCCTCGATTTATTTGACATTATAACAAGCGGGATAATACAAATTCAACACATTCAGGCGGCTAGTTATCTCATAAATTCGGTTTTCTTTTCGTGTGCGGTCTGTTAAACACATGGGTGTCAGGTTTCTTTTGAGAGTCAACTATTTAGTTCGGACCATTCGGTTGCGGTGTCCACAGTTTCGAATGGACACTTTAATGATTTAATTTATGAATTTGTGGTCAAATACATCGATGTATGTGATGTTTACATACCCTCCTGTGGATCCGACCTTTACCCACTTACAAAAAATATGAAAGATGAATAACTGAATAACATTTTTTTGTAAAACAACTACTGTTAAGATGCAGACAACACAACATTACCATTTACCAACCTAATGATTTTTGATATAAATTTAAAATGAATTTCCATAAAGTTACCGTCGAATCCATAGAAAATACTAATGTTTATTATTCACATTTGTTTGAATGTGTAAATATAAACATACGAGTAACTATTGGTACACAGTATTTGTCATAAACACCAACAGTTTAACCACCCGATGTTCAATAAACTGAAGCTATTGATAAGTTTCATATTCATATATTATAATCTTTACTGAATTGACATTTGAGTTGGTGCAAATCGATCCATTTTAGGAATCTTTAATGTGAAAAATAACTGTGCCACCAGTATGCAAGTATAACAAAATCTGACATGTGTATTTATTGAAAAGAAACAAAATTGTAATATTGTAAGATTATTCTTATTTCAAAAAATACCATAAACTGACACCCATGTGTGTAATAACCACTACATCTTCACGCAGATTCTATACTATTGAACCATTCTAAATACAAAAATTCATTTTTTTTTATAAACCAATTGTTTTTTAGATGAATAAAACACCATAGACAATTACTATTGGTAACCATGGAGAAAAATTGTTTTCAACAACACATTTATTAAGTCATGAACTGTCAAAATTGACACACCTAAGTACAAATGTATATTATTTTAGGTAAATTGTGAATTTCTCTACTCACTGACTACAATTGGTAAAATCTTGTAAAAATTCAAAATTTTGTGTCACTTTTCTTTAACTATTACGAGGTATTGAAGACACTATCTGAACTTTATGGTTTTAACTGCATCATTATTATAGTAAGTTTCAAAATTTGATTGCAAATTTAACTATCAAAACACTATACTACGTATGAATCCTATCAAGTAAAATTTAATTACTTGAACTCATCATTACGATTTGAATATCATGTTGCATGTGATATATGAATTAGACAGGAGTTTCTCAACCTTTTACACCTGCGGACCGGTGAAAAATATAGTAGATTGCAAATGTTTTTGCATACCGGCAGAAAATATTAGTGGGCCAACACCAGTTCACGGACCATCAGTTGAGAAACACCGATTTAGACAACAAGCTCTTCAGTAAAGAATACAATTATAATCAGGCGAAAATGGTGAAAACAGTTGACAGGTTTGAGAGAAAGATGTTGTCGCTAATATACAGATCAGGTGTGGAGACTCCGGTACCGAAATGTGGAAAAATTATGTCCAGCGTATACCAAAGATATGGATCAGAATAATCTAAGGTATTGAAGATTTTTGAAATATTAAAGACATGGTGCGGAGAGCTGGCAAGGGTGAAAAGGATTGATTTATATACCGCCATGGAAAAAGAACAAAAAAATCATCCGAAATGGAAAACTTCATTCTTAATTGGACGTTATTTATTACTTACAAGGACAATTTTTAAAAAGTTGATACTTAGTAATAAGGACTGAGGTCAGTATTATAATTCCAACCATTTCTGTATCTTTGGCAATGAAGCTTATCAGCCAAAACTATAGTCAGATTCAGTGAACTAAATTAAAGTAAATTCCCCATAAAGAAAACCCACTTCTGCTGAATAGTCCAACACAACCAAGTTTGGTCATACTTTCTATTGGATGAATCAAAGCTGCTTATGACCAACCATACAAAGAATTTAACATTTTTGATACATTATTTTTTTTTATAATATTATATGCATACAAAATGTAGAAAAGAGAAATAAAAAGTTGGACACTGACACTTACTTAGTCCAAATAAATTTTAAAAAGTTAATTATATACTCACAGGTTGCCCATAGCAAGTCTGGTCGCAAAGAGACACCGGTGTTCAAATTCAGAGTGCATGATTATTTATCAATATTTCTTTTTTACAAGAAATTTGTTTCTATCGCTTGTAATAATCAAAATAGTCATATATGGATGCATCAGAATAATAATGAATCAACTCCATGAATTCTAAGATGATGGCTCACAAATAATTCCGTAGTTCTTATCTTAATATCGACCGAGGGTGCTTGATGGAACTTCAATATCAAATTTTTTACACTTCCTAAAATTTTATGAACTTGAACTAAAGTTTGAGTCGGTTCGAGTTCATCTACAAAAAATATTTTTAATGGAGAATTTGATTTACAAATATTAGGTTATAAATCCAGCTCCATGTGTCCGATTATGAAAGTAAAAATTAGTATTTCCTGCGTCAAATTCAATTCCTATGCACCCATTGTTCGTAAAGAAGCTGCAAGTAGGATATTCTATATTAAGGAGTCAATTATAATCACACTTGTATTGACGAAATTCTAGGAAAGATCACATGATGAAACGCAAACATTCCATAACCACAAATAATATAATATAACCTGACAAAACATTGAGCCCCCGAGACGAGCAGTGAGCCGAGTGATAAAATGGTGAAACTTGTTATAGTTAAATGAACTTCTTACATTAATTTACACATTATTTAATTTAACTTCTTAGAAAATAAAATACTTTTGCAGCCTGTATTTACTTACTCACTTCACTTTTATGATGTCATGTAGAACTCATTTTTTTCGAAAATATCAATTGACTCACTTCACTTCTCATATGAAATAAAAGTGTTGGCATATGAAAAAACATGTTAAATAAAATGCAATCAAGTTAGTAAATTTTACATGAGAGTTTTGGAGAAGAGAATAATACAAAAATTATTATAGTAATAATTGTTCAGCAGAGATCAACAATATTCATAAATTATTTAACAGTAGGGTGAATATCAGTTTAATTATAAGAATCATTTTAGTTGTTCATATGAAATATTTAACAGCCGTTATCACATTGGCCGTCAATGAATATTATGCAAAATACGTCTTTGTTTTGGTAAATCTGCTTTACAACATGCTACTGTTTTTCTACCTGAAAATATACTAAATGCCGCAAAAAACAGTGCAAAACCTACAGGAAATTTAATTGCGAATAGGAAAACACCAAAAAAGCAAAAATTGGAATCAAAGAAATTTACATGAAATACTAGTACAAAAATTTGTCACCATATTTCAAATTTGTTCTATGAACGAACCATTATGGCGATATTTCCATTGCAAAATTGTATATCTGCAAAATCTTTCGGGAGAGTGCAGTTATTCAATTTTGCAATTGAAACGACGATATAATGGTTATATCTCAAGTTTCTGGTGTGTTCCTTTGTCAGAATTAGTGAATTAATAGATCTTCATAATTATTCAAGTGGCTTCTACGTTTTCGGCCAGAGGCGTTTATTCACAATATGCAACAAATGAGTTTTACCATTAAACTGAGAGTTATCCATAGATGGAAATTAAATTGCACAATGGATGTGTGTACTACTACTATCGCAACCTATCAATCGCTGATCTATTGGCTAAATCACAACCATCCATAGATAATATACAAATAAAAATCATAGATACAAGTAAATTAATTGTTTAACAATGCCTGTAATTCACAGTAGTATCATTAGACAACAATTATAATTAGCCTTAAAGTATTTATTATTGAAAAACATTGTGACTCGATCTACATTTTTGTTACACATACAGATCGATTGGAATTTCATTTCAACTTGACATTGTATCAAGTTCCAATCAGCCTGTATATTAAAAAAACATTATTATCGATTTAAGGATATATTTTAAGCCTTAAGATCAAATAACAAAAGTACGGAGAATTACACTGTATTAGATGCAGACATTTTCCTTCAAAGACACTTGGAAAGATATAAAAACTTAGGCTTAAACAAGAAAACTATCAACTTATAATCTTAAACATAATACGATATATATACACAATGTATTTTTTAAAAGTCAATAAATAGGAGTTACACAAACATACATTAGTCTAGAATCACTGGGCTCAGTAAAAAAAATATTCAATATTGCGTAGGTACGGACTGTAATATAATATTAAGTCAGCTCATTTGTATTTTGAGACAGACTAAGGAAATGTAACTTTTTATGTTTGGATGCTGCGGTTTCTCAGTTATTCCATTAGATAAATGTACAAATAGTATTGATAATTAGTAAAAATAGATTAACAGTTTACAAACTACGGTTAGAAAATGTAGTTAATGTGTTATTTTCATTATCTAACTATATCATATATAGAAAATACACATATATACATATATATAGTTAATGCATCATATGAAATTTGTAACGACATACCATAGTCATACAGTTTATTATGATTCCGAATAATCCGGATAAATTAGACTATTTTCATATTGCTGTTTTATCTCTTTCCTGAATTACGAGTCAAACAAGATCAAACACAGGAAAATGTGGGAAAGTAAATTTTACCACACTTCCATGGCAAATTTGCCACATGTTACGATCATAAAATTTACTGAGCAATGTGTATTTTGAAGACAGTTTTTTTTACAATTAGTGTCCAGGCATTACGATAATTATTATTCCCAAAAAGCAACACTTAAATATAGATATTGCGTACGGTACATAGGAATATCGGTGGGTAATTTTAAATTATTTAAACACTATTTCCCAGTAGAAAATCATATTTTTTCCTGTGGAAAATTTAAATCGATTTAAAATAAAACGGTGGCGTAAATGCAATGTTTCTTGCGCAAATAACAAAAAATCAAATTTCCTTATTGTGTCCCAAAAAGTCGAATCTGCAAATCATATCCGGCAAAGAACATTTTCATACAAGAAGAGCCAAAAAGTCATTAATTTTAAACCTTAATGCAGAATGTGTTGTTTTCATTTCACCATTATAAAAAATAAAGGCATGTCTTGCATATTAAACAAAAAAATAACTAACTTTTCCTGTCACATACAAATTTAGTCATATTATATCATACAGAATGCTTTAAGAGTACACGAATTTCTTAGCAAAAACTCAAAAGATATTACAAAAAAAAAGTCCAACTTTCACTGTGACTACTGTATTTCAATTCGATGTATAATATAATCATCCACATTATATTTTTTAACCAGTTACCTGCCAATTATATAGGCGACGGACACAAAATATCATCCAGTGCTGTGAAATCTATATCGTAACTACAACTAATGTTAGATGACATGTCTGCAGTCTCATAATTAAAAAGATAGACGGCTCCCAGTTGTAATTTTGGCCATTTAGAAATAATACAATAGTCAAATTTAATGCTACAGATAAATATATAAAACTTTGGACAAACGATAGAATTTTAAAACATTCAAGAATTTTCAAGCAATTAAATTTTAAGTGATTTTAATATATTAAATTTGAAAGGGCCCATTAGAAAGTTTTTCGGGTCAGCCTGCAGAATGCATTTATGTTACTGCATATTTGGCACTTCAGTCTGTGAAACACAAGAGTGTTCATAGCAGTGGCAGTTAACTGGTTAAACCAATTGCAATACGTATGTATATTAAAAAAAATATTGTACAATTAAAACAAATTTGTTCATTTAAAAATCAGCCAATGATACATACTTTTAAAACATTCTGTATATAGCTAACAAGCGATCAATTTTTTTGTCTACTTTAATTAATTTTTACCATGGTATACCTGTTACCATGCGATTATTAATTTTTTTCCAAGTAATACAAATTTTGTAAACTATTCATTCAAATCATATCCTAAACTAATCAATTTGAAAATTACTAAGAGAAAAGAAGGTGACAATTTTACAACATTAATATTATTATCAATACCCGCCAGGATATGCGTACCTACCATCAATATACACAAACTTTATTCACATTCTACCGATGAAACTTTTACCTTATCATTATTATGTTTAGCAACTCTCATAGTGTACAATTCATAACCAAAAGCCTTTTATACGTAACACCTTGAAACAATACAGCCATCGGATAAATGTACTCGCTTATGTAAACCGCTTTGAAATAATACAGCCTATGGAAGAAATTATATTTCATGGCCAAATCTTTGATGACATCTCACAATAATTCAATTGAAGACACAATGTTATCTCATGATCAAAAATGTCTTTCTCGGCCGGTATGAAACAATACTTTGAATGAAAAAAATCAAAATGAAATATTTCAAAGTGCTACAATATATTAATGTAATATGATATTTGGC
This sequence comes from Himalopsyche phryganea, assembly GCA_022494535.1. Taxonomy (NCBI): domain Eukaryota; kingdom Metazoa; phylum Arthropoda; class Insecta; order Trichoptera; family Rhyacophilidae; genus Himalopsyche; species Himalopsyche phryganea. The sequence continues at coordinate 1,146,215 of JAGVSL010000139.1, forward strand.
ATATTTTTAACCTTGTCAAAATGTATTGAATTTGTAATAAAAGCTTCCTTATCACTTTTATTATAAATAAATAAGGATTAAAACTTTCTGATGATATTAAAATATTAAATTTACTCGTACAAGTTGCTAAAATTCTACATACACAAAGACTCTCTAGATGTGTGCATTTAATGATATCGCAATGTCCTATTTCCCAGCATTAAAAACGATATTTAACTTCTAAAAATCGGTAAGTAAAATACCAAAATTGTCTCAAAATCAGCATTCGTATTTTGAAAGCAAATTTCGATATCTAATTTCGGATAAATCTTCATAAGCAAAGAGAAAAAAAAATTAAGGAATCGATTAAGTAAACGATCATTGCAACATCAAAACGCACACATCTCTAACACGTAACTATCCTTTCCAATCTGAATGTGATCAAAATGTTGGCGTGGCCGAACCGCGGCGCGGATTGCAACTCACGTGGGATGTTATGATCCGGAGGTGCCGGCGGCGGCAGCCTTCCCGGGGCTGAACACGTCCGGCAGGCCGGCGAGGGTCTCGAAGTCTCGCTCGTCCAACAACGATTCGAGAAGGAGGGACGAGGCGTGCGACTGGGAAGCGGTCAGCTTCTCCAGCGACTTCACGTCTTCGTCTACGGCTTCGAGAGCTCGCTCTAGCTCCTCGGTCTCCTCGCTGGTTGGGATGTATTCACCATTCTGTTCAGCTGTGAATTTTTCAGACAAAATGTATTCTCAACAAAAGCAGCAAAATAAATAGTCATATAAACTTTTGAATTAACTAAAAATCGTTTCTGTTAGTTCAACGGTTACTTTGTGTTAATTAATTTACTATATAACATAACTTTCAGTGTTATTATAAGTGACAAATACTTTAGTTGCCAATCATCTACTCAGGGATTCAAACTCTTGATCCCAAAACCAATTTTTAGATTGCGGTGACTAGTGATCACAGAACTGTGAAGGATAATTTTGACAATTACCGGCAAAGAAATCATTGAAGACCGTCGACAGATCGATGTTTGTCTGTCTAGGAGGTCCGGGTTCCGGTAATCCGAGCGGCACTAATTCCGCTTCTTGCATGGCAAGAACCTGCGCCACTACCTCCGGATCCACTGCAAACAGACCATGAATAATATACATGCAAGCAACATTAAATTTAATGTGTACAACTGGCTGTCCAGTACTAAATAGATAACCATATTTACACTTGTTTGTTGGCAGCAGCATGTGCAATTACATACAAATAATAGTTCGAAACAGTAGCGGGAATTCATAAAGTTTATCCCAGGCCTATAAAAAAGTGAAAAATTTGCATACCATAGACATACCATAGATCTACTTTTCATCTTTATAATCTACTAGTGAGTACCCAGCATGCGTTGCAATGCCACTCAAAGAAAGGTTTCGTGTTTTAATTCTGTTTATTGAAGCGGTTTTGGATACACAATATTTTTTGTTTTCAATCTGGTGTGCACACGAATAAATCAGAAGGGTTTTCTGAGATGTCGCTGTTTGTATGTATGTGATTATTTTTTTAAGTTTTTTTTTTCAGAGACCCTCACGAGTGTGCACACAACAGCTCACCAAAGTTTCATCGAAATCGGATGAATGGTAAAGAAACGCATAGGGGACAGATAAACAAACAAACATTCATTTATATATATATAGATTGAAATCTTCCATTGCTTGTCAGTCTTCTACGAATTTAAAGTGTTATCACAGTCATGCTTCGAAAGCAGATAAATGAATCAATTTCTTTTTCTAAGATCTTAGGTCATTTTCTCACCAATGTGCTGTGTATGATTAGCGACAGCTATGAACTCATTCTCGCTGAGGCCGCCTATACCGGTGTCTTCAGAGCTCTCGCACGCCGATGAATTAGAGCACACGTTTAATTCTGAAAGGAAAAAAAATCTTGTGAAGTCAAAGTTGACAAAATCGCAGAAACATTATCTTATTTTTATTACACAGTAATACCATGTTTTTCAACACCCCGCTGACTGACGTTTTCACCATTTTATTATATTATTTTGAAAAGCTGCATGTATCTTTATTACTACTGCATTCGTTGACTTGGAAGAAAAACAAGAAGATAAGCAAAGCCAACTTTATTTGATAAAGAATGCTCTATGTACATATAAAGGTCTACCAAAATTCACCTAAGATTTGAATTTTGCGACATTTGTGGGGTAAAGTGTTGCCAACAAAAAAAAAGACAGCGTGACAGCTGACAGTTCAGGGTTATTAAAAATGGAGCCATTTACCCGATATGCTACACCATACATAACCCAATACCGTATACTCTATGAATCAATAAAAAAATTCACACTTTGCTTCCCTATCCTTCTATCCCTAAAAAGATAGGTTGAGCAACTGAGAACAAGCAGTTCTGGTAGAAAAATACCTGCTGAAGAGTTCATATGCTCCACACCAAGAGTAGACATGGTAAAAATATATATATATATTATATGTATCACCTAAACATTAGAACTAAAGTGTACCGAGTACCCATTACCTGTGGTATCGTCTTGCTGTAGATAAGACTGATTGAAGCTGTCGCGGTGATGCTGCGGCAAGCTTGGCCGAAGGGGCGGGATGGAGGGCTTCGTGATGGGAGGGGGTCTTTTCCGTTTGCGACTTCGCTTCTGCGGCCGGATCATGGCTGACGGCTTCGGACGCTTTCTCGGAGCCTTCTTTGGCTTTGACTCTTGGCTTATTTTATTGTAATTATCCTAAAATGAAAAATTTTATATGAGCCTTAGATTTTTTTGCTCACACTTATTTGGGAAGGATAAGATGCTTATCAAATCGAAAAAAGACAAAATACTTAGAAAGGAAAATAACAAAGATATCAATTTTATTTTATACGATAATAGCTATCAACAAAATTTGACAATCTTTGTACAGGGAAAATACATTCCTTTTTTCACCCTACCGATAGCGTTCTATCAACACTACTTTTTAAAAAAGAAGTTAGGTTGGACATTTCTCACTTAATTGTTCAATTAATAATTTTCACATGATAGTACCACATGATTACACAATTGTCACCATGTCACATCATGTCATCAACAGTGTCACATCGAAAACGGCTGAAGAATTAAGAAGCAGTAGGTATCCTTGAAGGCAGAAGGTTAAAAATTGAAACTCTTAGTAAAAAAATTTATAAAAAACTAACATTTTAAATTACACATGACTTGCTACCATAGCGACGGCATTCAAGTGCAAAGGGTTAAGTCTGGTTCGTACAGTGATAATTACAGAGATAACATTACCCTTTTCCATGCATGTTCTGCACAGAGTGGCAACTCGTGATGTATATTGACAACAGGCACCCGGCATTGGGTGTTGTCGCTGAACTTCGCAGTGCATTCCGCAAACAGACGTTGCTCCTGGCTCAGGGTGATGTGGGTCAGGCAGAGACGTGCGCACGACAGAGATGCAGCTCTGCATCCACTCACCGCGCACACCACGCTCGACATCAGTTTACCACCAGATCTGTACAAATGTGAAATTGTGAGCATCAAAGATATGTTGCTTATGAAGCATAAAATGATCAAAATACTGTTTTTAAAAAGTTATATTCCTCTGCTTCAGTGGCGGGTATTTAGACATCACAGGCATCCATACCTTCGAACATATACTTATAAATTAATTAATGAAACTGTACTGCGAGTTGAACCTGTGAACACCGCAACCGAAGACAATGATGTTGGACACTCAACTAGAGGCCTGGCCACTACGTACTAACATAATGTTTGGAATGTTCTGATTATTTTGATGAATTAAAAAAAAAGTAAATATGTTTTTTTAGACACTGATATTTGTTTTGTTCATCACATACCCTTAATATTCCAATGTTTAAAACCTTCTCACCTCTTATGCAAGTAGCTTAACACATTAGGGCAAAACATTAAGCTGCGTCTTACCTTATTCTTCTTCTATCTGCAGAGGTAAGTAAATCGGGAGTTCCTCTAACGGCAAGAAGCAAATCGAGAGCTGGTCCTTCTAATCGAACTCCGTCATTGCCTCTACGCTGCTGCTTTGTTTGCATCTGACATTAAAAAGAAACAAATCTTAGCAAATGAAATCTTCCGCAGAAGTAGATAAACGAATATAAAGACGATTGCCTGCCTATTCTATTGTTGTCCTCGATTTATCGGTTAAATATAATGGTCCCGACACAAATATTACCCCAATTTTATGTTATTTGGTGTCTAAACCTTTTAATATGTCATGGTGAATTAGAAACAGAAGCGCCATGTGGCGATATTTTTCTTGATACTATTTTTGAACTTTGTAATAAAAAAAAAATTGAAAAGATAAAATTTTCCCAATGCTCTAAAAATCAATATTCGTAAATGTTTTGGGTTTCCATCTGTGATATTTAAATAGTGGATCGCAGAATGAACTCGCCCATATATCAATCGAGAACATAAAATAAATATATCGATTGGGAGACGACTGCAGAAAGTGTAAACTTACCTTGACAGCTTGGCAAAGTGATGATGCAGTGTCAGATATCTGAAGGGTGGCAGCGGATCTTTGAAGTTGCGTTGTTCGTCTCCTTAGAGCGGCGCGGCGCGACGCGAGCCGCTCGGCTCTGTCACCTGTTGATGATCCGCAACTCCAGCCGGACCACCACTGTTGGACTGCAATCAAACAACTGTAGTTAATTTCTAGATCAATAGTCGGACATCCGGAGATCACGGGAATTCTTTTTATTGAATCTCATCCTCTTCCCGTGTGGATCATATGACCACCACACAGCGCCTACAAGATTCCCTTCAAGGTCATGTCATACAAGGATCCATTAGTCCAGGATGCCGGAATACCACCAGTCGGATGAAAAGGCAAGTAGGGTTTCGACGTCTCCTCCAGACGGCTGACATGATAGTGCATTAATTTAACCAACTCACCGTAGCCACTGCTGGTATCACTATCATCAGAATCACACTGAGGAGTTGAATTGAAGTCCAGGCCACCGCAGTCGAGGAGTTGGACCCCGGGCGCATGCCAAGTGGTATTGCTGCTGGCGTGTGATGTCTCCGATGGCGACGACGACTTTATTCTCTGCAAAGCTTCGTGGAGGGCAGGTCCTCGCCCTCGACGGCTTCGTAGAGACGTCGGTGGGGGCTTGCCTGTGAACAGAATTTTTGTTATTTTACATGATTAAAGAAGAATAAGTGAAAGCTGTCAATTATTTATCAGATTTTTTAGCGTACTCTTTCTTTGCAATATCTGAGAAATTAAGAGTATTCAAAATTAGTATGCTGGAATTCAATAATGATATTTGATCTACCTACAGCAGAGGTCATTAAATCACAAGCCACATGCCGCCTCTGACTTCAATAAATCTCTGTCGTCTGATGGTAAGAGCTTTACCCGGACATGTTTTGAAATTCTTAAATAACACCAAAAAAAATCAGGTTTTTGTATTCATACTTAGTCATCAACCAAAAGCGGGTTTTACAAAACATGGCTAACCTGATGGTAATTTTCTGACAGCAGGCTTCGAGCTGATCTTCGACGGAGGGCTAAAAAGTGTAGGTGAACCGATATCCGTGCTCCACAGTCCGGGCTCCTTTTTCACAACCACTTCCGATGGACTCCCATTCGCATTCGAATTAATGCTATAACTAATAATACTGTTTTTGGTACAATGATTCAGTCCAACGAACTGAGAATCCGTGGGAGACTCGGGAAGCTTCGTCGGATCGTCGGCTGTAGACGGAATGCTGCCGAACAGATCTTTGTTTTGCTTCACTGTAACGCGGCCCATCTGAAGGCTATTCAGCTGAATGGTTCTGACGCTGTCCCGCTTATCGAGATCGTGCCCCCCATTCTGGACGACGTTCACAGGTTGCGTTTCATTGGGCTTCACCCCGTTAACGTGCCTGACGACTCGGAGGGTGTTGTTGATGGAATGCGTAGCCAGAGTCCCCTTCTTCAACACCAACATATCAGTCTTATCAAATGATCCTTTCAAGACTCTCACGTTTGATGTTTTGGTGGTGGTATTTACAGGCGAGTCGGAATCTCTGAATGTGTAAACATCATCGTTGTTCGGTGGAAGTTTTAACCTAGAGGTGGGAGACGTCAGGTTGTTGTGGCCGTCGGCGCGGATGTAAGTCGACATCTTATCGACGGGCTGCACAGCCGGACTGTCCCCGGTCGACTGCTTGTATTGCGATTGTGGGGCACATCGGACGTCTGCTGCCAGCTGAGAGATGCCATTGTACCTATAAATTCAGTACTCATAAATTTTCAACTCAAAAAATAGCTGCTTCTTAGCAATATTTATCATTATCTGGAAAATGATCACCACAGCGCAAAGCAATACTTGTAACCCCACAATGTAAGTCAAATTTATAATTCTAATAGACAGATTTTTCATCTAGACCGGTGAGAACCACCTCAATTGGCAAAGCGAGCGTATAATTCTACAAATCACTATTACTCTGGAAGTTCAGAATATTATTGTTTGTGAAGAAAAACCGATTGTATGGACAGTTTCATAAAATTGATTTTTCAATGGATTTATGAATTTCCACTGATAATTTAGCAAAACATGCTCTGGGCCGCCCATGTGGAGCAGATGGACTACTAATGGAGCTTATCTAAACAGAAATTGTTCTTCGAGAGCTGCTTGTTACTCAGTCGCTCAATAAATCTTTTTCGGGGAGAGAGAGCATAGAAGGATAGGGCCAGGACAGGAGTAGTGATTAACTAATCGCTTTTACTACGCCCCCTTAATAAGAACGGACGGGTGAAAGGGAAATTAGACGTCACAGACATTTATGATTTCAAGCATGAATATTTAAAAAATCAATTTATTTAACAGTCTGTACTGAGATTCAAACCCCTGAACATCGAAAACCAAGCTAATGACCACTCGGCTACAGGGCCAATCATCTAGTCTTACTACAGTACGTGATAATAAAGGTTTTTACTCACCCCACATTTCCAGATGTACTCAGATTAAACATAGTGCAATAATTTTCATATTTTTATTAATATTTGTTTAACACAGAAGAGAGCGGGCAGTGTGCGGCGTAATTCCTAATTAATGATAAAACTATTTGGTCCCGGTTATCCATTCTGAAAAACAAGATAATTTCAACTGGAAAATTAATAACGAACATTGTAAATACGGCGCCACTTACTTACAATTCGATATCTTATCTGCATAGAGCTAGCGTTAGCAGAATATAGTTGATAAAATGAAAGTTGACAATTCCAAGTACCATTTTGACAGGTCATGTAGTGACAGCTTATTTCATATTACAGACGGTATATAAATAATTTTTAGAATGCAATACGTCTAATTCACATAATTTATTGTAAAATACACGTTCCATAGCATAAAAGTAGAAAGAGATTCGGCAAAGAACAATCACCAACACCTATCTAGCCTGACATGACAGATCTGTCATTATGAAAAGCAATTTTATTTCAGGACAGGTCGATCGAAAACAGTATTTCCTGTATTTGTATGATTCTAAATAGTGCATTATATTGTTTTTTACACAAAAAGTATCTTTCGGAGCTAAAAATACACATATGCAAGGAGATTATTTATAAGAATCATAAAAATTAACAGATTCAGAAACTTCACCCACATTTTCACAGTAGTATTTCTAATCGTTGCTCGTACATGTTCTATTAAATACATAAACCTTATTTTATATAGTACTTATAAAATATTTAGTTTTAAATGCATAAATATTGCAAAAAATAATAAAAACACTTATTCAATAACATTAGACGAATGACAGAATGCAGCAAATGGCAGCCGAATAAAGCGCGTTTATTTAAGGCTATTGAGAGTACTATTTTTTCAGTACATGTGTATCAAATGAAATAGCACAGTGATTTTTAAATATACAGTGATACACAAGTATTATTTATAAATTCTTATTCAGAAAAATAAATGGTATTCAATTTATTTTTTAAAAGAATATTGAATTTTCTTGATCAAAGATATAGGTACTTTTCATTTAAATGCTAACTATTGGAGTGTAATAATATTAGTAGTAGGTTATAAAAGAAATCGGAAGACAGTTTATCGCAACCTGTAAGTTTTGAGTTTTTCGTCTCGTTTCATTATTTTGTTCAAAAAATCGCAAATAATTCAAATTTATTTTCTAAATCTAGGATTATCAATTTCCAAACATTCGATATTAAAACTACTAGATATTATGGTACTTAAACAGAATTCATATTTTTGATCATACATACACTAAAAGAATAAAATATATTTAAAACCTAATAAATAAAACTTCACAGGTAATAAATTGTACATTTTCAATAACGAGCTATCAGTAAGCTTTAAATACCTTTATGTTTGTAAAATTCAAATACTCGTTCCATATTTCTAAATAAATATGATTTTTTGTTCATTTGTTCGAGTTTGAACCCATTTCTATTAACCATCATTGTAGGTTAACTTATCTCATGAATTAAAAAATATTTCATGTAATATTTTAAATTTCCCTCGTGCGCCATTTTGATTTCGGCAGAAGTGTCGAGAGCCCCGTACAGAAAGCGTTGTTGTGAATCCAATATGGCGATAATTGATGTTGTACTTCGCTGAAGGTACGTCAATTTTGACGATTGTGACAATACATTAGCAGTAAACAATTCATAATCGATATTTTCACCTCGCACAATTATATCCCGTTTTAAAATACACAGTCAGGCGGGATATCGCAGTATTCTGAGGATGTGCAAATTTTGTGATGTGTTTGTGATTTGCCGATAATTATTCTTCACATTTATCTCTAAAACCCGTTGAAATACAGTCCCGAGATCAAAAATCACACTCGACCTGTCAAGTTTACAAATATGTAAACAGATGTTCATTCGCGAATTCGTGACTTTTAGGAAAGCAAAAAATGGATATGTTTTGGTTATCATTACGCTTTTTCGTCGTGTGAATTGATACGATAGATTCGTTGCATAGCGCGCAAGTTGATCGTTGGTGAACCGCTCTGAAAGTTATGTTGTTTATGTTTTGCAGATGATTTTAAGTACTTCTCAAACGGGGTGTAAATAGTGATGGTGATAAAGAAGCTCCCCAAGTCAGTTTAATCGGGCTTCTGTCAGATTGAAGTCACAAATATTACCGTAAAAATGACGGACACCCGCCGAAGAGTGAAGCTATACGCTTTGAACGCTGACAGGCAATGGGACGACCGAGGTACCGGGCACGTATCTTCGTGTTATGTTGACAGAGTGAAAGGTACCTCCTTGCTCGTGAGGGCTGAGGCCGACGGATCCCTTCTGCTCGAAAGCAAGATCCAGCCCGACACCGCTTACCAAAAGCAACAGGATACGCTGATTGTGTGGTCCGAAGGAGACAATTTCGATCTAGCCTTAAGTTTTCAAGAGAAGGCTGGATGCGATGAAATATGGGAAAAAATATGTGTGGTATGTAAACTCATCCTAAATAATCGTTAATTATGATCAATAAATATCATTACATTCTTCAAAAATACGTATTTCGTGAAATATGACAGTGAGATAAATAATTTTGTTATGTTGTGGTATCAAATCCAACAATTTTCGATCAAGGACATTCTGTTTATTATACAATCTTAGTTCACAGTAATTATCTATTTCAACATCAGAGATATCATGTATGTCACATTTTATCATACAATTTCACTTAAAGCAGTTAAGCAAACTTTTTTGTTATTTATTAGGTAATATTATTATAAACAAATATGTTTTTATAAGTTAACAAAACTTTCAGGTTAGCATCACATGTCCTGTTGTAATGTTCATGCCTGATCTTTTTCAAATGAAATGTTCCTTTTTCAAAATGCTGTGATTTTGTTTTTCACATTCACCATGTTGCTTCCTAGGAACAAAAACCAATTAATTGAAACATTCATAGATATTAAAACTTCAAATAGTATTTTTTCATATCAAAGGTTAAATTTGATGTGTTTTGTGAACTAAAAACCATGCGCAATTTCGTTGATCGCCATTGCCTAATGGTAAATCTTAGCTGCGTGGTCAAGGGCTTGAATTCGTCCCACATGCTATAATTTTTTGATCAATGTATCGATTTGTATTCAGATGCTGCGATAATTCCCTTTCCAATCAACTTGTCAGATCCCAAAAACGGCGGATTGAGATAGCAATTAGTTAACCACTAATTCTTTCCTAATCATATTCTTCTCTGAAACAAAAGTTGAAGCTACTAACTTACAACAAGTTCTCAGTAAACCCCAGTTGTTGAAATTCTCCATATCGGTAGCAGATATGGTTTTTAAATATATTTATAAAAAAATGACATTAGTACTATTTATAATGGCCATGAATTGAAATTTTTTGTGCAAAACTTTAACTCCTTTTGTGCAATAACTATATCTTAAATTATCATATTTTTCACCATTTTTTAATATTATGTTTTAAATATTATTTCTTTGCATATTCCTAGCTGATATTGTACAAATTGTTTATGTAATGTCGTTGAAATGCAAAGAAAAACATTTCAACGTATTAGGTAATATCCTTCCTAAAGGTATGATTTTGAGTTGAGCGGAAAGGCCAAATAATCTAGCAATAGGATCAATGAAACCAAATGTTAACTTAAAATACCATGTATTATTATGACAGCGCCGCCATCTTTAAAAATTGTCACATTGGTACATTAATATACTCTAATATTAATTGTGATAATTGGGGTCTCCAAAATATTTTATAAATGAGCAACAGCACCTTTAAATTCAAATGTATTAACCAAAATAAATATAAATTTTTATTAATCAGTGAGTTAAAAATTTTAACTTTAAATTATGACTGCGTTTTCAAGATGGAACTGTGATAGGAGCCACGTGTGACAATTTTGTGCAACCACTTAATGTACAAATAGTTTTGAACTGTGTTCTCTTGTATCAATGAAGGTACTACTGTCTTCAATGTCAGATTTTTTTTGAGATAACTGCAAACTGAAAGATCTCAATATCGACACAGCAACTGAATCATGTAAACTGATTAAATTTGCATTCACACGCATTCTCAATCACCGTGACTCCCTTCAGCAAGGGTTAGGATCGGTGGTGAGGATGAGAACTATGTTTCTTGGCCAATCCCTCGGTTTTCAGATATTAGAGTATAAATACCACTCTACATGAAATAAATATTTTTTGATCAAATATAATTTTGTGAAATTCTTCTCATTATGTATATATATTGTAATCATGTCCCCGCTACTACATTTCAAGATAAGTTGTTTTTTGATTTGTGTTACTCGGTCGCTCAATTTCCCTTCGGAGACTGAGGGTAAAAGGATAGATCTTTGAAAAGACTGGTAGCTTATCGCTATTCCCTGTTTTAAGAATTGGACGGTTGGGGGGGGGGGGGAATTTAGACATTCATGTGTTCGAATACAAATCTAAAAATCAATTGAAAAATAAATTTATAAAAAAAGTAAAAGCGAGTTCTAACTTAGTTTTTAACTGAGATTATTATTTATGTTTTATATTCATAAATTATATAAATATATGCATGATTAAATTTTCTCCCAAATGTAGTTTAATGTTCATTTTATTGGTATCGAATGAAACTGCTTAAGTTCCTGTTGACATTCTATATTTCGTTACCACTGTCATGTTGTCGACCTTGGCAAAGACAGTGTTGAAATTTGACAGTAATTACTGTAAATTAAAACTATTTATTCGTATTATGACTAATTGTATAATAATATGGTGCACAATACTGAGCATATTCAATGACTGCTTCGCTTCCCAATCGCACAAAATAAATAAAGGTACTCGGATAGTTCTGTAAACAGATAGTTTGCACAATGCGTCCGCTGAAAGTATTGAAATAATTTTGTTTACTTTGCTAAACAAATAGATATCTATGTAAACATAATCATTATTTTCAAATGAATATCTCTCTCCATTCATTGATTACTAATGACCTTGATAGTATATTTTATTCAAATTACTCACCTTTGATTACATTTCTTATTATGAACAAAGTTTGAATCGTTTTTCAAGAATATGTTGCGAAATTGTAATTAGATAAAACAATGTCTAATTTATGAGAATTTATCAATGTGACATAATAATATAGATATAGGGCCTTCGGGTAAACCTTCATCTGGAAGTGTTCAATTATTAAAGTGAATTTCATTTATTTTCATACATTTTCAGGTGCAAGGAAAGGATCCGTCTGTAGAAATCACCCAAGACATCGTGGAAGAGTCTGAAGACGAACGCTGCGATGACATGCTGGACAGCGGTCCGCCCGTCGAGCTGCCCGCGCCCGAACTGTCCCGCTTGGAAGACATCAGCAAACTGATCACCAACTGTCTGATGTCCGCTCCCAGAAAGGAAAAACTGGCCCAGGCCCTTGAGTCCGATCATTACATAAGAAAGTTACTCAACCTCTTTCACATGTGCGAAGACTTGGAGAATGTAGAAGGCCTCCACCACCTTTATGAAATTTTCAAAAGCATATTCCTTCTCAATCAGAACACTCTCTTCGAGACAATGTTTGCCGAGGACGTCATATTTGACGTGGTCGGATGTCTGGAGTACGACCGGACGGCGTCGCAGCCCAAGAAGCACAGGGATTACCTCCGGGAGTTGGCGAAGTTCCGCGAGGCCATTCCCATCAAGAATCCCGAACTGCTGGCGAAGATTCACCAGACGTACCGTGTGCAGTACATTCAAGACATCGTCCTGCCTACGCCCTCCGTGTTCGAGGAGAACCTTCTCAGCGCCCTCTCCAGCTTTATTTTCTTCAATAAAGTCGAAATTGTTAAGATTATTGAGGAGGATGAGAGATTTCTCTCGGACCTCTTCAAGTTGCTACAGGAGGATAAAACGGCAGATCCCAAACGCCGAGATCTCGTCCTCTTTCTGAAGGAATTCTGTAACTTTTCACAAAACCTGCAGCCACAGGACAAGGACGCCTTCTACAAGACGTTGGTCTCGCTGGGGATCCTTCCCGCTTTGGAGATCACCCTCGGCATCGACGACCACAAGACCAAAACTGCTTCCATTGATATCCTTACTTATATTGTAGAATTCTCACCTTCCGTCGTCAGAGAATACACCTTACAGCAAGCAAATAATGCTGATGAGGTAAGCAAAATTTCATTTATCAAGAGTCAATCTAAGACTGAGGATTGCAGTCCCATTTCCTACATGTTTTTTGTATTGTACATAAAATTTAAATTGATAATTTTGTTATCCTACCGGTTGTGGATTCTGTAACCAGTGGAATAACAGAGAACGGGTCAGTAGAATCGGCAACTAGTCATATAACAAGTTATCAATTTAAATTTTATATTGAAGTTGATTTTCCACAAAGTTACCGTATAAGTTTTAAGTAATAATCCATCAAAATTGTGATGGAGAGTTTTGATCCAATGTCCAACAAGGTGGACTGTCGATTGCTGTTTTTTTTAAATTCCTAATTGAGCTAAATAAATGTATATTATATCAGCAACAACAACACCACTTAAATCTTAGAGATAAATATATTTTAATAACTTTACATATTTTATTTCTACGGCTATTGAAAAAATTGTCCTACTTTAACTAGTCAACTGCAGTCACAGTTAATGTTTTATTGCTGAGAATATGTCTCGCCGATAATAATTGCCGAATGTAGTGAAATCTCATTTTACAAAAGATCATTATAAGTTAATGCTTGCTAGTTCTGTTGTTTCATTCTGAAACGGATGTGTTGCGTGCATACTATTGTGTGCAACGACTGTGCTGTATCGATTGTATTTTCTACAACATAACGTATACAATGAAAACTTTTACGTCATGTAATATGACGCGGCGGGGTCTTATGTGATGATATTTATTATCAAATATGATCACCAAAATCAGGAAGTCTTCTGTTTTTCAGTCAGATATTTAACGTTGCATAATATTTTCTGCTTGTCTTTTTTTTTTTTTAATCCATGTCCGCTCCCAATGTGGAGCATATGGCCTCCTAATGGAGGTATCTCAACAGAATTTTTCTATGAGAACTGCTTGTTACTCAGTTGCCCAACCTCTCCGGATAGAAGGATAGGGCTAGAACAGGACTAGTGGTTAGCTAGTCGCTCTCACTAAGCTCCGTGAGGATCGGATATAAGGGAGGGAATTTTTTTAGACATCACAAACACTCGGACTACAAACAGAAATCCATACATCGATTGAAAAATCAATTTATGAAAACCGTCTGCACCGGGATTTGAACCCGAGACATCCGTAACTGTAGCCAACGACGCTACCAACTACGCCACCAACTACGCCACGGACGCCGACAAAATACCATCAATATTTTCACATGGCATATAATTTTCTCATCGCGCCCTGAGCCATTTGAAGTTATCAAAAATTTTCTGTAAATATCAAAGAAGTCTGCGGTCCTATTCTCAGATTTATCAGTGGCTAGAAATTGATAGACCCTAAACAGTAATGCTCAGCACCTTTACGCTGAACGTAATAATTTTTGTATTTCCTCTAACTTCTTTAAAATGTTGTAACTTTACATAACTGACATCGTAATAGAGCAAAGAGGTCAGCGGTAACGTAACTTTTCATCAAAAGAACTGAATAAGTGACAACATTTTTTCGCGAAATATAAGTACATCATTCATTCAATTAACAAATATCAAATTTGGATTATTGAGATTTTGTACACTTCCATGTATTTACATGTATTTACAACGAAATACATGGAAGTGTACAAAATCTCAATAATCCAACTTTGATATTGAAATTCCATCAAGCACCCTGAGTCGATGTCTAAAATTATAAAAAATATCAGGTGACCGGAATGGCATTAATATCTAAGTAATTAGTTCAGCAATGAATGAGTCAATCTATCAAAATCAGTATTATTTTTCAAGTCATACCTGATAAGGTGCTTGCTTTAAAACAATTTTACACAAACGAAGACAATGAGTCAGATGGCTGCTGTTTTTTTCAAATCGGACAAAAAACTTGATAGAATAATTATAATCGAGGTAATTGCTTACCTCATACTGTTGACTACCTACATCTTTGATGTGCGACAGATCTCTTAATACGACATTTAAAAGAAAGATGTATAGAGAAAATACAAAAACGATTACATTTTAATTTAAGATATCAACTGAGGGTGCTTGATTGAATTTCAATATCAAATTTGGATTGTTGAAATTTTGTACATTTCCATGTATTTCGTCACTAACGACCCGGGATTCGCCTTTCGGCGTATTCAGGAATTCGTGTGCTCGTTAGTGATGAAATTCATGAAAATATATAAAATTTCAACAATTCAAAAAAAAATTATTACATTCGGCTTAAAGGTGTTAAGCATTACGGCCTAGGCTCACAGTACTAGTAGTATAGGCAAGCTGGATCGTTGTTTTTGTAAAATATGTAGAGTCCATGAAAAACTAAATTTTTATTGTCACCAAAACACTTCAATCATAGTAAATTGTAATTCAATAAACACCGCTACAGTTTAACCCTTTGTCAACTCTACTAATATTCTACATTTCATGTTTTACTGTGTTTATCTACTTTACCTACAAAATGTGTTAAAAGACTTAACAATAAGCGATTATCATTTGAGCCTTGAGAAGACTTCTTATGTTATTTGCGACATGTGATATGCCTGGCTCCTGACCTTCGGGGCTGTGTAACAAAACTATTCTATAAATGGAGATATTTTTACTATCGATTTCACCTTTTTTGTGTGGTTTCTCTCTGCTACAATTTGAGTACAAAAAATCACAAACCCAACCATATCCATAACTCAAAATGGCTCTTCAGACTTCCGACACTATTTTACTGATGTTGTATTATGTTGGTTTTTGTGCAATAATAGTAAATTAAGTAAAAATATGGCAAGCTTTGGATTAATTTGAATATGCTGGAAATATTATACTCAAAAATGACCGACATGATAATTTGTTTTAAAGTGAGAAAGCAATACGTAGCAATTTTTGTTCTCATTTCCACAAACCCCCATAATTTTTGCTACATTTCTTAATAAATAAATTCTTTTAATTTCAGGAGCAATTATTATTAAATGTAATAATAGAACAAATGCTGCGGGACCGTGACCCCGAATTAGGCGGAGCCGTGCAATTGATGGGCGTTCTCCGAATTCTCCTCGACCCCGAGAACATGCTGTCCTCCACCAACAAGTCTGAGAAGAATGACTTCCTTAACTTTTTCTACAAGCATGGAGTGCAGATTCTTATAGGTAAACGATCAACCCTTTACGGAACTAACACGTGATTTGAATCAAGGCTGTACCTCGGAATATTATGTTAACTACGAGTGCTTACTTCGATGTATCATAGGAGAAACATTAGCATACATTTGTGATACTAAATATTTGACTTTCATTATATATATTCATCGAGAATAAGACTACTCAAGCCTGTTTCCTCCCTGGAATGTCATGTGCAGGCTGAATACACGACCTTCGATCTCCTCCAGCAGAGCCACGAATTTAACCGTTCTCTTGCTTGTTGTTTTGTCGACTATGAGAAGGCTTTTGACAGTCTGTATTAGATTTGTTATGGAGGATACCGGATGCATACGGGATTCCGCCAAAGATTGTCGTCATTATCAAATCGCTGCATGAGAATAGTGCACATTAGAATTGACGATTCAACTACCGAATGGCTAGAGGGCACAACCGGAGTGAGACAGGGTTACGCTCTTGCTCCGGTCTTGTGAATATGGTCAAAGATGAAGAAGAATATATTAGAGAAGGTACTCTGGGGCACAAAGGGGTTCAACTAAATTACCTTCAAGTTTAACTAAGTTACCACTGCTGACGCACAGGGAGCTGTGATTTTTTTTTTGAAGAAACTCAATTGTAGATGAAATCTGGTTTTTGTAGATTTGGTTGTCATTCATCAAAAAATTTAGTTGTCAGGTGTCCATTCGCTGAAGACTGGATGGTGTTGTAATAACACTAAAAAAAATTATAAACTTCAAGGCCGCTGTGTTAGCAAATATTTGTAGTCTTGTTCATATTAAATAATACAATTGATCATTATTGCAGATCCCCTGTTATCAAACACTTGTACTGATAAGCCTCAAGAAGAATATCACACAGTGCAGCTTTTAGGACTGGTACTCGAGCTTTTATCCTTCTGCGTAGAACACCACACTTACCACATTAAGAACTGCATATTTAATAAGGTAAGAAATTATGTCTTCGTTAAATAAATATGAAACATTTTGCAGTCCCAGTACCGATGCAGGAAGATATTCCCTTGATTTGACTTCTATTTTTGCTCTAAGACAGGGAAAGGAAAAGGGAATGACTATCGATGAACACACCAGCACATTTTCTGCGATACCTGAATCATGTGTAAACAGTAGTAACTGTGTATGTCATCTGTCCAATGTTTAATGCATTAAATTCAATGTATAACATTTAGTATGATAAAAAAGTGCAAATTCAACCAAATCGTTCATGTTGACTGCTCGATTTTACTTAAGTACTAATTTGAGTTGTGCTGAAGGGTAATATTCGATGCCATTTAATTTTATAGTTTCTCTACAAAAATAAATATTTTAGTCCTGACAAATTTTCATATATTGTTTTCTTTTGTGCGGAACAAAAATGTTTTACATGGAATTAAAAAAAATATATGCAGCCGCCGTCGTCACCGTTGATGATTTTAGTGCTCAACTTTCTATTACTAAGCCGACATTGTTAACTTCTGATCTTCCTTCATCTTTCACTGTTTGATCTCTATTCGAAACGTACCTTTTGATGCCTACAAGATACAATGGGTATCAGCTATATCTTTGCCTCTTCTCAAATTCCTCTTATCACAAAAGTAGGTTTTTTTTCTGTCTTTATTTTAATAATTTTATATGTTCTGGTGATTCATTTCTTCTTCGAAAGCCATTATCATACACTAGAAACCTTTAAATGACATTTTGACTAAATATATATCATCAGCTTAATCTCTTGTCGGCGTATGGGCTTTTACCGTGATAGGGAAAACCAAAATTCTGAAATATTATAAAATATCGAATGTATTTATTGACAGGGAAATGTTATGGATGGTATAATTGTATTTGACAAACATATTGTTGATACAAGTAAAGTCAATGGAATTAAATTGTTACGGAAATATCATAAACATTTTTGGTTCCTACAAATTTTTCAATTCCTAATATTTTATATGAAAATTTACATATATTTTAAGCAAATAATAATTACTTGGTGGAAATAGTGAGAATAGTGAAAAATCACTTGTCTATTTTCTATATTACGAATATAACTAGGATATAAAGTGAGCGACAAAATTGTGGCCGCACCTAAAATATTTTGCAATATCTGTAAATATGTCTCTTTACCTGCTTTAAACAATGTCGCCCGCGACGCGAAATTTTAAAAGATCTTAAAAGATCATTTTATTTCTTCTTCAAAATGGAGGTCAAAACTAGAGGCATCAAATTTAACGTAAGTTTTTATGCCAGCCAAACTGGCAAAAAACAGTTGTTCAGGACAAAAATGAAAAAAATCGTCTAATTTGGGTCAAGGAAAGGAGAAATTGGACTGTGGAGGACTGGTGCCGGGTGATATTCTCTGAAAAGTTCAAATTTGATCAGTTTCGCTCAGATGGGAAATTGACAGTTCACCGCAGAACTGGGCGATATTGTAAAAAATATGTTTTGTGTGTTACCATGTGACAAAGATTCACCCTATGTTATGATATGGAATTGCATAACTGCAAACGGTATAGATTCCCTACATGTCAGGTCCACCCGTTATTTTTTTTTGTATAAATTACATTTATTTACATGCGCTAGCCATTATAGACAATCATTTATTTTATGTGATGAATTTCAATGATTTTTTGGGAACTCCATCCCTTCGGTGGCCTGCGTACAGCCGAGATCTCAACATCATAGAGAATTTAAGGGTGATATTAAAATAAAGGGTTCCGGAGAAGTATCCTAAAAGTATCCAGGAACTAAAAATATAATTGAGGATAAGTGGCATATCTCACTTGATTGTAAAAAAATATTATATCATTCAATACCAAATAGAATTTCGGCAGTTATTAAAAGTTAAGGGTTAACCAAATATTGAAAATAGTTAAATAAAACAATTTTAGATCGTAATTAGTGTGTATGTTACACCGAATGTGTGAAATTACCTATTTCACGAATAGTGCAAAATTTTACCTAAATCATGAAATAACCGAGCCCATGGCCTCATTCAAGAATTTGGCAAATTATCTGCTGAGTACGTGAATTCTGCACGAATTTTTCTGTTTATTTCAATGATTGAGAATAGATAGTAGCGCCATAGTGGCGCCGCAGTGGTGTTTTTCGCAATTATTTGTTATATTTTATAAAATAGTAGTAGCGTTCCGGTGGTGAATTCTGCAACTAAACCAAATGTCAAATAAAAATATATCAATCAATACACAACTAGGTACAATGAGGTTCATTTCCATTTACCAAGCCCAAAATATCTAGAACTATAATATTACGAACGTACGAATTTTATTAATAGTTATTTTCGCAGATTGCATCCTGCGAGGATGGATATCAATCAGGCATTAGTATATTTTTAATACCTTATCGTGCGTACGCGCACTTATTTGACAGTTCCATGACAGTAGTTAAAGCAGTTAGTTATAATTTTAAATTTAGATCATTGAGATGGCATCAACTAAACTAAACATCAACTAAAAATGCCATATCAAATTGCCAATTGTTGTCAAATAACAGAGTTCTTTCATCAGATTTCTAATCGAAAAAATTAGAAAAAGCATTTTTCAATTTTCAAAATCTAGTCATAACCTGCTCTCTAGAAAGCCGGTGCACTTCACTGTGAAGGACAAGTTCATCATATTCCAAATCTAACAATTCACAGTATTCTCTGAATCCTCTTGCTCTAACAACCGGTAACATTACATGCTGCATATTGTAAAATACTTTATTAAAGTATTAATGTTTTACTCAATGATATATAATGTGACAGGATATTCTTTTCACTCCTGGATATGTAAAATAAATCAAAATCTTTACATCTTTTACGTTTTTAGAATATAAAAACAGGGCTTGATTAGACTGGATTTCCAAGTCAATTTTAACCTCCAAATGTTTTATATCATAATTAGTGCAGATTTACTTAAATGACATCACATTCGGCAAATTCACTACAACTGTAACGTGTCCAATCAATGACACAACCTAAACCAAGGACTGTTCCGCATCTTAATAGTAACCTTAATAAATCAAGTTAAATTTGATACCCTCGCAGGATGCAATCCGCGAAAATAACTATTAATAAAATTCGTACGTTCGTAATATTAAAGTAATTTCACACATTCGGTGTAACATGTATAAAAGGATTAGAATATTTTTAGTACAATGGTTTATAGATTAATTAAAATGTTAGGTGTATGAAAATTGGTCTTTAATTTCACGATTCCTGATTTTCCTTTCTAATTAAAAAAATAATTATTACAAATAAACTAATCTTGTTGAAATTCATGAAAACTTATTCAGGGAGTATATTTCAACATTTTGTATTCAATATATCGTAAATTATGATGAGAGATTGTGATTAAATGAGGATTTTTTTTTTTTATTTGGGTGCGGCCACAATTTTGTCGCTCACTTTATGTTTCATGGACACGAAATAATGGAGCCGTGTCCAGACATCTGTTGTCAATTCTTTATAGCCATTAGTTTTTCATTTGAGAAGTTGACTGGTTTTGCAATTTTTGATAAAATAATTAACTGGCATCTAAACATTATCAACACAATTTACTATTGAATCAAATTTCTCACACGGTTGTCATCTTTTTCACGTGGAATTAGTTGCAGCAGGATATCGCCGATCTGTTACCGAAGGATTGATGAAATAATATTTGCTTTCAGGACCTCCCGCGTAAAATATTAGTTCTGATGAAGTCGACGCACACATTCCTGGTGTTAGGGGCTCTTCGTTTCATGAGAAAGATAATCGCCCTCAAAGACGAGTTCTACAATAAGTACATCACTAGAGGTCATCTATTCGCTCCTGTCATAGACGCTTTTATTAGAAATAATGGAAGGTGAGATAATTTTATGAATCCTTCATTTATATAGATCTTTTCATCCAATCAGGATAGGAATTCATTTACCAAATTATTTTAAGTTATGATAGAGATATGTGGGGCTATTTAAAAAAGTATATGAGTTTAATTTGTGTTTTGGTGCCAGTCAAAAAGTTAAATTAACATCCCGAGAAATAATCGGTTTCTTGATTTCGATTGTTTCACTGTTCTTCCTAGCTTAAATATTTTAGTCAATATAGAATTCTATAAATCAATTCAAAAAGATGTTAATACACATTAGACATTCACAAATGATCAAATCCTATTCACCTAATCTTTGTAAACATTCGTTTGCCTATGTGTAAATACTACAATTATTGCGAAACACTTACTTTCTTAGTCTTATAATGCTATGTCAATAGCAGGATCTTGAAAGAAAAGCTGCTTACGGCAAAATTTATGAAAATGTCGCTAAAATAATATCTTCTTAAATTATATCTGTTCCTTATTTGGAGTATGAGGCCTCCAAAATTCCCCGCTACCCTCCAATCGTGCAAGCAGTTCTTCCCAAGACATCGTTCGGGAAGGTATTTGGAGGTCCTAAACGACGCCAGATTCCCGTCTATCGATAGAAGAGGCAGGCAGTTTTGGCGCTCCCCTAAGGCTGCACAGACGTGTCCGAGCCACAGACCCGACTTCGTTACATAAAATTTAACCTAACACTGAGCTGCTCACTCGGTTTTCTAACATAATAATTCTACACAGACTACCCTAACTACAGTATTCGTTTCAAACATGTGTTTCGAGACTTCAGGCGCCGTGCCGTGATGGCATCCTAAGATCACTGGAAAATGTAGGTGTAATAATGTAATTTGGCATTTAGTTGGAAACAAGTACAGTTGCTATAACAGCAAATAGCCTACTCTCTTCTACAGCCATCAAGTTTATTTAGTACTGACATATAAAAATAAAACATTACTGCATTACAGAAAATGTAAATAAATCTAAAGTCAATCGTTCGTCGGCAACCTTTTTTTTTTTTTTACTAAGACAGGCACCCCAAATGGTTTGCTTATAACAAAGAATGCTATATAACCATTTTTCTGGATGAAGCAGTCGGGCTACCGGTGATATGTTGATGATGTTGGACTCCCATGAGTCGTGAGTGACCAATCCCTCATCGGTGCTCTAGCTGAGCAAGACAGCTATACACCTTATTATTGAAAAGTATCGAACTGACATCTCTTTCCCCCTTGATCTCTTTAAAGCTGTTCACTGGAAATTTTTTACAATGCCGCAGTATTCGTATAATTTGAGTAGATGTCATGCGGTTCTGAAATATTAAACAGCTTATGTTAACGGCAGGCACATTAAATATGCTTCGAGGGCACTCGGACGCCCGCAAACCCGGGTCGCCGACCACTGATCTAAATAATACTCCGGTATGGGTATCGACAGGCTGTCTACAAAGTTGAGGTATTCATGAAATATATACCTATGGGCCATTTCACTAACCTAGCGCTCGGTTATTTTTCAGGTATAACCTTCTAGACTCGGCGATACTAGAGTTGTTTGAGTTTATAAAATTAGAAGATATCAAATCGTTGTGTTCGCACGTTGTCGAGATCTATGGAAAGATTTTAGACGAGGTGGAATACGTACAAACCTTCAAAGCGCTAAAGAACAAATATGACCAACATCAGGACAAAGCGAAAGACAGAGACAGAGGTGAGTACTCCTGTAAGCAAAGCCGACACTTTTATTTTATTATTTCATTCACTTTTGAGTTCAGACCGAATGTATCCCTTAACTCCGCCATTTATTTCTAGTACAATCAATACCTATTCAAGAAACTACACATATTTCATACTCAGCTACACAACAAAAACGGAATAAGAAAGTTATGACTTTGTAGGTCCTAAACACTTCATTTTGAAAACCGAATGAAATTTGGCATTGTTTATTTTTGAATGTACTCCTGATTAAACTGTAGTATCTAGAGTACATTCAGAAATTATTTAATTGAGTGAACCGGTTTATTTTATTATGCATGCTTTTAAATGTGTTTATATATATTTGTACTTTTCGTTTACTATTTATTTAAAATTATTATTATATCATACTGCCGTGTATCGACACCCCCAACAAAGAAAGCAGTAACTCGTTTTTGGTCTTTTTACAGTTGAGCAAAGTACAAGCTTAAAAAATTGTCAATTAAAAATGAGTAACTTAGAATTCATAGACATTAATAAAAACGTCAATAAAAATTAATTATCAGTAAATAACATTTTTTTTCACAAAATGACCAAAAGTGAGTTGGGTGTGTCGATATGCAAAAAGGCATATAACGGTATAAGGCATGAGTTGGGAATCCGCCCCTGCATTAAGTGTAGGTTTCTGAATTAATCCTAATAGCAAGACAGATCCTTCTATTTATGTTTTTTTTTCATTTGAATATTTTAATCACAGAAATATCGAAGCGTAATTTTTGTTCATCTGAAATTTATTTGCATAAATTAGTTTTCCAAAATAAATTTCTTTCTGTAGTGCAACTGAATGTTTCTGAATGCGTTCTTGTGCGGCTTTACTTTATAAAAGATAATTAACTTAATTTAGGTTCTTCGCCAGGAATGTGCCTTTTGCTGTCGGCTTATGGCAGCAGTATTTATAATACAAAATTGCCATTGAATGATGTTAATTTTTGGGGTAAAGGAAAGTTGAAAAACTTTTTTAATCATTCTCCGTATTCTGCTTCAGTGCGTATGGATATTAAAAACAAACAGTCCGCATGGTTTCAGGCGGTATGACGGGTGTGACGGGTGTGACGGAAGGAGTAGTCCCGAGTATATTACGAGCGCCCCGGAATCGACGGGACACTCGGCAGCTGGACGAAGAAGAGGAGATGTGGTTCGAGGAGGAGGAGCCTTTCGAGGGCGAAGCCGAGCCGGACCACACTCACACTCATCCGCACCCTCACACGCATGCGCACTCTGACAACGCGGAGGCGGACGCGGACGCTGACAACCTTTTGAATAAACACACGCACACACTCACCGCCACGCCTACGCCCACCGATCTAGATTCTATAGGTAACGTATTCTTATGCTATTCCTAAACCCTTATATTTATAATATTCTCGAGATTGGAAATAAAAAATTTCTTATTATGTTAGCTTTAATTGTCTTGTGAAAATTTTTTGCTAATAAAAGCCAGATTTAATTAATAAATTGTATCCAAAAATTTTGATTTTATTAATAAATTGTATTATCAGTTGATAATGCTCGCGATGGGCGAAACCGGTTCTGATGTACATGTGGAAATAGTGCAAACAGTGTTTTATTTTAAAAATATAATGCCTTTCCACCAATAATTGACAGTTAACACCGTAAAAGTGATTTAAATACAAGCTGAACCGGAACTCAACCGATATATATTTTTTTTGCTGAACTGGAACGAAAAAAATAACAGTTCGGTTCCCTGTTGAAAACTGTAAAATGACTAAAAGATTAGGAAATTAAATCTATTAAATGAAAACCTTAAAATTACACAATGATTAAATATTTTTTTTTCATATGCCAATTTTTGAAACATTTGTCTTTACATATACCAACTTTACACTTCTGGCGGGTGAATATCGACGTCCTCGAAACGCAGATGTTTGCGTTACTCATTATGACAAAAATATTTATTGAATGCGAAAATAAAATTATGATTCGGTATCTCAGTCATTATTTATGTAAACTAATTTTCATATTTTGAATGCTTTTATCATAAATCAGTGTATTCAGATTGCGAAATGTGTCATAATCAATCCATACGAAGACCGCACACCCGTGTGGTTATAGCAGTCTAGTAGTTAAATAACAAAATACTATTACAATCTCAGATTTACAATGCAGACGAAACTGGTTTGAGACTGTTATGGCGTACTTTGCCTGAAAACTCACAAGCCTCCAAATATGAAAAATCAACAACTGGAAGAAAACTTTTATATAACGAACTTTCAGCTTTAACGGACACCCCCTCACCGTAGTGGTCCGTTATATTGAGGTTTTACTGTATTTATGTCTCAAGATCTGGCCTGCCTTCAATTTACAAGTAGGCATCATCGTAATTGATCAGCCGACAATGCTGAGGTCTATTTTTCACAACATTGGTTACATATTTCACCCTCGAAGCTTAAAATTTGCTTATATTAAAAATTGTGTTTTTATAAAATAAATTTACGTTTCAGGCAAATTAATAGACAAGAAGAGTGCAGAGGTATTGTCAAACGGACCGTCACCGTCTCCCTCTCCTCCCCACTCCCTGTCGACTTCTCCCCCACACTCGAACTCGTCGCTTCCCCTTCCTCTGATCAACACCAATACCACCACGCTACCCCTGCAACATCACGATGCGCATCTCGCTGACTCCAAAATCTTCAATAAGGTTAGTTTCAGTTACCCCCTTCTGTGCACTTATTTCATCTGAAATGGTCAACGGTCGGTTGATACTTCAATCGTAAATGTTTCCTAGTCTACTGTGTATTTCTGTTTACCTACCATGATGAGTTGAGTATAGTATTACCAACATTAATTGGCCGCCGCCGAATTTGGAACTAAAATCTCACTCTAGGATAAATTTCCTCAATTGCCATTTTATGTAAAATAAATATCTATAGAAAATTCATGTTTACTTTTGATAACCGTTGCTAAAATATCAGAGTATTGTTTTTACGTTAAGATAGTGTTGTACTAAAATATCAATTATAATTTATTTTTGCAAAATTATTTTTTTGATGTGACGATAGTGTTTCACTATCGAGAAATTCTTTTTCTTGTTGATTTATAAATATTAAAGTTGGGTAAATGTGTATTTCGAACAGTTTTCCTAGATTAACACTATTCCTTAGCAACTGTCAAACACAAGTGTATTTATGTCAACAGACATTGTTGTTATTAAAAATACAGTGTTAATAAGTGGCCACGGCATGTTAAATAGTTCAAAACGAATCTAGAAAAACCCGGCAAGTTATATGTAAAGTTTGTCAGTTCTGCAAAGACTATATATTTTTTTAAATATTCTATAGATACAGCCTTTACTTTGTGGGAAATCATTTTCAATATAAAATTAAAATTGGTTGCATTTTTTTACAGAATTTTAATTTTCACACTTATGAAAGTATATAAAAATATCTTGAAGACAGTATTTAAAATTGTATTTCCATTTAATTATAATTTTTAATAAAAATATATTATTTACATTAAGTATTTTTTTTCATTTATATCTTTAAAATTTGTTTATAAACAAATAATTTTGGTTGAATATGGCAACATTCCTAACGCGATGGTGGCGCCCTCACTAGCGGCCAAGTTAAATTGGTACATCTATAGTGTAAGATGACAATTAAAAATGCTAACTAAATTACCAGAGACAGTTTATGAATGTTAACAATAACGGACAACTTCTGCCAACAGCTGATTTGAAAGCTCGAAACGATATTGTAAAATAACATGCTTAAAATATTGCATCATAGTCTTTAACGATGTTTTAAATAAACATCCATTTTTTTACAATTATAAGTGTAAAATGTTGTAAATGGAAAAATATCTTCATAAGAAACTGTCCACACGTCTTGTGTCTAAATCTCATTTAATTTAACTTAATTTCTACTAGGAACAAAAAAAACTTTAACTTTGTCAAATGAATATTTATATATCACTTCTGAATCTCAGATTTTTTCAGGACGGTTTTTGACAATGATATCTTATAATAAATACTCTGCAGTGAAATTCACATTCCTATGTTACTTTTTCTGAGATGTACATCTACAATGCTAATTTCTCTTAGGGACTGGTCGACTACGAAGGTGATTCAGATTCAGAAGAAGAAAGCAGCGAGAGCGGGAGCGGCGGAAGCGAAAGCCAATCCGGAGAGGGCGACGGGGACAGAGAGAGAGACAGTGTCCCCGCACCTTCCGCGCTCCATCCGCTGACTCCGCCGCCCGAACAGTCGACCTTGCCGACGCCCTCGCAGGACGCAGCCGCCCCGGCGAACGAGAAGCGCACAGCGCAGACACACACGGAAGACGATCCCGTGCGATCCTCGCCGGCCGTCGCGTCGGACACCGCGGATTCGGCGGAATCGTTAGGCTCGGAAACGTCCGACACTCTCGAGAGAGAAGCCAAACGCCCCAGACTCTCCTAACCAACCTAACACGATTCATCCTCTGTTCTCTTCTTCACTCGCGTTCTCGTCTGTCGCACTCGATCGTTCTCGTCATCCACTCCTATCGTCAGGGTATACGGCTAAACCTCACCGATCATTTCAATCCTCAAATAATACCGTGACTCATTCGGAGACTGCAATAGTACAATTATTTAGTAATGGATTATCCATAGCGATCATGTTCTCATCCATTCTTTATCTCGAGCATTCGTTACAACTATCGCTGATTCAAATTTTTTAAGATCAACAGATCGATTAGAATATATCATTTTATGAGGTATGATGTTTCCTATCTATAGAAGAATGTATCGGTGACAGATAGAAGCGGGTGCGCCGGACGAAGGCGGCACATTGAAAACGGCGACCGCGTCATCTCAGGTGTCCAATGTTACGATCCGTTAATAATGATTTTCATGTGAAGTAATATAATATGTCATGTAAATAATAGTGACTTATTTCTGAATATTTTATACGTGCGCATTCGGTATTTAAAGTATTCGATGAATGGATTGTTTGCGTTCCGTCTGATCTACGCTTCGGCTAAACTTACGAAGCCGACTTTTTTTATCGATTCAAATTATCGCGCGCCGTACGCAGTTTTCATTCGTACACGAGATATTTATTATTGGCATGAATTTGGGATTCGCTTTTTAATTCTTCCACCAACGATATAGAGGAATTATTCGACTTCTCGAATGTTCTACTGTTGGAGGGTTCACATCAAATCCTCATTCGATTCCTTCGTCTTTTCGATTGGTTTTTAAGACACGGGCGTGCTTTCCTGCCGAGCGTAATATTTTGTAGGTTAGAACAACATCTCGCAATTCGATCGCGGCATGATCATTTTAATGTAAATACTTTTTTTTATTCATTAGAACATCGTTGGTTCACGAGCGACTTCTAAAAAAATTTCTCATCTTAATCTGCTGTCTATATAAAGTAAAAATATTTAAGGGAAGATTTTCTACGGAGAGGTGTTTATATGTTCGCGAGAATTCTCCGCGACGGCCGAGCGTAGAATCGCCGTGTGAATTTATTTAAAATCGGTAGGAATTTTTTAATTTAAATTGTGCACTGTGAATTTTGAATGTTTCATTTGAGAGAGTTGCAATCCTCTTATATGCGGGTGATTGTCGCGTTTGTAGTTTTTTACAAATCGAGAGATTGTAGATAGTTTTTTCATGTCGCTAATGTAATATCGCCCTGTCTCGGTTCGCCGCCTGGCGAAAATGAAACAAACTATTCAGTCAGGTGTCAGATTTTTACCGTTTGACATTGAATTAATTTAGTTTTAAATCCCATAATTAAAATAGTTAACGGATTGCTCGCTCACGCACGAAGCGAATGACGCTGAACAGATTCTTCCCGGCCGTCGGACTGTTTTGAAATTCATTGTAAATTATTCGGTCATATATACAACATATATATGAGTGGTGTAAAAAAATCTGGCTCCGAGGTTATTGATTTTCATATTTTGGTTTTTTTAAATATTGGATTTTATTAGTTTTTCGATGCAAAGTTTGAGGGTGGCGGCTGGGTCATGTCGGCCGCTGTGGCGCATGCGTATTCCTTAAAACTTTAACCAAAAACAGTGATGAAGTTCTCTGATATGTTTGATATTAGATAGACGTAGTTTTAATGATCATAAACTGTTCAGTAATATAAATAATATAATTAATAATATCTTCAGATGTAGTGATTTTTCTTTTTTTTTTTGTTTATTTATCATAGGGTGATACTCGTAATAAATGTAATTCTTTAATCACTCAACGCATGCTATGTTCACTCTAAACCGTACGGGTGTCAGATCTCCCAGAAACGCTCGTCACCCGTGTCACACCATTGTTTCAATTTTAATATTGTCTGTTGAGTCGGGATGGCTTTTCGCAGTCGACCCGGTCTCGCCCAAATGTGTGGCATATTTGATAAAAATTTTTGAAACTTGCATAATTACCTTTAACCCTACGAGTCTAACCGCATGCACTTGTAGTTGTAATGTGTCGATATAAAAAAAAACATAGGGATAAATTGTTTACATGTACGTATACGGTTTTATAAACATTGAGATAAAGCTAATTTTATAAATCGAGTTTCATAATAAGAAAAAAAAATGTTTTGGACTGTTTTTTCTTAAGTAGCATAATTATTGCAGTGTTTCAAGCAACTTGAAAACACTTCGACACCGTAGCAAATGAATCAGCACAAGCGTAGCTCATTTTACATGACAAGGTCAGCAGAGAAACAACCTGCAAGAACACCTAACCGTCGGAGTGATATAGAAGCATGTATGTTATAGCGATATCAGCGATTCCTATCATTATTTAAGTTGTGTTTTATTCACACTTAGATCCTCCGCAGCGACTTTGCTCAAGATTAAAAGCTGGTCTTGTTGTATTGTAGTCGGAATTTTTGGTTAAATGTGTTGCAAGTTATCATTGTTTTGA
Source organism: Himalopsyche phryganea (assembly GCA_022494535.1). Lineage (NCBI taxonomy): Eukaryota > Metazoa > Arthropoda > Insecta > Trichoptera > Rhyacophilidae > Himalopsyche > Himalopsyche phryganea. The sequence goes on from JAGVSL010000139.1 coordinate 1,175,926, forward strand.
AGAAATTTTAAACGGAAAAGCTCTCGATATTTGGGATTCGAAATCAGAATCATCCCGTCTCTTGATAATGCTTTTCTATTCGTCGGTAATGTGAAGTGGTCCAAAGCATCCAATTGAATATTGTCGAATTAATAAAAAATATTCCGTCTCGCAAAACAGCATTTTGACCAGCCATATGATATAAAATGTATGCAAAGAAATATTGTCACTTTTGTGATCACGTTTTCTTCCCACTCGGCTTATCAAATATGTTTCGATTGAATTGCAAACATTTTATTTATAATCGTTTAATTAGAATACTCGGCTCTCGTCGTGCGATGAATTGTAATTTCTATTTTCGTGGCATGACCAAACCCGTAGAGTATTTTCGTGCACGCATAATTTTGTTTTGATCATAGCGCATCGGATCGGACGAATGCATTTATGATAGAAGATTATCAAACCGCAACTCCGATAACATATTGTGTCTTTATTTGTGTACTGTGATGCCTAAACTCGGCTTCGTCCATCGCTTGACTAATTTCTGCATCTATACAAAATACATTATTTTACATTCAGATCTCAAAATTGATTGCCTATGATCATAATAAATACTATTCTTAATTATATTGTATTTTTCATCAAACATTTAACCGTATGTGCTTTGTAGATTTTGCAAACATGTCAATTAAAATACGTCTTAATATTAATGAAAATTTGTAGCGCTCGTCTGTAAAAATTTCTCCTGCACTTTTATTTTTTCGCTGAAAGTCAAACATGTATCAAACTTGTGGCATAATATATTGTTGAAATGTCCACCGCTGCCAGATATCACACAACTCGAAGGCAGTTATGTTTATTAATACAATTGTTCACTGTGCAAGTTTTAGTCTCTTTCAGTCACCTTTATCATCGTCAATAACCATCGGACAATACGTCGGAGAAGGGAAACGAACCAAACACATAAAACAAACGAAAATGATCTCTGCGATAGTGTAAATCATTTCACTTTTTCATATTAGATATACCGATTATCTATTTAAAAATATCAAAATCACACTATGTCAAAGCGCTCTAGTAATTTACATATCGCTCACAAACCGTCACTTACTTCATGATGCTCTGTCTTACAAGACTTAAAAACCGGCTTGGAAGTCTTCAGTGTCATCGTTCGCCGTAGTAACCACAAATGTGGTTATTTCAATCCACCTATCGCACTTCCAAATGTGAATATTTAGAAACATGCAAAAAAAATATCAGACATGTATTTCAGATCGTCTGATATGTGTACTGGCACCGGGTTATCAATGTTGCGGTTTTTTTTTTCAATTGCCGATTATAATTTTGCAAAGTACCATTGACATAAAGTTGAGTTCTTTTAATTCGTAAATTTTCCTTTACGAGCACGCCTTCCGTGTCCTTGTTTGTTTTTTGATTGCTGTGCCTGAATTAAAGCTGATTTTTCAAACGCGTACGTTAAAATTTGGGGATTATCCAGAGACTTTCACGTGAACGAGACATTCTGCATTAATTGCCTGAAGTTTAAATTCAATCCGTCACAATTTTTGGTGTTTATTTATTTGTGCACGGTCGAGTGCCGGGACATGAGAAGTAGCTATTGTTGTATTATGTGATGTTTTAAATTCTGAACTTATTTCCTTTCTAGGTTTTGACTTAGTGATTTTTATTTTTGTACACAAATTGCCTGTAGTTAATTAATTGATTCATTTCATTGTAATTAAAATATTTAAATTGAACACTTGCTGCATCAATTGATTATTATGAAGTAAGTTTCACTCGATGATGATGATGATGATGATGTTATTATAAAATATGTATTATATTTATAAGGATAAATAAATATCTTATTTTAAAGAACAGTTTATGATTATTATTGCTTTATGGCCGATCGCTCCTACAAAAATTATAGTATTTTTATTGTAAATTGCAATCGAACGAATCCCCTCGTTACTTAGGAAAACTGCAGAACTCCCAATTGCCCGTCTCATATACATATCGGCGCGAAGTAACTATTAATCCTGAGAATCTGTTTCTAAGCGATTACCGCAAAGAATCGGTCAATAAGAACTGCTAAAAATCTATGGTTATTTATGGTAGTCGTCAAACCTTGAGAAGCAACTGCTTTTTAAGTTTGTTAAACTTTCCATACAAAACAATGTAGCAATCGGCACTAGTTTCCATCACTATTATTTGTCTCTGTCATTCATTCTATGAGTTTGAGAACAAAGATGGTTGTGCAGAAAAAATTTCACAATTTGAAACATGATATATTTGACTGTATCGTGTGATTTTTGGATAAATAATTCCTATTAATTCAATTAAATTCAAATCAAAAGTTTGTATACATTTCAATAAATCATAAAACTTATGAAAACGTGCAAAACATTATATTGTGAACAATTAGGTGGATTCCGATCTTTACCAACACTGATTTTGATAATAACTGTCAGAATGTAACAAATATTTTATATAATAGATAGGCAATCTAATTTATTCTAGAGACAATTTTTATTCAATGTACTATACCATTTTCAATTTATGATGTTACAATTGAGGCGTCTGAAAGCAAAAACCGATAAGTCCACATTATGCCAAAATCCAACAAAAGATTTGTATGTACATATTACTATAAGAAATTCTTCTGCATGTCACGGAAATCATGTGCAGAAACCAATAAATTCAATACCGATATGTTGAATTTTATTTCACTTATATTTATTGCAATTGATGGTCAAGTGGGTCATAAAAATAGGCGTATTTTTGTTTAATTAGAAATACATTACGATAGCAAAAATAAACTATTTATAAAATTAATAATTTAAGTGTGAAACACAAACATTATTTACTACTAATAGTGTTAAGTGGACATTAGTTTTTGCTTTTTGTTGCCTCAATTAGACACAAACCGATTTTGTATTGGCATTGCTGAATTATTTGATATATGACTCCTCCCCGTTACATTTTCTCTGAGCTATTCCCATAAATAAGTTTGTGAGGAAATTTTATAGGAAACTATATTATAGAAAATTTCAGGGGATTCACTTTGAAACATCATTGTAAACTGTAACTGGCTTCATACGGTGAAGACAACTGACAGTCAAACTCGTGTTCCAAGCAATTAAATATAAACTATAGTAATCAACCTCTATGCCGTGCCAAGCGGTCAATGTCGTCGGCTTCGGTTACAGCGCTCACGGGCTCGAATCCCAGTACGGATAGTTTCATAAATTGGATATGGATGTATGCGGTATCTAAAATTCCCTCCCACCCATCCGATTCTAAAAACGAGATGTAGCGGGTGCTAATCCATATGTACAACATTGGGAACAGACATGGTTAAAAGATAATTACCAAAAATGAGTTTATTTATTCCGTTGCATATTATGAATAGGAAGGAGCAAAAAAATAACTAAACAATAGAAGTGAAATCACAGTTTATGTTTCATTGATCAGAATGCGACTGTTGTTGTTAGATGCCTTTTTCCTTATGATGAAAGCATTAAGCCTTGACAATTGAAGGCTTCGGACTGAAGATTTTATGATGCCGAGAATATTTTGTATTAACAAATATTCCAAAGATTTTTAAATTTCAAGTCATTCGAAGAAATCACATCAACGTTTAATATTTGGCCTAGCCGGGGATCGAATATGGGACATTTCAATTGCCGAGCGGAGCTCTTTCGTCTGCGCTTATCGAAGCCGACTTATCAAGGAAATCTTCGCTTAAGTTATTTTTACACAATTGAATAACTATTATAATTACATTCGACTCTTTCACTATCTATTTGCACTTGCATAATTGATGCTACTTTGATTGATTATAAACATATTGATTTTGTAAAAAATTCCGTGTGAAAGTATTTGATAAGACATGTCCAACGCTTGCTATATTGTAAATATGTCAGAAATATTAAATTAACGGTTTAGATAAAGTTATATTAGAATTGAAATGAGTATTTAAAGAACAATTTTAAAATAAGTAAGGAAGGCATGGAATGGGGTGCATTTCGATTATATTAAAATAAACTTTAAAGTTTAATAAAACAAATTTGTGTATTGGTTCACTGTACTTATTTCACCATTCATATGTGAATGTAAATGATAGCAGCAATCGTATCATCGGTCATTATTTATTTTGTTAGATTTATTAGTGCCCGTTCAGTAAGACTCAACACCTTCACGCTGAATGTAATAATTTCGACCGTTTGATTTCCAGTGTGTAAAATAAATAATATGTGTATTTCGCGAAAAAAATGTTCTTACTCATTTAGCTCCTGTGGTATAGAGTTATGTGACCGCTGACTTACTTTCTGTGTTACGCTATTGGCTATGTTTAACCCTTTGGCTGCTATGGCCTTCCTGGCCAATATAAAAAAAACAACGATATATCGTTGCGTAGCATGCAAAGGGTTAATACCAACCTGATAGAGATGTATAAAATAAATACAAAAGTCATTACATTCGGCATCAGGTGTTGATCCTCACCAACCTGACACTAATAAATCTTAGAATTGGACCGCATATAGCAATGGAAGTCATTGGTTTTTTTCTTAAGAATTTTTGCGTCATCAAATAGAACTGTAAATATCTTCCTTCTTGTCTAAACACTATGTTTTCTATACACTAAAAATTACGACAACCGATACTGAGCTACTTTGAAACTTTCTAATAAATATAGTTTCTTTGTTTACTACTTTTCATTTATTTTACCTCATTCAAAAATTGATTCTTAATACTGGTTTCTCTTAATAAAAATAAATAAATCAATCCGTAAACTGAATGTATATAGTTAAATGTGACGGTTTAAATGCTCCCATATACTCTAGATGCATAAATTATAATCCAATAAAATAGTAACATTAGTTAAGCAAAGATATTTTCACTGGTTTTTTACTAAATTTGTAAAATACACTGTTAGAGTGCACTTAACATATTTTTTATCATTAAATATGATTTTTATGTCATGTCATTATACCCCTAAAATATGTATTCCACATATCGAAACAATTTGGATTATATAAATATTCAAATATGGTATATATAAATAACAAAACTTCTTAATTACACTCTGGCCCTATGTTAATAACTAAATTATTAACAAAATACAGTTTATACTCGTACTATAAGTAAATGCACAACTAGTGATGTCAACTAAAACTGTTCTTAAAGAGAGAAAAATACAGTTTTATAAAGTAAAGCTAGCGATAGTATGATTAGTAATATTGTATATATATGAAATAATGGTATATACAAGACTAGATTATTGAAATTGATCATAAATTTTACTTTACGAAAATGTAAATATCTAGTTACAAAAATCTATTACGTTAAATCTCTTATTTTTAATCCCCAATACTAACTATATTTTCTTATTCAAAATTGTAACAAATTATATTTCATTTTTTAATAGACTGTCTTTTTTAATTTGACTTTGCAAAATATGGCATTTTCATTGAGAAGAAATTTAATAAGGTAAAAATAACAAGTTATAGTGGCAGAAGGTGTTAAGTCAAAAAACCTTTTTTTGAGATAATCGGCTTTCAAGAAAATCATGAAATTTAAGTCTTTCTATTTACATACCCTAGCCTTTATTTATTAAACTAATCACTTTATGTGTCGGCGTCCGTGGCGCAGTTGGTTTCGTCGCTGGCTACGGTTACGGACGTCTCGGGTTCAATTCCCGGTGCGGACGGTTTTCATAGATTGATCTTTCAATCGATTTATGGATTTCTCTTCGTAGTCTGAGTCCTCCCTCTCACCAATCCCATCCTCACGGGCGTGAACGAGAGCGATTAGCTAACCACTAGTCCTGTCATAGCCCTATCCTTCTATCCCTACTCTCTTCGAAAAAGAAAAGAGAGGTTGAGCAACTGAGTGACAAGCAGTTCTCGTTGAAAAATTCTGTCAAGATACCTCCATTAGGAGACCATATGCTCCACATTGGGAGCGGACATGGAAAAAAAAAAAAATCACTTTATGAGATTCCTTAAGTAATATTAATTATAGTCTTTTGCCACTAATAACTGTGAACGAAAATGACTTAATTCTTAATTCAAATTACGTAAAAAAATACATAGAATAAAGCTGAGCTTGTTTTTCTATGTTTCAGGCATAGACCGTCTTATAATCTAGCGCACTGCATTCATAACTCGCAACAATCGATTTTCGACTTATCACCCTCTGCCACTATGCTGACAGTATTTGTTTATCTCTTCTAAACCAGTATATATTGCTAAGCTAAGTTATGTTTAAATAAGTAGTTATGACGATGACGTCAAACCGAAATACCTATTGACAAATTCTTGTAGAACTAAATACTTTGTTATTTTTACCTTATTATCATGGAGTTCTATCAGGTATATGCCGATCGATCAAATGGGAAGTAATTTATTGAAAAAAAATAAGACATCATTTAAAGACGCCACTGGAGCCCTATCCACTCAGTACAGCAATATATAGATTTCCAAAATTCAATAAAACAAATGAATTCGTACAAATCGTATGGAATACTTATTGCAGGGATACAATGCAAATTCATAATTAGACATGATTATAAATAAATTAGAGATTATAAAAGAAAATAATTAAATATAATATAAAATGTATCTTTTACGCAATGGAAATAATAATTGTCAATTTTGAAGTGATGTGTGTTTGAATTAAGGCAGTTTTCACCGTTTTGACAACTAGTTTTAACTATTCTTTTTGTACCGCAGGGAAGGATCATAGGATATTAACGTTTTCCGTATTCGTATACTGTTGATAATTATTTATTAAAATAAAAATGAACAAATGTCAGATGTATTTTTATATTTCTCAAAACGTTGACATTAAACAAAATTGTATACAAAATCTGAATTTTATGCAGAAACATTTTATAAACGACGCATTACAACACTAGACGTATTTCACATTAACAAGTACAAATTTCCATTTTTTAATCCAAATTTTCTTCATCATCTCCATAATAAAACTTTCAAAATGAATTCTTTAGGCTTACATATAATATTATTCATTAAAACTATGTTTTCATACAGTTAAGCGTTCGGTCTGATGTATATTATGTAAAAAACATAATGATCTTCCCTAGATTGAGGTGTTAAATGTCTTCTGTCTGTATAGTCACTATACATCTTAGTGTATAATTATATCATATATTTTTCATAGACATATAATGTAATTTTTCCATGAACAAAAATAATAAATACCATTTATGTTATAGCATTGTGATTGAATCTCAACACTCAAATATAATATATTACGAACAATACAGTAAAATTTCGATATAACAGACTAATGCGGGCAAAGGGATATGTTAAATAATAAAGTAGGTTTTCTTTATCCGCATTTTATTGAAAAAAAAAACGACAATACATTTATCGCGTTTAAACTGCCAGAGATGTGTGATCACATGTTTATCATACGCAGAACGTTGTTTGTAAGCAGCGGTTCTTGGTTTGAAGCATGCAAACCAATAACCGAACGATTCAACAATTTTCAAATTTGTTCATTAAATGCAAAGTCGTTTGTATCAGAATTTTACTGTACATAAATGATTCATTGTAAAGCTAATGGCCATGGTAATTTATCATGAATGAATAAATTTTAAAAGTTGGTAAAGGAACAGCTGAAAATTGTCATTTAAAACAAATTTTATTATTGTCAAAAAGGAATAAGCCATTGAGAAAATTACAAAATATACTGCTCGCTGACATGTTACCACCCCGTTTTCAGTATTCATTTATAGGCCTTAATCTATAGAACTTCTGTGTGCTCTTTTCAATAGAATTCTATCCAATGTATTTTTTTTGTCGCCAATTCATGGAATTATTACATTAATTAAACAATACAGTTGTTTCCATCCAGAAACAACGAATGAATGAACATAGATTAATCTTTATATACATAATTATATATATTTGCAAAATCTGTCAAAAGTTATTATCAATGTAAAAATCATTAGAAATTGTATAGATTGTACAATCCCTTACTTTTCATATTTTAACAATGATCATATATTTATAATTTAAGACATCGACTGAGGGTGCTTGATGGAATTTCAATATCAAATTTGGATTATTGAGATTTTGTACACTTCCACGTATTTTGTCACTAACGACCCGGGTTTCGCCTTTCGGCATCTTCATGATGCCGAAAGGCGAAACCCGGGTCGTTAGTGACAAAATACATGGAAGTGTACAAAATCTCAATAATCCAAATTTGATCATATATTTTTTTATCTTCCGCAACCATTCAGTTTTGTGTCTTTCAATCGTTTTATTTACTCAGTATCTGTATTAATTAAAACATCTTTAAAGTTTTCAATCCATTTTTAAAACCCTTAAACCAGTCATAATTCATTATTCAGTTAGTTACTTCATAGTTTTAATTTTAATGCAATATCTCACAGAGTTCACAATAAGAACAAAGAACCTAATACAATGTCTATGAGTAGATTCTACTTATAATCGGATTACGAAAGAATATGTCATCAATGATGCAAGAGTTTGTTATTGATAGTTTTTCGACACGCACCATTTTTACCCACATAAATTTAATTCAGTACAGTTTTGCTTAACCATTCATACAAAGCTCTCGCAAGGATGGACTTGACTCTCAATTGGGTTATAAATCGTTGGTGTTTGTTGAAAAGAGTGAATCAACCATTTTAGAAAAGTCCAGATACATGAGAAAAAACATCATTCACTCGACTGATATTGTTGTATAAAAAGTAATTTTAAATGTTTAAAATGCTCCGACTGTATTGAAATTGTGTGAACCCCTGAAATGCATTTTGAACACTGGCATAAATAATTTCTTATCATGGATTTATTGCTATTTTTTGCTTAGTTTACTTGATTTTTTCATTTCTTAATTCGTCACAGGCGTGGAATTCTGATAATGAATAAGGAATTTAATAAAGTTAGCTTTACCCATTTTGGTCTCATCGTGATAATAATAATTGCTACGGAAATAATATTTTTTTCGTTTCGAGATGACAGCATAATAATCCCCAACTATTTATTACATATATTACATTTATACCCTGATTTCTTATTTTTTTTGTTAGTTGTGATTCTTTGTTGTTATTAATTATATTTATTATAAATATCATTATTATATGATTGCATTGTTCTTGAAATTGTACTTTTTTTAAATATTTGTGTCATCATTCACCGATCATCTTATTGCTAGGTAATAAAATATAAATCTAATGTTACCGTTTGTTTGAATGGACTACGTTTGAATAAAGAAAAACTGTCAAAGATTTTAAATGGATAACTTACTTGTCAGAGGTATGAATACTTTAAGTAAAACAATAATTATTTCAAAAAGTATTTTTTAACAGCATTGAAAGTTTATTATTGAGAAATAAATACCACACAAATACATTTAATTATAATGAAATTCTGATACATTAATGAATTATAATCGCTGTAAAATATGTACGCCTAGGAAATATTTTGATTAAATTGTATCTAGTTAAGTAATCAGCTAAAATAAGTAAAAACAATTCAAAAATTTATTTATTATTTCACAAATTTCTCCCCCCCCCCCCCCAACCCCATCTCCTCTGTGACCGAAGTTGAAATATCCAGTGGTGCGGGTAGGATCGCGCTGTAGTAGTCAACATCGTCAGCTTCGGTTACGGATCTCATTGGCTCGAATCCCAATACAAACAGTTTCATAAATTGATTTTTCGATCGATTTATGGATTTCTGTTTGAAGGCATGTATGTTTGCGATGTCTAAAATTGACTCCCGACGATTGCACTTTTTTTAATTACGCCTGGTAGAATAGCAAGAAAGTGATCGTTAGTGTAAAGGGTTAAAAAAATTCTACAATCAACAGTGTGTCGAGAATGACTAAGTAGTCTAGGGACACTAAACATAAATTTCTGGATCGCTAGCGCTTTAGATCACTTTGGACTTGTAAGCGAATTTATTTACTGATATTTCTTTTACCAATAAACTGATAATTTCTTCCTTACAGATCACAAATTTTAAATAGTTGAGAGACCTCAAAAAATAGCAATCCCGGGACCTCACATTTTCTCTGAGAGGCCTTTGTCATGAAATGTCCAGCGGTGCTCGTCCCCTGAGAATGAAAAATGAGTGTTTTCAAATGTTGACTCGTAAGTCACATCGGCTGAAGGAGTAGCTATGTGAAGGAAGTGAGAAAGGTATTTACACTCTTATTTCAATATTCCTTCTTCGATGTAGAATTGTAAATATATTGAAATCAATAAAACAAGAGTTTGGAGATAGGCAAGATACATATTTTATTAAAATAGTATCGTAATAGTAAAATAGTAGTAATAGACAGTTATATAATAATGTACATACAGTTTCTATCTTCAGATTCAAAAAGAGCAAGATCTATTAATGAGACTAATATTTTACCATAAATAATTCAAAATCACTCTTCGAAAGCTTATTGAAATTCAAAAATACAATTATTGGAGAACAGATTGTAAGTATTCATTCTTTATAGTAGTGCTCTGCAACCGGTGTGCCGCGAGACGATGCTGGGTGTGACGTGGCGCAATAGGTCCAAAATGAGAAAAGGTATTTTAAGAAAATCTAAATACCCATGTATATTATCAAAGTAATTTGTCCTATATAGGTATCTCAACATTAATCTACAAAATATGAACTGAGAAAAAATATGCCATGTTACACAATTAGACCTGAGATATCTGAAATACGCAAGAGCTCAGGTGATGAATAGAAATTGTTAATTTATATACTATATTATAATAGCTTAACTTAGTTAAAACTTTTACAGATGTATTATTTTATAATCCGTAATTTTCAAAAATATGTATTTTTTATTAATCGGTCTTTTCTTAGATATTTTGAAAATCAAATCAAAAGCGTTCCATCATTTCGAAATGGCTAAGAATCACTTAACTAGTTAATATTTAAAAAAAAGTTAGCTGCTATTTTTAATTCACTAAACGAATTTACATATTTTTGCTTGTAGTGTGACGCAAAATCTTAAGGTGTGCCGTGGATGAGAAAAGGTTGCGGAGCACTGCTTTATACAGCTATGAAAATTCAAGCATTTGCTCATAACCTTTATATCAACTGCTTAGAGTCGAAACTGCAACACAATACAGTATAGTATAGATCTAAGAAAATGGTAGATCACTGAACTATGAATGAGGGGTTATTTAACATTTTTCTTGAGTAAAAACGATGAATGCGAGAACGATAGATTGGGTTTCCACTGTTTTACAGTATCTCAGATTAAAAGGCAGTTTAAACCTGGTGCTGATCTTGTAAAAAATGTGGAAGTAGTACAAAACAATTTTTGTGTTATTTTCTTCAAAATATAGTGTATAACACTAAAATTACAATTGATAAGCTGTCATCTATTATCAAATATGTGAAAATCCCCCAACTAAACTCAATGTCAAACATCATCTAGCTGCAAAAAGACAAGGTAACTATGGCGCATATGGTAACTCCATCACAAGATTAATACAGTAAAACATCGATAGGACTAAATTTGATGTTTTTCACAATGGACTGCAAATTTTAACTTATAAGCTTTGAATTTATTTATATTTTAAACAAGCTTAGAAAATATTTGTAATTAATTTTTATTGATATGTTTTGCAGTGCAGTTACCGCCGTTTTATTTAATGGCATAAAGTTTTGGCATGCTAAGATGTTGGAAGATAATAAAATGTGTTAGAAGGCATACAAAACAAATCGTAAATAATGATTGGAATTAGCCTTTTTCTGATCATTTTATGGCTTTGAGCTTCTTTTCAATTGAAAGGATTACTGTTTTTATATTTTAATAAATGTATTGCAAACAGTTCTAACTAGAGATTGAGAATCTCGAGAATTAGAGAATTTATTTCATATTCTAGAGAATATCGAGAATTTTCAAAATTTATTAGGAATATCGTACATTAATGTTGTGGAATATTTTAAACTAAATGCTGAAATAATATTAATATGAGACTAAACTTGTTTATGTTTTATAAATGGTTCACAAATAATATAGATGAAAAAGAATACAGCAAAAAATTATGTTTACAAAATTATTTCACGATTTATAACAAGAAAATATAATGTATAAATATTTTAAAGGATCAACCAATTTAATAAATAATTTATTCTTTAAGAAAATAATGATTTTTGAAAAAACAAAAGGAATCTATTGATTTATCCGATATTATTGTTCTTTTTTTCGATACGAAATTTCCAGAGATTGAAAAGTTTCTCTCATTCTGTGTCGACACTGTTTTATTGTTGTTTTTAGAAGTTTTAGATTGTCGATCAATTTTCCTGTTGCTTCGTAGATGTTTATCTCTTTTGTCAGTGTCCGAAAATGTTCATCAGCTATTTGGTTTATCTTTGGATTAACTCTCTAAAGGATAGAGTATTGTAATTGTTCTTCTAAGGTTAAATTTACTTCGTGTATGTCTATTACCATAGCCATATTATTTTCAGGCTCAATATTTAATTGATGAAACAGCCGTTTCAGTGTGGTTTTGGATAATTTTATTATTTCAGCCTTTGAACTCAAGCCTTTGAAAAAATTCTCAAGTTAAAAAAATCAAAATTATTTAAGATTTCTCGAGAATTCTCGATCACAATCACTAGTTCTAACCACAGCTATCGTTAATTTATTTAACTGCTAAGTTGGTTCATAATTTATTGCCCAATTTCTTGATCGGATGCTTTATCATTTATTGATCAATTTTACTTAAATCCACAATTTGGTATGCGATCCCTAAAATATCCTAATTCATAATGATGATTAATAAATTATTGTCCATTTTCTTTCATTGCTATCTCTCTATTCCTAAAATTATGTAACAACAGATTGCACACTCTAATATTCTTCTGTTTTATATCAAAGATTAATTATAGAATATTTATTATTCTTATACAATTTTAACTGTATCCCATTTTCGCCTTGTTGATTAAGTTTCTTGCACGTTTCGTTTCACCCAAATACATAGAAAGACTACAAATACACAGGAATTTTAGTTAGTAGATTTACTTCATAAATAAGCGCAGTAGACTTATAGATAAATTATAACATAACAGGGCAGTCAAGCGAAAGCTATTGACACACTACATATATCACACTGTCACTTATTAACAATGTGGACAAATAATAATGAAAGGCCAATTATTTCACACTTTTTTAATGCATCTCTCTAAGGCGACTACTGAATGTAAATAATAAACAGTGGAAAATTATTGTAAGTAAAGATAATGCCAAATATTTCAATGATTTTCATGAAGTCATATATTCAGCTAGTTCGAGCAATACTTAATTTCACTTTTTTTTGTATTAACTGTCAACTTTTGGTGGGTAAGCATTATATTTAAAAAATATGTGTATATTACACCCAATTTCAACAAACCGTTACTGAACCGGCTGTTATTTACGTTGCTGAATGTACAATTTGACACGTGCGTCACAGATGTTGCCTGGCTGTTCAGCTGAACAGGTGATGGGAAATATCATATATTAATTATTTATATATTAAAGTTGCTGCCTAATCCATTGAAAATAATAAATATTTATACTAACTTAACTACAGTGGATAATTAATGAGTATTTTTGTATTATTTGTCCGACATTGAATAAATAACGTTAGATATGCAACAGCTGCCAACAGGCATTTACTGCACACAAATAAAATGATTTTATGAAACTGCGTAATTAAACATTCACAGCTTGTCAACTACTTCAGTCCTCAGCCTCTCCGCTAAAGCCTTGCGCAGCTGTAAAGAGGAATCTTGCGACATGGAGATTTGAGTTTCCGCAGTCCCGGACAGTACCATCTTGGCAGCGCGGGCAGATCTCGGTCGGCTCGAAGACTCTGCCGAATCTCCGGCTGATTCCGCCAATTGCTGCTCTCGTATCTGCTTCTTCAGAGCTAGTAGTTTGTTTCGTTGCTGACGCAGATATTCTTGCCTCTGTTGAATATCCTGGTAAGATGGATTGTAAAATTAAATTATTCAACAGGCTCCCTCTGAGGTATTCGGTTAGACTGACACAAACAACCGTAATAAATAGAATATTTATTGGCATTAGATTACAGGTGAGCTGAAACCTGAAGCAAACTGTTATGGGATCATTCATTAATGATACCATATTATTTTATGTATCTTTTGAACTTCCCTCCACCGATAGTCATGGAGTCAGAGTAATAATTTAAGGAAATCAAAAAAATATTTTGTGTTTGTTTACCATCAACAATAGGTATATCAAAAAATTAGACTTTTCTTCACTGTAATTGATGAAATTATGGCTACACAGCCCTAGCCCTAACTAGCCGAGCTGAAAATTTTTGATTTCAGCTTGATTTCTAAAAAAATGTCTCAAATCATAATTAACACCTAAACTGATCTCTCCTAAACATGATTTATTCTACAAACCTCTTTCTGTGGCTTTTTTTGCATTGACTCTCCCTGCGAATCGTCATCCACAAACACTTCTTTTCTTTCCTCCTTTATAAACTCTACATTTAGATTGACAGGCTCCATTTGAGACTCAGTAGATTGAACATGTTTTTGAAAATTGTCCAATGCATACTGGAGGGTTTTCTTCTCCTTGTCTATTTCCTCAACAGATGCTACCGTTTCCAAAATAGTAGTTTCCTCATCTGATTGATTGTTCTGCGATTCTTCCAAACTCAACCTAGAAAATTTTATGATTTTAAAATAAAATTGTTCTATTTTATAGAATTTGATAGAAGATCGTTTTTGCTAGTTTTTATTTAGAACAAACCATGTATATGAAAAACATGAATGATTTAACAGTAATTAGAAGCCAGAATAGAGTGGTGTTTTTTTTTTATATTCTTTCTAACTTCTTTTTAGTAAGTAATGAGTATTTAAAATATTCAACTTAAACTTTACAAATGTCTCTAAATACGACTGAAAGATGTCACTGAATCCCAGTGTTTCCACAGAATATCTATTGCATAAAATATACTTGCATATTATCTCAGTGAAGCGTGATACAAAGATTATTTTAAAACAATTAATTCTTACTTCTTTACTTGGTCCATTATAACCGCCTCTCTTTCATCGGCTTCATTGTGACGATCGTCTTCTCCCGACTGGAAGGATTTTGGCAGTGATCCACTTCTTTGCTCTATCAACTCCAAGGCCTAAGATAACCAAAATTATTTCTAGTTTTATGCAATTCCATCACGTCGTTCATTCCTTCTTCTTTTTGAAGCCTTCACTAACTCACTTTCACTTTAAGCGTGTAAATTATTAATAATGCAAGTGAAGGTCTTCACAGAATTATTTGTT
Source organism: Himalopsyche phryganea (assembly GCA_022494535.1). Lineage (NCBI taxonomy): Eukaryota > Metazoa > Arthropoda > Insecta > Trichoptera > Rhyacophilidae > Himalopsyche > Himalopsyche phryganea. The sequence continues at coordinate 1,191,228 of JAGVSL010000139.1, forward strand.
ATTTTATGGATAAGAAAGTCTGTTTGGTAACGGCAAGTGACAGCAAGTGCAAAAGCACATCTGCTTAGCCCACGAAGTAATTAAATGTCCGGGGAAGGTTAGATAAAGTTGATGAAATTGACTCAAATTATTTCATATCATTGAATTTCATGGGGTAGAAACTTAAGTACTAAATAATTTAACTATTTTGTAATGTAAAATTCATTCATATACATTGGGTTGTGTCAAATTCGTTTACTTTAGAATTTTCTAAACATTTTATATCAAACTTTGATATATAAAGTGCAAGTTATACCGACAATATAATAACTATGTACCTACAGTACTAAAAAAATTAGTTAGTACTGTTAGTGATTAGCTTACTACTAGTCTATACATGACCCCGTTCTTCTATTCTCTTCTGTAAAAAGAGGTTGAGCAAACGATTTACAATTTCTTTAAACACCTGTTGAAATGCTCCATTGTGAAAATAGACATTCTGCCTTGCAAGCTGATATGGATCAAACAGGGAGTGTACAATTTTATCATCATTAACTCTCCGAGTTCTTCGAGCAATCAACGCCTGATATAGATAATTTATTGAGGGCAAGAAGACTCACATTGCTCGATAGGAGGTATCTAGTGCTCTCCGAAAGGTGTATGAAGGAACAGCAATAGGAACTCGAACACTGGAGGAAATGGGTGGACAACATCGAGAGGGATGCAGAGAGGACGATGGGAGAGAGTCCGAAACAGAGATGCACAGAGAATGTTTGTAAAGTCAGGTATGGACCTTAATATACATTAGCGCATGCCAAACAAGTAAATATTCTGATCTGGCGAAACATTACACCTGTAACTGTAGTTCGACATTTCTCTGCGTCATCATTCTCGTGAAGACAGCGTAATCGTTTGCTGCCCAAATCTGTTCGAAAAGCCTCTGATGAAAATGGAGAGGCAGACCTCCTTCATTGTTCTTTGACATCTCACATGCTGCTTCAAATTGCTCCGGCGTTATTCCAATATCTTCCATATATGAACCAAGCATTAAGTCTACCTAATAAAAATTATACATATATCAATTTATTAAATCTTTGCGAAATGGAGACTAGAAATAGCCAATTATTATAATTAAAAGCCATTAAAAAATTTGCACGAAATCAACAAGAGTAACATTAACCTTTTCCGCCTTTAGCGCTCTGTTGCATTTAACGGTATAATCTGTTTTAGAATCTAATTTTAATTCAGTTATATTTGCCGAGTGGTAAATACTCTTGGCCTATCTCCCATTCGGCTGTGCAGTCGAGGGTTTGAATTTCAAAACATTCAAAAATTGATCTATAGATTCGTATCCAAAAGCAACGATGTTTGAGATGTTATCAACCCACCCTCTATTCGATCTCGACTAAGAAGATGGACGTAAAGAGAGTGATTGACCGACTATCACTCCTTACACCTCGTGATAAAAGAAGTCGAGCAACTGACACACAGCCAGGTCACCCGGTACATGTTTCCAAAATATTATAATAAACTTACTAAATTCTTATATTCATTATGAATCGCTCCATACTCTTCCTTGTCAGGAATTTGCCCGATCTCCGTCGGTTCGAAGGCTGAAAAGATTTCATAAAATTTCTTTTAAATGCCACCATTAAACATTACTGAATAATAAAATGTTCGGCTGCTATAGAATACAAAGTATTATTTTACTAAAAGCGAGTGCGCTTTGTATAATGTATAAAAAACTAATTATAACAATGATGTTGATGACTAGAATTTCTAAATGAAATTTAATGAGTCTTTAACCAGTCGACTCTTATAAAGTAACGTTTTATTAAGTTGAGCACTGCTATAATAGTTCGAATTGCTATAATTATTCAAGCTTTCAATCTGACAACCATTTTTTTGTGCATATCATTACTTAAAGATTTTTCTTCAATAAATGTTTGAAGGGGAGCATTCCAAACAGGGCCGTGTAAAAACCCAACAAGCGAGTCAAAAACCCAAGCGTTGTCTTCTGGATTATCCATGTTGATTTTGAGGTATACAGACAGTATTCAAGTAAAATCCCAGTAGACTTTAGATGCACATAGCATTCATTGGAAGTTCACATAGTACTTTCATGTTTTGCATACTCATTCATAATTCGTACACAAACAGTTTCCATGGTGAGCAAAGTGATGCCAGCCAAAATAAATAAATTTTCCCTTTTTTTGCAGATATTATTATATCTATGGCCAGGTCAAGTAAAAACGGCATGTGAGGGCGTACGGTCTGAAATACTGGTCATTCAGGGAAATCCATAAGTGTGGCCTCTTCAGCCACGTCAATTGGGTCCAGCGAGGGTGGGGGGGGGTTTTAACACCTCAGATAAATTATCCTTCTATAACTTTTTGTTCCATCGGGTCCCCGAATTGGCCCTGGAGCTGTGTCATGTCTGAATTTTTAAAAGGAAAAAACAGTACGTCAAACCTTTGCAGAAAGTGCTATATGTGCTCCCATTCCCCAAAGAGAAGGCGTATGTCGCGATACATGTGCTCCGAATGTAACGTGACACCATACCTGGTAGTTTTTGTTATTTATTTTAAAAATAATTCTCTTTCAAAAAATTTAAAACTTGAATATGACTCTTCTTGTCTCTGATATGTAAAATGTCTATGGCAAAAGAGGAAAATATGTGTCGTCGTTAGTTTTGATATTGATTTGACATCACGTAAAACATCAAATGTGTTTTACGAGGTGTGATGGCAGTAGAAATCGTGAGCTATTTACTTTACTACTAAAACAATACACGGTGCATGTTCGTTATATAACCAGCATTTTTGACTATGACAATGACATTCATACTTTTCACCCTAAAGAATATTCCATCTATTTCCTCAGTCTCTAAAATTCAGATACCGGTACGGACACAGCCCAGTGGGTCTAAGTGTAAAACTTAAATATATTATATGTCAAACTCAAAAACAAAATTACACAATAATTTGTAACAAGGAAAAATGGTCCGACATGACAGATCTCGATCGCTTCAGAAAATACGTGAAATGAAATGTTTAAGGATAGAACAAACTTAAACTGGCAAAGGTTCGTTTTTGTGGACATTGTCTAAAAATGCTTTTTTTTCACCTAACACTGCGCGAAATGATAATATATAGGTTAGAATAGTCTTTATATAAGTTAGCATAGTCTTTTATCAAGCTAAATATGCTCAATAACCACGAAATGAAGCATTATAAAACTGGTTCATCGCGTAATAGTTGCATATGTCAAACTTTATTTTTCAGCCATGTTGGAAAAAAAATCAGAATTGCCAACCTGAAAACCAAACATATGCATGTGTACATGAAACCAATAAGAGACTAAATTAGTATTCAACTATCTTTATTTTACGTATCTGGTTTTAGTCTGCCGGCGATATTCAACGTAAAATTCGATGCTTACGATTAAATTATGTATTTAAATGTGTTAGAATATATAATTGTTATTAACTTTTATACTCTCAAACATTAATTTGGCGGATTCTCACGGCGCGCGCGCGCCTCAAATTGTTCTGTTTAGTCCGGTTACCTTAATAAATATCTGGTTCATGTTGTAACGTACACAGTTTTGTATTTTTTGCAAATAGGCGGCTAATACATATTACTTTTTCTGTGTTCTTTTTGTTCCAGATAAGAATAATTACACCAATATGCTTACTATTGTAGTGTAGTTCTAGTGTAGGCCTGACACACGTCCATCTGACGTAGGTCTGACTCTCGCCAAGGCAAGGATACTCAATGGAACAGGAACAAAGCCTCAGAAGAATATGCTAGCGAGTATGTTCATAAAACGTGTTTCAAATATCCATCCGTGAATACTTCAGTTAATTTTCATAGCAGTAATAAAATTTTTAACTGTCTTTTAATAACTTTACTTGAATATAAAGGAAGTAGACTGTCGAATGTTCCTGGAACTATGCCTATTTCTTTTCTCTGGGGAAGGGAAGTGTATATATAAACGGTAATTTATAATCGGCATTACCATTTGGATTATGCCAGCCTTTTAGACCAGGATTATCCTGCTGCTAACGTTGTTCGCATCGACGTATCTTTGTGAATCACCTATGCATATGCAGGAATCAACTTACCAATTCTTACCTTGATGACATATTGAGGGTAGCATCATAAAGTAAATCGTGCTTTTTAATACTTGTCTCTTTTGGTTTTATGAAAGCGTAAGGTGAAAATGTTGAACACTTGTTTATGTTTTGACAGACGAACAAGTCTAACATTATTTTTCTCGCATTCTGTTTTGTACGTCCGGAGCATTATAATCATGTTCAGTGAGCATCCAAAAATTTACAACTAGATTGTTGTCTACAATAATGGGACTCGGCCAATAAAAAATATACTTTTCAATCAAATCCTCCCTGGGAGAGGAGTGCAGTGCGTCTTCCTCTGTTGTCTCGAGATAAATCTCTAAGAATTGTCAGCGTCAATTTATTGTCAAACCTATTTTTATGACTGCTTCTAACTACTGAGGAAAAGTCCTAACACACTTTCATAGTTTCCTAAGTGAAAAAATACTAATAAATCTAATAGAATTAGTTATGCAACTAAAATTTTATTTTTTGATTTTCCAGCAATATGATTAAATATAAATTGTCTTTCATCAATGGAACAAAGTTTCCATAAATAATTATCTATTTCTAATCGTCTGCATTCAGTTCTAAAGGAATAGCGATGTATGGATTTCATTTTATATGTAACATTGGGCGACTTGGCATTTCAACGCCTTTATTATTGATGTATGAAATCCTTTCAACCGGTTATCTTTACGAATACTTTTTACTCAAAGCATTCATTTTTCTTTCTTTTTAGTGGTTAACTGGCTAAATAAAATGTTTCTTCGTGATAATTAATGTTAATATAATTAAATGATTATTACCATACTACAGTGTATTTCTAATAAGTATTTATATGTAGAAAGTTTTCACTTATTTTTTCAAAAACTTATTTAACCAATTTTATTCATGTTACAAAAGCTAAGTTACTTATGTGTCTCTTTCATGAAAAAAAACAAATGGGAAATAGTGTTGGAGAATTATGCTAAAATAGCGAATGGGTCTCTTAAATGTCTGGGCTAGAGGTCTGCACGGGCCCGGGCTTGGACCGTGGGGCTTTACTCGGCCCAGCCCGTGGGCCGGGTCCGGGCGGGTAGAGACAATTGATGGCGGGGCAGGGCCTGGGTAAGGGATTTGTTCTTCAGAAAAATATTTCGGACTATGTTCGGATCATGAGTATATTCTTGATAACTAAATACTGTTGAAAACAAAAAGGCAATAACTAAAATAATTTATTACGTTTTGAATATCATTGGACACAATAGTCTTTTTTTTTTATCGAGACATCATTTTATATTTTGGCAACCTGAAACTGTGCTCATAGCTCTGAGCTCATGATCCGTGAAACAATGCTTTGTTTATTTAAATAGTTCGTAAATGAATAAAGTATGATATTATTTATTATCTGCTTTCTATTCGTTTTAGATAGTCGACTGTTTCTTGTGCCGAAAAATTTATTATAAAAAATACAACAGATTCCTTAAAAATGAGTTTCAACGATATAAAGAAAATTTTAAAAAGTGGTGATGTGTGGATCATTTCGTGAAATAATAGATTTTTCTGAAAGTAAAAAAGATACATTAAGTGTGTTTAATTTCAATCAATTTTATGCTATTGTATTTTTTTTTAAATCAGGTTTTTTTCAGGCCGAGATATATAAATTTAGGCTTCAGGTCGGGCTCGGGTAACAAGTGTGGTATTAAGGATCGGGCCTGAAGTGAACGGGCTTGGGCCGGGTAATTTCATCAAATTTCGGCCCATGCAGACCTCTAGTCTGGGCACATCTACAAGTACAGATGTTTATTTTTCTTACAAATTAGTGTATGCCTCTGGCTTATTTGTATTCAGTATTTATGTAATTTCGTGATACCAAGGTTATAGCGTGCGATAATTTTATATAGATGTCGCTATCTAGTTTTAATAATATTATTTAATTCTCATTTATCATCATTTCGCTGTAAATAATAGATGGCACCTTGTTGTATATTAAAAGGCGCATGTAGTGCGTCCTTGAAATTCTATATATACCCTAAACTTTCAAAGAAACGTCACTCTGCTTTGAAGGTACTGACTACTAGCGTTCCTCTGCTGTCTAAGCTTCCTAGCCGCTTTGGTAATCCTACGAATACCAAGCAATCTAAACCATCATCTGCTGGAGCACTGCCTCCTCAGTTAGTTGGATCGGTTCCCGATTAATAAAGTCCCAATAGATACCAGCTTAGTGAAACCACTATCTTCTGACTGAGCACTGCCTCCGCTGTTTGATCAGTTCTCACCTGAAACGGCTCTACGGATTCAAGCCTCCGAACATCTGATACATTGTCAGATACCTACATCTCCGATTGCTAAGAGAGTTAACCTACGGCTAGCTCTTTGTCAACTAAGTTTCCTCATATTCTACGATTCCTGTTCTACTGTGTTTATCCACTTTGCTCGAACCTACATAATGTGTTAAAAGACTTTACAATAAGCGATTATCGTTTGAGAATGAGAAGACTTCTTACCTTAATTGTGACATGTGGTATACCTGGCTCCTATCCTACGGGGCCTCTGTTACAAAACCCTTCTATAAGGTCATTATTTTGGCCATTTCTAGAGCTAGAAGCACTTCTACGGCTGTAGCACAATGGAATTTGGTCAATTTTTAACCAGGCCCTGTACTTCGAATCAAAATGGCACATTCTTCCATTGAAACGATATTATTTGTTATGTGTATTCAAAATTTACCCTTTATTTGCTTTAAAATTATATTGCAATCAGTCCTTAATGACTACCTTTTAATACTCTTTTCTGTTTAAATTATTAGCTTTATTTAAATTTATTGAACAAACCATAACCTTATTTACTTAATAAAGAAAGAACAAATAGGTAGGTATATGATACATATTCAATTATTTAGACTCATAATATCTTTGTGTATTAAATTACATTGTTTGATTATTTTGCCGTATTTATTGTTCCCATGTGAGAATTTTTCATCAATTTATTGTAACAACTCATTTTTCTTTCCTAAAATCGATCCTACCTTTTCCGAGCCATTTGAATAAATAAAATAATACCTATATCCTGTTCCAAGTAGAAGTTAGCGAAAATTCCAACCAATTTCATAATATTGTTGCCTCTCTATAAACTAGTATAATAAGTATGATTATCCAATAAAAAGCCCCCTATAGATAAGCCATGCTGTACGACCCGTCAGTAGGCATTTTTGCAGAGGCGTAGCCCATTGCCTTTACTTTAAAGTCATGAAATCGATACGAGACCAATGTATTATGTAAGGTTATCACTATAATTTTTTTGCTTTAATTGCGATGAATTCTGATGAAGCATATTGTAATAATATGACATAGTGGACAATTAAATGTAATATGTTGAATGTTAACAGAAATAAAGATGTTTACTTACTTTGAAAGAGTATATTTATGAAGTCTAGTCGTAATCAATGATTGTAATAAATCAATAATCCTAAACGTATTTTGTGATAAATTACGTTCCTAATAAATCTACCTGGCCACGCATAGCATTTCGTGCCATTCACTAGATATATTATGATGACCGTACGATTATATTATTGCCACGATTTAATTATTTCTTAACTTTCATATATCGTCGCAGTACTGGCAGAATTTGGTAAGTAAAAAAATTGATGGAATCTAGATAAATAAGTGCACAATAAGATTATTGGTATTAATTCTTTTTCTGGAATAACTCGGTAGGTGTATTACTTGTATACCAGTTTGGAAAAACACCGCAATATAATTTTATCAGTAAGTATTAATGGAGATTTCCAGGCAAGCAGTTGTCCCCGTCTATTTGATCCCTAACTTGAGATTGCCATCTGTATTTCGATATTATGATTATCTATGTAACATAAAAAATAACGAGGATAAAGACTTTACCTACGAGCTAAAATTTTCATTTGCTCATAACTGTCAATGTTACTTAGCAACTTTCACCATCACGATGAATATATGATGGTTTTTTGACGAATCGTGAATTACAATATATAATGCTTAAGAATTGTAAACTAAGCAGAAATCTTTTCAAATATATAATTATATTCGACGAAAAACGGAGTCGATTTATGTACAACCGCCTTACAGTTTTGTTGTAAGACTCTGGGACTTCATAACTACTCGTAAATTGCGAATTTTCTCATCAAACTGCTTGTTACATAGGTTGCTTTTCCCAATATCATTTGTTTCGTGTCTACAACATGATTGAAAATACTATAATTATTAAGTGGTTATTGTGATGTTCTATTGAACATTAAATACCATTTATAATGTCATTATCTGGATATCTGTGATGTTTTCAATCCTTCTCCATCAGCCGATCTCCGACTATAAAAAACAGAAGACAAGCGCGATGATAACGCTAACTCTTTTCTCACTTTAAAAAAAGGATAACAACTTTAAAACCTTTGCTTATGTGATTTCAATGACCTTATGCTCCGTTCTTAATCAAAATTAAAACATATCCCAATAGTATCCAACAGTCCCTTTTATCGAGTGTCTTATGGATTCCAATTACAAAATATTAATTGTTGGTCAAAAAGAGCAATATCACCAAATCTACAGAGTTAGAATCTCATTACTTTTTTTAAACCATATCCGCTCCCTCTTCGGAGCATATGGCCATCACGCGGTTCCTCTAAGCTTCTCTGTCCCCCACCAGTCTCCTCGCTTCCTCCCAGATCATCCCAGCGTCCTGTAGCTCCGCCGAATACATCCTATGGATGGTCATCAGCAGTTCCAGGACGACGGAATCCATCTGGTTGGTAGAAGACAGGCAGGATTCAGGCTCCCCTGGGGCATCCGCAACATGTCCAACTCATTACTACATCCCATATAATTATATTAGCGAGGAAAATAAAACACTATTTCGCAAAACGATTTTTATTTTTCGCATTAAAATACACAACAGAGGTAAGATTTTAAAACACTCTTTTCTATCCACTGGATATCATTTCTAGAAAGACATTTTCATCCAGTTAATTATTTGCCACCCAAAAGTTTTATTGTCATCCAGTCTACAGCAAAAATTGTTTGCGTCCGAAATTAATCATCCAGTAGGAAGTCCCACCAACCGGTTTAACTCCTTAGTCATCGAGAAGATCCAGTAGGAAGAAGCCCAGCCAGTAGTTGAAGGTCCTTTGTTATTGAGAAGTCATCCAGTAGAAGTTTCATCATTCAGAAGCCATCTAGTAGAAAGAAGTTCCATCCAGAATTTCCATCGATTTTCATCCAGTAGTTGCAATCACTCAGTTGACATTAAGCCACTGAGAAGTTCCATTGATTTTTATCCAGTCATCCAGTAGTTAGTTTGCCATATATTTTCATACAGTTAAGTGCAGCCATTCAGTCATTGAGTACAAGTCATTCGCCCATGCACAAGTTTTATCGCCATCCAGCAGAAATTAAATAGTGTGCTAACCTTCACCTGCAATCTGTTTTACATCCAAGCATTTCGAGAATGTTACGAGTTGAAAAACTATTTCTTTACTCAGCCATTTTGCAGAAATCTATTGTCATTTATTACAAGCTTGCCATTATACCCTATATCATCGGCATTGCATTTGGCAGTCTCATCACAACTTTCAGCTGAATAGCAGTAGTAGTTTTAACAAGGCTACGGTTATGATCTGCAATTGTGGTAATTTAAGTTAGTCACTAAGTGCTCTTAGTAGCCGTCTAGTCCAAGCTGCAGCCATCCAGTTCATTCAAAGTCCTCGCAGCAGCAGCAGCCATCCAGTATAAGTCCTCGCAGCAGCCATCCAGTCCAAGTCCTCGCAGCAGCCATCCAGTCCAAGTCCTCGCAGCAGCCATCCAGTCCAAGTCCAAGTCCTCGCAGCAGCCATCCAGTCCAAGTCCTCGCAGCAGCCATCCAGTCCAAGTCCTCGCAGCAGCAGCCATCCAGTCCAAGTCCGCGCAGCAGCCATCCAGTCCAAGTCCTCGCAGCAGTCATCAAGTCCAAGTCCTCGCAGCAGTCATCAAGTCCAAGTCCTCGCAGCAGTCATCAAGTCCAAGTCCTCGCAGCAGTCATCAAGTCCAAGTCCTCGCAGCAGTCATCAAGTCCAAGTCCTCGCAGCAGTCATCAAGTCCAAGTCCTCGCAGCAGTCATCAAGTCCAAGTCCTCACAGCAGTCATCAAGTCCAAGTCCTCGCAGCAGCCATCCAGTCCACGTCCTCGCAGCAGCCATCCAGTCCACGTCCTCGTAGCAGCCATCCAGTCAACATAGTGGCCATTCGGTACGAGCCCTTATAGCAGTCACCCAGTCCAAGTTGTCGTAGTAGTAGTGATCGTGTCGCTTTCCAGTGTAAGCCGTAACCATGTCGTCCAGTCCATGTTCTCAAAGTCGAATCCATGTCCGCCATCTTGGCGAAGCTGTTATTGTTACAAAGCAGTCCTTGTACTACCTTGTCTAGTGCTCATATCGAGTCTTCATCGTTCCATCTAGTTCTATTGATTTTTATCCATTCCAGTAGAAATTATTTGACATCAAAGTTACATCAATTGCCGTCCAGTAGAAAAGTTCCATCAAAATCTATTAAATTATTCAGAAGTTCCACCATTTATCATCCAACCATTCAGAAGAAGTTATCTTTACTGTAGTAAGTTTGCGGCATCCATTGATTTTTATCCAGTCATTCAGAAGATTCATCCAGTAGCAAAGTTCATTTAATCGCCCAAGCAATTGTAGTAGTTGATCATATTTATTATTTCAGTTAAAGCAGCTATCTAGTCGAAGTTCTTGTAGTAGTCATCTAGTCGGAGTAATCGTAGTAGCCTTCCAGTCCATGTTCTTGTAGCAAGTCCTCGTAGCAGTCATCCAGTCGAAGGTCTCGTAGTAACCCAGCCGAAGGTCTCGTAAGTAGCCAGCCATCCAGTCCCATGTCCTCGCAGCAGCCATCCAGTCCATGTCCATGTCCTCGCAGCAGCCATCCAGTCCATGTCCATGTCCTCGTAGTAGTCATCCAGTCCATGTCCTCGTAGTAGTCATCCAGTCGATGTCCTCGTAGTAGTCATCCAGTCGATGTCCTCGTAGTAGTCATCCAGCCATCCAGTCCATGTTCTCGCAGCAGCCATCCAGTCCATGTTCTCGCAGCAGCCATCCAGTCCATGTTCTCGCAGCAGCCATCCAGTCCATGTTCTCGCAGCAGCCATCCAGTCCATGTTCTCGCAGCAGCCATCCAGTCCCATGTTCTCGCAGCAGCCATCCTGTCCCATGTTCTCGCAGCAGCCATCCAAGTCCTCGCAGCAGTCATCAAGTCCCATGTTCTCGCAGCAGCCATCCAGTCCCATGTTCTCGCAGCAGCCATCCAGTCCCATGTTCTCGCAGCAGCCATCCAGTCCCATGTTCTCGCAGCAGCCATCCAGTCCCATGTTCTCGCAGCATCCATCCATCCAACCAGTCCATGCCTTCGTAGTAGTCATCCAGTCAAAGACCTCGTAGGAATCCAGCCGTCCAGTCCATGTTCTCGCTGCAGCCATCCAGTCCATGCCCTCGTAGTAGTCCTCCAGTCAAAGGCCTCATAGTGGTCATCCAGTCCACTTAACGTAGCCTTCCAGCCATTCAGTCCAAGGTCAACCAGGATTTGAGATTTGATTGCCATGCCTCGAAGTAGTCATCTGAGCCAAGGCCTCGTAGTCGTGAAGCCATCATGTCATGCGAGTTTATTCATGAAAGTCATGGCAGTAGCCATTAGTATTCACATCAACCATCCTCTAAATCCTCCCAGCAACCATGCAGCCTAAATCCTCGCAGCAGTTCACTCTAGTCAATTATTTCCTCAGTAGTTGCACTTGAAATTGATTTTCAATGCTAATTATATATATATATAGCCTTTTAGAGGTTCCATCCAGTTAAAAATAATGCAGGGAAATCTTATGCCCCTAGAATGCTATGTATGTATATGCTTCTGGTTCCAGTCAGCAAAACTGGTAATTCAATAAACATCTATTTCAGGTAATCAATCAGTGGGAACCTGTCGTCAAATTGACATCCAATTGAAATTCTCATGGCAGCACAATTGATTAAATGATCCAGATGGATTCCTCGGTAGATAAACTTAATTCTCAGTCCCAGTCCATCATTCAATGTCCAATACCATTGGTATAGCAAAAAAAATAATACTTATTACACATTAGCAACTTACAAATACATAAAATGAAACCAAAGGTTAGCTGTATTTAAATAATCCACATTACCAAGTCAAATAACAATGCAGTCATTCACCAGTCAGGGCGATATATAATATATTTATATTTTTATTTTCAAATAACCTCACTCCAAAGACATTGAAAGGATCAACCTTTTCGTTTATTCAGGGATCAAATATATTTATGTCTGGCCATTATGCTTTCCAATATTGGTACCTATAACATGCCGCAAATATTCCAACAGGCATCCAAAAAGTTGCAAGTCACCATGTTACTGCACATATTTAATTATAATATTTAATATGAAAAAATATAAATAGAATTGAGACATCAACGTTTCACATATATAGTCAGATTTGGTTATTTGAATATTATTGTTCAATATATCTTTTACCTGGCGCATTCTCATTAGTGTCATGTGTTATTTCTACAAATGCTAGTTTGGTGTCCTCATTGCTATTGTACATCCATTGTGTGTATTGCGGTTCATTATATTACTTCGCAACATGCTCATGAAGGGAATATATTAACAGTTTGTCAGGTAGGTGCATATTATAGAGCAAATAACTTATTAACACGTGAAATTATGAAGGAAGCTTAATAGCTCAGCTGCAAACAAACTAGTGAAAAGGTTAAATTCCCGGTACCCCTCCCCAAATTAGAAAAGAAAATTATTAGCTACTTAAACATTACACCTACACATACATTTTTTTCTGATGGCATACCTTTTACTAAATTGCTCCAATAATTAAGCTTCAGTTAGTTTACTTATACGCAAGTGTTTCAGCAATCACAAGTGACTCGCAAGATGCTATATATAGGTGAACCTAGGTTGTTTAGAAGCAACAAGTAAACACTGCATGCTTCACATCATTTTCCAAAATACGAGGATATCATTCTGCAAAAGATAACTAGCGCCACATGCATTCAAATACTAAGTTATATAACTGAACGAATTAGTAATGCAAATCGTTACAAGATACATGAACATGATCAATTTGCAAGCATAATTCGAATAAATCTGATTTAATATTTACACCAATCACTGTTTTTTTCATATTCATCAGTTATTGAGAAATCTAGACAGACCTTTTCCTGGTTCCGTTACTAGTATAAGTAGACTTGTCAACCCCATCCATAGCAATACTGAAGTGACCGTGCATAATTTGAGCACATGTTCCTCTTCGAATAGTCTGGGCGACTTTAACAAACTGTTCACATCCTCGGGAACTGATTTATATTGTTCAAGAACCATTCCCATATACCCCACTGACTTGTGCAACATAAATATGCTCTTCTGGATTGGGTTAAGGACCTGCAAATATTAAGATCTTCCGCATCTCAAGACATGCGGCCATAGCACTAGGTTTGTGCGACTAAACCTAAAATCAATACCCCTCTTCAATTTAGTAACGAATTCACATAGCTTCCATTGGTATTCAGTGATGTAATTTGAAACGGTATTCCTCTACTATGATATCCTCCTTAGTCTGGTTTTGGCCACGCTCATTTAATTATCTAGCAAGATTACTAAGTCAGTGTGGTAGACCTAAAATCAAATAAATAAACTGCCTCTTCATCCTGCCAGATCTCCCAGACATTCGTTGCAGAATCGCGACACTTCACTTCAATAATCTTCCCACTTCTTTAAATCAATTTTATGGTAACCGGGTTGGTTCAGTGAAATGAAGAAACTGCTTTCATTGAATTTGAATGAAAATAACCATTTTTGGAATCCTGAAATCAAATAACACTCCGCCTAATGCTAGTCTTCTTTTCTTCGTTCTCAGTATTTATTAGCCTCGATTGGTTGTCTGGCAAGCTATTATAAATGTACTTGTAAATTGTTCATTACGTTGCTCCATTGAAATTTTTCTTTAAAACTTGATTAAAGTTGTGTATCTGAAATGAAATAAATAACTTCCCCTCTACGAGGTTATGCAACAGGCTAAAAAAACCCAGGTGTGCTGCAATATTATAGAATGATCCACAACATGAATGGTGGTTATGCACTGATATCATCCATGTTAACATTAAATGTTAGCTTCAATAAGAGTTGTCCTAAAGATGTACATTCACCTGAAAAACAAGAGTTGGCCCTTACATAGGATTGCCATTTTTCTTTTTTGCATCCCTAGAGGTGTGGCTCTTTAAAAACTGTTTTGCAAACATAATATTTTAGCAAAAATAGTTTGGTCCCTCAGCATGTTATTTTTTGCGAGGCATTTTTAATTCAAACAAAATGATTCTCATAACCATATGTATTTTTAAAAAATTTGCAGTTCTGCTCAGCTCCAAGCGTGATGTAAAATGTGAAGATTTCAAAACTCCATTTAATCTACCCAACAGCTCGATTAGCAGCAGATTTACTTCCAGTTCGACGAAAAGAAAAAACCTTCCACCGCCACACGCTAGTCTTCGCTCTCCAAAACATCATGTATGGTGATAATTCCAGTTTAATTATAATTTTCCATCAGCGGTCATTTTATTATTAATTGCTTCAACTTCGTTCATTTAATGTTCGCCCGCGAGATAATGTTTGGTGATATTACAGCAACACACAAATGGTAAAATACTAGAATCCGGTAATCGCTCAACTTGCAAACTGAACTATTAAAATCCTGGTTTGGCATTTTTGGTAGGATCGGTAACTGTAATAAACGATTTAGAATAGATTGTAGACTTTAGATTGAAAAACAATAAAACACGGAAGATTACAATCATTTCAGTCTGGTGACAATAACCTACCTGACACGGGTCGCTGGAAATTCAAGCCGGAGATAAACGAGAACGGTGATACGATGCCGGCCGGTCGGCCACTGCAGCAGCAGCAGCGGAACATCTTCCGAATGGGGTTCTGACAACACATTACAGGTTCGCGACTGCATAATGTTCTGATGTGAATTTCTAACAGGCCGTCGGCGGTGTCGCCAATTCTCATGAATAAAAAACCACCTGTGAGCAAACATTGTTAGCCCTAAAACCCTACGTATTCTCATTACAGTCCAATCAACATACTAGAAATTTTAAAATGCATGTAAGAGAGTAAGTAACTTTAAAAGAAAGAAATAACCAATGAAAAACCTTTTCAACCATATCCGCGTTACTATTCGCCGCCAGCCTATTATTTTATGTGAACAATTCAATGATGCACTGTGAGGGTGAAATTATTCCCGTGTATTGAGATTCTTCTATTTTTCCTGTGCTGTGAGCCCACTGGCAAATGTATATAATTGTGTCAAGTCACTATTTGGCTCCCTCAACATTGTCAGGCCCTCGTGATATCTGTGAGAAAATTAATTAGCTCTCCTATGGCCTGGCACATATGCAGACCGACTCAGACTTTACATGCAGGTAACAACAAAGATATACATAAAAGAAATAACTAACCATTATAGTCACTCTTCAAAAGATGTAAAAAAGTTAAGCTGTGTTTATCCTAATCCAACATGATAGAAATATTGATATAAAAGGTTAAAAAAAACTATTGTTCAAACTATTAACAGCTTGGCTAATAAAATACCTTCCTTCTAATACTCAGGTGATAATGGGACATGTGGAACGAAAGCGTAAATAATAGTATTTTAGTAGAACCGGCTCCTTCTTTGGTGAATAGAACACATTTATACTGTAGTCACGCAACTAATTTAGGCCTCTTATCATAACAGCATCCCTTTTTCTCAATCGGAGCGTACCACACTGGTTCCATTGAACCTCGTCATTTTCGACACGTGCTGCAATTCTGTAAAACGACAAAAAAAAAAAAAAACGAGGCAAGATAACACCCTCTTTTAGAGGGTCTAACGTATGTCACGACAACTAAAAAGTTAATATTCAAAAGAATTAACAAAAATTGAAATCTTGTTGTACCAGTTGATTTGCAAGACGCCAATAACTCCCATTACGCTTTTTTCAATACAGCCGGCTTGTCAACGACCTCCAAAAGGCTGTTGTCAAAATTGATACAGCTGACATCTGTAAACTCAAGTAGACAAAAAGGCGTCCTCGGGGGACTGTTATGGGCCGAGTGCATTTTAAGCACGGCGTTAAAACCATTATGGAATTCAACTTGAACGACTATACCTTACGACAGGAAAGAGAAAGGCCAGCCTGAAGGACAGGAGGCCCGCGTTAGATCACTGGGACTCCTCTTATCGACATAACGGATTGCACCAGTGCGCCGAAATGTAGTTCTCGGCTTGACGGTAACGGTCGGCTAAAAAATCGGAGGGTTAACGGCACAGGGCGTTCTAAATCGCTATTTCAAAGAATATTTCAATTCGAATTCTATGTCATAATGATATTCGATTTATACCATAAACAAAAAACGGTTACTATATTGCAGTGACGGGGCGACACGGGAGTGGGTTCCGGTGACATACTCCGCAATTTGATAAGCGCCAGCGACCTGGCAAGGATACCGAACGAAACAGCTTTCCTAGAAAGTCATAAGAACACCAATACCTAATATTGCCACCCTAAGTGGCGTTAACTATATTACCCTTCCAACAAGAGTTCGAATGCAATTATTCATAACTGTGTGGCTGATGCACTAATTGATAAGCGACAATTCAAGGTTTAATTAATATTTTCTGTTGGATAGAAAAATGACCTATATGTACGTTACATAGTACGCTCAGGCTGCGTGATGATTTTCAGAGCGGAGTGGGAAATAGCGGTGGCTCCCGTGAAATTTTCTTAGCGAAGGCAGCTTTGCTTAGACTAGGACTGGCTCTCATAGCAGGTCAAGTCAGCAATGCGGCGGTGGCGGTGAAGTTTCTGCAGGAAACGTGACGCAGTACTGCTTCTCCTCTGGGGCGGCGGCTCGTAGCATGAAAATTTTACAATTCAGAAAGTAAATTTGTTTTAAATGAAAGAAAAGACGAGATTTTTTCTATTCAAACATTTTATTTCTCTTTAAAATATTAAAGATTTATAATACAATAGGATTCAATGTGAATCAAAATTTCTTTGAATTAAATTCAAAATAATATCACAATTCGCTTTATCTTAAAACTAAGACTGAAAATGCTTCGAATTATATTTACATGTGAATTTAAATAATCAAAAACATAACCGATACTATTTT
Source organism: Himalopsyche phryganea (assembly GCA_022494535.1). Lineage (NCBI taxonomy): Eukaryota > Metazoa > Arthropoda > Insecta > Trichoptera > Rhyacophilidae > Himalopsyche > Himalopsyche phryganea. Next base: position 1,208,560 of record JAGVSL010000139.1, read on the forward strand.
ACAAACCCCATGTCGAGACTGCTAGCGCTAAGGGAGCCGGGTTCGGCTGACGCATTCGACCTCCGGTGTCAAGCAAACGGGACTGCAATCGAAAAAACATCCTACATAGACATTGATCGTACAACAAATCACATGTACAGACATTTAATTTTAAAAAAAATAAATAAATAAGAGATGAGACAACTCGAGTATCATCAGTTCAGTCAGCACGATATAAAACTAGAACATTTGGAATGGCTAGAGTTAAATTTTCTAATTTCAAAATGGCCGCAGAGTTGCGGAGATTATCTGGCGGCCTCGGGAATTTTTACATTATTTAATTCATTAAAGAAATCGTCTAAATTTTTAAGTTCATTATTCCAAAGGTCATCAGATTTATCTTGAATTGCAATCGACGCGTCCATTTCGGCATCCTTCCGCGCCTGGGCAGCTATTTCCGCTTGTAGACGCGTCCATCTGAGCGCGCGCGCCCTCTGCTTCCGGACGAGTTCGTCTTCCGCGCGGCGTAGGGTCCTCGATAGAACGGCGAGGGTTCTCAGGTCTTTTTTTCTTTGCTTTTTAACTTTTGTAGCTTTACTTCTCACACTCGAGATCCATTTCGACAGCGATTCCGTTTTGCTATGGCACGCGCTGGCGTACATCTCGGCCGAAGCCACAATACTCATGGCGTCCTCCATTTGAAGCAATGGAGAAAGTCTAGTTAAAAATTGAGCGGAACGGGCGATCGCTCCAATTCAATATTAACTAATTAATAAATTACACACCTGATTAGTATTAGTGCCTCCTCTGTAGCAGCGAGTCCAACAAGAGCCACGAGAAACAAAAATGGAACAAATATTCAAGAGCACAAAATTCGTTTATCGATCACACACACACTAGTCAGTCCTTATCGCTTGGCGGCCGGTTGGCGAATGGCGCTATTTGAGAACATTCTTCGGTTTTGTTAGAATCGATTACAAAAAATAGTATTCCTCCGCGAGGCTCTAAGAAAATAGTCATTATTTAAACATATTCAGCACCTACTTATGTAAAATTATGTCTGAATTTAAATTATCGCAACTTTTTTAAATAACAAATCACAAGAGAAATATTTTCTAAGTATGAAACATTAAAAAAAAGACTAATGTCATAAATTTCCTAATGTAACTACGGCTAAAAGATAAAATAACAATGGAACAAAAATACTATTATTATTTGTTTATCAAATACCATAGAAATTGTAAGAATTTAAATGGTCTATCGCTTAGTCAATTAATTTGACTTAATATTTTCATACTTTATTATAAATATACGTACTCCAATATTTATAAATAATATTCTTTTTTTCATCGATCAAAATATTAATCACTTTTCCTGCTAGGGTGACCAGGCAAAATTTCATGATTTAAATAAGAGAGCATCCCTGGAGAAATCATTACTAAATAAGATTCTAGCAGATTCTGTATTCCAGAAAACGCATCAGAACTAGGGCTTTTTTTTTTAGAATGAAAGATGCCGGAACTCACTTCTTATCAAGATTTTTACAAAAGAAAGTTGAATACATATATTCAACTATCATTTAAATATAATTTAAAGCAGCTTTTCCTGTGCCACATAAAAAAAGAATTTTTTAAATTTTAGAAACCTAGAAGCCCATGTAATTACGCATAATCAGTAAAATTTTAATACACTTATTTTAACGACTAATTAATGACACCACGTAAGCTCCTTTTCTAAAAACATAATTATTACCTTGAATGATTTAATTTTAAAATAAACATTATGATGTTTGAATACGTGAGATGACAGGATATTGTCTATCTCTTCTAAACAGTATACATAGCTAAGCAAAAATAAGTTTAAGTATAGTTCTGACGATGGCGTAAAGCTGAATTAGCTATCAACTACCCGATAAAAAAGTATAACTAAATACTTTGTTATTTTATCCTATTATTAATATGGATGTAATTAAGTAAGCGCGAAAATTGTTTTGTCTAAATTCTTACATTACAAATACTGTGAAAAAAGGTACTGGAACGCCGTTCCAGCGCGTTACATGGCAAAAAAGCCCTGATCAGGACCTACAGTGAACCTTACACGATCAATTGGAATGACAATCCGACAATCCTGAGCGTGGTATAAAAACACGACCGTCATTCCTTCAATCACTACCGTACACTATCAATCTGAATGTAAATCCTGAAGAAGATTGTCAATCCGATTTATCTCTAATGTTCGATTAAGCTCACAGTATGCGAGGGATGGATTTAGATTAGAATAAACATGTTATATTATTTTCAATGCGATGCTGAGCTCATTCGACAAACTGAAAAAATTACTGCTCAAAGATTTATTTGAACGCTTAATACCGATTTCTTATAAGGTATTTGATGCATAAGTTAATGTTGTTTTATTTTTATTGAATATGAATTTTTTAATTACAAAATGATTTTTACAATAAGAGTCAAAATGCTTATCAAATCAACTTGCCAGTTAAATAAGACTTACTTCACCGTTCACGGCTTAAAAATTAACTGTGGGGCATATTTGATTTCGGAATGTAATGTAAGAAGAATCGAACCGCCTTTAAATAATGATTATAGAAACAACTGTCACTGAATAATTTTAAATTAAGTATTTACCGCTCTAGAAATAATGAGATAATATTTTTTCAAAAACATCTTAAGGTTTTTGCTTTTTCGCATGTATCCAATTTTATTTAATGTACCAATGATTTCTACCAAGTAAATGCTAATTCAGTCAACACATTTATTTAATGTTCCTATTTCCCGTTCCTCTTCATAATAATCTTCGACTTCATCCTGAGGAAGTCAATTCCACCTGACCGAGGTGTAGCCGTTGTCCCCAATCTGAGGCTATGCGACCTCGAGTATGCTGACGACGCTGTCATATTTGAAAAATCTGTCGAGGGTATTCAGGAAACAATGGACAGGCTGCAGAGCAACTCGTATCGCATTGGCCTCAAACTCAATGCGAGTAAAACCAATGTGTTCTGCAACAGTTTCTGTCCTGACCCAGACTACCCTCTGACGAGTGTGGGGCAAGACATCGAGAGAGTTGACGGTTTCAGGTACTTGGGGGTACACATCACGGGAGATGGCAATCCGATTAGGGATAGCTGGAGCAACTTTTAACTCAATGCGGAAAGTCTGAGGCTCAAGGTTGTACTCGGTCAGAATCAAGTGCCACTTATTCAACGCATGCATCCTGACAGTGTTACTTTACGGTTACGAGTCATGGCATCTCACCAAGGCACAGGGTAACCGTATACTGTGCTTTGAAAACAGATGTTTGCGGCGAACACTACGGGTACGGTGGTTTGATTTTGTCCGGAACTCGGAGGTAAGAGAGCGGACGGACCAGCCTCTTATTACGTCCAAAATAAAAAAAAGCGACGATGGACCTGGTTTGGACACGTGCTGCGGATGCCCAAGGGGAGCCTGAATCCTGCCTGTCTCTTCTACCAACCAGATGGATTCCGTCCCCCTGGAAGGCCGCTGATGACCATCCATAGGATGTATTCGGCTGAGCTACGGGATTCTGGGATGACCTGGGAGGAAGCGAGGAGACTGGCGGGGGACAGAGAAGCTTGGTGGAACCGCGTGATAGCCATATGCTCCAAATAGGGAGCAGATGTGGTTAAAAAAACAACTTCATTAATTGCACCTCCTTTCGATCAGATTTTGTATAGAACCAGTGCCTACTGACATGTAAATCGGTATCGTTAGAACTTAAAGGAGTCCTACTCTACTATACTCAAACGGTTTCAACACTCTATTTGTAAATATTTATGACGTATTTACAATTATTTTTTTAATATTTCGTTCAGTTAAATTAATACACACTTCGTTTTATAAATTGTACCTTTTTATCATTTTGTATACCAACTAACATAATACTAATAATTACAGTTTCAACAGTAATATTGTATAACCACATTTAGTTGTATTCGATGGTCACCTTAATCCTCAATAATAAGTTCGGCTTTGTGGGATTCTACAACGTTGCCGCATTGACTAAAATACGCAGCTATCCGCACGACCGTATAGATACCTACTTCATTTTTCCTTGAAAAGAAATTCTGACTGGTGTGTGAATCATCTGTCGATTCTTAATGTTATTGTGTATCATACCAATATAATCTTTTATAATTTTGAAAATCGTCTCAAAACTAAAGATTAACAACCATATTAGGTAGGTATGAAGGTATAGCAGTCAACTCAATGCCTTCTATAAATTATGAATAAATAATACGTGTCTATAATACCTTAATTATAATCTTCAAATATCTTATCTTATACAGTGTATTTCACGCCTAATAACAATTATTACTTATCTATTTGTTTGAACATTACAAGAACATAATAATTATGGTTTTAAATTCTTAAAATTTCTTCCATCAATGTTAGTCATTGCAAATAAATATGTACCGAGGTATGTTGTATGTACATAGGGTGAATAGCAATTAGACGATGACGTCATTGTAAAATGACGACGTAGAAACATGGCAACGTTGATTTTTATTGCGCAGAATATTCTCCATCTCTTTCGTTTGTCTGAAACCGCATGTAGGAGCTTGTTACGTACTTTCCAGACTGTACGTCAATAATGGTGAAAATCCTTGACATTTCTTTGTTATTTGATTGTAGATATTTATACAATATCTGAAAGGAACACTGTTAGAAAAATATCATAAGTTTCCTAATACGACTAACTGTAGCTAGATATCTTCATAACATTGCTCATAATTATTATTTTCCTAAAACTGTAACTACAATGTCTACAAGATGCTTATTTACCTACTTTTTTATACAGAGTCAACAACGAACAACAACAATACGTATTAAAATCGTTGAATAACATTCATTCAGTCGTTTTGTACCTACCTATACTATGCACGAATTGTCGGCGTCCGTGGCGCAGTTGGTAGCGTCGCTGGCTACGGCTACGGATGTCTCGGGTTCGATTCCCGGTGCGGACGGTTTTCATAGATTGATCTTTCAATCGATTTATGGATTTCTGTTCGTAGTCTTAGTGCTCTCTCCCACCCATCTCATCCTCACGGGGCGTAGAGAGAACGATAATCTAACCACTAGTTCTCTCATAGCCCTATCCTTCTATCCCTACTCTCTTTAAAAAAAGAGAGGTTGAGCAACTGAGTAACAAGCAGTTCTCGTAGATAAATCCTGTTAAGACACCTCCATTAGGAGACCATATGCTCCACATTGGGAGCGGACATGGAAAAAATACAATGCTCAGTTTTGGCTCGAAACTTATTTTCGGAACGAATTACCAAGTTATATATTGTACTACCTACCTATGATAATATTGTGATTTTTTTATTGAAAAAATCTCTTTCCTTTATTTACATAGACAATATCTGATTTGTGAAATTACCCATGTGTTCCCACATTGTGTATTTTGTAAATTAATGTCAAATTAGATTCACATACCTACTCACTTGAATGAATGTAACAAAAAATTAATATCACTAGGTACCTAATTACTGATATGACATGTTGGTGTACATCTGATTCATAATAATGACTCAAATAAAAATGCTTTACCGCTACCTAGCAACGAACAGAATTTCCAACACCCGTGATTTCAAGAAGGAACTAGGTACCTAGTTCAATAGTTTCAGTGACAGACTTATGCTTAGCTTTATAGATAAAGATTTATAACTATATACCTACCAACTGGACGAGTTTACATGTTATGGCACTGATATTTAAAATATAGATAATATATTAAAATTACTAGATACTGGCTGCTTTATTTCGCATCACACTGACACATCGTAAATTTAATTTAATTCAAACACACATACTAAAGTATTCGTACCTACATGACCAAAATTATACTAAAGTTACATTTAAAGGTAGGTAGTGTATATACCTAGTTATTGTATTTCAATGCTTTATTTTCTTTTTTTACTTATCAATATTTATGTGAGAAAAATTCAATAGATAATAGGTACTGTAATTGAAATTATTGACAATTCCAGGTAGGTATTGAAAATTTTTGGTATCTATATATAGTTTAAGCGATTGGTTAAAATATTGTAGCCGTATCCCCTAGAAATAGAATCTAGAAGTATTTCCGTTATACCTAATTCCGCGTTGCTGTATAGCGAACACAATACAGCAACGCTGTTCGAAATTTTTTCTGTAAAGAATTTCATTGGTATACTTTTGCATCTGAGATATTAGGAAATAAACAAAATAACTGGTTTCGATCCAAGTGAGGTCTTCTACGACTTATGCGACGGTGCCCATTTTACAATGTTTACTTGTTTCACCTGCTTACCTGCCTGCAGCTGCTGTGTGAAAAGTAGTTCTCCGGAGTTCGCAGAGTTCGCCGAAGTAGCAGTGTCCGTTGGCATTGATGTAGACAGAGGCGTGCTTTTAAAAAGAAGGCCAACCAGTTATACATATACAGTTCATTTTTATAATAGGCGTGCAGTTGAATCTAGAAAAATCTTCGATGAAATAATCACAATATCGTTTCAACGTTTTAAAGTTCGCAACCCTACTAAAAATGTTGTTATGCGGCATGATTTATTTTATAAACTGTATATTAAGTAAACATGTTGTGATGACAATTAAATTGCATTAAATTAAGTTGATACCTTTTTGTTTTTTTAGCGGAATATGTGCAAAAAAATATTATTTGCTGATAGTATTTTTCTGGAAACTGGTTATAATTACAATAATAAAACAAAATTTGAATCGTCCTAATTGGGAACATTTTCAAATGTTCTATCACTAACGAACCGGCTTTCGCCTTTGGGCATCTCCAGACATTCAATTAATTGGATTTTAATTCAATTCATCATTTTCAAGAATCGTAAGACGTTATATGAAACACCTGATTTCTTAATATTGTTGCCTTTTCCAAAAAACTAAAAACATTTTCGATATTTCGTTTATTGAATACGATCCTCAATTTTTTCTGGTGAAAATACAAAACTTTTATCTTATCTACTGAAACCAGATGTGTGGAGTCGTCCAAAAAAAACGCGACCCCGACTCCAATTCCGACATTGACCAACAACCCGCCTCCGACTCGGATTACGATTAAAAAAAGTTTAATTTTGTCAGGTTTTTTTCCTAGCGTTAGTATTTATGTGTAATAATTGGTCTTGAAATTAAATAGCAAACAACCAATCCGGAAAATAGTCGAATTTTTAATATTATACATATAATATACACAATGTATGTATATTGCACAATAAAAAAATGTTATAGACATAAATAAAAATGGAACAAGTACATAAATACACGCAGAAATGTAAAAGTGTACTTTACAGAAAAAGTAGTCCGAGTCACTCGTTTTTTACGACTCCGAATCCGGCCAAAACATCGCGACTCCACAACTCCGACTCGGCAGCCCTGACTGAAACTACGTATAGCCTGCGAAGAAGGCTCTCAGTTTCCTGACAATCTTTATTTCTGGTGTGAGTACAGACTGAGTCTTTATATAACTTTGCCGCATGTACTCTAGCTAATTACCGTATTATTAAAGATCACGATAGCTGAAGGCTTTGAACAAGTCAAAAGTTTATGCGTGATAATTCTGATTTATTATTAGGTACTGCACTGGAACCTCATTTATACATAGGATGTGTAACAAAGTAAACTATGGCAGGGGAAGACGCGAAGAGGGTATTAGTGAAGTTGAAGAGAAACCGTTAAATATGTACAAAAAGAAATGGTATACTGTACACGAATATAATAAATTGTCTTGTACAGAGAAATGCACTCTAAGAAAGCAGTTACTAATTGTAATTGTGTACCTGCCTTCAATACTAATTCCGTCATCACAAAGCAAAACCCTATCCTATAACTTTTGAATTTTAACATTTCTAAAATTCAACTGAACAACTTATTTAAGTTTTATAATATCTAATCCCAGAAAAGATTCCATTTAACACTGAATCTCTAAATGTAACTGTAATGCTTAAACAAAAAATGGAGTTTTTGTAGATTTCTATGTACCTAGGTACATACAAAAACTTTTTTTGTTATATTTACATATGTAGTACATAATATTAAAAATATTCTACCAGTTATTTAAAATTTTATTCTAAAAATGTTAAATAGGCAAATATATAACTGCGTATGCCACGTTATAATATTATTTGTATGTTTAAAATATCAAATGTGTTTTGGCCAATTTCTCAAAATGATGTAAAAAGAAAAATAAATTGACCACTTTTTGGAAGGGAAGCATTATTTTACATTGGTTTTAGGTTTAAAGATTCTGACCCCACCACTTGATGTAAGCCACTATTATATCGACACTCACTACATATGATCCCGTACCTGCAAACATGAGGATTTACAGGGTGCATTTCACATATTAATAACACAACTCACCAAATAATCTTTTCGATGAAAACAGTTTTTACTCTCTCCTGAAAAATTTCAATTTTGAGGGTTACATCAATTGACCATAACAGAGTTATCTATCGAAATTATCTTACATCCAATCAAAGAGTAATAAGCATATAATAAAAATTTCATATTTTATACTTATATACTTACAGGGCTGACGTGACTTTTACGAGGCGCTGGAAAAAAAAGTTTATTTTATTTTATTTTATAATAAATGTCTCGCTCATTACATACATACTATAGTAAAGGTTTCTAGCCCTTCTACATTGAAAGGATCTGCTTTTATTTTAATTTAAGCGCAATCTAATAAAATACAGGGTAAATGTCTATTAGTAGGGACAAGGCTTAAAAATGATATTTTTCTCAGAAAACTATACAAAACAATATGTTTTATGGTAGAATAATCTTTGATGTAACTAAATCTATAGAAAATATTCGTGAATCACGAAAGAAAACGTTGGAATATAGGTTTTACGATGACATGTCGCATACTCGTCTACAGACGTCAGAATCGTCGGCCATTTTGATATTGAATAAAAGAAACCTGAAACCAACCTGACAAACAAAAATATTTGGTCAGTAAAGATAATTGAAATTGTAGGATTGTCCGTTATTCCCTTCAATATGAAAATCGCCACGATTCTGACGTTTGTGGACGAATATGCGACATGCCATCGTAAAACCTATATGCCAACGTTTCCTTTCGTGATTCAAGAATATTTTCCATATATTTAGGTGCATAAAAGATTATTCTACCCTAAAATTTATCGTTTTGTTTAGTTTTCAGAGAAAAATATCATTTTTAGGCCTTGTCCCTACTAATAGACATTTACTATATACAGGATTATTGTATCGGTTTATATCAAAATCAATGCATACGCATTATGAGTTTACGATTTACGGCTTATATGACTGGACTCTAGCGCTCAGTAAGGAATGGAAAGTTATGCCGACTTGAAAAGTAAAAATTACATAATTTTTTTTGCTAAAGCTTTTGTAGCGTGATACCAGGTTCCGAGAACACGCTGAACCTGCTTAGAATCGGCCCTGCTCATATAATTTATATTTATGTCCACGTCACAAAGTCTGCCACGTATAAGTGAATCATAATGAAGGTGCTATTTTATTGAAATTTAAATAAAGGTTCCTACCTACCTACATACATTTTATAAAGAATTATAGTATAACTAGTGCAAGTAAAAACACTTTTACCATAGACAGCGTGCTGTCTATTTACAGTGGCAACATTGCGATCTTATGTGTCAAACAAATCGTGAATTTAGAAAACAAATTACGAACACAACCAACCATAGAGAACTATACTTTTATGCAACCAACAATCAAAAAGGCAGCATAAACAATAATAGACATATAATTTCTTAAATCGGTTCATTGTGTTATGTGCTTTGAATACAGATAAATTGTAAAATTATGGCGGCTCGACGAGAACGAAGGCATAATGCCGGCAACCGAATGAGCAAACTTGTCAATGAAGAGGAGGAAGATGATTTTTATAAAACGACTTACGGCGGCTTCGACGAGGCCGAAGAGGACAAGGAGTACGTCCAGGGATTCGAAGGCGCGGACGAAGTGGACTCCGACTTCAGCATTGACGAAGACGACGAACTCGTTTCGGACCACGATGAAGAAGGTAAAGGTAAAAGGAAGCGTACGACGAATACGAGGGCCTATAGAGAACCCGCCAAGCCTAAACCCAAAGAAGTGAAACCGGGAATTGTTAAAGTTTCTCCGAAAAAGAAACCTAAATTAGATTCCCAACCTTCCTCTTCGTCTTCCGGAAGGAAATCAACTCGAAAGTCGACCGCTATGAAGTCTGCCGAAACGAGAGAACGAGTTAAGATCAGATGTGAACTGCAGCGAACTAAAACTAAACGTTACTTAAGAGAGACTAGAGTGCCCACTCAAGAAGAACGTCTCGCCGAAGCCGCGGAGACTGAAAAAGAAAATTTTAAGAGTTTGGAAAAATATCAGAGGCTAGAATCCGAGAAGAAAATATCGAGACCGTCTCAGAAAAAATTAATCGGTCCGTATATCAGATATCATTCGTTTTGTATTAATCCAGGTACCGTTGCTATCAGTGAAATTAAGGAAAATTCATCACAAGCCGTCAATGAAGATAACAGCGTTAAAAAAGAGAACGATGGTGTCGATATTAAGGCAGAACCCATGGACTGCGATATTAAACAAGCCATTTCGGAAGAAGTTGATAAACCTATGCCATTATCAGATGAAATCAATAATACATCCGTTTCTACGTTACTTGACGATCCCGATAATAAGTTACTTGTTAAAAACGATGAAGCCAAATTAAATGGGGCCGTAGTAATTTCAGGCAACAAAATAGACCCTGTTAAAGACGATGCAATAATCTATGACAAATATGAAAGGACTATTTTAACGTTTACAAATGACGTCCATAATCGGGCTTTTCGGAAGATATTTCCCAAAAGGCGACCCCCTAAGTCTGACGGCAGGCTGTGTGCGGTTACCAGGCAGCCGGCCAAATACCTTGACCCTCTTACCAACTTACCCTACAGTTGTATGGAAGCTTTCAAAATCCTGCGAGAGGCTTATTATCAGATGTTGGAGAAGAGAGGTAACACTTCTCGAAGCGATCTGGCAGACTGGCTTAGCTGGTATCGTTACAGTAAAAGCCAGCAGAACCAGGTTCTTTCAAAATGAATTGTTGCTAAAAAATAGATTTACAATATAAAGAAATAAGTTTTTGAAAGAATTGAATTGATAAAATTCTTTCGGAGGAGACTTTAAAAACTGTTAAGTGTATTGTTTTTTAGGAAATTTAAAAGATTTACAATAGCTATTGTAAGTTAATTTAAGGTTGTATACTGTTAATCCACAAGGCATTGTAACATATCGTTGCTTGGTGTGCAATACATTCAAACCATGCTCTCATTTTGCATTTGTGTACATATATTTTCAACAAAAAAAAACATATTACCGTGTTTCGTTAATTTCGGAAATTAAAGGTTTATATGTAAATAAAAGACTACATGAATTTAAAGAACCAACTTTAGTTTTCCATATATTCTTGATACTTTTGTAGGCGATTTTGTTTTGTAACCCGACCGATCAATGTATGTGGAAATTTGGCCTTTATCTTTTTGCAATAATGTGATGGCTCAATACAAATACAATATAATAAAACAAAATAAACAAATGTTGCTTGTTGTGAAAAGATACATCAACTTATGGTTATTAGGTGGTTTTTTTATGAAATGTTTCTTGTATTAAATGCTACAGAGAATATAAATGAAGTACAAAATAGTGTCTTTATTAATTTAAAGTTTCTCAGAACATTTCACATTTTATGGAAGAGTTTCCTGGAACGGAAGGGGGTGAAATGCATAGAGAACTCAATTGAGCTTTAACGATGCCGTTCTTGAGAGAATTGGCTGAGCCACATAGTCTGTTGATTTTGTTAGTATTCCCTGTGATGGTATTTAATTTTTGCTAGTTTCAGGATGAAAATCCAGTTTTTTTAAATCAAAATCTTTTTTAAATAACGAAGAATTAAATTAAAGTCTCATTTTTCATGTTAAGGAGTTCAAGACTTGGCACAATAAGGTTGATGATATTTCATAACTGGTTTAAGGTTGCATCAAAAAAGTCCACTTATAGCAGTCAACAGTAAGCAATAATAGCTTTTTTTACTAAATCATTTGCAAAAGAAAAATTTTTTGTAAACTCCTATTCAAATGTAAAAATAATAATCTTTGTATCAGAATGGTAACTATTTTTTTATCAAGGCATTTAGTTAAACAAGAATTGTAGAAAATAGTTGATATTTATTTTGGTTCACGCTGTTATAGTTCTGACGATGGCGGGAAGTTGAAATAGCTATCTATTATGTCATATTAGTCTTGCAGAACTAAATTCTTTGATATTTGCATTATCACAATGGACTTCTACCAAGTAAATGTCAATTCGATCAATAAACCAGCAAATATTTGTCACAAGCCCGTGAGCACTGCAACCAAAGCCGATGACGTTGACCACTCGACAACAGACCCGGCAAATGCTATATTACTCATTTAAATATACACTATCCTATTATTGTTCTGTACTTTACCATATCCCGGATATGAAAGGAAAAATTCAGTAGGATAGCAAATGATTTTGCCACCATAAATATACTCTTCACCACAATCTCAGTGCACAGTCATTTACTAGTCAGAAAGCTTGGAAATCCTGAGTTTTTAAAAAGGGACACTATAGGATAGCTTTTCATGAAAATATAAAACAGTGTTTGATAATGATGACAAAGAATTTATATAAAATTGGTAACGGATGATTCATATTTACACACATGTTTTAAGAGTAATTGTACTTTAAGTGTCTTCTTTCATTCACCCTTTCATGTCATGGCGTGGTTCATAATCGCTTTCTGTAAACATATAAAACAAATGGTGCATTAGTTGTTTTGTGTTTAGTTTCAATCAACTGGAAATATTTTCTAAAGGCCATTAAACCATGCAGGTTTATTCTCGTATACTTTTTTTTTTACCATGTCCGCTCCCAATGTGGAGCATATGGCCTCCTAACGGAGGTATCTCAACAGAATTTTTCTATGAAAACTGCTTGTTACTCAGTTGCTCAACCTCTCTTTTTCGAAGAGAGTAGGGATAGAAGGATAGGACTAATGGTTAGCTAATCGTTCTCGTTACATCCCGTTTTTGATGAGTGGGAGGGAGTTTTAGACATCACAAACATCAATAACTTGAACTGATGTCAGTTTAAGTTCATTCGTGTGTTCGAATGCTTGAACATGGCAAAAGACGAAACCCGGGTCGTTAGTGACGAAATACATGGAAATGTACAAAATTTCAACAATTCAAATTTAAACAATAGTGTTTACAAGATTGTTCCCGTGCAGCTCTATTTTGGGTCAATATCATGAAGATTAAATTCATTTTTTTTCTTGATCGACAAGTGCTGCATACACATAACCGGTGGAGGCGAGGCAACCGACTTGTATATATTTATATGTATATCTTTACAGAAAACTGTTCCTCAGCAGAAGACATAGGAATTACTTGAGTATATTAAAATGAATTAACTTGAAATAACTCAAAACTTGTGGTTTGAATGATTACATATTAAAGGTAAGGCTACAAGTAAAGTTACCTTCAATGGTGTGACCGCATTGGTAATTTGTAATCCTAGACTCCTTATCATGACTAGTGGTGCAATTTCTGTAGAATAGATCCTCTGTAGAGCATCGATGGCTGCTGATGTCGGTACAACGTGACGCTGTCTTTGAGATTCGTATTTGGCCAGATGTCTTTTATCTCCTATAAATGACATGAAAAGCATAGGAATTATTGCATTTAATTTGTATCTCTTTAAACAAATGACAGCAAGGAAATATTTTTTAAACTAATAAAAATGATCTACGGACACCACAGGAGTGGAAGCTAGCATTTTAGCATTTAGTAAGGAAGTGTTCATTGAAATACATATTGTATTAAACTATGTACTAAACAAAATAAATTTTGAAGAATACAAGAATTACCCAAACGGCTCATGGCCAGTGTGGTCTGTCGAACTACATTATATATTTTCAGCTTTATGTGAGTAGATTTCTAGTCATAGAAGTTATCAACTAAAGATTTCATTTATGAGTTTTTTTTTTCCAATTGTACCTTGTACAACACACTGTAAGTCCCTAGAAGCTGGTGGCAGATACGACGTTGTGTATTTTCAGAAGATATAAATCTGGAGAGGTGCTATGTTACTAACCAATAAAGTTTCCTGAATAAATTGCCTCTGCCAGTAGCTGCACCAGCGTGTTGACGTCTCCAAACCCGAGATTCACACCTTGACCAGCCAACGGGTGAACTCTGTGTGCTGCATCTCTGAAAGTTTATTAGTAGCGTTGTAAAATCATAGATGAAGAAAACGACGTAAATCCATAGCCTCAGATTTCAATGAGAAATTTGTGTATCTCCACTATTGACATAAGGGTGTTAGTAGACGTGAGTTAGTTAGACGTGTGTTAGTGGCTGTGAGTACATTCACTTGTCTAATTGTACTAAACACTGTATTCTTTATTCTATTTAAATATATCATTTGAATCATTTGAAATATTTTTGTCTCCCCTGTTAAGTAGCTTTTTTAGAGTAACACAATTTTCTAGTTTCAAAGATGATATGCTTCACGTTGGGAGAGATGGTTTAAATAAAATCTACTACAGTTATTGTGTGAAGATTGAAGAAAAGTTTCACAAAAACTATCAAGTATATCTTACCCAATAAGTGCGACACCGTCTGAGACATAGTTGACAGAGTGACCGAAGCCGAGCGGGAAAGCTGCCCTAGATGAAGGGGCGACAGCTTGAATAGAAGGCGGAAACTGTTTACCGACACTTGATTTCCCACATAGTCCTCCTATCACCGAAGACATTATTCCCATGGCTGATTCCACAGCTGAATTACGAGGCAGCTGTTTGAACTGGAAATAATAAATATCTGTGTACGGTGTGAATATATTGACAGCTTTACTTTACAGCTTAATTTTTTGCAAATAGTACGCACCGTGGCTATATTCATGCAATATTCATCTCACAAATAATTGAATATATTATCACAATATCAAACACTTTTTGATAAATGAATATTTGAACAACTATAGAATTTGGACAAAACAATGAATAAAATGAATGAATACGTTACGCTGAAGATGCGACACACATCACACATCAAATTTAAATTAAAAATGAATTTCCACAATGTTACTGCTGAATCCATCGAAAATATTTGTTGATATAATTTATTTTTATTGCTTTGCGGAATTGATGTTGAACAGGTTCCATTGAGTAAAAGAGTGCTTACCAGTGCTTGATTAAGTGCATCCACAAACTGTTCTTCTGTCATGTTGAGCAAGGATCTAGCTTCTGTTGGCGTGGTGGACCATACCAGTGAGCTCAGGTCGTGGCCCAACGGAAGAATCGCTACAGGGCCAGTCGGCAAGAATCTCTGCCATGCTGTCGTATTTTCTGTCGACTAGAATATGGATCAGAAATTTTCAAAGTGATACTTGCGAGGTGTTGTCTTATTTGATTTAATAAAAGAAATTTGCGCACAGCCCATAGAGAATTTATTTTTGATTTTTTAACCATGTCCGATCTCAATGAACTTCTAATGCAGCATTGTTAAAACCGTGCGTCGGCAACCTTCACACCAAAGAGACCGTAATTCGCAATTTTAAATTTTTCAGATCACAACTATGATTTTTTCTTAAAAATATTACAAACGTACATAATATAATGTTTATAAAAGTTTTTTTTTAGAATGAAATAGAATTAATACTTGTTTAATTATAGCACATTAATTAGAGCGATATTTATTGCTGCAAGTTCGAAATAAGTTTATGGATTCTTGGCACCAATTGCGGTACTGCAATAACTTTGCGGGCCAACAGCGGTCCAAGGTACACCAGTTAAAGCTAGGCAATAGATTGATAATTTAATATGTTTTAATCTTTTCCCTGCTATGGGCACGTACCATGCCAAAAATCAATAAATGTCAAATTAAATTGCAAGTGTAGGATACATGACGCTGCTGATTGCGAAACGTGAAACTCGCCTGTAGCGAAACATGGTTGTCATTTTCGTCAGCATTATTGACTGGGTATAATTAATTGGCAAATAATATTTTATTTGACGATGGATTCTGCAGACACTGCGATTCAGGTACACACTCATCAAAGCAAGTCATGATGACGAAAGTAGGTAGCGAACAGTTGACACGACAGTATAAATAAACAAAGAAGGAAGAGCCGGATTCATTATGTATCGAACGCCGAACGTAATTCTGTAAACGCTCTCTGATCGTGATTTCTGTCGTCACTCGCTGAACGAACTTGAACTGCATTAATCCTCAGCATCATCACCAGCATCCATCCTACTGTCTTAATCACGTCAAGCATTCAATATTGGAGTCATATTCCTAAACTGGTAAATGTAAAATATAACAAAATGTAAAATCTCTTTTTATTAAGCTAAAGACAGTGATGTGCTGCAATGGGTTCGCACCCCCTTTGTCGAGCCGGTCGCTAAAATAATTTTGGTTTGGAGAGCTGATTCTTAAAATACGATTTTTTTGATTATCGCAATTCCGAGAACGAATACGATCACAATACTTGATCCGATATGGATAAAGTAAAAACTTGCGGCCGTTAATATTAGGATTCTAAGTGTAATTATTAAATTCAAAATAAATGTAAATGATTTCAGAGATTATATCTATAATGTTTTAAGAGATAATAGCGATGAACTTCCTGAAGCGGTCAGAAAAGCTAAAAATATTATTAACACAATTGCAATAAGCTATGCAGAGGCGCAACGAGGATTTTCGTTATTGAATACATTTGTTCAGAAAAAAGGCAAATTTAAGTATTCGACATATATCAGACATAAGGACCATTAATTCAATAGGTTTGCTGTTGAATTCATGGGATTCCACACCATTCATTAAACCATGGCTCAGAAGTCACCATCACACAGCAGATGATAAACATCCGATAAATAAGACTCGTCACGGTTAAAGTTTCGAATGAATGAAATGTATAAAAATTGGGGGTTGATATTTACCAAGGTGCGAACCGGTTGATAGCATCACTGGCTATAGAGTAAAACATGTTGGAAGTAAAACCGATGACTCAGCGCAAAAAAACCATAATTTGTTAAGCAATTTTCGATTAATATGGGTATGTAATAGATAATCGACAACCGTACCGGTTGGTAACTGTTAAATTAACTAACCTGTGCAAGATGAAGTGTTGCGACTACTCCCATTTGATCGTATTTCCAGGATACATACTGGGTGCCCATCGTTTGCCTGACCTTCGAGTTCACTCCATCAGCTCCGATCTGAAGCAATCGATACAAAAAAATGATTAGTTTGGGTTTGGCTACCAAAATATCTATGACACCTTGTCCAGACCAGAAATTAATGAAAGCAGGTGACCTGTGTGACACATATTAGAAATAAATAATTAACAATTGGAAGAAATAAGCGGTGATTCAAAACATATTACATCACTAGTGGGACACCCGTTATAGATGACGGTATTGAAATTGAAATATTGAATGTTCGAGCTTCTTCAGCTCTTCGAAGAGCTTGCACGTTAGTGGGACGTCGGAATTGTGCAGCTTCCGGAGTTCTTTGTGATCGCTGTTGTCTGTGTGCCTCGGCATCAGCATCACGTCGGGATTTTGCAGCTTCCGGAGTTCGCCTCGCTCTCCATTTCTGCTGTCGCTCACGACGTAATCGCAAACGCCGCTGTTCTCTCTGTTTCCATACTGACGGACTGATTGTTATTTTTGTTTGTTTGCCTTGGAATTTGCGTCACGTCGGAACTGTGCATATTGTTGGGTCTGTGTGTGTTCATTGCATAACAGGTCATGAGAAAACTTCATACCTATATGTGATATGTGATAATAATAAAACACCTACAAACTGGTCTGCACTACTATATATTTTTTTCAAAGATAAACATGGAGTCTTAGTAAATCTTTATTATACTATCTCACTCAAAAATAATAGACTGTAGACTGACGTATAAAAAAGGATTTAAATTGCTTGGCAAGTGTGCAAGTAATAAATTATTTGAGAAGTTAATGTTAGGAAGACACATCTAAGAAATTTAAATATTTTGTTATGTAGTAAAATTTTCCATAAAAAATGATAGAGTAACTGTATGTACGTAGATTTATTAATTCTAGCCATCAATCGCAGCGTTGCGGTTCTTCAAATCTGTTGAGAGTATTGCGTCGTTTCGTAAGAATCGAAGTTCCCGTTACAATTCGTAAATTATCAAGAAATTATTAAAATTGTAGTCAATAATTATTGTAGAAAAAATATGTGGAATTTTGAATGATGAAGCTTGTATATTTTTTCGAATTATCAAACGTTCCATTTCAAGCCCTGCCCGTAGATAAAAATCAACGATAAATTGAGGTTGAGGATGCTACTCAAATTGTCATAAGTTGATTGATCTCATTTTAATGACGACAGAGCAGGTCTCGGCCTAATGATGTAAATTAGAAAAATAAATTGAACACTTTTTGGAAGGGAAACATCATTTTACATTGGTTTTAGGTTTAAAAATTCTGAACCCGGTCACTTGATGTCAGCCACCATTATATCGACACTCCCTACGTATAATCCCGTATCCGCACACATGAGAATTTACAGGAGTGTATTTCAAAGATTCATAACGCAACTCACCATATAATGTTTTCGATAAAAACAGTTTTTACTCTCTCCTGAACTATTTTAATTTTGAGGGTTACATCAATTGGCCAAAATACCGTCGATATAGTGGATAATGTTTATAACGTATACTAATTTTTTCGATATTATAACTGTAAATATGCAGACAATATATTAATTTAGGCTAAATAATTAAAATCGATAAAAACATCATCAGATTTTTTCGCAAATAGGTACTTTGCAAAATACAATAGTAACTAAAGGGTGAACAAAATAATTAACCGTATTTCAGGGATATAAAAGACCAAGTCGAGCAATTGTGCTAGTGGGGAGGTTATGGTAGATGATTGTGTCATCTATGAACCTTATGGTAAACCAGGTACCAAATAGAAAACCTGTCTTCATTTGAAGGTCATAAATACAGAAAATTAAAAATATATCGATACAGTCGACTGCCTATTCAAATTTAATTTGTACAGCACGTGTGGTGTTTTTTTTGTTGTTTTTAATTGGACAAAGCATTTATGGACGATTATAATAACGCCAAGAAGTTCGACTCGAAGTGTCATTACGCTATACAAGGCTAAAAAATGAGTTAATGCCAACTTAAAATTGGTATGTTGAAATCGCTAAATGTCAGTTTTAAAAAAAGAATGTTGATGTATTATAAGCTGTCTATATCTTATTTATACATATAGATTTTAATTCTAATTTCGGATATGAAGAAATAACAACGATATTATATAATAGATAACAATACGAATAAGACAGTAGTATCTATAAAGATTCGTCGTTTTCACGCATGTGACGTTCATTTGACCAGGTTTCAAAAAACGCACATACAATAAATACTGAACGTAGTTCTGCAGAATTTAGCCAATCCACAATAATGCCAAGCTACTGAGAGCATTCAGTATCTATATGCAGTAGATCACTAAGCGTAGTCCTTGTTGGTAGGATATGAATGTAAATCTTGATAAATCTTGTAGCATATTAACAAATAAGTATATGATTATTTGGATGAAACATTATTAATAAGATGGACAATATTTAAAATGATTTTCAAATTCGCGTACCTCCAGTAATACGACGTTTTCATATCACGGGATTAGCATCCTGTGTTACCATTCAACCGGAGCGGAAATGTCTATAACAATGTATGGTTTAATTCTTTGGACACTATTATTCTCATTTTAACGAATACAATAATGTAAAAGCATATGTTTTGAGCAAGTCGTCGAACCGTAACTGAACCGAAAACCGTAAAAACGGTTAATTTTTTCAGAGCGACAACCGGAACGGAACCGAAAAAAATATCGGTTATTTCGATTCGGTACATGTTCCAACTTGCGCAAACATATCGACCGTGGAAAGGAAAAAAGACGTAACACACACACAAAAATACTGTGTATAGCCCAAAAAAAACGTGTATGAAATTGTATACATTGTGATACACATTTTTTTGTGTGGGTTATGTCATTTTCCCTTTCCACAGTAGATATCATTCACGATCGTGTGACGCATCTCGACATAATTCTTATAATTTATAATATATTATTTTTAAGAATTATGGATTCAGCCGTGCGGTGCAGCATAACCATTGGTTTCGGAGAGTGACCCCGGGCTATTATACAAGTATCATAAAATGTTCTAAATTATGGCAGAAAATATATTTGTAATACAAATAAAAACATTAAAAATTAATCATTCGGAGCTGAACCGAAAACCGAAAACCAATCGGTATACATATTTTTAATTGAACCGGAACGAAAACCGAAACGAAAAAAAATGACGGTTCGAAGCCCTGGTTTTGAACGACGATATTGCTGCTTTGTAATGTGTACCAACCTGAGAGTTGTTTAGTTATGACATTCTCGGCAAGTGCGAGCGTTCAAATCTTTAACTTGGGATTCCCCGCTATTAAATTATGTAGAAAGTTTAAGACCTTAACTCCGAGAAATCCTTCATAATATAAATAAGTGCACGGGAAAATAATATACGCAGGCAAAACATTGTTCAGATGATTCATTATTGCAGAAATGCCGTTAAGGAAAACATTGTATTGGGAATTTTACAATTCTTGTGATTATTTCACTCAATGCATGTAGGCGCATAGAACGTACAAAAATGTTATGGAAATTGTTTTTTCGGACTAATATTTTAGATTCTAGATGACACAATGAAAGAATGCCATCTATGTATTGGCTAGAACTAGGAAAATCGATTGCAACAGAAGTGAGTGAACGAATAACAAAATAGAGGTATTATAGATTTGTATGATCTATACTCTAAATGACATTATATCGACGATGTTTTGGCCAATTGATGTAACCCTCAAAATTGAAATCGTTCAGGAGAGAGTAAAAACTGTTTTTATCGAAAATATTATATGGTGAGTTACGTTATGAGTCTTTGAAATGCACTCTTGTCATTTCTCATGTTTGCAGTTCATGTTTGAATGCGGGATTATACGTAGGGAGTGTCGATATAATAGTGGCTTACATAGAGTGGAGGGGGAAGAATTTTTAACGCTAAAACTGATGTAAAATGATGTTTCCCTTCCAAAAAGTGTTCAATTTATTTTTCTAATTAACATTATTCGACCGAGACCTGCTCTATTGTCTTTAGAATGACATCCAATCATTAACTCATTTTCATATTATTTGAGGGTTACATCAATTGGCCAAAACAGTCGATATTAAATTACACCTTGCAACATTCATAACGTTATGCACTTGTTTGCAAGACCCTTTATGACTATTTAGTATACTGACTATCAAACAGACTTTGCGCGTGACGTCATCTTGAAAACTGAATCATGCAGTCAATGGGATGACGTGATAGATTTGAATTTTAGGATTTAATCTTATAAAATAACTAGTATTTATTACCGGGATAGAGGGCGCTAACATTTAGACGTTGGCGTTATTTTAGTGAATTCTAATGTTGTAAGTTGAAAGTATGAACCGTGGACCGTACCCCATGTAACACCTGCAAAATATAGTCAATCAATAATGTTGAAAATATAGCAGTTGATCAAGAAATGGCAGCCAGAATGATATGTGAAAATTTTATGTCTCTACTGTTCACCGTTTGGGAGAATATATTTCTTATGACAGGCAGACAGATTGATATGTGTATTTTATGCTATACAGTATACTGCCCTGCTAAGTAAAACGAATTAATTACATGTTCAACGATTCGTCAGAATCAGACCTTTTAGTATAGTAATATTTATATCTGGGTACTGATTTTTTGGGATAGTGTACAAAGGTGTCATGGATATAATTGTCACAAAACGGACTGTTTATTACTTACAAACATAATGAAGCTGTGTGTTTGCTTACAAAATCAAGCTAATTTTCAATAATTACAAAAAGATTTTCACCTTTTTTTAGTATAAAAAATAAAATTTACTGTGGTTTTTTGCGGAAAATATTATATACTTACTTTAATTTTGACATTTACTGTCATTACTGTGTTTTTACTTATCAGGGTAGTATAGATATCCCCTCCACGACGACTTTATTTATATATATTATATCTAAATGAATATATATATCGACCGAATACACTCTGTAATATGGCCACAATATCAGACGTTCTGAAGTCATCATTCGGATCCCGGATAATGTCCAACACCAATTTTGCGCGAGACATTTCCTCATTTTTTTATTACCACGTGTGGGTTTCGCATTTCAGTATTTTCATGTGATAAATTTATTGGCAAAACATTGTATGTAAAAGTTGATCGATTGAAATTGCATATAATACAAAATATACTATTTTTCTTGATATCAGTCGATAAATCATCGCATTATGGTGGGAAAGTACGCATTTTTTGTAATCAATGGCCTTGCGCCAAGATGGCGGACAATAACACCAGTTTTAAGGAAAGACATAATAATTCATGTTTAAATTAATTAATGCTGTCCGCTTGGTGCATCACGTTGTTATTTCCGAAGCGCTGATGAAGGACTTAACAGGATATTGGCAAAACCACATTCGTCCAACCGCAAACTTGCCAACTTCACCTGTCTATTTAGTTTATATAATTGCAAAAAAACGGAATTGAGTAAATTAATTTTAATAAATAAACGAAATGATTTGAAAGACCTTCAGCAGTTTGGCATAGATTTTTTATTGACTCGTTCAATTATAAATCATAATCAACAACACCAGCGGTGAGCTGCCAATACATTAAAAAGGGGCTCACTTAATCTCAGAACTATTTGCGGTGTTCCGTGGAAGCGGTACAGATTTTTTTATCACTCTGATACAATTATTACCGCAATCGAATGTTACTTAACATATTCCTATATATAGAAAGCTGGAACCGATCCGATATATATTTTTTACTCGAACTGGAACGAAAACCGAAACGAAAAACGGTTTGAAGCCTTGTTTTATACGTTTACTTTGAAATTTTCCCAGTTGTCTGGTTGAATCATCAAATATCCTTAGTCCATAATGATTAATCAAATCATTAGATAATTTTTAATTAACTTTTCCGGATTAATTTTGTTATTTTCGTGTCATTTATGAAAAAGATGTCCTTATTTTGCGGTCAAAATTGCAATGTTGTTATTGTAGAGGAATTTTTTGAAGGTTAAATAACATTTTTCGGTATTCCTGGATGAATAATGATTATTAGGATTCAAACCTAATGAGTACGTAAGTATATTAGCGTTAGGATTACGTAGTTAGATAACTAGCAGTAAGACAATCACTTTAATGGTGTTAATTGTCAATTCTTGATGGCACAATATTTATAAAAATAAAGCACAATGATTTGTAATTATGTGTATTGTCGGCGTCCGTGGCGTAGTTGGTAGCGACGCTGGCTACGGTTACGGATGTTTCGGGTTCAGTTCCCGATGCGGACGGTTTTCATACATTGACCTTTCAATCAATTTATGGATTTCTGTTCGAAGTCGGAGTCCTCCCGTCCACCCATCACATCCTCACGGGGAGTAGCGAGAGCGATTAGTTAACCACTAGTCCTGTCCTAGCCCTATCCTTCTATCCCTACTCTCTTCGAAAAAAGAGAGGTTGAGCAACTGAATAACATGATACCTTCATTAGGAGACCATATGCTCTACATTGGGAGCGGACATGGACAAAAAAAATTGTAATAATTGCAAAGTTTTATCAAACGATCTGCACGGTTTCGGTAATCGTGAGAATTTTTAGCAGTTACTAGCGATGGTTGTGATCATTTGATTAACTTGAATTAGTACAAAAAAATGTGTTTTTAAAATTCAAATCGTTATTTAAAACAGTACGTTTTCAGTAACGGATTACTGGGAAAGGATGAAAATATCACAGGTAACCATGGCTTTATAACATAGTTTGCCAAACGGTGTTCTTCCGCTACGTAAAGCTAGGTGTTCCGTGCAGAAGTAAGAAGAAACAAATAAAAATGGCGTGGTTATATCTAACGACAAGATAATTTAGTATGGTTTTTTAGAAGATTTGCTTCTATTCGAAAGTTTACAAACCCAAACCGTTGGGGATAACATAAATTGTATCAATGGTTAAATAATTACTGATTGTAAATGTTGGGAATCATGTGGTGATGTGTGCAGTGATGGCGCCAAAAGTCCCACTCGTTGTACACTATATAAATCCACGGTCCACGATTAAATATATTCGGGAAACGCAACTTTATAAGATGCTTACAGATATCACTGTATGAAAGCATACATTCGGGTATTCGAGCCCGTGACTCGGCGTCCGAGAAGGAAGACAGCAGAAGATAAATTACCACTTGGGGAGTAGAAAAATATACTGTGAAAAAATGATTCATCGTTTTTTAAAGGTACCGAATAGAGCGGTGAAGGCGAGAAAGTCTTTAATTTAAGCCAACGATAAAAAGAATGGTATATCGGGGTTCCACTGTAATGAAATACAATGATGAAACGACCATTAACAATGTAAATATTATTGAGTTTCGGTGTGGCTATATCATGTTTAAAATAAATGTGTATGGGTAAGTACATTCCATCCTATTTATAACGCTTAAATGTATGCGAGGAAATCAGAGTACGTTTTAAAACAAATCATTTCATGGAAATTCACAGTGCCAATAACCCAATATGTTTCAGGACAGAATCACTCTTCGCTAAAATGTTTATACTAAAAAAAAAAAAACCAATCGATTAGATGTGGTTTATCCACTAGGTACATCAGGATGTGTTAATTAAAATTGTAGTCAAAATAACCGAAAAGCGATGACGTCGACGGAGCGAAACATGGCCGGTTAATATAAACAATCGGACGTTATATAAACTATTGTGTTTTTCACATTCCCGTGAATCGGGAAATACAACAAAGCCGAGAATACGAAAGCGATTTACATTATCACATATTTAGTAATTATATGTACAATACATATGTGTCGCTTAGAATAATAGTGGTCTAGTTTCAAGTATTGAAGTTTTGAAATATTCAAGGTTTAGTAAAAAAGTATTAATGTTACACATTAGAAACAAGTCATGTTGATATGTTTCAGTTGGGAGTCTAGAGCAGTGGTTCTCACGGAGAATTTCTCCGTGGCCGCAATACAAACATCAGTGGTCTCATGGAAATGTCTCGTGGCCGCACCAAAATTTTCAATCGTGATTTTAAATATTAGGCCGATGCATTTACTAAAATATACTTTTCGAGACAAGTTGTGAATGGTTAAAACCTTCCAATCGAGTATTCGAATATGTGTATACGGCTCTTTCGACATTTGAATATTCGTTCATAGTATTGATGTACATTACACCATTGGGTTTATAAAGAATGTCATTACGCGTCGCATTATATCTTGATATATAATCTATTTTGTTCATTTAAACACTACAACACTCATACAAGACACATGCTAACAACTTGTATGTGTTAATAATTAATACATCTCGCTGGAAATACGGAAAAACAACGATGGAATTCGAGGATGAGTAGTGTAAAAACGCACTGCACACAAAAAGTCGAAAAATACATACATATGAATGCACAAATACTCTCCATATTCTTGAGTATGTATACAAACTTAATAGATTATGCCCAGAAATCCGTGAAAATGTATTTATAAATTACGTTTACTAGTAAACTCACCGTTGTCCATTATAAAATCATTAAATTTAGTTACTTGGGTTATCACTTTTAAGGTGTTAACTGTCAATTCTTGGTGGAAAGACATTATATTTTAAAAAATAAAACACATCACTTGATAATGCTCGTGATGAGCGAAACCGGTCCTGATCATTATAAATATGTGAAAGTAGTACAAATGAATTGTGTTTTATTTTTAAAAATACTTGGGTTATCAAATTTGAATTATTGAGATTTCGTACACTTCCATGTATTTTGTCACTAACGACCCTGGTTTCGTCTTTCGACATCTTCAGGCATTCGAGCGCACGAATGCCTGAAGATGCCGAAAGGCGAAACCCGGGTCGATAGTGACAAAATACATGGAAGTGTACAAAATCTCAATAATTCAAATTTGATATTGAAATTCCATCAAGCACCCTCAGTCGATGTCTTAAATTAAATTACTTGGGTTATGTTAATATATTCAATAACAATTCATTTACAATTCGCATACAATTCGTATAGAATATAAGAATTACCGCAGTATCGATTTTATTTGATTTCTTACGATATGACTTTGAAGGATAGTGGCATTTTTTCTTTTATACAACTCATATATTCGAATACTAAAAATTAAAATATTTGATGATCGAATATTTGGAATCCCTACTAAGTACATACAAGAAGAATTAGCAAACAGCATTTTTGTTAAATTGAATGAAAAAAAAAACGATTTTTGTCGACTCTTATTCAAATTTCATTACAACAAATGTTATGTTAAAATTAAATGTAAAAATACAGATCAGTAATTACTTATTGTATTTCAATGAGCGGCAATAGGTATGCGGAATTTTTTAATGCAATTTGTACAAAATATCGCATACAGGTGTATATTTTTGTATGATATTTTAAAATTTAATATTGAAATTTCAGCATGCAGTATTTGTTATTTAACGTGACGTATTTAAAAAAAATAAGGAGCATTAAAATCAAAATTAGCATATAACTCATGATAAGTATGCAAAAAGAGATGATTACGTAGGGTGCTTGTTCCTAAAGTCAGCCGTCGCCGGTAGTCGGCTTTTTGAGCTTAAAACTTAAATAATAGAGGATATATTAAAAAAAAAAAAAAGATTTTTTTAATTCGTGTAGGTAGTCTTGCCACTTGCCAATGTATATCTGCACTATACTGACCAATATGATGAAATACGCAATTAAAAAAAGCATATTTTTACTTCGCAAGTTTCGACAAATTCATGTTGTATGGGGATCGCTAACAAAATATACTTTATATTGTCATGCTTTGCATCATTATGTTTTTTATTGTTCTGTCTATCAGTAGATTATTTCGCGATATCCATGAACTTCTATTATTTTATGCTTGGTACAATATTAACTATTTTATTTTTAATTGGTTACATTACTGTTTAATGGAATAACAGCGAAAAAATATGAATTTATCACTCATTGACTCCTCAATCCCTTTTGAAAGTACACTTGTCGCTTAACCGGCCGAGCACTGGCGAAACGACCCTACATACATGATAAATTTTAGTAACCTTGCCCCACCTGTGTTATGAATACATGCTTCACTTTGACGTAGGCATGTTAAAAAAGTATAATTATTGCGGAATTTTCATTGTCCCAGCAGAGCGTATGGGCAATATATTCAAGACATTTCAAGGTGTCTTCTCAGAATTAAACGGTAATTAATGATATGTTTGATGGAATCCATGTGAATAAATGCATCGGGGATTTACTGCACATATATCTACACCAATTTCTTTCTCGCAGATCGTAATGACAAAGATCAAGCATTGCCAAACGGTGAAGAGCTAAATATCTCTCTAATTAAAGCATGCCACTACAGAGATGAAGCACGTGGAATCCTAATTGAGCATCTTCAACAGAACGTGTTTAACGAGTACTATTTTTTGTAAGCAGAAGCGAGGTGTAATGCTCAGGGCATGGATTATAATACCGGACGAATATATCAATACCGGTATTTCATATCAAATACAATTTTAGCCATTACATATATCGTAATATATCTTCCCTACGAACAGAAATAGATAAATCAATGTATGAAAGTGTCCGTATTGGGATTCAAATTGTTGAGATCCGTAACCTAAGCCCACGAAATTGATCACTGCACCACGGACCCGACAAAATGCCAAAGATTTTTTTTTTTTTTACCAACACCGGTATTTTATATCAAATAAAATTTTAGACGTTACATATATATTATATCCATCCCTACGAAAAAAATCAATTTATGAAACTGTCCGCACCATTAATTAGGCCCGAGACATCCGTAACCATAGTCAACGACGCTACCAACTGAGCCACGTACGCCGACAAGTTATTTAGTGAGTAGGAATTTCAATCGTATTTAATTTTCGTGTAGGGTAGTGGAAATGAGAAAGTTTAGGAATCTCTGTAATAGTGTACAATAATTGGCGATAAACGGCCAGTCCTTCTCAGTATGTGTTGACATCTGAAGTGATTCATATCATTATGTTTGTTTCGAATAGGTAAAACTACTGACAATACAATACATTCAAAAAGAAGCATTCAATATAAGGAATTGTGAGATGAATTGTTTACACAGAGTGTTCGAAATAGTTGGCACGGATGTTTATTAATCAAGCATTTTATAATGTTCCACTGACTATTACAGAAAACGGTGTCTCGACAAAAAAGAACGTTGTATATATAAAATACAGTAAACTCCCCGATAACATGATTGCCGACAGTTCGTTTTTAATTAAAATTTGCGACTACTCCTTGATTACACGTTAAAATACTCCTGCGCCGCTTGGGTATCCTATGATTTTGCACGAGTATGGTAGTCCCGATAGCTCACTCCCAGATAGCTCGGCTTCAATATAGCGAGTTATCGGGGAATCTACTGTAAATAGATTTATTTTTAACCACTTTTTAGGTGTTAACTGTCAATTCTTGGTGGAAAGGCATTATATTTTTAAAATAAAACACAATTTGTTTCGTACTACTTCCCCGTGTTTATAATGATCAGGAGCGGTTTCACTCATCGCGAGCATTATCAACTGATAAAATATAAATCATGGCAAGGCTATTTATATAAAATTGGATGTTAATAATTACAAGGTATATCAAACAATAGGTTCAAGAACGATGGTTGACACGAATTTACAGGTAATCCAACAGACTATATTTATATAAATGACATTAAGCAGTATACAATTAAAATGTTTAATACATCTTACAGATCTTTAATTGTTTTTAAAAAATTTCAAAGGCTCACAACTTTATTTAAAGATTTTCCATATGCTATTTCGGTTAATGGTTATTTGTGAATATAACTCATTATATTTTTCTCGCATAATTGAATTTGAACGTGGTTTAATTTTTGATTTCAGATTCGTATTCATTGATTTGCAAGAGGTCCTTAACATTTTAATTGCAGACTATTAAATTTCGTTTACATATAATTTGTTTGATTACCTGTTAATTCTTGTCATAATTCTTGAACCAATTGTTTGATATACCTTGTTATGATTTATATTTTGTCGGTTGACAGTGATCCTGATCATTATATGCATGTGGAAGTAGTAAAAACAACTTGTGTTTCATTTTTAAAATATAATGCCTTTCCACCAAGAATTGACAGTTAACACCTTAAAAGTGATTTCATATTTTGAGGAATATATAAACACATTCTTTTTAACTAGAATTCTTTTCTTAATTACATTTCTATTGTTTTTCACGCATTTTCTGTGTACGAAATCTCCTGTGTGCGTTTTCCACTGTGCTCATGCATTTGTCTTTTTCGCATAGGGGAAGACGTGGCTGGTTGCAACAGGGGTAAGTTACAACAATCGATTTGAAATTTTCGCTTATCAACATTTCAACAAACTTCTTTGGTTATACGACAGATAGTAGTGTATAGCACATTTCGGTATAAAAATCAGTTGAATATAATGCGACAGACAGTTTTATATAAAAAATTTGTTTTTGCACCACTCGGAGAGTTTTTTCTTAAAAGGTAAATGTTTTCTGTTATTTTAACACTTTATTAATTTGCACGTCTGTGTTATACGTTTTTTTGTCAACATACTGTAGAATATATATATCCATCTTAAATACACTCAACATTAGAGAAAATACAATAACTCGAGGTTGTAATTCCATTCAAGATAACGGAGTTGGTTGCCACATATGTCACGGGATTGCTTGCAATATGTTGCAACTAAATGACATACCAAGAAAAGGGAGACAGAAACTTTAAACTGCCATACTCACTGAAACACCTGAGAAATAAAGTTTAGAATATAAGAAAAGGAAGTTTTTGGAGCGCAAGAACAAAGCTGATCAGTCTAAATTAATACATTAGTCAAGAATACTCAGTTTACTTCAAAACTTCAATCCCCTAGCTAAAATACTAGCATCGACGAAGAATCCACAGACGATGAAGACAATTGTCTTTGCCATGTTTTTGAAAAATATGAAGTCTGAGAATCGACGCCTCCGAGAAGATGTTGCAACTTACTCTTGAGGTGTTGCAACCAACCCCGTTCTCTGGGCAGGTTGCAACGATTTTTCATTTGTATATAAACATAAGTGACGGTAATTGTTATCCATTAGGTAAGTGCTTTATCCACTATGATATATTTTTGACATTATCACATATTATTTCTGCATTTAAATCTATCGTGTGACATTGAAAATAAAAAAACACAAAAATCAAAACGTTGAAGGTGTTGCAACCAACCCCACCTTCCCCTACATCAGTCACCGTTCACTGAAAAGGAATAAACCGATGAAGACGCGAGGTAATTTGTTTATCGTCTATCAACATTATTGTATTTTTGAGCACCATGTGTAAATGTAAGTAAATTGTTGTATATAACAACATCCACGCATATCTGGGAAAACACAGCATTGCATCACCAATACAACAGCGAGATGTCAGCTGTTAACGCATTCCGTCAGTATTATGTGCTTAGTACTATAACAGTGTAGTATTTCTCCAGTTAATGGTCAACTGGAAATCGGGAAATTAAAATTCAGTTCAGTTCCACGCGCGGAGTAGGTCGGACGTGTAATCTCCGCCCACTCATTTTAATTTTGTTCGATCGAGATTTAGACCGCTGAGCGTTAAAAATATTAGTGTTTTTGAATTATTTCGTAAAGATATAGCAACAACAAAAAAAAACGGTGAAAAGTTTTAAAATAAATATAAGGTTAATATTATTATTGATTCACAATTTATTTTATAATTTACCAAAATCTCGATAATAACAACAAAAGTGTAGCGAAGAAATCATGTTTACATTAATCACTTCTAAAGTGTTAGCTGTCAATTCTTGGTGGAAAGGCATTATATTTTAAAAATAAAACACAATTTGTTTTTACTACTGCCACATTTTTATAATGATAAAAACCGGATTCGCTCATCGCGAGAATTATCAACTGATAAAATATAAATCTCAACAAGGCTATTTATATGAAATTGAGTGTTAATAACTATCTACAAGGTGTATCAAACAAGTGGTACAAGAACTATGACAAGAATTTATAGATAATCATAGAAATGATACATAAACGAAATTATATAATTATAGTGGTTCAGTATTGTAAAATTTTCCCGTTTGCTATTTCTATTATTTAATATAAATGAATTATTATTTTTAAACTCATCAAACTTTTCTCACACAATTGACTCTTAATGTGGTTTAAAGTTATTGATTTGTAAGAAGCACTGACATTTCAATTGTAGACTATTTAATTTCGATGACGATACGTAAATTCTTAAATACATTGTAATTATTGACAGTCAAAATTATATAAATAGCGTTGTTAAGATTTATATTTTATCAGTTGTTATTAATTATTATAAAAATGTGGAAGTAGTACAAAGCAAATTGTGCTTTATTTAACAAAAAAATAATATGTGTACATGAAATTAATCCTCGGTGAAATTTAGTATAAAAGTTAGCTTTTACGAGAATTACTTTTTATTCAGTCGCCCAACCTCTGTCTTGTGGAGAGAGTAAGGATGGAAAGATATATGAAAGCATTAGTAGTTAGATAAGCGCTAATGTTTTAGAAAACAAATTGATTTAAAAGTAAATTTTTGACATCACAGAAATCCATACATAAAATACAATTTGTCTTATTGTGTGCGCATTGGGATTGGAAAAGAAAGACGTTGACCACTCGGCAATAGGCCGGTAACTCGGATGGGTGGGAGGAAATGTAGACATGGCAGAAATTATACTAATTTTTGAAAGTGTACGTAGTTCTTGATTTTTATAGTTCTTACAGACAATTAGCTTTTTTCAATTATAATCAATTGATCGATTTAGTTATAAATTATTCGTTTTCGACAGCATATAAAGTCAATTCTTGGTGGGAACTGCCGGTAGGTGTATGTATGGAGGTACCTTGCACACCGCGAAATGTTTTCGGAGAACACACCACAGATCTCTTCATTACTTTAGGTTTATCGTTGTTGTGTTGTCGTTGAGTGTTCAACATATTTGTATGTTTTAAATAATTGATTTACGTTGGTAAAATCCCGTTTAAAGTGAAACGTCTAAAGACGGTTCACGGAAAGTTGTGCGTCTTAAGACGCTATTGGCAGCCACCCGGTAAAAAATAAAACAAAATTTGTTATGTACTCCTTAAAAATTTTTAATGATCAAGATCAAGGCCTGATCTCATCATTATAACAACGTAGAAGTATTAACAAAACAAATTGTGTTTTATTTTTTAACTTAAATACAAGTGAATCCCCGAATTCACGCTTCGCGTCCAATTTTGGTAGTCCTATTGCATTTAATATTCGCTCTAGCATAATTCAAGATTTCGATTGAGGGTGCTTGATGGAATTTCGGAGGCATTCGAGCACACGAATGCATGAAGGTGCCGAAAGACGAAACTCGGGTCGTTAGTGACAAAATACATGGAAATGTACAAAACCTCAACAATTCAAATTCGCTCTTACGTTTTTATATCCCGCAATTTATGACTGAAATACTCTCAATTTTTTTGGTAAAATACTCGAAATTATGTTCTTCAAATACAGGGGCAGAAAACCACATAAGTCAGATTTATGTGATCGAATACTTTCAAATAGATGTTTTTATTTCTAATAATGCTCTGGGATTTACTTGACGTTTCTATTGTAAATTTTGTGTTAATAATTAGACAAAATGTCACCAGATAGAAAAAAACTGTCTCCTGAAAACCTAGCAATATTGACTTAAGTGTTTGTCCCCCCCCGACCATAAAATTATATTTATATAAAAAATCGAAAATAAATTAAAAAGACTAAAAAGAGTCTCTTCCTATGAAAAAAGCTGAATTTGCGTCCACGAATAAACTTTGTAACATTAAATTTGAATGATTAGTTATTTTATTACAAGATCTGCAATTAGTTGTATAACAGTGGAAATACGATATGAATGTTTTTTCGATACGTTGCCTAACTGTGGTGTAAATCGAGAGATAAGTGCCATAAAATCAAATTGATATCTTCAATTCATTTTGAAAAATCACGAACGGTTAATACGAAGAAAAATAAATTATACAGTTGGTTTGCTGGAAATGAATAAATAATTTAAAGCTGCATTCAATAAAAATAATTTAATTTCAATAAACACATAGAAAATGTCTATAAATAAACGTACGCAAATATCCTTACGTGAGGTCACCACACAGACATAAATAATTGTGAAGTGCATACAAACATATTATTGTAAATGTATAAAACTAGGTGCGGTTTGGTGACCCAACACAGGAAAATATCTAATCAATTACCCCTTAA
Organism: Himalopsyche phryganea; assembly: GCA_022494535.1. NCBI lineage: Eukaryota > Metazoa > Arthropoda > Insecta > Trichoptera > Rhyacophilidae > Himalopsyche > Himalopsyche phryganea. The sequence continues at coordinate 1,242,111 of JAGVSL010000139.1, forward strand.
TTAAATTTATTCAAAAATAAGCACACACATATATAAATATGGTCTAGCGCATAGCGCAATTGCTGCCGTGGTCCGTTTATTGTAGCCATACTTACAACGCGCAGCTATACATTTTTTTAAAGTAGGTCGCACAATATCCTTTTCAGAGGGTGTAAGAAAATAAGGTTACCCAAATTCGAACAGTTTCATAAATTGATTTTTCAACCGATTTATGGTTTTCTGTTCGTAGGCATGAATGTTTGTGTTAATGAATGGTGTCTAAAACTCCCTCCCACCCATCCGATCCTAAAAACGGAGCATAGTGAGAGCGATTAGCTAACCACTAGCCCTGTCTTAGCCTTATCCTTCTATTCATACTCTCTTCGTAAAAGAGAGGTTGAGCAACTTAGTATCAAGCAGTTGTCGTAGAAAACATCTGTTGAGATACCTCCATTAGGAGGCCATATGCTCCACACTGGGAGCGGACATGGTAAAAAAAAAATCAATGATGAAAACACCATATCTTTGGATATAAATTCATACATTGGTTGAAAAAAACCTTTATTACAGATTACGGTACATATTTGTCTAGTTTGAATTGTTGAGATTTTGTACACTTCCATGTATTTTGTCACTAACGACCCGGGTTTCGCCTTACGGCATCTTCAGGCATTCGAGCGCACGAATGGACTCGAATTCAAATTTGATATTGAAGTTCCATCAAGCACCCTAAGTCGATGTCTTAAATTATATTTGTCTAGATTTATCTATCTGGCTGTAATGCATTAAAATTTTTAGTGTAAAGCCCGTGAAATATAAAAATCGTTTTTTGTATTTATAGTATTTGTACGGTTTTATACTTACGAGTGTAAGTTTTGAGCCGATAAAAACACGCACATTTTTATAAAATAATAAAATATATTACTCGCAATTCGGCGCATGCGCAGATATAGTGTCTCTGTATGTGGGCGTGCGTGTGCATGTTGAGCGAATATTGACATGATGTGTCACATATTGGCTATAATGTATAATAAAATTTATTTTTAAGCATAGTTCAAACGATGGTGTGATGCTGTACTTTTTATCAATTACGTTAAATATCATAATTCTTGTGGAACCATGAAAGTTGCTTCGCTATATTTAACAGATAGTTTCTTACATTATGATACATGTTTTAAGAGGACAACATTTATTATTGTTTCTTGAAATAGATATGCTTGGCATATATGATACCTACGCCAAACATTAGCATATTCCGAATAGTTCCTTCTCTTAACCCGTTCACCGTGAAATTAATGTACTTGACTGTTAAATCGCGAAGCTTCGGCGCGTGGGATGTTCAACTATTTTAGAATTGGGGACCCATTGTTTACGTTATATTATAATATTATGTTGGCAAACTATCGGAATTCTGACGAATCCATAGACTCGGCTGTGAGAAATGGCTAAAGTAAATAGCTGACTAAAACGTGTTTTATATGAACTAACTAGGGCTTCCAATCCCTGGATCCCGGTCAATTTTTCAATCCCGCAATCTTGGAATTTCAGGATTCATTGTAAACGCTAAAATATAATTCATATTTCAAATTAAATACTTTCTGATTAACTACAACGTGTGCCTCGGTTTGTTCATGTGCGCATTTTTTTATAATTAATACAATTGTCATTTTTTTACAATCCTGAAAAGTGATGCATAGAAGTCCATGTTCGAAGGAATATTGAGATGAATCATCAAATGCACAAATAAAAATGATAAGGCTAGATATTTTCAAGTAGCTTGTCATATTTTTCATCCCCTAGTATTTGTTTTGAAGGGTTATCGATACCGTAACATGAGAAATGGAAATTAAACCTTAATAATATAATACTTGAAACGATCTGTATAATATATGACATCGAGCTTCGAGATGTCGGTAAAATCCAAAAATACTTTTAATTGAGGGTGCTTGAAAACATGGATTAATTGAATCGTTTACTTAAAAAAAAATACACCCGTTTTTAAAGCATAGGGACTATTGTTAATGAAGTATAATTAAAGTACTGTAACACCTAGAAATAACGGACTAATACATGTGAGGAGGCGTCCATAAGAGACACAGACACTCTCGACTCAAACTTTTGTACGACTTCTAATTTTTAATTGAACGCTGAATAAATTATTTTCTGCCTATTCTATATTGTCCAACGGTGGAATAGCGACGATGTGCAAACAAATCAAAAACGCACGGATGGGCGTGGCTTAGCGCTCTTCAGATCATCGGCCGTCACGCGTTAATTAAAACTCCAGCAGCTGGGTGAACATCTCGCACCTTTATTGTAAAACAGTAGTATCTGCGAATTTCATTGTTCTGAGATAAACAGACTTTGGTGTGGCAAACAAAGAATATTATTTACTCATTTTATTTCATTATCATAGTAAATAATTATTATTGTAAAATGAGAGCAACTTCAGATACTACTGTTTTAAACTTAAAATGTAAACATTATTTAAAAGTAATGAAAAACCACAATATTTTGACTACACTATCATTTTAGATCGAAAAAAATTGCAATATATCTGTTTTACACTATTGTACATCATAAAATTATTATTGCTAAATGGTAATAAAATCAAAATTGAAAAATGTGCACTTACTACTGTTTTATACTCGAGGTACGACATGCTAATCACGCGTAGAAGATAGTTTATGACGATCTTGGATTTAAGTATATAGAACATTAATCTCTTTCAATTCTTGGTGGATAGGCATTATATATAAAATTTAGAAAAATAAAACACAAACAGCACCGGCGTGCGGTGGCATTATCTCTATCGCACAACCTTACTTGTATATGAGCAAGTAGGATATCACCCTTGTATCTCACTCGCACCCTTCACTTTACATGTGATTGAGCGAGAAAAAGAGAAATCCACAGCACTCGCCTGACAAACTGGATGCTTACAATATTTTTTACATTTGACCGTAAATTTTGTCCGCTAAGTGCGAAGACCTTTATATCGAGCCGACCCTGACGCTTGTTCAGTATTTAATTCATTGTAAGCTAATCATTAATTTAAGCCACGTTTTCAATGGTTGTATAGGGAAAAAAGTATTGAAAAATATACTGACACCTACATTCTAACAAGTGAGAGACAAAATGACTCAGTGTTGACATATTGCAGTGCAGGAATATTCACTATAGTATAATTATTATTTGTTTATAGCCAGTGATGTGCTGCTAAAATTCTATCAACAGGCTCGCACCTGGTAAACATCAACCAATTTTTAAACATTTTTTTTTCAAATTAAAAAGGAAAAATTTCAAATTAAAAAAAATCATGCATTACAAAATTATTTATTTACATTAGATAAATTTATTCCAAATAGTGTTTTGATTTTCATTCAAAACTTTAACCGTTCGGGTGTTATTCGTTTATCATCTGCTGTGTGACGTTGACTTCTGAGCCATGGTCAAACGAATGGTGTGGAATCCCATGAAGTCAGTGGCAAAAGTATTTATGATCTTTAAGTATAATATATGTCGAACACTTAAATTTGCCCTTTTTTCTTAACAAATAGTATTCATTAACGAAAATCCTCGTTCCGCCTCTGCAGACCTTATTGCAGTTGTATTAATAATATTTTTGGCTTTTATGACCGTTTCAGGAAGTTCATCACGATTATCTCTTAAAATATTATCGACATAATCTCTGAAATCATTTACATTTATTTTGAACATAATAATTTCACTTAGAATCCTAATATTAACGGCTGCAAGCTTTGTACTTTATCCATATCGGATCAAGTATTGTGATCGTATTCGATCTCGTAATTGAGATAATCAAAAAAATCGTAACCAGTTCTCGGAACAAAAATTATTTTAGCAACCGGCTAGACAGAGGGGTGCGAACCCATAGCAGCACATCCCTGTTTATAACATATATATATAATGATGTATTAATTTGTATTCCGCAACTTGGAAATAATAATTAGTGGTTTGATATATTTGTGGTTATGCATCACTTCTTAGACTCGATTATAAATAAAAATAATTCATTAAGATAAAAAAAAATATTTTCATAATAAATTAGTCAGCTCACGTTGATTATTATAATATAGTGAATAATTAATATAATTTATTTTTCCTATAATGACGCAATTAAACACTACACAACATTGTATATGTTGCCGCATTTAATTGTGTCGATTATTTTTTTATTGATATGTATGTTATTATGGTAATGGAAGTTTATTTTTCTATATACGGTCTGGTTTTTACACTCATTTCATTGCGGCGTTTTAATGCAACACGGTTGGTAAAACGTGACATTTTTTGTATGAGATAATCTGCACCGGTTCCACTCATCAAAGTTTAAGCTGGTTTGGTCTCATTATTGTTATCTTCACCAATCGCCAGACAAGGCATGGGCAAACGTTTTGTCTAAAGGGCCACATTAGAAATTCAAATTGAGCGGTGGGCGATAAGTACAATACTATTTTTAGATGTAAATTAATTATCATAATGAAAGATTAATTTGACATCTCAAATTACCAACAGTTTAATGAACCACTCAAAAATACTTGTCGGTCCACATGTGACCCACGGGCCGTACATTGCCCAGACCTGAACCAGAAAGGTTTGACATCCTAACTAAATATCCCTAAAGATTATTAAAACCATTACACTGAATGCACTGTTTTTAATATACAGATAAAATGTTTAATTTAAAAAAATATGTATTGCCATTATTGTTAAATATATAGAAAGATAAATTATTGGCAATCGTACAAATAGCAATTATTTCAATTGAATACAGATTTTCTTCCCACCCAACCTATAGTAAAAACGGGGCGTAGCGAGAGTGATTAACTAACACATTGTCCTTTACTATCCCCATACATTTATTCCTACCCCTCTTCGAAGAAAATAAACTATACAACAACCAGTTATAGTAAAACGACTTCTGTCGAAATGCCCTATTAAGAGTGTACATGCTCCACATTCGGATCGGGCGTGGTTAAAATAACAGAATGAATTGACAGTGGTAAATTTATTTTCAATAAAAAATCCAGTAATGTTAATACGAAAATGTGTTTTTCTTTTTCAGATAAATTAAATTTAAAAAAAACCAGTGATAGTAAACAAAGCAAGTGCGTGCCTTAAACCGTTAATTGTCACAAATATGTGTTTGTATTAGTGAAGTTGTTCCCATCCAAATTGGATTAACCCCAATAAAATGTAGATGGAAAAGTGTATGCACACAATGTTAATGATGAATATGGTGGATAAAAAAGTAAGTATAAAGTGTTATCACCATTAAACCTAACCTAACCTTTTTTTATTTGGCAATCATTTACTGACCAAACATAATTATGAACTAACCAAATAATTAATTGCCTTAATTAATGCAAGTGGTGACTTCTTCTTATCTCCCCTGACCCTTAACTTCTAGGGATTTGAAACAATACAATAATTAAAGAAACATATTCATGATAAATTAAGTTTAAAGATACATCTTAAAGAAATGAAGGACGTGTCACGCTTAGTTTGACGACAAGTGGAATATTTTTTTTTACAAAGTAACCGCTAAGTCCGATACAGTCCTGTCACATATCAATTGCTTAAAATTAGTCGTCTTTCAATGATTACTTTTGAAATACTGAATTAATGATCCGGGGTCGGTAATGATAATTGCTTTTGGATACGAATATTTTTGTTGGTGATTCCCAAAATTTTATGTTTTACTTCATACTTAGTTTAAATATAATACATTATCATAAGCTTCTGCCTTCATAAATTCAGCGAAAAGGGATACAATTTTATTTCAATAATAAAAATGTGATATACGAGTTATTGATTGAATTGGCATTTACTTGGTAGATCTCCATTATAATAGGATTAAATAACAAAGTATTTAGTTCTACAAAATTTTGTAGAACTAAATACTTTGTTATTTACTCCTATGATATACGAGTCTCGATTAGTCGATATATTTTTTGTCTCTTCTAAGCAAGTATATTTGTAAAACAGCCTAGAGTTCGTTTTAGTTTGATAATGCGGGCTATACTATAGAGCATAACTCCTCAAAATTTTTCATTCCCCGGCCCACAAATTTGCAAAAAACAAACCACGGCCCCATATCCTGAAAATTAGACTAATTTTGTTATCAAAAGCTTTATTTGACGTTATATATAATAGAGTTATACATTCGCCTGTATTCTACAATCGCTTTAAAGACAAAGTTTTAATAAAATCAAGAATAGTGTGTTCATATATAAAGAATATGTAAATATGTATACTTAAATACTTTTAGCTCTACTGGAACATTTTGCGACTGTAAGCTTTACGAACCCCCAGGGGCCCGCAGCCCAAAGTTTGGGAAGCACTGTTATAGAGTGTCAAATTGATCCATAGCTTGTGATATTTATTAATGCTTATGAATTTTGGTGTGCAGGATCCGGAGGCGATTCCCGAGGAGATCGACGATTTCGCAGACGGAGAAACTTTGAGCATCAGCAGCGACGATGAGGGCGCTGGAGCTGATTGCGTCGCCACGTCGAGGCTGAAACCTATGCGAGATATTTGGCCAGCCGGTGAGAAATAATGTCCAATTCAATGTGCAATTTATCGACATCGAACTAACGTTTTGATGACAGCGTGATACCTAAATAACTGCCGACTATGCTGACAAATGTTGCTGTCTGTGGTCGAGTGGTTCACGTCGTCGACTTTGGTTACAATGCTCTCGGGTTCGAGTTCCTCCAGTACGGAAAGTTTCATAAATTGTTTTTTTAATTGATTTATAGAGGACTGTTCGAAGTCATACATGTTTGCGATGTCTAAATGTCGATGTCGACTAGACAACCACTAGCCTCGTTGTAATGTTGTACATTACGAATTGTATATATATATATATATATGAAATAGGTTGGATTAAGTATACCAACTAAAATTTGAATAATTGAATGTCCACGCAATGGCAATTTTGTGTTTGTTGCGGCGGCGCGACTTGACCAATCAAGTCGTGCCGTGGTGGACAAGATGAACCAATAAGGTCGGTTCAAATTGAAGATAAATGAACGCCAGACCTGAAATATATTTAAAAATCCTCGCACCTATTTTGGCTTTATTATCTTCAATTTGAACCGACCTTATTGGTTCATCTTGTCCACCACGGCACGACTTGATTGGTCAAGCCGCGCCGCCGCAACAAACACAAAATTGCCATTGCGTGGATATTCAATTATTCAAATTTTAGTTGGTATACTTAATCCAACCTATTTCATATATATATATATACAATTTGTAATGTACAACATTACATCCTCCAGGCCCTATTATTCTATCCCTAATATCTTCGAAAAAAGGAAGTTGAGCAACTGATTAACAAGCAGTTCTCGTAGAAAAATTCTGTTGAGATACATCCATTAGGAGGCCATAAGCTTCAAATTGGGGGCGGACATGGTTCTAAAAAAAATGTTACAAAATTATTGCGGAGTAGCTATCAAGTAGAGTTGCCACTTTATAACTTTACACTCCAGCTCTAACTCCACGGTGAAAAGTTACAAAGCGTATATTGTATCAGCTGATAGAAATACCTTATTGTGGAGCATGAGTTTCATGGCTAATTCATTTCTAACGTGGGAATAGACTCAGTAATTTTATCTTGTTACAAATTTACGAAATATTTAGGGGGTTGGCAATGACACTAACAGCTATCATTTGAGGGTATTAATTACTATCCTCAATATGACAATTTGTTGGCAATTAATTTGCTCGAGTGATAAACAATTTAAGTCTCATGGGACGACTCGATGCAAAAGAATGTTGGTTGCCTACTGTAAAATATAATCATGATAATTTGAGTGGATAAATGAATAAAATATTATGTGATATACACTTAATATACTGACAGAAGGCATTCTGTCGTAAGAACAAGTTCTGAGACAATCGCATTTAAAGCATTTTTTTAAAAAGTACTCTCCAATGTACAATTATTTGTTTTTTAAAATGATTTATTGTACACTGTAAAGAATAATCTTTTTGGCATAGAAATCATAAGGTTTGGTATCGATGAGTTTTAGCAATATCATGGTTTTTGCCAGATAATTTTTTTTTTGTTTATAATGTTATTGACTTAATACGGTTTTTTTTATACTTTTTACACCATAGGTTCGTCCCTGCATATAGCTACCAATGCCACAATATCATTGAATTTATAAGCCATAATTTATATAGACCATAATAACTCGTAGCCCAGTTTTGCAACTTAGATGGGTAATTTGCTAAGCGTAAGTATCCATTTGAAATGTGTGAAAATCCTTCCACATCTTAAAAGTGATCCAAATCTGAGGACTGTCAATCAACACTTCGGTATATTTGAGATTTCGCTCAATATTAATACAGCGGAGTAAAAACAGAAGATACGCAACTAGAACTGAGCTTAGAATAAATTCGATTGCAATATGAAGTAAACACAATCTATATAATTAAATGATAAATATGGCATTTAGAATTTTAACCAATATAGCATATCTATATTTTCCTTGTATAAAATAAGATATTACAATATATTTGTATCGCTTTATCTTTTTTTAACCATATCCGCTCTCTACTCGGAGCATATGACCATCACGCGATTCCTCTAAGCTTGTTCGTCCTCCACTAGTCTCTTTGGTTCCTCCCAGGTCACCCCAGCGTCCCGTGACTCCGTCGAATACATCCTATGGATGGTCATCAGCGGTCTTCCAGAGCGACGGAACCCATCCGGTTAGTAGAAGAGACAGGCAGTATTCAGGCTCCCCTGGGGCATGTGTTTAAGCCAGGTCCATCGTCGTTTTTTTTAAAATTTTGCACGTAATAGGAGACTGGTCCGTCCGCTTTCTTACATCCGAGTTCCTGACAAAATCAAACCACCGTACCCCTAGTATTCGCCGAAAGCATCTGTTTTCAAAGCACAGTATACGGTTACCCTGTGCTTTGGTGAAGTGCCATGACTCGCAACCGTAAAGCGGCACTGTCAGAATTCACGCGTTGAATAGGTGGTTTTGTCTATATATAACACATTTATATTTTTAGTATAAAACCGTGAAATATGAATATATTTTCTATTGATATATCGTAATAATTTTTAGATATTTCAATTGTACGGTTTTATATTTTCGAGTGTTAAATTATGAGCCAATGGAAACACGTATTATAAATTCGATGGCAGTACCATAAATATTATAATTGCTACTATTGCTTTCCGCTATATGAAAATATTATTTATTGAATATTGCAATACTTTTTAGTTAGTTTAATTACACTGTAGATTTTTAAATCTATAGTGCATTATCTATTATTGTCAATTCTGTTGCAGTACTATTCAAATCCAAGAATTTTGTCAATTGGTTGCAATTCCACCTTGTAATGTGTAGTAGAGTAATAAATTATTCGGCGTTTCTGTACGCTGGAGGTCAAAAACAAGACTTGATTTGTAAATGGCATACATTACGTAAATGTAAAAAATTTTAATGATTCAAATACTATATATCGGCTATCTTCAAAAGAATATTTATAAAGCCTCGAATGCTTCCTAAGCTCATAAAGATCATGATTCCATGACATATTAATTTATATTCAACGCACATACAGTACATGACCACTTAAGTCAGTTTTTGATGAAAATGTATGAAATTTAACTTACTTACTAGTAGAATGCATATAAGTCATAGGATATAATGGATTCGAAAAAAACAGTATAACCATATTGCTATTTTTTTATTCTGGCAAAAAGCATAATATAACTATAACTCATCGATACCAAATCTTATGATTTGTATGCCAAAAACATTATTCCTTTTATCATAAGCAAGTCATTATGAGTGCCCGTCCAGTAAAAGGTTGCCGACCTCTGCCTTAATGCGATATTTGAAAATAATCGATTTTATACTCTAAAAATATGAATTGGTAGTTGGTTTTATAATGTCACATTTCCAGCTACCCCCCCCCCCCTTCTAGAACGCCACCTTCGTTAAAATGAAAGTCGATGAAATCGATCCTTATTAATGAATTTGAAATGGTAATTAAAATTAAGTAACAAATCGATTAGAAATTTTAGTATGTATGTACATTCAAATAAATTCCTTAAGAAAAATCAATTTCGCTGACTTTCATAACCATTATAAACTTCCTACTCTAAGCCCATGATAATGTGGAAGTCTAAAGTAAAATATATGAAATGTTTTCTGGAGCAATCAAGCTCTCAACTTAACGACTATTTCGGCTACATGGCTTACAAGTCAGACACTATCCAGCTCATTTTAATTTTGGTTCATACTGTATAATATAATTTCGGTATTCAATTATTTTTGAATAATCTTTGTTATTTCAATGTGTGAGGCGAATGAGAAAATTGCTGGATTTTACTCGTTGCGCATTGCTTCGTGGTGCTTTTGAACAGTCTGCTTGATGCAGATTTTTGTCGCAAATATGTATATATCGAGGTTATATTGACAGAAGGCATTAAGTCAATTTTTGATGGTTTTATATTTTAAATGTAAAAATGAATTCAATTTAACGGTCTACGCACAGGTAGAACGCATGACGTCATAGGGTATATTTTTTTTGGAAAAAAAATGTATGAAGTTGTATTGTTGTTTTTTTTTATTCTGGTAGGAATCATGATTTGACTATAATTCATCGATACCAAACCAAATGATTTGTATGCCAAAAAGATGATTTTTTCTTTTTTACCATGTCCACTCCCAGCGTGGAGAACAGAAATTTTCTACGAGAACTGCTTGTTACTCAGTTGCTCAATCTTTTTTTCGAGAAGAGTAGGGATATAAAAGCATAGGGCTAGGGCAGCACTAGTGGTTTGCTTATCACTCTCACTATGCCCCGTTTTAAAGATCGGATGGGTGGGCGAGTATGTACTTTGAAAAAAAAAAATTATGCTTTAAATGCGATTATCTCAGGACTTGTTTTTATGACTATTGTGAAATGTAAAGACCTTTTTATTGAAAGTGAATTTACTTATACGGTTTTATATTTCCGAAGGTAAAATTGTGAGACAATATAATGTAAGAAGTACAAGGTGAGCTGGATAAAAGGTGACAGCCGCCATTTTTGTATTTATTGACGTCACTACATGCTAATCCAATTACAATGTACTATGTTTACAACTGTGTTTTGGTGACAATAAAAATTTGGTTCGTCAAAGTGTTCGTCACATATAAAATACAAAAAAAAGGATCCAGCTCACCTTGTACATACAGATTATAAATAAGCTGGAAGTACAACAAATATTATAATTGTTAGAATTTTTTTAGTAGAAAACCGTTCATTATGAAAGTCCTTTTAATTGAAATAATATATTTAAATTTTTTTAAAGTTAATTTATTTATACGGTTTTATATTGTATACTGTAAAATTGTGTGCCAAAGAAAACACGTTTTATATATAAGATGGCTTAATGGCTTCTGCAAGTATAATGTCGATTTGTAATATTGAAATCTTTAATTTTTACGGCAGCAATTTCCCCAAGGGGTTGGTAACCCTAGCTCTAAATGCAGGCAAACGACAGGTTCAATATGAAGGATTTTTTCTCTGTTTTTACTGTTTTTCTGATTCATGTTTATAAATTACCCGTGAGAATGATTCAACTACCTATAACCGGTTTTGCCAGTGATTTTTTTACGCCACATGTGAAACGTGCATCCGCACTCCTCATGCAAAATAAAAATGTAAACAGTTCTCGAGGCCAGTACTTGAACGCAATATTTGTCGGATAAAGGTCTCCTCGTTCACCGCAGAATGAAGTGCAATGAGTATTTTTAATAACACACGTAATTCTTTCACATAATAAATGAATACGCCACAAAAAATACGTAGGTAACCACAATTGAGGACAAAATATTACGAAATTTGTCATCCTTACACTTATGAAAATAGTCCTGCAAGATAAAAGAAAATAAAGAATGCCTCTATTGGACAGAATAATTTGCTATCTTCTTTTATTGGTTCGGTTGCGAAAGTTAGTATTAATTAGGGATGCGTCAACCATTTTGCTGATTAATCGGTATCGGTTTTTCGGTGGTTAATCAATCTTGTTTATTATTATTGTCAATATACGTTACCTTACTTTGGAAATGTTCTAACTAACGTTTTTGGCTTAAACTGACTTTTTGATTGGAAAATGTTGTATTAGCCACTTTCTACCATATAGATACGTTGGTTTCAGAGTAATATATTGTTCGATGAGGAAGTTTCGGCAGTATTTCGGAGTTCTATTGACACATTTTTTTTATAAATTTGTTTTTTACGGTTCTATGAATCAACATAATTAATTATTATCAACTCACAGAAAAAAACATACACATGACAGTTTTTTGAAAATTTCGATGGTTGGTGTATGTTTTAACTTTTACTTATATTTCTAACGAAAATTAGATAATTTCGTTCAAACATTCAATTTATTCAATTATTGTAAACTTATATGGTTTAGCTTAAGTCATGATAATATAAAATATTAATAAATATCTCAAAAATCAGAACATCTGACAAAATTGAAATATCCGATAAAACATTTTGAAACAAACTATTGTTGTCAGTCCTAATTAAAGCTTTATTTACTCATGATTTTTTAACATACAGGCTTTAGTTAAAATAAATTATATAAAAACAAGTAAAGTATCACTAATTAAAATTACACTTTTTCCTTCAAAATACAAAATATGATCAGTCAAAACTTCAAACGCTCGTATCTCAAAACATGGTCAAATGCAATTAGAACCTTTTCAAAGCAAGGTAACGTACTAGGCACTGACGTGGTTGTGAAAGTTAGTATTAATGACGGATGCGCCAACTGATTCTTAATCGGCCATTTTGCTGGTTAATCGGTATCGGTTTTTCAGGAAGTTAAACGGTAATTCTTGTTTTTTATTATAATTGTTAATACTAAGCACTGATTAACTTGATTGTGAATTAATTAATGTGATTAATCAGGTATACGCCAACTAATTTGTAATCGGACATTTTGCTGATTAATCGCCATCAGTTTTTATGAAGCTTAATCAGTTTCGATAATCGGTCTTTCTTGTTTTTTATTATTAATAATGCTAGGCATGAAACGACTGTAGCAAGAAAACCATGGATGCCGTATAAATTTAGGGAATGAATTGGATACAACATGTAAAAATAGATATAACACATATTATGTTATTTTATAAGACACAATCTAACCCAACTAGTGTAATCTGATGAGTTCATTGGCTGTTGCTGTATTGAAGTGGGGCCACCTTAGCAACTCACATATAAATACCCGGAGAATCAAATTATTAGAATAAAATCGTGATTAATTTGTTTTACCAATCTAACACTGTTTAATCATAGGTAGAGTGAGTAAGGAAACAAATGACTTAAAGAGAATCCAATTAGAATTGAACCGTAAGTTGTTTGTTTTCTCACGTCAACACCGCTTTACCAATAGCATTCAATATGTGAAACCAAAAGACTCACGGAGAATTCAAGAATATAATTGAACCACAAGTAATTTCTTTTTTCACTCTAACGCTGTTTTGTTTATAGCAGGCAGAGAAACAAGGCAAATGGCTTGTGGATAATAATTTTTTTACAAATTGTTACGAATTAGAAAAAAATGAATAGCAGAGGGAAATTGACTCGAAGTGTTCGATTGGTGCCTACGTGAGTTATTTTCCGCGTCTGGTGAGTACATAAGAGAGTTATATATAGAAAGATTTTTTGAATAAAATTTCATCAAACATTAATAGTAAACAATACCAATTTTATTTCCAGCAGGAAATGATAAATAATAAACGATTTTCTTTGTGATCTGAGTTTTTAACGAATGCTACAATGATGGTTTGAACGTATAAAAAAAGTACTAAGAAACTAAGACATGTTGGCTTTTAGAAGAAAGCGTGCCATCTATCCAGCTGTCGTGTTTATAAATATGAGATCAATTAATTCAAAGGAAGTGTCTGGATCGTTCTGAATACTATATCAAAGAGAAAAAGATACAAACACAAACATGGCGTCGCGACTTAGACTTAATTTCAGTCGATTTACCTCTTGTCTATGGTCGTCAGCGGATGTTCAATAATTTTACGGAAACACTTCATGATGTGAAGTATTATAAATGATAGTTCTCCACCACATATATTCAGTATTTTGAATGCAATGAATAACTAACAATTACGTGCGAAGGCAATAGTTTATAGAGAGAAATTTGGTGAACGAATAATTTAATGATAGGTGAAATGTGCGCCTCCTGAAATGAAATACTGCTGGTTAAAAGTCAACCGTAGTATATCTGTATTATAGGCAGTGTTGATAATATTACAAGTTTTAAAAGACAGATAAAATAATAATCTAATGTAGATGACGTCTCACATCCGCTTAGTGCAAGGATTCGTATCTTTTCTGATGGTCAGCGAAGCCACAGTATTCATATATAAAATCTACGGTGTGTAGGTACTGATTATAGAAAATTGAATAAAGCAGTTGAACTCTGGCAGAATGGTATGCGATAGGCATAGTTATTTAAGGGGTCACCTCAACCTACCAAAGGACACCGGCTATGGTGATAATTTTGTTTTGTTGATATATTCAATATGGTTGTCAATTTTACTAATGTTGCGAATGAACAACACACAGGCGTTGGTTAAATTTTTAAGGATGCTAAAAATATTCTTCTTGGAATAATACGTAACGTTTTGAACATAGATAATGGTCAGCAAAACGATAATTACGAAAAAAAACATTTCAAATATCGACGGTGTTTGACCAATGTAACCCTCAAAATTAAAATTGTTCAGGAGAGAGTAAACACTGTTTTTATCGAAAACATTATAATATGGTGAGGTTGCGTTATGAATCTTTGAAATATACTCCTGTAAATTCTCATGTTTGCAGATACGGGATTATCCGCAGGGATTGTCGATATAATAGTGGCTTACATCAAGTGGCCGGTTCAGAATTTTTAAATCTAAAACCAATGTAAAATGATGTTTCCCTTCCAAGAAGTGGTAAATTGATTTTTCTAATTAAAATCATTTGGCCGATACTTGCTCGGTCATCGTTTTAATGAGATTCAATCATTAATTCATTTTCGTATTTTTTGAGGGTTACATCAATTGGCCAAAACATCGTCAGACTAACTTATATCTGGAATAAATGTGATGTTTGATCATTAAGTAAATAAATAATTTTATAGTCCTAAAAAACAGATCTATTCATTTTTGTTTTAATGAAATTTTGTTATATATCTAAGCACTGTGGATAAGAATATTAAAAATGATACCATTATGTAGACTAAATAGAGTAAAATCATTATTAAATTTGAATTGTTGAAATTTTGATACTGAATGGCGAAACTCGAGTACATAGAAATGTACAAAATCTCAACAATTCAATTTGATATTGAGATTCCATCAAGCACCCTCAGTCGATATATTAAATTAAATAATCATTTAAAAAGATCCGAATCGAAGAGAGGCGAATGGTCGGTTATCGACGTCCTGGAAGGTCTGGGATCTCAAACAAACACCATTTCAAATCCAGTTCAACTCTTATTTATTTTTAATCGAAGATGCAGTGGTTTAAAATACACAAAAATAGTTCCTAACACATAAAATTGAGTCTACATTTACATTTACTTAACACATGAATTTACCTTTAAGTTATAATGCAATTGACACAACAACGATTTTAAATTAAGTTCAATTTCAAAACAAACAAAAACAATTTATAATTACTTGCGAAGACGGCCGGCTTTCTAGCCGAAGCGATTCGACAGCCGACTGTCGCCAAAAATCAAATTTACATTCAGCCACTGTAGGTTCTCCCCTTTTTGTCAAAAATTGACCCGTCCGGACACTTTTTAATTTCCACTATAGGCCTTCGGCGGTTAGCAACCGATGGCTTTCAACGACAGCAATCGGTTGGAATACCACGAACCATTGCCATTAACGCTGGCCGCTGTCAGTTACGGACCTTAATAAAACTTAAACTTAACAAAAAAACCAGGGTGCGTCACATTATTGCTGAAAAAGTGATTTCAGAATAAATTTACTTTTGTTTTTTCTGAAACATTGTCTATTTGGGCAAATACTTTTTCCGCCCAGTATAGGATGTTTCGTCTTATATTTATGTAAAAAAAATGGATTATTGAGATTTTGTACACTTCCATGTATTTTGTCACTAACGACCCGGGTTTCGCCTTTCGGCATCTTCAGGCATTCGAGCACACGAATGGACTCGAACTGACAAAATACATGGAAGTGTACAAAATCTCAATAATCCAAATTTGATATTGAAATTCCATCAAGCACCCTCAGTTGATGCCTTAAATTATATTTATGTGTTTTTGATGATATTATTCTGTCAATCTGAATAAAACAGTACCAATCTTCGGTGTCATGTTTGTTTAAAAATAATTTCGAATTAATTAAGTATATAAAACAAATGTTATCTTGAACAGCCCTCATGCATAAGTTAGAGTTTTTTTGTCTCGTTTATTATTTTTGAATAGCTTTTCTTGCGTAGGGAAAAGAATGTTGAGCACGTGCCAAAAACGTGGTTTTGATTGATTTTCACAGCTCATAGACGTAGTGTGTTTGACATAAAAACAAAAATTATTTGGTATTCGTGTGTTCGGAAAAGCAACATATCATTTACAAAACAGTTCCTGTTTAACCCATTCGTGGGTCAAAGTATTTTTTTCGCCGTATTGTTTTAAAATTGTAAAACGATTTGATTACCAAACTTTAAAAGCATTTCGAGTCATAATAACAACTATATTTTGAATAAATATTGATTGAACAAAAAAACACGAAAAATTATAACATTCAAGTATAATAATGTCCATACCAACGTGAGGTATGAAATTTATAAAAAATGTTTATGTATTAGTAAAAGAAGTTTTGGTTGCGGAGGGAAGCTGGGCGTTTTTTAGGTCGCTCCCTAATAGGAAAGTACCAATATCGGGATTGCAAAACATTGGGTAGTAATGGACAATTTGGCCGGTTCGGTTAGAATTTGTCAAACGGGCGTCAACAAAGGTTACAATTTAAGGAGAAATTGCGTGTGATTTCAGATGTCTTTTCAATAAATATGTTATTTAAAGTGTATTTAAAAATTTTCATTTTCTTTTATTTAAACAATATTCTAAAATGCAACTTCTTGGCTTTCCGTTATTGCCAGCACTGCAGAAAATACAGACTGCAAAAATTTGAATCTAGATTCTGGATACGGTAAATATGCATTACAGCATAATACTCTTTTCCTACCCGAATATTAACTAAATGCCGCAAAAACATTCAAATTACCTATTAAATTGAATTGAAAATAGGAAAATACCAAAAATCTAAATATGAGAATCAAGGTAACCGATGATTAATGCCAATCACGAAATAATATTACAAAAATTCGTCGACACACTTTCAAATTTGTTCTAAGAACGAATCGTTTGACATATTATTATGGCGACTTTTTCATACTGATATTGTATTCGTAATTAGCGTAAATTATTGGTTTCCCTGTGTCCTATGTATGATAATTTGACATTTTCCTATTCATAAATAAATTTCATACATACCTGCATTATTATTAGCGGCATTTACAAGGTAGAAGAAGAAGAGCATGTTGTAAAACATATTAACCCTAGATAGTACACAAGTTATGACATTATTAGTTACTGTAACATTTGTGAATAACAAATCGGACAGTTTTGGCACTCGCATTTTTGCCAACGTGGGGAGAGGGTTAATCAAACGTCATCGCCTAATGCAAAAATAAATAAAAGACTTGTTCTTAACGAACAACGCAAATTTTCATTCACCAATCATCGTTAAACACGAATAGCTATTAAGTTTATAGAATGATTAGTTTTGGTTTCAGAAAACAAGTTAAAATTCTAAATACAGCGCCAGATAAAAATCACTAACATTTTTGCTGATAATATAGGATGTGTAGCGGATTCATAAATATTATGCGACATACAAATCTGATTTTCTGTTCTATTTATATGAAACTTTAATCACAATTAGTAATACATCATAAAAGATTACTTTTTATATGAGGCTACTATTTGCAAATCTGGCTCATTCCAATATCTCTACAAAATGAACCTTGAATGTCATTTTGTACAGAAATAAATTATGAAGTATATTTAAAAAAGCAGCCTTAAGTCCAGCGCTGTTTTCATACAAAATATTATTCCAAAATAATACGAAACTTTCAAATGTGACTTATTCCATAATCATTTAGTTTCAAAGATCGTTTCACGTTAACCAATATGAGCTCAGCTTTGGGGTCACGAGGTTAATATGTGATTTCGTTGCATAGCTACAAAGACGGATCAATCCAAAATGTTAAGTTTGCAGAAATGGCTCATTTCAACTGTCACTTTCAAGTTCGGCTTGATACAACATTAAAATGTAAAGAGATTTTTCAATGACGTATAAATTAATAGGTTTCCCTTTTGTTTGTATTTTAAATAATATATTACACTATAACTTAAATATGAAATCTTACAATTTAGTATTAAATTTGTCTGTACAACAGTTTACTGAATTTTGCCGCAAAATATGTTTTTTGGAATGACATCACTGGTTAGTTTTCTTTTTTCATTGATTATATTCGCTCTCTATGTGGAGAAAATAGCCACCACTCGATGCCTCCATGATTCTCTAACATTCACCAATTGCTTTGCTTCATCCCATGATATGCTAGTCCAGCATATGGATAGCACCTGACGGTCATCCACTACGCCGGAATCCTACCGGTCGCAAGAGGCAAGTAGGTTGAGACTCTCTGGAGGCATCCGCTGCACGTAGAAGAGTCAGTTCCAAAGTCTCTCCATGACCACTGACGTAACAGGCCACTGCCTGGTACATTCCCTAATCTCCGATTCCTAAAGACGTCAAACCTCGTCACTGGTTACACCCACACAAAAAGTAACAAACGCCTACAAGGCTGTTGGAGTTTTGAGGAAGGCTTGCGCGCATGGGACAATTAGGTTGAATACTCATTAACGGTATTGTTTTTCTTTATTCGCAGATGAAATTGTACTTTCTCTCACGCGGGTCGGGGGAGAAGATGCGGGCACACTAGCTTGTGCTGGAAGAGCGGATGAAATTCTAGCTCTTCCGAACGGAATTCGAGCTGGCGTCTTGTGGGCGAGTTGGCTTGGAAAACCATTGCTGCTGCAGAAGCTGCTGGTAGGCGGCGGAGACGTGAAAGCGATTGATGACGTTGGAAGGTATTACCAATTTGCTTTACGTCTTAAGATAATTTTAATATGTTATCCGTTCTGGCAAAACAGTCGTATTTGGAGACATTTATACAATTTTTTCGGCTGACAAAAAATATTGAGAATTAATTTGCAGATATCTAAAAATAATTTACGATATTTGAGCAAGAAAAACATTGTAAATTGACGCATAAATATTCAACGTAGATTTAATCTAAACCAGTATTTTCAACTTCAGACTATAATATACAAAAACCAAAATGATGTAGGTTATAAAATTTAACATATGTACGAAATATTTGGAAACTGTGAATATTTTTCAAATCTGGCTTGACTTCAAGAAGACATTACAAAAACCAATCGCAAATAAAATGTGAAGAAATCAGCACAATCAGAAGAAATTTAACATTCCCTGGATTAAAGAATTCTGACCACTAGGCGGAGTCCCTACGGTAAAGCTGTATAAGCGGCCACGCATTCATTAGGTGATATTTTCAGATCAGCTCTGCATCTAGCGGCGTTAGTTGGGAGCGCTGACTGTGCCAGATTGCTGCTGCAGCGCGGCGCTGATTCTTGTCAATGGGATGGAGCCAGGAGAGCTACCCCGCTTCACTGTGCGGCAAGTGCCAAGAGCTTGCCAACTGTGCAGGTATGGATAACATTTCAATAATTTAAGACATCGACTGAGGGTGCTTGATGGAAATTCAATATCAAATTCGGATTATTGAGATTTTGTACACTTCCATGTATTTTGTCACTAACGACACTCTGTTAATGTGGTGTTTACAAAATAAGGATTGAGGCGATTCTCGAAATTTTAACTCAGGTATCAGTGTGGCTCTCAGACGTATAATATCTTACCTCGTAAATAATATTTGTCGTATTTGTATCTTCTATATAAACATTAGACACTGTTTACTGTCTGTCAGTTCGAGTCCAATCGTGTGCTCGAATGCCTGAAGATGCCGAAAGGCGAAACCCGGGTCGTTAGTGACAAAATACACGGAAGTGTACAAAATCTCAATAATCCAAATTTCAATAATTATTGTGGATCACGATAGCTTCAGAGTAAATGATCCATCAGACGGCATAGTGATGACGTACCAGACTAAATTAATGCACTAAATTGCTGCCTAGTCACATAAAAAGAAGATTGGTTGTGGGGTTAAGAGTTTGGATCCTCGAACGGAAATGTCATTTATATTATGGATACTTCAATCGATGTGATTTTTATTCCAGCATGGAATGTTTTATAAATTGATTCTTCAATCAAATTACGGATTTGTATTCGAAGACATGGATGTCTAAATTTCCTCACATACATCCAATCCTATAAACGGGACGTAACGAGAGCGATTTGCTTACCATTAGTCTTGTTCTAGACATTCCTTCTAACCTTACTCTCTTACCGAACAAGAGAAGATATGCTCCATTAGAAGGCACGATTTTCTGTAATGTTTTTATTCCTTTCTATGCACGCCTTATCCGGCCCTTGAAGAAGGGTTTGTAGAGAGAGAGCGATAAGCTAATTCTTAGTCTAAATAGCCATATTTTCTCCTTACATCCACCGGAGAAGTAAGTACAACTTTTCCTGAGGTACAGTAGAAGTTGTCTACACGATTTCAATAATTGGTTAAAAGAATATTTTTCGTGCATTAAAAATTAAATATGTTTTAATTAAATTTTGTTATTAATCGAAA
Organism: Himalopsyche phryganea; assembly: GCA_022494535.1. Lineage (NCBI taxonomy): Eukaryota > Metazoa > Arthropoda > Insecta > Trichoptera > Rhyacophilidae > Himalopsyche > Himalopsyche phryganea. Next base: position 1,263,030 of record JAGVSL010000139.1, read on the forward strand.
TGGCTTATAATTGCAGCTACTACTGCGGCACAGAGCTGATGTCAATGCGGGAATAAACGAAAGATCACCGTTGCATTACGCCGTGCAGAGTGATGCAATAGACTGTGTGAAGGAGTTGCTACAGTATGGCGCAAGACCTGATACTCCGCAGGTAAATCTAAGATTTTTTAGAAAGTAAATAAGTCTGTATTAATGACGGATATTAAAGATGAAATAAGAATTGTAATGGCTAATAAATGTCGACTCAGTCTTGTAAAGTAATTGCCTTATAAGAATCTGAATTAACACTAGATGGTGCACGATTAAAAGATTCGAAGTGTACTGATTTTATTCGAGTGGATTGTGCTGTGTGGTATTTTCGTACTTATCAATGACAAAATTTCTGGATGGAGACGAATATACAACGAGCTGTAAGCACTATGCCAGAGCCTACATATTGTGAAGCCTATCAAATTGCGCTATTTTAGATGGCCGAGTCATGTAAGTAGGATAGACGAGTCGAGGGCGGTAAAAGATGATATTCAGTAAAATGGAAGACAAACGAAACTGGAAGGAAGGTGCACTGGACAAAGCGAGGTGGGAGTAGCTTTTTGAGATAGCTATGACCTCCACTCGGTTGTGGCACAAAGCAATAAATAGTACAGCAAAGAATATGAAGATAGGCATTCCAAACAATGGTAGAAAAATGTTTAGTCCTGTACACAAATTACAGGAGAAATGTTGTAGCGGGCTTTTTTTAAGTTAACGTAGATTTGATATCTGTAGAATTCATTGCATGTCAAAATGGTTCAACAGTTTCATTTATAATACTAAACGAAATAGTATTTCATACAAGAAACTAAGAAACAATAAATTGTCTACAGGTGTACACAGAAACTCCCCTTCACGTGGCGGCAGCTTTAGGATCTAGTGAATGTTTAGCATTACTCTTGGGGAAAGGCGCTGATGCACGCGCACAGCTTGGAGCCGCCAGAGTGACAGCTCTTCACTTGGCCGCAGAAGATGGAAATGCGGCATGCGTAAGGGTTTTGCTCGATGGCGAAGCACCCATTGATGCACTCAATAAGAGACATCAAACTCCGCTTCATCTTGGTATGTATCTGAATCATTGACGAAATGAATAATTTTCCATTTCCGACTTGAAAACTTTTCACATATAAACGAATTTATAACAGACTTCTACGAATTAAATGGAAATTCAATCAACACGTGTAGAAGAACAAGACGAGGGAAGACATTATCTTCATCGCTGCGTCAACAGTATCACATTCGTCCAAAGGAGTTTCTTGATAATCAAACTCTTTCTAAGTATTTATTTATGCTAAGTTCCGTGGGAACGGAGCCTTTGATCACAGAATATTTTCAAAACGTCCCGCCTGGAGTTGAATTTAACCAGCGTATTCATTTTCAGCTTGCATTTCCCAATCGCAGGAATGCATGGAAGTGCTCGTCAAGCGAGGAGCCAACGCCCGAGCGAGAGACGTTGATGGGAGAACCCCTCTCCACGCAGCTCTCGGTAGATCAGCTCGTGGACCAGAGATGGCACGCGCCCTACTGCAGACGGTTCCTGACCGACCGGCAGATTTACCGAATTTGCCTGACAACTATGGATACACGCCTCTGCACCTGGCGGCGCTAAATGAATTCTCGTCCAGCGTTTCTATGCTATTAGGCAAGTATTTTTTAAAAACTTAAGAGTATATTTTACTGAACATAATATTTCTGGACCAGCGAATCCACAATTTGCCATGGTCATTTTGCTGACAAGCTTTTACAACTTGGCCAGGTAGTAGTTAGACCAAGCTGTAGAGCGGTCACACGATTCAAGATGCTGTCCACATCCTGATACTTATGTTAGTTTTATGATAAATAAAGCAGTAATGGCCCATAATCATAATTTACTGAATTATTGTCAATTTTTCCAACAATTTTGAGCATTTTTTAATAACGATTGAAACCAAAATTTTCGTTGTAAACGGTTGAAATTTTGACGTTTTCCGTAAAAAAACAACCATAGAGTAGAATAATATCGAAAAGATATAATAACAGTCGAATCGATTGAATGATTATGAATATTTTCAGATTACGGTGCTGATGTTACAGCGAAGACGAAGGGGGGCCACTCGGCTCTGTCGTTTATAGTTCGACGAACACCCGAGGTGGTACCCTTGTATATATCCAAATTTGACGAAGCCGTCAGAGTGGTGGACCATGAGATTGGGGACGTGGACTGTGAAATCAAATTAGACTTTAGGTAAGAAACGTTTAAAAGGTTGATAAAATACAGCTCACATCTTTGATTGAATTGAAACGATAGGTCTAGGACCTAAGACTGAGCATATTTCTAGAGTGTTTTCGATTCTTATTCTAGACCATTGGTGCGTGCTGCCGGATTAGGACGAGGAGAGAGTGCACTCCTGTTGGCATTCGTGGACGTCGGCCGACGAGATGTTTTGAAGCACCCTCTTTGCGAAACTTTTATATACCTCAAGTGGCGACGCATCAGAAAGTTTTTCCTGGCCAGTCTTATCTACCACACGATATTTGTATTGCTTTTTTCGGTATATATTATGGGTAAGTGATGAATTTTGCACAGTACATCAAAATACATTGTATTCTTCCGAGAATGTCTTGATATGAACAACGAACTGGAAGAATTCCTCAAGAAGATACGACTGTCAGTCTAATCTGTCGTATATACTAATGTGATTGCATAAATGGCAAATTACAAGGTATTTGATTAATCCTGGGTGCCATATCAAATGCTCAAACTGATATATCAAGTATTTAGTTGGACATAACTATGATAATAATCTATGATTGTTTAATAAATTGAATAATACGAAAAAAACAATATAACGAAAACAAACCAATGTTGCAAGATTCCTTATAGCTCGTGCTTGATTGATGTGTGTAGCATAAAGTTGAATGAATCTTATCTTAATCAGGATAATTTCCTATCTTCTATAAAAATACATAGAAGTGGTGGATGAGATTTTGAGCTGTTTTTATCCCGAGTGCCAGCATCTGTTACGACAGCCAGTGTTTGGAGTAGTTTTCGTTTTACAAATTGGAAAAGAATTCCAGTTCTTGAGAGCTTTAAATGTAATAATGTTTTTTTCGTTTTCCAGGAGTGTATCTAAGAGACTGCCCAAGTCTACGTTTCGCAGGCCCAGATGGTTGCGAAGTTCCGTTGTATATCAAAATGGTTGGCTATCTGCTTCTCAGTTTGAACCTTCTTCTTGTTTTGAAGGAGGTGTTTCAGGCTCTGCACGACATCGCGATCTACGTAAGACAGTGGGAGAACTGGCTGCAGTGGCTCGTTATCATCTGTGTCTTCATGTGCGCGGTGAGTTTTTTATTTGTGGAAATAAAGCATATACATTTCGGATGGCATATTGTTTCAGCAACGGGTATTTTGTACCTGTTTTGTTTTTCATTAATCATTGGAAAACATTCTTCTTTGACCATATTCGCTCCCCGTGCAGAGCATATGGCCACCACGCGGCGCCTCCATGATTCCCTGTCACCCGCCAATCGATTTTCTTCCTCCATGACATGCCAGAGTCAATAAGCTCCACCGGGTAAATGGTCAACAATGGTTTGACAACATACCCCCGTTATAAGCAGAAGCTTACAAAGAATGGTAATTGAGTTTGAAAGATCTCAAACAAAATAGCCAAGATATTTAGAGTTGTTTCATTTACCGTATCAAAAATTTTACACATGAAGTTGGTTATTTTGAGTGCTGGTTGACAACACGTTTAATTATAGGCTTTGGCGTTTGAAATTTTGAGTGTGTATAGAAAATATGCCTTAAAAATTTAATTTTTAGTCAGAAGTAGAGTTAGCGAATTTGCAGATTAAACAGTTGATATACTCCACGTTACGAGCACAAATGGTTTAAAAATAAACAATTAGAAGAGTTTTTACGCTTTCAAATATTTCAATACTGCTAATATGATAGATTTATTACACGAGCTTTTAAGCAGAACCCTGTGCGGTGTTGTACAATCAAAAACTGTTAAAACAGTATTAAAATGTACTTTATCCAGTGATGTGCTGCTATGAGTTCGCATCACCTCTGCCGAGCTGTTTGCTAAGAAAATTTTGGTTTGGAGAGCTGGTTCTTAAAATACGGACTTTTTTTTAATTATCGTAATTACGAGATAGAATTTTTACACGATCACAATACTTGATCCGATATGGATAAAGTAAAAACTTGCAGCCGTTAATATTATGATTCTAAGTGAATTTATCAAGTTCAAAATAAATTTAAACGATTTCAGAGATTATATCGATAATATTTTAAGAGATAATCGCGATGAACTTCCTGAAACGGTCAGAAAAGCTAAACATATTACTAATACAATTGCAATAAGCTTTGCATAGCCGGAACGAGGGTTTTTCGTTAATGAATACTATTTGTTCAGAAAAAAGAGCAAATTTAAGTATTCGACATATATTAGACTTAATGGTCATTAATTTGATAGGTTTGCCACTGACTTCATGGGATTCCGCACCATTTGTTTAACCATGGCTCAGAAGTCACCGTCACACAGCAGATGATAGACGAATAAAAGTTTTGAATGAAAATCAGAACACTATTTGGAATGAATTTATGTAATGTATTGTAAATAAATAATTTTGTGATGTATGATAATTTTTTTAATTTGGAAATTTTCCTTCTAAAAAATATGTATTAAAATTGGGGGGTTGAGTTTACCAAGGTTCGAGCCGGTTGATAGAATTTTAGCAGCACATCACTGACTCTATCCATATAATAACAAAGCTTCAAGCTCAGATTCCGTTGGCGAGAGTAAACATAGGTTTATTTTGAGTACAACTGATTTGAAAACAGTAAAAAACGGATCGTTAATTATTATTGGGAATGTCTACACTGAAAGCAATAAAAGTTTGTTTGCTTGAATTAGCATAACAACAGCACTGTAAGACTACGTAAGATTAAAAATGTTGGGCAAAGACGGTGAGAGTTGTTTGTTGTTTTCTGGAAGATAAACTTTAAAACCAGCAGAGAACAATATAAAACGAAATGAATCTATTATTAGTAATGTTATGTGGTTCACATCAAAGTTGAACGGTGTTGTTAAAAATGAAAAGCATTGCAAAATTTACAAATCTTCGTTTGTAGCTACCGGGGAATTGAGTCGGAGGATAGCAGTTCTTGAAATTGGATATTGAGACAGACTTGGGAGTCCACGCAGTTTACGCTGACAAAGTCAATAATTCGTCGCCTACTTCCAACTTCTACCGGTTTGAAAGACGATATATCGACGATTGTCTTGGATAGGTTAGATTTGGCGAACATATCGTCACCATTCAGATAAAAGTAACCAACTCTGAGAAAGGTAGTTGTGAATTGAGTATGTCACCCGAAAGGTAAAATAATGTTCTTTCGGATGCAAAGGTCACCACGGTACATTAATGTGTTGGTAAAATGTTACTTAAATCGGATTTTTTTTTTTCACTGAACTTTCTCTAGAGCCTACTTCAAAACCTACCAGTTGTATTAATTAGCATCAAAAAGTAAAAGTAATTTAGAGAATTTATTCAGAAGACATGATAAAATTATGTAATGCAAATAAAACATTAAAACCAGATTCTTCCTTCATCTTCAAACATTCAAATTGCGATATCTTAAAATGTCCTATTATAAAATTACTAGGCTCTGGTCGTTCGGTTTTTGGAAAACAGTGGAACTCTGATATATCGTTTTCTCATTCATCGCTTTCTTGCATTATTTACTGTTGTTGTTTTAAAGTTCTGGTGAATAAGAACAGTGTTGATTAATCCCGCGTTCATCGTTTTCCCGTAATCATGTTTTTTTTTTGATGGGCCCTTAAAAACGATAGAGATGTAAATCGATACCAGGAATTAGAAACAATTTTATGATATTCGATTTATTCAGACTTTCTGTCTTTTTTTCTAGATTCCTGGGGAAGAAGAAAATATAAGAATGGACTTGGCATCCTGGCAGCATCATGTCGCCGCAATTGGTATCTTTCTCGCATGGCTAGAGCTCATGCTGATTGTGGGACGCTTTCCCATGTTTGGACTCTACGTGCAGATGTTTGCGACAGGTATATTAACATTTTTACTGGACCAGAGAAGGAGTCTAAAATCATAAAAATTTACGACTTAGAATGCCTATCTATGGTAACATATTGCATACAGTTTAGTTTTTTACGATTCATCCCTGTCCTATATATATTTCGAGCGCTGATCGATTTCAATTTTATATATAATTCATGATTATTAAATTAAATCTTTTGCAGTGTCCGTGAACTTTTCCAAATTCCTGATGGCCTACTCCTGCCTGTTGGTGGCCTTTGCGCTGGCGTTTGGTGTTCTCTTCGCGTATCATAAGCCGTTCGGAAACGCGTGGTTGGGCCTGTTGAAAGCCATCGTGATGATGGCCGGCGAACTGGAGTACGAAGATATGTTCTACGGAGACAAAGCCTTCGTGCAGTATCCCGGCACCTCACACGCGCTCTTCCTCGCGTTCGTGCTCCTCGTCACAATTATACTTGCCAACTTGATGGTGGGTCTCGCGGTCAGCGACATACAGGTACATCATTGAGTTGTATAAAAGCAAAAAGGCCACTGTCTCCCAAAGTCATATCGTGAGAAATTAAATACCGATTCTGCGGTAATTCTTACACTTTATACGAACATGTGAGTTTTAAGTGCATTTTATAGAATATATTAATATAATCCAAGTGACTAAAGTTAACGATTTTGTGATTTTGATTGGACAGTGGTGAGTTTGTATGTAAACGCAATTTATAAATTCAGTTTTCACAGTTTTCTGATGATATTGCATTTTATCTGTTAAGTTGTATACATACACAAGAATATAGAGAATATTTGTGCATTTATATGTAATTTTCCACTTTTTCTAGACTGTGGCGTTTTTGCTTACACCCAACTCAATATATTGTGTATTTAATTTATACAAATATAATATCAATAAGCAGGGCATCTCAGAGAAAATGTGAGGTCAAGGGCTACCATTTTTGAGGCCCGCTAATTTAAAATTCCTGTACTATACTTATTTCTGAACTTGTATCATATTCCTTCACTTTGTGGAGCACATAGTCACCACAGGACGTGTCCAAGATCTTTGGTCACCTGCCAATTGCTTTGCTTCCTCCCATGACGCCAGACTTTCAGTTTCGCCAAGTTAATTCTGACAAAATATTAATCGGTGTTTTCTTATAAATAAACACAAAATTACGAAAGCTTTAAATTAAAATTTGCCACGGCCCGGTCTTGTTTGTTGCGGCCCAGAATTTTCCTCGGATCATCTCTCGCGAAGCAAAGATAGAAAGACAACGATGTAATTTGTGAAATCTCTTCACTTTTTTGCCAACAGTGCCTGGGTTTTCGAAAGCGACCAGTTACATCCTCACTACCGCATTCCGATCCCGGGCGCTGGAAGGTAATGTAAAAGCGCAAGGCCGTGTGTGTGCGCGACGCAGTGCCTAAGTTTAACCTTTTGACCGCGTCGCGGCGCAGCGACTGGAGTGCGCGTGGGATGTTTATTATCTATATTATTTTTTGTCGTAAATAATAATTGTGTTTTTTTTGTCTTTATTGTAAATTCTGTGTATGTATAACAACTAACTGCAATAAAGAAGACTCCGAGAGAACGGGCGTGTTTTGAATGAAGCAAAAAAACCTCATCATCATCATCAGCACGCCGGATATAAGTCGGAGTTATCATATTGTATACTTTTTCAGGCATTGCAAGAAAGGGCTGGTTTGGATCGTTTGGTGCGTCAGGCAGGACTTGTAGCGCGTCTTGAAGGAGCATTATTTAGCCGTCTACTGAGGTGGGCACCTCTCAGAGTGCTCGCTGTCCTCCACCGGGGAGCTTTACTCCTCCCTGAACCATACCACTGGGCGCTGTGCATCAGGCCTAACGATCCCAGGGAGAATCGGGTAAGTTTTGAATTTTTAATTGAAAAGTCTAACATAATTTCTTTGAAGAGGAATTCAATAAAAGCTATGCAAGTAAATCATTTAATAATAACTGGCTAGAAGAATATAGTAATTTATCCCACGCATTAAATTAAATAATAAAAAAAAACAATAAACTCGTGAGATTTGACAAAGTTCATGATGAATCTTGGAAACATGCCACAAAGGAACAAAGACATAAAATGAATATAAAATGAATATAAAAAAATGTTAAGACACAAAACCAGTATATTTAAAAAAAGATTATTACACCATGAAAACTTATGAATTATAAATGTCGTTGATGTGTATGAAAAACAGCTCAAAGCTATTTATTTATTGTAGTGCCTTCCAAACTTTATGTTAATACTATTTAGAAAAAAATCTAGACACCCCTCTTGTTTTATAAAATAATATATTGTCACATTTGTAAATAGTACAAATGATATGAGTGTTTTAAATTTAATATTATATATGGAGCAATAAATAATAAAAATGTTAAACCCCTTTGAACAATTATGTGCTCTCTAGTTTGGACCGTTGGTTTAATGGATAACTTCCTCTTGAGAAAGAAGAAAAGAAAAAATGAAAAAGAAAACAGCTCTTATATCCTGCTTGCTTATACCCAAGTGAGGCTGTGTGATAGAGATAGAGATACATCCACCGCATGCCTATGATAGACATATGTAGCTAAAAGTGATAAAAAATTGATGATTTAAATTTACAGATACCGAAAGAGTTAATAGCAGCTATCTATAAACTCGTAGCAGAGAGAAAGGATCTTTGTCGACAGAACAACAAGACGAATAACTACTGCTTTGGTGAAACGACCTACGAGCCGAGACACCAACTCAGCACGAGGCTTTCCACGCCCCGTATGCGCACCACCTCCGACGTATCGAACATTAAACGGAGATCAATGTTGCACCCCCACAGCGTAATTGCAAAGCGAAAAGACTTGGATCAGCCTCAAGCCGAAGACACTTCAGCAAAATTAGAAAAACTAGAAGACCGGCTAGCTGCCATCGAGGCGCTGTTGGGAAAATTGCTGGAGAGACGACACAAGAGTTGACGATCGGGAAGAAATTGAAGAAATCGAATATTCATCTTTGAGTGATGTAAGATGACTAAGGACTGATAAATAAACAAAAAATGAGTTATTTATTTATGAATCTATTATGATTAAAGTAATCAGTGATATTACTATGGTTTAATTGAATTTATTATTTATATGTGAATATTGGTAGAAATGGTGGAGAATAAATTTTGATATTGATTTTTAATTATACAATTGATATTTTGTAAAATAAAAATTGTTTTTTTATTTATATAAACGTTTATTCAGCCGAGTGATACCCAATTGACTGGCAATATTATATTTAAATGAATAACATGCAAGATCGAACTGCTGCATCCTCATCTAAACTCATTCATTATTGTTTCTGAGTGTGTCGGCATGGCAGTATTGACAAATTTATAAATGAATTATCCAAATCCGCACAATTCGTAATCCTTATATTAATACAATTTGAAAGAACAGCGAGGGTTCGGTTAGGTAACACATTGAACGCCAAGCCAGTGTATGGTAAGGATATAATATTTCTCTAGAGACCTTATATGGTACAAACAACTCTCATAATAGTTATTATTAAACAAAATAACCACAGCACCAAAAATTCAAGCACATCACATCAAACTAAATTTGAAGAGGGGCTTATAAATTATTTCACATATTTAAGCACTTTTAAGATTACATATTTTCTTAGCTTGGCATCAATTTGGACATTGTTTTATTAGCAGTGAATGTGTTAATATTATTTAATATATTCTTTGTCAAGTAAGCAAAACGATTTAAAGTGGAGAGTTGAGTAGAGGTCCTGAATTTTCACCCTCTGTTTCGCTCATAAAATATTTAGATGAAATATAAACCAAGCCACAGTTTTCCAAATTTTGTCGAATGGGTTTATTTCTTTATACTTTTGAATCATACCCATGTTTAGTTTAGTTAATTCAAACAACTATCAAAAACACTGCTGTGCTTTTTATGCTCGGATCAGAGTTTAAATTATGTTTTATTATTTCAAATGTTCAATATCCGAGGAGTTGTTTGACTACACAATTAACATTTCATATTGATTGTGATAATATTTATTGTTATATATCAATATTTGTTCATTATCTGACATGGTCACCATTACGGGTTTAACCGACCAATTAAAAAAAGTATTTTACTGTGTACAATACCAACCTAATAAACGTGAGTAAATAACATAAAACAAATATTATGTTCCCTATAAATTAGTTGAATGTAACTGTATAATTATTTTAAGAGATTTAATACTGAGAATAAGCCCACAGAAAGAGTTTAAAGTTTAAATAATGAAAAATAGTGAAAAATGTTGAATTTTATATTAATGTATAGGTTAAACACAACTGTACCATGACGAAGACAATACATCTGATTTTAGATTTTATCTGTAGGTATAAAATTGTTTACACAAATTAGAGACAAAAATATTGCAACAATAAAACTACTCACCAACAGCTTGCAAGAGTATTCGTCTCCATTTTCCATCTTCACAATCGAATGCTGTTGTCCATTGCTGATGGTCGGCAAATCATATGACGCAATCTTAGAGCTGTACACCACATTCACAGGATTTGGAATATCAGATGAGCTGAGTTCCGTGTTGACTGCATGTTGAAGGACATCATTCTCCACAATGTATGCCACGTCAGATTCCATGTTATCGTGATTGAAAGTTATTAGGGCATCAGAGCAACCGTCCCATACCTGGTGATGAAGGAAAATTGGAATGTTAAGCAACTATTTGGTTAATGATATAATATTATGTGATGCCTACATCACAATATTTGTGACCATTGGATAAGAAATATGAAAGCTAAATAGGATTCTATTTCTATTTGTTATTTTAATAAAATATTGATAATATAATGGTTGACGTTTATAAGTTGGCCATTTAGAGAGGGCGCGAGTGTCATGTGAGGAATACCTTACTACTTTACCTGTCATGGTCATCTCGCAGTCCAGATGGAATTATTAAGTCTTTTCGAGACTTTTCGTCTTACAATACTGACAAACTTGCACTCAAGTTTGAAGGAAATGAATTCCTTTAGGGTACGGGTTCCCAACCTATGGGACGCGACCCAGAAGGGGGTCACAACGGGTTTTCTGTGGGGTCGCCAACTTATACAGTATTTTTTTAAATTACCTTATTAAAAAAACCGTTTTCAATGGGGGTCACGGGTCACATGGCTATTATAAAAAGGTGTCGCTACCCGAAAAAGGCTGGGACCCTATGCTATAGGGTCACAGGTCGGCAGAGTCTAAAAAATATTCCACAACTCATTTCCTGTATGAGAGAGCTAATTGTTGTTTTTAAAATAGAATGAGTCATCATTGCAATTTTTATTACAAAGCATATCGAAACTTGATTTGGCATAGATACTATTTTTGCTCACCCTTGCTTTAACCTTAAGTCCTAAGTTTTTAAGTTGAAAACACAGGTTTATTCGCTTTCCATATGAACTGTAGTTTTTTTTTAAATATTTATTTATGGCCTGATAGTTTGCATCATTAGTCACCAAGATGGCATGGTCAATCGGTCCAATAGATGATTTAACCGACTATAGCGATGAATGTGTCACTTATGATGAAGTCAACATGTGAATATAGTGAAATGATTTGAACAACTAGCTAACCTGCATGTTTTTGACTGGTTGAAGCCTCATGTCTTCAACATGCTTCCAAACACTGATCGACTTCATGAGAATTTTTGTGCTCGGGCTCAGTGCTGACACCCTGTTGCTGTGTTGCTCTTTGAGGACATATTTTTTCTCAGGACTTCCTTCCAGAAGCAATATCTTTTGTGCTGATAATTTTGTATTTTTAGCTAAATGAGAGAAAACAATAACAAAAATAGTCAAAGGGAATGGCGTATATTATGATTATGGGATTTTGACACATGCGTTTTTTTTTTTTTTTATAAAATATTAGTCTACAACACTTGAAGGTCACATTCTTCATTATTTTGAGATGTCTTAAAATAACAATAAATTAAGTGTATCAACCGTAATTGCTGATTGAGTTGGTATTTACACGGTAAAACTTCATTATAATAAGGTTAAAAATAGTTATATATTGAGTTGCAGCATAAGAATTACGAAATATTGCTGATGGCTGTTTTGTCGGACGATCGATTGCGTGATGCCGAAACAGCTATCAACAATATAATATAATTCTCGTGGAACTAAATACATTGCTATTTTTTTAATTTCATTAAACCAATCATTCTTTTGAGACATAGCTGGATGTGAATCAATAAGTATGAGCGATATTGTTACGGTTTTTATATAAGATTTTTGGGGTCAACAATATGGTCAGTAAATATGTTATTATTTCATAAATATATATATTCCGGAAATTTATGACAGGGTTGTCTATGTCTGATGAAGTGTTGAATTATTATTGCTCTTTTAATAAATATTTTTTCGAAATTAGAATGTTATGGCGCGTAAGAAACAATCTTTAAATTTTGACAACTAACCTAGTGCACAGGCCAGAGTACAGCCTACCATACCTCCGCCCGCAATAATGATATCATATTGGTTTTTACTGTCGACATCTTTCGTCAAAGCCGTTGTAGAATGGTTCCGTTCTGATAAGCTGACATATTTGCAAAGCTTTTGACGTGAAAGACATATTACAGATCGAGAGGATAGGAGATATCTAGTCGCCATTTTCCTTGTTTACTTAAGCAATTTGACAGCTATGGTCGACAGCTTGCATATTACAAAATTGTACAAAAATCAGCTGTAGGTAGTTTATTCAGTACCGTCAACTGGGGTTACTTCGCCTACCAAGTATAATGCCGCCCATAGAGAACTATACTTTTATGCCGCCTAATAAAAATATTTTGTTTATACGATCTTAACTTATTTTCACACTCGGGTAGGCAAGATATTTGTTTATAACTTTATTCAAAATCTTTAGTTGATCACTCTGAACTTTAAAAGAAACATCTAGCATTTCTCGTAAGTTATTGTGAAAAATTATTTTTGTGATTAGTGTGTGCACACAAAAGTAAAGTTTTATAATAGCTTACGAGAATTCCTATATGTTTAATAGATTCAACGTGTTCAACTAATGATTTTGAATAATGTTATAAGCAGATATCTTGTCTACCCAAGTATTAAAATAAGTAAGTGGGTAAGAGAAGCCCGAAAGTTGTTGACGAATTACACTATTAAAAGTATCTAGATTCGTGGTCATGTATCTAAAAGTAGTCAGAAAAATATATATGTATTTTTAAATAGACTATTAACCAGATTATCTACAAAAAAACAAAGATATTAGGTGGCCGTAAGGTGTCGCCATTCAAATATGCGGCCAGCTTGGGAACTAAATACCTATTCAATTATTTCGTCGACGCGATAGATTTGGTATGTACTCGATATTGCACACATACTACTGTCGTAGGTACATGTATGCTTACACACTTGCTTACGCTGTTGCGGCGATGGCATTTGTTTTAATTGCTTGACAGCTCGTTTTTTTACGATATTATAACATTTTATTAATAGATTATTTCTCCTGCCTAGTCATTACACACGTGTATTGGTACAATATTTATAATGTGTATATCACATAATTATATGTAGGTAGTGTAGCTACCTAATATTGTTAAATTAGTTGTTAATCTTGTGTATTTTCAGCCATCACTGTCTTTGCGGCGATTTAATATTTTTTCTAACTTCATTTCGAACGCCGTCAATTGACATGGAACTTTCCATTGGAGACTGTGATAATTTATAATCCAGTGGTAGAGGTTTGAGGACATTCTAGGGCCAAGTCGATATCCGACATTGAGCCGATAGTTGATAATATGACAGAAAAACTTCCGCCATTCAATGTTGAGCAGGTGATGAAATTGCAACGTCATATATACCCTCTATTAGGCGCATTGTCTTGAGAATTTTAGGATTAGGTATGTATTCCTCAAAGAAATTTGGTTGGGTAGTACTCTTTTAGGGAATTATTAAAGGGAAAACAATTAAATACTTTGAAATAAAAATATCGTAGAAATTTCTTTTGTACTTTTTCATATGGACTCCAGATAATAGATTCATTTAAGAGTACTTAAAATCAAGAAGGTGTAGAGAGCGCGAAACACAGATGGGTTTTCAAGTGGTTTACTTAGCCTTACTATAAACCCAAAAAGTTTGCTAGCACGCAGAGCAATATAAATAATATGCGAATGAAATGTGAAAGAAGAGTCGAACATTATACCGAGATCATAGATGAATGTTTGAAAACTGGCAGACCACTTGACACTGTCCAAATTTTTTTACATACCGATACTTTGTTTTTAACCATATTTCTTTTTGCAATTTATATAGGTTATCGCCGTGCTTGTAGACGAGTGATCAATGTCGTGCTCTCCAGTTGTGGTGTACACGGGTTAGATTACATACATTGATTTGTCATTCTATGGATTTGTGTTTTAAGGCAAAGGTATCTAAAATTCCTATGCACCCATCCAATACTTAAATGAAGTATAGCAAGAGCAATCAGCTGGCCCTTTACTGACTCACTTCTCATGAATTAGAACCTTTTTCATACTGTTAATTGAGGCCATGTGTCATACTTTATTGGAAACATTTCAATAAAGTCGTTCAACATTCGAAATCTACATTTATTTATTCAACTGTCTAGTTAGTGTTACATATTGTGACAGATCTATTCTTATATTTGTTTAGTTTGAGTTTTATAGTTTTTTTGGCAATTCTTCTAGATAAATTTTGATTGATTTGCCGGATATATTTAGAAATAAACATTTTCTCACACCGACATATGAATTCATTATTTCTTTATTCATCATTCTTATATTTAATTGCATTTTCTGATACATGTACTTCACATTATATTATGAAAGATCAAAACTGGTCACTTGAGTTTGATGTACATGATGAATCCAAAAATTTACTAAACGCTGCAAAAAACTACATTTTTCTAATCAGACGCAGGCGACTTTTTCATATTTACGTATTTCGCGTAAATTATCGGTTTATCCGATTTCCACGTACGATAATGCAAATGTATATTCTATAATGGCGAATAGTGATGCTTGCTGATAAGGGTTTGAGATAATACATATTTGATTCGATTCATTTTCTAAAGTTTCAATGTTCTATGCGCATAGACAATTTTAGCAAACATGATAGAGCTTACATCATTTACCTATCGACATATTGTGAACGGTCTTCTTTGTATCTTCAAGCCGTTTTTGCTAGATGTATCAACTGACCTTCTATGTTGGTTTTATTATGGTAAGACGTCACCATTACGGCCATATAAACAAAATATTTTTTATTAGGCGGCATTATACTTGGTAGGCGAAATAACCCCAGTTAATGTACATAATTTTCATAAAAATTTTAAACCTATATCTTCACACAGTTTTAAACAAAATTCAATATTTTTTTCATCTTCCCTAAATTAATGGCAAGGTAGGGATTGCAAGAAATATCAAACAATACGTTACTTTATTGCCATAAAAAGAAAAAAGTGATAGGCGAAGCCTTCATATCTAAATATAAACATATAGTTTTGTTATAAAAGAATACTTTATGGCAAGGTTGTTCTTTTTAAAATTAAAAATAAAATCAATATCATGGTTGTCATGGAGACTATAAGTTACATAACAAAGCATACCTATCTTTTTTAAGTGGACCAAAAATACTTTTTTAAGACTATTTCTGAATATTATGTAACTTGAGACTTATTATCATTTGAATATTGTATTAGTTTGTTTGGTAAGAGATGGGACAGCATACTAATACAGTTTTCAGAAATTCCTGTCTACGTGTTCCGGTGAATCCTTTAAACAGATTACCATCTGCCATGTACGAAAGAAATCTTCCGAAATCCTTCTGTGGAACTAAAAAACTTAATGAAATAATCGTCAAGCAACTAGAAAATGATGATCGAAATAATATATTATCGTTTCGCGAATTTTATAAGAGCATTCCAGACTATAAAGATGTCGATCATTTATCGAACACTGAGTTTTATTTGAAGCTTGAAACGTTGAGAGAAAATAAACATAAATTATTGCAGAAATGTGGTCAAAAGAAAATGGATACTGAAAAATACGTAGACTGCACGAATAAGACCTTCACCGATTTACATTCTCCAAAAAAAAAGAAAACTGATTATAATTATTACATGCAACAAAAAGATCACACTGAAAATATTCACAAGACTCGTGCCACTCCCGAGTTTCATATAACGAATGAAACCAATTCTGATTTGGAGTCGATGATGTCTCTTGAAAATATTGCCAAAAATAGAGTAAAAATATCGCCAAATCCGGAATACTTCAACGAGAATATGGTGAAGTATTCAAATACTCCAATAAAAGATTTACAAACTGGCACGAATAAAAGCAAAAGAAACAATTCCGCTTGCTCCAGAATATCATGGAACGATGAATTGCATATTCCACCAAAAAATTATACCTCTACTAGATGTTCTTATAGAGATGATACTAATTTGTCACTGGGAAATAGCTGGGTGATGAACGACGATACTTCTAAGAAATCTTATAGTGTTCCAACGAGTCCTACAAAGAAATCGTTGAGGACCCATTCATCAAAGGGGTGCTTTACTGTATCGCAGCCGTTTAAAATGACAGAAAGGTTATTATTTTTTTAAGTCCAGAATACACCTAACTTCTATCATGTGTCAATCACGTAATGTTGGCTGTCTGTATGTTGTTCTATTCGAAAGAAAAAGAAGTCATTGTTTTGCTTTCGAGCTGAGAGAAAATAGTAAAGTTTTTACTTTGTTGTTTTGAATATAACAGAATACTTCTATCTACTGTATAAATAACATTTTTAGATTGTATTGAGTTGGCTTTGAGATTTTCTTGCATTCATTTGCTACACCCACCCCTGCCCAAGATCTCAAATGTTAAATTTTAAATTGACCTTGCCGCGACTTGAACTCAGACCGATCTGATTGATACAAGAAACTCTTGCCACTAAGCCACAGAGGCTACATCTCATTTATACATTATGAGTCTAGAGAAGCAATTGAGTAATATTACTAAATTTTCCTTTTAAGGGATGATGAAAATAGGATAATGAGTCAACTGCGGGAGGCTTCCAAGGAACTAGAATACAACATTCTTCAAAATAACACAAAGAGGAAACATTTTAAAGCAAATCCTGTCCCGATTGAATCTAGAATACCATTATATGATAAAATTTTGGAGGATCAGGAATTAAGGTTTTGAATTTTGAACCAAATCACACAACTGCACTTTTCGTATTTTAAGGTTTCCTTACTTTATTTTCTTAAGCCTCTTTTGCTTATTTGACTTGACAATTATTACATTATATGATTTTAATGCAACCCAAGCACCTTTCAGTTGTCGTAGATGATTGGTTACACTTTTAGTTTTTCGTCCTACTTGGTGGAGCAGTCAAGGGCCCGAATCTCAGAATGAATATTTCAGTACATTGATTTTTCAATCAACAGTGATGTTTAAATCCCTTATCCAATCATTGAAAACTGAATGGGTGATTACTCACTTATGATACTATTCCTTTTCTAAACCCATCCTTATCCTTACCTGAAAGAGATGTTGAGCGACTGGCGTACTACTAGCTGTTGTCGATTAGGAGTTTATATGCGCAACTTGAAAGTGGACAATTTTGGAGAAAAATTTAAGCACCTTCTACTATCAATTGAAATATAATTGCAAGGCTGCGACTTACATTTAATCAATTATTTATTAACTGTGTGAAGATTACCGCTGTAAACAATCATAAAAAATACTAGACTAGATCGTTCACCTTTTTAAGTGACCGATGATCACCGATCGCAGTGGATTTGTGGGTAACACTTTGGGCTTGTGTTGCTCACTGTGGGATGGGTATGAAAGTTTTGAACAGAATAGATAAACTCCATTTTGTTTCAGACGATCCATTTCAAAACTGCAGTCGACCGCTGAGCTACAAGCGCAGATGAAGCCGTTCACTTTCACAGAGCGCGAAGAGAGATCAGGCGGAACATTTCAGGAAAGCCGCAGACTGTGTCGATCTAATCCACACTTGGCAGATGCTTCCATTAGTCCTAAAAATGAATCCCCACTGTTTAAAGAAAAGAGGTTCAGAGCCAAGCCGGTGCCTAAGAATTTATTCAGTAATTACATATATGAAAAAATGAACGAAGACAATTATTACAGGTAAGATGGTTAAATTAATTAAAAAGAGCTTAATAGCTTGATTTATTAGAGATTTAAACTAGCTGCATCTAGAATCTAGATCATTAACTGAAATCAGAAAAATCAATTTCCGTACTAACATTCGAGATGTGGGCATCGCGACTGAAGACCACGACCTTGATCACTCAGATACATGCCGAGCAATCGCATGAAATAAACAGTGCAACGCCAGGGCATAGATGCATTGCTATAATAAGAATGTGACATGTGAGAGGAGGGGTGCTTTTTAAAAAACAATATTTTTGGTTCAGGCTTATACAGTTCGATTTTTTTGTTTTATACCACTTGGTAAAATACAATTTTGCTCTTTCCATTGCTTTTTTCTTTATGTCGCTTTATATCTGCACTCGTTATAGTAATTAAAAATGTTCAATTATAAGGATAGTTTAAAAGAATTTAAGTTCATCTCTTTGTTACATATCATTCTTTTCATTGTTGGCTGGAAGATTCCAGAAAGATTATGTTGTTAATTACAGAGCTCTAAACCGTAGGATCCGAGCTGAAGAATTGCTCAAAGCCAGCTCCTTACCACCTTCGATGGCGCAAAGAGAGAAGTATCAAAGCAATTCAATAGATTCTCCCGTCACTTGCGAAAAATATAATCACTCACCTGATGTATTATTGGATGAAAAGAAAACTGTCAAGAAAAAAAGCAAAAGACGATCGAAGAACGGCAAGCATTTGAATCAAGATATGTTAGATCAAGAATTCGAGGACTTGAAGCACGAGTTTGTATCGTCCGGATCTAGAGTTTTGTTTCCGAGGACAAAGAAGAAGCGGAATAAGGTGATGGAGGAAATCAATCTGGCAAGATTTTGTATACGTATATCGAATAGCTAAGTAGTAAAAATGTGAAAGAAGTACAAAACAAATTGTCTTTTATTTTTAAAAGCTAAGTAGTCGTAACAAAAACTTTAACTTAGGGGTGCAATGACACACCAAAAATAAAGTGAAGCGCAGTACACGTTTTTGTAAACAAAAGATCAGCATCGAATGAAGAATCCACTCAGTTCTTGTGTTGTGTAGTATTCTACATGCAGTTTTCTGTTAGTACATGTGACGCAATTTTTCTCTGCTTCCATACGTTTGTTAGTTAATACATCCTGCTGTGTAAATTGAACTTTGTAAAAATGTGATATCTGTAAATTCAGAATTGAAGATTTTAATAGTTTTTCCATGCTGTAAATTTAACAATAACTGAAAAACTGTGCCGCTCGGTTTTTGCTTATGCCTTCTTCGCTGAATTACGATTCTACTCTTTTTTCCACTATTATTTCTAATCTGCACACCGTTTTTAGCATGATAAATCAATATTATTGTGTCAGAAATCATATACTTTACAAATGAACTTATTTTAGGATTCCCTGAGAAAGATTTATGGTTCACATGGCAGTGAAACATCATCATCGGGTTCAGCTAACCGTTGCCACTCGACCACTGATATTTGCTCAATAAACAGATCTAACTTGGCAGCCATCTTGCGAATCGAATCCACCAAGCGTAAGATGGAGGCTGACGTTTTGAAACGCATGGAAGAAGAGAGATATCAATCGGAAGTGAAGTGGCGTGACAGCATTCTGAGAAGAAAACCTGCCTGGGATACCCTGAAGTACAGGTTTTTGTAAATGATAATTTCAACAAATTGTGGGCTAATAAAATAACTGTCATTTTTAAAAATTAGCCTCGGTATTTCAAATAAATTCCCATTGTCACTATCTGAGTAAATCTTTTCAGCACTTTTAAGGTGTTAACTGTCAATTCTTGATGGAAAGACATTATATTAAAAAAAATATAACACATCAGTTGATAATGCTCGTGATGAGCGAAACCAGTCCTGATCATTATAAATATGTGGAAGTAGTACACTTTTCAGCATTGTTGAAATAAAAATTTTAGTATTTTTACCATATAGATCGACTGCTATAATTTGACTTACATGACACTCATGTATCAGATTAAATTTGACAGCTGTTAGTCGTGTATTGATTACTTTAGTTTCAAATTCTAGTGGCGCCCACGATGCAATTGTCGGTAAATACATAGCTGTTTTTATTCTATCTGCCATTCTGAAATATTCTTTTCGTAGGGATTTGAACCACTTTGTGTTTTGTAAATATGTCTCTGAGATACAAAAAAATAGGACTAATTCTTTTTCAATACCATGTTTGAATTCTATAAATTTTGTATTATATTTCAGTCATTAATGATACATATTTGTCACAACATATTTCATAAAGGACTGTGTTCGCAGCTGTGTTTATCTATTTTTGATGATTCATTCAAAAGAGAGGGTGGAGAGACGTTTTTTATACAGTAATTGTGACATTTGATAGACCTAAAATTTGACGTCATTACTTACTATTTTTAGCCATGCTGGTGATCTAGCAATGAGGGTCCAAACAAGACGAGACGAAGAAAGACTTCGGAGAGAGCAATTTTTACACGAAATGGAATTGATGTACGGAAGAGTGCACAGTCAGCCGTTGATGTTTGAACGCACCTACAGTCCACGGAAAGGCGTCAGACCTTACTCTGATATGGAACTTTCCGAGGATCTGGCCATGAGGCACGGCATGTCTAAGCCGAGAAGTGCACTGAGCAAACGAGCTGTGACACCGAATGCAATTTCTCCAAATAGATCAAGGAAGGTATCAATTAACGAAACAGCGGAGACGATCGGCGATTTCGAAGACTATTTGTATAAAAATAGCGATGACGACAATGATGATGACGATAAGGATTCTAAATCCTCGCAGGATATACCCGAGAGTATTGCGGGAGAATCTCATGATGGCGACTGAAGCAAAGTGAAAAAGAAGTAGAAAATGTGAGGCGCTTTGGAAGTTGCTGTTGTTGTTGATTCAATATTTTTTATGGTTGAAATAATTGCTTACAATTTGGTGTAAGCTATCTTTTTACTAATTACGGAAGAGTTGTCTGGGTTTGTTGGGAGTATAATTGAATAAATGTTTAGTCGATTTCGCAGTAAAATAAGTGTTGTTTATATATTTATGTAAAAATGCTTTAATTAACACATTGTTATGCCTCATATTATTTGCACTGGTGAATGCACAACATCATTTTAAAAGAGATAACTGATATCCATGTGATGAGTAAAACTTTGTCAACGGATTATGCATAAGAGCCATAATTATTAAAAAAATTTCGACTGGTGTTTTGTATGGTTTTTAAACTTAATTTTTTGTTGAGCATAGTTCGCTTTTGGCGAACAATTTCATACATTTCTTTTTAAAAATACAGTACAGTAGAATGTCCGGCAAACCAACCAGCTATAAAATGGGTCCGTGGTGCAGTGGTCGACGTCGTTGGCTTCGGTTACGGATGTCTCATATTCAAATTCACAGTTTCATAAATTGATTTATGGATTTCTTTTCGTAGGCATGGATGTTTGTGATGTCAGGAATACCCTCCTACCCATCCGATTAAACACCGGACGTAGCAAAGAGCGATTACTTAACCACAAGTCTTGTCCTTGCTCCATCCTTCTATCATTACTCTCTAAGTAGCTTGGAGAAACTACCTTTGTCCATTTTTAACGTGTTTCATTTAACTGGGTTTTTTTCTCTACCATTCCATTTAAGTGAGAGTCAAATTTATATGCTAAAATATTTATTCACAAGCTGCTTGCTTGCAATTTGATTTGTCCGTAACCTTAAATAATTAAATAAAAAAGTTGTGTTATGGTTTTTTTTGTGTTTTAAGTTTTTATTTTTGCTTAATAACGTTAAATAAATACATACATTACAAAAATGGTCTATTGATTTCAATAATGAAATAATAACATATTTAAAAGATTTAATATTATTTCAAGCCATTCAACAAAAAGGAATCTAAATTTAATGTTTTACCTTTTTTGAATTTGCCAGTTAGATACTCAAAAACTAATTGTAAGGAAAATGAAGAATGAACTATTATCATATATTATTATCGTTATTGGCTGGCATGGCAGCTCAATGTCATTTTCTATCTTCCTCTATCCTTAGATGATATACATATTCGATCAAAAATGAGATGAGGTGACAAGAATTGCTTTGTTTTATTTGACGATAAAGTAGAACATAAATTTCTGTTTCAGTCAAACAGAATGTTTACAGTGATAAAAAATATTGTCAATTTTTTTTGTCCTTTTTGTTGAATAGCCTTTTTATACAAAATTGTTTAAACAGTAAACAATCGTCATTAAATTAATTACACAATATTATTCTAAATATGTCATGGTTTTAATTTTCTTAATATCCACTCGATGTACTGAGACACATCCGTGTATATGCTGGGTCTACCTTCAGTTCCACATATTTCCGAAGTGGCAAGAGAAACAATACCTTTTTGGTAGTTTTTACCAAATATATCGTACGAGAGTGGTCCTCCGCTGTCGCCTTTGCAAGCGTCTTTTCCTGGTGATAAGAATAAACAATAATAATGCAATAAAGGTTTCATTATTTTGTATTTAAATATTTTTTTTATTCCGAAGCATTGCAAAAGTTATGTCAAAAGTAAAAAGCACACAAGACAATTTTTGTTCACTCTTTGATATTATGAATTGAACACAATTAGCAAAAGTCTTCTAATTTCATTATGATTTTAGGAAGACTATGGATTCGTGGTAATCACCCAACGTTCCAAAATCATTAGATTTGAGAATAATATGAATGATTAAAAATGATGGCAACCTTGAATATAACAAACGATACTCCTTAAAAGAAGGTCTGTTAAATTCAATTATTCACATACAGACTATTGGATTCCGCTAAAAGTACAGACAGCTAAGTGATTAAGCAATGCTTATCAGTTTTGTTGATGTTTCAAGGGTTTCAATGAATTTTCTGCCGGCAACCGATATCATAATGTCTTCCCAAAATAATAATTTTATGAATACAATCCGCGAAGACCTCAAAATTTATATCTTGCTTATTAATAATAAAGTCACGATTGAAATAATTAAGTGGATTACACAATTTTGCGTTTTTCTAAAATTGATTTTCAATGGAGAGACAAATGAAGTTGAATATTATTTTACGATTTGGGTACCATAAGATACAGTTTTTGGAATAACATAGACAACAAGATTTAACTTCTATTTTAAAAATCCATAAACAAGCATATTTTTATAAAATGCCATACCGTCAACACCTCCTGCACAGAATTGTCCCTTGGCCAGCGGTCTTACTTCCGTCGGTGAAATACCGTTGCACTCGTTGATGTCATACAGGTAAACTTGGACAAACTGAAGGATCGGATTCGGTTGACTTGATCCAGGCTTGGAAACTCCCCATCCCGATACAGTGTAAGCAGAATTGTCAGACTGCGAAATAGGTGATAGACATATCGGAAGGATATATTCTGAAACAAGACACAAATTATTTGACCAAAAATAATAAAAATTTTTACCAATTTTAGGTTACTAAATTTTTTATTCAAATCTGAAACAGCAACATCTAAACATTTTACAAGTTTATATTGTGATTTTTAGACTCAAATTCCATACTTTTTTAAAAGAAGAGAAATCATTTGTCGTCAAATAAAAATTAATTAACAATGAAAGCAGGTAAAAACATATTGGCCGCATAACTTTATTGTTCTAAATGTGAAAAAAATGTGATTTACTGTATAGTAATTTTTCTATAGATTTTTTTATCTAATCATTTTTAAATTTGGATTATTGAGATTTTGTACACTTCCATGTATAATCTCAATAATCCAAATTTGATATTGAAATTCCATCAAGCACCCTCAGTCGATGTCTTAAATTATAATCATTTTTAGTTGATAGCTTTCTTGAAAAATGACGTGAAATGATGTGTATTACTGCTTTGCTTGTTAGGGTGTCGATGTAAATTTCCAAGGGAAGCACTACTTTTTAATTGGGGTTTTCGACATACTGTACAAGTAGAGTAAATATGGTAAAGTTTTATTTTTATTTTATAAGTATTATGCCTTTCCACTAAGAATTGACAGTTAACACCACAAAAGAGATTATTAATATAAATGATCTATGAAATAACTTTTCAACAATTGCACATACACCCAACGTTTAAAGCCGTCAGTGTTCTACAAGATTATATTCACTATTAAAAATCTATTCGAAAACGTTTTTACCTGTAAATTCTATGTCCATGGCTAATCTAAGCAGAGCAATATCGTTTTGAAGACTGGGAAGATCCTTGTCTCCGAATCGTTCATGCATTATGACTTCTTCGATCGGTGCATCGATCACATCATTTGAACAGGTTGGCCGTCGGTTGGGTCCGTTGCTCTGGCAATCTAGTTCGCTTGACACATTCCATTCTCCAAGGCGAGCCAATGTCCTGTAGATACATACATGATCAGTAAAATGCATTTCATTATGGAAATTCTATGATAGCAATTTCTATTAGTCAATGTGCTGTATAGTTTAATAATAAATGTAATATGGTGATACATTAAAAAACAAAACAAATCTGAATTTAGAAGAAATATAAAAGTAATAATAACAATATGCCGGACCTTCAGCCACGTGGTCAATGTTGTTGGCTACGGCATCCTAGTATGGACAGTTTCATAGATTAATTTATTTTAAAAGGCATAGATATCTGAAATTCCCTACCACACATGCGATACTAATACGGAGTGTAGCGGGAATTATTAACTAGCCCGATCTTTCTATCTTTTCTCCCTAAAAAAAAATAGAGGTGAATCAACTGAGTAACAAGCAGTTCTTTAAGAGCAGACAGTAAAAACAAAAGTAATAATATTGTCAGAGATTCAAATTAGAAAAGAAAATCATACGATAATGTATAAATCTCGTCTCACCTATCTAGGTAATGTATGATCAGCCGGACAGCCATTGCCAAAGATTGACATTTCATATCACTGATTCAAAACAATTTGAATGAGGTTAAGGTTTCGGCAACGTAAATGAAAATCGATTGAATGTAAGTTTTTTTTGTAATTTTATAAAGAAGAAGAGAGGGAAAAAAATTAACAAACAGCTTACGGTTTATATGTTGTTACTTGACTGCAATGCGCTGCAGTTAGGACATAGCGTTTGTTGATCAATGAACCCCCACACCAGAACTGTTTCTTCCCATTAACTGAAATATAAACAAAACACTGACAATTTACTTTCTTGGGTCTAGAGCCGTGCTGTAGTAGGGGTATATACTGCTATATTCGTAGAAATAGCCTATACACTAGTAGTATATTATAAGGTGTGAATATAGGGTATACAGTATCGCAAAAAGAGTTTTTTACAGGATTCCCAGTTACAGGCGAGTCTTCTAAATTTATGAATCTGTCATATTTTGGATCACTGTGAACTTATAAGCAAATTTACTAATACATATAAAGCTTTTGTTTGTTAAATATTTTATAATATTTTTATTATCTTCCTTCTAGTTCAGAAATATGAAATGGAGGGAAGAGTCTCAACAATGGCATGTACCAAGCCTCACATTTTCTATAAGAATGTTCCTGGGGTGAATCATTACTGTGACCAGCATCTCATTTGATTTTATTGTGATCACCATTTGGATGATGTTAAATTTTGGAATGGTCGTAGTATCTAACAAGTAAATTATGTCAATTAATTGTGGAGAAAGAATGCACGATAAAGTCTCACTTTCATATCCGATCAGCACCATCCAAGGAAACTGACCCAACTCTGCAACTTCTCCATTTAATATCCTATTGTTGGTGAGTTCCAGACCGCATGCTGTTGGAAGAAGTTTTGCCTTCTCCCGAAATTCAGCTGATAATGATGACCATACATCGGCATCTGCCTAGAATTTACAAAACATTGATGGTTAGAAAAACGAAAGATTGACGAAAGATGAAATAGTTTTAATTTGAAAAAAATATTTGGTGCTCTTAACAAGTAATTTTTATATAGTGGCACTTTTTTGCTGACCATTTAGCTCCAAATGTGGAGCCAATGAGCCTTCAATAGCGCATTTCAACATAAGTTATTATACAAGAACAGCTGGTTATTCAATTAGTCAACTTCTTAACTTTGGAGAGAGTAAAGATAGAATAATAGGATTGGGACAGGATTAGCTTATGGCCTTGGTTATTTACTCTTGATACATCCCTTTTTAAGAATCGGAATCGAATCAAATCCATAACTTGATTTATGAAAGTGTCCATGATCGAAGTCCAACCCATGCAAGTCGCAACCGACAGATGACAACGTTGACTACTCAGCTACAGGGCTAACTAAACTGTCAGCAGAACTTACAGTAAAATATAAAGATATTTAAAATTTGAAAAATCAACAAATCAGATCAATATTGAGAATTGTACAAATTGTAGGACCAAATAGGATGCGATGTGATCAAAATACTAATTTAAAGGAAAACATTATATTACCAAGCGGTCATTGACTGGTACTGGTGTAGTTGTGCTCGTTGTAGTAGTTGTAGGTCTTCGAGTAGTGGTTGTTCTTCTCCCAGTGGCAGTACTATTTCTTCTGGGAGAAGTGGTGGTCGTTGCTGAAGCGGGAGGCCGGCAGCATATCATCAACTCGGGAGAGGTTTTGCAGGGGAAGATGGTGAAGTCACTGTCCTCTCTGTATTGAGGACAAGATCGAGTCGGAATACATGAGAAGCCTTTGTCACAGCCAGCTTCATCGGATTCCCCTCGAGGAGTGGTCACTGTGAAAATTGGATTTATGCAGACACTAAGGTGGACACTACGATATATTCCATTTGAGGTGGTAAAATGACGAAGAAATATTGTTTTTTTTAAGTCACTAGTAATAACTTACGCAATTTTTAATGATTCTTTTAATGAATTGCGCTGTAATGCAATAGTATAGACAATATGCTAATATAAATCATGAGGTCTATAGGCGGCGTGAAAACATGTAGGGAAATACCTACGACTTATATAGATGGTGTGTAACATCAATGTAACAATAACATCTGTAGAAATTGTGTCCACCAATGTGTTAAGAAAGGTTTTTCAATATGAATTCTTTCAACAGACAGTTAATACTGACCTTGGACTAAACTTGGTTGTCGAGAATCAGTACATTTGATTAGTCTAACTACCACTGGGCTTCATCAAATCACAGGGAAAGATGTAGTGAGGTTGCAAATAGTATTGCTAATATTTATCGAATATTATTCGAGGTGGCTTTATTAATACACAAGACTACAAATTTAGACTGGGAAGTCAATAAATATAACTCTGGTGATGGATAAGCATGAGGAGAGGATAGATGATATTGTCTTGAATATTAAATTAAATTTGACAATATCGTTATTACGTATCTTAAGTACATCGTGTTTTAGTGTTCGTTTATATTTGGCACCTCTTAAGTTTTTTCCAAATAACAGGGACAAAATGACAAACTGGCCGTTTTGGTGGTACCATACATTCAAAACGGAACATTCCTGGTCAAACTGAATGTATTGTAAGCTTACTCATGCCTGGATTTGGTTGCCGATCTTTGATAAAGTACGGTAACAAGGAAGAAGGCATTTCAGTAAAACTTTGGAAGTATTATTTGATATTTTCCACATAACATGAATAATATTACATAGAGATTACTCAAGAAATGAATCATGAAACCAAATTTTCAGCATTGAACATGTTGTTATCAAAATGATATCATTTATTATTCCAGAGGCACGGGAAATACGATGACTCGCTACAGTTTATTCTTCATCATCCTTTCATGAAATGGAAATAGTAATCATGCAGGATATATCTGCATTGCAAGTGAGAAATATAAGCTATAAGCCAATGTGGTCAACATTCTTGGATATTCGGCCTATTCGGTTGTGGAGTTACAGCCACTTTCATATCGACTGTGTTTTGGCTAATTGACGTAACTCTCAAAAGATATGAAAGTGAATTAATGAGTGGATCTCATTTTAAAGACAACAGAGTAGGTCTCGGCTACGTCATGTAAATTAAAAAAATAAATTGAGCACTTTTTGGAAGAGAAACATCATTTTACATTGGTTTTAAGTTTAAAAATTCTGATCCGGCCATTTTATGTAAGCCACTATTATATCGACACTCCCTACGTAGAATTTCGTATCTGAAAAGTATGATAATTTACAGAAGTGCATTTCAAAGATTCATAACGCAACTCATCATATAATGTTTTTGATAAAAACAGTTTTTACTCTCGCCTGAACAATTTCAATTTTCAGGGTTAATGTTGAATATATGTTCAAATTTTTACACTACATCCCATCCACCTCCCATCCAATCCCAAAACTTAGCATGTAGACAGAGATAAATATTAATTCTTTCCTGGCACCAAGCTTTCATCATTGCCCTCGTCAAAAAGAGAAAGGCTGAATAACAATGTTCCATATTAGAAGCAGAAATAGTTAAAATATATGGTAACCGGACAAATCAGAACAGTGATGAAACAACTATGGGAAAAATAAAACATATAATATTTTTGTCGTATCTATTTATGTATTAAATACATATGAGTGCAACACGATTAAAAAAAAATAATCAGTTTAAGTTTTATTAAGGTCCGGAACTAAGAACGCACAGCTTTAATGACAATGATTAGTTGAAATCGACCCAACTCTTGTCTTGAAGGGCGATCGGCATCGCCGGCGGACACGTTCGCTGGATGAATCCATTTTTGAAGGAAAGGGGTGGCTCCGACGCTGCGGGAGTCCGACTTTAGATTTTTTGGCGAGTCGTTTGCCAGCATTCGAGCCGGGAGAGCCGCCGGCCCCCGTGGCCGGCACCGTTGACGTTGTGGATTGTTTGTGTTTGTTTTGAAATTGGACTTAATTTAAAATCGTTTGTCGTGTCATTTGCATTATAACTTAAAAGTAAATTCACGTGTTAAGTAAATGTAAATGTAGACTCAATTTTATGTGTTAGGAACTATTTTTGTGTATTTTAAACCACTGCATCTTCGATTAAAAATAAATAAGAGTTGAACTGGATTTGAAATGGTGTTTGTTTGAGATCCCAGACCTTCCAGGACGTCGATAACCGACCATTCGCCTCTCTTCGATTCGGGTCTTCTCAAATAATAGGATAGAATATTATATTATTATAGTGGAGTTCTACCAAGTATATGTCAATTTAATCAATAATGTAATGTAATAACTGCAAGTTATATAGATAATAAATTTAATTAATAGATATATTCCGTAATTGAAATGTAAGGTCTTAGTTTTTCAAATTTAATTTTATTCAGTACTTTAAATTTATTATGAAGAAAATAAGTATTGTAGGACGTATTCTAAAATTTAAAAAAATCTGCAACACAAATATTTTGTTAAATTTGGATTATTGAGATTTTGTACACTTCCATGTATTTTGTCACTAACGACCCGGGTTTCGCCTTTCGGCATCTTCAGGCATTCGAGCACACGAATGGACTCGAACTGACAGACAGTAAACAGTGTCTAACGTTTATATAGAAGATACACATACGACAAATATTATTTACGAGGTAAAATATTATACGTCTGAGAGCCACACTGATACCTGAGTTAAAATTTCGAGAATCGCCTTAATCCTTATTTTGTTAGCAACACATTAACAGAGTGGCGATTGCCGCTTTCCAACTACTTTTAGAATTACCAGTGATTTTACAATTATAATAGCATTGTGGGTTTCGACGGGATGCAATTCGACGAAAGGGTTAATATATACAATCATTCCACATTTGGTGACATCTGTTAGGTGTTTCAACGTATAGGATACAATAACGGAGAATTAGGAAGGTTCAGCTGCTCATTCAGAATTGGCAAGGAATTTAACTGGGCTCTATTGATTTCCAAAATTTCTTGATAAAATAATTTATGATCCCCCATGTTTTGATGCACCAGTTTAACCCCATCATCGGCATTAAACGTATGGTTCTCCATTAGCAAGTGATTTGCGAATGTCGAAGTTTCTTTTTTTAATCTAAAGGCAGCTAAATGTTCTGATACCCTTATAACTAATGTACGTGTGGTTTTACCCACAAAATCTCAATAATGCAAATTTGACATTGAAATTCCATCAAGCACCCTCAGTCGATGTCTTAAATTATACAAATATTTTGTGTTTTATTTTCCTCTGTGTTGTTTTGTCACTGTTCTCATTTGTACTGAACCAATATTTATATATGTAGGGCGAGTGTTCCTAAAGTCAGCTGTGATCGGTCAGCCAGTGGTCTGTCTTTTGAGCTTAAAACTTGAATAATAGTGGTTACATATAATTTTTTTAAAATTCGTGTAGGTAGTCTTGCCACTTGCCTTTGTATATCTGCACTATATTGACCTATATGATGCAATATGCAATTTAAAAAAGTACATTTTTAGTTCGCAAGTTTCGACAAATTCATCTTGTATGGGGATCGCTGACAAAATATACTTTATATTGTCATGCTTTGCATCATTATGTTTTTTATTGTTCTGTATACTATCAGTAAATTATTTCTCGATATTCATGAAGTTTCATAGTGATGGCCGAACACTGGGCAACGAAAGGTCGAGCATTGGATTTTGGGGGCCGACTACTGGGAGAATTGGCATTGTTTAATGGAACAACAGCGAAAAAGTATGTATTTTTCATTCATTGACTCAAAATCCCTTTTGAAAGTACACCAGTCGCTGAACTGGCTTACCACTGGCGAAATGACCCTAGATATTGTTGATTTCATTAAGCTTTTCCACCATTTATCTCAATTGATCTACTTATATTTGTCCATCCCTTAGGTCGAGACGTTAGATATTTAGGTATAACCTCTAATCAAATCATATTTCATGCATACTTGCTAAAACTTACCTCTTTGAGGGTGTGCTAGGACTGTGATATTGATGATGAATTCTGAAACAGAAAAAAAAAATTATTGATATGGGTTACAAGATGACATTAGGGAAGGTAAAAATAAGTTAGGTTAGGTTAAGGTTAGTTTCATCAAGCAGGTTTATTCTAACGAAACGTTAAAAACAACCTGATAGTTATGTTCAGTGTTGTAGTAGGGCGGGGCGTATAGTTTTTTAGACCAGTGGCTCTCACGAAAAATTTCTCCGTGGCCGCATAATAAACATCAGTGGTCTTTTGGAAATATCTCACCGCTGCACCAAAATTTTCAATAGTGATTTAAGTGACACATCCTGGTTTTTCTTAAGTATAAGTGTCATTAGTGTCCTGAACAGAAATTGGCCTGCGGCAAACAGCAATGTTTCGCAGAATACGCTCTTTCTTGTTGCCAGGCGTTCAAAAAAGCCCCCAGCTTCGGCCGCTGGACGAGTCCATTTTTACTGAAAAGGGTAGCTCCAACTTTGCACGGAGTTTTTTTAATTTTGGTAGACAGTCGATTACGATCCGCCGAGTGGGACGAGCTGCGGTCTCGTGGCAGCGGAGGTGACATGTGAGCTGTTTGTTTTTGTGTTTTGATTTGCGTTGGATTTAATTTAAATTCGTTGTGTTATTTGTATTATAACTTAAAGTAAATTCAGTTGCTAAGTAAATGTAAATGTAGAATCAATGTTATGTGTTAAGATTTATATATTTGTGTAATATTGAACCACTGCATCTTGAATGGAAAATAAATAAGTTTTTAAACCGGATCTGAAATGGTGTTTGTCTGAGATCAGCCCTTCCAGGACTCCGGATAACCAGCCGCTCGCCTCTCTTCGATCCGGGGTCTTCTCATAAGATATTAGGCCGATGCATTTACTAAAAAAGGGACTCATTACCTACTTGAATTTTTTATAAACCATCACGACTTTGCGCCGCATTCAGAATTTTTTTATATATTGATATAATTTCTCTATATATATAGTAAATATGTAGTACATATAAACATATGTAGTATATTTTTACAATCCTGTGATTTAAAAATGTCATATTTAATATTAATTTTATAGAGTCGTTCCGGTTTGTTTTTCAAATATATCTAAAAATCTATTAGTCATTAGATTTTTACAATTTAATCATTCCGAATGGTTGTTTATAGATAATTTATTATATCCATTATAACTAGGGGATTGTATCGAATTCCCTTCAAAATTAGACAAATAAAGAAAAATATAAAATACACATGCTTAAATATTTATTTAAAAAATTCAACAGATAATCACTGTAACACTTAATGTATTTAGAAAATCTCTCGTCAATGACAACTACACGATTGTAAGATGAACAGCGTTGGTTATCGTACAACAGATCAAATTAATTAATGCACTGAATCACAAATTAACTCGATGGAGTTACCGTACTGATTCCGATTAATTTTTATCTAAAAAAGGATCTCTATTTTATTCAATATTCAAATTATCAAATATTCATTCATTACAAATACGTTTTCGCCGATATTGGAAATTTTGCCTTATATAGATTGTCGAAAATTAATATTTTCAGAACCCAAAAATGTGTTCTTTTGAAAATATTTATTTTTCTAACGTTATACGAAGACATTAGTGATGTTATATCTGTTTCTACATGGTTTCCATAGATTAAATAAAAGATACGATGACATAATTTATTACCTTTCTTTTTTCTCGTGTTCAATACTAATGACAAAGTTAAGCTCACCCGATTCTCAAGCAAGACAGTGAATTTAGTGTAAATATAATTACATGATTTTGTTACTATGTTTTGGAAGGAAGTTTTGTTGATAACTTGTTGGTACGGAAATTGGATTACTTCGAGTAGGGGGTATTAAGCTATTATAATTGATCAACGCTCCCAGGATTTTTTTATTTAGTGCTATACGACTGGTAGATTGATGTTTATTGGAAGTATAAGCTTAGAGAAATAAACCGTATGCCAAAAGTTACATTAGAAAAGAAAGGATTGCTTCGTTAAGCGGATTGAAAATATCTGTTAATATGATCGAAAGTATTAATCGTTGACGTAACATCTGGCATTCGATAGTATTTTACTGAGTTTGCCATGAATTATGAAACTAACACAAATTCGAGCATCGTGATTATAGCAAATATTGTGCATGTCACCAGCATCGACAATGTGTTATGGATTACGACTTACATATTAAAAATATAAATTAGTTTTAACTTTACACCATTGTGTCCACCAAATCACCAAATCATGAAATAACCAAGCCCATGGCCTCATTCAAGAATTTGGTAAATTATCTGCCGTATACGTGAATTCCGCACGAATTTTTCTGTTTATTTCAATGATTAAGCATAGATAGCGCCATAGCGCCACAGTGGTGTTTTTCGCAATTATTTGTTTTATTTTATAAAATAGTAGTAGCGCTCCGGTGGTGAATTCTGCAACTAAACCAAATGTCAAATAAAAATATATCAATCAATACATAACTAAGTACAATGACGTTCATTTCCATTTACCAAGCCCAAAATATCTAGACTATAATATTACGAACGTACTAATTTTATTAATAGTTATATTCGCGGATTGCATCCTACGAGGGTATCAATCAGGCATTGGTATATTTTGAATACCTTATTGTGCGTACGCGCACTTATTTGACAGTTGCATGACAGTAGTTGTCGCGCGAGCTTGACTGAGCTTGTTGACGGATGACATCAACATCAACCATAAAGGTAAGCATTATATTTTAAATATGATAATAACAAAATAAATGTATGAAACATTCTATATAATATGGACTATACAATTAAATTTATTTAAACTCAAACAGGGTGCCCCGTGCTCGAAACGGAAAAAAAACAAAACTTCTAGTTGTCACCGTTTCATAAAAGTCTTACTTGAGGACATCAGCCACCAAGGTAAGCATAATACCTTAAATATGATAATAACTAATGTATAAATCATTCTATGGGACTTATCCAATTAAATTAATTTAACCTCAAACGGTAAATAAATGTTCCAACGAATTTTAAAAATATGGTAATTATCGGGTAGTCGAAACATGGCCAATATCATCGTTAAATCTATATTCCAACGCTTCCTTTCGTCATTTACGAATATTTTCCATTTATTTAGATTCTTAAAAGATTGTTCTACTCTGAAACATTTCATTTTGTATAGTTTTCGGTGAAAAATATCATTTCTAGGCCATGTACGACTATCCGATATTTACCGAAAATATTTTGTAATCAATCAAAATGAGAAATAATAAATTTAAATTTTTAATTTCAGCTAACCCTCAAAATGGACTTGCAGTCGCAAATCAATAACTACAAAAGCGAGTGTCTATGGACTAAAGACCACGAAAAACACGTGATAAGCGTGTTAGATAACACTAATAATCATAAAGATAGACAGTACTATTATATTAAAAAGACTTTTCAGTTTGTGAATTTTGCAGGAATTACAAGTTTCAAAAATGAAAAACCAAAAAATTATGGCCACCAGAAAAAATGTGTTATCAATCATCAATGATATGCATAGTGCTTGTGGACATAAGGGGGAAAAAAACTCACAAAAAAGTTGCAGAGCACTATGGTAATATACCTATTTCAATTGTCAAATTGTTTATACAACAGTGTGAAAGGTGCACAGAAAAATATAAAAAAGCTCGCAAGCATTCATAGTTGTCCGTCCTATCCCTGATTCTGATCTCAATCAAAGAGGTCAAGTAGACTTAGTAGATTTACAAAGTTTACCTGACGGTGAGTATAAATTTATACTCCATTATAAGGAACACCTAACAAAATACAGTTTTTTTAGGCCACTTCTAAAAGGGCGGTAGATGTAGCAAAAGTGCTTCTTGATAATTTCCTCAACTTTGGGGCTCCACATGTTCTACAGTCGGACAATGGAAGAGAATTCACCGCCAGTATAATACAAGAATTGGGGTCTTTATTGCCTCATTTAATGCTAGTTAATGGCAGGCCAAGACATCCTCAAAGTCAAGGTTCTGTTGAAAGAAGTAACCAGACTCTGAAAAATTCGTTGATTGCTTGGATGCGGGACAATAAAACTTCCTCTTGGGCAACTGGTCTGCTTTTCGTTCAATGGGGAATGAACACAACCTATCACGAAGATAATTTCCACCAATAAACTTGATCCACAACTGCACAAAACTGTCGGTGGAAAGTTACAGCTATATAAATGTCATTATAATTATAATGTTTACTTTCATTATGTGAATTACCTATGTATGTCAGGTATTGTAAGTTTTTAGGATAAATCTCATCATTAATTACAGTTAAAATGTTCATTTTCTTCAGTTATTGTGTTTCTTAATTTTTCGTCGAATAAAAACATTAATTGTTATTTTGTACGATTTACTTACATTGAAATCGGTGTTTAAGACTACTGACTCGCACCCTTAGTAGATTGGCTACACAGAGTTGCATCAAGTATGCTCACTACAGAAGTAATTATTCAAAGGTTTTACACGGAGCATGAAGCGAGTTGAAGCAAGTATTTTGATACCGGAGCAAAGCAACTCAAAAGAGGGTTCGCTCCAAAGCCCTGTATTTAAGTAATAATGTGTTACTCAATGATATATAAGGTGACAGGATATTCTTTTCACTCCTGGATATGTAAAATAAATCAAAACTTTACATCTTTTACGTTTTTAAAATAAAACAGGGCTTGAATTGGACTGGACTTCCAAGTCATTTTTAACCTCCAAATGTTATATATCATAATTAGTGCAGATTTACTTAAATGACATCACACTCGGCAAATTCACTAAAACTGTAACATGTCCAATCAATGACAACCTAAACCCGGCACTGTTCCGCATCTTAAAAATAACCTTAATAAATCAAGCTAAATTTGATACCCTCGCAGAATGTAATCCGCGAATATAACTATTAATAAAATTCGTACGTTCGTAATATTATAGTTCTAGATATTTTGGGCTTGGTAAATGGAAATGAACGTCATTGTACCTAGTTATGTTTTGATTGATATATTTTTATTTGACATTTGGTTTAGTTGCAGAATTCACCACCGGAGCGCTACTACTATTTTATAAAATAAAACAAATAATTGCGAAAAACACCACTGGGGCGCTATGGCGCTATCTCTGCTCAATCATTGAAATAAACAGAAAAATTCGTGCGGAATTCACGTATTCCGAGGCCATGAGCTTGGTTATTTCATGATGTAGGTAAAATTTTGCACTTTTCGTGAAATAAGTAATTTCACACATTCGGTGTAACATATACATAAATGTAGTGTATTAACCAGGGGTGCGGGGTCAGAGTCGGGTGCTTAAAAAGTGTGACTCCAACTACTTTTTCTATTAAGTGTATTTTTGCATTTCTGCATGTATTTAATGTACTTGTTCAATTTTTATTTATGCCCATAACATTTTCTTACTGTGCAATATACATATATACGTGTAAATATATTAAATGTATAATATGAACAATTCTGCTATTTGACGGATTGCTTGATTGGTGTTTAATTTGAAGATCAATTACACATAAATATTAGAGGTAGGAAAAAAAACCTGACAATATTAAACTTTTTTAATCGTAATCTGAGTCGGAGTCGGATTGTTGTTCAATGTCGGAGTTGGAGTCGTTTCGCGTTTTTTTGGACGTTTCCATACTCCTGGTTTTGTTTCCCATACAGGTTTTGTGTCAGTTACACGCACTGTTTTCGGTGCGGGTTCCGTCCTTTTGACTGTCTACAGTGAAATATAAATGTGTGTTATTTTTGGTTCAAGATGGCATTGTGTTGAATCACATTCCGGTTTTGATTCAAGTTTTTAGGCGCCTGGCGGGTCTATACAACAGTGAGGTAAGATTTTGGAAGTGAACTGTGAGTCACACAGCTGTGAAGAAAAGGTGTTAAAAATCGTTTTTTGCATTATATTTTAGCGGTTGGCTTGACCTTGAAGTTAGGCGACAGTGACGCTGAACGGTTTTCTACCGGAACTTTTTAACTCATTTGAATCACGATTGAGCGATCAGTGTAAATAGTAGTACATATCTGTAGTGTGCTTAATTGATAATTGTGCGCGAATAGTTTGAAATTTGGCAAACACAAATTATACATATTGCGGTGGTTTCTTGATCCCGACCTTTTCTTAATAATTAGGTGCCGTCCATAGGTATATGACGTCAAATGATAAATATTGATGATCATTTAAGACATCGACTGAGGGTGCTTGATGGAATTTCAATATCAAATTTGGATTATTGAGATTTTGTACACTTCCATGTATTTTGTCACTAACGACCCGGGTTTCGCCTTTCGGCATCTTCAGGCATTCGAGCACACGAATGGACTCGAACTGAGAGACAGTAAACAGTGTCTAACGTTTATATAGAAGATACAAATGCGACAAATATTATTTACGAGGTAAGATATTATACGTCTGAGAGCCACACTGATACCTGAGTTAAAATTTCGGTAATCGCCCTAATCCTTATTTTGTAAACACCATATTAACAGAGTGGCGAATTGCCGCTTTTCAACTTCTTTTAGAAATACCAGTGATTTTACAATTATAATAGTATTGTGGGTTTTGACGGGATGTAATTCGGCGAATGGGTAAATATATACAATCATTCCACATTTAGTGACATCTGTTAGGTGTTTCAACGTATAGGGTATAATAGCGGAGAATTAGGAAAGTTCAGTTGCTCATTCAAAATTCGCAAATCACTTGCTAATGGAGAACCATACGTTTAATGCGGATGATGGGGTTAAACTGTTGCATACAAACATGGGGGATCATAAATTATTTTATCAAGAAATTTTGGAAATTAATATAGCCCAGTTAAATTCCTTGCCAATTTTGAATGAGCAACTGAACCTTCCTAATTCTCCGCTATTATACCCTATACGTTGAAACACCTAACAAATTTAAAAGTTGTAAACACCATGTAGTATAAAATTTGTCTCGATCTTAAATCACATAAAATTACAAACCTATGTGTACATGCTAATCAGTATTTTCTTGTCTCAGTTCATGAACCATCAGTTTTATATACCTTCATTTTTACACTCAATTTTATATAAATAAGCCCGTTATGTTTGTATTTTTATCAGTTGATAATGCTCGTGATGAGCGAAACCGGTCCTGATCATTATAAATATGTGGAAGTAGTACAAATGAATTGTGTTTTATTTTTTAAAATACTATGTGCACATATTGAATTTAATTATATCATTACCAGTTATTCTTGTTATTAAGTTTATTAAGAGCATTCTGCAGCTTAAAATGATCGTCGTTTTCAGTGAAATGTTTTCACAGAATACGTAATGTGTTTTCAGATCGTTCATATTTTTTGTATACTTTGTGACGTCACACTTCTTTGACCGCCCTCTTCCTACGTCACAATTATGTAAATCAGACCCCACCACCCTCCTAGAGCGTGACGTCATAATATAGGTGGATGGCTTCTTAGTTAACATATATCATTCATCAAAGAACCTGAAAACACTGCAGTTTTCGGAATCCTAAAACGCCGTCAACATGCCCGCTCTTTATGTAGGTATCTCCAAAGATTTTTTCCTACAAATATTAACAATTACTCAATTGCTCAACCTTTCTTTTTCGGCGAGAGTAACAATAGAAGGATAGGACTAGGACAGAACTAGTGGTTAGCTAATCGCTCTCGCTACTTTTAGGATAGGATGGGTGTGAAGAAATCTTCATACTTTTCAAGAATGAAAAACGAATTTCGGTTCGATAGAACAACCACATTTTATATATATACATGCATGATTTATTATGACAGAAATTTAATTTCAACATAAAAAAATAGTGATTATCAACTAACTGATTTAATGGTTGGGACTGCATGTGGCCAGGGGCCGTAGTAAGCCCAGACTTGCTCTAAACCAAATATTACTAGCAAAATTTTCACTGGTTTCTGCATTCGTTGCATAATGCTTCATCAGCGCTTCTAGTTTGAATAGCTACATATATCTAAATTTTGTTTTCAACCATATCCGCGGAACCACATTTGAGAAACGCTGAATTAAACTAGTGTTTCATTCGGTCACCACCAATGGCGATAAAAATAATATCGTTTACAAGAAAAGAAAAACGTGTATTAAATTGAAATTGTGATTACCGAAAAGATATATTTTGAAAGTAGAAAAGTCGTTTTGCCTTTGTACAGTCGATATATTATATATTTAAATATAGTGTATGTATTAGCACGTTTTGTGTGAGTTATACACAATATTTTTTAGTGTGGGTTACGTCCTTTTTCTATATATAATATATAATATATT
This sequence comes from Himalopsyche phryganea, assembly GCA_022494535.1. NCBI lineage: Eukaryota > Metazoa > Arthropoda > Insecta > Trichoptera > Rhyacophilidae > Himalopsyche > Himalopsyche phryganea. The sequence goes on from JAGVSL010000139.1 coordinate 1,302,416, forward strand.
TATTCAACATCGAGTAGTTAAGAGCCAGATGGTAAACATTTTTGAATAATTATTAGTAAATGAATAAATAGCGAGTAGAAGGGGGAAAATTAATAAAAATGCTAATGCATTTTCCTATTTGATCGCATTTTCCTTTTGTGCAATAAATAATTCAATGGCGACGATATGGCGGCAATCGAGCGCAATACGGTGAACATCATAAGCAAAATAATTCATGATAATATAATACTAATAGTGGTTTTAGCTCACTTCTACTAACTACTAGTGATCAGCATTCTGAATCATATTGCCTCACTTACATATTGGACTATCTACCAACCGGTCAAGCTGAAAGAGCTTGGTAGCGGCTTTGGCGTCATCTTTGGCAATGTCCAGACATGGAAAACGAACGGCAAAAAATGCTTAACACGATATGACGAGATCAGTGGGATCTGTCGACCTCGTCGGTAATGCCGACTTAGTTGCAACTCTGACAAAATACAAGACATTCAAAGAGTTCACGACGTCCTATGGAAAGCGATTGGAACGCAATTCCTAAAACCATCAAACCCATTGTTTTAATATTATTATTGTTAATTACTTAAATTATCGAAACGATCTTGCATGTGTTAATTTAATAATTTACAGATATTTGTCTCTTCTTAAAAAACCATGTGAGAAGACCCGGATTGAAGAGAGGTGAATGGCTGGTTATCGAACTTCCTGGAAGGGCAAGGATCTCAGACAAACACCATTTCAAATCCGGTTCAACACTTATTTATTTTTAATTGAAGATGCAGTGGTTTAAAATACACAAAAATACTATTCCTAACACACATAATTAATTCTACATTTACGTTTACTTAGCAACTGAATTTACTTATAGTTATAATACAAATGACACGACAAACGATTTTAAATTACGTCCAATTTCAAAACAAACACAAACAATCCATTATGTCAAAGGTGCCGACCACGAGGTCGGCAGCACACCTCCACTTGACAGATCGTAATCGACTGTCCAAACATAAAATTTAAAAAACTCCCTGCATCGTCGGAGATACCCCTTTCCGTCAAAAATGGACTTGTCCAGCGGACGTGCCCGCCGGCTATTGAACGAGCGCCCCTCGGCAACAAGAGTCGGCTGATTCTCCGAATTATTGTCGTTACCGCTGGGCGATTTCAGTTATGGACATTAATGAAACTTAAACTTAACAAAAAAACCAGAGTGTGTCACATGATTGTGTCAAAGTTCGGCAAGGGCGGTAAGGCTGGTGATCGCTAGTTGGTAAAATTATGATTTAGGCTTCTTTGTGTTGTAGCCGGGCCACAATGCTTTGCACACTCTTGCAATGAGGTTCGTGGATCATTAGTTTATTTAAATTTTTATTTAAAATCCATCTCTTGCATTTTTTGAGCGATTGACACGAACGTAATATATTACTTGTCACATTTGCGATAACCTTTCGAAAATAATAACATATCAGTATACAAGGTCATCACAATAGGTTTTTAATATACGTATGTGCTCTATCTATAAATCTATCTATATTTCCAAATGCAAGTCTACGATTTATTCCTATTTCGTACTCTGTTCGAAATTGTAAATTTTTCCAAACTTAAAAATTTCGTTTTTTTACACGATATTGATCCACGTTTTACACGATCCGAAAAAACAACAGTATAAAAGAATATTTTACTTTTCGTCATACACCGGAAGACACAACATAACTTAAATTATTCTTAAACTGCCCATAACAGTTTTTAGTGATTTACTCAAAACTCTAAAAACCTTCGGGAGCTTGTTCATCGACTCAGCGACTCGTTAACAATGTTCCGAGCTAAAACATAACGATAAATGCGAGAATAATATATCTAGGTTCCACTGTGTATGTTTTGGGTGTAAAAAGATTAACTGCTGAAGATTTTGTCACAATAGATTAACAATCATTTATATAAGAGTGTTTTAGAAAAAGTTGTTTGCATTTATAAATACTGCTACTTTTTGCAATGACCCTGTAAATAAACAACTGTTTGATAAACAAACTAATAGGAAAAAAATTGACGGCGCTTGAGAAAAGTAAAGTTATTATGAAACAAAAACAGATTCTAAAAAGGTTTGATGAATGATAAATTTGACACGAGATGTTGGATGACAAAGAAAACCAGTGCTGCTATTGTAAATTCAGCAAAAAAAATCATGTTTCGATTAAAAATAATTATCTCTTTGAAATAGTTATAATACAATTAGGAAGCGTAACGATAAAATAAAATGAACAATCACATGAGCAGTGGCGGATTACCCCATAAGCCCATAAGGCGCACGCTTGGGGCCTCTTAATTTTAAGGCTCTCAAAAATTACACACTAAGTCCCACATGTTTTAAATTCAGATTTCACTACCTATTTGTTTACGTTTATACAATTTTGCAACAATTGTTTTTGCTTAATAAATAATTAATGCAATGTTTTTCAATAAATTAATACTTTGATTAGAACACCTTCTAGATAAGTAATGACATATTTGTGATCACAAGAGATTACAAAAAGAGTAGGATTTTCTATATCTATGCATTCCTTTACCATTCATCCGATTTCGATCACACTTTGGTGAGTTGTTGTGCACGCATCCGTGAAGGTTTCTGAAGAAAAAATTAATCTAAAAAATCAAAAGACTGAAAGAATCAAAAACGTAAAACTAGCCTCATCTCTGAAACAGACGGAAAAATAACTTCCTAATTTTCATACCTAAAATAATTTATTTAAAATGTGCTATGAATATCGTTGGAAATATGAAAACAAAAACATATTATATTGTTTGAAAAGTATAGATGAATTACTACATTAAAAAAATGGGGCTCTTTTGGGGCTGAGAAAAATAAATCTGGGCTTCGGGTCGGGTTCGGATAACAAGTGTGATATTGAAACTCAGGCTCGGGCCTGGCCGGGCCTGAAGATGATGGACTTGGACAGGGTAATTTTATGAAATTTCGGCCCGTGCAAATACTGCAGATCTCTAATCCAAAAGCACTTCATTAACAGAATTGAAACATTTTTTTCTTTGAGTGGAATTGCAACGCATGCCGGGTACTCACTAGTTTGTAATAAAAAGGTGAAAATCTCGAATAAATTTGAGACGCTTTTTTACTTATTTGGGGCCTACCAAGTGCATTATCCGCCACTGCACACAAAGAGCTAACTGTAAAATAAACATTACGTTTTTTTCGTATTTCTCATATTCTTAAGGATAAAGAAGATACTTAAGCTTTCGTTACAGTGACACACATGGGCGAGAAAAAATAGTTAGTTAATTCTTAACAAATTATAATTCATGTAATTCATAAAATCCATCTTGTTAAAATATCGGAAACGTTTCAGTTGATACTAATCTATACTAATCTATACTAAACTATACTAATCCACTAACCGGTTACTATAAATATAAGACAGATGTGGTGCCAGTGGCGTGCTTCCAAGGTGACATCTTATTTTCATTCAATAATTTAAATCATCTCGAAAAAAATGCCATATTTATTTTTGACTCCGGTAAAAGCAATAAATTAATATCAACATTATTTAACAATTTTTCTCATTATTAGTTCTTTACACTTAGCCTTAACTGAAATGTAAAAAAATCGTTAACACTGTTTCTAGTATAATATAGTATAACAAAAGTAATACTCATTTAGCTTCTAAAAATAACAATATATAACAACTACATGTAAAACTGTGTGATATGATCATTTGGACATGAAACAGAAACCAATACGTCGTCGGTATAATATCTAATCATGCACTTATAACATTGCTTCATTATTTACTTAGATATTTTTAAATGCCACACATACCCGAATTACTAGACGGAATAATTCGAGTAACCAGGTACTCGATACTCAGGTTTGGTATCCCTATCTTCACAGTATAAATTCTACAACAATAGTCGGTACCGGTTTTTTTCAAATACCAGAAGTGTCAACGGCTCACCTTGTTTGCGTTAATTATATTCTCACACTTCATCACTTTATAGAGTAATTTATAAATAATGCTAAATTTAGTTTAGTGTATAAATAATAACGACAATAAATTTAATTGTACAAGCGTTTTGTCATAGCAATTAATTGATTAATAATAATGCAAATACAAGAAATTTACAATTTATTTGTACATACATTTTTAATTGATAAGACAGTTTTGACCACTTGTATGGGACTGAATTTATAGTAAATATTCATGTAAATTATAATATTCTTGTGGTGATTACTACAGAATTTTACAGTATGATGTAACCGGTTTCGTTAGTCAGTGTCAGATTATTATTCTTATTGGTCAAAACTGGTTCTAATTAAATAATACAATTGTGTTATAAGTAACAAATGGAAAGGGAAAGATGTGGTGAGCTAAAAGTAATCTTAAACGTGACACCAAAGTTTACTGTTCAAAAATTTTTAGTCGACAGACTTTCAAGTAAATAAATATAAGTTTTTTTGCTTTTTATATAAAAGAAAAGATACAGGCTTAGAAGTGACAGTAAAACAATTCAAGTCTCCACAGTAGATCGGATAATATCGACCCTTCCGAGCCAAAAGGAAGTTAGTGACAAATCGGTACTATTCAGGAGACCAAAAAAGATCTCGGAAATAGTAAATATAATTAAATGAATATAAAGTCCAGTGGAACTCTGAGTCATCGTTTTTTGAGGGTCCCTCGAAAAAAAACGATGAATGAGAGAACGATAGACAGTGATCCCACTGTTTATCTGTTAAAAAAACCTTTATTTTAAATATATAATATTAGCAATCGCGTTGTAAACGATTTTATCATCCATTGATACGTGTTGATTTGGTATTAAATCATTTGAACAGAGGAAGTTTTGGTAAAAGATTATTGTGCAATCAACTAAAACTAAAATATCGACATAAAATCTTGCAAAAAGTAAAAGGTCAAAATTAGTATTTCTTTCATTCTATATATTATATCTGTATTATAACTTTTATTTCATAATAATGAATAAATATTATAACAACTTGTCAACACTATGCTTGTAGTCATATAATATTACTATATGACATATGTTATTCTATGAGTTAGTTATACATATAATGTTGTATGAATAATGTTAAATCATTATTCATAAAATATATGTGAAATTCAAAAATAACATCGGCTAAAACCGAATTTTATAAGCAGTTTGCTAGTTAAGATATGGACTCTTAACTAGCGTGTCTTAATAGATTTTTTCTATGAAACTATTTGTTTTTCATTTACTTGAGCCTTCTTTTTCGTAGAGAGTAGAGATTGAAGGATAGTGCTAGGAAACGACTAGTGGTTAGCTAATCTGTCTCGCTATGCTCCATTTTTAAGATTGGATGGGTGGGAGTGCATTTTAGACATCAGAAATCCAGAAATCGATTGAACAATCATGTTATGAGGCTTGCCGTCCCGGGACTAGACATCTGTAACCGAAGCCAACGATGTTGACCACTGCACCACGGACCCGACAAGTGATTGAAAGTGTATGTACTTATTTATTTTTAAATTTTACATTATTTTTACTTAATCAAATACTATTTGCCATCCCTAACCTATAATATTTAATTATTTTCAATTGAAGCACTGTAAAACGCAGACAAAAAAAAACAAAAGACGAAACATCAATAACTCACCAAATATCACAAAGATTAAGGAAATCCTATTTGAGAAATACGGATTCATTCTTCACTTGTATTTATATTCACTGAATAAATTTGCAATAACAAGTTTGCTGATAATCGATTGATAATTCTTTAGAATTATTATAATTTGTTTTCGAAAATCGCCTTAATCACTCGAGACCTAACGACGACCTCGGTCGGCCACATAGCACTGACTAACTGACACTAAACAAATAATAGCAAAACATTTCACGCTTATAAGGAAACCCATTTTGCGATGTTTGAAGTCTTCTGGATTGGTCGGTGACTGGTTATTTTGTTTTGTGGGTGATACTCGTAGATACGGCGGAATCATCTGATGCGAGACCGCCGATTAAATCTCGATGAAGGCGCCTTCAGCGCGGAGGTCGCGGTCGAACATCATCGGCACACTGGTCACAGTATGCTGTTTTAATGGATTCTAAATATTCGTTGAAAACAGATATTCGAATATCGAATATTAAAACACTTTTAAGGTGTTAACTGTCAATTCTTGGTGGAAAGACATTATATTTTAAAAAATAAAACACAATTCATTTGTACTACTTTCACATATTTATAATGATCAGGACCGGTTTCGCTCATCACGAGCATTATCAACTGATGAAGAGATTTAGAATATTAAAACCTTGCAGTATTCGAATGTAATCGAATATTATGATTTTAAAAATAAAACAGAATTTTTCTCCATTTGGAGTCTATATTTTCTACATTGGGAGCGGACATTGCTGAGAAAGGAATTTAGATGCACCGGTTTCTTCTTATTATTAACTTTTGTTATTGTATTAATTAGCCACTTTTAAGCTGTCGATTCTCGGTTCGTCAATGTGTTTTGTACTACTTCCACATTTTTATAATGATCAGGACCGGTTTCGCTTATCGCGAGCATCATCAACTGAATAAATGTGAATCTTAAGAAGGCTATTTATATGAAACTGGAAGTTGATAATTACAAGGTATATCAAACAATTGGTTCACGAACTGTGACAAGAAAATACAGATACTCGTACAAATTATAATTAAACGAAATTAAATAGTCTACAATTATAACATTAGAACAGAACAGATTGTGATATCGTTGTTACAGAAATGTGCATTTCTTGATTTTAGTCTGTGTGATATGTATCAACGCTCTAAAACGTTTTCATTATTAATATATAAATGCCGAAATTAAAATACCATCTCGTACTACTCAGTTTGATTTACGAGACCCTTGAAATTAAATTGTTCTACCCTCCAAAATACTAGTTGCCAGTACGTAGCTTGGGTTTTCTAGTATTATTATGTTACTTAAATAAACAAAATATAATATATTGAGATATAACGTGACACCAAGCGCCGTTTTTTAAACCAGTTAATATTCGAAATAATTATCAAATACTAGTGAGCACCCGGCATGCGTCAAGGGGGTTGTGTTTTAATTCTGTTTATGAAGTGCTTTTCGATTAGAGGTGTGCATGGGCCGAAATTTCATAAAATTACCCGATCCGAGCAGGTCATGTTCAGGCCCGTCCCGGCCCGAGCCCGAGTCTCAGTATCACACTTTTTATCCAAACCAGCCCCGAAGCCGAGATTTATTTTTCTCAGCCCGAAAAAACCTCAATTTTTTAATTCATTTATACTTTTCAAACAATATAATATGTTATTGTTCCCATATTTCCAACGATATTCATAGCACATGTGAAACAAATTATTTAAGTTATGAATACTATTGCCTTATGGCTGACTCATGACCTGTACAGTCCGAAATATTTTTCTGAAAATTAAATGCCTGCTCTATAAAGTATAAAGTCTGCACGGGTCAAGCCCGTCCCGTGCAGCCCTCTATTTTGGATACACATTAATTTTCCATGTGCATATACGAATAAATCAGAAAGGCTTTTCCGAGTTGTCGCTGTTTGTATGTATTTGATTATTTTTTTTAAATTTATTTTAATTTTTGAATTCACGAACGCCATATTTGATATTCTATATAAAGCACTATAGATATAATATATAAAACAAATTTTATGCCACTTATAGTAAAACGAAAATATGAGGATTTGGGACGTTTGAGCGAATTAATTCTAAGGTAAGTTGGCAAAATAATACGTAAACATGGAGCAAACCCATTGCAAAGAAAATACATCGCTAGAAAACAGCTGTTTGAATGATGAAAAAATCGTTGACCTCTGTAGTCTATATGGTCTAGAAGGGCCTGGGCTCCAGTCCCGGTAAGGTTAAAATCATATTTAGATTTCTTTCCAGCTAACGTTTGAGATCTTGGACATTGGTGTTTGTGTTGTCTCTTCACCTCGAGTTGATCTCGAGTGACTTTAAAAATCAAAATATCTGACAACTTGGCTAATGTAGTAAAAAAGATTATTTGTACTAAAGAATCGAGTCCGCGGTGCAGTAGTTAACGTCGTTGGATTCGGTTACGGAGGTCTCGGATTCGAATCCCGGTACGGACAGCTTCATTTCTACTATCAGAAATCCATGAATCGATTGAAAAACCAATTTATGGATTTCTGCTCATAGGCATGGATGTTTGTGATGTCTAGAATTTTCTCCCACTAATCCGATTCTAAAAATAGGGCGTAGCGAGAGTGATTAGCTTTTACTCTTACAAAATATAAAGATATGTTGAGCAACTGAGTAACAAGCAGTTCTCGTAGAAAAAATTCTGTTGAGATACCTCCATTAGGAGTCCATATGTTCTACACTGGGAGCGGACATGGTTGAAAAAATAAAAGATTACTATTTCATAATGTGATATGTGTTTTTTTACTATATTTATATTATAAAAAAATCTATTTTGTGCTTTCTGTTATGCCTAAACGATTTTTTATAGAATTCATATTGCTAGAAGATTGTTTATATTATAGCCAAAAATGGTGACAAATAATATCATCGCGGTTCTGGTAAAAAACACTAAATAGAAAAAATGAATAATGTGCTAGTTATACCAAAATGTTTCTTATTTCAAGCTCTACCGTACGAAAGAACACACTTATTTTTATAAATTATGCTTTTACTTAAAAACAATTTTGTACAAGCAAACAAAATGAAAAAGGTATATTATTTCAAACTTTTGACAAACATCAAAGTCCAATTACTCAAAACTAGTATTTTTTAGTTAGTGTCTTCTTCCAGAACAACGACTATATAATAGTCCTACTGTGATATTCGATATTCACAGCTAAGACCACGGCGCAAGCATTCAATGCCACTGCATCACCATTGGCTGCTGCAAGGACATTGAATCCGATGATTGTCTGGTCGCATGCAAGTTGGATACGTCAATTAAATATTTCGTTGTTTCATCATAAACCACTGTTAAATGAATGCGTTCTATAATATTTATAATATTAATTTGTTGCTACTCCGAGTTTTAATCAACTTATTTTAGTATTTTTGATGTTACTTTGAAGAAGAGTATTGAAATACGTACCCCTTATAAAGGTCAGTAATTGATTCGATAAATGGTCAGTATAGACGTGGTCAGTTATTAAATTAAACCTTGCCAAAACTTTATTTACTTGGCAATTTAAGACATCGACTGAGAGTGCATGTGAATTCTAAAAATGCCAGTACGGAGAGTTTCAAAAAATGATTTTTCATGATTCACTCTCACGCATCCAATCCCAAATACAGGGTGTAGCGAGAGCGATTATCTAACCACTAGTCTGGTCCTAACCATGTGCTTCTCTTCCTACTCTATTCGATAAAGAAAGGTTGAATAATCGAGTAATAAGCAGCTAGTATAAAAACTTCAGTTGTGATACCTTCATTAGGAGGCCATATGTTCCACATTGAGAGAGAAAATGGGCCAAAAAAAATTTCATGCAAGATATCATTGGCTCCTCGGTTAAGGGACCGGTTAATGTTTTATATGTAAAAAGAAGGTTTATATTTTTTTTGTTTTTCCAAAGTTTTATTTTTTGTCTTAGCATGAGAATGTTGATTATTTTATCAGGGTTTTTTTGGAGGTAATATAATGATATATATACTTACCGTCAAATGACACACAAAATACCCAAATCAATGCTGATTCAACGGCTACATTTTCATGGGGAATATTCCAGCTTATTTTACATTACTACTTTTATTACACTTAAGGAAACTGCGGTCAAATAGGGAAACGAGTTCAAATTTTGCTTGTTTTTTCCCCCCAAACAACCAGTTAGGTAATTAGCAATAATTCTGCTTGACTAAAAATTGTTTAAATTCCGACGAAGTCAACTGAGAACTTTGAATGTAGTAGAGAAAATAAATTCGCGGTGAATATTAAGGGTACAGTGGTTTGACTTTGTTAGGGGCTCGGAGGTAAGGGAGTGGACTATCCATCCCCTTATTACGTGCAAAATAAAAAAAGCGATGATGGACTTGACTCGGACATGTGCTGCGGATGCCCTGAGAAGCCTGAATCCAGTTTGTCTCTTATACCAACCTGGTGAATTCTGCCGCCATGGAAGGCCGCTGATGGCTATTCATAGGATGTATTCGGCGGAGCTACGGGACGCTGGGATGAAGGAAGGAGACTGGGAAGGGACAGATAGTCTTGGAGGCACCGTGTGATGGCCATATACCCCGAGTAGGGAGTGAATATGGCTGAAAATAAGTAAATAAGAAAATCCCCTCAAGAATACTGTAAATAAACGTGTTTAAATGCGAATTTAAACTTAAAAAGAAATATTTTGTTTTGCGATTAATTTAAAATTAATATTACATTATTTATTATATTTTCCAAGAAAATTAGTGTGAGAAAATCCAAGAAAAGATATGTGATCACTGTGATTTCTGAAAGCGATAATGCACTTTTGGGTTGTTTTGTTGCATATAAATATTTAGCACCATTTTCGGCCTTCGGCGAAAAAACTTTTGCACTTTTTTTATGGTATATTTCAGTACAATATTGCATAGACAAATCTTTTCTTTGTTCATACTTACTTACTAGAACTAGAGACTCTAGACCAGCGGTTACCAACCTTTAGGACTTTACAGACCATTAAACTCACAATTTTAAATCTAATGTACCACTAACAAATTTTTTTCTTCAAAAACAACACTAAGACAACAATAAAATAATCATCACAATTTTTTTTTTTTTTATTAAGAAATGGTATTTACATTTAATTAATTGTAACAAATCAATTAGAGCGAAATTTGTTGTACCACAGTAATTTATATAATATGATCAGTTATTAAATTAAACGTAACATAACCTAACTTAACCAATATTTTAGATTTTTTTTCCATATCCGCTCCCAATGTGGAGCATATGGTCTCCTAATGGAGATAACACAATTTTTCTACGAGAACTGCTTGTTACTCAGTTGCTCAAACTCTCTCTTTTTTTCGAAGAGAGTAGGGATAGAAGGATAGATGTATGACAAGACTTGTGGCTAGCTAATCGCTCTCGCTACGCCCCATGAGGATGGGATGGGTGGGAGGGAGGACTCAGACCACGAACAGAAATCCATAAATCTATTGAAAGGTCAATTATGAAAACCGTCCGCACCGGGAATTGAACCCGAGACATCCGTAGCGTAGCCAGCGACGCTACCAACTGCGCCACGGACATTTTATAATTTCATACTGACCATTTACCGAATTAGTTACTAGCCAAATAATTAGTTGCCTTGTACTATATTCCAATAATTATAATAAATGTTATTCTATGAACATTTTTCATGTATAGCTGTTAAAACTTTACATAAATAATAAGTGAACGCGAAATTGTATCCATGTTTGAAACGCCATTTTATATCGTCATGTAAATCAATAGACATTATTCACACAGAAATGTTTTTTTGCTATAAATATATTGCAATGCAATAAAATAAAATATAACTCTATAATCCCTACATTATATTTCAGCGATAGTAAAAATAATAACAAAAAATATTTTGGACTTCCCAAACAGCTGTATAACGATGACTTTACTTATGTTTGGTCGCTTTGCGTCTTACCCCTTCCTGGACAAAGTATAAAAAAAAACATGTTTTTTCTAATTGAGCGTAGTTATGCAGAAATCATACAGTACACACAAACCAGTAACATAAATATTATATAAATATATACCTTTGTGTTTTGTCAAATAAATATATTTTTATAAATTATCCAATGCTCAACTCAAGTGATTGTGGCTAAATTTTTCGAATGCGTACTTACAGCATTAATGATTGTAAAGTATGACACGATCCAATCGTGTTTGATACGGCCCAGTTGCGAATTGTGCCTCATCAAGGAAATAAGTAGAGAAATGGCAACATAGAATCAGTCAAATTCGTGCATTTAAATTCAATAATAATAAAAACCTCATTCAGGATAGAGGTTTAAAATCGGCCCAGTGCTATATTGTTCGAGAGTATATTGATTGACCCCACTTGATAACGCGATGACTTATTATTTTACAAAATAGAATAGAATACAATATTATTCAAATATTTCTTTACATGCCGATTATCTGGTGATCAATATATATTCTGTGTGTGCATCTGGGATCCAACTCTTGATCCTGCATATCGATCGTCCAATTCATAATTTAGACATATCTAAATAACCCATATTGAGATAATGAGAAAAGCAATATTCAATGGTCACCATAAATCAAATATTACTGATTTGAACCCGAATTTTATACATTAAATAAACAGGTGTTTAACAAGTAGGTGCTTTCCAAGTATAGTCAGTTGAAGGATATTTATAAATATTCATTTTCTGACCCGCAAATATCAACATTTATTCTAAGCATTCATTCGTTTGAAAGCTATTTGCCTTAGCATTTTTTGGTGGCATTTTTGCTTATCTGATTACAGGTTCAGATAAAGTGCAAAATGTTAAGTATAACTGCATATTTAGCACAACATTTGAGCATTTCAAATTTAATCTTTTTGCAGTTATCCAACTGATGAACTGGAGAATCGATATATGCGGCATGGGCACCGAATAGGTTAATGGTAAAACTGTTCTTTCTTGACTTCACTTAAGCCAGGTTCGTTGAGAAAATTATAACCTGAGTTATTTTGTTTGCTGTTGACTATTTTAAAACTGAATTCTAGTGAAATACAAACTGACATAATTTGTTTTTCTCAGAAATCAATTAAATGTTATGCTACGAAAACTTGGTAATAAACATAGCGTGGGATAATAGCAGAATACAATTAAAAAATATATTGTTCGCGGTAAGAAAATTTGGATTTTTGTTATAAATGATTTTTTCTAGAGGTTTCTCAGTGCTCGATGTGGAAAATTTGACAAATCGGAACGATTTGCAATTTTACATATTTTATATTTGGCCCTTCATTCAAAATGTTGGCTCGGGCCTGCTCTAGATCAACTACAGAAGAAGAGATATCACAATCACCCATTTCCAAGATCTCAAATTTAAAGGCAACTAATTATTTGGTCAGTATCTAATTCGATAAATGGTCAGTAAGAAATTATAAATTGTCAGTTAATAATTCCTAAAATATAGGTTAGCTTATGTTTAATTTAATAACTGATCATATTATATAAATTACTGACCATTTAGCTTATCAACCGACCACGTGTGTACTGAAAATTTATCGAATTATTTCCTGACCATTTATTATATCTTACTGACCAAAAAATGAAATAGCTACTGACCCAATAAATGCAGACCATCATTATTGACTGCAGCAGAAATCTTATCATTATTGACTATTTAAATTTCATTATCGTTGAATACAATTTCATTTTATTATAATAATTTAAGATAGATATTTAAAAATATAATTCCTTGTATGATTGACGAGATTTAACTGTAGGTATAGGATGACGTGTGAGGATTATGCGATTCCGGAAAGATGTCTGTAGTTTCGGGGGCGGCGACTGAATATCCGTCCTTTCCTTGGTCGTCCATATATACCGTCGTCGGCGGTCTGTGTTCTGCTTTAATCATCATGACGTGACTTTTCAGAGCGTTCAACTTTATCATTGCGTATGCAGAATCCGCGTCGTATATTTCTGTCAGTGCATGAATTTTCTTACTGCCTTTGCATCGGCGTTAACCTTTCTAAATAATATTTGCTAATTTGTCTCGTCTACATTAATGACTCCACATAAATACTCTGACACAAGTATTATATCTCAAGTCTTATATTTTGACAAGTATAATGTTTCGTAAATCTGCAGCATCATGTTGATGATTCCCCACATTTACATATATAATAGATCATTATTTAGAATTAAAATCCTTTTTTGTAACCATGTCCCCTCTCAATATGGAATACATGTACTTCTAATGGAGCCTTTCCCAACATAAATTTCTACAACTGCTTGTTACTCAATTGCTCAGCATCTGTTTTTCCGAAGAGAGTAAGGATAGAAAGGTAGGACGTGTCGCTAGTTAATTGGTCACGTTACGCCCCGATTTTAGGAGCTGATGGGTGGTGAGATATTTTAGACATGAATGCATTCGTGAAGGTGCTCACGGGATATGGTTATTACAACAAGGAAAATAAGGCGATTCAACATTTTAATGTAAAAAGCTTTATTCCTGATAAATTGGCACATGACTGATATTGACAATTCTTTCAAATTTTATCTGACAATTATATAGGTATAAGAAACAATATGTCTGTATTTCAGCGACAACAGACATGCATTTTTTTGATTACAAATAGTATAGAACTATGTCAACTTAAATAGAAACAAAAAAAAAAAGTAAAAAAGTCAGTGTTCAAAAAAACGGTTTACTGGCAGTCAAAATAATTTGATTATACTGACAAACATATTATACCTATCTAAAATAAACTTATTTATTTTTTAATTTTAAAAGTTTGCATCTTTCACTATCATATATGTACATAACCCGATATTCCTTTGAAGTAAGATTACATGACATGGATAATTTAGTATAGATCAGTGTTCGCCAAACTTCGGATACACCTGCGGATCGGTAAAAAAAGGAAAATTTTTCGCGGACCACTAATACTGAAATAAAAAAGGTTATTTTAAAAGCAATATTTTTTAAATCTTATATATACATAACTATAACTAACAAATATACATATGAAATTCTTGGAGATATATTTATGTAGGGTTTTGCATCTGGGCTCACTAGCCAAGAGCAAATATTTCCGTTCTTCCTGAGTGTACATGAGAAGATTTATGACCGTCGATTATAAAAAAACCAGCGACAATCGTGTTGCATAATCCTACTAATTATTATTATTTAACAATAACTAAAAATACAAGTAAACGTGCAGCCGGAAAAATCCTACATTAATTATTTTTGCATCGCGAATTTCTTGAAATTTGGCACACTGTTCGCGACCCGGCGGAAAGTCTCTGCGGCCCGGCACTAGGGCGCGGACCATTGGTTGGGGAATACTGTTATAGATTACCGATAACTCTTAATTCATTCTTCTTATGATAGCTTAGGTTATGTTACCATAATTATCCTTCTTAAAAATATCGGATAATCATTTAATTAATACAGATTTCTTCTTTGATGCAGTGAATACTTTAGTGTCTATCGTTTTAAAGGTACTAATGACAAAAAACGATGAGCGTAGGAAAACGATGAATCTGGTAAAATTAAATACGTTATAATTACACGCAAAGGGCCATAGAGTCTTGTTTGAAATTTAACAATTTGTACTTATATTATTTTTAATCAATTTGCAACTGTTTTTACTTTAAGACATATATCAGTTAAGAAAATATAAGTAATGAATTCGGGTAAATAAAAGACCGAAGAGTGACATATAAAAACAAACTTTCCTGTTGGTCGAATAAAAAATAAAAGGTTTTTAAAAGTAAATGTATC
The DNA here is from genome assembly GCA_022494535.1 of Himalopsyche phryganea. Lineage (NCBI taxonomy): Eukaryota > Metazoa > Arthropoda > Insecta > Trichoptera > Rhyacophilidae > Himalopsyche > Himalopsyche phryganea. Next base: position 1,317,865 of record JAGVSL010000139.1, read on the forward strand.
GCATCAATATATAACTATAGTTCTGTAACACGAATATAATGAATACACATCTTTGTTTTATTAAAAATTTAAATAAATTAGCAGTATTTAGTTGAAAATAATAATGTCCATATGACATTTTGTCTAGAATACATGAAAAGTTAATTACACTGCTAATTGCAAAAAAATCGCATCAACAAAGTTTGCATCTGCGTGTGATGAAGATTTTCTTGTATGTCACGTCACCGATAAGAAGGTTTTTAAGATTATATCGTTCATTAGTTAGACAACTCAAAAAAATGAAATTTGAGTAGTTGAATATATAGTTATATGTAAAATTTCCCGCTCTATCTAATTCAGTACTCAGATAACCGAAAAATGCCATAAAAAATGCCAAGGCCGATAATCTTCTAAAGAATTTAACAAAATGTTGATTTTTCTGAGTCAGTTAAAAGACATTTCTAAATATCCGTCTACTGACAATACTCGGAAAGTTACTGTTAAAGCACCTGTTTATAACTCGTTAACAAATCAGTAATATTTGATGTATGGTGACCATTTGAATTTTGCTTTCCCGATTATCTCAATATAGGTTATTTGGAGATGTCTGAATAATAAACTGGACGATCGATAACAAGAATACTTAAAATGGCAAAATTAATAACCAAGTAAATAAAAGAATAATAATATTCTAAAGAAATACAAAAATAAAATGCTTTATTGTTAGAAAAGATGTAATTAAGACTTATGACTTCTGGTGTCCAATTTCATAAAAAAAGGTTTTATATAAAAAATGATAATCTACCTAAATTTCAAGCGAAAGAGATCACACGCAAAATTAAAAATATGTACAATTGACGAGAATTCTCACTAAGGTAAGTGTAAACCAGTGGTTTCCAACCAGGAAGGCGCGGATTATCGACAGGGGAGGCGACAAAATTTTTTAATTAAAAAATAATTTTCACACCATAATATCTACAAATGAATAAAACTTCATATCGTAACATTCTTCACAGTAAAAATTCAGAGAATGAATTTTTATTTTACTCATTGACAAAATATAGTCTTGGAGGCAGCATTTTTAAAAATGAACAAAACCTAATAAACGTACAAAAATAATCTAAAGATAACCATGAAGCCTAAATGTCGAGACATAAATACAAGATGCTGAATTATCATTTTGTGGTTGAAATAAATGAAAAAACTATTTCGAAATCTTGCAATACTTTCAATAGAACACCAACTGGCAGATAAAATAGATTTTGATAATGTTGCTAAGAGCAACGAAGGAAAAAATAATTTTGTCACAATTTTATTTTTTTTCCGAATAGTTAATAATGTTTTAGTAAAATCTGCTGAAAATCTTTTCCTAAATTAATTTAATAATTTTGTATCTTTTATATAAATAATAAATGTGAAAAATATTTTAAAGACTAGATTTTTTGACATATTTTAAGAAGAAGCCTGCGGGACTTAACAATATTAATATTAAATATAGCACTTGTAAATGAAAAACTGTAAAAATATAGTACATATTTTTCAAGGAATTATATTCATCAATATTTTTGTCTCAATTTTCTGTACCGTGATGGTTTATAATTTGAAATAAATAGTAATTAATTTTAAAGATACCCTTAATCAAATACTATTGTAAATTTAGAAAAAAACACAATTTGTTTGTACTACTTTCAAATGTTTGATATGTGGAAGTAGTACAAACGAATTGTGTTTAATTTTTAAAAATATGATGCCTTTCCACCAAGAATTGACAGTTAACGCCTTAAAAGTGACTATTGTAAATATTAAATCGTTTTTGGAGGAAAAATGGTTGGGGGCGGTAAAACCCCTATCTACGCCACTGCACGTACGTATATGGTATAACAAAATATTGTTAATATTCTGTTAATAATAGTTAACAGTTTTTATTGTTTAAAGTGGGTCTTTATTATTATATCGATTAAAAAAAATTAAAGGTAGGGAGGCGTGAAAACTGTTTTTTGTTTTAGGTGAGGCGTATTAGCATAAAGGTTGGAAACCGCTGTTGTAAACTATAACAAAGCACACCTTTAACCATTTTGATGTCAGATTATTTTGATATGAAACTAGCACAAGTTCTTGGAAGTAAAATGATGCAATGACGTAAATTCAAGATGGATGATGAAAGTGTAACGATTATTCACGGCTTGAGCTGATTCATGATCCAATCCATGTAGTATGGGACCCTGGTGTAGACACCTGGTATATTGATCGAGCCACATGTTGTGGGACCGTAACTGACAATACCATACTGAACGAATCTGACGGTCAGCCCGACTGGGACTTGGTGCTTCAGTGGACCACCAGAGTCGCCTTTGCAGGAATCTACTCTTCCACCTCCACCAGCGCAGACTTGTTTGTAACCTACACCGGCAGGTACACTCCTAAATACAACAGAAACAAAATATTAGTAGATTTAACATCAAGAAACATTTTTTTTTTTTTTTTTTTCCCATGTCCGCTCCCAATGTGGAGCATATGGTTTCCTAATGGAGGTATCTTGACAGATTTTTTTCTACGAGAACTGCTTGTCACTCAGTTGCTCAACCTCTCTTTTCTTTTTCGAAGAGAGTAGGGATAGAAGGATAGGGCTATGACAGGACTAGTGGTTAGCTAATCACTCTCGTTACGCCCCGTGAGGATGGGATTGGTGGGAGGGAAGACTCAGACCACGAACAGAAATCCATAAATCGATTGAAAGATCAATCTATGAAAACCGTCCGCACCGGGAATTGAACCCGAGACATCCGTAACCGTAGCCAGCGACGAAACCAACTGCGCCACGGACGCCGACATTATACATTATGCAAGAAACATTATACAATATTATCCACGGGTATGTTTGAGATTCTAAATTATTTCACCAAAGCGAAGCATATGGTCTCCTAATGAGCTCACCTAATCAGGAGTTGACCTCTTTTTTCCTGAGAGAGTAAGGATAGAAAAATAGGGCCAAGACAGTACCAGTGGTAAGCTAATCGCTCTCCCTACACCCAGTTATTTGGACCGGAATATAGACATCTCAGACATCCATGTCATTAAAGGTTTGCACAGGCCGAAATTTCATAAAATTACCTGGTCCAAGCCAGCCATCTTCAGGCCCGGCCCGGCCCGAGCGTGAGTCTCAATGTCACGCTTGTCGTCTAAACCCGACCCGAAGCCCAGATTTATTATTCTCATCCCGATTTTTTTTTTAAATATAGTAATTCATTTATACTTTTCAAACAATATATGTTATTGTTTCTATATTTCCAACGATATTCATTGCACATGTGAAATAAATTATAAAAGTTATGAATACTATTGCCTTATGGCTAAATTATGACTAGAACATAGTAGGAAATATTTTTATTAAATTTGAATTCCTTACCCGGGCCTCGCCCGAGCCTGAATCAGAATTAGAATTGCCTTTACCCGCCCGAGCACGGGCCTGTGAATACTTCTATTTTGGATTCACAATATTTTTTGTTCCGTCTGGTGCGTATACGAATAAATCAAAAGGTTTTTCCGAGACATCTACGTTATGTTTGACGTAAGCGACATCATGTTTGTAGGTATTTGATTCTATTTTTAGATTGTTTTTTCAGAACCTTTACGGGTGTGGGCACAATAACTCACCAAAGATTAATCAACATCGGATGAATGGCAAATGAACGCATAACGGACAAATAAATAAGCTAAGGTTTGTTTTTATATGATAGATATAAATGAAACGTGTTTATACTTGTTGTAGACTCCTCCACAATACTGGTTTGTCAACACTGGAATGAAGGCTTTGAGAAGGTCTGGAGAAGAGGTTCCATTCTCAGTGGCCCCCCACCCTGCCACAACCAAGTTTTGGCCTTCTAAAACAGTCGTCGCTACATCCCGCTGTATTGGCAGACAGATTGGTCCAGTGTTAACTGTAATAACAAAAAAATACTTTCAAAAAGTTCTGCCAAATAGTCATCACTATTGTAAGGTTGGTCTTTTATTTTGGGAGAAAAAAGAATTCAGTTCCCCGATTCCTCAGATAATCATTTGGAATATAAATTTTCACGATGTCAAAATAAATATGCTACCAAGTAATCGTTCTTTTAAGTGGTATTATTATTGTCAGGTTGAAAAACAATTCATGTCCACCATTTGCCAGACGAGCATTAGGAATATAAAGTTTGATACTCTCTAGAAAGGTAGAATTCTTTTCAATATGTGGTCAGATAGTTGTTTCTTCGAGCGTTCAACCTTTTGAATGTGTGCATGCTTAAGAGAAAGTTAATCGTTAACCTTTGAAAGTTAGGTTAGGTTATCTATGTGAATAGAGAAGCTAAAAAATATCTTCTGAACCTTCTTCAACATAAGGTGAAGAAAATCACACCACAGCTCATTTTACAGAAATAGGAGATTCACTCTCCAGTCCAGTCCAAAGTACGACCCGGTCTCAACGGCGGAAATCTTTTATTTGAAGTTTAGTTGCTTGGTATACAAGTAACAGATGATTACAGATGATACGGATAACAGTTGAATTTTTATAATTTTCGGCAAGATAAACACTCTCTTGCGTAAGTGAAGGCCCTACTTGACGTTCACCGCTAAGAGCCCGCCCCGGCGACACGGGTAAGGACGGATTGAGTTGTTAAATGATCCACGGACTAATCCCGCCTGACTAAAATTATATTTAAAAATACACACGTGACTCGCCGGAACTAGCCGAAGTCTCACGAAAAAAGTCGAACAAGGATGCATCGAGGTGAGAAATTTTTCGGCCGGCTAGCTACATACAGGAACAGAACCTTTATGCCTACTGTGGTTTAATATACTAGGCATACCGCTGTATGCCACTGGCTAGGATAATTTTGATAGTCGGATGGTTGAAAATTCGTAGAATTTCGCGGTTCGTTATGTACTGACGAGTAAGTATGAAGGTGTAATTACTGAGTAAATTTGCCTTGATCCAAGCTATACATATAATTGTTTCATGACAGACGAGCGACATGTATTAAAATTGCTTTTTCGCACGAGGCGAGTGACGATGGTTTTGGACTTTTGAAGTTTTAGGGTTCACCCGACAGATTGGGCAGTGTCAAAGGGTATATTTTGAACTTTTTGGAGCCACAAACAATTGACCTACTTTCAAGCCTGCTTTGAACTAAACTAAAGCATTATTTTACACTAGAATTCATTTTTTAACTTCCGGAAGATTTCACTTATTAGTTTTAACGGTGGAACTATGGAACGCTGGGATGACCTGGGAAGAAGCAAAAAAATTGGCGGGGGACAGACAATCTTTGAGGAACCGAGTGATGGCCATATGCAGTAGGGAGAGGATGTGGTTAAAAAAGGCGGTCATGTCAGTAATGTTGTCATTTCTTCCCACCCACCTCCTATCCGACCCTGGAATGGGGCGTAGAAATATCTATTAACTTAATTGCTCCTATCCACTCAACACTGTTTTCCTATTCATCAATTTCGTTTGACAATCGCCTGCAACGTTGCAAAATTTAAGCATATATTCTGTTTCTTTCATTAATCAGCGTCTGTGAATCGGTTTGAAGTGTTAGTAAGCATACAGAAAATGAATTCTTCTAGATAAGTGAAAGGTTTCTATGAATTAAGGTCTACCTTTATAAACGCCTGGTGGTTTGCGTTATTAGCCATCAATAGTGATTAACTAAATACCGGTCGTTCTTAGACCCTATATTTATTTTTTTACGCTGTCTGAAAAGAGTGACTGGCTTCGACTTCACCAATAATAATGGAAATACTGTACATTGACGTTGAGAGTACAGTATTTGGTAAAAAAGCGTGTCACAATCTTTTCCCTACAATTTGCAAGTAATACTTTGCATTTTCACTGTTTTTGAGAGGTAATTTTTAGTTTGCTTGACTGTCTGGATGGTGTGAGATCGCAATGGCCTGAAAGAATTGGTGTGGTACCTGGGTACAAAAGTGAAAAGAAAAAATGAAAAATTATTAAGATTACGTTTGGTGAAATCGATGGGAGAAGCCAATCTGATGAGGCCGATATCGTCTACCAGTTTCGTTGGACTGTAGCCTGGATGCGCCATAGCCTGTTCGACGCTAATGTCCTGAAAATCTGGCGCGCAATACCGTGCCCTACCAGAGCTTTCGCAGTCCTGCGGTGTGGATATATCATGCTCTCCAACTCTGACACCGGCCACAGATCTTCCAGGGCTAAGGTTGGTGATACAATGAGCAGCTGTCAAAATGTATCTGGAGCTGATGATTGTTCCACCGCATTTGAAGCCGATTACGCCTTCTGAAATTCAATTGAAATTATGTCAAATGTAGTGATTATATATTATACGTGTTTTTGAAGATACATATCGTACAAAATATGACTAATTTCTATAAGTTGGATTAAAAAAAAAATCATGAGCCATCAAACTGGCCTGATTTAAGCTTTCATGGTTGGCGATGGCTATATTTGTCCGTTTTCTTCAAATTTTTATTTAACCATATCCTCTCCCAATGTGGAGGATATGGATTTATAATAGAGATATCTCAACAGAAGTTTTCTACGAGAACTGGTTGTTACTAAGTTGCTCTACCTCTCTTTTTCGAAGAGAGTAGGGATATAAGGATAGGGCTGGGACAGGACTAGTGGTTAGCTAATCGCTCTCGCTACGCCCCATTTTTAGGATCAGACTGGTGGGTGGGAATTTCAGACATCATAAACATTCATGCCTACGAACAGAAATTGTGTAAAATAGTTGAATATCTAAGGAAATCGTTTGAGTACTAAAATCAATCTAAAATCCCCACATATTGCATTGACATTTCTGATTTAGTTTTTTGTCATTTTTGGGTATAGGCAGACCTATACAGAGAAGTAGCAACTGCCTTGAGCCTCACTAGTCTTAATTTGTTTAATATTTTCTCATAGTAAAGAAACTTAAAATGGCTGAGATGAAGCGATGAAGCGTATGCGGAGCCTCACATTTTCTCTGGCCCTGGGTATTTATAGGTATGTAATGTCTGATTTTTTCGATCATGAAAATATCTCTGTTCTTATTGATTTTAAATAAAAGCAAAACAACAGTTGTAAAGACATGATTTCACATAGAAACAAGAAAGTGTACAGGGACTTTAAATTTTTGAAAATTTCGAATGGCTCTTCTGAAAAATGAAAAATTCCAACTAATGAATTATTTATTTTACTGCGGGTGCGAAATATATATTGTGATGTTTACTAGTGTCGTATGCGATGAGTGCCATCCAAGGAAACTCATAGATGGTGGTCTTATTTCCACCAAGAAGTTTGTCATCATCGACTGGTCCGCAAGAGGTCGGGAGCAGGTTGAGGTTTGGGTGATTAGTGACGTCAGGAGGTGGAGGAGGGAAGCTGGCCGCCCCATTCACTGGAAGAGTCGGGGTCATTACAGGCTGGGGGACAACTGGTGGAGTGACAACAGGTGGGGTCACAACTGGAGGAACTGGAGCTGTGTCCGCCGTGGTCAAGGAGCAGCATACCTGGAAATGTATAAATGAAGTCCGTTAAGTACAGAAAAAATGTACGCAGGACATATATTATTGGATATGAGTTGCAGTTTTCTTTATACATAAATCTTTAGGAAAATGTCGTTTAGATGGTCATCGGCAAAAGTAGTTCATCTTTTAGGGAGGAACTAATCAATCTTAAGCACTACAGTCCAAATGGCCGCTCAATTAGTCTCCTTCATTCCACTCGCATCTCAGTTCTTCTACAACTGATGCTGACCATTTGTACGTTTTGTGATATCCCATTCATTCAGCGAAGTTGTGGAATATAAACTATAAGTTTTTTAGTAACTTCCACTTGTCCATGTGTGATGTATGTCTAGACCGGAGTAGCCGTTGAGTTTTCACAAATCTGGCACACTGTAGAAGTTATTAGAGTGTCAGGTAGTGTCGAAGCCACAATATGTCATCGTCGCACACAGGACTGAAAATCTTTTGCAGAATATTATGCTTACGAACTTAGCTTATGCTTAGCAGCTTCTTACAGTTCTTGAAGCTAAGCGTCCAAGTCTCTGACCCATACGCCAGAACTGGTCTGATGAAGGTTTTATAATGGTGAACTTTCATGCTTCGTGAACAAGTAGTAGGTGACCTTAAATTATGTGATGATTTGTGATGTTACAAAACTTTTTTTAAGGGATTAAATATTTCGTGAGAACATTAATTACTGTATCGTGTTTTAACATTTATTATGACTGGAGACTGATACATAATGTGTACAGAAAACGTGCACATACTCCAAAGTCACTTAGTGCAACATCTGCGATGTTGTCATAACGATCGACTAGGTGGTTTTAAATTATTTGATAATTTGTGATGTTACAAAATTTTCTTGAGGGTTGAACAATTCGTGAGAATATTTCACGGATGGCCATCACCTTGTTCATATATGTTATTGCTAATCAAACTCAGCCTGGGAATTGTAACTAGACTTGGACATTGCTGTCAGATGACTGGAGACTGATACATAAGGAAAACCATGAGCGGCGCTATTTTTTTTTATTGCCTATCGGTGTTCATATCCCAGTGCACAAGTCTCAAAGTTACTTAGCGTGACATATGTGATGTAATAACGACCGCAAACAGTGTTAAAGTGGAATTGTTGCTAGGCGTTGCGTGGCGGTTACGACTATATATTTATACGGAGTGAGAGGGAGAGCACACGGCCTTTCGATGGACATCGACACTTCGATGGCCCACGTGGCGGCGTCACTTAATACGCGCGGACGAAAGACACAGGTTTTGGAGGCAAAGGCACTTCAATGAAACTCACTCTCGCGTTTTTTTTATTGTTGCAGAATTAGGCTTGGTACACATTGCAAAGTTTTGGGACAATTTTATACACTGTTTTAAAAACAAAGGTTCAGAAACTTTTATAAATTGCAAGACACTGACAACACAACAAATTTTCGACAAACACCTCGTAATCTTACTATTTTTAACCGACGAACTTTTTAAACTTGACTTTCCGCCGTTCTCCCCTCACCTTAAAAAAACTCCCGCGTCGCACCGGTGACCTTCTTCCTTCGATCACGAATCCCACTGACTCCAAAACTCCCTGTTATAAAATTTTGTTCCCCCGCCGAAGGATGTTGACAAATTCTACATCACAGGTTCCGAACCTTTTGGACGAGTGCGCAAGTGGCACTTCAATATTGCTTGAAAAGAATTTATTATTGAAGACTTGTTTTTTTTTCACCATATATATTGTCCTTTCGAACTTTAAGATTGAGGCATCGATACAAGTGTAAACTATTTTTATATAAACGATTTTGTTTTTTTTTCACGGCGATCTAAGATTTAAGCCAACGCACTAATCGACTTCAGCTTGTGCATAATAAAAATGAAGGAATATAAATCAGATATAAATTGGGTGTTAAAACTAACAACAGCCGAACTCTAATTGATAATAACTGCCATGGATTTTTATTAATTATTGAGTAGGATATTCTGTATCCGACACACACAAAAAGGTTTACCATCATTGCTTTTCATGTGCGAATTCCTATAACTGACCGTCACCCGTACAGTTTACTGAGAATCTGTAACTTGTAATTTAGGTACTTGTCCATTGGCTGGATTTTCGGGTACTCTCCCGCCCAGTACTGGCTTCACTCAAATTGCTATCGAACACAGAAAGCGCAGCAAATTCCAAATTCTTTGCCAGGGGATGATAAAATTGTAACTTTAAATAATTAATTAATTAAGGATGAAGATTAATTTAAAACTTTTAATAATTGCTGCGATTTTACTATTTGACTAATTTTCTCAGTGCTGTTGAAAACCATCCCGTTAATGATATTTAGCCTATTTAGAAGAGTCTGTAGACGGCTTTTGAATGGCTTGAAGATCCTTGTCCGCCCCGTAAGTACGGAGCAGTGTCAATATGTTATATAGTATATAACAAAAAATACCTCTTCATATTTGTGTATACATTTATGATATAAACAGTAAGTGGCATACCTTAGGAAGTTTGTCCTCGAAGCCACATTGTGCCTGCTGCAGTCGCATTCTGATGGCTGCTGGCGCAGGCCTCGGAGAAGTCTTGAGGATTTCCAACAAGTCTGGGCAATTTAGTATAGAAATACATGTCCCTTCTTGACCAACGTTTGTGATGCACGAATCAGACTCTAATAATAATAATAAAATATAACTAATAATATTTGAATGATTTCAAAGTTTGTTCATAAATATATTAACTGATTGTACCATGAAAACTACATGACTGATTAATGAATGATTGCATGTGGAGTTGTGGTCACTGGAAATTGAGTTCAAAAGATTTTTTTATGTTTTAGATTATTTTATTAGCTAACTAAGAGTCTGAAGATGCTTCTTGAAGAAACAAAACGCGTTAAATTTATAGTATTATCAACATTACTTGGCCGCCGTCGATTTTGGAACTATAATTTTCAGTCTGGAATAAATTTCCCCAATTGTCATTAAATGTATTTCGAAAATCCATGTCTACTTTTAATAAGCGTCGCTAAAATATAAGTTTTGGAATTTATTGAAATTTCAGTTCTTGTTGAGTATCGCAACATTCCTAACGCAACGGTGGCGCCTTCACTAGTGGCCAAGTTAAATTGGTACATCTATAGCAGGTATGTTAAACACACGGCCCTCCGACAAATAGTTGGCGGCCCACCGAGACTTCTTGGAATTTTTTTTTTAATTGTAAAACAATATTAATTCTTTATTTTGATATAAACAAATTTACTTCCAGAATTTTACAAATATTTACCTGTTAATCGGTATCTTAAAATGTTGTCTTTCGTAATGCGTATAATGGCTATTTTCGGAAGCACAAAGTAACTATTTTCTCTAAAGAAAAACAGCAACACTCCAGAAAGGTGAAGATTAACCGATCAGCATTTATCGTCAATTTTGAAAAATTATGACAGCTCAAAATATTCAACCAAATTATAACGATTTTCTTTGTGGAAAACGGTCGAAAGTGTTCTCAAAAAAAGAATAAATATTTGTCAATTCCTTTATAATTTGTATATTTTAAAATAATTTGAAATATTTTTTATTTGGTCCAATTTTAAATATTGAAAACATGCGTCCCTTCACTGATGTCAATTATTTTATATTTCCTGCGGTGCATATCGAGTTTGACGTACCTGATCTATAATAACGCAACCAGTGGAATAACTAATTTATCAATTTTAATTTTATATTGAAAATGAATTTCTACAAGTTACCGCCGAATCCATCAAAAATACATTACAAAGAGTCTTTTTCTAGTCCCATCCTTTCTCCTTACCCTCTCAAAGTTTTTGAGACTGAATAACAACAAGTACTTTGATATACTCCACATAAGCAGCGAATAAGGTTAAAAAAATGTTTCGATTAGTCGTCATATCATTATCAAAATAAAAATATGATAATCGGTTTTTTTAAACCATATCCGCTCCCAATGTGAAGCATGTAGTCTCCTAAAAGAGTATCTCAACAGGAATTATTCAAAGAGAACTGCTTTTTACTTAGTTGCTCAATCTAAATAGATATAAAGATGCAGATAGTAAATATTTACTTATTTCGACGACCGAGATTGATGTTGATGGTTGATGATAAATTATGATAGATGATAATTATTCATGATCGTAAATCCATTTTGTTCATTCCATCACCCACCCCTGTAAATGATGTCTTCTGAAAAAAGAAAGAAAAATATAATCAATTTTTTTTAAATCATAAAATACGTTTATTATGTCTAATATTATTATTAAAATTTCTGTTTTTCCTATGGACACACTGAGACCTTATCAATCTTCAACTGATGAGAATCACTGAAATTACTGTTTTTACCGTATAAAAATTGCGTCAAAAAAGATTTAATTATTCGATTTGGCATTCGGTTTTGCCCACTGTGATAGAGTTTACCATGTCAAGCCAATAATAGTGTTTTATCTGACACGACATTTAACCTTGCTGACTTTTCACGATTTTTCACATTCGCAGAACTAACAAAAATTACATATAACCTCCCGTAAATCCCAAGGATTCGTTTTGAACTACTTGAGATCGCCGATGTCACTTATTTCTACTGTATTTTTAATAACAAAACAATTTGTTGACATACACGAGTTTGACAGTTCTGTTGTTGCTGATGAATTGTGTCGACCTAGGATAAAGTTGTTCTAAATGTACGTCACCAAACTTTACGGAAAGACTCTTTTTTAATTTATTCAGCTGGATTGTTTTTATATTGATATTGAAATTTATTTTCCTTTTTACATTATAAAGACGAAATTTAATTACTTCTCATCCTAAAAAGAAATTAGCATTCCTCTAATTATAAAAAATATTATGACTTTTTTTGATATTTGTACACGTGCAAACAAACGTATTTATAAATCAACAATAAAAAGAATTTCTTGATAGTATAACACTGTCTTTACGTAAAAACAATACTTTTGGAAAAAAAAAATCGTACAACACTGTCTTAACGTAAAAACAATACTCAATTTAAAAAAAAACTGATGAAATTAGCGACGGTTACCAAAAGTAGACATGAATTTTCGAAAGATATTAATTTTGCATAAAATGGCAATTGAAGATAATTATTCTAGTCTGACAATTTTAGTTCCAAATTCAGCGGCCAAGTAATGTCGGTAAAACTATAGTTAGCTTTAATAAATTTATAGGTGATGTTTTTTCTTCATTACTTAAAATCAAATAAATAATTTCATTAAAAAATATTCTGTAAATGAAAAACTCTCAGAATGCTTTGTTGGTGCTAAGAATATTTACGTCGCAAATTTGCAGTTGCGAATAAATAAATTTATTTATCTTTACCGATAAAGCCAAGATTGTCAAATGATTCATTTAATGTATTTTTTTAAAGCAAATTGTTTATTTTCTTCACTTGCTATTTTAATAAGATCAATTAAATGTCGTGTTAGATAATTAACTGAAGGAAAATTTATTTAAATTGCTATTACGCGATCGTCAAATAACAGTGTTGCTCCAATGTATACGATTGGTTTTATATGTAACATAAATTTAACAAATTTGATTCCTTACGGGATGTGGTAACTATTAAATAATAAAAAAGTAATTCGTTAGCCACAAAGGTGTTTCAAAAAAGAGTTTTCCACTGTTTGTGTTCAATAGTTAGATATTGATTCATTGTATTGTAGGTGATTAAAGTTTCGTGACGTATGCGCCCAAGACAGTGGCAATTGCGCACTTGTACAAAAACAAAAATAGAAACATGTCTAAAATAAATAAATTATACGGTATTGCATGTTTTAAATTTAATTATTTCCACATCTTGACATAAATAGAGTCTGTTTTATTTTATCGTGGATAAATTTTCCGTGAACCAATAAAATGTAGCAAAAATCTTTTTAAAATACAAAAAATTTTACATGGGAGAACTTGCTTTTCTGGGATTAATTGCCTTCTGTCAGTATATCCTATTCTATATTATATCCGTCGCCATTTCACTTTCTTCTTAACTTCCCTTTGAAAAACCTAGAACCGTTGATTTTGCTTATCACAATAGTAGAGCTGAAAAAAACAGATCAAATTTTTTTGTTCACAAATTTTTCAAGTGGCTAATCCAGCTTGAACGGGAAAATTTCCCCATCCCACATGCCGACTTGTTTGCATCTAGGGCAAATTTCAAAGCATTAAAATAATTCACGGCGTTCTATGGAGTTGATATTGACTCATAAACTAATTTCTTTCATAATCCAAGCCCTATATCGGTTTTTGGACACTGTAATGCTTGCAACCAAGTCTTGAGGATTTTTTGGATATTCCTGACAAAAATTTGAAACACCCATAACGCTGATACGCTGCGGAATACAGCATGTAATAATAATAAATTGAGAAGTGGTAAATAATAAATTGATCTATGAATTTGTGTTCAAAAGCAAGGATGCTGTGTTGTTGCCATTCCCCTTCCACCTCTCACACATCTGATCCTAAAGAAGAGTAGCAAGATATTATCTAATTAACAGTCCTTACCCAGCGCCGCATCCTTCTAAGCTTACCCTCACCGAAAAAGACAAGTTAGCCGACTGAATAACAGTTCTCGGATAACGATTTCTGTTGAGATGCTCTATTAGGATTTCATATGCTCCCCATTGGCAGCGGTAGCGGTTAACAAATATATTTATTATCTCTATGAATATGCCGTAATCCTTAATGTCTTTTTAGTATCGGCGGAAATATTATTATCATAGTTATATCGTCGTTGTTCTGGACGAAGACACTAACTGAAAAATATTACTTTTGAGTTTGGACATTGAAGTTTTTCAAATGAGAATTTCCGGAGTAGTGGAGCACTGCAAAGGGTAAAACCCTATTCCTCCACTGTTCCGAGCTTCAACATTCTGGTTTTTGTACGTTTTTGTTTTTATTGAGGAATCCAATGAATTTGTGTATTTTTCAGACGAGATTGAAAGCTGGTATTTATTTTTATTACAGATGTCTCAAAACGCGACGTTTCCGATTAAACGTTTTTTGACAGAACAGGGACGATATTTATCTAAAGTAGGAAGAGGAATTGCTGAAATAACACAAATATTTGCTTACATTTTTTTAGCTTCAGAAAATCCAAACTATATTAACATCACTTCAAATATGCATAATAGAATAGTTTTTTTTTTATATCGTGACTTGACCGTTTTTTAGTTTGATTTTTTTTGTTTATGTGTAAATAATTTCTTGCCTACGATTGTTTTTAGTCTATTTAAATATAAATTTGTATCCAAGCTTAAGCTACGAAGAAATGGTACAGTTGAAGCCTCCGCAAAATATTTCTGATGTAGTACAAGTGGAAAGAATGAATTCGGGATTGATTTACACTGTTCTTTATATGCCTAGATGCCATGAGATATAAAAAACATAAACATAAATGCGGGAAAACGAATGGTCCAATATTAAGTTAATATTACGATTCATTTATAATGAAGATGAATCAAGAAAGCAAAATTTGGGTCACAATTACTTACACTATAAATGTAGTAATCAAGCTGTCATTTTAATTACTATTTATGTATTTGCCTATTGAATTAATTGACTTTGCGAAGTTTTATATTATTATGGTCAAACCAGAATCAAATTATACATCCAAGACCTTGTTGTTTTATTAATATTATGGAAATTCACACAATATCTATAAGATACACTCATAAAATATGTTAAAATAAGATAAATAAAACTTACGCGCGGCTGTTGTACCGAAGATACAAGCGCTAAGTAGAAACAAAGCAAATGAATCTTTGACAGAGTTTGGGTAAAACATTTTTAGTCCGTTTTTTCTTCAAACACTTTCACAGTAGTTGATAATTATCAAACGGTCACTAATAAACAGTTTTTGTTTGGTTTCGAGCTATCTGTCAATAGAAAAGACGAGCGAATATTCGAGCGCTAGCATTACGCGGTCGTTACGATCGACTGCCGGAGACCGCAACCTTTACGAAGTGACTGCCGTGACTGTTGGGCAAATGTCAATACGTCTCGTCAGTATTATGAAAGTGAGAATGTTTTATCAATAGGTAATCGCAAATCGGAACGGATTGCTGAAGAATATAATTCATATAAGAGTAATTTTATAATTCATAGGAAGAATGATGTAAATGAAATATACATATCGATGGTTTCGCTCTTAACGAACATTTTCAACTTACGTTTTAGTGGAATTAGTTCAAACAGTTGTGCTTGATTTTTAGTGCAAAGATATTGCATGTACAGCATTGCTTGTTTTGACAAAATCAAATTCGAAGATTTGAGATGTATGAAAAATATAGTCGAAATTGTACATGCATTTGAATGAACAATATCTCCTGAAATACACTATTTGGACGTACCTATAATATTTTACAGCATAAAGATATAATACAGATTAACGTTTTGTGTATATTAACTCAATTTCGACAACAAATTGACATACAGTATCATTTCGCTAAAACATCGATATATTAAAATCAAATGTATTAGCAACACATTATACAGTTTAATTTTTGTATGGTGTAATTTGGTGAACGAAAAAAAACGTACAGGAAAAAAGCGGACATGTAAAAACCGCCCACAGAATAGAAAAAGAAGTATTTAGTATTCACATTAAAAATACTTCTAATCTTTTGATGAGTTTTTCTGTTTGAGAAAATGTTTAAATCAGATTTTTTATTTTAAATACTGTCAAATAATAATTTTCAGATACTCAAAAGTCCGACGACGTAAGATTTATTTGTTGCGTTCTATTTTTGTTTGGAAGTGTTGAGTTGTGGATAAATTGTATTGATACATTTATATAGGTTATTATTAGTACGCGGTAAGACAAGTGTCATGAAGTAGTAGGATAAGAAAGATGTATGTTTGTTATCAAAAATCAATAATTCGGGATTCTTGCAAGTAGCAAAAGGTCAGAAGACTAAAATAATATCCCGGGTAGCTTGTGATTACCGTTTTATAATACAGTTTATTTCATATTTTTATTTGTATAAATAACGGAGAAAGAGAATGAATGAATCACATTATAAGTGTACATTTGCATACAAATGAGATCGTGTCTGTCTTGTGTCAACGGTTTTATTATAAATGAAAGAGTTGAATAAAATGCATATATGTATTTTTTACTGTATATTATAGGAAAATTATTTCGAAAAATGGTCACATAAAAATCACGTAAAAATATTGACGCAACAGATGAATCATTCGTCGGACGTTCTGAGTTTCTGAAAACTATTATTTGGCGTTATTTAAAATAAAGAATTTGATTTTAATATTTTTTCTATGATTTTAATATGAGTTGTATCAGCGAGTAGAGTATAGTAAATTTTAAGTCAATAAGCATACAATGACGTCAACAAATGCAAAAATGGCAACTATAATTTTCAATCCAGCTCACATAAAAATCACGTAAAAATATTGTCGCAACAGATGAATCATTCGTCGGACGTTCTGAGTTTCTGAAAACTATTATTTGGCGTTATTTAAAATAAAGAATTTGATTTTAATATTTTTTCTATGATTTTAATATGAGTTGTATCAGCGAGTAGAGTATAGTAAATTTTAAGTCAATAAGCATACAATGACGTCAACAAATGCAAAAATGGCAACTATAATTTTCAATCCAGCTCACATAAAAATCACGTAAAAATATTGACGCAACAGATGAATCATTCGTCGGACGTTCTGAGTTTCTGAAAACTATTATTTGGCGTTATTTAAAATAAAGAATTTGATTTTAATATTTTTTCATGCTGAAAAACTGACGAAAAGATTATAAGTATTTTAAATGTGAATACTTGTTTTTCTACTTTGTGTGCGGTTTTTTCCGTATGGATTGGTTTTTTCTGCTTTTTTCCTGTACGGTTTTTTTGTAGGACCCTGTAATTCATAGTGTAATTTGGTTTTGTGTAAGCCAGTTGATGCAGAAACAAACAGCACGAAGAGCGTATAGAAAGCATTCAACACATGACAACAGGGATCTCGTTTCAGCTTTTTCTAGGGGAGGGGCAAATGTTGCCAGTTTGTTATTTTTCATTTATTCTATACTGCAAGCCTTCCCATCAAAGATAAATGAATGTTTTTTTTTTATAATTCAAGACATCGACTGAGGGTGCTTGATGGAATTCCAATATCAAATTTGGATTATTGAGATTTTGTACTCTTCCATGTATTTTGTCACTAACCCGGGTTTCGCCTTTCGGCATCTTCAGGCATTCGAGCGCACGAATGGACTCGAACTGACATACAGTAAACAGTGTGTAACGTTTATATAGAAGATACAAATACGACAAATATTATTTACGAGATAAAATATTATACGTCTAGGATCCACACTGATACCTGAGTTAACATTTCGAGAATCGCCTTAATCCTTATTTTTTAAACAACACATTAACAGAGTGGCGAATTGCCGCTTTCCAACTACTATTAGAATTACCAGTGATTTTACAATTATAATAGCATTGTGGGTTTCGACGGGATGGAATTCTACGAAAGGATAAATATATACAATCTTTCCACATTTACTGACATCTGTTAGGTGTTTCAAGGTATAGGATACAGCAACGGAGAATTTGGGAGGTTCAGCTGTTCGTTCAAAATTGGCAAGGAATTTAATTGGGCTCTATTGATTTCCAAAATTTCTTGGTAAAATAATTTATGATAACCCATGTTTTGATGCAACCATTTAACCCCATCATCCGCATTAAACGTATGGTTCTCCAATAACAAGTGATTTGCGAATGTCGAAGTTTCTTTTTTTAATCTAAAGGCAGCTAAATGTTCTGATACTCTTTGTTCTTAAAGTGGATTCTATCTTTATTGTTAATAAGTAATTTGCCTAGAGAATTTTGGCTATAGAACGCCGGTCTAACACTATCAGCGAGTTGTATCAGCGAGTAGAGTATAGTAAATTTTAAGTCAATAAGCATACAATGACGTCAACAAATGCAAAAATGGCAACTATAATTTTCAATCCAGCTCACCTATACTTCTTAAACCATGAAGTCATACCAAATAAAGCCAAAGCAAGTGATGTGAACATAGCACATAGCCCACACACTAGAGTTTTCACTAGCTAAAATTTTGAAAAAATTAAAAAAAATATTAGAATTGGTTTGAACCAAGTCATTTTTACCTGTTCAAAGAAAATCTGATTTTAATGTTGAAATGTTGTATTCCGTTATAAATATAATCCAACTTGACAATCAAATCCAATCAATTCAGCTAATATTAATATAATCTTATGTATGGAATACGACATTTCAACATTAAAACCAGATTTTCTTTAAACAGGTAAAAATGACTTAGGTCAAACCAATTCTAGTATGACGAATTATTTAGGTATAAAAAACAACATTTCAGTATGTCAGAGACAAAAGACATTTAATTTTTTAAATTACAAATAATACAGAGCTGTGTTAACTTAAACAGACACAAAAAAACGTACAAAAATCAGTGTTTTAAAAAGCAGTTTACTGACAGTCTCAATAATTTGATTAAACTGACAATACTCTGAGTAAACTGACGAACATATACCTATATAAAATAAACTTACTTATTTTTTAATTTTAAAAGTTTGCATCTTTTACATTCATATATGTACATAGCCCGATATTCCATTAAAGTGAGATTACATGTCATAGGTAATTAAGTATAGATTACCAATAGCTCTTTCTAAAATAACTTAGCTAAGGTTACCACAATTATCTTTCTTTGAAAGTATTGGATAATCATTTAACTAATACAGATCTCTTCTTTGATGCAGTGAATACTTGATTTATCGTTTTAAAGGTACTAATGACAAAAGACAATGAGCGTAGGAAAACGATGAATCTGGTAAAATTAGATATGTCAATTACACGCTAAGGGCTATGGAGTCTTGTTTGAAATTTACCGATTCTGACATATATTATTCTTAATCAGTTTGCAACTGTTAACGACTGATTTTACTTTAAGACAGATCAGGTAAGAATATTTAAATAATGAATTTGGGTAAAAAATGGACCGAGGAGAGATACATAAGGAAAAACTTTTGGTGTTGGTTGAAATAAAAAATAAAAGTGAAATAAAAGCTTTTTAAAAGTAAATGTATCGCATCAATATATAACTTGTTCTGTAACACGAATATAATGAAGGTCAACACATTTTTATTGCATTCAAATTTAAATAAATTTACAGTATTTAGTTGAAAATAATAATGTCCATATGAAATTTTGTCTAGAATACATGGAGAGTTAATTACACTGCTAATTGCAAAAAAATTGCAGTAACAAAGTTTGCATCTTCGTGTAATGAAGATTCTCTTATATGTCACGTCACCGATGAGAAGGTTTTTAAGTTTTTAATATAAATATATCGATCGCCCAGTTCATTAGCCAGATAACTCAAAAAACGAAATATGCAGTTATAGGTACAATTTTCCGCTCTGATTCAGTACCCAAAAATGCAACTAAAAAAAATGCCAAGGCCGATAACCTTCTGAAGAATTAATCAAAATATTGATTTTTCTGGTTTGCTTTTTTTGATATGGGTTATTTGGAGATGTCTGAGTAATGAACTGGACGATCGATGTCAAGAATACTTAAACTGTTCATTAAATGTAGACAATCTACAATTTCTGCAATGAGGAAAAAAGAGTTACTCCAGTTCATTATGCAAAAAGAGATATAAATGGCAAAGTAGAGATGATGTAGTACTTTTGATTCAGGATAAACAAATGATAATTTACCTAAATTTCCTGCGAAAGAGATCTCTGTAAGATTAAAAATGTGTGCGGGAGTCCAAAAGCATTTGAGGGTGGAAGTAAGACGTGTAATTGACGAAGGTTCTTACTAGGGTAAGTGTAAACCATAAAAAAAAACGACTTTAACCATTTTGACGTCAAATTAATTTGATAAAAAAATTAACACAAGTAGCACAGATTTTTGGAAGTAAAATGACGCCATGACGTAAATTCAAGATGAATGATGAAAGTGTAACGGTTCTTCACGGCTTGAGCTGATCCAGGATCCAATCCATGTAGTATGGGACCCTGGTGTAGACACCTGGCATGTTGACTGAGCCACATCTTTTGGGACCGTAACTGACAATACCATACTGAACGAATCTGACGGTCAACCCGACTGGGACTTGGTGCTTCAGTGGACCGCCAGAGTCGCCTCCGCAGGAGTCTACTCCTCCGCCTCCACCAGCGCAGACTTGTTTGTAACCTACACCGGCAGGTACACTCCTAAATACAACAGAAACAAAATATTAGTAGATTTAACATCAAGAAACATTATACAATATTATCCACGGGTATGTTTGAGATTCTAAATTATTTCACCAAAGCGAAGCATATGGTCTCCTAATGAGCTCACCTGATCAGGAGTTGGCTAAACCTCTATTTTTCTGAGTGGATAAGGATAGAAAAATAAAACCAAACAGTACCAGTAGTTAGTTAATCGCTCTCCCTACGTCCAGTTATTTGGACAAGAATTTAGACATCACAGACATCCATGCCATTGACAAATTAATCCATAAACTAATTATCACGTTGTTCGTAATCAGATTCTAAGCTGTCAACTAGACAACTGAAGCTAACTAGATTCTAACTGATTCACCACATGGATTGGAGATTTTTAAGATAATTAGATCAAACGGAATTTGATTTCTTTGTTATTCCGCTTTTTATGCATCTTAGCGACCCTTCATTACTGAAATACTTGATTTTTTAGATATATTCCGCAGTTACTTTTTAGAAACTTAATGTGAATATCAAATTTAAATCTTTTTTATTCCACGTGTCGTGTAACGAGGTAAGACACGTGTTACGCTAAGTATCTAGAGTATATCTAACTATTTTGTTGGTACTAATTATAATTCCTTAATTACTATGCATGCTTTTATTCAAAAACTATTCACTACTAACCACTACTTGTGTGGGGAAGAAATCGCAATGGAAATACGTTTAAAAGTGGATGGTACGGTTGTACTATTTCAAACGTAATTTACTAAAATTGACTGTTATTAACGCTTTCCAATTTCCA
This sequence comes from Himalopsyche phryganea, assembly GCA_022494535.1. Taxonomy (NCBI): domain Eukaryota; kingdom Metazoa; phylum Arthropoda; class Insecta; order Trichoptera; family Rhyacophilidae; genus Himalopsyche; species Himalopsyche phryganea. The sequence continues at coordinate 1,339,383 of JAGVSL010000139.1, forward strand.
AATTGAAAATGAACAATAAAAGCAATAAATTCTTTGTAAATATCTTATTAGTAAGGACGCGTGGCTTACTTCTATTATTTTTATTACCCTTGAGATTCAGCTTCACACGAATCATTAAAAATGTCAGATATATGCCTTCCTTAATATTGATAATGCTCGTGATGAGCGAAACCAGTCCTGATCATTATAAACTTGTGGGAGTAGTACAAACGAATTGTGCTTTTTATTTTTTAAAATGTTTTTCAAAAAGAATTGACATTTAACACTGAATTGGAACTTACTGAATTGAATTTAAAATCGTAACATATGGAACGGAATCAGCTAAAAATGCAACTTGTGATTGGAGTATTTTCATGTATAAAAATATTCATATTCGAATTATTTTATATTTGAATGGTAGGAATTTTGTATACGGGTTTTGCGTTTCGGCGTCTCGAACAAATTGTTTTGTTTTGCTTTTATTTTCAATATAAATAAAGCGTGTTGTTTACTTGTTGTAGACTCCTCCGCAAAACTGGTTTGTCAACACTGGAAGGAAGACTTTGAGAAGGTCTGGAGAAGAAGTTCCTGTCTCAGTGGCTCCCCAACCCGTCACGACCAAGTTTTGGCCTTCTAAAACAGTTGTCGCTACATTCCGCTGTATTGGCAGACAGATTGGTCCAGTGTTAACTGTAATAACAAAAGAATACTTTCAAAGCTCTGCTCAGGGCATCATTGTTCTCTTGTTAGTTCTACATCGTGGAAGACAATAATAACAATTTTCACGATTGCTTAAATAATCATTTCGAAAATTAATTTTGACATTAGAACGGTTTAATTCTCATTTTGGAGATGGAGATATTAAAATAAATATGTGGCCATCATTGGCTAGACTAGCCACTAAGTGGTGGATGTATCTCTATTATCTCTACCACACAACCTCACATGTGTATAGGCAAGTACATGCACTTGTATTTCGCTCGTACCCTTCATGTAAAAGGTATCTCTCTTTCTCACTCACACGTGATTGAGAGAGAAAGAGAGAAATCCACAACACGCGCCTGGTGGCAGGGTACTCTGTAAAAGTTCTTCCAAGTGGCATTACCATTGTCAGGTTAAAAAATAATTCATGTCCACCATTCCTTAGATGATCATTAGGAATACAAAGTTAATACAAAGGAATACAAGACTCCAGGATACAAGAGTGAAAAGAAAAAATGAAAGATTATTAGGATTACGTTTGGTGAAATCGATGGGAGAAGCCAATCTGATGAGGCCGATATCGTCTACCAGTTTCGTTGGACTGTAGCCTGGATGCGCAATGATCTGTTCGACGCTCATGTCCTGGAAATCTGGCGCGCAGTATCGTGTCCTGCCGGTGCCTTCGCAGTCCTGCGGTGTGGATATATCGTGTTCTCCGACTCTGACACCGGCCACAGATCTTCCAGGGGTAAGGTTGGTGATACAATGAGCAGCTGTCAAAATGTATCTGGAGCTGATGATTGTTCCACCGCATTTGAAGCCGGTTGTGCCTCCTGAAAATCAATTGGAATTATGTTAAATGAAGTGATTATATTTTGATCTGATTTCCTCAACGTTTTTTAGAAGATACATAGCATACTTGATAAATTTCTGCAGATTAGATTAAAAAACATATCATTAGTCGTCAACCTGGTCTGATTCAAGCTTTCATGGTTGGCGGAGGTGATATTCATTCGTTTTTTTTCAAATGTTTTTCTTACTCCGTATCGTTACCGTACTGGTAGATGCTGGTAAGTAACATATTGACAGTTGTAAATAAGTACACAGCAAATGAAAGTTTTTGCTCGTAGGATAAAGTTTTTAGCCTTGGTATTTTATGTTAAGTAGATAATTATAATATCAAAATATAGTTATGCCAACATTAACCAACTAGGGAGCAATAGACAGGGACAGTTGCTTGCCTAGAAATCTGCATTAATATACTTACTGATAAAATAAAACGTTGTGTTTTTCCAAACTGGTATAATTAATGAACCAATGAATTATTCCAAACACAGAATTGATATCTAAAAATCTCATTATGCACTTTCCTAGTTTCCGTAAATTATGTTACTTTTCAACTTCTGCCAGTACGGTGACATATATATATACTGTGACCGTATCGCCATCATACAGGAGAGAATGACCAAGTGTAAAACAGTTAAATGTTAAATAGAAACATTTGAGTGCTAGTGATCAATCTGAAATCCCATCATATTGCATTCGCACTTCTGATTTAGTTTTTTGACATTTTTGGGTATAAGCAGGCCCATACAGTGAAGTGGTAGCTTTTACGATCATCACTAGCCATCATTTGTTTAAAATTTTCTTTCTCATAGTAAAGAAATTTTAAATCGGAATCGGGTGGGTCCCAAAATAATTGTGTGCCCCGGGCCTCGCATATTTCTCTGAGAGTTCCTGGGTACAAATATGTTATGTAGAAATTTTTTTAGTGTTTACCCGATTTTCGTGAAGGTTTGCTTCACTAGTATCGTTGACAAAAATGAATTGAAAAATCACATTTCAAAAAGCGGTGAAATCCATCGAGAAAATATCTCTATTTTTATTGTTTTTAAATAAAACCAAAACTACAGTTGTAAAGAGATCATCATTTCACTTAAAAACAAAAAAAGTTTATACAACCAGACTTCTTTTCAATGTATGTATATCTCTTCTGCAAAATGAAAAATTCCGAGACACGATTAATTTATGTTACTGAGGTTGTAAAATATATATTGAAATATATACTAGTGTCGTATGCGATGAGTGCCATCCAAGGAAACTCGTAGATGGTGGTTTTATTTCCTCCAAGAAGTTTGTCATCATCGACCGGTCCACAAGACGTCGGGAGCAGGTTGAGGTTGGGGTGATTGGTGACGTCAGGGGGTGGAGGAGGGAAGCTGGCCGCCTCATTCACTGGAGGAGTCGGGGTCACCACAGGCGGAGGGACAACTGGTGGAATGACAACAGGCGGGGTCACGACTGGAGGAACTGGAACTGTGTCCGCCATGGTCAAGGAGCAGCATACCTGGAAATGTATACAGCAAATCCGTTAAGTACTGACAAATGTTCGCAGGACATATTGGCTGTGAGTTGCAGTTTTCTTTGAATAAGGATATGTAGAACAATTTCATTTTGATGGCCATCGGCAAATGTAGTTCATCTTTTAGGGCGAAATAGTTCAATATTTTTTGGCGCTACAGTCCGAAGTGAGCCTTGGCCGACTCAATCAGTCTCCTTCATTCCACTCGCACCTCAGTTCTTGTACAACAATTACTGCCGTCAGTTCCCATTCACAAAAGTCATCCATTCCCAAAAGCTGTGATCTTGCTTTAAGAATAGAATATGTGAGGCGTTTTGGTGGCTTCCACTCATCCATGCGTAATAAAGGTCCAGCCCAGAGTAGGCATTGAGGTGTGACAAATCTGATAATGTCTGTTTCACCGTATAAGTTATTCAACTCATGGTTGTGTTTAAGCCAGGAGATGCCATCGTCTCACAGGAGCGAATATCTTACGTTTACAAAACTTATTGCTTGATAGTCTTTGGAGTTAAGCGTCCAAGTTTCTGACCCATACGCTAGAACTGGTCTAATGAGGGTTTTATAGAGGTGAAATTTCGTGTTTCGCGAACAAGTAGTAGGTGGCCTTAAATTATGTAATGATTTGTGACGTCACAAAACGTTTTTTAGAGGATTAAATATTTCGTGGAAACATTAATATCGTGTTTTAACATTAATTATGAGTAGAGACTGATACATAATATGTACGGAAAACGTGCACATTCCCGAAAATCATTTAGTGCGACATCTGCGATGTTGTCATAGTGACCGCAAACAATGTTAAAGTGGCATTGTTGTCAGGCGCTGGCATAGCAACCCGAAATATAAAAAATAAATGTGACAAATAATCATGCTAAAATCGTTAATTTTGTAGGCATATGTTGTTACAATAAAGGTAATCGACTCAAAAAGTAAAGCGGATAGTTAAGCATCATTCAAATTTTAAGCCAAAGACGGTCATAACCCCGAAGAGACATCATTAAAAAGCATGGTTGACGGTTACAACTATCTACGTTGTATAGTATATAATACAAAATAACCCTTCATATTTCAATACACATTTATGATGTAAACAATAAGTGGCATACCTTAGGAAGTTTGTCCTCGAAGCCACAATGTGCCTGCTGGAGTCGTATTCTGATGGCTGCTGGCACAGGCCTTGGTGAAGTCTTGAGGATTTCCAATAGGTCTGGGCATCTTAGTAAAGAAATGCATGTTCCTGCTTGACCAACGTTTGTGATGCACGAATCAGACTCTGAAAAAATATTTTTTAAATGATGTCAAAGTTTGTTTGTAAATCTATTACCTGATTGTACCATAACAACCACATGACTGATTGATGAGTGATTGCTTGCGGAGTTGCGGCACTGGAAACTGAGTTTCATCCAGATGTGAGTACAAAAGATTTTTTTATCATGTCTGCTCTCAATGTGGAGCATACGAACTCTTGTTTCTCAGTTGCTCAACTTCTCTTTTACGAAGATAGTATATATAGAAGGATATGCCTAGGTCAGGACTAAGTGTTAGCTAACCACATTCGTTACGTCCCTATTTTTAGGATCGGATAGGTGGAAGGGAATTCTACACATAAGAAACATCAATGCATAAATCAATTTATGAAATTGTCTTTACCGGGATAAAATAGGGAAATTAAAGAATCCATAAAGATTTTGAAATCTGGTATAGACTGGTGTACCAGCGCAAGATCAATTTGTGCGCTGGTACTCTCCGCCTTCATCGAACTTGCTTCTTGAAGGTACCAGGCAAAGAAATTCACCTCTCACCAACTCCACGCTGACAATTTCAATAAATTTAACGACCGAGTCAAAACGTTCAAAAGATCTTTAATGCAATGTTCAATATTGTGCAACCTTTTATTTCAGGAATTTCTTCCACATTGAAGGCGGCCGATTGCAACATCATAAAATCGTTCTATTCTTCAGCAGTTTTCTTAAGAATTAGCCAAGAATTAATCGCGTGCGTAAATCTCTGAAAGAAGCTCTGCGCGCTCGCCTTCGAGACGTACTCAACAGTCAGTTAGGGACTGAGTAAAGAAAAAGTAAATTCTCCGCGTCTTAAATCACATTATAAGCAATTTACTTTGTGTTTGAGTTTTTCTTTGTTGTTTTCCTCTTATAAAAGCTTAATCTGATAAAATCCTTAGTATGCTATAATGCATTCGGAAAAGCAGTTTGAAAACTGTATCCGTATCCAATCTATCAACACATAATCCAGTAAACGGAGAGCCCGCTTTGCAGGTGCTCAAAAAGGAAAAAAGTCGTCATATCTACTTTTCGTATGTTTTTCAACTGATAAACATTCCCTCACCTGATAGCTAGCTATGAATGAGAAAATAGATTCAATCCCCCTACGCATACTGACTGTGATTCAATATAAGTTTATTCTTATAAGAAATTGTTTGTAATGTGATATTAATTTTACGCTCTATTAAAATATTATTTTTTTGACATTGTGAAGCCGCTTTAGATTTCGAACGCCAATTTTGAAAAATCTATTTAAAAGCTTTCCATAGACAAAACTGACGATAAAAGAGAGAGGAAAATGATTTCATATTCATAGTTAAAATGAAATCAAGAATAGTTTTTGGTTACGTTTTTTATGAATTTAAATTATGCTTATTATCAATGTTTTCCTTTATCAACTTAAAGCATCTCCAAGCAATGTTAATCATTTCTTCGTATTGACTCTAATTGCTTTTAGCATCTTCTTGTGTTTTATTTTAATCAAATTAAATATTTAAGTTTTCCCGTAATTTTAAGATGCTCAATTTAATACGAATGAGGTTAATTTGGATGTGATAAATCGTTTGTAGCAGGGGTAGTCAAGTTGTCACTTCTTATTGCGACCGATTTTTTCAATTGAGCTACCAGTTTAATCTCAACATATTTTTTTCAAAATAATTATTGAATATAAAAAAACGCAAAATCTGACGTCACTGTTAATAGTAAACATATGAATGTTATATTAATGATAGCACATGTCTTCGTTTCTTCTAAAATGATTCGTATAAATCATGTTAAATGTAACCCTCAAAATTGAAATTGTTCAGGAGAGAGTAAAAACTGTTTTTAACGTAAATTCTCATGTTTGCAGATACGGGATTTTACGTAGGGAACGTCGATATAATAGTGGTTTACATAGGGGGGGGGGGTAGAATTTTTCAACCTAAAACCAATGTAAAATGATGTTTCCCTTCCAAAAAGTGGTAAATTTATTTTTCTAATTTACATTGTTTGGCCGAGACCTGTTTCATTTTTTACTTTTTTAAGAGTTACATCAATGTATTGGAGTGTGCGTAAAGTTTTAAATTGCATACATTTTGACACTAAAACAGAAAACCATCAAAAACTGACTTAATGCTTTCTGTTAGTACCTATAATTCGATATAATGTTTCCTCCCACTGTTTGATATAATATTTTAAGAAGATAAATTAACAATTTAAAAATCACATATTGATGTGTTGTTACCGCACGATGACTTCGGAGTTGACCTGTAAATAAAATCTGGATACGTCATTATCTCTCAAAGTGTGATATGTTGTTATTAATTACGGAAATGTGGAAGGCCGCCATCTTGACTGTCAAACGCAGTGAGTCAGAATACCAATCGGTTTGAATTGCATTTTACAAATAATGAGTATTCACAATCGAAACCTGACAATCAGGTTTCTTGATTATTATTCAAGGAGGATTAGCGAGACAGTGCTGCTTCTTTGGTATTCATAACCAAACGATGTATTTTGTATATTGCGAACGTCAAACTTTGTTTCTTAGCTACGCAGTAATAGGTCAACACTGTACATTTTGCATTACCTCTCGTTTCTCGAGTCTGACATTGTATATTTTACATAAGTTCGGAGATTCCAGATATGGTTTGCTTAATGTGCCAATATAAGATAAGATGTAATGTAATAGCTGCTCTTCTCAGTACCTCGATTCCGTTTCTTCGCTTTTCCATAGATTAAAACGGTCATTACTTTCAGTATACATACATTATGCCAGAGGATTGGAGCAGATTTTTTTAAATTGCTCCGCTCCGGTCCGTAAAGTACTTGCTCGAACTCCATTCAATGCTCCGGGTAAAAAGTTAAGTTATTAGTTCGATAATATAGATGAAAGTAAGGAACATTACTCAATACCGGATCCACTGTGACTGTGTTATGTATACTTGAACCGAACACAAAATATTTACAGAAACGTTCCTCTTTTAATGTATGACATATTATTTATATGTGCATCTTGGCTCAATATGTTAAAAAACATTGCGAAATATCATATTTAACAGTCAATTCCCAACTTCTCCTGTTTTTCTCCAATTTTCCAATCATTTTAATATTCCCGTTTTTTTGTTACACTAGTCGCTAGACACTCGTTTACGTATTGGGTATACTTGATGGCAGTATTGTCATAGTTGTCATATTGTCAAAATTGTCAAATAATTAAAGTTCTACGAAATTAAGAATCATTTATTTTGGTTGGTTATTGGTAATCGATTGCAATTGTTGTTTTAAATTCGTAGGGCCCCTAATATCACAATTGAGAGGGTATTCCTTATTGGCGGAAACAAAACTATTCGTATAATGACAGTGTTTCACAATACTATCTATACCCACGTGGTTTTTTTAATATGCGGGACATCTGTATTTGAATATTTTGGGATAAATACCTGATACTAAAGATGGTCTATGAGATGAGTGGTTAATTATTGTCACAGTATAATTATTACACTCTCTTGCGGCACACCGGTTGGAAAGCTCTGTCTTGCAATATCATTATCGTCGACCTCCGTAGGTCACGAAAAACCCACGATTTCTGATGGCCAATCGGTCGATTAGCAGAATACGCATTCGTAATATCGAGAGAATACTGACAGAAATTATTAACTCAGTTTTTGATGTTTTTTTATTTTATATGTCAAAATGTAGGCAATTTAACGTTCTACGTACTGATAGAACGCATGAAGTCATTGGATATAAGAGCTTTGGAAAAAACATTATTCAGTCATTTTGTTACTTTTTATTCCGGCGGAAAGCATATGAGAAGACCCGAATCGAAGACGTCCTGGAAGGGCTGGGATCTCAAACAAACACCATTTTAAATCCGGTTCAACACGTATTTATTTTTAATCAAAGATGCAGTGGTTTAAAATACACAAAAATATTCTTAACACAAAAATAATTGAATCTACATTAACATTTACTTGAAAACTGAATTTACTTTAAGTTATAATGCAAATGGCCGGCAGATCACCTCCACTCGAAAGATCGTTATTGTCTAAAGTTATTATTAAAGGGTATTAAATGTCTACCCAGACATGAAATCGAAAGGACTCCCGCATCGTCGGAGCAACCCCTTTCCGTCAAAAATGGACTCGTCTTGCGAACGTATCCGCAGGCGATAACTTATTTGCTGGATTAAAGTAATAACAATACTGTAAAAAATCGATTTAAAAATGATCCATGAATGACCTCTTTTTAAAATCCTATTAACCTTGAAATTATTCGTAAAGGTGGATAATAAAAAGCAATATTTTGATACAGTAAAACCACTAAATTTAATAAACTTTATAACAACGCCGAGCAAAAATTCCAGCTGTTTTTCAAATCGAGTGTAAAACACGTTTTTTTGCTTTTTAAAAACTCATATAACAACCTTTTTTTGTTACATAGATGTATTGTTACATAAATTCAGGGCGTGTAGTCGAGTGGTCAAAACTTTTGTGCATTCGTCCAGTTCAGTTGCGGTGTCCACGGTTTCGAATCCCTAAACGGAGTCTTTTCCTAGTCCCATCACTTCTCCTTAACTTCTCAAAGTTTTTACAACTGAATAACAACAAGTTCTCCTAAAACAGCTTCTATTGAGATGATTCATCATGCGTCGATATACCTCACATAAGAAGCGGATAAGGTTAGTAAATATTATGGTTCGATTAGTCGTTATAGTATTATCAAAATTAAAATATGGACACTCGTTTTTTTAAACTTTGTCCGTTCCTAATGTGGATCATAAAGCCTCCTAATGGTGGTATCTCTACAGAACGAGAGAAGCTTCTTATGTAGTTACTCATCCTCCCCTTCAGCAGGACTAGTGGTTGGCCAATCGCTCACCCTACACGTGGGAGGGAATTTCGGACATCACAAGCGTTCATGCCTTCGAACGGAAATCTATAAATCGGCATCTGTGGTCTAGTGGTAAGAACTTTGCCTAAGTGATCAGGTGGGTCCTGGTTCAAGAGCCAGTAAGGTCGATATCAAATTTATATTTTTTCAATTTATATTTGTGATCTTGGACATGAGTGACTTATAAAAATTCGCATCGAGTTTATCTCGGCGTATATTTGGCGCATTGCTTACAAAACTTAATAAATCGATTGATAAAGTCAATTTATGAGACTCACGTACTGGCCCTCGAGAGATCTGTAGCCAACGACGTTGACTTCTGCGCTATTGACTACCAAACTATTTTATTGCAGAGCGGAAAAGATAGAAAAAAGTCCTACTGTTTGCTATAATAAATGTATGGTCATTAAAACAACTTCAGTGGTTGTTACGCCAAGTACAGTCATCTTTTGAAATTCCCAGGAATTGCTTAGTACAATAATAGTATTTATGCAAAATAAATTACCTTTATTTGCGTGTAAAGTTACACTCAATTCAACTATGTACCTCGAACTCACATGGACTGGCAGCCTTGCTTGATGTTACAGAGTACAGAAGATAGTTAATCATATAGTAACTATAACTAACCCATCTTTTTGACAGACGACAATGGTAGGACAGTGGTACTTGCACGAGTGTTCAATGCTAGTCAGTGAGGCAGTCGCAAAATGAAAATTATTTTTTTGTTTGTTAAAAATATTAAACAAAATGCATATGTATTTAGTATCACGAATTTTATTATTATTTTGAAATACCTTTTAGTTTTGATTGACAATGACCGATGGCCAAATTAAAATTGTTAATTAACAATGCTGAAACCAAAATTTCTTAAATTGGTGCTGAAGTTTAAGGTTATTGTTATATTACAATTTTTATTAAGGTTACTATTTTAAGTCAACTTCCATACACACGTATAAAGCTCTACTAAACAATACAACCATTGAATTCTTAAAATATATAAATACATAATATGTAAAGATGATTTACACCGTGATTTAATTGGTCGTAATTAGGGATTACAGCTCGAATATTCAATATCTGAATAAATTCGGCCCTTTTTTAACTATTCGATATTCTAATATTTAGGAAACCATTCGAATAGTACTGGTAATAATTTTTAATGAAATATTTTTAAAAATCGACGAAAGATCACATCACAATTTATTGAGATTTCAAGAACAATAACGAATACCCCAGGTAGTGGTTATTTTTGTCATTACCCAACTCGGGCGCTGTCAATATCTTATTATATTATTTGGCTTGGAGCTAAAAAAACCCTTTAAACATGCCCTAACTTCTGTAGTTGAAGAAATACCGCTGAAGTAATCCAACGCAGCTGCAAATTTTAAATATTTTAATACAATCAAACGGTATTGAAATGTGTATTTATATAATGTTATGTTATTAATTATTCAAAATGAATTTTTAATAATATTGTCATATTTCACAAACTAATAGAATATTCAAACAAATAGGTGGAATCACTCATCGTAATCAGCATGACGAAACCCATTCTATCACAATTTTCAGTAACTTCGTTTGTTTTAAAACTATGTGGATTATACAAATCGGTCTTTTAGCAAGCCTTCTTTAGCAGCGTTTTGTGGAGCGAGGCGTGCGGTGTCTATTTTAGCGCACCGCTTTAACATTCCGCCACTAAGGATACTTGTATTCGTGTGCACGTGTTTATGATGCACGCTGCACGCCCCGCTACGTAAAACACTGCCACTTAAACGTTAGGCCAAGTTTCCTGCTAATTTAATTATAGCGTACGCTTGGTACAGCCTTCGCTTTTCATTACATGCCTTTCCAGGGTAGAGGAAAAAATTATAACCCATCCCTTACAAATACCGGCTTGATGTCCAATAACAAAAAGTTTGCAAATATTAGTAGGGAGTTTTCGTTGGATTATGAAAGCTAGCTAATGATTGAAAACATTTGAAAAAATATTCAAGCTACTAACTGTACGTAACTTCATACTTATATAACTTTATAATTGACAGATATAAGTTAAAATGTTTAGCAAAAATTACCGGTACTACAGACTGTACTATGGCGATATCTGAAAAATAATTTTGAAAAGAAATGTAATTCAAAAAAAATTGTATTGTAGGTATTTGATGTACAAACTTTTAATACTTCATTCGCACTTGTGAATCTTTGTTTTTAGCAAATTTTTTTATACTCCAATCAGCCAAATGTGAAGTAATGGCAGAAAGAGAGAAGTTGTAAAAATACTTACTTTTTAAAATACCTTTTACTATTCAATATTTACGCCACGAGTTTTTTATCGTATTTAGTTCACATACGCAGATTCTTATAATATTATCATTTAGGCCGATATCAAAATTATTTCTAATAATAATAATATTGTAATAATAAAAGCTTGTTTCGTGCTTTTAATTTGAACTCTTAATATTAACACAGAAATATATACAATTTTTTTTGTAAAATGGAAAAGGTTCCCCGCAGTACGCACTAAACTCGAGCATTTGGTTACGGTATAAATTTGTTACTCCCTCGTCCACGTAATAGCGATTTATTACCTATATTTAAATTTAAAGATAAATATAATTCAATGCAAGTTGTAAAAGATTATTTTTAAAAGTCAATCTACAAAGTTGGTACCATTGTATGCGATGTAAGGACGAAAAATTAAATATGTAAAAACGCACTGCGGAAACTAAAAGCTTGAATGCTGACGATCTTGAATATAAGAAGCGTTTCGCAGACAGTGTTCGTGAAACTGTATGGATCCATAAGGTTTCACGAAAAAATTGAATAAAAAACACTCATTGAAAATATTGTAGCTACGTCTACATCTAGAATCTAGAGGTTAGTAAGATATATTTTGATTATGAAAAACTTTTTAGCGAAAAAAGTTTACAGCTGCATTGATTTATGGGACAATAAATATCACTAAGCCTACAGATACCTTTCAACTCGAAAGATGATTTTTCACCCACATTACATTATTTTATTGCGATAGACCAGGTCTGGGAAAACTAAATGCGGTCCGACACGTACTTTTGTGGGGCCTGTTCATCTCACTAAGTTGTTGGTAATTATAGAATTACTTTTTTTGTCGCTTTAAAATATTATTACAATCATCAAACAAGATTAATTAAAGCAACATATTATAACTGTTATATTGCAATTTGGTAATTTTATTGTTAATACAATTAGGGGCGATGAGGAATCATAAATCTGTAGCGGTATGGCAGAAGTTGATATGTAAATTTTACCTTAGCTTACAGAAGAAGAAATATGAACCTTGTTATGTTACCAAAAATTAAATAGGTTAATATTCCTATTGAATAATACACTTAATCAATGGCTCTTCTTCATGGATAAAGACTGGCAAAAATCGGTGTACTACATGCTGACAAATATTTTATTGTGAGAATAAACCCGATGTGACAAAAGCGGACATATCATTTTTGCCATAACGCCACAGAAATACACATACAGATGCAGATAATAAACATTTACTTATTTTGATGATCGAGATTGATGTTGATGGTTGATGATAAATTATTATGGATGATGATTATTGATGATCGTAAATTTCATTGCGACTAGCGTTATTTCCATCACCCACCACTATAAATGATGTCTTCTGAAAACAGAAAGAAAAAAAATAATCAAAATTAAATATCGGGGAACCCGAAGATCTTCTATGGCAGCGGTCGACAAACTTACACAAATACCACTTGACTCACAATTTTGAAAGCAAAAAATCATAAAATAATTGACAATAAAGTTTACATTAATTAGTGTCATATTTCTGTGACGTTATGGCAAAAATTGATATGTCTGAATTTGTCATATTGGGTTTATTCTCACAATTCCGTATTTGTCAGCATGTCCTAGAATTATCCATTTAATATGATTTTTTGATTACTTACCAAGGTTCACATTTCTTCTCCTGTAACTAAGGTCAAACTGACATATCAACTTCTACCATAACGCCACAGATATATTACTGTGTGTTTTTAATACATATTATTGATTCTTAGCTCCATTGACGTTTCTGGAACAAGACCGCTAATGTTTTCTCGCAGACCACCGTTCAATGCATATCAATGAAGATGATTCGTAGAAACCAAGAAAGATGATATTCTTTACATTCATTAGCGGATTACTTAGGAGGTCTCAGGGGCAATATGATTTAGAAGCCCTGTTTTTCGGATAGCGGTACAAATGAAAGTATAAATTAAAAAAATATTGCATTAATCATTTATTCAACAAGAATCATCGTGATAAATATTGAAAAAGTAATTAACAATATGTTAGTTATAAATATTATAAGTTATTTTTGAGGCCCGTAAGATTTGAAGATCCCAAGCGCGCGTCTCATGCGCTTTTGGGGTAATGGGGCTACTGTTTACGTTTCTGTATCTTGGAGGTAAACTAAATTATGTAATTTTTTGGCAAAAGTGAGATATTGACAAAGGATAATAATATGCCGTAATCCTACTAGAAAAAATTATTACAAAAAGCATATTACATTACGAAATATATTGTCGGCGTCTATGGCGCAGTTGGTAGCGTCGTTGGCTACGGCTACGGATGTCTCGAGTTCAATTCCCGGTGAGGACGGTTTTCATAAATTGGTATTTCAATTGATATATGGATTTCTGTTCGTACTCTGAGTGTTTGTGATGTCTTAAAACTCCCCTCCCACCCATCCAATCGTCAAGGAGCGTAGTGAGAGCGATATTAGCTATAGGTCTATCCTTTTACCCCTACTCTCTTCGAAGAGAGAGAGGTTGAGCAACTGAGTAACAAGCAGTTCTGATAGAAAAAATCTGTTGAGATACCTCTATTATGAGGCCATACGCTCCACGTTGGGAGCGGACATGGAAAAAATATTGTTCCGAAGGGTATAACACCAAGAATGTCCGCATTTTTTAAAAAACTCCTTAGATATTGTAGAAAAGCACCTCAACAGTGATTCAATCAAGGATCATAACAAATAGTGGTATTCTAACAAAAACTTTGAACAGCCATAAGGAAAAAGTGTCACTTTTTACATGGTTTAATTTACTTCCCAAGTACAGATTTCAAACATTATTTGATCAACTGACCTCCAGTATTTTATAAAAAAACAAAAGTAGCTTAAAAATGAATATTCATTGAAAACCATTGGTTTTATTTGTTATTTTTAAATTATTATATTTTTTATCATAAAATACGTTGGATTATATCTAATATTATTATCTAAATATCTATAATTCATATAGAAAATATCAAGGTTTCCGGGATACTCTTGGGAAGACGCACTGAGTCCTTATCAATTTTCAACGGATGAGAATCACTGAAATTACTGTTTTCAACGTATGTATAAAAACTGTATCAAAAAGATATAATAATTCGATTTGGCATTCGGTTTTATCCGCTGCGATAGAGTTTACCAAGTCGAGCCAATAATAGTGTTTTATCTGACTCGACATTTAACCTTGCTGAATAATAAAACAAAACAATCGGCTATGGTAAATTCGCATAAAAATATGTAAAATCATTGGCAGGTTGAGGTTTTTTTGTTCTTCTTTGTATTGGAGAGTTTTTTGATCAGCTTTGGAGATAATATCTCATTTTTATTGGTTAATAGTTTTGTTATTTTGGTATCTAGTGCTTATCGAGAATCGGTAAAAGCTGCTAGTAGTTTGTCTGCAGTAGATCTGTTCATTTTATTGTAAGTCGTTTATTTTATTCAGATATTTTTTGTCTAATAAATATTAATGTTATGTATATAAATAGCAGAAGTCGGTACACCTATTAACCATTTATTTTACTGAGGATAACAATGACACCCGGAAGGTTAAAGAACTAATGTCACACTGGAATGTAAATGAAAAACTCTCTAAATGTTTTGTTGTAGCTAAGAACATTTGCGTCGTAAATTTGTAGTTTCGGATAAATAAAGTTACTTGTCTTTACCGGTAAAACCAAGATTCTCAAATTTTACATTAATGCGCGAATTGTTTATTTTATTTCGTTGCTATTTAAATAATATCAATTAAATGTTTGTATAAGATAAGCAACTGAAGGAAAATTTATTAAAATTGCTTTTACACGATCGTCAAATAACAGTGTTGCCCCAGTGTTGACGATTGGTTTTATATGTAACGAGAATTTGACAAAATTGATTCATTACGGGATATCGTAGCGATTAAATAGAAAGTAATTTATTAGCCACAAAGGTGTTATAAAAAGTGTTTAATGATTATGTATTGATTCAATGTATTGTAGGTGATTAAAGTTTCGTGATGTATGTTCCCAAAATAATGGCCATTGCGCACTTGTACAAAAGCAAAAATACGGTTGTAACATGTCTAAAATAAATAAAATATATTAGAATATAAATAAGGTAATACATGTTTTAAATTTAATTATTTCCACGTCTTGATATAAACAGTTTACTTTATTTTTATTGTAGATCAATTTTCCGTGAACCAATACAATGTTTTAAATGTTATTATAAACAGATGTTTAAGCATTGTTTATATAAAGAAACAAAAGAAAGTAAGAACCACTGCAGGCTATTTGAGGCGTATAAAAGCAAAAACTGACAAGTCCATATTTTGACGAAAACAAAAAAATCTATCCTATATTATACTACGGGCACTTCACATAATATGAATGATATATAACTTGCAAAAGCCGATAAAAGAATACGAAAAAAAAATCTAAACTCTTCTGCATGTCATGGAAATAACACGCAGAAGCCGATATGTGCAATAGCTTATTTCGAAAATACTATGCGGTTAAAAATGGGGAACCAGACGAAACAGAACAGGAAAAAATAAAACAGATAATGTTTTTGTCGTATCTATTTAACAAAATGAATTATGAGATATATTCTGTAATTGAAACGCGTTTAGAAAGTCTTCGTTTTCCATACATATTTTATTTAATAATAATCAAAATAATATCTTTTAATTTATTATGAAGAAAACATGAGTTTACTGACGTATTGCAAAATGATATCGACAAAACTAATAATTTAAGCTTGGATCACATAAACGTCGTTCACTATTATACTAACATTGCAAAGTGGACACATAGGTGTTGCTTTTAGAGCCCTTATTTGTCAATATTTGAGTATGCTTTTAATTCTGAGCGATTGCTAAAGAATATAATGTGCCATGTAATATGTACAAATAATTGAAAAAGGTGTTTGCGTTTTCATTATTTCTGATGCGAAAATCAATCATATAACGCAGGCGTGTGAAAGTCGCGGCGCAAAAACAGTACATTAAAATGCGAGTGCTTAAAATCAAACAACGCTTTCTACAAAAGTCGTTTTTTTATAAGGTTATTTTACATTATCGGCTACACGACAGTCAAACAACGTAATGTCAATCTTTTCTAATTTCTTTTGAAATCGTCGGTAAAGTTTAGCGTTAACTACATAAAGTTGCCTTTGTTTATTAAAAAAAAATACTATATGAGTTACTAGTGTTATTGCCACAAGAAAAATCGAATATACAATAAATCATAAAATTTAAAAATTAAGTTTTGAACAAACATCAGATCTGCTTTATTGAGTTATAATAAACTAAACAACGTTTTTTTGCTACCCTGTAAAGCTACACTTTTGTAGATAGTGCTGTTTGAGATTAAGACTTTGAGTTGTAACATTATTTTGCATTTTTTCGTAACTAGATCGCACGATGCTCAAATACGTTAAGTAAACACGTAATTAGTATACTTAAATAACATATCTGTATCTGAGAGGCTAATAGTCGTATGTCCGTTTTATCAAATTTACAGGAGGAGCAAAAACGTGTTTCTAAAACGGTTTTTATGTTATATCAATTAGTATAATAGTTCTGTTATTATATAATTTAAGTCATCGACTGAGGGTGCTTGATGGAATTTCAATATTAAATTTGAGTTATTTAGATTTTGTACACTTCCTTGTATTTTGTCACTAACGACCATGGTTTCGCCTTTCGGCATCTTCAGGCATTCGAGCGCACGAATGAATTCGAACTGACAGACAGTAAACAGTGTCTAACGTTTATATAGAAGATACAAATACGACATATATTATTTACGAGATAAAATATTATAAGTCTAGGATCCACACTGATACCTGATTAAAAAAAGATACTTCGACATTCGCAAATCACTTGTTATTGGAGAACCATACGTTGAATGCGGATGATGGGATTAAATTGTTGCATCAAAACATGGAGGATCATAAATTATTTTATCAAGAAACTTTGGAAATCAATAGAGCCCAGTTAAATTCCTTGCCAATTCTGAACGAACAGCTGAACCTTCCAAACTCCCCGTTGCTGTATGTTATACGTTGAATCACCTAACAGATGCCACTAAATGTGGAATGATTGTATATATTTATTCTTTCGTTGAATTGCATCCCGTCGAAACCCACAATGCTATTATAATTGTAAAATCACTGGTAATTCTAATATTAGTTGGAAAGCGGCAATTCGCCACCCTGTTAATGCGTTGTTAACAAATTAAAGATTAAAGCGATTCTTGAAATTTTAGCTCAGATATCAGTGTCGATCCTAGACTTATAATATTTTATCTCGTAAATATTATTTGTCGTATTTGTATCTTCTATATAAACGTTAGACACTGTTTACTGTCTGTCAGTTCGAGTTCATTCGTGCGCTCGAATGCCTGAAGATGCCGAAAGGCGAAACCTTGGTCGTTAGTGACAAAATACAAGGAAGTGTATAAAATCTCCATTACTCAAATTAGTTCTGTTATTGTTTTCGTTCTTTTGCAGTTGATAGATAGGCTTGGAGAGTTTCATTTACAGGTGAAATGTTTTTTTAGGATTTAATGGACATATGATTGTTTAACCCGTAAATGTAGTGTGACATAAGACTGATATCGGGTAGGGCTTTTCTGTAACCAGCACAACTACTCCAAAGTTTTATTTACCCATCTATAAATTATAAAATTACAAATAATGTGACATTTATAAATCAATTGCGCTAGTTTTGGACATAGGACTATAAGCCTCTGAGGTACAGATATGTTGTATTAATTGCGTGTTTTTATTCGATAAAGTTGTTTTTTAAACGGTTTTTATGTTTTCCCGAAAAAAAATAATTTTGCAGATATACAATTTTGCAATGGAATCGGCGAGAAGTTTTTTTTACGATAGATTATTGTCATTCAGTTGCGCAATCTCTCTTTTCCTTAGAAGAACGGTATGGCTGGGAAGTAATAGCAGTTAGGTGATCGCTCTCACTGCGCCTCGTTTTAAGGATCACATGGGTACGAAGTAGGGATTCCAACTAGTGTTTCTTCTCGAGAAAAATGCCAAAACGAGAAATCTCATTTCTCGAGAATTTTTGTAAATTAATATTTATTGTATAAAGCAACATTTTTACGAAAATTTTCGATTCATAGACAACCGCTTCCCTTTTTATAACAAAAAAAGAGGAAAAAAATGCTACTTTAAACGCAATGTGTTTTTTAAAACGTAATTTTAAAAACAACGTCCAATGATGTAGTGTAATTCATACATTTCTTAATAATAATTTTTAAAAGTTTACCATTCCTCCAGTCATTTTATTTCAATTACATACTAAGATAATAATATTTATATGCATATTTACTATTTCAGATACACTTTTTCATTTATCAAAATTTCTAGAGAATTCTCGAGAAATTTGACGTGACTTTGATAATTCTTATTTTTCGAGAAATGAAAATTATCGAGAAATCAGAATCACTAATTCCAACTATTTGAATATTGAATAGTAAAACTGAAACTATCCGGATATTTTCTGAAGTATGAAGATAACATTATAAATTCGATTTAAATAATTAATAATATATCCCGTACGAAGCGAATGTAAGCCAGCTAGACATGCATGTCTTCGAATATAAATCTATGAATCGACTGATAAATAAATTTATGAAATTGTCCGTAAATGGATTCATACATATAGACACCGAAGCCAAGTCGACACGTTGACTATTTGTAGTTGTATATAACATAAAGTTCGATTTTTTCTCATATGAAATGATTAATGTAATTTTTTATCATTGACTTTAAGGCTAGTATTGATTTAATCAAAAAAATACTGTTTCTTTTAGTTTTCAACTAGCCTTTTATTCTACAACAATCTTCATTTTTTAATCAATGATTTATTAATCAATAATAAAGTTGCTTTACGAAAGGCCACATCCGTGTACAATTTCAAAATAATAATAACATTAAATAAAAAAAAAACATAAAGAATTATTTATATAAATAGTAACTCAAAATTTTGCTTTGTGTCGAATTAAACGAAATGAGATAATATTGAGTAAAACAGGTTATTCAGGATTCTTTAATATTTCATTTTACCACTCAAATAGCAATGAAATAAAATGTTAGCAACATAATGGCATCAGTATATCGAAGGATACTGACAGAACGCATTAAGTCATAGGATATAATGACTTTGAAAAAAACAGTTTTAAGTCATACTGTTATTTTTTATTCTGGCAAAAAGCATGATATAACTATAATTCATAAACACCAAATCTTATGATTTGAATGCCAAAACGATTATTCTTTATAGTGTAGACTAAATATTTTTAAAAAACAAAACAATCGTAGATGGTAGAGAATGTTCTTTGAAAAAAAAGCTTAAATGCGATTATCTCAGAATTTGTTTTTATGACTTTAGTGCCTTAGTATAACGTCGATATTATATCCGTCGTCATTTTATTCTCTTTAACAAATCCTCGGACCATTGATTTTGCTTATCATGAAAGTATTTTTTTTAAGCAAGATGTAGGTAGTACAAAAAAATTGTGTTTTATTTTTTTAAAATATAATGCCTTTCCACCAAAAATTGACAGTTAACATATTAAAAATGATTCATGAAAGTAAAGCTGAAAAAAAAAATTTTTTTTGGTTAATAAATTTTTCAAGTAGTTAATCCAGCTCACGGAGGCAAAGTTTCACGCATTGTAGATACAATACGTGAAACTAGATAAGCAACTTACCAAATAACTACATCAGGAATAATGGCATTAAATTAGTTCATATAGACTTCAGTGGATGGACGGGATCTCACAAGAGTTACGAGTACTGGAGGTCAGGAAGGCTGAGGATCGATCAAGTGGAGTGGATAATACCGATAATTGAAATGTTTAAACCGGAATGTACGGCAGAAAAGAAGAAAATACGTTCTTTAATAATAAATATAGCGACAATCTTTTGGTAAAACTGAGACTTGACTTATGTTGTGACAAACCAGTTTGAAAGACGGAATTAATTTAATGTTGTTTTTTAAACATACAGCCAATTAAAGCGAAAATGTCAAAATTTACATGCAAATTATGCGTTTTGGGTTCTCTTGATTGTATTAATTTACTTTGACCTTATTGTTTTCACTATGCTACATTGCATTTTTTAAAAATGTAGTTTGTGCCAATACTGTTTGCCAGACATCATCTGATTCTGTATTTTTTTTAAAAATGATGTTTTTTGGTATACGAGGGGAAATTCAATTCGTATTATTTCGTAGCGGACGTGACAATTAAAGAATGGCTTCTTTGACACAATAATGTATCTGGAAAATCATCAAGCATATGAAAAACAATTGTCAAAACCGGATTCAGAATAAGTTTTTATAAGATTTCTCATCTTGGTTGTGTGTCAACATGGTCATGCAATGAAAGAACCTTTTCAGGTTAGTTAACCTTATTATCTGAAAATCACTGTTGAGAATATTTTTAAAATAAAAATATAGTAAATTTAAATCGGCTTAGAATAGCTAAGCGAGTAGGCGTTATTATCGCTTTAAAGTTATCTCTTCAGTCCGTGCCTTTTGCCGATTGGTCAACGTCGTTGCCTTCGGTTGTGTCTCACGAGTTCGACTCCTCAGAGGCGGATCCTTAAAAACGTAGTCATATAAATATTATTTTTACATAATAACCTTTTTTTTCGAAAAAAGTCGTTGAGCAACTGAGTAACAAGTAGTTCTCGTAGAAAAAAATATGTTGGGATGAATTTCATTAGGCGTCCATATGATCCACATTGGGAGCGGGCATGTCTAAAAACTTATCTATGATACTCGTTTCGACGACGCTTGTCCGTTTCCTTAGGCACCCCTTAGTATTCCTTGTCTACTGTTTTTATGACCCTATCCTATGAACTACGATGGCTACGGTTACGGATTTCTCGGGTTCAATTCCCGGTGCGGACGGTTTTCATAGATTGATTTTTCAATCGATTTATGGATTTCTGTTCGTAGTCTGAGTCCTCCTTCCCATCCATTCCATCCTCACGGGGCGTAGCGAGAGCGATTAGCTAACCACTAGTTCTGTCATCCTTCTATCCCTACTCTCTTCAAAAAAAGAGAGGTTGAGCAACTGAGTGACAAGCAGTTCTCGTAGAAAATTTCCGTTAAGATACCTCCATTAGGAGACCATATGCTCCACATTGGGAGCGGACATGGATAAAAAAATCCTATGAACGACAGAAGGAACGATGGGGTCAATTTAAATGTGTATAGTGAAGTTCATTATCTTTTTACCTGACATAACACATCGTTTTAACATTTTAAATGACAGCAACCGAAGAAAAAAATGCTCTGCCATCTTGGATAGAAGTGTAAAATGCAAGCATAGACAAAAATACTAGAAGACAAAACGATAATAAGTATATTTTGACAATTATGTATTATCAAATTTATGAGCTTAGATGAACTTTGTCACGCTTTAGGAGGCAGAATGGTCAAACAAGGAGTGAATTTTGTGACGAAGTGTTGACAGGGGTTCAGAAATGTGACACCATTAAAATGGGAGGGTCAAACATTTTGCGACAAAATGTGACGATGGGAAGAAGAAGATCAAAAAATGGCTAATACCGGGTGACATAATATTTACATATTTTGCTGCATTTATATAAATTATGTTAATTTGACAATTTAATATAGGGAACTCAATTCCTTCCCCTATAGCTCAAGCCTAGTATAACTATAATTGCACATAGCATAATTAAATATCAACGCTAACAATTCTTTTATATTAAATGTGGTTTACCACAAATTAATGCACTAATTAGTCGAAGTTAAGTTATTTGCGGTGTATCTAATAGTGTGACACATTATTAATAAGAATATACTGTTTTTTATTGATTATGGAATAAACCGTCAAACAAAATGTAATATTATTCATTACCAACCGTTTCGTAGAATTCTTGTGAAATTTCAAACGCTCAAATCAGAAAATGCTAAACAAATTATTGGCTATTTAAAATTAAAATTGATAACTTTTTTAAATAAATGTTTGTGTTACTAACTGTGACAAGGCTGCTACAAGGCTAAAATAGCTACCAATTTCATATAAGTTTAATAACCTCGTTAAGATTCATATTTTATCAGTTGATAATACTCGCGATGAGGTAAATCGGTTCTGATCATTTTACAAATGGAGAAGTCAAAAAAAAAAAGTGTTTGAACACGGGTTCCAAACCTTTTTTGCTCCATTATCCCTTTCACCAATGTTAAGAATATAATTACCCCATTCCAAGATAATTTAACTCTAACTCAAAAGGTTTTTTCTAAATATGCATATAAAGCGACAGGAATTCCCCACTGGTTGGGCATCCCTGGTTTAAAAGGAGAGTAGCTATTGATTAAAATCACGCAGTTCACTTCTGGCAATAGAGATCGCTTTGCCGATGATTCAGTAGCAATGGATTTGATAAAGATATTGTCCAAAACCCTTGGGAGTGACGAATATAGAAACCATTTTTCTCATCATAATGAAGCATATGGTATCTGACGAATATAGAGGATCTACTGTAATACTATTTCACTAACCGCCTGCTGTAAAGAGTGAATAGGGCAGGGCGCCAGTGACTCTCCTTCAAAAAAATTAGTTTATCTCAACTTAAACTAAAAATTAATTTTTGAAAACTATGTTTTTTTACCATGTCTAGTCCCAATGTGTGGCATATGGCCTCCTAACGAAAGTATCTCAACAAAAGTTTTCTACGAGAGCTGCTTGTTTCTCAGTTGCTTAACATCTCTTTTTTAAAGATAGTAGTGATAGAAGAATAGTGCTAGGCCAGGAATAGTAGATAGCTAATCGCTCTCGCTGCATCCCATTTTTAGGATCGGATTGTGGGAAGGGGGGCGGAGTTTCAGACATTATTAACATCCATGTCTATGAACAGAAATTCATAAACCTATTGTAAAATCGTTGTCAGAAACATTCGTAACCGTAGCCAACGACGTTGACCACTGCACCACGGAACCGACAGAAAACTATATTAGACATTAGCGAAAAGAAATGGTACTAAATGGAAATAGTCGTTGAATATTTAATATCAGATTTCTAGTATCGCAATTATTTTGAAATACATATATGTTCATATACATTTTTGTAAAAGACGTTTTTAATGACCAAAGAAATAAAATTATTTTGTAATTATTAATGTTTATTTAGCATTTAAAGTTATTTTAATACAAAAGAAAGAGTTACATAAAAAAAAGATATTTTTTTATACGTAAGATCGGTGTTCAGTAACCGGGATCATGTAAGCACTTGGAAAGCATATCGACAGTGCTTTGGTCAATTGATGTAACTCTCAAAAGATACGAAAATGAGTCAATGATTGGATCTCATTTTGAAGACGACAGAGCAGGTCCCGGCCAAGTGATGTAAATTATAATAATAAATTGATCACATTTTGGAAGGGAAACATCGTTTTACATTGGTTTTAGGTTTAAAATTTCTGACCCGGCCACTTGATGTAAGCCACTATTATATCGACACTTCCTACGTAGCTGCAAACATGAGACTTTACAACATAATGTTTTCGATAAAAACATTTTTTACTCTCTCCTGAACAATTTCAATTTTGTCGGTTACATCAATTGGCCATAACACCGTCGATATATAATATGCTCGCCACTAACTCATAGTGGAAAGAAAAATAAGAGGTAACAGTAGGATGGGTTGGAAGATATTGTCTTAGCTTTGTGACCTTTGTAAGTGGCTCATTATCTAAAGCTGAAGACCTTTTACGAGCGACTCAGAATAGAGGGACGTATTGCAATTTGGTTGCTAAACGAGACAGTGAAAAACGGTACTGAGTGTAGAAGAAATTAAATTAAAAAAAATACCATCAATTTGGGTAAGTTTGCTCATCGGTCTAAGATTGGCCCACTACAAGGAAAAAGGTGCTGTTATAATACCATAACAATACTAACGCCACATGAATATTTTTCAGTTAGGCAAAGGTATTGAGTAGCCCCTGGTGGTAAAAATATGAATTAATGTGGCACGTATTTGGTTTTATTGTTGAATTTGTAAGTTGTCAGCATGGAATGATAAAACACAATTTAAAAACTTTTCTTTACATAAATTGGATTACCCATATTTTCAATTTGTATTACTAATCTGTAAATCAAATGTTGTATATTTTTTTCCATCTCAATTAATTATTTAGAATATATGAAAGCATAAAGGAAAGTTGCCAAGGCTTTAAAATCACTGGATTTATAGTAATTACAATGATTATTGGTATCGTTTTCCAAAGTTACTCGAATTAGATGAAATTTTTTCCCATCATGATTTTTCTATATTTATATATCAATTATAACAATAAATCTGTTAATGTTAATTCAATTTCATCTTAAGACATTAGTTCATTTCCATGTAGAACAATACCACACATAAATGCAAAGGTACACCATAAAAATACAAAAACCCTCGGAACTGGGTCAAAGTTACCAGATTGACTGTACTAGTTTTGAGTAATTGGACATTGAAGTTTTTCAAATGCTTGAAATGCTATAACTTTTTCATTTACTGAAACTATTTTAAGTAAAAGCATAATTGATAAAAGCAAGTCTGTTCTTCCATACGGTAGAGTTCGAAATAAGGAAATTTTGGTAACTAAATCAATATGTAATTTGTTCGATTTAGTGTATTCTTCCAGAACAACGATGATATGGTCGTTGTTTTCGCAAGAACGTTCAATCGGAAATACAATTTTTGACTTAATTGATCTAAGTAATACATAATATGTATGTACTATTTACCTAATAATACATTATATTAAAATAAGTACCTATTAAATAATATATTGTATTATTTCATATCTACTTCCGTACAATTAGATAGAACGAAAATAGCAAAGCAACGATTACACGTGAATTTATAGTTATCTAAGATTCGATCAAAACGATTTTGTTTAGTTCAATTCATTGTATTGTTTTTGTCAGAGGATTGGAGCCGACAATTTTTTTGATTTTCTCCGCTCCGTGCTTCAGATCAAAAGTTTGAATAGCATTTATACATTATAATAGTTTTCAACTAAGCATGTTTAATTGCTGTTGTCATTATTGACTACATATATAAAATATTCATCATGCGAAATTTGCCTATTCTCACATAGAAATAATTTTAGCACAGAAAAAGCAAACTTGATGGCAATGTTGTCATATTATGTCAAAATTGTCAAATAATTATTATATTACAAAATGCCAAATATTAAAAAACTAATTTATAGGATTTTTTATGTTATATAAGTTAAGAATTTCCGTAGCAGTGGAGAACTACAAATTTTACGTGCTCCGGTTACGGGTAAAACTCATTCCTCCACTGCTCCGAGCTCCAACATTCCGGTTTTTGCACGTTTTTGTTTTTATTGAGAAATCTAACGAATTTGTGTATTTTCCAGACGATATTGAAAATAGTTTTTTGTTTTTCTTACAGATGTCTCAAAAACGACGATTCAGATTTAACGTTTTTTGAAAGAACAGGGACGATATATATCTAAAATCTTAAACTTCATTTACATCACTTCATTTAAGCATGATAGAATAGTTTCTTTTTTATTTCGTGACTTGGCTGTTGTTGAGTTTTTGTTTTTTGCTTTTTTTTGTTTATTTGTAAATGTCTTGCTTACAATTGTTTTTAGTCTATTTACATTTTAATTTGTATCCAGGCTTTAATTACGAAAAAATGGTACAATTGAAAACTCCGCAAAATAGTTATGAAATAGTAAAAGTGGAAAGAATGAATTCGGAAATGATCTTTATATTCCTAGATGCATTGGAATATGGAAAAAAAACATAACCATAAATGAGGGAAAACGAGTGGTCCAGAGTATTTATATGTTATTATTATCATTTTTACAATACATTTATAATGGCGATGCTTATCAAGAAAGCAAAATATGGGTCAAAATTACTTACACAATAAATGTAGTAATCAAGTTGTCAATTTTAATTACTATTTAATATGTATTTACTTGAATTGTCTGTTGAATTAATTGATTTGCGAAGTATTATATTATTATGGTCAAACCAGAATTAAATTATATATGAAAGAACTTGTTATTTTATTAATACTATGGAAATTTACACAACATCTATAAGATATACTCATAAAATATGTTAAAATAAAATAAATAAAACTTACGGGCGACTGTTGTACCGAAGATACAAGCGCTAAGTAGTAACAAAGCAAAAGAATCTTTGACAGAGTTTGGGTAAAACATTTTTAGTCCGTTTCTTCTTCAAACACTTTCACAGTAGTTGACAATAATCAAACGGTCACTAATAAACAGTTTTTGTTTGGTTTCGAGCTATTTGTCAATAGAAAAGACGCGGTTTCGCGCTAGCATTACTCGGTCGATTTGATCGACTGCCGGTGACCGCAACCTTTACGGAGTGACTGCCGTTGGGGATATGTCAGTTCGTCTCGTCAGGTTTTATCAATGTGCGAAGTAGGTAATCGCAAATCGGACGGGATTGTTGTGTTACTCAAATTTAGCATTTACAATGACTCGCGATGTCAGATCGGGTTTTTCAATTCGGATGGCGCCAATATTGTTATGCGTTTGTTGCGAAGCGGTTATAATACGGGAAATATTACATGATCATCTTTAAATGTCATACAAATTTGATCATACTTATATATTACAATCGGTGCCATAACTAGACAAATTTAGCCCGCAAACAAAAGTACGAAGGTCTCCTATTTTTTTTATAAAAATGAAAATAATAAATAACAGATTTGAATTATCCTTCTTCCTCTCTTTAAATTCTGTGATCACATCTTTTAAAGAAACTTTTGAGTATGACAACAGCTCTTGAAGACTATTTAATTTCAGTTACATATAATTCATGTCATTATCCGTAAATTATTGTGATAGTTCTTGAACCAATTGTTTGGTATAAATTGTAATTATTAACACTCATATAAAAAGCATTGTTAAGATTTAAATATTATCAGTTGATAATGCCCGCGATGAGCAAAACCAGTCCTGATTATTATAAAAAAGTGGACGTAGTAGAGTATACGTTTTATAACATTACACTAAACTTATGATCACACTGATACGATTTGTGTACAATTCACAGAGCGTGTTATTGTGTGGATCCCGTGATCCTAGATCCTAGAGCCAGAGTGCAAACTTATGAAGTGGCAACTTTACAAAAGAAATTGTGTTTTATTTAAAAAAAAAAATTATACATCAGTATGTGTCTTTATTTATTTGGTTAGATTTTGACAAAATGTGAACTGATCGGTTTTTGCTTTCAGATATATCATATCTGTTGACAACTGGTGAATCTATGAGCTGTATACATTCGCAATATTAAAATATTTTTTGAAAATAACAAATTGTTGACAACGAAGCACCATCAACCTGTTTCTACATTATTTGCCGACGCGCCAAACATTTGTTTTAATTTGAAATCATACTTCTTAATAAAATATCACGCGTGCCCTCGTTCCCGAATCAAATAATGAACGTGTTTACATGATTGTTTTTTTACATTTTGAATCAAAATAATGACATCTAGGCAAATATAAATAATTTAATAATATTATGAAAAATAGATGACTACAAAAAATTTGCCTCTTTTAAAGCTTCTTCAGTTGGCTCCAGATGTCAGTATTTATTAATTTAAGGAAAATGTACAGACATTTTAAAGATTAATAATAAATTATCATTAGGTACTGGAATGAAGTTATATATTATTACAGATATTAATTTACTAATAAAAAAATAAGTTTTTAGTTTTTCGTTTTTTTAACTATGTCCGCTAACAATGTGGAGTATATGACCTCCCAATGGAACAGAAATTTTTCTACGAAAAATGCTTGTTACTCAGTTCCTTAACCTCTCTTTTTCGAAGAGAGTAGGAATGGAAGAATAGGGCTGGGACAGTACTAGTTATTAGCTAATCACTCTCACTACAACCCGTTTATAGGTTCTGATGGGTGCGAGGAAACTTTAGAAATGCCCATGCCTACGAACAGAAATCCATAAATCATTTTATGAAGCTTTTGTACTGGGAGTCCGTGAGATCTGTTACCAAAGCCGGTGACGTTGACCACTGCTCCACGGACCTGACAATTTAATTTTGATGATAATTATTTTATACACGTTTATAGCTCTTAAAAACAAAACATGTTCGTGGTCTGCAGGATTAAAAATTCTGGATTTCGGGGTGCGTGGGATCCGAAAAATAGTTGACCACTGTTCTTAAGGATGGATAGGGCTTCTCTTAACAGTAAGGTACCTATTTTTTATAAATTAATTTATCTAATATAATTATTTTGTTGGCTGAATGTAGCTTTCTTATCAAGGCGTCATTATCAATTTTATTGTGGTTAAAATTTGCGATTTATTTGACTCTGTCATTGTTTTTACGGAAATGATGCTTTTTTTATCTTCATAATATATTTATTATCAATTAAAATTCTGCGACGAATAGTTGTGCCAAAAGTGCTGTGATATTTTAACAAACAGAAATTTAGAGTTCGATCACTTGTTTTGAAATGTTTGGCGGTTTTCAAATGAAGTGGGTTTTTGCTTCAGTTATTACTTGTGCCATTTTTTTAGAGGCGCATACACGTAAGTATTGAATAGCTATTGTTCTTGGATTTTCACTGCGTGCACTAGCGTAGCAAGGACAGGAGAGTCACCCTGGGCGGAACGTTTCGGGGGTCGGCATTTTCGAAATTGAAACGAAAGTTTTAATGAATAAATGTTTTTTATATGTTTGCAAGCTATATTCCATTCATCACATTTTCTTCCGTCTTATTTGTGACTTGCTGACAAAATACACTTTTTTAGAGGTGGCATTTTAAAAATGAGTAGAAAATTCCGTATTTAATAATCAAATAAAAATTGTTATGCTTCGTGATTCGCTGAAATATTTCTGAAAGATCTAAGGATAATCATGAAGCTTTAATGTCGAGGGAGAATTTTTTGCATTAACAGTGCATCAAGAGATCCCGGGATTGATATTTAAACAATCCAGGGATTACGGGACTGAATAATTGACTGGGATCCCGGGATTGGAAGCCATATTTATGATAGGTTATTGCTGTTTACAAAATTGATGATTATGGAGTATCACTTTTTAATCATATAACACACCCTGGTTTTGTTTAAGTTTAAGTTTTATTAGGGTCCATAACTGACAGCGCAAAGCTATAATGGCAATGATTCTTGGTAGTCGAACCGTGTTATTGTCGTTGAAAGTAATCGTTTGCTGACCGACCGATGGACTATATCTAAAAATTAGAAAGCAGCCTATTATTCACAAAAAGAGGAGAAGCCGACAGTGTTTGGAGTTTAATTTTTAATTTTTGTAGACAGTCGACTTTCCGGAGGCTTCGGCTAAAGGGAGCCGGCCTGCATCGCAGTCATTATAAATTGTTTTTGTTTGTTTTGAAATTGGACTTAATTTAATTTTAAAATGGTTTGTTGTGTCAATTGTATTATAACTTTAAGGTAAATTCATGTGTTAAGTAAATTTTATGTATTACTGGTAATTTTTGTGTAATAAACCACTGCATATTCATTAATTAAATAAGAGATGAACTGGATTGAAATGGTATTTACATCAGATCTCAGACCCCCCAGACGGTAATAACCCGACCTTCTTACATATTTGTATTATATTTTGCGATTCCTTGATTTTCAGAATGTATTACTACTGAAGGTAAACAGGGGACTTGCATAAATTTACGAAGATGTCCTGACTTGTGGAACTTGTTTGTGAATAGTTCTAAACCGATGCCTATAGATTTATTAAAACGATTTAGAAAATCCCAGTGTGGAGTCGAAGGAAACAATCCGAAGGTAATAGATAACATTAGTTTGTGGACATGTTTGGCAATGTGTGGTCGTTTATAAAACACCAAAACAAAGTACAATAGCCGCAACATTTCCGTATTGCACATACTTGCAGGCAGCAATAATTGGACGATATTTTGAATAAGTCGCTATTACGTCAATATTGTCGAATAAGTCTATTCCCTTCTCGATGTGCTCAATATGAGCGTCTCTGTTATAAAAAATGTCAAATCATGTATTTAAGTCTGTCGACAGACGTCAAATGTATTCTCGATGTCACGTTTTGTTGTTATTATCATATTTTATTATATTTTTAATCACTTTACGATGAATGTATGCCATATGAACATGAAACTTCAGTATGAGTAGTTTATTGTAGTAATTTAAAATACGTAGTTAGTGCAAAATGCAATGTTCAGTTATATTGTAAATATTATAAAGACTGTCTAAAAAATTATTTTCTGCAATATAAAATATAAAATTGGCGCTTAGCAGTTTTATAATGTTAATATTATTTCATTTCATTAGAATCGTAATATCGTATTGACGTAAATTTAAGTGAATTTTTAATATTTCAGATCCGAATTGCGGAAAATAATTGCACACAGATAGCATAAATACGTGAAGTCTGTTAATTTTAAATCAAAGTTTAATACAATGCGGAAAAAGTGACAGCTGTTAAATATCCGACGAATTTTGGCCATTGTAGTTTTAACTCACTTCACGTTTATCAGTTGCCAAATATAAATTGCTCTGACATTATCGTCGGAAACTTTGCCGCATCATAGTTCCGGAAATCTTTCCGGCCATTTGAAATTTTTGATGTCCGTTTACAGCTTCCATTATATTATATTCAACAGGTTTGCTGTTCTGATGAAGTACTCTATCCAGTTGGTCCATCAACGCCTATTTTATCTGAGTCTACTACACCCCGTGACGTCAATCGCCACAGCAATTTCCCTATTATTCCTGACGAAATGAATGGTACGTATTTGTTACGAGAAGACAATCATATGACACGCCCTGGTTTTTTTTGTTAAGTTTAAGTTTTATTAGGGTCCATAACTGAAATCGCGCATCGGTAATGAGAATGATTCTAAGAAATTGACCCAACTGTCGTCAGAGGCGCCCGCCCATCGCCTGCGGAAATGTTCGCAAGACGAGTCCATTTTTGACGGAAAGGGGTGGCTCGGACGATGCGAGAGTTCTTTTGATATTATGTGTGGTTAGTCGATTACGATCTTTTGAGTGAAGGTGAGCTACCGGCCAGCGTGGTCGGCACCGTTGACGTTGTGGATTATTTGTGTTTGTTTTTAAATTGGACGTAATTTAAAATCGTTTGTCGTGTCATTTGCATTATAACTTAAAGTAAATTCAGTTGTTAAGTAAATGTAAATGTAGATTCAATGTTATGTGTTAAGAATATTTTTGTGTATTTTAAGCCCCTGCATTTTCGATTAAAGATAAATAAGTGTTGAACCGGATTTGAAATAGTGTTTATTTGAGATCCCAGCCCTTCCAGGACGTTGATAATCAGCCATCCGCCTCTCTTCGATTCGGGTCTTCTCACATAGTACTTATGCCATAGTTAAGAGTGAAAAAAGCTGAAAATGAAAGCTTAATGCTGATACGCTTAACGTTGGATACTGCCGTGTAGAATTAACGTTTGGAAAAACAGTGGTGGGTGGCGAAGGGCCATTAAGCTATGGATTAAGTTTATTTTTAGATTAATTACTAATTTAATTCAATTTCAAAAGACACTGAATGCACAATCTTAACGAAATCATCAATAGAGACTATGGTTTTTGATGCCAATATATTATTTACTGACAACTTACTGGCAACCGTTCCATTGCGTCGTTTTCTATTTTATTCGAAGCTTAAAGTTTCATAATCCAATCAACGTAACTTTAATATTTGATCTTTTAGATTGCATGACCATTGAAAATCAACCAGGGACTTGTATAACTTTACAAAGATGTCCTGACTTGTGGAATCTTTTTATTAACAGCATTCGACCGATCCCACAACACATAAAGACACATTTGGGGCTTTCGCAGTGTGGGATTGAAGGGAAAACACCAAAGGTTTGTCACACACAAAAAAAAATACTCGTTTGTAAGGTTCTATTCTATTTGTGTTTCGTGATATCTCTCTCCAATCGTTCACGCCCAGGCCCTCTGCATCCCTCTTGATGTTGCAGTCCACCTACTCTTGGAGTGGTCGAGAGATTGAAAGACGGAGTGTTTACTTTATCGTTAAGATTACGCCACTTTAGAATGGCGATGAGGGATTTGTGAAAGTTTACAAAGATTTCCTCACCTTTGGAAACATTTTGTCAACAGCGATCAGCGTTCAACCACAACGTGTACATAGACAATTGCAGATGTTGCAGTGATGATGTGGGATTGAATGGGATTCAATAATCACAAATAAAAGCCACTCGTTTGTAAGCTTCTATTGTGTCTTTGTCTCAGGATATCTCTCTACAATCGTTAACACACATCTACTCTGCATTTCTCTTGATGTTGCAGTCCACCCCCTCCGGGGTTGGTCCAGAGATTGAATGAAGAGTGGTTTCATAGTCATTTGGGAGATCTCTAGATTTCTCGCATCTCACAAAATTCTCTGCACATCTGAGTTTCCTTGACGTCTATATCGGTCGTCCAGTTCATTACTCTGACATCTCCAAATAACCCATATTGAGAAAATTAATATTTAAATGTTCACCGTAAATCAAACATTATTGATTTGTATCCGACTTTTACATATAACTGTATATTTAACTCAAATTTCATTTTTTGGAGTATTCTGATTAATGAATTGGACGATATATCATAAGCTAAATTGTAGTTAAATTTATATAATAGCTCAGTGTTCGTATGGAGCCATTGGTTATCAGTAATAATTTGAAAATGTATCTGCCATATAAATAAAACACAGAAAGCTCAAAAAAAACTACATTCTTTTATTTTTCTTGAAAATACCTATTTTATCGTCTTATTTTTTAAATTACGTATTGTATTTCGTAGGTCTGTTGTTCAAATGTTGTACTTTATCCTCCGCCACCACCATCACCGCCGACAACAACAACAATAACGCCCAGTTCAAGTGAACCTTCTGGCCTTCACCCCAATCTTCATCTTCTTCCTACAGACTGTGGTCAGTTGGGTGAAGAAAGAATAATGAACGGAAATAAGACAGGCCTCCTTGAATTTCCATGGATGACGTTGATTTCGTATATTGGTGAATATTCACAGAAATTAAAAGTGTTTAACTATCATGCAAGAACATTTTACGTTTAAAATCACATTACAACTTATTTAGGATAAGAATTGAACGTTTGATGAATATTTACAATCAGTATTGGTAGAGTATTTTATCAATTGTTTCAGTCAGTCAATGCCTTCAGCTGATGAATCTTTAATAGATCTTTAATTAGCTAGAATGTATTTGGGAACGAGGTGTGAATACTGTTCCCATGGTGTAAGTAAGCTGGATCGTTGTGTTCGTAAAACATGTGACGTTATTTCACGAAAGAAATTTTTATTGTCACCAAAACACTATTGTAACATAATAAATTGTAGTTCAATAAACACGCGATGACGTCAAAAAATACAAAAATGGTGACAGTTATTTTTTATACAGCTCACCATTATAATATATACTTCTTGCACTTAGAATAAAAAGCCGCTGAGAGACAACTTCGTAACTTCGTTTGTACATGTTTTTTTGACATTTAGTAAATAGCTTAGATCATAAATTATTTGATCATGTTGTTTTAGAAATAATAAGGGCACAGATAAATAGTTTACCAACTTTATCTCCCTAACTTACCCTTATTGTATCCTTTACGTGAGATGGGTTCGTAAAATAATAATAAATTACTCCAGCAATCAAAATAATTTAATTCTAACAATAATACGACATCCAATATTTACCTACCAAAACCCACCAATTTAAAATCAGTAGGTATCTCTATGTTACATTTTTTCCAAATTGTGTTTTAATAATAATTGGTTATTATGCAAAGTTCTATGAGTTTATTGTGCATGCGATTATTTTCCTCAATGTCATCAATGTAGTTGCTAGAATTAATGATAATATTTTTTTCTTAATTTGTCTTATTTATTATATAATAGCCCAGACCATTCTGTAAGCATTTACTTTCGATGCGGACGATGCTGGTGATTGAATTTGTTAACGCGTTTGTTTTCCCAACTAGAATTAAGGGTTGGTGTTGGGAGTAATTCAGGCATTAATGAAGTTCCTAGACTTGGTGATAATATTGTGTCGTATTTTATTTTATATATAAACGATATAAACTATTAACTGTCTGTCAGTTCGAGTTCATTTGTGTACTCGAATACCTGAAGATGCCGAAAGGCAAATCCAGGGTCGTTTGTGACGAAATACATGGAAATGTACAATATTTCAACAATCCAAAATATACAATTGAAGTTGATAACTTTGTTATTCCACTGGCTGTGTTACTAAATATGAAGAACAAGATGACGATTATGATCTTACCGTTTGCTGATCGATTCCCACGCTTATATTTTCAGACAACACAGGCCCAATTTGCTTACCAACTACAGCAGAAGCATCAAATGTGCAACTAGACAATATCAGTATGGAAGTGGCTGGTTGGGGTTATACAAAGCCAAACGTAAAGTCACCAGAACTTCTCAAAGCTAACCTTCCGGTTGTCACCAATCCGAAATGCCGTCAAATCTACGAGAGGTTATTTATTTTTCTACAGTGGAATATAAATTTTAAAATTTAAACTCATCTAATCAGTTCTGTTTTCTATATTCTTTTTATTTTGATAAGCTTAAGTTTTCAAGTATTTTTATTCATATACAATATTTTATTGCGTTGCGATTACATAATTTATTCAAAACTCGCTTACCCATGACGTCATTGACTCGAACTATTCCCACCCCCAACGTTTAAAACAAAACATTTATTTTCAACAGTATTCATTAACTTGTCTGGGGGTGGTGATTTTGTATTTTAGAATTGGCGGGGCGGGGCGTTGCTGACATCCAAAAGGATGATTGCATATTGCTATGATACTTTCAATCAGTCATATCTGCCAAGTTGAGATAATTTTTTGATGCCAGTGTGTCTAAGTGCATCTGCATTCAAAATCCATTATCCATAAATTGAGAAATGACAGTGAAGCAAATGAAGGTTTCGAATATTTCACTCATAAAATCAATAAAGAAAATTTTCTTGTGTAGGATCACCTTTATGAAAAAAACCGATACTTCATGTCTATAGAGTGATAAGTCAAAAATTTGTAGTTTTGAGTAAAGTATGAATAAATGCTTAGAATGCCAATATTTACCAGCTAAAAAATGTAATAAGTGTTAATCTGTGGTTATTTTAGAAAGAATTGTTGTTATTACTTTAGATCTAAACTGTAACGACCTCTGAAAACTCCTATTATTAATGCTAGAAAAAAATAAAATGATGTATATATTGTATTTACATTAGAGGTCTGCACGGATCGAAATTTCATACAATTACCTGGTCCGAGCCCGTCTTCTTCAGGCCTGGCCCGGCCCGAGCTCGGCTTTCAATATCACACTTGTTACCTGAGCCCCGGATTTATTTTTCTCAGCCCGAAAAAGTCCGATTTTTTAGATATAGTAATTCATTTATAGTTTTTAAACAAAACATGTTATTGTTTCCATACTTTCAAAGATATTCATACCACATGTGAAATAAATTATTTAAGTTATGAATACTATTGCCTTATGGCTGACTCTTAGACGGCTATTCTTAAATTTAAATCCTTACCCTAGCCCGGTCTTAGCCCGAATCTGAATTGTCTTTACCCGACCGAGTTTGGCCCATGGGGCGGGCCATGTAAAGTCTCGCGGGCCAAACCCGGGATCGTGCAGACCTTTAATATACGTGAATAAATTTAAATCATATTTTTAGGAGTGGCCGAGCTCAAATAAGTGAAAAGCAAATTTGCGCTGGTGGAGTCAGTGGAGTAAGCTCATGCAATGGTGATTCAGGAGGTCCCCTGAAGATGGAAATACAAGTGGGTCCCACGATGCGATACACACAGTTTGGGGTGGTAAGCTATGGGCCTGCAAAGTGTGACAAAGAAGGCGAGCCAGTGGTCTTCTCCAGGACTTCATATTACATGAATTGGATATTGGATCACTTGAGACCATAAGGAGATAATGAGGTCACGACAAAATCGCCCATACCAAAACCGCCAAAACAATTTAGAACTGAGACTTTTAATTATTGTATAATATTATATTTTAAATACATAAATGAAAAAACAAGACTCGGGGTACCGAGATAATTTATGAAGAAGAAAAAGAATTTGTTTTACTGAGCATCCTGTCATCGGAAAATAGTTATAGCAATAATGATTAATGATAATAATGTCTTTATAACAGTATAACAATATTATAATTAAACAAAAAAAAATACAAAATTTTCATTTTTCATAATTGTCATTTTTGTCGTAATACAGTGTGACACACCCTGGTTTTTGTTAAGTATAAGTGTCATTAGTGTCCAGAACTGAAATCACCCAGCGGCAACAGCAATAATTCGCAGAATCGGCCCAAAACTTGTTACCATGCCGTTCAATAGCCGCCGGCTACGTCCGGACGAGTGAGGTCTCGTCGCTGCGGAGGTGACGTGACGATGTGAATTGTTTGTTTTTTTTGATTTGCATTGGACCTAATTTAAAATCGTTTGTAGTGTCGTTTGTATTATAACTTAAAGTAAATTCAGTTGCTAAGTAAATGTAAATGTAGAATCAATTTTATGTTTTAAGATTTAAATATTTGTGTAATGTAAACCACTGCATCTTGGATGACAAATAAATAAGTTTTGAACCGGATTTGAAATGGTGTTTGTCTGAGATCACAGCCCTTCCAGGACTCCGGATAACCAGCCGTTCGCCTCTCTTTGATCCGGGGTCTTATCAAGTGATACTATAAGTATTAACAAATATAACATAAATTTAAGTGTGCTTGAAATATATTCCCGTCGCCAAGGAAGTGTTCGGACCCCAAGACTCCTCCTGTCACTACATCCCTGGTGCAGACTTTTGATATATGCCGTATAACCCCCCGAATACCCTCTACTCCCCGATCATGGGAAACACACCATCAAAATCAATCCGTGTGATCGATTGTGCGATTCATTTTCTACAACCAGTTTTCCACGAGCTATTTATTTTAAATCATAGTACTCATCTTCACCAAGCAGGGGTGTACAAAGGATTTCTTTTTTGGGGCTTTCCAGCCGACATAAGATTTTTTTAAATCCAGGGCCTAGTTTTTGGTGATAAGAAAATTAAAGCCGAATTTTTATTTTTAATTTACTTAAATTTTTTTTCAAATGCATCTTTCTGCCGTAAGGATTATTAAAATGTTAAAATTTTTCACATAAATTTGACATTAAGTACAAATACATAAAACTGAATTTGAATTAAACCAAAAAGCTACATATAACAGGAAATAAAAAGTGAACAAACTGAAATCTAAGCGCCTCGGATCTCCATATAATACGAAACGATCTAATTTCAAAAGCAGCTTTATTCTACATATTAAAAAAACAATGTAGAAAACCTTAACTCGTTACTAGGGTTTCTAATCCCGGTATCCCGGTTAATAAGTCAATCCCGAGATTGCTTACATATCAATCCCGGGATTTCAGGATTCATTAAAAATGTTAAAAAAAAATCATATTTCAAAATAAATACTTCCTGATGAACTACATGTACCCGATTTATGTATGTATTAAACGTACATAATTAAAACATCCTTCTTATATTTCGTAACATTATATTGACAACAATATATTTTGCTGTTTTTTACCGCATTATTATCTATCAATAAATAAAAAAAATTTCCCATGACCAAAAAAAAATATTTTATCACATATTCATTGTAATTGAAGCAATAATGGAAACAAATTTAATTTAAATTTACAATTTAAAACATGAAATTACGCTTAATGACCAATCGTTCAACGTATACTGTATAAATGAAAATTACATTATCCTAAAAAAAGTTTTTTTTCATATAAAACACTTCGGTGTTCACAGAAAGGTTTGGGGTCGCAAGTTGCAACCCATGGGTAGGAAACATCTGCCTTAGGAGTTTTTTAAAATTGTCAAATAAACTTTATCTGCGGGAACGAATTACGTAAGATTTCAGCACCAATAATCAATTAAAACTTAACAAAACCATATTTTTACAATTTTGAACGAAACCGATAATTTTTCACGTACGGTGTTTGAGTCGGCTGTCGTAAATTGAATAGGTGTACTCATCGATTCTGTATTACGTTTGTCGACGGGAAGTGATGGATGAAAAAATAAAAAATAAATATATTTTCAAATCCGGACCTACTGGACAGCCCCACCTATGTGTCGCCCATGTCACCTAGACACTGTATAAGAAAACTGAATGACAATAAAAAAAAGAGGTCATATTGGTATTTACTTATTATTTATTCAAGTGCAATTAAAATCAGTTTCTCCATACAATAAAAGAATTATGAAACGTGTGTGCACAACCCTTCCGCTGCATATTCATTAGATATTATTATGAACGATATCTAATATTTTGTACTTTTGATTCCTTGTGAAACAAACATACTGAAAGCACTTTTATACCACATATTTAAGCTTAATAACATACAATACATATACCAAAGCCTCTCAACTAGTGGGAAATTCACATTTTGAGTTAGTAATTATTATATCATGAACAATGGTAAAAAAGGGAATGAAGCAAAAAAAGGTTGAAAGCCCCTGATACATACATTCATAAAAATCTTAAAAATACCTAAAATATTTGAAAAACCCCCTCATATATATTACAAATTTAAGAGATCGATATTATTCGTTTTCGGCAACATACAATATATTATTTATTGAAATTATCATTCCAAGATTTATTAACAATTACATTTTTTAAAGAAACTAAGATATTTTTCTCTTTTTCTATGCAATCTAAGTACAGTTTCTGAATATCTGTAATTACCGAGACTTGAATTTTAGCATCGGGATACTCCTGACAGTGACCGAGCACTCATATAAATTTTTCATACTATTTTATTAGATAAAATATAAATATATCAGGCGCGTGAGGTGGCTTTATCTCTATCTCGTTGAATCACATGAAAAGTGAAGGTGCAAGCGAGATGCAAGGGCACGCGGCGCATGCTCTTGTATCCTTCTTGCTCATACCCAAATTAGGTTGTGCGATACACTGTAAATAAATACAGTTTGCAGAAATTATTTAATTATCCAGAAACAACTTGATCAGTTCAATAATTAATATTATGATGCACTGTAAACAAACTAAATCTATATTTTATATTTATACACATCGCAAATTTTTACCAAAATGTAATAATTATATTATTTAAATATCTCATTAAGAATAATACTTTTTTTTTACACTATTGCTATCGAGTAATATTGTTGAGATTTAAAAGAAATAATATTTGTCGGTAATATAGTATAAAATAAAAAGACTAGCGTCGTGTCTGGTAAACATAACACAACTGTTTTACATGTCGTAATTGCAAAACATCTAAAATATTCAAGTAAAAATTACCGGATATCGAGACATAAAAAAACCGGGAATTCCCGAGACGGTAACAATGTTAAAGGTTAAGGCTCCGTATTCACGGGGGGACAAAATGTCCCGCAACACGACTCGCAGCATAGAGTGTACATGATATCGCATGCGCTGGCAACGTGTGATTTCAATTTAAAATATATATTATAAATCATAAATTATAAATCAACTAACTATGACGGTACTCTGTATGCCTTTAGAGTAATATATTTTTGTATCACGAACGTTTATGACCATGATACACTATTATACAGCACTCCACTTTTTTGAGGTTATCATGAATATTTGACGTGAGGTGTCAAAGTGACATCCTTATTTTCAGATTTTAGCGATAATCGTAAAAATCTTTGCCAAATATGTCACGTTTTCATAGTAATTATTTTGTTTCAATTCAAAATGCTTCAAATTCATGAGAGTTAGTAATTTTGTTAGCTTAACGTACATTTTACATTGTACAAGACTATATTCACAACATGTCGGGCGACAGCTGACGTGAGTCCTGATGTGTTAAGAAAAATTCTACGCTGTATTGTTGCCACAGCATCGACGTAGATGCTGTGGCAACAATGTCGCGGTATGTTGCTCATTTTGTTCCCTAGTGTAATCGTTGCTTAAGCGTATGCTCGAACGCAGTGACGCAAAAGAACACACCGCAGAATTAGTAGGGCAGGCGAATCAGACATGTGGGACGAGCCTTTGCTGTATTTCGCAAGTGAAATAGCTAATGATACGGAATATAGAGACAGTCGGCGGGTCACGCACAGATTGCTGTGGAGCAATCATTAAAATGAGTTCAGAATCCGATTCTGACTTTAAAATTAATAATTCGGTTATGCTTTACAATTTATCAAGGCATACGAAACCTATTTGGTATTAACTAGCTGGAAAAACGTCTTACTCGTGAGAAATTTCTATTGTCGCTGGAGTTATCTGATGAAAAACTATTTTCGATTAGACAAACTAAAAATTGATATTCATAATACATCAAGTAATTGACTGGAATTAACTTTCTACATCCTATTGGTACCGAAGAGAAACTCACCGTATGTAAGAGGTAGCTTAAGTATTTATTTTATTAACTGAGAACAAATTAATGTCTTTTTAGAGTACTCTATATGAGAAGTATCGTATAAACAAAGCTCACTTCGCACTAATTCAATAAATTTCTTGTCATTTTCACTGTGAAATTAAAAAGAACAAATCCAAACCTGCACGCGTCACGCAGGAATCTGTGCCGGCACTACAATGAAGCGCAGCGCAAGACAGACGCATGTCTGCGACGCACGTAGGTCTACATTTGCAATACAAAATCTACACTGCTCTGTGCTGTGCGTGGCCTTAATGTCGTGAATGCCATAATGTACCAAATCAAAAACGACAAACTTCTGAAAGAGCATATCAATATTTATTCATTAATTTGATGTCTGAATAAGTACACTATTTTCAAATTTACAAAATTGGGTAGATTGGAATTCGTAAAAATGTGAATATCTCAAAATCAGAAGACAAGGAATTGTTACATTTTGCAATGACTTCAATGTATTTTGAATTAAAAGTATTTACAATATCGATTTTTGTGATGACAGTTTAAAACACATTCAAAAGTTACTACTATTTTAATTATTATTTTGCTATGCTTAGTGCATTTTGGAATATTCTTGAGTATTATATCATAAACAGAACTATTGTTAAAGAGGCACACAGACGGAACAAAAGCTGCGATAATATTATGGTCAGTCAATTTGGCATAAGTTCATAAAGTTAAATAGATACGTCATGATATAACCACTTAAAATTTTGCCCGATTTGACGACCGGATTCTGTCGGTAGTCTGTTTGGGCGGAATGGACTTGAGTTACTTTGATTTGCTCTATAACACGGATAAGGTGTGTGAAAGGAATAATTTTTATTAGATTTGGTATAAAAATCACCGAGTTTGATTTAACATAAATATTTATAGTTTTATCAGTGATTTGTCATCATAAGCGAAGTCTATTATTCTACATCTACAACAATTAATATTGCAAAATGGACTAAGTCCAAAATGTTTTATTTTCTTGATTTTATTAATTTTATATATTATATTAAGGTAAACAATTGATTTTGTTATATTTATCCCATTTTTGCCCAGTGTTTCAATATTGGAACATTTAGCTTTTATTGTAACAGTTCCATCAATCAATGTCTGATGCAGTATTTTTTCAGGTTTTAGCTTGTCGGAGTGAGGAGGGTTTTTTTATTAGCATTTTTCACAAGCAAAATGACATACAATCTGTCAAAATTTGAGCAAAAAGGGATTACTATAATCTTTATGAAATTATATGGTTTTCTTCAAATCATACCAAAATGAGATGCTTAGAAATTATAAAAATGTGATTATCTCAAAATAATAATTTAGGACTTGGTGCCTTTTGAAATGCAAATCTTTAATTAATACAAATGGTTGTGTTTGCATTATAAACCCTTCGTTGTGTATATAAAGTTTAAAAAAAAAACAGTTTCCCATGAAACACACCCATTCAAATAATCTTATATCTAAAATATCACAATCAGTAAGACACTAAACTATGTTTATGACTTAAATATTAAATAAATACACAAAGCATCATCTTTTCATTCTTCGTAATCTGCTACAAGCGCAGGTTTCAGGTTATCTAGTATCCAGTCCATGTAGTATGAAACTCTGGTGTAAATTCCTGGCATCCCGAGAGTCCCACATTGACTTGGACCCAAGCTGACGATGCCGTACTGGACGAAGACTAAGCTGTACTCCGTTCGGGTGAGCATCTTAAGGGGACCTCCTGAATCACCGTTGCATGTATCGATACCCGCTTCTCCTCCGGCACAGACTTGGTTGTATGATAACACAACTGGAGATCTGGAGCTGATAGGAATCATTTTTGTGTTAGTATTTAAATTGTACATTAAAGTCAATTAATTTTTGGTCAGTAATTAAATCCATAAATGGTCAGCTAAAAATAATGTTTGGTAAGTAAATAATTGCCAAATAGTCAGGCTAGGTTAGATTTGGTTTAATTAAAAAACTGACCGTTTTATATAAATGCGCTTTTTTAAAATCATGTTTGATCCCAGTGTGGAGCGTATGGCGTCCTAATAGAGGTATATTAACAAGAAGTTTTCTACGACAACTGCTTGTTACTCAGTAGGTCAACCTCTCTTTTTCGAGAGTAAGGATAGAAGGATAGGGCTAGGACTGGACTAGTGG
Organism: Himalopsyche phryganea; assembly: GCA_022494535.1. Lineage (NCBI taxonomy): Eukaryota > Metazoa > Arthropoda > Insecta > Trichoptera > Rhyacophilidae > Himalopsyche > Himalopsyche phryganea. Next base: position 1,382,596 of record JAGVSL010000139.1, read on the forward strand.
TTAGCTCGGATTCGTTCTTAGGATCGGATGCGTGGGAGGGAATTTTAGACATCACAAACATTAATGCCTACGAACAGAAACTGAACTTTATGAAACTGTCTGCACCGGGAATTGAACACGAGACATCCGTAACTGTAGTCAACGACGTTAACCAATGCACCACGGAGCTGACCGTTTAATTTAATGACTGACCAATTTGTATAAATTACTGACCATTTATTAAATGTACAGAGCAACAATTGAAATAGTTTCTGGCCCAATAGATGCAGGTCTAAATTAAACGGACTGTCATACCACTGGTTGTGTTACTAAAAGTGATGCGTGTTTTGCTTTTTTAGAAGAAACACTAACTGTAATGTAAAAATCTTAAGTCGCGTTAGGGAGAAAATACAAGTACAAAATTACTGATATGTTTGTGAGGTAGGAAAAATCAATCGAAAATAATTTTAATTGCGGGAAACCACCGTTTTGTTATAGTTATTTACTTTTTATTTACAGATTATTAAGATTTTCAAACCTTCCATAAATAAGTTCACACTGTCTGTTATCAAGGACAGGAATGCTGGCCTCGAGAAGTACATCCGAGGTATAGTTGTCTCGTTCGGTGAGGCCCCAACCAGTCACAATCATTTCCTGGCCAACCAGGTTCATGTTCGCCCAATCGCTTGTCACTGGGAGACAAATCGGTTGAGAATTCGCTAAAAATTATGAATTTAAAAATTAATTCAGGCTATGTATTAATTATAATCGCTAAACCCTAGGCAACACATCTAATATTATAACAAATGTCTAGGGTTCAAATCCCGGTACCGACCGTTTCATAAATTGATTTTTCAATCGATTTGTAGACTTTTGCTCGTCAGCATGGATTTTTGTGATGTCCAGAATTTCCTCCGACCCAACCGATACTTCAAAAATTAAAATAACAATTGATATATTTGTATAAGCTGTTACTGATCTTTCTTCCCGTATGCATCAACCGTTAGCAATGGTGTTATGTGACATAACAAAAAAAGGTTTTTAAAAGTCCAAATCGTCCTAGGTCGAACCGTCATAAATCGAGGACTACCTGTATTATGGTAAAAGAATCTCGCCTGACCTGTCCGAGTCTCGTGTTTTTTCAAGTCATCGAGAACGTATTCTCAAATTTATTGGAGTTCAGAGAGCAACTACAAAAAATATTACGTTCGTCGTAAAGGTTTTGAGCATTACTTCCCGAGCTCTATTATTAGTGTTCGGATACTAATTAGATTATCGCTTATGATATGTTATGTATAATAGCTGCCAGAAAACGACTGACACCTACTAGTTTTATAAATACTTTGTAGGAGTAAGTAATTTGCTTACTTTTTTTATTTGTACGACTCTTAAACAAAGCCATTCTTAAAGTGATTAATTTAAAAGAAGAAAATAAAAAGAAATATATAGTACATAACAAACCTTCGATAGTAAACATGATGTTATTTTAAGAAGACGAGTTGAACTTGCTGAAGGAACACTGGACATTACATTAAATTCAAATTCAAATTTGATTAACACTTACTGCTCAAAAAGTATAAAGCTATCGCTGCGAATACAATAATATCCCTGGTTTAAGAAATGACGTGCTTATCGTTATAGATCCGTTCGCTCGCCTTATAGCATTTATCGTACGATATTCGCCATATTCTTATAAGGACCAGAAGGAAAGTAAAAATACCTCGATAGATATTAAATGTAATAATCATTAGTACCCAACATACCAAATATGTGCAGAAATAGACAATCGGTGCGAAATATTTGTCAAATTAAATACCTATCAAACATATTCCCTAATCACTTTATTACAATAAATGTTTATTATGCGTGAGTTGTGACATCGATTATGACGAATTTGAGAATAACGCCGTGCCATATTGTGTAACGGCTAGAATGTCGCTACATTTTTTCTTTTTTTTACTTAACTTATAGGTATTTGACCGTAGACCGAATTCATTATACCAATAATGGCAAAGCGCTTTTTTGGTAATGCTATAATATGAACGACGTCGGCAAAGAAACAACCCCGTCGAGGTGTTATTTGGGGACCCCGATGTTCTATGAAAAGTATTAATATTAAATTAAGAAGTATTATTCATTAATGCACTTTATTGTTTCATATCGACGATGTTATAAAACGCTGAAGTATGGAGACCTCGTAAAATTGAATACATAATGTATGAGCTTATTTTCGAAGAAATGAAAAAGAATGGAATTCAGATTTTGTAGACAAAAAAAGAAAATTTAAATTTATTTTTAAAAATAAATAATAAAAATTTGGAAACAGCACCGTAGCAAAACACGTGAAAGGTCTTTATCTCGGTGCTTTATGAAAAGTATGACTCAGATCTCACGTTGTAAGAGCGGCAACAGTGTAAAACTCAAAATGGAAGAATTTTGATTTTGTATGAAAAAAAATTATAAATTTTTTTTCGATATTTTTAAAAATAAAAAATATTTTTTTTTTTTTTTTGAAAAAAAATTTAAATTTGAAGACCGGACCATAGAAAAACACTTGAGAGGTCTGAAGATCTCGGTGCTCTATGAAAAGTATGACTCATGACGTCATGTTGTAAGAGCGGCAACAGTGTAAACTCCAAAACGGAAGAATTTGGATTTTGTATGAAAAATTTTTTTTGAAAAAACTTTGAAAATGACGTCACAGTGATGACGTCATCATGACGTCATCATGACATCATCGTGACGTCATCAAGCTTCGGCTTCGGCTTCGGAAGAATTCGGGTATTTTTTTTTGCGGGCGCTACTCATTCACAGATGTCACAGTCTGTCAAAAAATTTCGATTTTTTTTTGTTGCGTGTGCTACTTGCCCATAGATGTCATAGTCAGTTTCAAAATTTTAATTTATTTAGTCGGGTGTATAACCAATTTACGATATTTTAAATTTAACATATGTAGCAGAACGCCAATAAATCGTTCTTCTATATATTTTAAATTATATTCTTAATTAATTTTAAATTATATATTAATATTTTTTAATAGATAAATTTTTTATTAGTCAATAAAAATACAATTTACTAAAATAACAAAATATTAAAATTTTTTTGTAGTAATTTTTAATGTTTAGTAATCGCCCAAAATGAAAAAAAAATTCTTGCATCCCCTGGATACCTCGAGCGTACCCATAACGGCGACAGCATTGCCACGTTGGATTTCTATACTTATTCGCTGTCTAAGATATTCACCTGAGCGGCACTCACCCGTCCTGTCCGTCATCCTTCGACCAATTTCCGCCACCGTCCTCAAAGCCGGGGGTCCCCAGGGACCGAACGTCTCAAAACCCAATGGACAGAAAATTAAATTTGGCGAGACAGTCTATATATTAATTATATTTTAAATTATATATCTAAATTATATTATTCTGATTGTTATTTTGCCAGGGCTTTAACCTATTTACGATATTTTAAGTTAAAAATATATAGAAGAACGATTTATTGGCGTTCTGCTATATTTGTTAAATTTAAAATATCGTAATTTGGTTATACTCCCGACTAAATAAATTAAAATTTTGAAACTGACTACGACATCTATGGGCAAGTAGCACATGCAAAAAAAAAAAAAATCGAAATTTTTTGACAGACTGTGACATCTGTGAATGAGTAGCGCCCGCAAAAAAAAATACCCGAATTCTTCCGAAGCCGAAGCCGAAGCTTGATGACGTCACGATGATGTCATGATGACGTCATGATGACGTCATCACTGTGACGTCATTTTCAAAGTTTTTTCAAAAAAAAATTTTCATACAAAATCCAAATTCTTCCGTTTTGGAGTTTACACTGTTGCCGCTCTTACAACATGACGTCATGAGTCATACTTTTCATAGAGCACCGAGATCTTCAGACCTCTCAAGTGTTTTTCTATGGTCCGGTCTTCAAAAAATTTTGTTTTTCAAAAAAATATTTTTTTATTTTTAAAAATATCGAAAAAAATTTTATAATTTTTTTTCATACAAAATCAAAATTCTTCCATTTTGAGTTTACACTGTTGCCGCTGTTACAAAGTGAGATCTGAGTCATACTTTCCATAGAGCACCGAGATCTTCAAAAAACATTTCTTTTTTCTGCGGTGCGGTTTTCAAATAATCTTAATAATGATTTTTTCCAAAATTATTTAAAAATCAGTTTTTTTTTTCCCACAAATTATTTGTTGGGTAAAGGTTCGTATTAGTGGACATTGTCTAATAATCCTTTTTTTCACCAAACACTGCGCGAAATGATGATATTTAGGTTAGAATAGTCTTTTATCAATCTAAATATGCTCAATAACGAAGAAAGGAAACATTATAAGACTGGTTTATCGCGTAATAGTTGCATATGTCAAACATTATTTTTTCAGCCATGTTGAATAAAAATCACAATAGCCAACCTAAAAACCAAACATATGCATGTGTACATGAAACCAATAAGAGATTAAATTAATGTTCAACTATCTTTATTTTACGTATCTGGTTTTATGCTGCCGGCGATATTCAACGTAAAATTCGATGCTTACGATTAAATTATGTATTTAAATGTGTAAACGTTGAATATCTCCGGCAGCCTAAAACCAGTTACGTAAAATAAATGTAGTTGAATATGTAGGAATATTAATTTAGTCTCTTACTGGTTTCATCGACACATGAATATGTTTGGTTTTTAGGTTGGCTATGTTGATTTTTTATCCAACATAGCTGAAAAAATAAAGTTTGATATATGCAACTATTACGCGATAAAACAGTCTTATAATGTTTCCTTTCGTCGTTATTGAGCATATTTAGATAAATAAAAGACTATTCTAACCTAAATATCATCATTTCGCGCAGTGTTTGGTGAAAAAAAAAAAGCATTTTTAGACAATGTCCACTAATACGAACCTTTACCATTTGTTGTTTCTTCATTGATGCCGTTGATATAGGCATCACGAGAAAAGGTTACAGGTTTTCGTCGACTTACTACACCTGAACTTGGGTCGTAAGTTGAATCGATCTTATGTCAAATTCCATACAAAATATTAAAATTAAATATTATTCGGTTCAGGTCAGTTTTGGTGGCGTCAACTTCCTTTGTGGAAATAAAGCAACTGCAACCAAAAATGGTACGGATTCATTTTACATATCAGAGCGCGCTTTTCAAATCTTATATTGTAGCTCTCAAACGACATTCACAATATTTTTGCAAATTGGCGCACCGATCCTCTGGTTTAAATAAATAAAACAGATAGTAAAACGTTGTGAACACAATTTTATTCTTTGCCTTGTAAAATAAGTAGTTGGAATAATATTGGGCTGCAAGAATTGCTTTGAAAATTAAAATTTGGTTTATAATCCAAGAGAATCAAATAAGGTTATGCCTGCAAGAATTGCGTTGAAATTTCTTTCTGATTAGAATAATGTTTTACTTCAGGAATAAATTAATTCAAAAAACAGTCTTTGAATATAAATTGTGTCATCCACCTTTTTTGGTTAGGGCGATAATGTATTAGTAAAATTTTCGAGAGATGGATCATTAATGGTTGCGATTTACACCCAATAAAAGCATAGTACGATCATTGAACGCCTTAAATCCTGGCATTCTTTTTGCCTCTTTATGAATGAAAGTACGCTGAGGCATTTTCTTTCGATAGAGCGCGGTTTCGTCAGTATTTAAATTTTTTTTCATGACATATCTTTATTTTCTAATCAAATGTGTTGATAAAATCTTTAGCAGTCATGTACTCGGCACTGGCTGCCTTTTGACTTTTTTTCATGTTTTGATAATTTTTAAATCTAGGAAACCATTCATTGCTTGCAGTAAATGTTTGGTCGTAGTTGTCATGTCCCTTTAATTTCTGGTTTTCAAAAAGGCTTCGCGCTTTTGTTTTTGTGGTCATGAGGCCATATTTTGGACTGCGTGTTGTCTATCACTGTTATAGATTATGTGCAATATTGAAAGAAAATTCGGCTAAACATACCCAGCAAAAAATCGATGTCTTCCTCTAGTCGGACCAGAGCAATATCATTCTGACGCGTCATCGTGTTGTATCGTTCGTGTGGTATCAGCTCCACTTGATAGAAGTCCTGGGGTTCAGGAGCGCAGTTCTTCCACTCACAGTCACTGTCGGTGGAGAGGTCGTGCTCTCCGACGCGAACTCCAGCAACCTTCACATCTGGACCGAGGTTTGTGACGCAGTGGGCTGCAGTCAGGATATATCGGTTATTGATGATGGTGCCACCACAAGCAAACGACATAATGCTACCTGTAAAAAGCAAATTTATTTTCAATGATTTTTTTTTTCCATGTCCGCTCCCAATGTGGAGCATATGGTCTCCTAATGGAGGTATCTTGACAGAATTTTTTCTACGAGAACTGCTTGTCACTCAGTTGCTCAACCTCTCTTTTCTTTTTCGAAGAGAGTGGGGATAGAAGGATAGGGCTATGAGAGGACTAGTGGTTAGCTGATCGCTCTCGCTACGCCCCGTGAGGATGGGATGGGTGGGAGGGAGGACTCAGACAACGAACAGAAATCCATAAATCGATTGAAAGATCAATCTATGAAAACGGTCCGCACCGGGAATTAAGCCCGAGACATCCGTAACCGTAGCCAGCGACGCTACCAGCTGCGCTACGGATGCCGACATATGTATATACTGTATGGTTATTTTTATTAACTTTTCTAAATTATTTTTTGTTTCATGCGTATTGCACTGTGTATTACTGATGTATATTATGAAAAACAGTGATTCCCAAACTTTCCACGGCACAAAATTTTCAAGAAATAAACCGCGGCCCCTACCCCAAAACATAATTAATTTTGTTATCAAAAAATTTATTGTACCTACATTGTGCAATGATCTCAAAGACAAAATGTTAATAAAATCAATAATAATGTTTTATTATTTAACAAATATATGCATATATTACACACGTAAAAGGAAAGACGTGCATAAATAAGTACTAGCAGTTCCACTGGAACATTTTGCGGTCGCCCGAAGAAGCCCTAGACCCCCCAGGGGACAGCGAGTCATAATTTGGGAAGCACTGTTGTAATACATAGTTATAAAATAAATGACGCGTGGTTGTCAGTGAAATTGTGAGAGGAGTGAATGAGTCACTTACCATTTTGGTGAATGATGAGAGCCATCCATGGGTATTGAAAGAGGCCAGTTCCTCGGCCTCCAAGAATTTGATCATCGCCGTTTTGTCCGCAGATCTTGGGAAGCAGATCGATGTTTGGATGTTCGGTTACATTGGGAGGAGGCTGGTACACTGAATGTAACGATTTGCCATGACCTTCCATTTGGCTGGAAGTCTTGGGAACTTCGGATGGACAACATACCTGGAGACGATAAGAATGTTGTAGAATGAAGAACAAACTGAAAATACTCATCCGTCAATTTGCGCGGTTATTAAATTAATTTAGTTTTCAAAAGCTTTATTTGACATTATATATAATATACTTGTACATAATATCGACACTTCCTACGTATAATCGCGTATCTGCAAACATGAGTTTTTACTGGAGAGAATTTCAAAGTAACGACTACATGTATCTTCTTAGAACAGTGCCAATGTTTACCCATAGAACTGATTGCGTAGATAACAAAAAGCAGAAGACATAATAATCACATATTTTGCACTTACGTGATTATACGTAGGGAGTGTCGATGTATACTTGCATTCAACAATCGCCTCAAAGACTAAATTTTAATAAAACCACGAATAGTGTATTTTTTGTATATCTATATGTAATTTAATTTGAAAAAACTTAACAATGATAAATTATTGCGACAGGAGCGGTGATTTGTAAAGGTTTCTGAAATGCATGGATGATTCAACAAAGTAAAAATGATGATATTATTACCATTGGTTTGTCAGTGTCATCGCCGCATCTGGTGAAGTTCAAAGTGGGCTGGATAGGTGAATCAGTATATCCATTACCAGAGATAGTCAGATTTCCTCTTGGAGAAAGACACATACTTCGCTCTATACAGATTCCTGGATGATTATCCAATGTCATACATTTGTCTGCTCCGGAAAGGATAAAATAATGTTTAGTTTATGTTGGAACTTTTTTAAAGGAGTTGCTGCCAGTATGTTCGAATTGAAATTTGTAGCAACATTTGAGAGCTTGAGAAGTGAAGTGATCCAAGTCGTTATCTTATTTTGAAAAGGTTTCAATTGCACTTGACCATGTTTTGAGATACGAGCTTTTGAAGTTTTCACTGATCATATTTTATATTTTGAAGGAGTTAGTGAGTTAACATAAAAAAATAGTTTACTTGTTTTTTATATAATTCATTTTAATTAAAGCCTTGTAGACTGTACGCATTATCATTTAGATACAAATGGTTGACGAATTATGATATAATTATGATAAAATGGAATTTGCAATACGATGAAATGATTTATTTTTGTAAATATTGGTGGTTTAAAAACCAACATCCGTCACTTAAAATTAATTATGGCCGAAACCACAATCGATGACAGCTTCAGGCACGCACATGTAAAAAAGGAATTATGTCTCACGTTTCCTATAGTAATTTAATGACTTTTTTATCATTGTTATTTTCCCATCTTCCTGCATGAGTTGCTGGTAAACCATACACATATTCATTGCACACTAATCTCAAAGAATTTGCCACGTTATAATATTTAATGAATGAAAATAAGTTAAAACTGCACCAAAAAGGGATATCAATAAATCTTCTCAATGGAAAATAACCTTAAAAAAAACAAACAAATTAAAGCTTGTAATTTGGATATCAAATTGCATCTGATATATTATTTTTTTCTCTTGTGATGAAAAATCTGTCAATTCTTGATGGAAAAGCATTGTATTCTAAAAATAAAGCACAATTTGTTTTGTGCTACTTCTATATTTTTATAAAGCAATTAATTATTAGGTCAGTAACTTATTCCATAATTGGTCAGTAGCTAATTCAATTAATTGTCAGCTTATAACTATGTTTCGTCAGTACATAATTGCCAATCGGCTATTTTAGGATAAGTTAAGCAAGGTTTAATTAAAAAACTGACCATTTTATATAAATTACTGACCGTTTATTTTATTGACTAGCCACGTGTATACTAATCATTTATAATTTCTAAGTGATCGAAAATTGAAATAGTTACTGACTCAATAAATGCAGGTCTTTTTAAAGTCTTTGCGAGCGAGAGGCGGCGGGACGACGTTTAGCGCGCTTCTCGTCGTATCGACGCGCCGCATGTTTTCGTCACCTCTCACGTAGGACACTCCAATTGGCGGAGAACGATTGATATTTTCAAGCTACGCCGCGCCGCCTCGCGCTCGCAAAGACTTCGTCCACCTAAGACGGTCCCTGAGCGATATCGGTCCCAATAATTATGAAATTATGGCATGTAGTACACAGCCAATTGTGTTTTATTTTAAACATACTGTAGTTGTTTATCAATATGCCGCATCCGGCAACTAAGTGAATGACAGCATATTTCATTCAATCATTCATATCGGATCTGGATTTTCCCGCGGCGCGTGGTGAGAGATAACGAATGAATGAGGAAAAGATGTACTATTTTTTACTGCCTTCAATCCTAATACGGTACAAACAATAAACTCATAATGGCATCAAGGCATTACAGCTGACGCCAATGCGCCATGCATGTATATATCACATATTTAAGAAAAATAACAATAATAAAAACACATTTAAAGAATTAGAAAAGAGAACACGAAATAATATTAACATTTAAAATCATATAAGAAAAAGATATCTAAAAAACAATACACAGTTCGTTGCTGAACACGTCCATCTCTCTAGGCAATGCATAGATCAGCCGAAGAGTTCTTGCAACTGGTGTCTCATATGACTGACGCGAAGAAAAAGTTTTAAGAGAAAAAAATCTCAATAGTGTTCACAATGCTCACTCACATAAATAGTGAAAAATATGCAGCCTTAATTATCAATATAAAACAGAAATTTGAAAATACATTATTTTACGATTTTCAGAAAAATACTTTATATGCATATATCGACTGTGGAAAGGAAAAAGGACGTAACTCACACAAAGAAATTATTGTGTATAGCCCAAGTAAAACGTGTATAAAATTGTAGACATTGTGATTATCGAAAAAAATTTTTTTTAAAAGACGGAGAGATAAGTCCTTTTGCTTTTCTTAAGGCGATATATAATATATAAATATATAGTGTATTAGCATGGTTTGTGTGAGTTATACACAATATTTTTTGCTGTTGGTTCTTTTTCCTTTCCACAATCAATATGTACTTTGCTATTTTTTTGACCCCATTTTCAGTTAATGTAATTACGCTACCTCCAAATTTACAAATGGAATGTCATATTTGTGTCATCGTCTTTTAACCAGGACGTACGTTTGTGAGGAACTTAAATCAGCAATGAAAATTTAATTTCTAGTCAGCACCTCGAAAATTCTAAGAATTCCAACCGCTTCTATCAATCCAGATATTATATATGTGTCGGTATCGCAGAAGTGTGATCAAATATCCCATCAATGTTAAAAGAGACGAATTTAAAACATTCATGATTATTTTATAATGTGGCCCATAAAAATTGATTTTTTAATCAATGTAGTCCGTGATAACAAAAAGGTTGGACCCCCGCGAAGTAGATATGCGATGGTATGCTTAAAATAAATGAAATTAACTTGATAATATTAGTCTTTTTCCGGGAATAACATGATTAAGTGATGCCGTTTCTATGCAGTTAAGTCTTTCTTAAGAATTTCAACGACCTAAATTCTTCATATAACGTATCCATATCTACTTCTGCAGTATTTAATAAAGACACAGCATTTTCTATACTTAGGAAACTTACGTATTTTACGTCTAATTTTAGATCTCACAAACCACTAAACTCCCAATTTTGAATCTCGCGGATCACTAACTTGACATTTTTTTACAACGTAAGTAAATGAAATAATCATAAAAGTAACGTTTTTATCAAGAAACTGGTATAACCGCACCCTTCATAAATGACGGTAATGAAATTGAAATAGTGAACGTCTAAAGTAGCTAGTACGTCGTAACTGTGTGTGCATTGTTCACACAGCAAACGCTTACGCCATTAGAAAATTTCATACATAAATTTGATAATAATAAAACGTCTACAGAGCGGTCTGGGATTTTATATATAAGGCGGTATTTACACGACTCTAATGCACAATTAACCAACTCAAAAATAAAAAACGGAAAAACAAGTTACGTTTAAAAAATTCTCTCCAAGATAGTTATTGATTGACGATCAGGGACGATCTCTTTACAGTATGGCGACCGATTAAAACATATTTGGTTTCCGAAAATTTTTAAAACGTATACGCAAATACACGTTATTAATTTTTTTTTCGCAGTATACACAATTATTATTGACTGATTTTTTCCCTCGGGTCTGTGGTGCAGTGGTCAACGTCTTTGGCTTTGCTTACGGATCTCACGGGCTAAAATCCCAGTACGGAAAGATTCATAAATTGATTTTTTAATCAATCTATGGATATCTGTACGAAGTCATGGTTTGCTTATGATGATGGAAACCGATGAAAATTTGCGAATATTGTTTGGCTTAGAGCAGGTCCGGGTTTACTACGGCCCGCAGGCCACATGCAACTTGAAGCATATTTTTGTGCAGCTCATTCGTTTCATTACATCGTTGATTATTTTAGGATCACTACTTTTTAATGTTGAATTTCATTTTTCATTATAATAAATCTTGTCTAACTATAAAAATATGGTTTTACTTGCGGTCCGTAATTCTTTTTCCAAGTACAAAATTTTCTCGCATCCATTCTATCCTAAAAACTGGATGTAGCGAGAGTGAGAGCGTCAACACACTTCGACTGCCTTCGACTGACTTGACTTCGACGTATATACGTTGAAACACCTAATATGTGGAATGATTGTATATATTTACCCATTCGTCGAATTACATCCCGTCAAAACCCACAATACTATTATAATTGTAAAATCACTGGTATTTCTAAAAGAAGTTGAAAAGCGGCAATTCGCCACTCTGTTAATATGCTGTTTACAAAATAAAGATTAAGGCGATTCCCGAAATTTTAACTCAGGTATCAGTGTGGCTCTCAGACGTATAATATATTACCTCGTAAATAATATTTGTCGCATTTGTATCTTCTATATAAACGTTAGACACTGTTTACTGTCTCTCAGTTCGAGTCCATCCGTGTGCTCGAATGCCTGAAGATGCCGAAAGGCGAAACCCGGGTCGTTAGTGACAAAATACATGGAAGTGTACAAAATCTCAATAATCCAAATTTGATATTGAAATTCCATCAAGCACCCTCAGTCGATGTCTTAAATTATACTAAAACCAATGGATGAAAGTAAACTTTCCAAAAAGTAGTCAATTTTTTTTATGATTTACATCATTTGGCCGAGACCTGCTCTGTCGTCTTTAAAATGAGATCCAATCATTAATTTTCTCATTTTTGTATTTTTTTAGGGTTACACCAATTGGCCAAAACACAGTCGATATTTAATATTTCATCAATTATTAATAAAATAATTTAGTGGTTGACAACATTATATTGAAATTTCCCATTTCCTATTTCGGACAATGAATATGAACGGATTAATTTAAAACCGATTATATTCTTATCGCATATTTGAAATTTAATGCGGCTTAATTTTATCTTAGTATTTATTGATTTGTAAGAAGTCCTTCAATTTTTAATTGTGGACTGATTTCTGTAAATTCATGTTATAGCTCTTGAACCATTAACTGTTTGATATACCTTGCAATTATTGACATTCAATTTTATATAAATAGCCTTGCCATGATTTATATTTTATCAGCTGATAACGCTAGCGATAAGATAATTTAAAGTTATAAATGGACTCACAATGGAGGTTATCTCAACTTCTATTTTTTCGAAAAAAATATTGATAAAAGGATAGGGGTGGGGCAGGACTAGCGTATTGCCCCCCTGCACCCCGTTTTTAGAATCGGATGGGTGGAAGGGAGTTTTTTAGATATCAGACATCGATTGAAAAATCAATTTATAAACCTGTCCATACTGGTAATCGAGCCCGTGGCACTGTAATCGAAGCTAACGACGTAATATTGGTTTCGTAAAACAGTTAAGCAATGTTGTTTTGATGACGACCGTATTGTGATGGCTGACGGTTATAGTGTCATTTTCCACGTTTCATCAATAAATTCTCCAAAATGTAACATTCTCTGATGTGGCAAAAGATTAGAGCTGAGATTTGCGAAATAACATACAGAAACCTAATGTTGTTTTTGCGCTTCTGTAAAATTGTGTGAACATCTGATTTGCTATCATAGTAGTTTCCCATAATGTCAGATGGTAATCTTTGCTGTTATATTCTATTTATTGAATGCTATTTATTGAAAATTATATGTGGGAGAAACACGTCACTGTGTGTTGTGTGAAATAAATGGAAAATCCTTCAAATCGAAAATTGACACGAATGTTTTTACAATAATTAATATACTGTCAAGGAAACACGTTTTCTTGTTAAAAACACATTTCATTAGATATCATATGCCGCTTAACTTGACCGTGAAAAAACACTTCATTCATTTCATAGTGTATTCGAGATGTGAGGGATATCAATGCCGGAAAAAGTATAAAATCAGTACCGATATTACAAATGAATAAGAGAAAAAAAAAATGAAATTATGGTTAATGGGGATCGCATTATTTCGATATTTCATATTAGACGCCTACTCAGCTTTTTTGGCCCCATAACCCGCGAGCCTACCGACAATCTTGAGAGGCTCGTCGTCACAGGAGAGGTCGAAGTCAAAAGGGGACGTGGAAGTGACCCAGGTCGCTGGAGCGACCAAGTGAAGGACGCCACAAGCCTCTCTTTACCGATGGCGGTTGTTGCGGTAGGCGGAGGTCATGCCTCTCACACTTGAGGAATACGACTAAGAAGAAGAAGAATCATAAGAATAAAAAGCTGATTTTCACATATACATTTATTTTTCTTTGAAGAAAAATATTACTTTAAAACGACCAGTCTTTATCAATGCTCTAATCTGTCAATCTTGTTTGATTCTCTGTGCAAATAAATTCTTGTTGTACCGGAAAACCGTTGAAGACCGGGATCCGGTATTGAAATCCCTAGTAAATATGTTGTATAAGCTTAATTTCCGCTCAGCAGTTAGTGTTGCCTTCCAGGTCCATCCGATTATATTTTGCAGTGTTCAAGAAAACGGACCAATTTTGTTTTACATTGATAAATATATGGAATTCAATCCTGGTTAAAAAAATAACAGAAATAGTTTTCATAAGTACTTTTTATAATGAATCGAATTGAAAAATGTGTAAATAAATAATGTCATTTATTATTTCACTAATTAAAATATTATTATGCGTAATATTACTGGAGCCACTTGTTATCATTCGCTCATATACCCACTCTCTCTCTAGCTCTACGAATCGCGCATCGTGCTAAGCACTGTGTTGCACTGTGCGTTACAGACATATAGATAAACCAAAACAAATAAATACTTATTATTATAAAAACAAAAACATTTTATTACCAAAAATTTAAAATAAAATGTCTCAAGTAATGGGAATTGAATTAATCAAGATAATTTAAAGAATTGCCGATCTTGTAGCCGAGTGCTCAACGAATCCTATTATGGAAAATTTCATAAATTGATTTACGGATTTGTGTTTAAGGACATGGGTTTCATGACCCTCCCCTAGAAGTCGGAATGATGATGCTAAATGCCGATCACCAGGTCTTAAATGATGAAACTTATTGAAACATAGAAGTGAATCTTTATTTATTTATATAATATTAACTTCTGCTTTTAATACAAACTTATATTATTTGCTATTTTTAATGTAAACATTCCTATGCTTTGCAAGTATTTATATTGAACGTGACCTCCCACTGCACAATCTAAAAATATAAATATGTTTATTCCGTATTCTAACATTGACACCTCTTAGAAGAAATAAAAATAAAAAATAACGTTCGATTTTATCATAAAATAAAGACATCGGTTGTAGCGTTACGGCTTCTAATCACGAAATAATAGAAACATTTATTATTTTCGATAGACTCGGCGGTAACTTTGTGGAGATTCATTGTTAATGAAAAAATCAAAATTGAATACAAAAGTGTTAGCTTTTGTTAGAAATACATAATATCTTCAATTTAAACTTGGAGATGGTTAGTTTAGAAAATAAGCTATAAGGATTTGGTGAGATTCTAGTATATACAGTAAAGATCTTCACTGCTGGGTTTGGACGGGTACACACAATTCAGATTCGGGGTCAAGTTGAGCCCAGTTAAGAAATTCAATTTCCAGAAAAATATTTCTGACTATTTTCGGGTCATGAGTCAGCCGTAAGGGAATATACTATTCATAATTTAAATATTTTCCCCCATGTGATTGGAAATAGCAACATAATATGTGTCACCGCCCCGTACTTACGGGGCGGACAGGGGTCTTCAAAACCTGTCTACAGACTCTTCCTATTCATGCAAATTTAATATGTAATGTCTCTGCTAAGGCGTGCAAAAATAATTTGTCATATTTGTTTGTTTACCGTTAGCAGTAAACAAATAGCGTGCGACGGGAAACGGTCACTTGGCACTCGGCGTATCCGAGGGGCGGTTCGTCGCCGACAAAGCCTCGCGGTTTAGCTCAAAGGGGCGACCCTATCGTAAAACCACTTGTTGCGTTTTTAAATGGAAATTGTGTATTTTAAACTCTGTTTTTGTATCTGTTACTGTCTTCGAGGAATTTATGAGTATAAACTAACTGCAATTAAAGATAAAGTAAACTGACAGGCGGGTTTTAATAGAAGACGAAGGAACCTGTGAATTATCCTTGTCGCCATGCCGGACCTGGGGCAGTCAAAGTGTGTTGACGCTCCACCTCCCCGTCGAGTAGACTATCTCTCATATGATATTGTTTGAAAAGTATAAATTAATTTCTGTATTGAAAAAAAATCGGGCTTTTTTCGAACTGAAGAAAATAAATCTGGACTTTGGGTTGGGTTCTGGAAATAAATGTGATATTGAGACTTGGGCTCGAGCTGGGCCGGGCCTGAAGACATCGGGCTAGGACCGGGTAATTTTATAAAATTCCGTCCCACACAGACCTCTAATATACAGTCACACTTGCTAGCAGATACTATCATAATATCTAAAATAGCAAAAAGTAGAGTTTACTAAAACTAATTAAAACTTGAAAAAACTGAAGAAAACAGTCATAGATAAACAAAACTATTCTCATTGGATGGAATGGAGATTGTTAGTTTAGCAAATTACTAGTACGTGAATGTCAGTTTTGAAAAAAAAAATATTTTTTTATACCACGTTTAGAATAGTATGTCGTATATTATACTTTGAATGTTGGTGTGAACACGGAGCACATTATTTCTACACTAGTATGGCATTTTTTGATTTTTCGCAGTAAATTATGTAACCAATGCCCAAATAGAATGTGTGAAGTATGTTAGTATCTCCTGAATATTGTTTTGTTGAAAATGTTTCGCGACCCATAGGCTAATAACCGCTGGTTTAAATACAGCGGTTCATTTTTGTTACGAACATTAATATTGCTCACATCAATTCTTTTTAAATCTCAGTAACACACATGTTAGGTGTAGCTATATTTATTTTACACAAAATTAGTGGTTTTTGATTGCTTATCTTGTTGGCATAAACAGATAAACGTATTTCCCATACGGCTTCGAAAAACAAGTGTGATGTTCGATTTTAATAACGTCGCACATTTTTTATAGTTCGCCAACAGACTTCTTATGAGAATGCCTATTTAGGACCAAACTGATATTTTCATAACAAAAAAAACGTAATACAACAGAATACATGTCCGCGACTAGAGATTGTAGTTCCAGACAAATGAGACGTCTAAAATTAATTCCACATTTTTCAAAATTTAACAAAGATACGTACATACACTATTAGTTCGTTCGAAAAGATTCCATTCGAGGATTCGAGCCCTTTACCGACACAACCAATTAATTGTCAAAGTGGTGGATTACCCTATAAGCGCCAGAAAATCACCCTTGGGGCCTAAATTTACTTACACATAATCCACATCTTTTTAACTATCCGAAAAAAGCGTTCTCAAATTATATTGCCTGTTATGTGCTTCATTCACCACTGACCACTCGACTACGGAACTAACATTACAGAACTATTCATGGTTTTTTAATGTTGGTATCGCCCACATCTCTTAGAACCAAGTAAAAGAAAATACCCCTCAAGTTATTTCGCTTGTGTTAATCACAAGAAATATAATCAATTTCTACGTTACAGTTAAAAATCTTACAATAGAGTTAATCTGAAGATGCTTGTGATGTTGTGAAACCTAGTTAAAAGGGTAATAAGGGGGGATTTGAATTAACTGCCGTTGATTCTATAAAAAATCTATATTCAGTCTAACATTTGATAAATATGTAAATATTATTTTTTTAAACGAAAAATTGTTTAATGCTGCTTAAAATAATACAGTTCTGTAAGAAATTTAATTACGAATAGGAAATTGCCGAATTATCATAGATGGGAATCAAGTAAACTGATAAATTACGTGAAATACGAATTAAAAATCACTATGAAAAATTCGTCATAATATCACTTTTAAGGTGTCAACTTTACTGTCAAATCAATTCTCTAGGACTGCTTTCGCTGTTCGCGGGTATTATCAACTGATAAAATATAAATCTTAACAAGGTTAAATATATGAAATTGAGTGTTCGTAATAACATGATTATACATCAACGAAATTAAATATATTACAATTAAAATGTTAAGGACCTCTTACATATCAGTAAATACTAATCTGAAATCAAAAATTAAGCCACATTAAGAGTTAATAAAACAGAAATAAGAAACTGCACACTAAAATTTCGAGCCACTTAAATAATTTAATGACATTTAGTTGTCAACTCATCGTTATAAGAACTAACCATGGAGCAAATTTGAAATACGGCGACGAATTTTTGTAATATTATTTCGTAATTAGTATAAGTTATCGGTTTACATACTTGATTTTAATGTTTGGTTTTTTGTTGTTATCCTTTTCTTAATTAAATTTCGTACATTACAGTATTTACTAAATTTTAGATTAGAAAAAGAGTAGTATGTCGTGAAGCATATTTACCCAACATTCATATATTTATATTTTTTATAAAACATGAAAGAATGGTGAACGATATATCTGGAAAAACGGTGCAATATAATATGGAGTTTCTACTGTGTTTAAATAACAAATATATTTATATATTCAAAAACTTACCCCCTTTAGATATAGAAAAGTATGTTATCAAAACAACTGCCGTCGCCACGACGCATCCTCCCCCCACAATAAGTCCATATTTAACCACAGGTAACATAGTTAATGTTTGCAAAAAAATAAATCTTATCTAAAACTTTTCAGTAATTTGAGAAAGTTTATAACCACTTAAAGCAAGTTTCTAAAACTAACCGTAACGAAAAGAGTGTTGCACACTTCATGAAAACACGCAGTTAAATGAGACTAAAAAATAATGCCGGCTTTACTAACTTTACTTTAGTAGTGTTGCCAATAGTATTGCGTCAGTTTTCCTTATTTAGATAATACATGTATTTGGAATTCCCCTCAACCACCAATTGAACTAAAGTGGTATTGTGAATTTAATATCAGGCAAGATAAAGAAGAAAGTCAACAAATAATATAAACGGTGTTTTGGCTAATTGATGTAACCCTCAAAATTGAAATTGTTCAGCAGAGAGTAAAAACTGTTTTTATCGAAAAATTATATGGTGAGTTGCGTCACGAATCTTTGAAATGCACTTCTGTAAATTATCGTGTTTGAAGATACGGGATAATACGTAGGGAGTTTTAATATAATAGTGCCTTACATTCAGTGGCCGGGTCAGATTTTTTAAACCTAAAACCAATGTAAAATGATGTTTCCTTTCCAAAGAGTGGTCAATTTATTTTTCTAATTTACATCATTTGGCCGAGACCTGTTCTGTCGTCTTTAAAATGAGATCCAATCATTAACTCATTGTAGTATTTTTTGAGAGTTACATCAATTGGCCAAAACACAGTCGATATGACAAATATTCATTTTTTTTAATGTTGTGAAACCCACGCCTGTTTACGAATGCAAATGTGTCAACTGTCAACTCTTCGTGGAAAGGCGTTTTATTTTAAAAAAATCATCAACTGAAAATGCTCGCGATGAGCGAATCCAGTTTTGATTTTTTTTTTATACACTGACTTATACTTTATACAATAATTATAAAATTGCAAAAAAAGTATTTTCTTTTTAAATATTACACGTTCAAAAAGTTGCGTATGTGCTTCGATTTGCACGGTATAAAGATAAATTTCCTTGTTATTGTGCAGTACACATAATAAATAATGTCGTTGAAAGGATAGGTATAGTTTATTTACAGGCAATACTGAATTGAGGAAAATGTAATGTTATCATATTATTATTTCCAGTTTTTCCCTTCCTTCAGTGTTCCTCAAACATTTGAATCTCAGACGTTTTTAAAGAGAACATTTTTTTACACTTAAGTGCAACCCACCAAGTCTTGAGTAATTGCTCCGGAGACGATCCCTGCACAAAACTGAATAACACTCAACGTTGTTAAACCGCGGAAAATATCCGCTAAAACCAGATGTACGACCGTGGCGAGTGATGGAGGGTACAGGTGTCTAACGTGCAATTGCTCTAATTTCTAATGCAAAACACAAGTTCTTCCCACACCACTGTACTAGCTTCGAGCGAAAATATCAAACCAACTGATCGCGTTCCAGAAGCGGCGCGTCAATCTTTCCGTCATCTCTTGCGTAGGACATTCCCATTGGCGGAGAACGTTAAATGAAGTTATTTTTGAGCTACACCGCACCGCCTCACGTTCGCGAAGACTTCGTCCATGCAAGACGGCCTTTTACTGTCCAGGCACTGCTTGAGTATGAACAGTAATAAATCGGAGTATAGAACCGTTGCGACTCATTTTAAAGCGCTAAACGCTACTGTGTTACTGGATACGCCCAGTAAGAGTTGTAAATCTGTAGAGGGTTGGCTATTCGCTTACAAGACATATACAAAAAAGTAACCTGCTTGAAAACATTGTCTTAGGTTTTCCACACAATTACTAGAATTATTAAATCACATTTAAAGTTTCAACAACAACTGTCGATCTTTGGTGGAAATGCATTACATTTTAAAAATAAAACACGATATGTTTTGTATTCCTTTCACATTTTTATGATGATCAACTGATCACAACGGTTGATAGAACTCTCGATGAGCGGAGCCGGTCCTGATTATCATGAAAAATGTGAAAATAGTACAAAACGAATTGTGTATGTAATAAATAACATTCAAAAATAATTTAACTTTTCTAGTACCAAATTATAAGTACAAAATATAAGCAATTTATTTGAATTCTGCAATTTTTTCATTTTTTGCTAAACCATGATTTTGAGAAGTTCCGCTATTAACACGGTGAGTAATATGCATAAGAATCTTTCACCGATTAATGTTGTTTGTTTTCTTAGTAACGCGAATGAAAACTGTACACACCAGTGACGCCAAAACTTTTCCATAGGTCGGTAATAATATTTTTTTTTCAATCATTTTCATAACGAATTAAAATTGATAAAAATGTGAAAAATGGTAAAGTGTTTGTATTGCGTTCCCCAAGAGTTATCTAATAAAGTTTATAGCTTGTATATTTTTCGTTTCCCCGAAGTCGTAGTGGCGATTTGTGATAAAAGAGTAATTGTGATGATATTCAAGAAATCATGTAGAATAATTCTTGTGGAATCAGATACAGTAGACTCTCCGATAACACGGTAGATAGGAGGCGAGCTATCTGGAAGCGGGCTATCGGGGCTACTATATTCATACTAAGTCAGAAGATACGCATACAGCGCAGGAGTATTTTAACGTGCAATCAAGAAGGTGTCGCTAATTTTAATGAAAAACGAGTTGTCGGCAATCGTGTTATCGGGGGGTCTACTGTACTTGGTTTTTTTATAATAATATCGATCTACTAAGTAAATGCCAATTCAAAGGGTAGAATGTCGAGGCAAAATTTCAAAAATATAATTTTGCATGTTATTTTGAATTTCATATCTAAATATTGAATGAACATATTATTTCACAGAATTTTTGTAGACAAGGGAGCAACGAATGAACTCCGCAGCCAAATGCATGGGTTTAATGCTTGTAAAGAAGGTGGGACGAGATATTCTACGAGTTTACTCGCCCTTCTCCACTCACCTCTGTTTTCCCATTCGTTTATTTCATTTCTCAATTTGTCTGTTATCGGCAATGACGTGTTAGAGTGGTAAGGCAATAATTCACGGTGATTCTAGTATTTTCATTGATGAAAACGAACGACTCGTTCGCTGCAAAGATTAAAAAATTTATATTCGTTCGCCCGCAAACACGTATTTTGATATATACTGTTTTTTATTTCTTTTTTTATAAACAATCAATGTTTTTTATAAACAAAAGTAACAGAAAGAAGCAACTCAACTAGATTAGTAAGCAGTGGAGTTGTCAGTTATATTATGTTGGTTTTTATTTTTATCAGTGAATCACATCACAGAAAAATTAAAGTTGATTTATATTAGAATTGATTATAAGACATGATGACTTTTGACACCTGATAAAGCTACCAACGTATGTATAATGCAATTTAATGTAGATGACGCATTTTCATTGTGATATACACCGGTGCTCCCCAAACTTTTTCAAAATGTGAATTTGTATTTTTATGTGTAACTATATATATGTAACTATTTCCGCTCCCAATGTGGAGCATATGACCTCGTAATGCATGTATCTTAACAGAAGCTTTTCTAGTAGAACTGCTTGTTACTCAGTCGATCAACATCTATTTTTTGAAGAGAGTGGTGATAGAAGGAATATCTAGGACAGGTCTAGTGCTTAGCTAATCACTCTCGCTACACGTTGAATACCATGGGAAGATAGAGATTCGGTTTCCAATCAAGAGGATTAGTTGATTTTGACTTTATTACAGCTATTTTGTTTTCAATATGATAATTAAAAAGAGTGATTTAATTTTTTTATTATTAAAATTTAAATGTACAGTTATTGTAAAATTATTTTCGGTTTTTTTGAACAGATGTCGACTGTCTAAAGAAAAAAGGACGTAACCCACACCAAAAATTTTGTATTTATATGCATATATATAATATGTCGACTGTAGAAAGGCAAAGGGACGTATCCCTCTCTCTTTTAAAAATATTTGTTTCGATAATCACAATGCATACAATTTAATACACGTTTTCTGTATGCTATAAACAATATTTTTTGTGTGTGTGTTACGTCCTTTTTCCTTTCCACAGTCGATATAGAAGATTATTTGAACAAAAGAGTTTCATTTAACAATATTGTATACACAAATATCAACGCTGTACGTAAAGTGCTCTTTCTACATATATGATTGCGTGTTCTAGTCCAGCGGTCGTCAATCTTTCGGACCTGGCAGACTACTAACACGTTATTTATTGCACGCTAGGTAATCTATATATATATATATATATATATATATATATATAAATGAAGATTTGTTTGTCCTCTATGTATTTTTTTAACATTCATCCGATTTCGATCAAACTTTGGTAAGTTGTTGTGCGCACATCTGTGAAGGTTTCTGAAAGAAAAAAACTCTAAATCTAAAATCTAAAGGAAAATCTAAAAAAGAATCAAATTCGTACAACTAGCGATATCTCTGAACCAGACGGAAAAAAATATTGTATATCAAAAATAGAGGTCTGCACGGGCTCGGGCTTGGCCTGAACTTAAATAATTTATTTCACATGTGCTATGAATATCGTTGGAAATATGGAAACAAAAACATATATTTTTTGAAAATATATTCTAAAAGTCCTCATCTGATACTAAAGATTTTGGTAGCATATCATTCTGAGGGTTCAAAGTTTCTAGCCTCAGGTCTTATTCCCCCATTCAATGTTCTTGCAGAGTAGCCAGACAACATAAACATTTCGACTTACGCAGACAAATGAGTTCAAATAACATTTTTATTAAATAAGTATTTAGGAAATTTCTGAAAATAAAATTGAAATAAAAAATAATCTGGTAATTCTACACAGATTTGTGTGGGCTCGCCACTATTCAGTGGTGAGCGCACACATATCGGTGAGCGGGCGTCATGGCGCCCGCGGGCAGGGGGTTGGGAATCCCTGGTATATTATATACCTATTAGTTCGTATTCGTAAACGTTATTAAGAAAAATACTTGTTTTTCAACCATTGCACTATTACAGTATGGTACCAAAATTTGTTTTTGGAAAATAATTAAAACTTATACATATTTCGGTTTAAACCGTTTAGCCGGTTTTTTCGTCAGATGGCGGATGCAGAAAGCAATGCAGCCCGATGACCGATGTACAGTGTAAAAGGATAACCAAAAAAAGGGCATGCATTCTGTCATCACGCTTCGTTCCGATACCTAAATTACTATTTGTTATTATTAAATGATAACAACGATTATTGAATTATAACAAAAATTATTTATATAGATATATTTTGCTGCGTGTTTGAAATAAGTTTATTGATTTTGTCTCGAATGTCATGACTGTAACAATTCCACGAACCACCAACAATTTCTGGCGGTCAGCGGACCACCGTTGGGCGACCACTACCGTAGATGTTACATAATAGGTTTTTTGACTTATCAGTTTAAGGTCAGTGTTCACATATTCGTATTGTTGCTGTGGTCCATCCTCATACGGGCCCACTAACCCACGCTGACTTTATCTCAACCGAGGCCAGTTTTGAGGCATTCGATAATTTGCGACATCATAATATTGGGATCGGGATATTCTTGAATCCTCTTTAGATTCAACTCTACCACCAGCAAGATACTTAATATCACTAAAATTTAATTAATCGGATGAGCAAGTCACGTTCTACTATCTATTTTTGCTTTTCTTAAGTACCTGATGGTAAAAGCATAAAGAGTAAATCCGTTTCTTTTCTGGATCGTTGGATCGTATTGGGGAACAGCCGTGAAACAGCTGCCGCACACACATAACGGGTTGAGGTAGGGTTACCAACTTGTTTAAATTAAATGAAACGGTACTTTGACGGCAGTTTTATTCACAGTACATAATTATATATTAGAGTCGTATTAATCTAAACACTCTCCAACTGACTTCACATTATAAAATAAATATTATTATTTATGTAGCTTAAATCAACATGTCTACGGTCTCATGTGATCGAGGATCCAGTCCATGTAGTAGCCAACCCTGGTGTAGATGGCTGGGCTTCCTGGAATCCCACACTTGTCTGGTCCAACACTGACGATTCCGTACTGTACATACCCAAAGAAATTTTCTGATACTTGACTTCTAAGCAATAGAGGTCCACCCGAATCACTATTGCAAGCGTCCTGTGCTCCATCGCCACCAGCGCACATGTTCTTATATGTTATATTAATGGGTGTCCTGAAAATAAATATAAAAAGAAATTCGTTATTAATTATTAAAATCAATCTACATTCAAGTCGGTGTTCGATTTTATACGTAATCCAACGTTGCACTTCTAAGACGAGAGGCTGTCTGTGCGGAAAATCTAAAGGCTGAGCACGCCAAACCAACAAACGCGTACTATAATTTAAACATTTTTGCGTACATCAATATATCAAATTTGACCATTTTTTATCGAAATTAGTGTTACTTTGCATAGTTAAATTATAATTAATTATTTAATTCTACCATTAGGTACATAAAAATTATTAATTTTATTATTTTAACTAACATTTTTATGCGTATCGCATGGGTATAGGACATTTATTTAAAATTCACTATGTAATATAAGTAGGTATGAAATGTTCTCAAGACCTAAGCGTCCGCGGTGTATATAAAATAAAATGTTACGCAATGCACACACACACTTAAAAATACACACATTTCCAACGTGACACCAAGGCGAATAAAAAAAATAACAATAACATCAGTCCGTCAGTATAGAAACTATAGAACAGCGACGTCTGATATTAAGTCGTGAGCGACAGCAGAGATGGAAAGCGAGGCAAACTCCAAAAGCTGCAACATCCCGACGTGCTGCTAACGTGGAAACTCATCGAAGAGCTGAAGAAGTTCGAACATTCAGTATTTCGATTTCAATACCGTCATCTATGACGGGTGTCCCACTAATAAATATAATTTTCTTAAAAAAATAATTTGGATAGTCTGAATTGGAGTGCGCGCCCGCTACAGATTCACACTCTTCGTACAGGGTGTATTCCGCAGCTCGACAACGATATGCATGTTTCAAATTTTTGCCAGGAATGCCCGAGGAGAAAACTCCCAAGACTTCGTTGCATGCACTCTAGTGTGTAAGAAGTTAAATAATAAATAATAATAATAATGGTAGTAAAAAAATGAGTCGATGTTGGCCAAATCCGGTTTTAAGCACTAAATTCACGATGATTATTATTCCAATATATATTTGGACCCTGATTGGTTAAGATTAAACGTTCGCTGTTCGCAAACGAACAAATGTCCTAATTTTGTATTGAATGAGAGTCAGTCGTTCGAGTCTATGTTCATATCATTTTTGAATACTCACAAATCACTGCTTTATCAATAACAGCCAAGAAAACAAATGTTTCGTGAAAAATCCGATTCACATTGAACACAAAATCGCGTTTCATTCGCATCAGTATAACGACAACTTTTTAAAATCTATTACACTTATTACAGTGTTCAGCAACCCGTGACTCGCGGAAGCTCGAGTGTCCTCGAAGCATAATTATTTAATGTGCCACACACAATCAATTAATATATCAACGCATAAACTAAGTATACAAATCAGCAGTAACGTAATATCATCGGCATAAGGACAGAAGGCTTAAGTCGAAAATCGGCTGTTTTGAGTTATGAAGGCAGTACGATAAATTTTAGGACGGCTTATCGTCTGAAAAGAAAAACTCAGCCATCCGTGTGTTTTTAGAGTAATTTGAAGAAATCAATATGAATTTAGTCAATTTCGTTCACAGTTTATAGTGGCAAAAAACTATAATTAATCTTACTTTAAAAACATATTGACTGTGGAAAGGAAAAAGGACGTAAGCCACACACAGACAATATTGTGTATAGGCCAAACGCCAAACAAAACATGTATTTAATTGTATACATTATCGAAAAAAAATATTTTAAAAAGACGTAGGGATAAGTCCTTTAGCCTTCCTACAGTCGATATTTTATATATTTATACATAAATATAGTGTAATGCACCTTTTTATTATACACAATATTTTTTGTTGTGAGTTACGTATTTTTTCCTTTCCAAAGTCGATACATATTTTATCATGTCCTCCCCAGTGTAGAGCGTATGGTCTCTTAATGGATGTATCTCAACAGAAGTTTTCTACGAGAACTGCTTGTTACTCAGTTGCTCAACCTTTCTTTTACGAAGAGAGTAGGAGTAGAAGGATAGGTCTAGGACGGGAGTAGTGTTTAGCTAATTGCTGTAGCTATTCCCCGTTTTTAGGATCGGATGGATGGGAGAGAGTATTAGACACCACAAACATTCATGCCTACGACCAGAAATCGATTGAAAAATCAATTTTTGAAACTGTTCGAACCGGGACTTGAACCTGAGACATCCGTAACAGTAGCTAATGACGTTACCAACTGCGCCACGGAGCCGGCATAATATATAATTACTCATACTTAAATCGAATTCATAAATGATTAATGAATCTTATAGATTTGTTTATTTAATAAATAATATTTAAAAAAATAGAACACAAATCGTTTGTACTAATTCCACATATTTATAATGATCAGGATCATTATAGATATGTGAAAGTAGTACAAATGAATTGTGTTTTATTTTTTTAAATATAATGTCTTTCCACCAAGAATTAAAAGTGATTAACAAATAATGGTTAAAGGATGTCAATAGAGATACTTAAATTTCATGATTTTCTTTAATGTCGATTATCTCAAAACAACGTTTTTGACTAAGAGCCTTTTGCCACTGTATGGACGAATTATAATTTACATTGTACCTGCTATATATGGCAGCACAGCGGGCATTGTCCACGATTTGAGTCTCGGCTTGTCTATAGTCTGATGAATTATAATCTGATACCAAATTGAGTCCCCAGCCTGCAATTCGTAATTGTTTTCCTTCAAAGTTGTTGCTTGCTAGCCTTGTAGTTATGGGAAGACATACGGGCAATACGGCTGCTGGAATATAAAGATTATTTTACAATTTTTGTATGTTCATTACAATTGATAACCATGGCATGTCAATTTTTTCATGAGAGGGTAAAAAACTTATGCTGTTACCATACAAAACGGCCTGGTGGCTTTTTGAAGAGCGGTGTATTTTTGAAAGCTGATTTGAAGGACTTTTGTTTTTAAATGCAACCGATTCTCTTTTTGCGCGGGTATACATTCCAGGGACTACCGTATGTAAAAAGACAAAAGCTGTACATATTAAAATTGAAGATAGGATTTTTTATTTATTTACATAATAGCCCAGCACACTCTGTAGACGCTTTATTATTATAACACATCACATGTAAGTATGAAATTTTCTCATGTCGTAAGAGTTCGCTGTGTAAATAATGCACACACAGTTCTGACGTACTAGCTACTTTAGACATTCAGTATTTCAATTTAAATACCGTCATCTATGACGGGTACGGTTCTACTAGTATAAAAATAGTTTCATAAGAGTACATGCATAGCAAGTAATAAATTGTCGAGATCTGCGATTTAAATTACACATTAAAAAATAAAAACCAGAGAGGGAATAACATCAAAACATACGTTCAAATCCCAGCAAGGTCAGTAGAAAATTTAGATTTTTTCAAATTTTCAAAATATTTGGCGCATTGGCGTTCAACTGTAATGCCAGATATTTTCATATATATATATCACTTTTAATGTGTTTACTGTCAACTCTTGGTGGAAAGACATTATATTTTAAAAAATAAAACACAATTCATTTGTACTACTTCCACATATTTATAATGATCAGGACCGGTTTCTCTCATTATTATTATAGCATTATCAACTGATCTATCAGTTGCATTATCAACTGATAAGCATTATTTATTTTAATAATTTATCAACTGCATTATCGAGCATTATCAACTGATCTATCACGAACATTATGTTGATAATGCTCGTGATGAGCGAAACCGGTCCTGATCATTATAAATATGTGGAAGTAGTACAAATAAATTGTGTTTTATTTTTTAAAATACATATGTATATGTATATATGTCAAAACAATAACAATAGCAAGTCATGAATCGTGCGTCTTAAAATTCGCCAAATGGCAAAAATGACGATTCCAATAATCTTATAGGGCTTTTAAATATATATATAGTCCGTATTTAATAATACTTTTCGTTTTTTGTAATCGTTTAACAGCAAAAAAATAATTCGTCCGTTTTTTAGACAGTGCAAAAAAATGTCGTGTAAAAAAACCATCCAAAATTAAAATCGCGCGTATATAATTGGACAGTTGTATCGAGTCATAGACAAGGAATCGAGAAATTCAACAAAATGAAAATGGAAAATATAGTACACAGTATAGAGTTGATTTACATAATTTCTTGATAAAATAATTTATGATCCTCATGTTTTCCCCAAGACACTTCAACATTCGCAAATCACTTACAATTGGAGAAACATACGTTGAATGCGGACGATGGGGTTAAATTGTTGCGTCAAAACATGGGGGATCATAAATTATTTTATCAAGAAATTTTAGAAATCAATAGAGCCTAGTTAAATTCCTTGTCAA
The DNA here is from genome assembly GCA_022494535.1 of Himalopsyche phryganea. Taxonomy (NCBI): domain Eukaryota; kingdom Metazoa; phylum Arthropoda; class Insecta; order Trichoptera; family Rhyacophilidae; genus Himalopsyche; species Himalopsyche phryganea. Next base: position 1,411,411 of record JAGVSL010000139.1, read on the forward strand.
TTATGAACGAACAGCTGAACCTTCCAAACTCCCCGTTGCTGTATCCTATACGTTGAATCACCTAACAGATGTCACTAAATGTGGAATGATTATATATATTTATCCTTTCGTCGAAGTGCATCCCGTCGAAACCCACAATGCTATTATAATTGTAAAATCACTGGTAATTCTAATATTAGTTGGAAAGCGGCAATTCGCCACTCTGTTTATGCGTTGTTTACAAAATAAGGATTAAGGCGATTCTCTAAATTTTAACTTATGATATTTAATCTCGTAAATAATATTTATCGTATTTGTATCTTCTATATAAACGTTAGACACTGTTTACTGTCTGTCAGTTCGAGTCCATTCGTGCGCTCGAATGCCTGAAGATGCCGAAAGGCCAAACCCGGGTCGTTAATGACAAAATACATGAAAGTATACAAAATCTCAATAGTTCAAATCTGAAATTGAAATTCCATCAAGCACCCTCAGTCGATGTCTTAAATAAATTTGAATTGTTGAGATTTTGACAAGTGAACTCGAAATACGTGTGCTAGAATGCCTAAAGATGTCGAAAGGCGAAACCCGGGTCGGTAGTGGGGAAAAAATACATGAAAATTTACCAAAAAATCTCAACAATTTAAATTCGATATTGAAAGTCCATCAAGCACCCTCAGTCGATGTCTTAAATTATAGAGAACATACTTAAAAAAGAAATAATTGTACCTGGATTGAAAACGATTCGGCTTGTCACCCTAATCAGACCAATATCATTTTGTCTCGTTCTAGAATCGTACTCCGTGTGAACGAACGATTCTTCAATGAGGTAGTCCAAGTGTCGAGGCTTGCACACAGGAGTAAAAGCTCCATTGTCACAGTCCGGGTCTGTCTGGATGTTGTTCTCTCCAATTCGAACTCCAACGACGTATTTTCCTTTGTCCAGGTTGGTGAGACAGTGGGCGGCCGTCAGGATATAAAAATCGTTGATGATGGTGCCACCGCAGCCGAACATCACCACTCCATCTATTTATCAGTTAACAGATTAATGTAATTGATTGGTAGAACTCCATTAAAATAACGTGATAAGCTTGGCTCGACCAGGGATGCTGATGATTGTTACCTCTCACTCGTTGTTTCACCAGTCAATACACTCCTAAGTATCTTTATGGCAGTCGGTTAATTGACTTTATACAATTATAGAAGTTATACAGTTACAAAAAGAAATACAAGAACAAGTTTAAAACACGCAATTGGTTGTACAGAATGTTCAGGAAGTAGAGGTCTGCATGGACCGAAATTTCATAAAATTACCCGGTCCGAGCCCGTCATTTTTATGCCCGGCCCAGCCCGAACTCGGGTCTCAATACCACACTTGTTATCCGAACCCGACCCGAAGCCCAGATTTATTTTTCTCAGTCCGAAAAAAGTAACCTAATCTGCTACAAATAATTTATGTAGCAGATTAGATTATGTGAACCATTTTCTTTTCAACCATATCCACTCCCAATGTGGGGTATATGAGTTTCTAATGGAGCATCTCAAGAGAAGTTTTCTACAAGAACTGGTTGTTATTTAGTCGCTCCACTTTGCAAGGCCTAGTAAGTGAGTAACCGCTCTCGCTTTTAAGATCGGATGTGAGAATTTTAGACATCACAGACAGAGTGAGAATCAACTTGAACAGCTAGTTATTTGTTTTCGTTAAACAGTGATATGACTCGCATGATTGAATTCGAACAGTTTAATAAATTGATTTTAGGTTAGTTTATTGTTGTCGGTTCTACATTCCCTCCCAGCTATCGGATACCTAAAACGGGAGAAGGAGAGGTGTAGTAAGATCGATTAGCTACCCACTAGTCCTATCATACTATCCTTCTATCCCTACTCTCTTCCAAAAAAGAGAGGTTTACCAACTGAGTTACAACCAAATAAGCAGTTTTCTTAAGCTCTTCAGTTAAACTTCTCTTAAGATACCTACATTAAGGAGACCATATGCTCCACATTTGGAGGAAACATGGTTTTAAAAAATCAAAATTAGGAGACCGTATCAACTTTTCCATTGCAAATTTGTATATCCACAAAACCTCAGTATTTCGGACGAGCATAAAAACAGTTGAAAAAATGACTTAATGTTGAATTAAAACAAAATTAAAAAAAAAACTCGTTATAACATTAAATAATTTCTGTCAGATGTGTTATTTTGCATTCGCTTTAAAAATCTTACATGCAGATATACAATTTTGCAACGGAAACGACAATATGCTCCTCATTATAACGGATATGATTTAGATTGTATTATGGTTGTTATATTTATATCGGGAGATAGCTTACTTTGACTATGTGCGACAAGAGCTTTCCACAAAAAGTCGTTTATCGACGTTTTGGAGTCGCCGTATATCTTTACGTCATTTTGGTCACCGCACCTGGAAGGTAGGAGGTTAAAATTTGGATGATTGCGCACATTGGGCGGCGGTATAAATTCGTTCAGGACTGCCGTCGAGAAGGGATCAAGCCTTTTTCCGTTTGAAGATAAAACGATCGGCGGACAGCACACCTGAAAAATGAAAACAATACTAGTTATTTATTTAGGTAAGGGTAAGTTGTAAAATGTGAAAGACTAGGAATCGAAGAGATTATGGTAGATTTAAAATGAAATAAAATCCTATTACTATGAAATTTTAACTAAGTATAACAATTTGTAATGATTAAATTGGCATTTACTTGGTGAATTCCATTATAATAATTTGGGTAGAAAAAAAACAAATTGTTCAGTTTTACAAGAGTTTTATGAATTGATTGATAGACATTTCGGCTTCCGCCATCGTAAAACCTATGTTTAAACTATGTTTGAACTGATCAGCTTAAAAATAATTTATCTATGCTTTTTTTACCATGTCTGCTACCAATAAAGAAACAACCTATAATCCTAAAACTGTAAACTATTGACAACCTATTTGAATTAAAAAGTAATACAAATAATTAGCCATTACGTCAGTTTAGATGAGTCAAAACTTTGATCTACCATATCTCAAAACTAACAATTTCTAGTTGTATCACTATGGAACTAGGCTATCGATATAATCTGAAAAAAATCGAGCAGTAATGGGTTGCAATAATTCTGAAATTATGTAGTTTTCTTCAAATCATACCAAAATGATATGCTTAGAAATTATAAAAATGTGATTATCTCAAAATAATAATTTCGGACTTAGTGCCTTTTGAAATGCAAATCTTTAATTAATACAAATGGTTGTGTTTGCAATAAATCGTAATGGAGGTATCTGAACAGAAGATTTTATACGAGAACTGCTTGTTAATCAGTTGCTCAATCTCCCTTTTTTAAAGAGCGTAGGGATAGAAGGATGGGGTTAGAACAGAACTACTGGTTAGTTGCAATCGCTCTCGCTACGCTGCATTTGTAGGTTGGGATGGTCGGGAGAAAGTCTTACCTATACTCTATAGCAGAAAATGCATTCGTTGATATGCATGTTTGTCTGTTACAATCAAAAGAACTTCTTAAAAAACAGTGTACAGTAGCGACGTGAAATTTGTACATGTTATTCTGGCTGCCATTTCTAGTTCAACTATGCTTTTTTTAACGTTCATCTTTGAAATTTATTATTACCTAGCTAACTACCAGTTATATACTAACCCTATCTTTCAATCGCTACACTCTTCCTAAAACAGAAGTTAAGCAACTGAGTAACAAGTAACTGCTGAGATAACCTCCATTAAGAGACCAAGTGCTCTGATTTGTGAGCGGACAGGGTATAAAAAAACAGGGCCGTATGTGGACCACCACGAGCAGGGAGAGGAGAAACAGAACATTTTAATAGAGCCACAGGAAAAAAAACTTTTCGGACCACATACTAAGTAAATAAATACATTCAATAAATGCTTACCTTTGGCAGAGATCCATTGAATCCACAATGCTCTTGGTTTAGTTTTTCTCTCACATAATTGGGCATTGGGCTACCTCCCCGTATCGCCAGTGCCACTATCGGTGGGCAGTCGATAAGTTCTATGCAGTTTCCCGGGCGGTTGTCGGCTGTCACACATTGATCCGACTCTGTATAACCTAAAACAATAAGTGAATTTTATTTCTTTGTGAATCCGACTGATAACTGTTTTTAATATGTTTCCTAATTGTATGAGAAACCGCATCTTTTCTCACTAGCTTATGCTAGGCTTATGCCTTCGGATGCAATTACCAACATCGGATATGGGTGTTACATGCGAGAATTTAATAATACTAAATCACCGTTAGGAAGTGGTAACACCGAAAACCAGTGCTTCTTAATCTTTTTAGTAATTGGCACCCCTCTGAATCTAAAAATATCTACTCTCACCGCATTGAAAAATATGTTGTGATTTTTTTATTTAAGAAATTATATTTGTTGCACGATCATATTTAAGAGAATTTATCACCGACCATAATGCGTTAATGTTTCAAGTCATGTGTTTAAAATTAAACCAGACCCAAATTGTTCGTGTGGTCATAGAAATCAAGATTTGGAGAATATTCCTTGTGATTGTCCAATTATTTTTTGGTATTTGTCAATTAAAAATTACAATGAACAACATTACAGCTGGGGGCAATGCGCCATGCATTTACAATAATAATAGCAATGATAATAATAATACAAAAAAGCTTAGATAATTGAGGAAAGTAGTTAGTACAAGAAAAAAACAATACACAGATCTCGTTGCTGAAAATCTTCACCTCTCTAGGCAACGCATTGATCAGCCAGACGGCCTTTGCAACTGGTGACTCATATAACCGACGAGAAGAGCAAGTTTTAAGAATTAAAATTGTTTGCTCATAGCTTCGGAGGCGTAGATAAAAATTGGGAGCATTTAAGTTAATAGAATTGAGAATTTCAGGATTGTAAACTCGTTATAAAGAAAAAGAGGAAAATGCTTTAGTATCGAAAACAATCTTCGAGCTTCAAGAGATTGAAACGATAGCATTCCGAAAAGAAATTTGCTTGGATAGTACTATATTGAATTATTAATTATGTTTATTGAAAGGGCTGTTTTTATCCTGTAGTAATCGTGATGGTCCTATTGAGTATCCAGAACTAGTTTCTTCTCAAGAAATTTTCTGTAAATTCAAAAAAATTGTAACTTTTTTGGAGAAAATATTTACAATCTTTTGTAAGACAGTAGGAATAGAAGGATAGAGCTAGGACAGGACTAGTGGTTTGTTTTTAGAATCGGATGGGTGGCAGGGAGTTTTAGACATCAAAAACATCCATGCCTTCTAACAGAAATTCCATAGATTAATTGAAAAATCAATTTATGTTTATAAACTGTCCGTACTGGGAGTTGAACCCGTGAGATACGTGACCGAAGCCAACGAAGTTGATCTCTGCACCACGGGCCTGAACTTGGAAGACAGGTCTTACAGATGACGTCATATCGACCGAAAATGGGTTTGAAAATATAATAAAATTTGTAAAATAATGATTTTTGGAAATGCATTTTGGTCACGAGGGTCATGTCTATTCATTTTTGATATCTTCAATTGTGAAAAACATTTCAATGACGTCAGACTGCACATTTAAATGCAATTCACAGGCGCCTCTGGCTAATAAACATAATTATTGAATAATTAAGAAATATTCTTCATATACGAGTTAGTATGTAAGCATTGCTTTGTCGACTTTGAAGGCTGTGGGACTTTCCCAGTAGATCTAGACTGCCGTTTCCGGCAGGAATTCCCATGCAATATATCTAGCCATTTTCCCGTCTTCCACCCACCACTGCTTTCCAATTGGTTAATTTTATTGGGCAGTATCCAGTTGCGTAGCAAATGTCAAACATATTTCATTTCCCCTCTTATTTGGCGTGTCTTGAAGCAACTGTCAAGCAAAACTTAGTGGCGTTCACTTAAGTGTGCAGAAATTCAATCCCTCCAGATAAACGCAGTATATCTACACACAAATAGAGGTCATGTTTTGTGGCTCGATGTGTACTCGAAGAACTGTGTGCATTTCTTCTATTTTTGATAATCTAAGTCTCCGCCAAAAGAGTCTGGCACCCATGTCGTAAATTTGTAAATCACTTTGTTTATTTTTAAATATGTTTTAACCATTTACGCTCCCAATGTGGAGTACATGGACTCCAGATGAATGTCTCAACTCTGGTCCGTGGTGGAGTGGTAAACGTCGTTGGATTCGGTTTCGGTTACGGAATATTCGTAGGCATGGATGTATGTAATATTTAAAAAAGTCTCTCCCATCCGTCTGGTCCTAAACACGGGTCCTAAACCAAGTCATATCCTAATAATAATACGAGTAATAAGCAGTTCTTGTAGTAAAACCTTTGTTAAGCCCATTAATTTGTCATATGCTCCACACTGAGAGCAGACGTGGTTTTAAACAAAAAATATTTTTTTACGTAAACTGTTTTGTACTCAGTTTGTCAACCACTCTTTTTTATCAGAGATTAACGGTAGGAGGCTAGGGGTAGATAAGAAATAGTGTTAAGCTAATCACTCCAGCTAAGCCTCGATTATAATATTGGGAGGGAGAATTAATTTTTAGATATCACACACATTTATGTCTTCGAACACAAATCTATAAAATGGTCGTGAGAATCGTAACCGATGCACACTGACCGCTCGGTTATGGAGACGACAGTATATTCAAAATTAATTTCCATTATCACAGTACGATTTTAATACCTACATATAAATACACATTACTGAATTCAAAAGTAAGTCTTGTTTACGACAGAATTTTTGTTATTTCAACACAGCATCTCCATTTACGACAGGCGAAGAAGTGGAGTTTGAAGGTTTCTTTTTGTAAAAGGATGCTGACTAATGATAATGATCATGACGTCATTAGTATAAAAAAATGTAAATTTAAACGCAAATGAGCAATGATAATTGCTGTAAAAAAAACAACAAAACAACAGGCACTGTGGTGATAACATTACAAATATTAATGTTCAATTATTAATTCATCTTGAGAACTTGGAAACTCAACGTGGAAAAACCCACAGTCAGTCAACCAGCCAACAAGCGTAAAAAATATAACATTTTATCTTATTTTTTCTTGTGAAACATTGAATTGATAAAAGTTTACGAAATAATTTAATTATACACATATATTAATACCGTCAGATCATTATCAATCGTCAATTTCAAACAGAAACAAGTCAAAGGTAGAATTATTGTGTTTAATCATTAAATTTTAAACGTATTCGAGTCTGAAGATGCTTCATAGAGAAGCGAAACACGTCACGTTAGTGATATACCGAGTGGAATAACTAAGTAATCAATTTTTAATTTAATTTTATATTAAAAATGAACTTCCACAAGGTTACCGCCGAATCCATAGAAAATAATATTTGGTACATAAAATATTTTATTTTTTAATAAAAGTTATATTTAAAAAAATAAAAGTCAATTTGTACTACTTCCACATACCAGTTGATAATGCTCGTGATAAGCGAAACCTGTCCTGATTAAAATATAATGTCTTTCCACCAAGAATTGACAGTTAACACCTTAAAAGTGAATAAAAGTTATTATAAGTGAGATGATATAATACTGCCTATCTCTTCTAAAAGAACATATATGTTTCTAGCTAAGCTAGATACGTTTAAGCATAGTTCTGATGATGCTGTGAAGCCAAAATATCTAACCAATTCATGTAGTTTTTGTCATTCGTCGTCAAGCAGATGTTGATGTTTTCACTTAATTATAATAGAGTTTTACAAAGTAAATGTCAATTTAATCAACACACTACTAATACATTTACAGAAAATGAGTTAACTACTCATTTTCTGTAAATGTACTAGTAGTGAATCATAACAGAGTTAAAAAACGTCTATTGAGATTTTTCATTTTTTTTCCATGTCCGCTCCCAATGTGGAGCATATGGTCTCCTAATGGAGATATCTTAATACAATTTTTATACGAGAGCTGCTTGTTACTCAGATGCTCGACCGCTCTTTTTTCGAAGAGAGTGGGGATAGAAGGATAGGGCTAGAACAGGACTAGTGGTTAGCTTATCGCTCTCGCTACTCCCCGTGAGGATGGAATGGGTGGAAGGTAGGACTCAGACTACGAACAGAAATCCATAAATCGATTGAAAGGTCAATCTATGAAAACCGTCCGCATAGGGAATTGAACCCGAGACATCCGTAACCGTAGTCAGCGACGCTACCAACTGCGCCACGGACGCCGACATATGTTCCATTAGGTGACCGAATATTTACTCAAAAATACACTACTCTCTGTGTAACTTGCGAAATGTTATGCTGTGCGTTACGGACACACAAATTAATCAAAACACATATATTCCAATAAAACTAAATCGTAACAGTGCCAGCTGACAACATTCGTTCAGTATGTCGACAGATTGTGAGTGAGTTATAGACACTGACAAATTAACACATAAATATTTTCAGTATTATAATTAGAATATTAAATGTTTTCAATTCCGCTCGATGTACGCGTGTAATGGATTCTCCAAGCTTACATTATAATTTCCAATGAGAGTATTATTTATTTTTACACTTTTTCCTCGAGTACTTCTGCTAAATTAATATTCTCGAAGGAACAACTTGTTTAAAGCATACGTAAATCCCTACCCGACATTCACTTTAAATGATTAGAATTAATTGGCACCTCTTGCGTAGGGATTATAATACCGGTTTTGAAAATGCAAAATATTGGTATTTCCGTATTGTTAATTGAGCAAAATCGAAATGTCATTGATTAATAATTTATTTTGAATGTGAAATTGTTATCGCTAAATATTTTCAATTAAACGTACAATTATTTTATAATGGTTTGCCTAAAAAGTATTGAATCTGAAAAGACTTTTTCAGCAACCGGACTTGTTTTTTGTTTTATGAAGATCCATCACGATTAAAAGATTACAGCATTGTTGAACTAAAGCTTTTTGGGTCATATTTTAATTCAAAGTGAAGCAAACGTTTCTGGCAGAGTCCCTTGAAGATAAATCACACCTACTCGAACGATTTTCAAGAAAAATGCACAGTCCCGTTGCGTATTTTTAATTTTAAGATGAAATTGGTTGGCTTACAATACAACGAATTAAAAAAAAATTACAGGCACAAATTAATACACTTATACAAAAAAAACAAAAATTAAAGAATTACACGGCAACGAAGCGATAGGTAATCAAAACTAGAATTGCCGTCCGTTCGGATAAGAGTGAAGCGTTTCACCCACTCCCTTAGCGGACGACAACAAGATAGCAACATGTCAAAAAAGCGACAAACAAACAGCAGACTCTGAGAAACACTTTGTCACGGTTATGATCGATGGTCCCAGGTATGCGACCTTTCGCCCTTGGGTGTTTACTGGGCCTATTTAAAATGTACCCTAAAATGAGATTCATGATTTTATTATTAATCAACGGTTTTACATAAATGACGTTAAATTAAACAATATTTTTTGCCGATGGTTTTTTTACAATTGAATTTCCATGACAATTAGAGGCGACTCAAGGTATGGTTTTGGGCACGCTGCAAACCTGGGTATATCAAAAGATATTATAAATTAAAGTTTTTTCCCACCACATATATTTATTTACATAAAGAAAATATGTAGAGCTTGTGATTCGGGCTCTCAGTTTCCTGACTATTTTTTATTTTGTAGGTACAGACTGAGTCTTTACACCCCTTTATCGTATATATGTTATGAAAGTACTGAACTATTAAAGATTCTGTCAACTGAAGTCTTTGAACTGGAGAACAGTAAAGAAAACTCCCATACAAAGACTGATTATGGGTGTTCAGTAAATAAAAGTGTTGAATTCATATCAGGAATTGTTCGTAATTTGATATTGACCACTATTGTCTCCGAGTGATTGAAAGGCAAATAGGTAGTTTTAATAATTAACTATTGGAAGTTACGACCGTATAAATAAAACAGCCAAAAATGCACTCCAACTTTTTTGTAGAAAATGTTTATAATAATTTGAAAAAAAAATGAACAATACAGATTTAATTTATGGTTAAATATTCACAATAAGATAACATATTCTTTACTCTACCGTACCGGTATCCTTTATGACTATGTTTATGTGAATTAAATTGTGGCATAACACAAAAAGTGATTCATTTTATACTGTTATGTTATCTTATGGTACATAAAGGACAAACCACATTTTCGATAACATGATCATATACATAATAAGTTGCCAACTGCTAATTCTTAGAATAAAGACATTACATTTAAAAAATAAAATATATTTTTTGTAATAATTTATAATTATCAGGACCGTTTTCACTCATTACGCGTATTATTAAATGATAATGTTCCCAATAGTGGTATATAGCCGTTCTAGAAAAGCCATTATTCAGCAATAATGATTATACTCTCCATTAGGTTATCAATTTTACTATTCTTATCAGCAGTGTAAAAGCAATAAAAAATATATAAAAAATTCATTAAAACAAGAGTTAATATACCTGTACTTCTGGTAATATAAAAATATTTTGAAATGTTTTTTCGTACTTATTGTAAAAAATCTGCCCATATAAATATCGTAAAATATATATTTTTTCCATCACCTCCTTAATTAATCCTCTCTATTATAATACACTTATGGCCTTTCGATTAGAATTTCATTTAAAACGTTTCTGGTAAGGTCAAATAATTTATTTATTTATTTATCGTAAATTAAAAAAATTTAAATGCATATATAATATAAAAATAATGTCAAATGCATTTTTTTTATGTCTCTTGAATTGTTATTTTACCTATTTCAATGAGACCAATTCAATTAATGATTACTCATGGATAATTTTATGATTGGTTATTATATACATTTATTAGTAACGGAAGCATAAAAAATCGTCGGAGCATATAATAATATACATAACAAATTTTTATTACATACGAATATGAAAATAAAATAATATATCGGCGAATTAGTCTCGCGAAATGATTGGCTTTACTTTTTTTTTGAAAACACGTTTATCGATGTCGATCATCCAGTTAGTTAGTTATACGTAAAATGTTGTCTATATCTGATTCAATACTCAGATAATGTAAATATGCTATCACAAGTCCATATATGACGTCACGCTTTAGGAGAGACGGGCTCTTGATTTTTGGGCAAAATTCTATATGAAGAATAGTGACGATAGAAGAAATGTGTGATTCATATATTTGTCACTTAGAATAAATAGTAATGGTGTAACTTCAGTTTTCAAGTTTTGAGATAATCAAGGTTTTGTAAAATGTTTTTAGGATTAAATAACAACCATTAATAACTGTTTGTCAATCAACTGAAGAACTAAAACGATAGTGTAGTAGTGAAGTCTGTCCGGACACTTCAATCTTATTCTGATATTGGAGGTACTTCACTTTTTAACAACAGTTGTTTAAAGAAATTCGGAGAGTATATATTGAGGTGCATCATTATTAAACTAATAGAATAACATCTTTTGAACGTGTTTGAGGTATAAACTAATTTTTCGTAATTTTGAAGTGACATCATTACTATTCTAAATGACACATATGGCAGATAAATTTCTAAAGAATTAAACAAAATGTTGATATTTGTGGGTCTGTTAAAGGATATCTCTAAATATCCTTCTATTGACTATATTGGGAAACTACCCAATCGATAAAAACCTGTTTATAAAATGTATACAACTCGGATACAAATTAATAATAATTGAATATTTTCTATGGATTCGGTGGTACCTCTTTAAGAAGCATCTAGATAGTCTGAAGATGCTCATTAAAGAGGCAAAACGCGTCACGTTAGTGATAAAACCAGCGGAATAACAATGTTATCAATAATATTTAATTTATGATCACAATTTGAATATCGATTTTCCCATTATCTCAATATGGGCTATTCGTAGTGTCTGAGTAATGAACAGGACGGTCGACATGTATGTCATAATACACTCAATCCCCTTTTTACACGATGAATATCGTGCAAAACAGCGGTGCAAAAATATCAGCAGTGGACAAAGATAACTGAAAGATAGGTTCCATTACATTGGACCGTTCAAAAAGAGGATACGGTGAACTAGTATTATGGATACGAGTGGGCTGTAAACCAGTCAACCTTTGCTCAATACACACGATGCGTCAACAGATAGAGTGAGTGTGTTGTGTAATGCATATCTTTAGCGTCACATATAAATAGACAGGCAAATTAATATATTTATTATAATACCCATATTGTAATTGGAATTCCGCTTGAAATACCCATTTTATATTAAATAAATACATATCAATATACACTTGGGCCTCGTATAACACGGTTTTATACAACACGGCTTTGATGTAACACACTTGATGAATTCTGACATATTTTTATACAACACGCTTTATATGAAACGGTTTCAGCATTTTTTATAGAAAATGATCCTATAATGAAAATAATTTTGAAGTTCAAGAAGGAATTACAACAGATCTTGGCCCCTTATCACGAGATACAAAAGATTTATAAACGCTAAAAGTAAACAATCGCTTATTACACAATGTTTAAAGCCTAAATCCAAAAATACTCCATAGTCCTCCAATAATGAAAACTCACAATATACCCTACCCCATACCCTAATTTTGTTCGAACTTTAAACCTCGTATAACACGGATTTGTATAACACGACGTTTTTGTGCCATATGACCGTGTTATACGAGGCCCAAGTTTTAACAAATATATTGTTAATTATCTTCATGTATATTTAGCCAAGAACGTGGAACTCGCAGCTCACGATATATTTAAGGCTTTTAAATATCTATTTATTGTTCAGAAAGGGACCAAATGCATAAACAGGAAGTAACTATTTATGAAAGCGGTCAATTAACAATTATAATTATGTATTTTTGTAATATTATTCATAGTTAGTCTGAAGATGCCACTCAAAGAGGTGAAACACGTGTCACAATTAGTAACAAAGCCAGTGGAATATCAAAGTTATTAATTTTAGTTTCATCTTTCCTATAAACTTAGCTAACCACTTTTTTCAGGAACTCAGTATGATTAGACTGCGTTAATTTAATGTGTAATTTAAATTGAAAACATGATACGCCTCTTTGAAAAACATTTTCAGACATTTGGTGATTTCAGTCAGAGTGGCATGTGCGACACCTAGTTATACAACCAGTGGATATATTGTTAGTTTGATTTTTTTAATTTCTAAAGAGTAAGTACTGACAATTTAAAATACTTACCCAATGAACATTTAGATACATTACTGAAAAGTTAAATGACCAAATCCCGGCAGGGTAAATATCAAACTAAGATTTTTTCAATTTACAATTTGATATTTTATTATTGATATCATATAAATAAAATTATACTTATAGTATCTATATATAGTATATATATATATATATACATATAAATGAATATATGTTTGTTTGTTTGTCCTGTATGCGTTTCTATACTATTCATTCGATTACGATGAAAATTTGGTGAGTTGTTGTACGCATATCCGCAAAGGTTTCTGAGAAAAAAAAATTAAAATCTAAAAAGAAAAACAAGTAAGTACAAACAGCAACATTTCAGTTCGCGTCTGACATAAAAAGTGGTGTTAATTGATAAAATCTAATTGCCGATTTTAAACGGAAAATGCAAAAGGGAAGATGTACTGTTGCCACGCATCCCAATGATTCCGACAGACATGCCAGTGGAATTTAAACGTCTGCAGTTTCCGGTGTGACTCGCATGACCATCAACAAAGCATAGGGACAATCGCTATAAGTATGTGGACGAAATCCATGCTTCTCATGGATGTGGACAGCTCACGCGTCGGAAAACCTTCTGATTTATTCGTGTACGCACCGGATGAATACCAAAAATATTGTGTATCCAAAAACACTTCAATAAACAGAATTAAAACGCAAACACTTTTTTTTAGTGGCATTGCTACGCATTCGCTAGTTATAAATAAAAATAATGCTAGAAGTTCATTGAAAGCTACAAAAATTAGATTAGCACTAAAAGATTAAGTCTGTTCAAAATCTTTTTCCGAATTATCTTTTGTTTTTTGAGTTTGGAACTGTGGTACTAATTATGAATATTCCAATTTGAAAACCAATTAAAAACATTCTTACAAAAAAACGATTTACAAAACAAAACAAGATCACTCACCTCCACCGCAAAAACCGATAACGGTTATCACAACGAAAAGTGTCCATAAATAACAATTATTTTGATCCATCGTTGCTTCACTTCAGTACAAATGACTATGGCACGAACGAAATCAATATAAAATGCAATCAAACTGTTATATTATTAATAATTAGCACTATACGTAAAAAAGCTACACTTCAGAACGAGTTATGATAATTTGAATCATATTTTGCACCAACTCAGCGCAACATTATTCAACGAATGATAAAAAATACTGATACACTCGCCAAAGTTGCCAGGCTTAAGTAATGACCATTTCAGGGTTATGATTCCCCGCTGCTTGTACTAAATATGTTTAAGAAATTTGTTTTTTAAATTCTTTTGTTATGAAAATACGTTCGATTTATTGTGGGAATTGATATAAAACGCACAAGACGCTCCGGATGAAAAATGTTATCCATCTAAAATAGCGGTTCTTAGAAATCTTCTGTCATGGGTTTGTTTTATTTTTTGTTATTGTTTATTTCTTGTCTCTATTTTAATATTGAAACTCATTTTCCTTTCTAATTTATCTTTGAGGTGAGTAAGTAGTTTTCAGTAATTCGTCAGCGTAGCGGCAGAAGGCGATAAGTCCAAAATCGGCTGTTTTGAATTATGAATGCAGTACGATAGATTTTAAAATGGTCTATTGCAGTGGTCCCCAAACTTATTATACCCATGGACCCCTTCTTAAAGCAAACACCTGACCATGAAGCACCAAGTAAAATAACTTAACATAACTGCATAGTAGAAAAATTATAAATTTGATGTCTTGAATGGTGATATAAAATTAAAATATTTTAATATTTAAAGTATGATGAGGTTCATAACTGCACTAAATCCACGCTCTACTAAATAGGTCACGGAAAGCAATCAGCAGTGACCTATAATGTAGGATAAAAAATTGGTATCTGTTTTTTTTAACCAGAATTTGTGGTATCCTTGTTCAAGTATTGGTTTCCGCTCCACATTTGTGGATAATTCGATAAATTGCTCCTGTATTAGAATGGATTCATCTGAGTTTGCGGGTCTGCTTGCAAAAGGATCGAACACCCAAAAAATCGCTACCCATTCATTTATTGTTATTTTAACTTTCGTAATAATGAAAATGTGTCACGAATATTTATTTTCTTTCGCGCACCACCAGACGTTGTCCACGCACCCCCAAATTATTTTTAATTTGCCACAGACCTCCTCAGTGGTCACAAGGACTCCTAAGGTTGTGTAGGAACCACTTTGAGAAGCACTGGTCTTTCGTCTGAAAAGAAAACTCTGCTGTATTCCATGTATTTTTTATGTAATTTAAAGAAATCAATATGAAATAAGTCAATTTCGTTCACAGTTATTGGTGGCAAAAAAACTATAATTAGATTTACTATATATAAAAAAGAATTAATAATTCGTAAATGATTAACGAATCTCATCAAGTGTGTAGTTTAATAAATAATGGTTAAGGTATGTAAATAGAGAGACCGAAATTTCAAGTCAATTTTTTGATGATTGAAATAATAATTATTCATATTCCATCGAAATTCTGACAAAAATAAATATGATCACATAATACCCAACCGTAATATTAAAGCAGGATAACCGGATTTTATGTAATTAGAACTATTGTTTACTTTAATCGAAAGCAATAAAAATAACAAAAAATTATGTCACAATGTAATTAAGTATTAACCACATTTTAACAATAATTGGAAATATTTGAATCAATTCGAGACTTACTGATTGAATTGGCATTTACCTGGTTTCAGTTCTAAAAGAATTTTATCATTTTTTGATAGCTACTTCGGCTTCACTCCATCATCAGAGCTATGTTTAAAATTAATTTAGCTTAGCTATATACCGAGGTTATACTGATAAAAGGCATTATGTCATAAAAAAGCTTCTGAGATAATCGAATTTAAAGCAATGTTTTTTTAAGCCACTTCACTGTCTCCCAAGTACAAGTTTACTGTTCGTAATTTAAAAAGATTTTTTATTACTGATAAAGAATTTTTGGCATACAAATCATAAGATTTGGTATGAATGAGTTATAGTCATTTACCAGAATAAAAACATAACAATACTGTATCTATTTCAAAGCCATTATATCCAATGACTTCATACTTTTTACCAGTACGTATAACGTTAAGTTGCATTTAAGTTTTGACATTTAAAACAGAAAATCATCAAAAACTGACTTAATGCTTTCTGTCAGTAAACCCTAGATATACAATGCTTTAGAAAAGATAGGCGATATTCCGTCTGCAATAGTGTCCTAGGCACAGTTGGTAGCATCGTTGGCTACGGTTACGGTTGTGTTAGGTTTAATTCCCGGTGCAAGCAGTTTCATAAATTGATCTTCTAATCGATTTATGAATGTCTGTTCATCATGCATGTTTGTGATGTCTAAAACTCCTCCCTCCCACCCATCCGGTTCTCAAAATCGGAGCGTAGCGAGAGCGATTAGATAATAGCCCTATCCTTCTATCCCTACTCTCTTAGAAAAAATATAGATTGAGCATCTGAGTAACAAAGAGTTCTCATAGAAAACTTCTGTTGAAGCGGGAGCGGACATGGTAAAAAAATGAAAATAAAAATGTAATCTCACTTATTCCAACACCATCACTTTAAATTTAATGCACTAAATAAATTAATGTACTGAATAGTGAACGAACCCATAAAATTCCCGTAGAACTGAATACTTTGTTATTCTTTACCTATTAATTAATTCTAGAATTGAAAAATGGTATTTATCCTTGTTTCTTTTGCTTGTTTGCTAATGTTTACCCATCAATCAACAAAGGTTGATTTTGTCGAAGCGATTTTAACAAAAAAACTGTACAAGTATAATAAAGCCGCTGTACTGTGATAAAGCAACAGTTAGTAATTATTATAAAATTTACGTTTTAGAGTTATCATAGAATATTAACCGTTTTCTGATTACTCAAATGCCAACTATTAAAATATAATTTATCCTATTCATTTTTGTTTCAATTGTCACATAAAATCTTTTATTTTTTATTTCTTTGCATTAAACGGCGTCACTAATCAATTCCTCAGCCATTATCGAAATGATACTATTTATTATGATCTTATGTGGCGTTCTCAAGGCTTTATACATATATAAATAAAACTTCACAGTACAATTTTGTCACTCACTGATACTTTTATTAAATATTTTTTCAAAATTTTATAAAAATAAATATATTATAACTAAGCTTAAAATTATTGATTATTAGAGAGTAAATGAATGTTGTTATGTACATTTTGTATGAAAGAATAATATTTTGAATGGTATGTCTTTATATTTTAAAACGCATTTTTTTTCCGGAACCATGACCGGTTTCACTCATCACAAGGACTATCAACTGATAAAGATACAATCAAACCAGGGCTATTTATATAAAATTGAATGTTAAAAATCACAAGGTATGTAAAACAGTTGGTTCATGAACTAAGACAGGCATTTACAGATCATCATAAAAATCTTTACATCAATGCCACAGTAAAACATATTGCAAAATCTGGTTTTGAGATAATGGCTGTTTTGTGTTTTGCTAAATTTTAAAAACGTTTTAAGACAGTTTAAGAACTATATTATAATTTAAGACATTGACTGAGGGTGCTTGATGGAATTTCAATATCAAATTTGAATTATTGAGATTTTGTACACTTCCATGTATTTTGTCACTGACGACCCGGGTCTCGCCTTTCGGCATCTTCAGGCAATCGAGCGCACGAATGGACTCGAATTGACAGACAGTAAACAGTGACTATCGTTTATATAGAAGATACAAATACGACAAATTTAAGACATCGACTGAGGGTGCTTGATGGAATTTCAATATTAAATTTGGATTATTGAGATTTTGTACACTTCCATGTATTTTGTCACTAACGACCCGGGTTTCGCCTTTCGGCATCTTCAGGCATTCGAGCACACGAATGGACTCGAACTGAGAGACAGTAAACAGTTTCTAACGCTTATATAGAAGATACAAATGCGACAAATATCATTTACGAGGCAATACATTATACGTCTGAGAGCCACCCCGATACCTGAGTTAAAATTTCGGAAATCGTCCTAATCCTTATTTTGTAAACACCATATTACCAGAGTGGCAAATTGCCGAAGGCGTTGCCGCTTTTCAACTTCTTTTAGAAATACCAGTGATTTTACAATTATAATAGTATTGTGGGTTTTGACGGGATGTAATTCGACGAATGGGTAAATATATACAATCATTCCACATTTAGTGAAATCTGTTAGGTGTTTCAACGTATCGGATATAATAGCGGAGAATTAGGAAGGTTCAGCTGCTCATTCAAGATTGGTAAGGAGTATAACTGGCCTCTATTAATTTCTAAAATTTCCTGATAAAATAATTTATGATCCCCCATGTTTTTATGCAACAGTTTAACCCCATCATCCGCATTAAACGTATGGTTCTCCATTAGCAAGTGATTTGCGAATGTCGAAGTTTCTTTTTTAATCTAAAGGCAGCTAAATGTTCTGATACCCTTATATCTAATGTACGTGTGGTTTTACCCACATAGAAATGTTGGCAATCATTGCATTGTAATTTATAAATACCAGATTTGTTCTTAAAGTTTACTCTATCTTTATTGTTAATAAGTAATTTGCCTAGAGAGTTTTTGCAATAGAACGCCGGTCTAACACTATCAGCGAGTTGTTTTTTAATTTTAAAGCTTGTGCAACCTAAATAACTTATTCTATGCCAGATTCTAGGGCGGTCTATGTCTTTAGACAAGTTCCCGAAATATAGCATCTTTTCTGCTAATTTACGTTGTTTTTTTGATACAAGACTATCTATAAGAGACGCCTCATAGCCATTATTAATGGCAATTTGTTTAATAATGTTTAGTTCGTTTTCAAAATTAAATTTATTTAGAGG
This sequence comes from Himalopsyche phryganea, assembly GCA_022494535.1. Lineage (NCBI taxonomy): Eukaryota > Metazoa > Arthropoda > Insecta > Trichoptera > Rhyacophilidae > Himalopsyche > Himalopsyche phryganea. The sequence goes on from JAGVSL010000139.1 coordinate 1,430,423, forward strand.
TATAGTGACTAATCTGTGAACCTGAGAATGGAAAGCAGCCAATTTATATGAGAAAGGATGGTCTGACTTAAAATGGATCGTGGCTTCTGAAAACGTCTGTTTTCGGTAAATTTTAAATTCATGAATGGAGTTTTTAATATCAATATTAAGGTCAAGGAAATTTATATTCTTGCCCCCTACTTCTAAAGTGAATTGAATTTTATCATCTAGTGAGTTAAGAAAATTATGAAGGTTAGAAACTTGTCTCTCAGTTCCATTGAATAGACAAAGGATGTCATCTACGTAACGGAACCAATAAACTACGTTAATTAAAGTAATTGCATGTTTTGATATTGCTATCTGTGATTTCTGTCAAATTCTTGTGAAACGGACGCATTCATTTTTTCATGTCAGTGTATTCGAGTTCTTCTGTACTAAAATTGGTCCTTATTTTTAGGAACGCAAATAATAAAGATGTCGAATATTTGTTTTTTTGTCAGAGGGCGATGGCTTCAATAAGGTTATGAAATACTGTGTTATAGGATACGCCTGGTATACGGCACTTTGAGTATCACCAAACGATACAATTTATGAAAAGCTGTTAAATTATATGTGTTACACAGAATGTGTGAAATTACTTATTTCACGAAAAGTGCAGGATTTTACCTAAATCATGAAATAACCAAGCCCATGGCCTCATTCAAGAATTTGGCAAATTATCTGCCGAGTACGTGAATTCCGCACGAATTTTTCTGTTTATTTCAATGATTGAGTATAGATAGTAGCGCCATAGTGGCGCCGCAGTGGTGTTTTTCGGAATTATTTGTTATATTTTATAAAATAGTAACGCTCCGGTGGTGACTTCCTGAAATTTATTATACTAATAAAGCGACGCTTTTTAAAGTTATTACCTAGCAGAGAATTTATCTGATTTATTGTAGTTTTCATCCCCGCTATTGCTTGACTCCAGGCAAAACGAGAGAACCATTCATTTAAAGGGTGAAGATAAATAGCACCCCATTGGCAGCGATTGGTCATTGATCATAAAGACAATGGTTATGTCTCACTCAAAATCTTCATCAATGTCTGGTCTCATCTTGTCAAGTATCCAGTCCATGTAGAAGGCGATCCTCGTGTAAATAGCTGGTTTCCCCGGAGATCCACACTTTTCGGGACCTACGCTGATGATGCCGAACTGGACATACGCTGTGGTTTCACCCACTCTACTGAGCATCATCAGAGGACCTCCCGAATCTCCGTTGCAAGAATCTACGCCCGACTGCCCACCAGCACATATGTGCTTGTGAAAGATGTCAATACTCGACCTGTAATAAAACAAAATCATTGAAAAATACAATACAAAAAAATACAACAAATCGTACCTATACTTTTACACTAGAACAATTTGCGGGCTTTCAATTTTCTGGTAATTTTTATTTCTAGAGTGGGTAGAGACTACGTTTTATATTCCTTTCCTACACACTGTATTGATGAAGATTCTGCCAGCCGAAGGATATAAATGGGGAAAATAGGTGAGAAAAACTCCTTACAAAAAATGTTCCATCTAAGATGGGCACGTGCTCGGCCGCGCAGCAGTTTTGGATGCCTCACGCACTCATATTGGTTTGGTGCGCAGTCTATTACTACTCATTGCTTAAAAAAATATTCGTATCTATTCAAAATTAATGCACTTTAGATTAAAAATAGTTTTAACAAAAAGATATATAGTGGAAATGAATAAATAATAATATTTTCAACTATGTAAAGAAACTCATCGTGGACTGAATACTGACAGAAGGCATTAAGTCGTAAAAGCAAGTTTTGACATAATCGCATTTAAAGCATTATTTTGATTTCAAAGTACTCTCTCTCCCAAAAACAATTGTTTGTTTTTAAAAAGATTTTTTGTACATTATAAAGAATAATCTTTTGGTATCGATGAGTTGAAGTTATATCATACTTTTTGCCAGAAAAAATAGCAATATGACTTAATACTCTTTCTATTTCAAAACCATTATATCCTATGACTCCATGCAGTCTACCAGTACTAAATCATCCAAAACTGACTTAATGCGTTATTTTAGTATACCCTCGATATATACAAATATGACATAATGATGTTTGAAAATTATACCGCGCATTTGTTGGTTTGGTATTCTCAACCTTCAGTCAGGAACCTTTGCTTACAAATACTGACTCTAATTTCTTAGATAACAGCGTTCAATTCTTATCAGCAATTGTTACTAATGAGATTAATAATTAAGCTTGAGAGTGTAATTTATAATAAATATTATTTCCACAATTCTGTAAACAATAATTAATAATAAGTTGCATGGGTAGTAATTTATTAGTAATGAGATTTTAGATTACTGTTGAGAGTGGTTTGAACTTGAAAGATGTATTATAAAAGGGATGAAGACACAATTGTAGGCATGTTTGAATCGTTCAAATTTTGTACATTTCAAAAACTTTTGTCACTTACGACCCAAGATTTAACTTTTTCCATCTTCAGGCATTCAAGTACACGAATAAACTCGTATTGACAGTAAGTGAAAAAAATTATGGAAATGTACACAATTCAAACGAGTTAAATTGTACATTGAAATTCCATCAAGCACCCTCAAATTACAGCTATAAGCAAACTTTTGCAATTAGATTTATTATTAGAAATACATATGTCAGAGTTTAATGATTTATAATGTGTTCTACCTATTACTTGGTTTAGTAGAGTGTAGCGTCGCTGGCTTCTGTTGCGGTGCTCACGGACTCGAATCCCATAAATTCATAAATCTATTTACGAAACTGTCCATACTGGAATTCAAGCTAGTGAGCATGGTAACCGAAGCCAACGACTACTCGACCACGGATCCGTTAACAATTTGTACCTGCTGTAAATAGCTTTGCAGCGTGTGTTATCAATTACAGCGACATCAGCAGACAGAAGTTTAGGTGACGAGCGATTTTTCTCAGTCAGTCCCCATCCAGCTATAATCAATGATAGGTCATTCAGATTTTTGGTCGCCAAGTCATGTACCGTTGGAAGACAAATCGGATGAGTGTTGTCTGAAACCATGAAAAGATCATCAATTACAATGCTATTCTGTTATTCACGGGCCTGATTCTGAGCATCCCTGGACCACCCGAAAACAACCAATTCCCTTCGTGACTCACAAATAGAATTAATATGCGAATGAAATATGAAAGAAGAATCAAACGTTTTACCGAGATCGACAACTAAACGCTGTTAAGTATTATTCAATGTCTCATAGATATATTTAATACGAAATCTCGAAAAGAGAAGGAAATGCAAAAGCATTTTGAAATGTTAAAGTCGAATTTATTTTTTATAGACCAACTCGAAATTATGTTGCAGAATAGTAAAATCACTTTTAAGGTGTTAACTGTCAATTCTTGGTGGAAAGACATTATATTTAAAAAAATAAAACACAATTCATTTGTACTACTTCCACATATTTATAATGATAAGGACCGGTTTCGCTCATTATAAATATGTGGAAGTCGTACAAATGAATTGTGTTTTATTTTTTAAAATAGTTAAATCAGTTAAATCAGATAATCAACATGCATATGGATATATCTACAATTTCTATGAAGTATTGGTTCAGCCGGTGCTGATAAAATTGCTACAGGCCGAAAATTTGTTATCTCTGACAGAGAGCGCAGTACTACATATTGTTGATTGAATTGGAATTGGTAGAACTAAATTTTAATAAGGTAAAAATAACAAAATATTCAGTTTTACAAGATTTTTATCAGCTTTTTGATAGCTTCAAGCCATCATCAGAACTATGTCGAAGCTTAATTAAGTTTAGCTATGTCTACTTTTATATCATCTTATGCTGTACTGAAGAGATAGACAACATTACATCATATCCCTTATTAGAACTAATTGTGTTTTTGTGTCGTTCTAAGGAAAAGAACACACATGGTATTATTAATTAATCAGTGAATTAGAAGATAATTATATTAATAATGCGATTCTTTTAAGAGGTGGTACATAAAGCATCCAATCCCGGACCCCTTTTCTGATCCCGGGATTTAGGGATTGATCTTTTTTCAATCCCGGGATCCCGTAAAAAAAAGCCAGCATTTCAAATTTTAAATTGTCAAAAAAAATTGTAGATAATAATGTACCACGATAAACCGTTTAAATGAAGCCACGAAAAAAAATGTAAAAATCCTTACACAAAATAAAAATAAAACCCCGTGAAACTGGATTTTCAGTTCATACAAAATAGGAGGATAGGTAGGTATGTTTCTAAAAACGCATAAAAGAACAAAATACCTCGGTACCTATACTATGATTTTTTTTACTTTTGAACTAGGTATCAGAATATAGATACAAAATATAACACAACATTATAATAATTATGAACACGTGCAATCTCACAATTTTTTTTTGTAAATGTAGGTATCTACGTATCTTTATAATTATGCAAAAAGTATTTGCAAGCAGAATCTTGCGCGCTTATTTTCTTCGATTGTTTTGTAATTTATTAGTAATTGAAGACATGTTACAGTTGAATGACAAAACAATCTTCCATTACGCATCTAAAAATAGAATAGTAGTCAACTGTTTTTTGTAGATAACGATGCAAAAGAACAATAAATTGTCTGAATTTATATTACTCTAAAAAAAGATTCATCACATTTCCTACCACCCTCCTCTTTGTTACAAATCGTCCCACTTTGTTTGACCCCTTCATCCCCTAGAGCGTGACGATATATATGGACGGTCCTTACATATTTAGGTACTCACATTTTGAGAAATCTATGCTATCCACCAGTCTAATGAGGCCGATATCATTCTGCTGCTTGATTCTGTTATACATAGGATGGGTGAAGGACTCTCGTATCTCGAAATCTTGAACTCCCGGGGAACAGTAACGATGTTTCTTGCTGCCTTCACAGTCCTCCTCAGTGTTGATATTGTGTTCTCCAACCCTCACTCCAATGACGGCCTTTCCCAACTCCAAGTTAATGAGACAGTGAGCTGCGGTCAAAATATAATCCATGCTGATGATGGTACCATCACACCCATAAGAAAACTGGTTATCTGAAATAGGAAGAGAGATTTTTAAAATAAAATGCCTTTCCACCAAGAATTGACAGTTAACACCTTAAAAATGAATAGAGTCGTTAAATTTATTTATTTCATACAGGAACTGAAGATTAAACTAATCTTTTAATGTTCAGAAATTCAGGAGTCAATCAGATATTATTTCCCATGTCTACTACCAATATGGAGCATTTGGACTCCTAATGGAGCGTCTATCAACAGCAGTTGTTCTTCGACAGCTGCTTATCATTCAGTTGCTCCAACTCTCAGTGTTATGACTGAAGTAGTAGTTTGCTAATTGATTTAGCTGACCTCCGTTTATATGATCGAATGTGTGGAAGGGAAGTTTAGATATCACAAATATCTATAAATCAATGTATGTACTGGGACAAGTAATGAGGACACAGTAACGGTCTCCACAGACCCCAAGATCCGTAGACACCGTTACTTATGAGCACGACTAAAGTTACTGTCACTGAAGACTAGGCTATACCAGATAACAAGTTTTAGTTCAATCACTCGACGCCGAACATTTCTTATCGGAGAGAAGGGATGGAGTAAGGAGAAAATTTCAAATGCCAAAGTATTCGAGAAAAAATGAATGAGAATTCGGAGCACGACCACGATTGATTGATTTTGACGGGATTAAGTATATTATATGGACTTACTTTGGGAATATGCGATGAGAGCCATCCAAGGGTATTCATAAATTCCAGTCGTTCTGCCTCCAAGAATCCGGTTTTCTTCACTTTGTCCGCATGTTTCTGGAAGAAGATTTATGTTTCTATGCTCGCTAATATTTGGTGGAAGCAGATCAGCTAATGTCGGTAAAAGTGTGTAAGGAGTCACCATTTCACCATAACTATTGACTGCGTGTGGTAGACAGCAAACCTGAAGAAAAGAGGTCATTAGTGAAAAAATGTAGAAACGTCTCCAATATGGGAACGTTTCAAATTACTATATTATAGAATAAATGTGAACACAATTTTTAACCATTCAGATGCCTCAAAGTGTGTATAGAAATACCCAACAGGCGGCGACTTTTTTGGTAATGTAAATATTAAATATTGCTGTAAATGGCTGTAATGGAAATATTGTATCTTATCATTTTTGTCATCATTCCACGAGATTTGACAATGTGACAATGAAGTAAAATAGAAAGTGTTTACCCGTTCGTTTTGTGCGGTGGGCCTAACAAGTTCAAATATAGAACGTGCACATGGGATATAAACAGTTAGAGGCGAACTGTACCTTTGGCATTGACCCATTGAATCCACAGTGGTCAGCTCTCAGTTTATTTCTGACGTGAACTGGCATCGGCCTAGCCCCTAGAAGAGCAAAAGTTGGAAGACATCTGTCTAAATCCGTGCACTTCCCAGATCGATTGTCCCCAGTGGTACAGTGGTCATAATCTGTAAGATGAGTGAATGTTTTATGAAATTGTACGTAATCTGCGACTAATTAATATATAAAAACACAAATGTAGTGCTTTTTTTCTGATGATTAATAGATGGGCGAGGGGAGCAATAGCACAAGTCAATATTGCAAGGTTTTCAGAAGACGGTTTTTTTCTTATTTTAGACAAAAATTCTAACAATAAAAATGTCAAACAAGTTACATTGGTAAAAACAAACATATGTTGAGTATCGGATCATACGAGTCTAACTTATGTGGCTATTCCCTGCTGTATTTGAAGAAAATTTTGTGTTTGGGTTCACACGTGAAAATAAGTAAATACATATTTCAAAGTGACACACGGTTGTGAATAAAATGTATTAATTACACAAATTTTGTCAGAATTTTAATGTTTTTTACTTTTTTTTACCATGTCCGCTCCAAATGTGGAGCATAGAGGTATCTCAATGCAAGTTTTATAAGAGAACTGATTGTCACTCAGTTGTTAAAAGGATAGAAGGATAGGGTTAGGACAGTCCCTGCGTCCCGTTTTTAGGAAGAAAGAATACATAAATAAATTGAAAAAAATTGTTTATGAAACTGTCTGTAGCGGGAGTTGAGCCATCAGTAACCGTAGCCAACGACGTTGACCACTGCACCACGGACATGTAGTTTCTACGAAAGTATAATATGAGCGAGGGAGGCGGGAGAGTAATTTTTATAGTCAAATATAAGTCAAATAAAAAATAAATATAATATAATGAATAAATTTTGAACATTGTTTAACTAAATCTAATATTTTTTTTTATTTAAGTGATTTTAGACTTTTAATGAATTTATAGGTAACATAAGACAGGTTTTTCTATAATGCCTGCTCCAAATGTGGAGTATATGGAATTCTAATAAAACACCTCAATAATAGTTATTATTGTGTCGCTCGACTTTTATTTTTCGATAACAGTATGGTAAGAAAGAAAGACAAAAAGAAAGATGGGGCTCGTAAATGGACATTTGTTAGCAAATCACCCTGGCTACGAATTCTTTCTAAGAGCGGGTGGATGGCAGCAGGGTTGCCTGATTTCCAAAATCACAGATCGGGTCATTCAATATTTCAAAACAATAAAGAAATTAACAAAACATACATAATTTAAATAAAATTGTAATATATTTATGTAAATAATAACATAAATATGTGTACAGAAGAGAATATATAAAAAATGGTCACATAATAATCCGCAGGAATCACAGTTATTAAAATAATATATTGTTAGATAGAATTGCAGGATTATATTATGATTTAAATGCAAACTTTATTATAATCACAACAGTTGATAAAAGTATTTTTCAGAGCTTGTTTCAATAGATGTTCGACATCTTAACTCGATAAAAATTAAGCGAACATCTTTAACTTTATACGTACACTTTTGTACACATAACAGTTTCGGTCGGGATTTTCACAGGCAATGCGGGATTCGGGAGTTGTCTGTTGAACTCGGGACAGTCCCGATCAAACAGGGACGACTGGCAACCCTGAGTGGGAGAGGGTTGATGTAAAATCACAAACATTGACACAAAAATCGATTCATGAAATTGACCGTATTATATTTTTCGGCTTTGAAATCGTGGATGTTTGTGATGTCTAAACTTCTCTTCCACCCGTCCGATCCTAAAAACGGGGCTTAGCGGGATGTGATTAGTTAACCAATAGTGCTGTCCTAGCCTTTTCGCTATTCACTCGCGTTGAGCAACTGAGTAATAAGCGGTTCTCTTAGAAAAAATCTCTTGAGATAAGCTCCATTAGGAGTCCATATACTAATTTTATAAAAAAAATAATTAAAAAAAAAAATACTAACCGCAATTGATGTATTTGACCATGGTTGAAGTACACAATATTAAAATATAATAAAAAATTGTCTTCATTTCTGTTTAACTATACGATACACTTAATAAATGAAACAGAAAAATGATTACATCTGCGTCATATATTTTTTATGTTTACTTTCTCTCAATAGATGATATATTTTTCTTAGAAGCAACACAGATACGAATTTAAAACACTAAAAAGAATCCTTCACTGATTTAATCGAAAAAAATTACGGCACTCGGATATATACAATGTTATACCACACTTTCTATGGATTTGAAACAACACAGTAATTATGAATTTAATACATTAAATTGGCTAGAAAGAAGTCTTCACAGATTCATCTAAATATACCCATGATACGGGAAATGTATATTGAACATTATAAAGGTAGATAATTGGTAAATATTCACTAATTCGAATAAAGAAATACAATTATATTATTACTTAACGCGGCAATTAAAAGAAATGTTTTAATAAATATTTTGAGTGGTCAATTGAGTTCAATTGATAAAACTGTCTATCTACATAATGTTTTACACTGTATTTCTAAATTATCTTTGAACGAACACTTCACACTTCACACAGAGCGTATAGGAACGTTTATTTGCAGTGCTATGATATTTTTGCTTCGTCTAACGTGTATTATTGCGCAGTGTTTTCCAAACGGCTTTTTTCTGCGAAATGTGATGATAGAAAAAAAAATATTGCTAATGTTTATTCAGAATCGAAGGTTAAAAAATACAGTATAAACAAATTTAAGAACAGTTAGATAAATGACTATTTAGAATTACAGTGATTTGTTAAATTTAATATTGGGAGGTCCCCCAATACCATGAATAACAACGTTACATCAAAGATAGTAAATTTATACAAAGTAGGTGGACGATGAATTGTCTGTGGAGCATATAGTTTCATTATGGATCACCTCAATAGTATTTTTTTTTATTTTACGATAACCGCTTGTTATTCACTCGGGCTGTAACAGTAGTCTCCCTGATAACACGGTATATAAAAGGCGAGCTATCTGGGTGAGGTGGGCTATCGGGTCTACCACACTCATACAAAATCAGAAGATACGCATGCGGCGCATGAGTGTTTTAGCGAGTATTCAAGAAGCAGTCGCAAATTTTAATGAGAATCGAGTGGTCAGCAATAGTCTTTTCAGGGGAATCTACTCTATCTGTTTTTTTAAGAAGGTAAGAATAGAATAATCACTCCCTACGCCACATTTTTACCATTGGATGGGTGGGAGAGAATTGTAACATCACAAACATCCATGGCTTTGAAAACATTTCCATAAATTAATTGAAATAACAATTATTTATCAAAGAGATTTGAGCCCGTCGGCGCCACTACTGAATCGACGACTGCCCATAAGCGTTGACCACTCGTCTACAAGACCAGTATTCATTTGAATACGAATCCGTAAATCAATTGCAAGATCAATTTCTCTATGCAGTCGATTCCGCTTAATTGGTATACTATATTGGTATATTGGTATACAGTTACTGTCATTCTTGGTGGAAAGATATTACATTTTAAAAAATACCACACAATTCGTTTATACTATTTCCACATGTTTATAATAAGCAAAACCAGTCCTGATCATTATAAACATGTGGAAGTAATATAAACAAATTGTATTATAACAAATGATAACAATTTAGTCAAAGCATCAAACATTTAGCGAAAAAGTCAACAGCAAACAATGAATATCCCTGTATCCATGTCACTAACCAGGAGGTAAAGATAGATATGGCCGTGTTTCAACATTATTTTATGTAAGAGACAATGACGGGAGTACAACATCTGTGCTGATTTTGTATAATTTATTGCAATCCTATAAAAATAAGTGAAAGACTAAAATCACACACTTGATGAATTCATAAAGAGATTCATTATTGATTATTATACTTCACATATCTATTTAAAAACAATCTTCACACTTCGTTTATTCGGGACAAAATACTTGGACCCGAGGTGTCCCAATTAAGCGTAATCAACTGTCATATGAAAGTATTCATTCAAAAGAATTATATTAGAGGAATATTTTATGGCTTCGCCGTAAAGTTTGAGAAGCGGCGATGCGACTAGTCAGTGTCAGGTCGTGAAATCAAAAAATCACGCTGTCTATAAAAAGTGGTAAATTGTTCAATATTAACGGAGCCGAAAGATGCTTTTGTATCTTGCGTGATCAAAACAGACATAGTTATAATTACAGACGGACAAAACAGGATGATGTTTTAAAATGTATTCGTACCATTTTTGGTTGCAGTTGCTTTATTTCCTCAAATGAAATTAACGCCGATAACACTGACCCGAGCCGAACAATATTTAATTTCAATATTTTGTATGGAGCTCGACTTACGATCGATTTGAGGTCGAAGTTGACAACAACCTGAATTTGTTTGTCGGTAACTAGCACAGTTCTGGTGACGAATAAAACACAAATCAAAAAGTGTTTCAATTTTTTTTTCTTGTCCACTCCCAATCTGCAGCATGCAAACAACAGAAGCTTTTATATGAAAACTGCTTCTTCCTCAGTTGTTAAAACTCCATTTTTTTAAAAGAGTAGATATAAAAGGATAGCTATAGGACAGGTTTAGTGGGGAAACTAACCGCTATCACTACGCCCCGTTTATTGAATTACAGATAGTCAGAAACCCATGCTTTTAAACATACATCTTACATAAAACCTAAATGAGAATTCATCTGATGAATCGTGGTCACAAATAATTTCTTTTGGCATATTATAAAACATACCAAGCAGCGGTAAATATTACTTCGGATTTTGACATATCCAGCGTAGAAGTGAGTGGAGTTCAGATGGGTATTATTTTTTTATTCGATGTAGATTTTGTCGGTACTTGCCGTGCAATCCGCATGTCCTTATTTCGCATGTGCGATACCAATGTGGAGCATACGGACCACTAATAGAGTTTTTTTCAACACAAGTTTTTATGCAAGAAATGCTTGTAACTCAGTTGCTCGACCTCTCTTTTTTAAAGATATAAGGATAATATTTCGAAAAATCGTTGACACGAATAAATTGTTTTTTTCTATTAAAATGTAGAACCAGCCTGACGTGGGGATGCCACTGAGAAGATCTTTAACATCAACGGTGTTGTTTCTGATGTTGATATATTTCTCGTGGACGTGACTAAGTTCAGTGGGAGTTTTTTTTTATCTGTTAAAGCAGATTTAGTCAGAAATTACTCACTTTTCTTCGTAGTCAGTCTGCAATGTTTACTAACTGTTGATGTTTTAATCGTTTTTAAAATTGCAAAAGCAAAGATTTGTAATAAATTTAATTATATAAAATAAATAAAATAGTCATATTGAAATTGATTCTTTTATAAGTTAAGTGAAAAGTTAATAAAAAAAACACTATTCAATTTGTAACATTTTTAATTGGCATACAAAAAGGTTGTCCATGGGATTAAACATTATAATAATTTAATAAAATTGCGTCAAAATAACATTTGCGTCCGAAATCAATATTAAATATAAAAAAAACAGTAATATTGGTTAAGCGAAAAAGTCTTCCTTCAGCATTATAAAAAAGTAATGGCACAGTATTTAATAGGCAAACATACAAAAACATATAAAAATATAAAACAAATATTTTATTAAATCGTGTTTAATTTTATGCATATAACAGAATGCAAAATAGATTTAAGAATATAAATTCTGTCATCTTACCATCAATTTATTAATAACAATGATGAAATTTATAAGCTCAAAAAAGTAAATTAATTTAGTGACAAATGTTTGAATAAAAGTAAGTAAACTATAAAATGTTACGCACATACGATTTCTAATAGTCGATTCCAGTTACTGAATAAGCGAAAAGTATACCAAAAACTAATATAAAGGAATTTAAAATTTACATAATATATCATAACATGATCATGAGAAAAGAAAATTATCAAATCTGTAAACTCTTCCTCCGACCAGTGCAAAAAAATTTCGTCAAATTTAATTATATTCATTAAAGGCTCCTTAAACAAAAGCTGTACCACTGGTGTGACATAAAATAAAGCAAAAAGTTGAAGGTGTCGGAGAGCTTAAACGCTTTCCACTAAGCAAGTCAAAGTCATGTTCCATTCTATTTTATTAAAATCCAATCTTTATAATTTAAATAGTTTCATTCATACAACGTTGTTAATATTCAGGATTTTTAAAAAATAACCTGGTTTACGTAAATGGAATACTATTTTTGATTCTCATCTCAGATTAAAGAAGAAATTCGTAAAATGATATAACCAGTTACGTATTTGAAAATAACTGAAACTTTATATATAACACCAACAGAAAATATGGAAATCTATTAAAAATCAAAGTATGATAATATTTGGTAAAGTTTGTGAAGATTCTTTTACATTTAGTTAAATAAAAAAAATATAGCTCTTTCATTTTAGTCGATTTAGAGAATAGTAATAAAGTAGTAATATTTCAAGAAACTTGAAAAACAATTGCTTAAATTGATGAAATGAAAGGGCAACACAAATTTTGGGCAGACGATTATTTATGGGTCAATCAAAGTCACGGAGTACATGGAAGAAACAATACAAAGCTGAGTTATACAGGTTGAAGATAATTTCAATCAATCAAGTTAGTTTAAGGTTGTAAAAAGTTTCCGATATTCCAGTAGGACTTAGAGAAACAGAATGACAGACGGTGGGGGATGTCGGGGAGCAAAATTGAAAATTACCACGTTGCGTATATGAGGGTGGATGTTTTTGGTACAAGTGTAGATAGAGCGCAATAAAATAATGTGTTCATTTAGTTAGTTCACGATTAAGTCAAAAGATCAAAATAACACAGATGTTTTCTTTTTTATTTCAGCATATATTACTTTTTTTGCTGTAAATTTCACACATTGATATTTTCATTCACAATTTTTGTAACGCAATTAATCCCTGATGTTTGACGAGATCCAGTTTCCATAGGAGGCGACCCTGGTGTATACTCCGGGCCATCCTTGCTGTCCACACGGAGATGGTCCAAAGCTGACGACACCTCCGACGTACCAGTTGGCTCTTCCGCCATCCGCATCCAGGAACATGAGCGGTCCGCCGGAGTCACCGCGGCAAGAGTCCTTTCCTCGCTTTCCGCCGGCACACATTTGTCCAGCACCAAGAGTCACTCCGGCCCTCTGGTAGACTGGCGAGCAGCTTGATTGGGAAACAACTGGGACTCGGAGCTTCAACTTGACGTCAGATTCTGACTCTGAAATTTTGCACACATTTTGATTAGTAATTAATTACTAAGACTATAAACGTAAAGTCAATGTCGTAGGCTTCGGTTGAGGTATTCAGTGGATCAAATCGCCGTAACCGCAAGGTTAATAACGTCAGTTGGACGGTAGATTGGTTTAACTAGCCTCTTTTCTAAATACCGTTAATTCAGCTTATTTTAAAGATAATTAATAAGGTGTCGAAAGAATTTCTCTATAACTTTAATGTTTAAATTGATTTTGACTGTTGAATTCAATTATTCTTAATTAGGAGATACATACATAATTTTATCTTTTAAATGGCTTTCCTACACAATTATACCTACGAAATATCAGTTAACCTAGTTCTGCATTCACCCAACGAATTAATTTGATTTTTCAAACGATTTATAGACTTGCGTTCGTAAGCTTGGATGTTTGTGATGTCTTAATTCCCTCCCACCCATTTGATTCTAAAACGATTTATTACCAAAGCACGAGTCCTGTCCTAGCTCTATCGTCCTATCCTTAATCTCTCTCAAAAAGTGAGGTTGAGTGACTAAGTAACATGTAGTAAATTGGTAGAAGAACAATTTATGTTGGAATAAATTTCATTAGTGGTGCAATTGCCCTAGATTACAAGCGAGTATGTTATCAAAGTCAGTGTTGGCAGAAGACAGAGTGAAATGTACACAGCTTTTTTTTAGTCTTACAAATTCGACGCATTACTGACTCAGAATTATTGACACAATAGATGTAGTGGACAATTAATATTGAAAGTTTTATTACTCCATATTAGATAGTCAAATTTAAATGCCATCTAGATTTGACAGTGTTAAATATGACAGTTTGATGGAGTAGAATAGTTTGTCTATGATAACAAAATGATCATGTCGACTGTACGTTCATTTTGCCATAGTTGCTTTACCTTATAAGGGTGAATTAATTATTGTTTTCAAACACTGATATGAACAAATTTACACGTAGCATTAAGATTAACATTTAGTAATTTAAATTACACATCCGTGCTGCTAAGGTGGAACATGTTGACTAATAATCTCAAAAGATTTGGTTTTTACTAGAACTCCCTGCTATTCAGTCGTTCAATTCCTGTTTTTCAGGGTGGATAATTATAGAACAATGAAACACGGAAAGAACTAGAAGTAAACTAATCACTCTCCACGCCCCATTTTTAGATTGGAATGGATGCAGCATAACATAAATTATCCATGTATCAATTGAACAAAATATCTATGAATATATCTATTCGCGGACTTAAGCTCTTGACTAAGGAAACACACTCAGTTACGGCAGTAAAAACAGCTGTGAAAAATACGGAAATGTATTTTATTTTATATTCTATATTCGTAGAACTGTTGTTTGATTTAGAAAATGTTCAGAACTTATCAGATTATATGACCTACTTCGATTAAATAAAAGTTTCTGACAAGCTTAAATGGTTTATTTCAAATGTTTTAAATATAATCAATCCATTTAATTAGTAACTTATAGAGTGCCATGAGCGAGTTAACTCGCCATAGCCTGTATGTAGCGTCAAACCATCGACGAGTTAGCTCGCGAGCTCTTATCATCGTCATAGCAAGGCATCAAATATTTTTTTAAATTAAATGTGGCATTATTTGTAGAACCTTGCTTCGAAATGTACCATTCGATAGAAAAATAAAGTGTGTAAAGAATGATAGTGGTTAGTTCAATAAAGTGACTTAAAGGCTGATATTGTGACAACCCTGTTTATGTATATTTTTGAAATAGTATTTATCATTTTAGTGTGAAAATATTAACGAAAATCTTGAGAAACGTGTTGAGTTGGTAAATGTTTACATCATTTTATGCCTATTTCATATGTTTGAAGTGATTTATTTTATTTCAAAAATAGTTGGCATATAAGTGTCCTCCACTTAATAAATATGCCTGGCACTAAAAAGGTCAAATGCTCAAAACAGTAATTAGGTAAAACCATAATACTAACTTGTTTCGGTTTTTCCCCATCCGGCAACAAACAAGTCATCGCCGACATAATTTTGACTGGCCAAGCGCTGAGAAAAGATTGGCAGGCAAACTGGTTTGATCCAATCTGAAAGAAAAGAATAATTATTTATTTTCTGTATTATAATTGTTGGTTGCTGTTGACGTCAAAAGTCTTTGGTATAAATGCTCTTTGAGTCAAATGAAAACTGTTCATATTGTAATAATTTTTCCATTCATTCTTTTTGAAGATCTCCGTTGGCGTGCGAAGGTCAAGAAATCCACCACCAGCATCAATAATTATTACTTATGAGCTTTATATGCTATAGTCGGGTCCATGTGAGCATTGGTCAACGTCGTTGGCTTCGGTTACGGATCTCACTAGCTCAAGACCCAGTACGGGCAGTTTTATAAATTGATTTAGACATTTGTGTTCGAAGACTTTGATGTTTGTGGTGTCTCAAATTACCTCTCTTTACCCATCTGATCTTAAAAACGGGGCGTAGCAAGAGCGATTAGCTAACCACTAGTCTTAAGATGGACCAATTGAGTAAAAAGCAATTCTCGTAGAAAAGCTACTTCCATTAGGTGGTCATATGCTACACATTGACAGGGAACATAGTTGAAAAAAATGCTAAATAATAAAATGTGACTTAAAGATACAAAATCAATAAAATTTGAATACGAGAGTTTTTGGGAGTTTGTGCACAAAGAAAATAATGTAATATAATTTACATGTGAAGTCAACAGGGTTCGCCAATCGGATCAATGCGATATCATTGAGCTGGCTCTTGCTATTAGGATTGTACTGGTTGTGGACAACTGTGGACTCAACTGGCACATCAATTGGGGAGTCTGAGCAGACGCCATCTTCCGCGCAGTCAGGGTCAGTCTTTGTGTTCCATTCGCCCAATCTGACACCGGATCTGGAACAGACAGAAAGATTTAGCTATTAGAATTTTTGCGTACAGCAGTGCTTGCCAAGCTATGGGCCACAAGTTCCAGTAGAGTTACACGAACTTAATTATACTTATTTCTCCTTTTAAATATATATGTTTATAAGAACACATTATTCATGTGTAGCCAGTGGAATGAAAAAGTTTGGGAAGCACTCATCTAAATTATCGTTCATCTTGCAACTTAATGGAACTATTATACTCATCCCATCATAGATATCATTTTAAATTATTTTTGACAAACGACAAATGCAGTATCAAAGACGATAACATATTATATTTTAAAAATAGAACACAGTTTGTTTGTACTGCATCCACATGTTTATAATAATCAGTATTTTATTTAAAAAATATAATGCCTTTCTACCAAGAATTGACAGTTAACACCTTAAAAGTGATAAGGTATTAATTAAGGTAATGACTCACAGTCTCCAGTTTCTGGGAATATCTTTTCCACTGACGCAATGGGCAGCAGTCAGAACGTAACTCGAGGAAATCAGTACTCCTCCGCAGTGGAAACCTTTGCCATTTGCTGGAAAAAAAGACAAAATACTATAATATAGTTCACCCTCTAGAGAATTGTATTTATTTACATTGAATTCACTGCATTATATTAATTCATATGAATAGAGACACAGTGGTATAAATTGTTTTATTGCAGGGTCCGAGAATTTTTACAATAATTCTACTCATGCCATTGCTTAAGCTGATTCCAAAGATGTGCTCGAAAGGTTTGTAGAAAATTGTTTTGGAGTGGTGGGCTCTCAAGTGGAAAAGTCAAGAGCACTGATGGCAAATGCGAGCCCGATTTTTCGATGACATGCCAAGAGTGTTTTTAGCGAGAGAAGATATAAAATCAGATACATTTTTTTCTATATTGAATCATTTACATTAAAAGACTAAAAATAATTTGCTATCAAGAACAAATGGGTCAATAACATAAAATAAAAAAACCTCAAATAACACTTAGTGTGTTTTAAATGTTTTTTTTATATATCTTTTTAATATATTATTCAATAAAAAACATAATTGTCATACGGACTTATATTTAATTTTTTCACGAAATATTCAAAATTGTATTATGTGTACATAAATAAAAATGACACGAGCATCAAATTAAAAAAAATGGCTTATTTTGTACACCCAGATCGAATTCTATTTGCTACCCCTGGCCTAGAGCGACAACGTCATCCACTCGGCAACGGGCTCAATTATTTTGTTAAATTAATGAAACAATAATTTAGATGTGTAATTTACGTTTTGTGTATTCCAGAAGTGCCATCCAGGGAAACTCATCGATGTCTGTTTTTTCACCCCCGTAAACTTTGTTCTGAGAGTCATCCCCGCAGATTGAAATATCGGGGATATTAGGGTTGGGGTCTACAGGTCTGGATGAAGATTCTACGGGAGGGGCTCCACCTCCATTGGGACGGTTCAAACCGTCTGATCCATCAAGTGGACAGCAAACCTGAAAATATGACGTACAACATTTCATCTGATCTTTGGAAAATTTGGTCACATTTTTTTATCTCTGCATATTTTTGAAGCACAATAGTGCACGGTTTAAAGATTGGCTCTATGCAGTTCTGAATTGTGTAAATAATATAACGAGTACATTTTTTCCTTTTCTTGAACGTATTGCTTTATGGAACTTAGCCATAAAAGAGCGGCTGGATATGTGTATAGAGATGAAAATAATATAATATTTTATCACTTAAATTTAGATGATTGAAACTGTCAATCTTTTGCTAATAAATAATTTTTTTTTAAACCATTTCCGCTACAAATGTGGATGACATGTACTTAAGAACATATAAATAGAATTATTTTAACGAGAACTGGAAGTATATTAACTTATCAACCTGTTTTCACAGTGGCGGTATAGATAGAATAATGGGCGAGGAAAATACTAGAAGCAAGCTAATCGCTGTCTGTGTGACCCGTTTTAAGAATCAGATATGAGGTAAGTGGTAGGAGATGAAGACATCAAAAATTCCGTTCCTTTTGGACACAAATATACGAATAAACATTTTTTCCATTCCTATATTCATAAATGTGACCCTGCAATTGAGTGGAAGAAAGTCTAACAGCGTATAAACATGGGAGTTTTCAAAAAATTTTACAGGCTTTTCCTAGTTGTTATAGTTTGTACCTAAAGTAATAATAAGTACTGCCTTTCTAAAATAACCACAGATTAGCACTTATTACAATTTGGAAATGGTAGATATTGGTACTCTAAGCATTTCTTCACATTTGATTCAAAACTTAATTTTTTAAACTTGTTACCAGGGCTGCGGAGTGAGAGCCGGACTTCTTTTTCTATTAAATGCATTTTTGCATTTCTACGTGTATTGATGTATTTGTTTCATTTTTATTTATGCCTATAACATTTTCTTGTTCTGCAATATACATATATATGAATGTATATATATGTAGACCAATTGTTGAAGGTAGGAAAAAACCTGACAAGATTAGACGAGAGTCCCAATCGAAGTCGGAGTCGGGTTCTTGGTCAATGTCGGAGTTAGAGCTGCGCTTTTTTTGTACGACTCCATACCAGTGCTTGTTACACTTTGGAACTGAGGTATCGAAATATATATATATATATATATGCGTGAGTGGTTGATATTACTTTTTCACATAACAATGAGGAATATAGATATTAACCATATTAAAAAAATTCTCGCTTGTGTTTTGTTTTTACATAGCGTCGTTCAATATTAGTTCAAGGAAAAAAAAACATCACACACAACCATACCGAACTAATAGTGTCAAATTTAAAAAATCAACAATCGATATTGCAAATTATTTATTTTTACCATGTTTGCTCCCAATCTAGACCATATGGCCTCCTAATGGAGGTATCTCGATAGAAGTTTTCTACCAGAATTGCTTTTTACTCAGTTGCTATCTCTCTTCTTCGAATAGTGGATAAAAGGATAAGGCAAGAACAGGAATAGTGGTTACCTAATCGCATGGGCGGGAGGAAATTTTAGGCATCACAAACATCCATGCCTACAAACAGAAATCGATTGAAAAATCAGTTTATGAAACTGTCCTTATCAGGACTTGAAATCGAGAAATCCGTAACCGTACCAAACGAAGTTGACCACTGCACCACGAACTCGACAAATACCAGTATATTAAAGAATATATAGCATTAGAATTTATAACAAGGTAGCAAAATTAACAAATTGTATATGTTATATAATACTAACCTTGGGTTGATTTCCAGCATATCCGCACTGTGATCTCCTCAAATGTGTGGTGGCCTCGGGAGAGATTGGGCGCTGCGTGATGAGGTTGTACAGGGCAGTACAGCCTCCGAGAACTACGCACTTTCCTTGCTGTCCTCGCGGAGTTCGGCAAGGCGTGTCATCCTGACCATCATCCCAGTTCTCTGAAGATGAAAATATACAATATGGTTACAAGCGATTCTTTATCACTGCATGTGAGGTTTGTGTAATAAGGGCGCCTAAATTTTATTGGATATATTCATAACCGGTACAGTATTCGTAAAAATCATAGAGTGTAGATGGCAGTGATGCAAAACACATTAAATAGCTTGGTCAATTTAGAATTTTACAATTGTTCAGGGGTCGTTTGTGTTTTTGCGGATTATCGTACAGTCTCTTTTGATTGATTGAACAGAATTACTCAAGTCAGTCCAACCAGCTGTCAGACCAAGAGGCCACAAAAACTTGGTAGCAAATAGGTTAAATTACATCGTGTTCCGCAAATTTGCTACAAATTACGGAGAGAGAGTAACCATTCACCTTTAGAATCTCCGGAGATCACAGGGAATTTTTCTGCTCACAATACTTAATCCGATATAGAAGAAGTAAAAACTTGCTGCCGTTAATATTACGATTTCAAATGACATTATTAAATTCAAAATAAATTTTAATGATTTCAGAGATTATATCGATGATATTTTAAGAGATAATCGTGATGAGCTTCCTGAAACGGTCAGAAAAGCTAAAAATGTTATCAATGCGAACTGCAATGAGCTCTTCAGAGGCGGAACGAGGGTTTTTGTTAATGAATACTATTTATTCGATTAATATATCAGCCTTAATGACCATTCATTTGACAGATTTGTCACAGACTTCATGGGATTCCACACCATTCTTTGAACCAGTGTTCCGCAACCTTTTTTCCCCCGCGGCACACCTAAGTATTCATTAATATTTCGCGGCACATCACAAGCAAACATATGTCAATTTCACAAACAAACTTACAATTTATTAATGTTTTTATATTTGATGAATTTGAAATAGTAGCTAATATATTTTTAATGGTCTTGATTTGATGTGTATTATTTTGATACATTCGTTTCTTATTTATAATAATTAAAGAGATTTGTTATGCCATTAATGCTTCCCAATACATGCAGCAAAGGGTTTTCTGTTTTACACACGAGACAAACCTCATTTTTATCCACATTATTGCAGTTGCAATATCCGTGTAAACGCACTGCACTTGCGATCTTCCCGCGGCATCGCTTCTGAGCCATGGTTTAATGTTTAAACCATGGTTCAGAAGTAACCGCCGCACAGCAGATGATAGACGAATATGACCCGTCACGGTTAAAGTTTCGAATGAAAATCAAAACGCTATTTGGAATGATTCTATGTAATGTTTAAATTATGTAATGTAAAGAAATAATTTTTCAGAGAACGATATATATTTGTTTACCAAGGTGTGAGCCGGTTGATAAAATTTGAGCAGCACATCACTGGACGGGAGGTATTAGGAATAAATAATTTTAAATTTATAAGTAAAAGGTGATTACTGGGGTTATCAAAAAACTGGTGTCGCAAAACAACTCGAGTTTTATTAGTAATATCGCTATATTTAGTTTTATTGGCTGGTTGCTTTTATTTAGGAGACACACTGACGTTATCGATATCCGGTTTTTCCGGAACGTTTTGCGGTTATATGTTTATTGTTCTATATTTTCGGATTTAAGGCATTGATTATCGCTTCCTTTGACGCAGTAATTACATGTCATGATGATGTATAGCACAGCATGTCACAAGACAAGATGTCATAATACATAATACCGACCAGAGGCTATTTCCCCGCAGTAATCTATATCATATATACATATATAATATAAACATGAAGATTTGTTTGTTTGTTTGTGCTCTATGCATTCCTTTACCATACATTCGATTTCGATAAAACTTTGGTAAGTTGTTGTGCGAACACCCATAAAGGTTTCTGATCTAAGATCTAAAAAAAATCTAAAAAAAGGAATCAAATACGTACAGCTAGCGAAATCTTTGAACCAGACGGAAAACAAAAAATATGGAAACAATAACATATATTGTTTGAAAAGTATAAATAAATAACTATATTTAATAAAAATCAAGCTTTTTTCGGGCTCAGAAAAATAAACTTTGGCTTCGGGTCGAGTTCGGGTAACAAGTGTAATATTAAGACTCGGGCTCAGGCCGGGGCTGAAGATGACGGGCTCGGACTGGGTAATTTTATGAAATCTCAGCCCATGCATTCCTCTAATCCAAAAGCACTTCAATAAACAGAATTAAAACACAAATCCTTTCTTTCTTTGAGTGGCATTGCAACGCATGTCGGGTACTCACTAGTTTTAAAATAAAACTCAATTTGTATTGTACTACTTCCACATTTTAATAATGGTCAGGACCAGATTCGTTCATCGAGAGTATTATCAACCGATAAAGTAAAAATCTTAACAAGGTTATCTATACGATTTTTAGTTTTAATAATTACAATGTGTATCAAACAATTGGTTGTAGAAATATGCCAAGGATTTACAAATAATCATACAAATTATACATTTTCTTGCATTTTTTTTCAAATTATTGACTTGTAATGTTGTTTAATTTTTGATTTCAGACTAGAAATTATTGATTTGTAAGAGGTCCTTAGCGTATTGATTGTAGACTATTTAATTTCGTTTATTTTTTATGTATGTATTGACGTTTGTGATGAATTATTTTCTTTATTTATTACTTACAAGTACCCGGCATGCGTTGCAACGTCACTCTAAGAAAAAAAGTTTTTGCGATTCGATTGTGTTTACTCAAGTGCTTTTGGATACAAAATATTTTTTGTTTTTTTTCCGTCTGGTGCGTAACCGAATAACTAAGAAAGTTTTTCGAGATATATTTGATTCTTTTTTTTAGAATTCAGATTTTTTTCATAAACTTTCATGGGTGTGCGCACAAAAACTCACCAAAGTTTGATCGAAATCGGATGAATGGTATAGGAACGCATAAGGGACAAACAAACAACCATTCGTTTTTATATATATACAGATTTTATGTTTTTCTACTTCTCTGCCCACTATTGCTATTTGTTACTAAAAACTCAGCGTAGAGAAAGAGACCAGCTGCTACTAGTTATTTCCTTACAACGCGTTTATTTACTTCTTTGAGATCATATTTATGTGGTCAAAAAACTTCTTCCATTTCTCTATTTTCACTTTCTATTGTTCTACACGTTTTTGTTGTTGTCACTGTTATCATTGGGACGTATCCTTCGGACAAAAAGAAAATCAGATGTATTATAAAGTTTCATAATTTTTTTGATACTTTATAACGCGGTTGACCATAAATAACACCGCGGGTGACTGGTAGACCATGATCATCATTCTGGTTATTTCTGTTTTTGCTACATTTGTTCTAACGACACTATAATATTATGTACACCACCACTTCAATTTATGGATGTGGATGATCTTTTAGTTATCCGGTAATTATTTTCACAACAAAGGGCTTAAATTTAAAAGATAAAGATATAACAGTGCAGAAATAAATATTGTGAATATGAAAAAAGAAGAATAATAATCACTTAAGACTGGTTTTAAGAATTGATACTGCATACAGCGCTAGGGATTGCAGTCCCGGACGAAAATGTCAATACCGGTTTTAATATTAAATACCGGCATGACACAACATGAGAAAAAAATACGACCAATTGGTATTTCAAAATTTTGTTTCATATAAAGTTTTAAAAAAAACATTTTTATCATAAACGAAAAAGACTGAGTATCATAAGATCTACTATTATAACTTGGCCGCCGGCAGAAGTCTGAAGTAAATTAGTCAATATATGGCTTATAGCTGTCTAGCGTCAGCTCACATTTGTCATTGAAGTTGTTTTTATCAGTAATACTTCAAAAATAAATACGATAGGCAATGTCAAGTGTTTCGAAAAGAATTCGTGGGAATGTGGAAGGGGTTATTTTTTAAATCTGGCAGTTTTGTAAAGACGGCAGGTCTCAAAAAAGTTTTGACAATTTACAACCAATAACGTTGCGGATCGCGTGGCGGCCATACTAGGTGAAGTAATGTGACAACATTACTCTCGTGACACTGGCGCCCTCTCTAAGCGATCAATTTATGATGGTCGATTTATTGTTCTTAGATAGCGGTAGGTTCCAAGGTGCAGTGGTCAACGTCGTAAGCTTCAGTTACGGGTCTCACGGGTTTGAATCCCAGTGCGGATAAGTTGATTTTTCAATAGATTTATGGATTTCTATTCGAAGGTATGGATGTGTGTGATGTCTAAAAATGTGCGACTAGCTTAATCATTAGTTCTGTAATAGCCCTATTCTTCTATCCCTACTATCTTGGAAAAAGAGAAGTTGAGCAACTGAGTAACTCTCCTATAAAAACTTCTGTTGAGATGCCTCCATTAGGAGTACATATGATCCACACCTCCAGCGGGCATGGTAAAAATAAATAAAAATAGAAACCGAATTCAACTGATCACAGCAGTAGTTATTCAACGAGAACTGATCGTTACTGTAAAATATAAAGATAAATACAGGTTGAGCAACTGAGTAACAAGCAGTTCACGTAGAAAAATTTCTGTTGAGATACTTCTATTAAGAGGTCATATTATGTTCCACATTGGTTGCTGACATAGTTTTAAAAAGATATTGTTTACATTTAAAACCGGTATTTACGTATTTTAAAAAAAATATCTGAAATACTAAGATCCCGGTTTTGGTTTTAATACCGGTGGTGCAACCCTTGTAATACAGCGCGTCGTTTTCTACTCAGACAGGTCGTCCTTGTTCTGGCATTTATCGGAAATAATAAACTTGTTCATCGCATCCATTCCAATGTCAACTTTGTTTGGTACAGTAGAGAATAATAATTCCTTTAATGTGTTTGGAGGTTACTTTGTTGAATGCAAAATAATCAAAAAAGGTTTGTTTCCAAAACGTTAAAAAGACACACATACATGTTCAATAACAGTACCAATGCAGATCAAACGTGGTAAAATGTGGTGTTGATACCGGTTTCATCATCACGTCATCGTTTTACGCATTTATAATAATACTTTGAAGACAAGATTCATCGCACATATGCAATTTTCAGTAAGGTTATACATATAATTGCACATGTATTAGATCAGTGTTCTTAAACCTGTGGTCCACGGACCGGTACCACTACACGATTCAAAGAACTCCTACTGTTGTGATTAACTCCATATGAAAAAAACACTGGAGGTCTCTGACAGCACTTATTTGTAGAGATGTGCACGGTTGCGTCAGTTCGCCTATCGACGACACTTATTTTATTGAGCTCATGCGTATTGCCTTTTTAATATTGTGTTGTTAAAATGAAGATCCACGTAGAGGTAACCTCTGGATTAATAATCCCTTTTTGAAAGATACAAATTCATGCGCACTTGATCCTCGTGAAAAAGAAAAGAATTTGAATCGAATTTGCTTACAAAATAGCAGCAACAGATGTCGCACTAGCAAAAACATGTAATTTTATTGGATTAGATTTATTAATAAAATTTTATGTTGATTGACAGAAACTGAAGAAAAAAATGTTTTTTAACTAATTTACGTCGTAAGTCAAGAACTGATTGTATTTATCAATGTGTATCTGACTAACACCAGTCCGTGAAATATTTTTCCCATTTTCAGCTGGCCGTGAATGTTAAAATCTTGAAGAACACTGTTATTTTCAGCCGGAGTCGATCCACTACCGAATGAAGGTCTTTCCCAGCTCCCTACACTCTTCTCGGTTCCTAGCTTTACGCTGCAACGTACTTCCACTGAATCTGACAAGTTCGTCAATCCAGCGGGTTTTAGGACTCCCTTTTAGGCCGCTTAATGCCCCTCGGGTACCACTGAATGATTGCATTTGTCCAGCAGTTGTCTGTTTGCCGTGTGACATGTCCGGCCCACTAACATTTCATAAATTTGGTAATCTCTATTACATCTCTCACTCTTGTTTGCTTTCTTATCCATTCGTTTCTTTTGCGATCCTTACGCGTTATGCCCTGCATGCACCTTTCCATGCCACGTTGCGCCACTCTTAGTTTTTTGACCTCACGTGTATTGAGAGTCTACGTTTGCAAGCATACGTTAGCACTGGTAGCACACATCGGTTAAACACTTTACGCTTCAGGCATAATGGAAGGTCGCTCTTGAAAATATTAATTAAGCACCCGAATGCACTCCACGCTAGCTTGGCTCTCCGAGCGATCTCGTCACCTATGCCTCCATCTACAGACATTTGCTGTCCGAGGTAGACATAGCTGTTGACCCTTTCGATTTGATTGCCGTTGATGAAGACTGCTTTTTGGGTCAGCGATGTGGTTTATCATAAATTTTGTCTTTGAGACATTAATCTTTAAACCTACTTTCATGCTTTCATTTGCGAGCTCTTGCATCACGCCTTGGAGTTCTTATTGAGTTTCTGCAAAGACGAAAATGTCGTCTGCAAAGCGCAGGTGACTGAAGTATTCTACGTTGATGAGGATTCCTCTCTTCTCCCAGTCGATGCATTCAAATATATCTTCTAGAGTGGGTGTGAATAATTTGGATGAGATTATGTCACCTTGGTGGACACCTTTGTTAATTGGGAATCTAAAGAATGATTGAAGCTTTACACGTGCTGTTGCATTACTATAAATGTTATTGAGGATGTTTATATAGCGTCTAGAAATTCCTTGGTTACATAAGAGATCGATAATAAAAGATTTTTTTATCGAATCAAATGCCTTCTCATAATCAATGAAACCAAAGTACAGTGGCAATTTGTATTCTTGATACCGTTCCATAACTTCTTTAACTTGTATGTTATCCATTGTACTACAGCCTCTTCTGAACCCAGCTTGCTTTCTAGGTTGATTCTCATCTAGATCAGTTTCTAGGCGTTGGAGAGTATTTTTGAAAAAAAATTGTTCAGAATTGGCAATAAACTGATTGGTCGATAATTTTTCAGATCTTCCTGATCTCCTTTTTTATGAAGGATGATGATCGAGGCGCTTTTCCACGCTTTTTTGTGAACAGCCTTGCTAGCACTTCGTTCAAAGTTCCGTCCGGCTCTCTTGATAATGTCGATCGTAAGCCCATCTTCTCCTGGAGCTTTTCCACTTTTCATGTCCCTTATTGCATGCTCTACCTCGTAGGTCGTGCATTTTCATCATTATCATCATTATATAGGGAACTGTAGAATTCCACTACTCGCCTACACCCTAAACGCCTTTAAGTTGTTCCTCCATCAAGCTCCTCACATGTAAACTTTGAATATGAAATGTCCACGGCGTTTAATTGTTTTTCAAAAAGTGTGAATTGCCAGATGTTGACACCCTATAGTAAGAAAATGATTCTGTATTCGTGTGATATCAAAGATCGTTATGTAACACAACATTTTTGGCTTCTCGTCCATTTTAATAAACCGACATATTTTTTCGCACGAAATATCTTTTGAATGGATAATGGCTGACATATCAAATTTTGTCACCACATGCCGAGAAATATTTTCCATGAATCGTTAGAATAAACACAAAATCACAAAAAACGGACATATCAACTTTTATCATCACGCTACAGACTTGGTAAATTATAAAAACAGTTGATTGAAATTGAGTTAGCTTGGTAGCACTCCATTACTATAATCATAACAAGACAATGTCCTCAGCCGTCACCGGAAATGCACGTCATTAATAATTACTCCCAAAACCTCACATTATTTTCGCTATCACTATGAATGTATTTGTGGCGGAAATGTGTCATTAGTTACACCATTGTGTTATTGAAAACAGCTTTAATATTGTTAAATTTATATCATATTTAAAAAAGTCGCTTATAGATGAAATAATAAATAACAGTACGGGATGGTCCCTTTTTTACGGAACAAATACGTCATTAAACAGCATGGGTCGCCAAACAAAATTTAAGGCGGCGGTCTGCTAACACTAAAAGTTTAAATTAAAAATAAACATAGATAATACTAAAATCACGTTATTTTAATAACCTTGAATGTATTCACGACGATAACCAGTCAGTTAATGTTTTGTCCTTTCCTTGAATTTGTACATTTAATTCATTTAGTTTTCCTGTAATGTCAGAGAGAAAAGCAAAATCAAGCACCCATTTGTCATCTTCCAATTGAGGATAATGATTTATTAGCTGTTGCCGTAAGCTCCTTAATTTCAGGTAAAAGACCCAAGAATCTTAGCACGGCGGAGCCACCTTACATCAGTGTGCAATAGTAATTCTCAAAGATCAGATTCAAATTTTTCTAGCAATGCTCTGAATTTTCGTCTTTGCAAACTGATTCCAAAAGCAGAATTAACTATTTTGAATGCGAAATTCATCACATTCAAATTTATCAATAGGTAACTCATGAAATCGAAAAAATTAATTCTTGATGTCAGACAGGCGAGCGACTAGAAATGGCTACGCTGTCGACCGGTCGACCGCGGTTTACGCTTTGGCCATCCCTGTTATATAGTAAGAATAGATAATTCATGAAAAATATGGAGAGTATACTGAAAAAAGGCATTAACTCATAAAAACGAGTTCTGAGATAATCGCATTACAAGCATTTGACACCGCCCCGTACTTATGGGGCGGACAAGGGTCTTCAAAACCAATCTGCAGATTATTTCTATTAATGCAAATATAATGTGTAATATCTCTCCTAAGGCATTCAAAAATAATTTGTCATATTTGTTTGGTTACCGTTATTTGTTTACAGTTAGAAGTAAACAAAAAGCTTGCGATCCTGCAAGGCAAGCATTTGCTTCTCGGCTTTCCCCGGGAAGTCGTTGGCCGACGAAGTGGCGAATTAGTCCGAGTTTTACAATTCTATCATAAAACCACTTACAGAGTTTTAAATTGAAATTGTGTAATCTAAATCTGTTTGTGTAACTGCCTTCGAGGAATTTTTAAGTGTAAACTAACTGCAATTAAAGAGAAAGTATACTGAATACGACCGGGTTTTAATGGAAGACGAAGGAAACTGTGAATTATCCTTTGTCCCCACGCTGGACGCGGGGCTGTTGAAGTGTGTTGACGCACCGCGCCCCACTTCTCCCCGCTCCTACACCGTCCCCTCGAGAGGCGAGACGTGTTTCTTTCTTACGAATAAAAAATAACAATATTACTTAATACTGTTTTTCAAAGGCATTATATTCTATGACTTTTTGCGTTCCACCAGGACGTAGACCGTTCAATCGCATACATTTTGACATCTTAAACAGAAAGTCATTAAAAAATAACTTAACGCGTTCTGTCAGTATAAACTCGATATGACAACTGCAAAACAAATGGAACATTTTTATATACATTGCAACATTGTATGGTATCAGGAATAAGAAGACTTGCTTACATGGCTTGAGATTTCATAGTGCATAATTGCTTCTTCATGATAATCTTTAAGTAAAACATGAAGTCTAAAAAATGAGATCAATTTAAAAAGAGCATATACGGAAGGGTTCAAATTCCATTACGGGCAGTTTCATAAATTGATTTTTCACTTTTAAGGTGTTAACTGTCAATTCTTGGTGGAAAGACATTGTATTTTAAAAAATAAAACACCATTCATTTGTACTACTTCCACATGTTTATAGAAATCAGTTCTGATTAACGAATTGTGTTCTATTTTTTAAAATTGATTTTTCAATAGTAAGCATGGATGTTTGTGATGTCTAAAACTAACTCCCATCCATCCGATCATAAAAACGGGACGTAGCGAGAGCGATAAACAAATCACTAGTCCTGCCCTAGCCCTATCCTTCTATCCCTACTCTCTTCGAAAAAGAGAGGTTTAGTAACTGAGTAACAAATAGTTCTGGTCGGAAAAACTTCTCCATTAGGAATTCATATGTTCCATTATACAACTGGACATGGTAAAAAATAAAATTAACAAATATAGAAGCCAAATGGAGCTGATCACAACACTAGCTTTTCTAGGATATTTCTAATTCACGCAACTTCTATTTTTCGGAAATGTAAGGATATGACAGGAATAGTGGTAAACTAATCTCATTTGCTAGGCACGTTTTAAGGATTGCATGGTTGAGAGGGAATTTCATATTTATTAGCATTGTCTAGACCTCAGCTTGAATGAAATGTATTATCCATTTTCAATAGTTAATTTTTCTGTTTTTGTGCTAGTTTTATTTTTATAAAAATCTATCACTGATCTCAAATGACATTGGGTCGTTTATATTGCATCTGTAATGCTCTACAGCTGTGATTCTGAACCGGGGGGCCGAAAAAATATAATTTAAAAATACAACATCGAAATCGTTTGGAATTCTTTTTGCTTATCTAATTTAATTGATGCAAGAGATGACAAATTAGTGAACAACAAAAATAACATTAAACTATCAATATTTTTCTTAATCTTTCCGCTTTCAGTGTCAAACATATGTATTCCTAATGGGATTGCCTAATTGACCAAGATGTCGGGATTGGAAGCCGTAGATGTTACTGCAAAAAGAGGTCTCGAACATATTGTAGAATATTTGTAGGGGGGCGAATACAAAAATGCTTAGAAGCCCTGTCGTAAATGACCACGTGATTAGAAAGTTCAAGGCCAACATACCGGTATTTTATTTGTTATGAGTTTTAAATCCGTAAATGTGGCAAAACATTGATTAGACATGGATTTTATAGAGGCACAGTTGTTACAATAAACACAACTTATCAGAGTTTTCGGAAATTTTGTTAATATACACGACTACTCGTGCAATGATTTTTTTTTGGGTATTTGTAAAAAAATATATTTCAAGTGTTATAGGACGATGCTTGGGGAAAACACACGATGAATGACGTACTTATCACAAAGCAATCCGTAGAGTGGTATAAAAAAAAACCCATATTGTATTTTATCGAATATTAACAAATCTATCGACGCCATATTGCATACGTCATCCCACTCTCAAATCATATTCAATCGCGAGTTACAGATGTCTCGGGCTCAAATCCCGGTACGGAAAGTTTCATAGATTGATTTTTAATCGATTTACCTGTTTATGCCTGTAAGGTTATTTATAACTTATAAGAATTGATTCTGTCTCTGTAATTTTTGTTTTTCAGATATTAAAAATTTAATGGATACTCATATCTGCTCTGCTTTCTCCACTTAAGATGGCTGTTTATTGTTCATATTAATTACATATTTAATATTTGTTTATTTTTAAATGGTTCACTAATTTTTTCTTATAATTTTCCTGATTCATTATTGTATATTACATTAGTAACGTCATTAAAAATTTTGTTCAGCTAAATGGACTATTAATGTAGCTATATTTGTGATTTCAGATTAGTATTTAATGATTTGCAAGAGGTCCATAACATTTTAATTGTAGACTCTTTTATTTGATTTATGTATAATTTGTTTGCTAATCAGTATTTTCTTGTCTCAGTTCATGAACCATCAGTTTTATATACCTTCATTTTTACACTCAATTTTATATAAATAAGCATGTTATGTTTGTATTTTTATCAGTTGATAATGCTCGTGATGAGCGAAACCGGTCCTGACCATTATACATATGTGGAAGTAGTACAAATGAATTGTGTTTTATTTAAAAAAAAAATTTAATCGATTATTGATTTCTGGTTGAGATTCTAAAAACGGGGCGTAATGAGAACGATAAGCTAAGCACTAGTCCTGTTCTAGCCCCATCCTTCTATACATACTCGCTTCGAAAAAAGAGAGGTTGAGCATCTCAGTAACAAGCAGTTATCGTAGAAAAACTTCTGTCGAGATACATCCATTAAGAGTCATGTTTTTTCGGAAGAGCATAAAACAGTTAATAGAACCATTTTGTCTAATTAAAGCAATAATACAAAACACGTAGTTAATATTAAATATATATAAGTACGAAACTACACGTTTTTTATGGTTTTTTTAATTCGATAAAGCTGTATTTTCGTTCTTTCGAAAAATGTTGATTCTGCAGGTGTACAATTTTGCAATGGAAACGGCGATATGCGCCAGATTGGGAACGGACATGATAAAAAAATTGTTATTTTATTGATGAATTGTTTTGAGTCTACAACCAGAACTTGCGTGGAAGCGCTTGTGTGTTTAAACGGCTATCAGAACATTTTTTTAATATTGCCAGTGAAGATTTTATAGTTTTGACATTCAGCAGCCAGTTGATTCGTTGAACGGTATTGCTGTATAGATAAGAGGATAAGAAAACGTTGAATCATGCATGTCACGGATAAATCTTTCATTTATTTTACAAAAACAAAACAAGCTGAATTGAAATCATTGATCACAATATTATTATTTATTATTTTACCTTCACATATTGCTGATTCTTAGTATTATTATTAATAGCAAAATAAGGAAAACTGTAAGCTGTTTTAATATAATCTAATTATTTTCCAAAGTCATGGCAACAGAATACCGAGATTATTATACATATTTGATGTCGATAAAAAATAAATGTATAAAATAATTTAATAAAAGAAACTTGTGATGTTTTTCACCGGAAATATCGAGGTTATTCTGACAGAAGACTTTAAATTGTATTTAAAGCATTTTTTTTCAAAGTACAATCTCTACAAGTACAATGGATGTGATTTAAAAACATTTTTTCTATACTGTAAAGAGCAATCTTTTAGGCATATAAATCATAAGATTTGGTATCGATGAGTTATACTTATATCATGCTTTCTGACAAAATAAAAAAATAACAATACGACATAACAATTATATCCTATAACTTCATGCGTTCTATCAGTGCGCAGAGCGTTAATTTGCATACATTTTGACATTTAAATCAGAAATGATATCTTCGATATATCCATTATCACAACATTTTCTTCCTGTAAACATTGGTGGAAAGGGTTCATCAACTATTATTAAGTGTTGAGAAAAAAATGATATCAACGGTGTTTTGGCCAATTGATGTAACCCTCAAAATTGATATTGTTCAGGAGAGAGTAAAAACTGTTTTTATCGAAAACATTATATGGTGAGTTGAGTTATGAATCTTTGAAATGAGCTCCTGTAAATTCTCGTGTTTGCAGATATGGGATTAAACGTAGGGAGTATTGATATAATAGTGACTTACATCAAGTGGTCGGGTCAGATTTTTAAAACCTAAAAGCAATGGAAAATGATGTTTCTCTTCCAAAAAGTGGGCAATTTATTTTTCTAATTTACATCATTTGACCGAGACTTACTCTGTCGTCTTTAAAATGAGATCCAATCATTAACTCATTTCCGTCACTGTCATCCGTCACCGAGGCCAACGACGTTGACCACTACACCACAGACCCAATAAATCTCAATCTCAATCTGTTACTTTTATCATTTCGCAATTAAAAAGCAGAAAGGAAAGAAATTTTTACCAGCCCTTATTAGTATGCCCCTACATACTGTATCTATACATAAGACACTATACCGTCACTCCAAAAACAAAAAGGGCACTTGTGAGGTGTGGCGTTTTTGGCGATTTGCAGTTATGAATACGGTTTGGTTTACAACATTTTTCTTTACATGATAGGCAAAAGGACATTGGCGAAACAAAACTTGTGAAATCATCATTCAAAAAAGGTTACGGACGTATTTGTAACTAGTCTACAATTCATATCATGACAAGATATTATATTTCTTTTAATTTAAATATGATGAGATGAAACCTAAATACCAATTACAATATATTCAGTACCATTTAAGTAACACAAATTAATAGGTTATGGAAAAAATTTTAAATTTTCTGAATTTTTGACTTAAAAAAAAATGTGATCCAATTTTCGTGTACGAAAATACAAAGAAATAGAATCCTTACGATTTTTTTTACTCTTAAGCACATAAACGCGTATTTCTCAAGACTCAATTTTTGCGCAAGTATGGCACCATACGACAGCGAAAGGGAAATTCTGTGGTTGATTATTTTACTTGTTGAGCTTGCACTGGGATTCCCGCAAGTAGTTATATTGTTTTACTCGTAATTCATTACACAATACCATTCTTTATTATTACTTTATATCAAAATGGAGTCGTTTATAGTTAAATAATAACTATCTATATATATAAAAATGAATGTCTGTTTTGATGGTTTGTTGGTTTGTCCGGATCTTATAGGCTCCTAAACTACTCAACCGATCGCGACGAAACTTTCAGGAAGGACTTATTGTGATCATGCCGGGAAATATTATATAAAATAAATGTTTGTTTGTCCTTTACGCGTTCCTTTACCATTCATACGATTTCGATGAAACTTTGGTGAGTTGTTGTGCACACACCCGTGAAGGGTTCTGAAGAAAAAAAAAATTGAAAATCTAAAATTGAAAAAAAGAATCAAATACGTACATACAGCGACATCTAGGAAAAACCTTCTGATTTATTCGTGTACGCACAAGACGAAAAACAAAAATATTGTGTTATAACAAGTGTGATATTGAAACTCGGGTTCGGGTTGGACCAGACCTGAAAATGATGGGCTCGAACCGGGTAAGTCTTTGAAATTTCGGCCTGTGCAGACCTCTAACCCAAAAGCAGTTCAATAAACAGAATTAAAACACAAACCCTTTCTTTCTTTGAGTGGCATTGTAACGCATGCCGGGTACTCACTAGTAATAATATAAAAATCTTGGCCTTCAACGAGGAAAAAAAATATTTTTTGTATGTTGTACGAATACAAAGGTAAGATACATTAATAGTGGTTATCTGAAATTACACAAGAAAAAAAACACATCGCAGAGTAGATAAGTGAATATTGCCAGTTTTCAGGAGACAGTTTTTCTCTCTTGTGACATTTTTACTTTTTTTTAACATAACATTTAAGAACAGAACCGTCAAATAAATCACATAACATTGCTAGACACAACATAGTGCTGAGTGCCTGATCATATTATTCTGACTTTTAAGGTTATTCCTCCCAGTATTTGAGGAACATTATTTGGTGTGTTTGATTTGATCAGGGAGAAGTTTGAATTTGCTTTTAAACCATTTGTAAACAGACAAATACTGCTTAAACTTATTTATAAAACAATACAACTTTGTTGTGTATTATGAATGATGGCAGTTAGATCCCTTTAACCTTTTCCAGTCCGTGCTTAAAAAATCATGTTACCAGCCGTGGTCGAAACATTCTGTGTCATGTTAGAGCTAATTGATCGCTTTAAAAGGGTTATTATGTTTTTAAATATCATATTGTTACCGTTTTACACGTTATTTTGTGTCTAGAGCTTGCAATTTACATATGTTCATGTAATATATTCGAGATATGGACGACATGCAAAAAAGCACGTCACGTAGGGTGCAGATATATCTCGCTTCTGCTTTATACAGTCCGTTTGAAACGTAAACTTGACGAGTCGACTCATATTATAACAAACACAAGCAAGCGAGTGACGTACCGTTCTCTCTTTCTCGCTCAATCCCATGTAAAGTGAAAAGGGGAGAGTGAAATACAAGGGCTAGCGGGAGTACACTCTTGCATCCTACTTGCTCATATATAAGTGAGGTTGTGCGATAGAGATAATAACTTCACCACATGCCGCTGCATAAAAAATAACTACATGAGAAGATGCATCCGGTCCTTTCTCCCTTTAACTAATACCATTTCTCGCTTTGTCTCAACTTAACAAATATGTATCGTGCGTCACTCTTGCGTATACAATTTTATATATCGCTATCACTTTAATTGAGTTCGGAATAATATTGTCATCCGGGTTTTGTAATTTTATTAATTTAATGATGAAAACGTTGAATCAAACCACTTATTTATTTTAATTTTATTACATAAATATTTTATCTACAAATAACTAAAATTCTAAATTGATATAAAACCTAATAAGCGAGATATTAATGTTTTCAACTCGCATCGCAATCTTGGTGCATCTATGATAATGGGAAGGTTAGCACAGCTCGAAAACAGCTAATATATTATTTTTTTAGCGCTAGCTCTAGAAATCCGCAGGTTCCTCGCATCTGCTTCAGACCCATGATACTCACGTGATATTTTTGTATTCAGTTCACACAAGTGATTTTGTTTTGTAATGGGTGTTTCACTAAACGTTGTTTTTTTTGATAACAGACACTCGATAAAGTGTAACGATGCGACTTTTGGCACGGAAAGGTCAAATCACACTCAAAATGCTTACATTCTCGGTATACGACCGTAGCCGAAAATAATCAAGCAATTCAACACAACATTTTATTTCGTTTTGAACTATTTCCACTTGTTTACAAATATGAGAACCGGTTTCGCTCATTATGAAAATGTGGAAGTAGAAAAAAAACAAATTGTGTTTTATTTAAAAATAATAATGATTTTCCACCACGAATTGATAGTTATCACCTTGAAAGTGTTCTAGATTGAAGAACAGCTTATAAAAGTTACAATCTATTCCAGAGGTTCCCAACATTTTTTGTTCCATTCAACCTTTTACCATTGTTCTGAATATAATTCCCCGCTTACCAAGATAATCTTAATCTAACTAAAAAGGTGCTTTCTAAATAAACATATATGTAATATTGAAAATCTTTAATAAACGGTAGCAATTCAAAATTTGAGGATTTCCCCACTGTTTGGGAACCCCCGATCTATTCGATTTCCGTATGAAGCCGCAATTTTTTTGAAGGCCTGGCAATTTGCCGTATTTAACACCCAAGTCAGCGTGCCCGATCGGTTCAATGTAAGGTTGGACCGACTTGCGCAACTCGTCCCTTTTTTCATACATAAATACTTTATTTTAACATGTCGTCGTTTCCAATGCAAAAATCGCCCTAAGTGCATGAAAATTATTATATTTAGTTAAATATATATGCTTTGTCTGGTATCACAGTTGGTCAAATCCATATTGAAGGTTTTTCCATCTGAGTATGCATTGTGCAACTTTGGTATAACATCTACAAAAATAATTTATTCATTATTCAATGAAAAACGCAAGTTAAATATTTTTCTTATATCAAATCTAGTCAAATCTGAATCGGCTGACCACATTCAAAAACAGTGTCACATGACCTAAGGTTAGTTCATAGTAATCAACAGAAATGGCTGACGACTTGTAGTAGGCAAGTAAAAACTTTGTACCAAAGGTAAACAAATCCTCACGATTTTGTTTTAAAAGTGGTTAAATCCTCAATTTCATATCAGGAATAGTCAAATCCAAAGTTAAGTCATTCATAATACAAAAAAGTACTTAATATTAATTCATCTTAATTTAATTTAATTCTCTTTAAACTTTTCTATTTATATCATTTTCTAATAAAGGATTTGAGCACTTTTGATATGAGACAACACGTGATTTTCTTTTTTGTTTTAAATCAATAAAGTTATTTATACTGTTTCTATGCTCCCCTAGAAAAATATATTTTGCAATTGAAACGACGATATGGTAGATTTAGTGACTAAATAAAAAAAACTCGTAAAGCAACTTCTTTGAAGATGCTGTACATTGAGAGAGAATTTTGTAAAATAAGGTAAACGTATCAGTAGTTGACCGTTTAAGAGAAAAAATCAACAAAAAAAACGTTTAGCATTAGACCGAATGATGGCAAAGCATGTGTATTCATATGGATTAAATGTATAAATTAATATGATAAGACAAACATTAGAAAAGAGTCAGTTATACAAAAAATATGTTCAATTTTTACAACCATGTTTTTGCGTCAATAGTTGACCATCTAAAATATTGAAAATTCCCGTAGTTCCTGTAAAATCACTCTTGGTTGAGTTGAGCTTACATTCACTGATGTTCTTAACAATTCTCTTAAGACATTCAAAATAAAATACTTACTGCATAAGCATTAGGTGTTGTTTTTAAATGGCCGCTATGACACCCGAATGACATATATGGTGATTTGCTAGCTCTTCAATCTGACAAAAGATAGTTTCACTTGTCTGAACTCTGCAATTTAGAGCAATCCCGCGTATACGTTTCTTATTTTGGGCACTTTTATTGAATACGGTCAACTAATGGTACATGGTCAACTACCTGTACATTTACCCTATATGTTTATATTACGCTCAACTTAACCAGTCCATATGCACGTTTGTGTGTGTGTTTTATTTTTTAATATTTTAGTCACCTGTTAATCAGCAATCGGCCTGGTTACAATTAATTTGGATTAGAGATTATCAATGCATTCAAATAATAGTTAAAAATTTAAATAGCGAACCTTACTCGCGGAATACAACAAGATGAATTATTTATTTAAATTAACGAATCTTATTATTAATTGTTATATCTGACGAGATACAACATTGCAGGGAGGCACTGCAAGTCGATTCCGGCTAGGGATTGTAATACCGGTATAGCCGCCAACTCATTATTTGGTCAGTAACTAATTCCATAAATGGTCAGTAAGAAATAATAAGTGGTTAGTATTTAATAATTATATTTGGTCAGTAAATAATATCCAAATAAATAAAGATTAGGTTAAGTTTAATTAAAAAATCTGACCGCTTCATAGAAATATCTGATCGTTTAATTTAATAACTAAACATTTTATATAGATAACTGACCGTTCATTTTATTAACTGACCATTTATCTAATTAGTTACTGATAATTTTGATAAATTTCTGACCATTTATCATTTCTTATTTACCAACAAATGAAATAGTTACTGACCTAATAAATGTAGGTCTTACCGAAATCGGGATTCCATCTTTGGAATTCATTTGAATCTGGGATTACAGCTTACAGCCAATGCGCCAAATATTTTTAAAATTGGAAAATCATACGAGATGAACTCGATGAGAATTTTTATGAGTCGCATATGTTCAAGATCACAAATTTTAAATTGAAAAAATCTAAATTTGATATTGACCTTGCTGGAATTTGAACCAAGACCCACCTGATCGTTAGGGCAAAGTTCTTACTACTAGACCACAGAGGCTGACACATTGATTGGCCGGTATCGATTTCCTTATCCGGTATAACGACTTTGCAATCTACTGGTTTTACAATCCCTCACACTTTGCAACTGAATAAGTATCGGAAAAGGATAAGACAAGTGACATCCACTGTATGGTGTGATTGAGAAATGATATGTCTATTTTACGGCACGTGTATGAAGATACTAATTGCTATTCATTTAATTTTTCAGTGTCGATTTTTATTCACAGAGAATTAAAACTTTAATCGAGTACTCCTCATTTGTGTCCCTCCTAAACTCCAATACTTAAATATTCAAATAAAGTATTTGAATAAATACATTTATATGGAGTTTATCTCAACATAAGTTTTTCTACGAGAACTAAAAATAAGAGAAATTGTTGTTTGCAAAAAGGTTAAAATTATCCCGCTCATTTGTTGGCATGGCCTGTTCAACCTATGTATTTTCTGCGTAGAAAATCTTTCGTCTTAGAGGGAAGATTGCTCTTACTATATTTTAATAACTGACGTCGGCCAAGACAGTTAAAAAGTTGGCTTCCATTTTTAAATGTGGATATATATAAAATAAATACAAATATAATAAGAAAATCAATCACTCAGTCAGTAACGATTTGTGGTTTCATTTACGAGTTGGCAGCTTTGTGGGAAAGTTTATGGGTTTTCTGTGTGTGTTAAAATAATATTTTAGAAAATCACCCTGGGATTGACGCCATTCAATAAATATTTCAAAACTATTGCAGATCCTATTGTCAAGGGTTACATATATAACAAATGCTACAAATAATTAAATAATGCCTTGCCAACATTATAAAAATAATTTACTCATGAAATGAACTGAACTGGACTGGATATATTGTGATTAAAGATTTATTCATAACAAATTGGGGCTAGCTAATCGCTCTCACTACACCCTGTTTATAGCATCAGATGAGTGAGTGGAATTTTTTACATCAAAAACATCCATGTCTTTTAATAGAAATCCATAAATCGGTTGAAGAATCAATTTATGAAAGAATACTATTTAAAAAAAAATAAAGCACAATTCATTTGTACTACTTCCAAATATCTATAATGATCAGGACCGGTTTCGCTCATCACGAGCATAAGTTGATAATGCTCGTGATGAGCGAAACCGGAAATGAATTGTGCTTTATTTTTTATAAATATAATGTCTTTCCACCAAGAATTGACAGTTAACACCTTAAAAGTGAAACAATACTATCCTTATATCCCTACTATTTTAGAAAAATAGAAGTTGAGCAACTGCAACAAGCTGTTCTCGTAAAGAACTTCTGTTGAGATACCTCCATTATAGGGCAATTAAAAAAAATCTGTTTCTGGTGCATATTGACTCCTAATGGAGCAACAGAAGTCATTCTATGGTAACTGATAGTTATTTATTCTCTTAATATCTTATTTTTTAGAAATTAAGGGTAGAATTTTTTAAAGGTATCGTCTTACTGACTTGCAAAATTCATTATTAAAAACGTTTCGAAAGAAATTTTACGCTTAAGTAATTGATCATTCCTTTTTTTTTTTTTTGATTTTGTATTTATGAATTAATTAAGTAATTTAATCTAAATTCACTACGTATCGTCAATTCGATCAACATTAATTCCACAAATTATCATTTTAAAATTTAGTATTAAAACATTTAATACACAATAAAAAAATAAACAATTAAAAATCACTATCCAACGGAAAATTTTGATCGTTGATTCCATTTTTGACAAACAAAAAAATGTGATAAAAACTAATATTGTGTTAGAATATTCGCTACGATCTGAAGCCCGTTTACAAAAATTCGTGGAAAAGACGTTAAATTATGATAATGTTGATTTTTTAAAGTGTTTATAAATTCAAATAATAAACAAACAAAACTGGTATTTGCATATTGCATGCATAAGTGTTAGAACTAAAAAAAACTTACGACACAAAATACTAATGATGAGTAATTAGGAAGAACTTGTTATTAATTGATTACTAATTAAGAAGTCAGCATGTTTGTTAGTGATTAAATACACAATGAAAATGATTTATATTTACTTACGAGCGTTGGATTCACTGAAGGTAGCCGCAAACACAAAAGCTACTAAAAATAAAACATTTAACTTATGTAGTGACATTTTAAAACTATTGTAAATATATCGACGCCGAGTGGACAGTGCTCGCGAAATCGACATTTGATACTGAAGACAACTTCGGATATAGTCGGTTATGACCGCGAAATTACAAGTGATACACTGTCATAGCGCTCGTCAACATTTTGTTCATGCTCAAGAAATATTTTTTTTTCAGCTTTAAAAAAATAAGTGACTGAGTTGTTTCCTCGTCTATATCACACGAACACCAGTTTGGTTAATTAGTAAAACTAACGCATGTAGAGCATATGGAATCCTAACGGAGGTTATTACAAAATAAGTTTTCTAAATTTGAATTGTTCAAATTTTGTTCACTTTCATGCATTTCATTAATGACGAGATGCACAAAAATTCGTAAATGTAAATGTATGTAATCATCTTAATGTAAAAACACTCAGGTTTCATCTTTCGGCGTTGTCAGACATTCGAGTACACGAATAAACTCGAACTGACTGTTAGTAAATAGTTTATATTTAAGAAAAATTATTATCATTAAGTCTAGGAACTAAATTGATATCTGAATTAATTTGAATACTGATTTTATAATAACCACTTTGAAGTTGAAATCGTATCTATGTCGAATACCTTTTTTTAAATTTTAATGTCTTTTGATTCTTTCTTTTCCATGTGATATTTTTTTCTGTTACTATGTATTCATTTACTCACTCAGAACTACAATTGAGAGAGGTGTTTAAAAAACGACACACCCCTACTTATGGCAAGAACGCAATCATGGAACGGTCTGGCTTACCCAAGCACGCCAGGCAGGTTTTGCTACAACTAGAATACACCATGTACGAGAGAGAATGTAATAGAATGAATGCAGGTGGATCGAAAAATATTATAGACGATTTTTATATGCTATTTTAATTTTCAACTATATCCCATTGAGAAGTATAATAATATATGAACTTCTAAGGGTAGAATGATTGAGATAATCAAAGACTACTACAGTAGTTGAGTAATCGATCGTTTTTAAAGCCGTAAGTGTGATCGAACAAATGGAGGGGTGGGGGGGTGTAGTTAGCATCATATATCCATGCATTTGAACACAAATCTATAATCGATTGAAAATCAAGGTACAAATATTTCCAATCAGAGATTCGAGCTCCTGGACACCATAACCCTTTAAGAAGAATGCGTTGACCTCTTAATAGCCGGACAGAAAACATATGTCTTTGCGGAATTGGCTGCATCTATATGTAAATATTAAATATTATACGTTGTAACCTCGTTCGATATGCAATAATGGTGAGTATTGATAAAAATATACGCGATAACTCGAAGTAACATACTATGAAAAATATAGCCGGTACTCGGCGACTATTCATACGAAAGGTACTGACACCTGAGGTTGTCGACCTCTCTTATTAATGATGTCCACTGTACTAGCAGCCATTTATATTATTTCAAGTTTATCAATTGATTATTTATTGTGAACTTCTTGTTGGTTTTTTTTTTAATTTATGGCAATACCTCGAGAAATAAAAAAAATGTATTATTTATTTTAAAACACTTAATTATACATTTTACAAGGAAGAATTCTTTTATAAATTAATATTATAAAATGTTACTCAATACCACTTTATGATAAATATGTTCAGCTTACACTTTGTTATTAGCTTAGTTATTTTAAGAAATGAAATATATTGGTTTAATTTTATTTCATATCTTTTTTTATCATGTATTTTTCTAATGTGCGGAATATGATCTTCTAATGGAAGTAACTTAAGGGAAGGATTTCTATTCCCTTTTCAATTATTTGGGCAAAAATTTGTATTCGTAATAATCTTTAAACAGAATATTTTACAAAAAACGACGAAAGATCATATTACAATTTATCCAGATTTAAATAACAAAAATGAGCCTCAGGTAGTTTATTTTTTTAACGTAGTCATTTAAATTATATATCAATACCTCAGTTCCAAAGTGTAACAACTCAAAAAACAACATTCTGAGATAATTTGCAAATAAGATTTTGGGCAGGCTTAATATTTTACTGTACATTTATTTGTTGTAGATTTTAATTAAATTTTAGGAATATCTTACATTTGTAATAAGATTTTTGAAAGGTTTTCACAGGATTTAGTGGTTACAGTTTGGATCTAAAGTAATAATAACTACTGTGGTTATTTTAGAATCCACAAAAAGGAGTGGAAATATAAAAAAAAAATCTTTTGGTAAATATCAACAAAATTTTTCATTCGTTTCTTCCACTATCTATATATATGGGTAGTTATATATTATTTTGATAAGTTATGAATAACAATATTTTCCATCCGCTCTTTTAGTTTTCCAATATCGACAAATAATAATATAAAATATGTAGTATTTTTTATTTATTTATCATACAATATAACTTTTACCTTTAATCAATACATGCGGTTGACTGATAAAGGCGTCCTAATTAACTGTTTACCTGACCATTAATTATTAATTACAGGTATTGTGGTTGTTCACAATAATTGTTTTATATTGCTTATTTCCTGTTTAATCATAGGTCTATTTAAAAAAATACCCACCGATTATGTTTTTTACCGTGCTCGATGTCTTA
Organism: Himalopsyche phryganea; assembly: GCA_022494535.1. Taxonomy (NCBI): domain Eukaryota; kingdom Metazoa; phylum Arthropoda; class Insecta; order Trichoptera; family Rhyacophilidae; genus Himalopsyche; species Himalopsyche phryganea. The sequence goes on from JAGVSL010000139.1 coordinate 1,473,726, forward strand.
GTACAGTACATCCCAAACTTTTCATTCCACTGCCCACACAATTTGAAAAAAATACACCACGGCCCGCCACTACCCCGAAAATTAAATTAGTTTAGTTATCAAAAGCTTTGGTAGACATTTTATATAATATATTTATATATACACCTGCATTCTACAATCGTTTCAGTCGCAAAATTTTAATTATATTATGAAAAATGTGTTTTATATAAAGAATATATACATTTTATATATATATATATGTATAAATGACAAAAATGCATAACTAAATACTTGTAGCTCTACTGGAACATTTTGCAACCCACCATCACAGTATCTCTACCCGCTCTCCAGAGAGCTACAGCCCATAGTTTGGTAAGCACTGCCTATGTGCAAAAAAATTGCATGTCCAGTTTTATCGACATTTAGCTATCATACAACAAAATGTTCGTCTGCATCGTTATGCTGTAAAAATATTGTATGTCCAAATATGGTAGGTATTCGAAATAGATGTTTGCTCATTTAAATACATTATATTATATCCATAGCCAATATTTCAGTTTTAAAATATAAAAATAATATATTAAAAGCAGAGGTGGGCAACTCTTCTAGAAATGTTTATATGCCGAATAAATCCAAAATAACGATTTCTCGTCCACTAATATTCATATGCAGACTTGAAATAAAATGAGTAATCATTCTAACATATGTTTACACAGTCCCCATCTTGATATTGAAAAACGTAAAAGACTAATATTAATAATTATCATTTGCATTCCATTCAGAAAACAAATTACCCATCTTTGCTTTAAAGCATAAAAAATCGATGAAATAGCAGATATTTGTCTAGGCTTGTTGAAAGTATCTTCGTGGTCCGTATCTGATGTGACCCCCACAAAATATACTCCATCAATTAATAATGATTACAACTTGAAAATAATACAGTTAACCTATAAATGGCAGTCAGAATGATATATGCAAATGTGACGTCGTTGGTGTTCACAGTTTGGGAGGAGTTCTTGTGACATACATACATACAGGTTGATAAATGTTTTTTTTTCCTACTATATAGTGTAGATAAAAACTAATTATATCATATGAAACCTGTTTGAGGTATCGTGGATAAGTACTGTTTTTTTAAGATTGATCCTTAGTGAGATTTCGAGAGAATTTGAACAAATTTGTTTTAAAGTTTTGCTAATAGATGTCGTTGACTTTGGGCTGGAAACTTGCTTGGATGTTATTATTTTGGATATACCTACATGCATATTTTAATAGCGAAATATATGTTTGTTTTTATTGTATCACAATACAGAACTGTTAAAAATTTTTAATTCCAAAAACAAAGTTCTAAAATATTGATACTATAGCTGACATAATAACGGAAAGAAAATGATAAATAAAATAATATTTATTTTTTCCAAACATATATCACTGAATTTTTTAGGTTTCAATATTAGCCATAATCCAATTGCCGTAGGACCCGACCTTCGTGTAGACTCCTGGCCACCCTGGCGTGCCGCATTTGGCCGGTCCAAAGCTGACGATTCCAAACACGTACCAGTTGGCTGCACCCTGGTAGACGTCATGGAACATAATTGGTCCACCGGAGTCTCCGCTGCAGGAGTCCCGCCCTATTTCGCCACCAGCACAGAACTGTCCGATTCCAATTGCTACATTCGACTTCTTGTACCGCTTCTCACACGCGCTCTGAGTTGTCAAAGGCAGGCGAACTTTCAGCTTGATGTCTGATGCCGAATCTGAAAGTGTAGTTTTTTTTTTTTTAAATATCTCCAATGTGCCAAAAAATATTATTCTGTTTGAAAATTTTGCCTAAAATATTGTATACTTACAGTTTTGAATGTAATATCGTCGATACAGTGGCAGAAGGCGTTAAGTTAAAAAACCTTGAGATAGTCGACTTATAAGAAAATCATGAAATTGAATTCTTTCTATTTACATATGAAATATCTCTAATGTGCCAAAAAATATTATTCTGTACGAAAATTTTGACTGAAATATTGCATATTTACAATTTTGAATGTAATATCGTCGGTATAGTGACAGAAACTCAAAAAACCTTGAGATAGTCGACTTTTAAGAAAATCATGAAATTTCGTTCTTTCCATTTATATATCATAATTATTTAAACTTACACTAATAATTGTGAATGAAATTGGCTAAATTCATATTGATTTCTTCAAATTATGTAAAAAATACATGGAACATTATTATAAATATTAAATTGTATTGATTTTTTTTGAAAATATCTCCAATGTGCCAAAAAATATTTGTCTGTGTAAAAAATCTATGCCATTTGGCATATTAACCTGTTTTTGAAAACAGAAATATTTGCTAAATAAAGAATTAAATGAAATTTAATTGTTGCTTCATCATTTTAACGCAAAATTGCTAGCGAAAACAGCAGAATTAAAATTTAGTAAAAAATACGCTTATTTTCTTGAATCAATATTGAATTAGTCTTATAGCAATATTAGAGCATCCAATCCCGACCCATTTTCTGATCGCGGGATTTCGGGATTAACTTTTTTCGGGATTGACTTTTTATTCGTATCGTTCATCGGATAAGAATTTGCATTTAAATAATATGAATTATTTCTTAATATTTTATAGCGAAACCCAAAATCCCGGTATTGCTATTAAGTCAATCTCGGGATTAAGGGATTGACTAATTGCTTGGGATACCGGAATTGAAAGCCCTAAGCAATACTGATCTCTTCACTTAGATAGCTCATTTTATATATAAGAATCACTTTTAAGGTGTTAACTGTCAATTCTTAAGAAAGACATTATACTTTAAAAAATAAAACACAATTCATTTGTACTACTTCCACATATTAATAATGATCAGGACCGGTTTCGCTCATCACGAGCATTATCAACTGATAAAAATACAAACATAACAGGATTATTTATATAAAATTGAGTGTAAAAATGAAGGTATATAAAACTGATGGTTCATGAACTGAGACAAGAAAATACTGAAACTTTTTAAAATTATATTTAAGAATTTTTTTCACCTGTTTCAGTTTTACCCCATCCAGACACGTGCATATCGTAATCCACATAATCCTTGTCCAATAAGCGCTGATCAAATATAGTCAAGCAAATAGGCTTAATCCAATCTAAAAATGAAAAAAGCACTAATAATATATTATTTTCATTTTATTACTACTTCTTGTCCCAGAGTGCCGGGTTATTGGTGCGCTGAGACTATGCCCAAAAGCCTCCCAGAGCTTAGGTCTGCCATACGTCCCGGTTTATAGATCTGAGCCCCCGTGTCCGGGTACGTGAGTCATTTGTCCAGATATTCTACATATTAATCATGTTCCGAATGTGAAAAAAAATATTCGTCCATTCTTGTACACAAAGCTGTGCAAAAAGAGAATTGGGTGTACATCCTAGGTATCCGAGGTTTCTGCGGTGATGGTGTCATAATCAGGGGCGTTGGAAGGCCATGTGATTAATCCTGCGCTTCCATACCTTGTTACATATGCTCCGAGTAAGGACGAGTATGGTTAAAAAATACATTATAGTCATACCTGTAAACGTCACAGTTCTCTGAAGCCGCAACAAGGCAATATCGTTGTATTGATTCTTATCTTGGCCACTGTATCCTTCATGGACGATGGTTTTCTCAACTGGAACATCTATTGCTTTATCAGAGCATAATCCATCACTGGTGCAGTCATTATCAGTCTGGGTATTCCACTCTCCAAGGCGAACGCTTGTCCTAAATTATGTACAATAATAAAAATATAAACTTGTATTTGACATATGTAATAATTGGTCAGTTAATCAATTCATAAATCATCAAACACTATTATTATTTTCGATGGATTTGGCGGTAAATTTTCGGCTTGTTACTGAGGTATCGATACATTAGACTCCTAATGAGCTTAATAAATATTGCATTACTAGTGGGATGTACATCATAGATGACGTGGGAAAGACCTCTCTAGTCTCCTCTTCACAAGAGAGAGGCGGCCTCTACCTCAGAAGGAGATTGAGTTATAGAGAGGGGAGATGGAAAGTCGCGTTCGGCTTGTACGTATATGCCCACCCGGGCTCTACACATTTATTCACAGATAACAATAACACAAATATTGACAACACAGCAAACACAAATGAATTTAACCTAAGGTGAGAAAAAATTACGCAATTCAAAATAAACACGTCCCTCAACCACTAGGCGAGAGGACGGGCGGTGCCTGGGTCCTGAGGGGAGTCCAGCTTAAGCAACCAATGTCTCCGCCTTATCTGCGAGCCGTTACGCGGCTTCGCTATTGAATTTACCTGTTGCGTAATTCGCAACAGTACTCACAGCACGTGCATGGCGCGACTAGACCGGGTTTTGGGTGGACTGAATATCCGAAGAGAGGGACAACCACTTCTTGTAACAAACCCTGGTCTGCAGTCGGACCACACACGTATACACGACACTATTATTGCATGAACCAACACCAGTACCGGGCGTCGAATACTCCAGCCAGTGGTTATTATTATTAAATAAGGAGTGAGAATTGCTAACTTACAACTGATATCCTTTGGGAATTCCCTTTCCTTTGATACAATGGGCAGCAGTCAGAATGTATCTTGAAGAAATAAGGACACCTCCACAGTAGAAGCCTTTTCCAACAGCTGAAAACAACATTAGGTAATTAATTCTTAAATTATAATACATTGTATTCAGAAATCCTTTCATCTATTTATACAAAGGTGACACTTTGGTGAGTTGTTGCGCGCACACCCGTGAAGATTTCTGAAAAAATAGAATACGTACAAACAGCGACATCTCTGAAAATCTTATGATTTATTCGTATACGGATCAGACGGAAAACAAAAATATTGTGTATCCAAAAGCACTTCAATAAAAAGAATTAAAACATTAACACTTTCTTTCTTTGAATGACATTGCAACGCATACCGGATACTCGCTAGTTAGTAATAAAAATTATTTCAAAAATTAGTTTAAAAGTGGAGTATCGGAGTAAATTTGTCATTAAATTATTAATTGATATTCTAGCTGTATTCTTATTAAAGTCTAAATATACTTTTTGAAATATATTGTTTTAAATTTGGGTTAGTTAGGTCAGCAGTCACCAACCAGTGGTCCTAGAGAAAGTTTTGGTGTTTCGCGGATTTCTTTTTTCTTATCATGTCCGCCCCCAACGTCAAAAATATGGACTCTTAATTATAGTATTAAGTTTCATTGTTTTTTTTATTCTGTCATAAAAAAACATGATACAACTATAACTTATCCATACCAAATCTTATGATTTGTATGCCAAAAAGTATTCTTTACAATTTAAAAAAATCTGTACAAAAACAATTGTACTTGCGAGCGAGATTACTTCGGAAAACAAATAATGCTTTAAATAAGATTATCTCAGAATTTGATTTTATGAAATAATGCCTTGTGTCTGTATACTTCTATTTTTTTAATGATTAATATCAATCATTTTTTTATCGTGAATAAGTTAATCATCGATCACCGACCGGTGTTTTGCATTATAAAAATAATTACGTCTTGTGTATTCAAGTAAAGCCATCCATAGGAAGTCGTATATGTCGGTGATATTTCCCCCGACAATCCTGACATCAGAACCTGCCCCGCATTCCAAAGTATCTGGTATCAAAGAATTCGGTTGGACTGCTCTTGGTGATGCCACTGGTTCAATGACTTGAATCTCAGGACAACAAACCTAGACATAACATATGTAGATGTGTAAATTGATTATTTAAAACAATGTTTCTCAAACTTTTACACCTGCGAACCACTAACATCAAAAAATTGTGAACCACCAGCGCAGGAATATTTTTTAACCATGTCCGTTCCTAATGCGGAGCATATGGAATCTTAATAGAGGTATCTCAGCAGACGTTTTTCTTCAAAAACTGTTTGATACTCAGTTGCTCAACTTTTCTTTTCGGGAAAGAGTAGTGATAGAAGGATAGTGCTTTGTTTTTAGAGTCGGATGGGTGTGAAGGGATTAAAGATATAACAAACATTCACGCTTGAAAAATCAATATATGAAACTGTCCTTACCGGGATTTGAACCCAAGACATCCGTAACCGAAAATAATGACGTTAACCACTGCACCTAGGTAAAAGAAGCTAGATTGTTTGTATGCATAAATACTAATAATTGAAACATTACTTTTCTAAAATTATCAATTTCATAAATAAAAAAATGTAATTTTCGTTTATAAGTATTTAAATAATAATATTAAACAACATATTGAAAATCATGAAAACAGATAATGAAGCTGAATAAACCAAGTCAGCGTTGCTTCCTCACCTTCGGTTGATTTCCATACTTTCCACATTGTGATCGTCGCAGATAGTCCTGGATAGCAGGCTTCATCGGACGTGTCGTGAAGAGATCCAATATAGCGGGACATGACCTAATTGGCTTACATTTTCCATGATGATTAGTTGGTGTCTGGCAAGGAGTGTCGTTGGGGCCTGAGTCCCATTGCGATTCTTTTAAAAATATAACATACGATTAATTTTTTTTAACCATATCCGTTCCCAATATGGAGCATATGGACTCTTAATGGAGGTATCTTAACGGAAGTTTTTATACGAGAACTACGTGTTACTCATTTGCTCAACCTCTCTTTTTTTTTAAGAGAGTAGAGATAGAAAGATAGGGCTAGGACAGGACTAGTGGTTAGCTAATCGCTCTCGCCCCGTTTTTAGGATCAGATGGGTAAAAGGGAATTTTAGACATCACAAACATCTATTAGAAATCCATACATTAGCTCGGTTCGGCTTTATGATATCCTATTTTTTCTACTTAAAATTTACTAGATGTTGAAAAATACATTGCAATTCTCTATGAAATTTAATAGAAAATAGGAAAATTTGAAGATACCGTTAGCTTAAGCGAATTACAAAATATTACAACTTAAATTCGTCGCCATAGTTTAAATTTTCTCAACGGATAAGTTAACATTATAAGTGCGAACAATTTGCAATAGTTATTATTGGCTCGCATATTTCTGGTCAGAATTTTGATTCCTGTTCGGTCATAATTTTTAACACATTGGTCAGAATTTATAATGGTTATAATGTATCGGTCAGAATTATAGAGGGCAGGATAAATAATTTATGGTTAGTATTTCTAACCTAACCTAACCTAACCTTTTATTCTGACCGTGTAATAATTTTATTCAGACATAAGAAAATTTTATTAAATTTCAGCACGTGCAGACCCTACTTGATATGACTTTTTGGATGGACAGCAGGTTGATGGATACCAGCAGGATTCTTATATATCCAACAGGATAAGGAGCGTTGCCGACTAGAGACCAGGACTTGATTTGAGCTGCAGTACCACTGAAGGGGAATTATGTTTCAGAGTGACCTTCCGTTGGGTCAATATTAATTTAAAAAATTGTAATAAAATGGGGTTTTCCAATTGATAACCGTTTTTTCAACATTGAAATATTATTTAAATATATAAAATAATAACATTAAAGATAACCCGCGAATGATAACATAACTCAAATTGGTTAGAAACCTCGTCGAGATAAATCGACGGGATAGTAAGTTGCTTCAACAGTTATGAGTTATTTTCATTTTACATTATATTACTAATAGAATATTTTTTTCATGCATATTATGCATATTATGATGGGTGCCACTGGGTCAAAAACTCATATTCCCCTCAACCCCCTTGATTTTGAAAGTTTTTAATTTAATTAAAAATTGTGTATTGTGTAACTAAACAACAGAATAAACATCTTAACGACAAGGTTATATTTTATGGGTGTTGATTTTTTTAAAGGCAAATCAATTTCAAAATAAAGTTGTATATAAGGTCATTTTCGTCTGTGCAAGCTAGTGCAGCAAAGTACGGTGAACATGTATTACCTCGGAAGCCATGTTTTTGTGATTTTGGGGCTATGATGATTCCTGATTCTGCCACGTTGTTTGGTAAATTCGCTGTATTCCTATATATGGATGGCCCAGTTCCATACGACGATAAATCACAAATTTGAGGTTTTGAGTTAAGTTAGCAATTATATTCGAACACCGCTCTTCTACAGTTTTACAAAAGTACAGCTTGTAAAATGTACAGGTTTTCTCTCAAATGGCAGATATTTGCGTAAAGAAATCAGCAAAATTAAATAATTTCTCAGTTCCATATACATACATATTAAAACATGTCATAGCGTTTCATAAAGAAACAACCTTTAATCCTAAAACTATAAATTATTGACCATTTATTTGAATAAAAGAATATTACAAATAATGAGCCACCACTCTTTTTACTGGTCAGTTTAGATGAGTAAAAACTTTGATCGGTCATATCTCAAAACTGCCAATTTCTAGTTGTACCACTTGACACCATAAGAGAGACATCGATTCTAATTCCTAAATTATAAATAAATTAAATATTTGAAATGTGGGGAAGGAGCTAGAAACAAACAATAATATTGCTAATGACAAACAGTGGGATAACAAAATTATCCATTTCAATTTAATATTAGAGCTATTTGAATTTTTTGAAAAATTGCTGTAAATATAAAATAAATATGGATGGATAAACTATTGTTTGTTTTATAGGAAATATTGATTTTTTTACAATTGTATCAAAATGACAATTTCAGATTTGCGACTCTATTTTACTAACGGTTCGTTATTTTTTTGACATATAACTTTCAATATTATGACATAGTTGGTTATTTCAAAATTCCTTATTTACTTACGTGCGTTTGATCCAGAAAGCGAAATGAATGTCACAACCAGAGCCACAAAAACAAGAAAATGCTTGTCGAAAAACATTCTACCGAGAAATATTTTTTATCAAGATAAACACATCACAAGTGAAGCGCTTTTTGATGGACTGAAAAAATAAATAAAACACATATGTGCAAAACACTGTATTTTACAGCGTTTATCAAACTCGGGGTCGCGGCCTGTGATGAGAGTGTGATAGATCAGTGTTCCCCAATCAGTGTTGCATGGCCCAGTGCCAGGCCGCGAGCAGTATGCCAAATTTGAAGAAATTCGCCATGCAACAATATTAAATATAGGATTTTTTTCGCCTGCAGGTTTAATTGTATTTTTAGTTATTGTTAAATAATAATAATTGCTAGGATGATGCGATACGATGGTAGCTGGTTTTCTCAAAATCGACAATCATAAATTTTCTCAGGTACACTCAAGGAGAACGGAAATATTTGCTCTTGTATAGTGAACCCAGGTGCAAAACCCTACCTAAATAAATTTACAAGAATTTCGTATGTATATTTGTTAGTTAGAGTTATGTCCCCCTGTCACAATAAAAGATTACAAAAATATTACATAAAAAACCATTTTTATTTCAGTATTAGTAGTCATGGAAAAATTGTTCCTTTTTTTAAAGGTCCGCAGATGTAAAAAGGTTGGGGAACACTGAGATAGACCACTTACCACGTACTCAATGCAGCATGTATTGTTAATAATTTTAATAGTTTTCAACGTAGAAGCTGTCACTACTTATGATACACATATAAAGGTCTGGTCATTATAAACATGTGAAAGTATGACAAAGAAATTGTGTTTTATTTAAAAAAAAAATGAATATATTTGTGAAATAAATCAGCGCTATAAAAACGGAATTTGAAGCGATATTTGAGAATATAAAGACGTATGGTGCAATGTTTAGCTTTATTATAAAACCAGATGAGATGGAGTTAAACGAGCTTGAGCTTAAATATATCATGGAATAAATAATTTGGAATTTGAATAGCGTGACTGCTATAGTAATTGAACGGCGATAGTTATTGGACACTTGCATTTGAGCTAAGCATTTTTGTTGGTTTGAAGGAGACAAATATATCTAGTCTTTCTATCTCTATGTAACTGCAGCTTTAATTATCCACTACTAGATGAGAATACTAAGAAAACTTCATTCGTATGTGATGTTAGGTCAAAATCGTGAAAAAACGTGTTTGTGTTAGCAGACCCTTTAAGAAACAATAGTATTTTACAAAAGTTTCGTGGATTTCGTAACGAAACTTCTCAGGAAAGCGTGAGACGCTACAAGCTGTCAATATTCATTGAGATTTAAATAGTGGTACAACAACTGACCTAAAAAGTGGGTGTGTCCAATTACTATGTGTTTCCATATTTTTCAGTCTTACACAAATATCTAAAAAACTTTTCGTTTTTATTATTGTTGGGTTCATTTCCTTGAAGCTCATTAAATTCCTCATCTCTACATATCTCACATGTTTCCTAAATATTGTTTTTTTCGACTTATACACTGTTAAAGGAAAGTACTTCTTTAAGTGTCCCATCATTATAGCAGTCACCCTACATTGAATTCAAATGTTCAGTTCTATGGACAAATAAATTTAAACATCTTCGCCATCTTCTTGAAAATACAAAACACTATCACATGAGTGCAATATTATCATGTTTGGCATCATTACCACAAAATTTTTCATGCTTAAAAAAAAATTGCATTTGTTCTATTATCAGTATTTGGGTCAACATATTCTCGTCAGCAAACATTTCCTCGAATGAAATGTGTTCGGAATACTTTGCGAAATACACTAACACCAGAAAACCTTGATTCATGTGTTCGACTTGAGTCAATAACGTTTTTGATGTACTGGTGTTGCTTTAATATAATTTCCTTCTAAAAAGTATAGAGCATATACTAGGGCTGACGAACCTGGGGTGTTAAGGTCATGTGCTGCCTGTCAGGGTCTCAAATGCAGTCTTTTGACTGAAATAAACATCTGATCATCTCGGATTGTGTTGAAAAAATAAAATAAAATTCTCATTAAAAATGGTGTCTCATTCGTTCAATTGTCAAAATCTGGCAAATTATGCCCAAGTAACGTTTTTTGTCTCTCCTGAAAAACCGTTGTATGCTCTGGCAGAAGTGTACCTGGAGGACGAAAATTAACATTGTTTATTTGTAATATACGTGTGAAAAGCCATGGAAACACTACCAAAATCACGTATCAGATCATGTCCCATGTCGCGCGCATATTATATGTGCACCGTTTGTTTGCATCAGGCGTGGACGCGTCATGCGACCTGGCGGGTTAGTAGTGTGTCCCGGCCCCGTTCCTCCACAGTACAGGTCATTGCCAAATGCTGAATGAAATAAACACAGATATTCAATGATATTCCATAAGAAAATAAACATGTTAAACACCTTACCCGCTCCAACTTCACAGCCTTTTTCAGGGTTTATTTTGTTTAAACACTGTGCATCAGATTAAGTAAAAAATTATAATACTGTTTGTAGTTTTTTTTTCTTTAAGCTTTAAGGTATCCAGATGTTCCTTACATTTCCCAGGGCAGGGGAGGTGAACCTTTTTACATGTGCGTGCCAAAAATCCCCAAAAAATATATATCGAATGTTTGACGTGCCGAGAGGGTTTTTGTAAAAATATTTATTTGAGTAATTACTATTAGCTATTATGCTATAATTATTTGTATTTCTTAAAAACATAACTCGAAGACCTTGTCATCATTTAACAGAATGGTCGGATAAGACAGAATAAGTTGATTCACTCTTCCAAGCAATTTTAATAGGGGAAAAACGAAAAAAAATTAAAAAAATTAAAAAGTTATTAGTAATGAGATTTTATTTGCCATACATTTATTTGATGGCAAACACTTGATGTTCGGTTCATATCTCGTCACTTTTAATGAAATTCACCCCTAACTGGATTCATCGGTCAAACCACTTCTTGTACTACATTTTATAACGTTCATTTCGGAAAATAATGACAATGTGGAAGAGACAATTGACAATATTACCGTCGTAAAAAAATAAGTATAAATTAATGTCCAGATATCTTAGCCATGAGTTATATATTTAAAAAATCTGTTAATCGCTACGTGCCATCTCTGGCACGCGTGCCCTGGGTTCACCACCCTTGCCCTAGGGAGTCTAGAGTAGTCAACGATACGCTGACCACCACTTGTTACGGCTTCACAATAGTCGTACTGCTTATACACGGGGTCATATACATATCAGCATTGCAAGTCTATATTTATTATACTAAATGATTGATTCAACATTAATTCATTAATTTGTCATTCTGGCTGCCATTTCTAAGACAACTGTGGTTTTTCAAGTTTTAAGATTATTATTAATTGATGGACTATGTTTTGTGGGTGTTACACGGGATACGGCCCACGGTGATATTTCCAACGTCACAAAACGTTCTTTAAGGAACCGTATCAATGAAGAGGTATAGCAAATGTCTATGTACGTCATATATTTGTCATAGATAAATATAATACTGTTATGTGATGGGTTTGCTATTGTGAAGCTTGCCTGTCTGTGGTCAAAAATATGTCATCATATTTAACCACATGACATCTGATCAGTCAAGTTTTTCGATAAACGTCACTAAAAACATATAACATAATATTATATATGAATAGTAAATGGTTGGCATATGTCGATGTATGTTTTCTGACACTATCAACTATATCTTATGTACGCGTGAATTTCCCCACATAAAAGTGCTAGCATTTTTACATATTAGTATTTACTAACTGTCAGTTCGATTTCATCTGTGTACTCGAATGCATAAAGATGCAGAAACCCGGGAAACATATGTAAAAAAATTGAACGACTCAAATTTGATATTGAAATTTCACCAAGCACTTCGATATCTTAAATTATCATAATCTTGAGTACCATGGACCATATGTTTTATTTTAAAAGATAAATATCTGTTGTTCTATGAGAACTGCTTGTTACTCAACCTTTCTTTTAAGCAGAGAGTAAGGAGAGAATTATATCACTACATCTCACTCTCTCTGTGGAACATTTTTCAGGATCATGGTGGGAGGGAGGAAATATCACATATACTCATGCCTTTGTTAAAATGCTCAGGTAGTTGCGAACCGTCTTTAATTACTTCGTAAAAACCATGTCAATACATATTTCATTTTTTCCAAGTCTTCGCGGAACCTACCGCTCACCGAGCGAAACCAATCCAGGTCATATAAAAAGAAATGGAATACGGTATACGAATGATGTGCTTCAAATTTTCTTTTATTTTTATAGAAATATGACTTTAATGCATGAAGAAAGGGAAGAGCTGCGTGAGTCAGTCCAACCTCCCATTGGATTGAACGGCCACACTGACTTGGGAAATGAACTAGAAAAATTTATGGCGTCATATGGAGAGCGAATTTACCTCTAATCATAGAAGCTGTTCGTTTATCCGAAGGGAATTTATTTTAAGTGAACGCCACCAAGTTTTGAGCATTTTCAATAAGGCACTCCCAATTAAGGACAAAAAAACTGTAGGCTTAACGTTTGTTACGCCACTGGACACTGCCGCGTGAAATTAACGCATGGGAAAGCAGTGGTGGGTGGAGGAAGGCAAATAATACATATTTATGACTTAGTCTTTGTATTAAGAATTGACGGTGAATTTGAATAAACACATTTAGAATCGCAAAAGCGATTGCGGTCCACGGGTTGTTAACCTCTCACCTAAAATATCTTATATCTGCAAAATTCTTATCTTAGGACAAACATTGAAATTAAATTATTAATTACATTTTGATTTAAACATATGAGTCTAAGACGAGTCTGGTATTAGATATATCAACAGGAATATGAAACATTTATTTTTAAATGACATTTGAACCGTCTTGTCAAATTTGTACACTTGAAAAATAAAAAAAATATAGATTATTTTACTGACGAAATTAAAATGCTGCTACCGAAAGTAAAGCTCAGTTAAGACTGACAGTCTGAAAAAAAGATAACGTTAGTTTTCTTGTATCGATTGATTCCGTTAATTTTTATGTTTTGCATGTACATTTAAGGAAACTGTTAAACCTCGATTATTCCGAGTAATTGGGGATGAAGGTAGTCCATATAATCGATGGCGGATTCTCAGTACGTGGATATACACGTAGTGGCTGAGAAAGGAAAACTTCCTTTTTTTTCCTATTTATCTTTTATTTTCTTAAGCACAATAGTGCGTGGCCAAAAGATAAGTCCCGTACAGCTCTGCACCGGGCCAAGAGTACGAGGAGTAAATTTGTGTCTTTTCTTGATCGTTATTGCGTTATGGAAGGCGGCTGTGAAACAGCGGCTGCATACACATAACCGGTAAAGCTGGGGAAACCAACTTGTGATGCCGTTTATTGAACACCGGGACGCAATAACGCGCGAAATTGAAAATATATAATACAATTGTTTCTGGGAATAGTGTTAGAACAAATAATTCGTGTAAAAATATTTTGGACTGCGCTATTTCAAAGCCGTGTTAAAAAGGAGTTGAGTGTATACTTACATAAATACAAACATAAAATATTAATTAAAAAGTATGTTTTTAGTGAGAAATGCCTAATCACAAATACTTTTGAAACACATAAATTGCCTCGAATTACATTCTTCTTGACACTCAAACCATTTAAGCAACATTTAAGCATCGAAAAGCTTCAGAATGTTTAGGACCAAAATTTCTTCCCCAGAAATCTCCTCATCGTCTTCTTGATCTTGCTTATCGCAGGCAGATATTTCATTATCATTCAAGAGTCCAGGATCGTTCAAATACAAATTTAGCCACTCGGTTACACCTGTTTCGTCAAATTCTCTGCATATTGAAATTTTTGCTATATCTCCTATATCACTTTCTACTGCATTACTGGAAATCGCTATCGGTCTTTTCAAAACAGAACTTTGTGTCTGCTAAAGATAAATCGAGTAATAGAGGTTCTACCGTATTCAAATTTTTCAATCAAACGCTTACATTTTTCCAAATATTTAGTTGTAAATAGAGACTAACGAGGCTCTGATTCCAAGTATTCAAGACCGTCGCTAATCATGGTTACTTCGCAGCAAAGCTGTCCCATCTCCCATACCAGTGATTGGTTGAATATATACGTATATGTCATATTAATATATAGTTTTTTAACAATGTCCCCTGCCTAATCGAAGAATATCGCTGTCAAGGGGTGCACTATTTGACAAATGCCTATTTGAAGAAACCGAATGTCAGTGCTTTTGAATACCAACAAGAGAGTTTTAAAAAGTATTTATCGTTTATAATTATGTATATAACCTAAAAAATAAACATTTCACTAAAATTATAAAGAATCAAATTAAATTCCCTTCCATATTTAAATTAAATCAATTTATTTAATGAAGTGTAGTATTGCACTATAGAATATTTTACTGTTTTCGTATTTTTGAAAGCTAAATATAATTTAAATGAAGTATTATACCTAGTTAAATAAATTCCTAAAAAAGTCGCGCAGCCTTGTCCAGGAACTGATTCTCAATCTTTTTTAATTCGTAAAACAAAACTGACATTTTGTCACATACTGTACTTTTATTATCTATTACCCGCCAGTTTTCTTGCTTCCACCGAGAACATCCTATAGATGGTCAGCTGCGGCCATCCAGGGTGACGGAATTCACCCGGTTGGTAGAAAAGACAGGCAGGGTTCAGGCTCCCGTGGGACATTCGCAATACATGTCCATGCCAGGTCCATCGTCGCTTTTTTTATTTAATTTCATGATATAATGTTATGACCATGACCGCGTGCATTGCATGAATTTGTTGAAAATTCTCACTTTTAGCGAAACCAGCCTTGGTTACGAAAGTATGATGTGGAATTAGTCCAAGAAAAATTTTCCACCAATAATCGAGTTACCATATTAAAGGTTTATTTTACTTTATCATGTCAAAACAGAGCCAACCTTGTTAATACATTCGCAACGGGAGAAATATGACCAAAACACATGCAGCGGTGGGGTTGATTTGCAGGAAATTGACAATAGTTCATGGAAAGAATAGCATGAAACTAAATAACCGACGATTACGTGAAAACAAGTTTGGATGTTCTCCTAAAGGTGGTTCGTAATAAACTGATCAAATTCTTTCAATAATATTATGAATCAAACATGAATTATTAGTTATGAGCAATTAATGCCGCCTATATCGAATGACGCGAAAAACGCGTTCCCCGCCCCAATACAAAAAACATTGCGAAGCGGAAAACGCGTTCCCCGGTGCTAACGTGTTAATCTGGTTGGTTTGCTGATGACGCTTCTTTTGGATTTATTTTAAAAAGCAACTTAAGCTAAAACCTTCAAAAGTCAAACTAATTTCAAAACTTTATTTTTGCTCTCCTGGAAAATTGTTTAACAGCAGATATAATACATTGCCATCACAGTACTGAATTACTTATATATTTTTTCCATTGCAAAATTGCATATCTGCAAAATCTAAATTTTTCAGCGGAGCAAAAAACAGTTTAAAAATTATTTTATAGAATTAAAATAAAAAACACAATTAATATTGAATATATTTTTTTGCATGCACTTATAATATATAGAGCGATTTTTGCAGTGTTCATAATACAAAAAAATCAAAAACATCTTTGCAATGGAAACGGCGATAATATCAACCTTGGATAGTTTTAAAATTTTTCAAAACTTAAAAAACTTGCGTTATACCAATATTCTAAGTGAAGAAATCTCAGTCTTTCATGTGAGACGCAATCCAATCATTGTAATAGGCGACTTTTGTATAAAGTCCAACGGAGGATGATTTCCTGCACATTGAAGATGCAGATATGCCGATCCCACTAACGTACCATCTGGTGATTCCATCCCGACTATCCTGGGCCATAAGTGGCCCTCCAGAGTCACCACTGCAAAGGTCGTCATCAAAGGTAGCACTGTCACAAATCTGACCGTCGTTGGGTCTCCTTTGAGTTGTTTGAAGTGTGGACGTACATTGTTCATTAGAAATTATTTGGACGCGTATGCTCACCAAGTCGTCACCAGCTGCAGCTGAAAAATGACATCATTACATACATGGTATTATAACATCCTTTAACTCAACCTTTAAATCAATGCGGAAAGTCTGGGACTCACGGTTGTACTCGGTCAGAACCAAGTGCCACTTTTTCAACGCATGCATCCTGACGGTGTTACTTTACGGTTGCGAGTCATAGCACCTCACCAAGGCACAGGGTAACCGTATACTGTGCTTTGAAAACGGATGTTTGTGGGGAATACTAGGAGTACGGTGGTTTGATTTTGTCAGGAAGTCGGAGGCAAGAGAGCGGACGAACCAGCCTCTTATTACGTCTAAAATAAAAAGCAACGATGGACCTGGCTTGGACACGTGCTGCAGATGCTCCAAAAGAGCCTGAATCCTGCCTGTCTCTTCTACCAACCAGATGGATTCCGTCACCCTGGAAGGCCGCTGATGACCATCCATAGGATGTATTCGGTGGAGCTACTGGTACCTGGGATGACCTGGGAGGAAGCAAGGAGACTGGCGGGGGACAGAGAAGCTTGGAGGAACCGCGTGATGACCATATGCTCCGAATAAGGAGCGGATATGGTTTTAAAAAAATTATAACAGCACCTTTTGCCATGTAGTGGGCCAATCTTGGACCGATGAACAAACTTACCCAAATTGATGGTAGCACATTTTAAAACGGCGAAATCGATAGTAAAAATAATACTTCTGCTTTTATTTATTCTAAAAAATGATCTGAAACATGGTTGTAAAGAGATCATATTTTTATATGAAAAAATAATAATGGTTTATGCGTCCAGATTTCGTATGCCCTTCTGCAAAATGAAATTAAATTGCAGAGGAGAGATAATAAATCAGTGTATAATTATTATTATCTTGTATATAATAGCCCAGAGAACTCTGTAGATGCTTTTGTGCTCACAGTGACGGCAGGGCGGGCGTGGCGTTTGAAACTGAAATGCAAAACCGCTCAAGACAAGACACTCAATCTTCCAGTTCCTGTGAATTGCACACTGCAACTGCATGCTATGCATTTCAGTTTTGAGCGCCGCACCAGCCCCACCGTCACGCGTTGACTCTGGCCGAACACTTATTATTATGAAATACTACATGTAGGTATAAAATTTTCTCATGACCTAAGCGTCGTGGTTCGCGGTGTATAATGTGAAATAAAATGCCATTCAATGGACACACAGTTCCGATGAACTAGCTACTTTAGACATTCAGTGTTTCAATTTCACTGTCATCTATGACGGGTACGGTTATACTAGTACACAAAAAACACCCTGTATTCCAGATATTATATTACAGTTCGTATTGGAACTGCCTGTATCCATTATTTGTTGCAAATATTATAATATCTGTGAAGATTTTCTGTTATATATTATATTATTAATACATATAATATTTCCGATATATTAAAAAATCAATCTATTATAATTGTCAGAGTTTACCAACGGGTATCGGTCGTTTTAATAATCTGTCAGGGTGTGATAATATATTTACATGAAAGTGTGATTATCTATAAATTATAATTTTGAAACGTTATTTTTCAACTTACTGTTAACATTTTTCTTCCACCCCGTAATAAACATGTCATTTCCAATATAAGTTTTGGCCGAGTGCCCTTCAATTGTATTTGGAAGACAGATTGGTTGTATTTGATCTGTAAACAAAACAGCAGAGATTATTATAATGTAAAAAATATCCGCCGTTAATAAATGAATATTTAAAAGACATTAATTATAATCTTCCTCGAATGACGTTCAGAATAGAAACTTTGTTTGTCAGTTATTTAACTATTATATCTAAGATGGGCAGATTTGTAAGTATAAGTTCAAAAAACGCTTTTTCAGGAGAGTAAAAACAAAGTCATTTTTGCAGCAATAATGATTCTACTTGCCTTAAGGCAGTGGTTTCCAACCGGGAAGGCGCCAAGATTTTGTAATTAATACATATTTTTCATACCAATATATCTACAAATAAATTAAACTTCATACAGTAATATAACAGGAAACATTCAGTGAATGAATGTTTATTTTACTCATTAGCAAAATATACTCTTGGAGGCAGCATTTTTGAAAATAACAGGAAATTTCGTAGGTAATAAACAAATAAAAATAATCTATGGATAATCATAAACCCTAAATGTTGAGGCAGAAAGAAGAAATTGTTGTGAACATGCTGATGCTGAATCATGAATTGTGGTTGAAATTAATAAAAAAACTATTTAACATCGACAGTGAGCAATTTGCGATCAAAAAATCTTGCAATACTTTCAATAGAACAACTGGCAGATAAAACAGATTTTGATGATGTTGCTGACGATTTTGCTAAAACGCACCGCCGCACCGGGATTTGAACCCGAGACATCCTTAACCGTAGCCAATGACACTACCAACTGCGCCACGGACGCAAACAATTGTTTTTTTTTAAACAACGAATTGTTTTTTTCAACTGATATAAATCTTGCATTATAAACATGTGCAATAGTACAAAATGAATTCTTATATCCTTTAGTCTTTACATAATGTCCGTAATCATAAAAAAGTATTAAGTATATGCAGAAAACGAAAATCTAAGTTTTTTACTGCGAGGTCTTCAATTACATCCATCATAATTAATTTGTAATTGATTTCATTTACCCTGCTTAAAAGCCTTACAAAAAACATGGCAGGAGACCGAGAATTATTTAGAATTATTAAAATGGATTGGGGCCTAAAAGTATGGGAACCCATGCTTACTGATGATGCAGTTTTAAAAAATCAAAATAAGTAAAGTTCTTAATTGCGTTAATAAAAAGAAAGTTTATATACTAATTAAATATACTTCACAAATTTCTGGTTAGCTCTCATAAAATGGTTGGCCACCAGTGTTTCGCGTGATCTAAGAATTGCCAATCACTGAAGAATTCTATGGCAAAGAGTCAAAAACTGCTTTTTTGTGATTTTATCGATATGTCAAGATTAATATGGTTTTTTTTAAATGTCAAAAGCTGACATGTCTATCATACATCTCAAATTCAGTGTGAAGACAACAATGATATTTCACATTATTTAAAAAATCATATCCCATATCACAAATTTAAATGCTCTCCCTGTAGAGTAAAATAAAACAAATTTTGACCTGTAAAAATCACATCGTTAGATAGATGTAACAATGCTATGTCGTTGTATTGATTTATATCATTGCTTGTGTATAAGTTGTGAACCGATGTAGATTCAACTGGATAATCCTTTCCGACTTGCGGGCACGGTTCTTCGTCCGTGCAGTTTGGAGGCGGAATTGAATTCCACTCACCAAGTCTCACGCCAGTCCTGAAATGAAAAAAGACAGATTTTATCGTTGGCTTCTTGAATATCTTGGACCAGGAATCAGCGACGCAGCGCCGGTGGAAGAATTTTTATACGTCTCTTTATGCGGATGGTGATTACTGAAGACTAATCATATATTTAAATAAAGACAATGCGTGAATGTTTTAAATTCACATGTTGTTGAAAGTTGCACACAAATAATATATCTAGAGTAGAATGAAAAACGCATTAAAACGTAATTTTTTGTTTTAAATGTCAAAATGTATGCAATTTAAAACTCTTTGAAGATTTTTAAACTTAATGAAGCCATTGAAAAAAAACAGTATGAAGTGTTTTTTTATTTTTAATTCTGACAGGAATGATACGACTATAACTAATCGATACCAAATCTTATTATTTGTATACCAGAAAGATAATTCTTCATAATCTACAAAGAATCTTTTTAAATCACAGTTTTACTTGGGGAACAAAATAATGCTTTGAAGGCGGTTATTTCAGAATTTGTTTTTTTGGCTTAATGCTTTCTGTCAGTATAGCCTGGGTATATTTAAAATAGAAAATACAGTTATGGGGAAACGAATAAATACGACGGAAAACACCGATGACCTAAAAACACTAAACAGAAGCAGATACCTACAGAACGCATCATACTGTACCCCGACGATAGAGAGAACTCGACCGAACTTCATAGAAGCCTGACTAACTAACTCTTCTGAAAAGGCAACAATAATTTCTCTGTAAAATATTAAAGTATCTGTAATTACAACAAGTCCAATAAACACATTCCAAAACAGTAAAATCGAACGTACATGTCTGCAATTTTTTTACTTATGTAAATGATTTTGTATTCTGTAATGTTCACACGTTTTATTTTGAATGTATTTTGTGATGTCTGAAACAGTCTTTGAGTACAATTGTCACTACGCACCATTGCCTTTTTTAAAATTGATATGCGTGTGTTGTGAGCGTTTATCATGGAACCGTAATGCTGTATTATTTTTGCTGTGTTAAGATGCGTGTACCAGACGTTTGTTGCATTGAGTTTAATGTGGCTCCAGCTAATCCTAAGTGAATAGCAAAATTGACATTAGTAATATATAAATCAAAAACTTACACTCTCCAATTCTTTTTGATTCCTTTAATGCAGTGCGCAGCTGTCAAGACATGTCTTTTAGAGATAAGAACACCCCCACAGTGGAAACCTTTTCCAGATTCTATAAAATCAATGAAAAACTTGCCATATTTAGTTTAAACAATTCAGCATGAATGTTTAGATGGAGAAACCGAAATCACTAGAAATACCAAAGTTATTGCACGCGACTAGAGTGTCAGATTTCAAGAATTGCCGCCAAGCAATCATTTAAAAGTCTAGTAGACCAGCCCGATAACACGATTGCCAACAAATCGCTTTTCATTAAAATTTGGGACTACTTCTTGATTGCATGTTAAACTACTTCTGCCATACTAATTTTTTATGAGTATCGTTCCCACGATAGCCCACTTTAAAATAGCTATGTACCCTCTATGTACTGTGCTATCAGAGAGTCTACTGTAATGTTCTTCTAGGCAATTCTTACGATTTTTGGACTATTTTGCTGTGCTGACGTTAATTGCCATTTCGATGATGGGTTTATATCCATTTTTGTAAGACGTTTGAAATGTCTTGCATTTAACATGAAACTGATTCACACTCAATTTGAATATTGCTGTGAAGTACCATATATTTTATTATTGTAAAGCAGATATTCAGATATAAGCTAAATTCCTCATGTTAAGTTAGCTTTTAAAATCGTTTGATATTATTGTTTTTTTTTTGGCATTCGCTCAGTGCAATGTATTGTGAATCCGTGTATGAAACGACGTAAAACTATATACCTATATAATGGCAGTGGATTGGCACCCTGAAAATATATCTAGAGCATACCTGGGCTAACTAGGGTGCGCGAACCACATGAGCATAAATATTGTCAATCTAAAAATAATATAAGCAGCTTGTTGATTACGAATTTTTAATTTTGTTATTGTTCTCTTGAGTATACAGACCAGTTATATACTCTATGTTTGCGATCCATGGCAGGTCTAATGACTCCAAGATAGAGGAGTTGCGTTCAATCTTAATTTGAGATCCAACCCCGCAACTAGTTTCCGGTTCACTTGGACCAAATCTATTAACTGTATCTTTTCCGTGAGAATCGAACGCATTTGTCGTGTTAAAGACATTGCTACTGGAACAACAGACCTGAAAAACAACATATTTAGAAAATTTGTCTCCATTTTGAGAATTTTACATTCTTTTGCTCTTGCACTTTACTGTAGCTCCTATGCCAGTAGTATTACCAACATTACTAGGCCGCCGCCGAATTTTAAACTCTTTTGTCAGCCCAGAATAAATTTCTCCAATTGCCATTTTACGCAAAATAAATATCTTGTCTACTTTTAATAACCGTCGCTAAAATACCAGTTTTGGAATTTATTAAAATTTCAGTTCTGGTTGAGTATGGCAACATTCTTAAAGTGATGGCGGCACCCTCACTAGCGGCCAAGTTAAATTGGTACGTCTTGAAAAGACCCGGATCGAAGAGAGGTGAATGGTTGCTTATCAACGTCCGGGAGGTCTGGTATCTATAGCAAACATCATTTCAAATCCAGTTCATCTCTTATTTACTTAACGAAGATGGAGTGGTTCATGACACAAAAATTTTATTAGCACATAAAATTGAGTCTACATTTACATTTACTTAACACATGTACTTAATACAACAGCGATTTTAAATTAAGTTCAATTTCAAAACAAACAAAAACAATTTATAATCACTTGCGACGCTAGCCGGCTCCGAGGGCCGCCTCTGCAAAACTGAAAATAAAACCTCAACCACTGTCGGTTGCACCCCTTGTTCTATAATAAATTCGTCCAGCTGGACACTTTCTAATTTCCGCTATAGACCCTCGTCGGTTAGCAACCGATAGCTTTTTAATGACCATAAACCGGCATGGCTTGCTAACATTAGTTAGAAATTATTCGAAGCATTGCTATACTTAAAAGTGTTCGAATGCCGTTCTTGGATCACTCCAACCTTCCAAGAAACAAATAAATGTTGGCAAAAATATCAGGGCGTGTCAGTCGATAGTAACTGTATGTTTATTTTAAATTAAAAAGAAAATTTAAGCATAAAGTATTATAAACAGAGTTCGAATTCAATGGGAGCATACCAGCGGACCGTTTCATAATAATTAAAATGTCCTTTCTGGTTTGTCAATATTTTCAGTTAAAATCGTATTCAATAATTATTGCCAAATTTTTTTGAACAATATTGATTTACAATTGATATTTTTTTAAATAATAGAATTGCCCGGTCGACGAAGTTTTCAATTTCGAGCTCTGGTTTGGAAACACTTTTACGACTGTGTAGGAGGCTAAGCGTTTGAATTCTGTTGAGACGGTCCTCAAGAGGAGTCCATAATACGCTCTACATTGAAAGTGGACAGTAAGCTTGGGAAATGAGTCGATTATTGGTGACTCGCGAATTCCATTTTCCAATGTGATTCGTTCATTTGAGTCGCCTTATTGGGTGTGCTTACTAAATTTTTTGTTTGCCATTTTTACCAACTTTGGTAATTTGTATGAATAATAATATCAAATCGCGACTCGCTAATCGACATTTTTGTTCACGAATGATAATAAATTTATTGATTGAAATCCATACATCCATTATAATAGGATAAAATATCAAAAGTATTTAGTGAAAAAAAATATTAGATAGTTACTAGTTCGACTGACTAAAATCCATCGACAGAGCTAAGTTTCAACTTATTTTAGCTTATCTATATATACTGTTTAGAAAAGATAGACAATATGATGTTATCTCAGTTATTCAAATATCATAATTAATTTTAAATAAAAGTTCAAATCCGCATACGTTTCATAAATTGATTTTAAATCGATTAAATCGATCGATAAATTTATATTCGTCGGCATTGATGTTTGTAATGTTTTAAATTTCCTCCCACCCATCCAATCCTAATAAAGCAGCGCAGCGAGAGCGATTAGCTAACCACTATTGCTGTCCTATCCTTATCCTTCTATCCCTACTCTCTTTGAAAAAGGTAGGTTGAAAGACTGAGAAACATGCAGTTTTTGTAGAGTAGTTAAGCTTCTGTTGAGATATCTCCATCAAGAGGCCATATGTTCCACTTGTAAAAAAAAGTTTAAGCATTAACTTCTGACGATGGCTTTAATAATCCTATGATAATGTAATAAATCAGTCGGAGGCTGAAAAATAAAAAAAAATTGCCGACAATATTTTTAATATATTTCGGCAACAATAGCTCTAATTCGTGAGTCATGATTCCATGTGGTTTTAGTCTGACAACGTTCGTTTGAACGGTTCTCGTTCACTTCAAAGATTATGTCGCTTGGATTCGTCCGTTCGCAAACGGCGCATTTCTAGAAGACGAGCTAGTAATCTTTTGGTAAAGTGATTATTTTGTTTTTCGTTATTTTTATGGTTCAATACCTTGGGCTGTTTCCCTTCAACACCGCATTGAGAAGCCTTTAAGAATTCTTTTGATAGAGTAGAGAGGGGTTGCTTCATAAATAGTGTCATCAGGTTGGGACAAGAGCTGATTCGAATGCATATTCCATTCTCATTAATTGGGTTTGTGCAGCGTCGATCGTGGTTCTGGAAACCAGGAGTCGTTTCTGAAAATTTAATGTATTTTTTTCAGTAGTACAACAAAAACAAACTAGTCAAAACCACTTTTCAAGTATTGATTGGATTAGCTTTTACTTGGTTGAACTCCATTGTAATAAGGTAAAAATATTTAAATATATTTCATAGTTTTTTCGGTTCGTCAGATCTATGGAATAAAATAATTCTATATTATTTATATACACTTCGGTTTCGTATAACACCGTCATATGGTTCCACGAAAACGTCGTGTAATACAAATCAGTGTTATACGAGGTTTGAAGTTCATACAGAATTAGGGCATGCGTTCCAAAAAAATATCAAAGTTTGTTAATCGCGATAATTATAAGCAATCGAAAAAATAGAAATTTATGTATTTACTGTAAAAAACATTAATAAAATATAATTGTCTTTTTTCAAAGCCATTATAATATATATACCTATATCACTTTTAAGGTGTTAACTGTCAATTATTGGTGGAAAGACATTATATTTTAAAAAATAAAACACAATTCATTTGTACTAATTCCATATATTTATAATGATCAGTACCGGTTTCGCTCATCACAAGCATTATCAACTGATAAAAATACAAAAATTACAGGCTTATTTATATAAAATTAAGTCTGAAAATGAAGGTATATAAAACTGATGGTTCATGAACTAAGACAAGAAAACTCTGATTAGCAAACAAATTATACATAAATCAAATAAAAGAGTCTACAATTAAAATGTTATGGACCTCTTACAAATCAACAAATACTAATATGAAATCACAAATATAGCTACATTAAAAGTCCATTAGTCAAATTTCATAGATTTTGACATTTAAAATAAAAAATCATCAAAAATTCACTTATGCGTTCTGTCAGTATACTCTCGATATATTGTGACATTTCACTTTACTTACCATTATGCAAAACAATAAATGCAGTAAATTTACAGCACTGATTATTAAGAATATTCCATGGTAATGGTTTTTTTACTCACGAGCATAGGAACTTTGATGATGGATTGCAATAACACCAATAATTATTACAGAAAATAAAGCATAATTTGACTTCATATCGTCAAATATTTTAAATTATTGATTCGATAAACTATAAGCATGAAAAATTAAAGCAAGATTTACTTATGAATTAAGAATGTTAAAGTTTTTTTTTATCTGAATGGAAAACATTAATAATACATCCTATTATAAAATGGATTGCTCATTATAAAATTATTTACAATATTATGCGAGTTCTAACTATTTCAACGCAGCTAGCTAATTTCTGCGTAGTTTTTAAAGGTAATTGTATAATTCGGAAATGTTTAATGAAAAGTATTTTAAATTTTCAACGGCTTCGGCTCTACTGTAAGAAACTTCATTATTAACATAAAAATTTTCGGTTTCCGAAGTTCAAATCACAGTATGGACAGTTTCAATAATTGATTTTTCAACCGTTTTATGAATTTCTGTTCGTAGGCATGCATGTTTGTGATGTTTAGAATTCCCTTTCATTCATTCGATCTTAAGCCGGGGCGTATCGAAAGCGATTAGCTAACCACTCGTCCTGTCCTAGCTCTATAATTCTATACCTACTCTTTTCGAAAAAAAATGCTTGAGCAACTGAGTAAGAAGCAGTTCTCTAAGGAATACTTCTATGAGTCCATACGATCCACATTGAGAGCGGACAAGGGCTAAAAAAATATAAAATTAAACGTAACATGTTAGCTGTTCCACTGACTCACTGAAAAGATTTTTGACGTCTCAATGTGGAATGAAACTAAATGGAAAATTAAAACAAAAGAAGGTCGCATAGCAACCGTTCATGTACCATAATACAATATTCCGTGAGGTGAAAATAATTACATACATCAAAACTTCT
Source organism: Himalopsyche phryganea (assembly GCA_022494535.1). NCBI lineage: Eukaryota > Metazoa > Arthropoda > Insecta > Trichoptera > Rhyacophilidae > Himalopsyche > Himalopsyche phryganea. The sequence continues at coordinate 1,500,372 of JAGVSL010000139.1, forward strand.
AGTCTAAGCCAGTACTCTCCGTTTGAAAGTTTTCTTGCAACAGTCAGATATTAGAACAGTGAGTTTTGTATTTAACTGGTATTTATTAAACGGCTTCTCCGGAGATAGTGGCCCCTAAAATTACGTCGTTTAGACGTTGGTGTTATTTCGGTGCCGGCTAATGTTGGAAGTTAAATATTTTAAATAAAACTGTAAACTGTACTTCATGTGGCACCCACAAAGTTATATAATATAGTCCAACAATTAATAATGATGATAAAAGTTGTAGTTTGAAAATAGCAGAGTTGACCTAGAAATGGCAGCCGGAATGACGTGTGCAAATGTCACGTTGCTACTGTTCTCCGTTTTAAAGGAGTTCTAGCGACAGACATAAAAAAACATGTGTTTTCTGTTTTATAGCATAGATCTATAGATAAAAGATAATTGATAACTTTTCAACATAGCACTAAAGTTTTTCTTACATTAGAAGAATTGCCACTTGATAACTTTGCACTTCGGCTCTAGGATTTAGGATCACGAAATCCATACATGATAAACACTGACTCGCTCTGTGTGTCATACACAAATCGTGTCAGTGTGGTAAAAATTGTAAAGTTATAAAACGTATACTCTAAGTATTGTCGTCAAAAATTATAAAATCTCTTCCATTTAAGTCTTGAACGGTTTTTAAAAGGTTATTTGAAATCATGCCAAACATGTTGATGTTTACAGAACGGGATTTATTATCAATTGAGATAAGTGTAAAGTTAATGAAATATTGTAGAATGCGTCACTTCACGTATTTTAAATATTAAATGCGAAGTCTAAATAAATAGTAATTAAATAATATAGTATTTTCGTATATAATAAAAATATTTTACGTCTGAAATTTCAGTTTTAAGTAGATTTTTCATAAAAGGAATACACTTTTTTAACCATACCAGCATATGGCCTTCTGATTGAGGTATCCCAACAGAAGTTTTTACATGAGAACTGCTCGTTATTAAGTTGCTCAACCTCTCTTTTTTCGAGAGAGAACGGATAAAAGGATGGGGCAAGATATTTAGCTAATCGCTCTTAGGATTGGATGATTTTTAGACATGATATAGATTTTTGCCTTCTAACACAAATAAATAAAATATTTGAATTATTGAAAAAATTACAGTGCTTGTACCGGAATCCAACCCAGTGCACAGAGTAGGCCTTTGTAATGGACCAATACACACAGCGCGACCTTGCGTTCCTCGATGGTGAAAAAGGAGAAAACTTTTCATAGCAATTTTCCTATTAATTTCATTGCCAATCTTTGGCTTCATGTTTTTCTTTCGCGCACAAGCTAGAGGCGCTTCTAGACATTTATTTATATCAATTGAAAAAAAAAAATTGTGATAGTATATTGCATACTTACGTACGTCATACTTTGATACTGTCATTGTGACTGACAGTGACATCTCTAATAGCAAGTATTCTTTCTTATTTTTCATTTATTTCAAATCATATAGGAAAAACATGTGGAAAAATGGCATTTTTTAACAAATTGATTTGCTTCGTTTGTCTCGTTGTGGTTACATTCTGTGCAACACTGGTAGGTGAGTGATTTAACGCTATTTAACGTAAAATGTGAAAAAAAAGAGAAATTTTACCATGACTTTAATATCACATACAATAAATCTGGGTAACTTTGAGCCAATTCTGAGGGTTTTTGTATTTTTATTTTTATGTACTAGTGTCTTTTAATTTTAATTTTAATCAACATAAATTTAATCAACATAAATATACTTATTGTTATTATTGATATATAAATATAAATAAAACAAAGTGAGTAAAATTTTCATCCAATTCGGGTAACTTTGGCCCGCGATACAAATAATTCCTGTAATTACATATTTACTATAAATTCAGTGATTTCAAAGTCTTCGCAACTTTTCTTTATGCTTTCATATATATTTATTCACATAATTGAGATTGAAAAAATTGATAATATGGCTAATCAAATTTTTTAACTTAACTAAAAATTTTTCATATGGCATTAGTATTATCATGGTATTATAACAGCACCTTTTTCTATACAGTGGGCCAATCTTAGGTCGATGGGCAAACTTACCCAAATTGATGATACAGAAAATAGCGAAAGAATTTGCCTTGTTTTGAATATTGATTTCGAACATGATAACACGTGTTGACAAGTTAGTGTCAACACAATATTTACATTTAACATCTGTAATACTATGACTGTAATGATACACCTATTCCCAATAACTTATGAGGTGTAAACTTTCAATAATTGACAGTTAGTACCATAAACTGTGTGCGAAAAGAAATGGGCGTTATGTCTAAAGCTTCCAAACTTCAGCAGCATTAATTCAACCCGCACCTTTTTAAATTATATACATAACTATATGCGTCGTAGTAATTTTTGGCATATTGAACTCATTTTTCAGTTCTTAAGAATTAACTCCCTTATCCTTTTTATTCCAAACCACCAAGAATTATTCTTGCTGGAGAAGTATCATATTTTCAAAATAAAACGCACGCAATTTGTTTTGTACTATTTAAAATTTTCACAATGATCAGGACCGGTTTCACTCTTTCTTTAAAGCACATACTCGATGTCCTCTTAACATAAATGCCATTTGCAACTGCCAAGCAGTCTTCGTACCCTTTTCTCTTCCATCTTTCTCCTATCAGAAAGATTGCTTCACAACCAGTCTTATTAACCGTCTCAATGTGACCGGTTAACTTCATAATTAGTGTGTAAAACTGATTCAGGTGAAAGCACAACCAGTTTTTATAAAATGTCATTACACAATGTATCTTAAATTCTGTCAATTTTATTCTACTCTATTGACTCAAAGCCAGTCCTTCTAGCCTCATTATTAATTCTTTCAGAAATTGAAATCGGTTTACAACTAGTTTACTTATCAGAATAATTCTCTAAAATGGCTAGGTATTGACTAGCAACCATTTCTCATGACCTGTTTAATCTAGAGAATCTTTTCAGATAGAAAACTTACTATCAATCAGTTATATTAAACTTATCCTTCTATCTTACATTATACAAAAAGACAAGCAATGCGATCGACTCACAACCAGTCCTCTTTGAGTCTCCATTATATCCTTATCATCTCTTAAAAGTAAAGGATAATAAACGTATTGTAATTAACGCACAACCTGTTCTTTAACACGTTATTGCTCAATGTATTTTAAATTCTGTCAATTTTTAGTCTGTCCGATTGACTCAAAGCCAGCTCTCCTAGCGTCTTCATTCATTCTTTCAAAAATTGCAATCGGCTTACAACCAGTTTACTTATTAGAAGAATTCTCTAAAATGTTTAGCCAAGCTATTGACTAATAACCACTTCTTCTAACCTCATCAATCTATTGAACCTTTTTAGATATATGACTTATAAGACATACAATGCGATCGACTCACAACTAATCTTCCTTAAGTCTCTATTATATCCGTATCAACTCTTAAAAGCGACGGATAATAAGCTAATAGTGATTGACTCACAAGCAGTTCTCTAACTCACCTACTTGTTGTATGTGATGTTCTCTTAAAATAAATGCTATTTGCAACTGCCAAAAAGTCCTCGTAGCCACTTCATTTCACCTTTCCTCTATCAGAGACGTTGCTTAAAAACCAGTCTTAGTAACCGTTTCAATGTGACATGTTAACTTCATAATTAGCGCCTAAAAAGATGGAGATTGACGTACAACCAGTTCTTTTAACACGTCATTGCTCAATGCATCTTACATTCTCTGAATTTTTAGTCTGCCCGATTGACTCAAAGCCAGTTCTCCTAGCCTCATCATTCAATATTTGAGAAATTGCAATTGGCTTACAACCAGTTTACTAAGAATAATTCTCTAAACTGGCAAGTCATGCTATTGACTAACAACCATTTCTTCTGTAATGCGATCGACTCACAAGAAATCCTCATTAAGTCTCCATTATATCAGTATCATCTCTCAAAAGCGACGGATAATAAGTTAATAGTGATTGACTCACAATCAGCTCTTTAACGCACCTACTCGTTGTATGTGATGTTCCTTTAGAATAAATGCGATTTGCAACTGCCAAACAACCTTTCGTAACCTCTTCTCTTTCATATTTTCTCTATCAAAGAGGTTGATTCACAACTAGTCTTAGTAACCGTCTCAATGTGAACCTGTTAACTTCATAATTAGCGTCTAAAAAAATCATTCGTTAGAAATTGCAATCGGATTACAACCAGTTGACTTATCAAAATAATTCTCTAAAATGGCTACTCGTACTTTTGACTAACAACCATTTCTCATAGCCTGAACCCTATCTGTGCAGATAGGATACTGACTATCAATCGTAATAATTTCCGTTGTTGAAAAATTTCATGTTACTCTATATAATATTATTTTTAAATGATTTTCACTATAATTGTCAATATTTTCCAAAAAAAAATATATAAAAGCTCTAATTGTATTTGTAAACGTAGTAAAGTTTTTTTCGAATGTTTTGGAGAATTTTTTAATTAATATAGTAATTTATTTTACAGTAATTCTCTTATATTCCTTCCATAAATGTGAATGAAACTAAACATTTTTAAGATAGAAGAGAGTAGGGATAGAAGGATAAGGCTGCGACAGGACTAGGGGTTAGCTAATCGCTCTCGCTACGCCCCGTGAGGATCGGATGGGTGGGAGGGAGTTTTAGATATCACAAATACTCAGACTACGAACAGAAATTCATAAATCGATTGAAAGATTATTTTATGAAAACCCTCCGCACCGAGAATTGAACCCGAGATATCCGTAACCGTAGCCAAAGACGCTACCAACTGCGCCACGGACGCTGTTATCAAATATCATAACTATGACTATATTTGAACCGACCGATTTTAGAAAAAAATAGAACGATCATTTTGGTATTCTAAATGCCATGAAGTATCATAATAGTGAAGTGAACTAAGTAAATACAGGCTGCGAAAGTATTTTATTCTGTAAAAGCTAATAGTTAATTAATGTAAAAAGATCATTGACACTTCAATAAAAAAATTTCACCATTTTATATCACTTGGCACATTTCACTTCTCGAGGGTTGATTTGAAAGCTTATCACGTGGAAACTCGTTTCCGGGATTCAAAGCATGGTTATCCTGTCACGTGAGACATGGCTCCGGAACTCAATGTTTTAAAACAGTTGCAATCATTGTGAATATTTTTTTAGACGAGAACCGAAGTTCTGCCCCGCCAACCGTGGGAAGGATCGTACCAATTAATAACCTCTTCCCAGATACGACAGTGTGTGGCCTGGGTGCAACTCGACAGAACCAGCCTATTATTAACGACTTTCCATGGATTGCATCTATCGAATACACTAAACGTATGTATAAGAATCATGCAGAATTACTTCATTGTAAACAAAAAAAATCTTTTTTTTTAAATTTATATAATTTAAGATATCGACTGAAGGTGCTTGATGGAATTTCAATACCAAATTTGGATTATTGAGATTTTGGCCAATTTTGAACGAACAGCTGAACCTCCCAAATTCTCCGTTGCTGAATTCTATACGTTGAAACACCTAACAGATGTCACTAAATGTGAAATGATTGTATATATTTATCCTTTCGTCGAATTGCATCCCGTCGAAACCCACAATGCTATTATAATTCTAAGATCACTGGTAATTCTTATAGTTGTTGGAAAGCGGCAATTCGCCACTCTGTTAATGTGTTGTTTACAAAATAAGGATTAAGGCGATTCTCGAAATGTTAACTCAGGTATCAGTGTGGATCCTAGACGTATAATATTTTGTCTCGTAAATAATATTTGTCGTTTGTGTATCTTTTATGTAAACGTTAGACACTGTTTACTGTCAGTTCGAGTCCATTCATGCACTCGAATGCCTGAAGATGCCGAAAGGCGAAACCCGGGTCGTTAGTGACAAAATAAATGGAAGTGTACAAAATCTCAATAATCCAAAAAAAAAATCTTTGTAAATATCACTTCGATATTCTTATGTGTTACAGGTCAAAAATTTTCGGTTTTAAGTTTAAGTGTGAGAAAATGCTTTCAATACTGATATCCACTAGTTTAATATTATATCAACTTTAATTTATTAAACTATAATGTATTTGAATAAACTGAATTTAGACACAACTTTGATAATATTAATAGTTTTTAAGGTTGTTTACTTATATTTCTATACTAAGTGTAACAAGCCAAAAAACATCAGTTTTGAGTATGAGAAATTACGAGGAATAGCTTGAGCTACCTATATCTATCAGTTTCAAAATGTAACTTGTGGTAATCTTTGGATATTTTAGAATCACAGAGGTTATTATTACTTTAGATCCAAACTGTAACAACTACGAAAATCCTGTGAAAACCTCTGAAAACTCTTATTATTAATATCAGAAAACAGCGCAATTATTTTTATAATATTATTAATATATACTTTAGATAATCCTAGAATTTCATTAAAATCTACAAAAATTAGATATCCAGTAGAAGATAAAACCTGTCCAAAATGAAAATTTTTAAGTAATTAAACTTTGGAGCTGAGGTATCGATATGTGACAATGACAATTCATACAATTGTTATTTCTTCAATTTCAGCTAGTGGCAAAGGATTCCATTGCATGGGCGTCCTGATATCGTCAAGATACGTTCTGACAGTGGCCCACTGTGTCAGCGGTGACAGTGTCCCAAGAAATTGGCAACTGTGAGTTGTTTTGTGAATTTTATGCAGAAAATCTGGCTGAAATTTTATAGGCAGCTATTTTTTAAATTAATTTCTAAATATTCTTGCCTAAAATCAGTATTTAAATGTATCTATACAAAATGAGTACATAGAATTAATCTGTTTGTTTGTAGTCCTACATTCATTTATATCCCCTATCCCCCTTATGTGTCAGTATGATTTACTCATAGTAATACAATATAGTATATCTATACTCTAAAACAGAAAATACATGTATCTGAACACTAGCGACGCAAAATTTTCATAATATATCAATCTGACTGCCATTTCGAGATCAACTATGCTATTTGCATTTTTCATCTTTTCACATTACTATTACATTTGGATTATTGAGATTTTGTACACTTCCATGTATTTTGTCACTAATGACCTGGGTTTCGCCTTTCGGCATCTTCGGGCATTCGAGCGCACGAATGGACTCGAACTGAGTCAGAACTCGTCAGTTCGAGTCCATTCGTGCGCTCGAATGCCCGAAGATGCCGAAAGGTAAAACCCGGGTCTTTAGTGACAAAATACATGGAAGTGTACAAAATCTCAATAATCCGAATTTGATATTGAAATTCCATCAAGCACCCTCAGTCGATGTCTTAAATTACATCACTATGGAATAAATTTTGTCGGTGTTACATGAGGTAAGGTCCACGGTAATATTTTCAAATTTCAACATTAGCTAACACCAAAATAATGCGACAATAAGCAGATGAAAATATCAGTTTTTCAATTACAATACAACGATTGTGAAGCCGGGAAGTACATCTAACTATTTTATTTATATACGCGTGGTATATAAACTGCCGCTTTCCAGTAAAGAGTTAAATGTTCGTGATTTGGTAGAAAGTGAGCGTTGTATGTACTCATAATGAATAAAGGATGAGTTTAAATCTATCCTGGGCGAATCTGGGTAATAAATATTAGTTAATTTATATTCCCTGTGTCTTATGGGGTATGATTTACCCATAGTAAAATAATATAGTTTTTTATATTGATATGTGGCACGTGACTTTTCTTCACGTCAAAAGGGCCCTCTTTTCATTCATTGTTCATTTTATTTTTAGAACTGGGGTGAGGCTTGGTGAGTGGAACTGGAACTCGAATAATGCGTATATATTGGATGTGGCTGTTGAATCTTCGACGGTCCATGATCACTACAGCGCTAGAGAAAGAAGACAAAACAACGACATCGCTCTGCTACGGTTGGCAACACCAGTTCAATTCTCTGGTAGTTATTCTTCAAATTCATAAAAAAGCAAACATAAACGTTATAACGTGCAGATAACAAAAGAAAATCAGACAGATTTTGAATTTGGAATTTGAAATGTAAACATTAACTTTAGATTTATTTTTGCTAAAAGACGTATATCTTAGGGTGTTTGGTTGGTCTATTTTTTTAGAAGAACGGTCAATCTGGGTAGCATTGGCCCAGTTTTGAGGGTTTTTGTATTTTTACGGTTCGCCATTTCATTTATGTGTGGTATTGTTCTACATGGAAATTAACTAATAACTTAAGATAAATTGATTTATTGTCATAATTGATATATAAATATAGATAAAACAAGTTGGACAAAATTTTTATCCAAATCGCGTAACTTTGGTCCACGATACAAATAATCTCTGTAATTACTAAAAATTCAATGATTTTAAAGTCATGGAAACTTTTCTTTATGCTTTAATATATTCTGTACATAATTGAGATGGGAAAAAATATACAGAATTTGGTTAACAGATTAGTAGCACACATTGAAAATATGGCTAGTGAAATTTATTTCAAGAAAAGTTTTTTAATTGTGTTTTATTATTTAAAGCTGACAGCTTACAAATTCAACAATAAAACAAATTATCTTGAACATTGATTCAAATGTTAACCACCAGGGGCTAATCAATACCTTTACCTAACTAAAAAATATTCATATAGCATAAGTATTTTCATGGTATTATAACAGCACCATTTTCCATGTAGTGGGCCAATGTTAGATTGATAGGCAAACTTACCAAAATTGATGGTATTTTTGATATAATTCTAATTTAATGTCAGTCGGAAAAAGTGTGAGAAAACGAAATTTTTGGTAGATTTCAAAAACCTTTATTCAATCGTTATGTTCAATAAGCTGTAGTAAATAAAGCAAACTTTTTTCTGCTACTTTTCTCCTTAACTTACAATACACTCTATAGAAGCGGTGGCGTAGAGCAATCAAAACAATATCTGAAAAACAGGAAGTTGTCAACTCTTTGTTTCCATGAAAAAAATGCAAAAATGTCAACAAACACACTGAGAATAATGAGTTAAAAAAAGTTTTTTCGACGGTTCATGCGACTTTTCGGAGACTGGTAATTTTCAGCAGACCCAAAATAAGATTTACGTTTGTATAAAATATGATAAAAACTTGAATGCGTATTCGTGAATTTTACTAATTCAACAGCATTGATTCACTTTTTTCTTATATGCATATATAAATTTTAGTTATTTTGGCATATTCGATACATTTTTAAGACTGAACTCACTTTTACCTTAGTAGATAGGATGATTAACGATTTTTGTGCAATGAGAAAAAACATACTATATGATGAAGATTTTAAAATGACTCCACATATCTGTGTTTGCTATATTAAAAGCTGTAAAATTGAAAGCATCAATCACCATACATTTTTCCACGTAATTGTCATAATTTGAATAATAAAATATATCATTATTTACTGCCATCATCAAAGAATTCAAACAGTTTGAGATACCTCGTAAGGCTTTGCAAATTTTTTCCGTAGTTGAAATAAATATTGTAAATAAGTTTTTGAGAGTTTGTGTGTAACTTAATTCGACTTTTTAGCGTCACCGGTATTTATTTGATGAATTTTCTGGGTTTTTTTGTAAGAAAAAATGATTAAAACACGTTGTTTATGTTTAAAGATATATATTTGGAAGACTCTATGGAATGGAAGCAATACAAAGGACTGGTTGGCGAGCCGCCTTGACATAAATAAATTCATTGGCAACTTGCCTATAAAAATAAAAATAACAATGCACTATTTTTGAGGGAGAGGCGTGTCAATATGATAGGCTATATGCTCAAAGTGTGCGGCGTATTAATATAATCATTAAAATATGATCAGGATGTAAAGCGTAGAATTATGAAGCAACGAAACGATTAATAATGGTCACTGTTTTGTAAAATATATGTAGCAATAACTTGGTAATAAGTGTGTTTTCCGTAAAGAAATATTTCTATATACAGACCGGTTTGGTTTTTTCAGCCAAGATTTCACCAATTTGTCTGCCGATCTTCAACCAACAGCTAATGGATTACAGTTCAACTGTACAAGACTTGTACCTTGGAGGAGGAGTAAAAAACAGAAACAGTAAGAAAATAATAATGTTATCTCTTAGAATTTATGACAAAAATTGTAGAAATAGAGGTAATATTTTGATATTTCGATTACCTATGAAAGTATTGAACTATTTAGTAAGTCAATAAAATGGGCACAGCATTGATGGTCACCAAATTTATCTTCTTCTTCCCTATGTGGAACATAATATATGGTCACCACGCGGCGTCTCCTAAGATTCTCTGTCACCTACCAATTGCTCCGCTTCCTTCCATGACATCAGTCCCTCGGCAGCGTCGAGTAAAGATTGTGGATAGTACCCGACGGTTGTCTAAGACGCCAGAACCCCACCGGTTGGAAGAAAAGGAAAGGAGGATTAAGGCTCTCCGGAGGCATTTTCAGCACGTACTCCTGCCATTTCTAACGCCTCTTCATGACCAATGACGTAACAACGCGCTGTTTGATACTTTCCCTAGTCTCAGAGTTCATCACGACGTCAAACCACCTCACCACAATCACAATATTTGCATCAAATATGAACCACATAGCCTCAAGGTCACATAAAAAGGAATCGCATAGTAAGATACCGGATTTAATATAATAATTTGCGATGTTAGATCTTACTTGTTTTAAATCTCGTTTTCAGAACCAGACGAAAAAGTCCAAAGCTCAGCTCGAGTTCAACCAGTGCCCCATTTCTCGTGCACAGGAGTGTACCATCGAGCCGGGTTCGAGCTTGGCGGAAGTCAAATCTGTGCCGGGCGAAATACTGGCGAAGGTTCATGCAAAGGAAATGCTGGCGCCCCACTGATGATGTACCAGGGTATAAGTAGGGGAAACAACTGGTACGTCGTCGGCCTTGACAGCTTTGGACCTGCGGATTGCAGTAACGCAGACTGGCCGGAAATCTACACCAAGGTTGCGTCCTATGGAAGTTGGATCTCGCGCAATGTCATGGCGTGAATTATTGGCTTAGTTTTTGATGAAATTGGTCAGTCGAGAGGAAACAATCGCTATATAACCACGTTTACGTTTATTGTTTAAAGCAGACATATCAAACTCAATGCTCGCAGAGCAATTATCGCGCCAAAAGCAAAAGCGTATATGTACAAAAATTGAGTTGTGATAAACTCGTATTTCAACTGTTTTAAGAGTGAAAAAAGTGGATGGAACTTCTCAATATCTAAAAATGAAAATTGAATGAAAGGTGATTGGACAGAGGTTTTTAAGACGTTTTAATGTTTAAAAATCACATAGTTTCAAGGTCTATTACGTAAAAATCTAATTTGAATATGCTTAAAGTAGCCAATAAGTTTCAACTCTTAATATTTAAGTTAAAACAAATAAATTTATTATTAGTTAACACATACAAAAATTACCTTTTTTCTATTTTCAATTGTGATTTCAAAAGTTTGTTTCACAAATGTCCTTTTGCCTATCAAGTAGAAAAAAAAATCAAACACAACTGCATTCATAGTTCCTACCCACCAAAAAGTCACAAGTGCTCTTTTGATTTTGGGGCGACGTAATAATATATGTATGATTTCAATATTTTAAAAAAATGAGTCAAACAAAGACGTTGCTTCAAAATAAAAAATATTTAACATTTGTTTTAAAATATATAAATTATAAAAAAATACAATCTATTGGTTCATTATTCTGGTCTTTTCTTTATTATACTGCTGCTGGGTTTCGACATAATCCTTATAAGAATAATGATTTAATGCCTTAAGTTTTCAATGATGATCAACGACACTTACGACTGCTCTTACCGCTAATAATTACATGATTATAGCTGCCATATTATTATAAATATCTCGAATGAAGAAATCTAACATAGTTTATATTTAATTATTAACAATGGCTTAAATTCATAGTAATTATTTTTGAAAAAAAAATATAAATATATATAACAAATTTAATGTTTTTCAGCATTTTTGAATGTTTACTCTTCAATTATAAATGTAGATTTTTAAAATAATGTTGCTGGCGATGAGTTTTTCCACCTGATAAATAGTTCCCGTGGGGAATTTTCAACCCTCCTGCTATCCGCGTGAGCAAACATTCACACACTCAGTTTGCCCCATATCAAATTTTATACGACAGGTTTTCCGTGATCCCGGCAATTTGTCAACATGTATACATCAGTTCTTAATTCAAACATCTAACTGTTTTACACTGAATAATAAAATACAGCATCGTAACACACAGCTGCCCATTTATGAACAATCTTTGAGGATATATGACTTTGTACGCAGTCGTTTGCAATTATTACTATTAATAATAAAACATATATATTTTCAAAATGTATTCAAATATATTGATAAATGAAGTCTTGAAGACATCACACGTTGAAAACGAGGAAGCAAGTATGAGATCTTACAGCTCATATTACATTCAAGGGGATGATACAGAGACACTGTAAAAAAAGGATCCCTGAAACACATAAGAAATTGGTTTGACCACAGCACCAAGGCAATATTCTTAGCTTCTTTCACCTACGATGACCGAATGACCCCACTGACAATTAAGATTTTTTTATTTAATCCCTGTGCCCGAAGAACGATCACCAAGCATGGTGTTGGCAACCCTATACAGAAGGAATATTCGAAAATGAGCATAATATAATATTGAAGCTATACTGACAGAACGCATTCAATCAGTTTTTAATGATGTTCTGTTGTAAATGTCCCAATGTACGCAATGTAACGCTCTATTTAATAGTAAAACGCATGAAGTCATAGGATATAATGGCGTTGAAAAAAAAAAACAATCATTTTGTTATTTTTTTTATTCTGGAAAAAGCAAGACATAGCTTTTAAATCATCGATATCAAATCATGTAATTTGTATACGAAGAAGATTATATTTTTGAATGAACAAAGAATCTTTTTAATAAAAACAAACAATTGCATTTGAAAAAAAAAATAACGTTTTAAATGCGATTAACTCAGAACTTGTTTTTTATGATTTAATGCCTTTTGTCAGTATATCCTCAATACAATACTTGGTAGCGGTTGGTTAAATTACGGAAATAAATTATTGATAAAAAAATCTGACATTTAAATTATTAAAATAAATATCGATGCCGTCTCAGAGTCAAAGTCGGGGTCAGGTTGTTATTAATCGATTCAACAGCTCTGGTTATTCCGTTGACCTCCCATTTTTTAACCTTGTTTCTTGATAAAACGATAAAAACTCGAGAATATTTGTATTTGAATTATTAATTGGAATACTCGTCAACAAAATATTGAATTTTTATTTAATGCTCAAATATTATAACAATTTTTGGTGGTTAGAAAAGAAAATCAGGGTTGTCAAAAGTTAGGTAATTGCTAAGTAAATTGAAAATAAACTGACTAATTTTATTTTTAGCAGTGTTTGGAACATAGTTACGTTTTGAAAACGTGTTTCTTAAAATATACATAAAGATAATAAGTGCTCCACTCGGCTTCGAAGCCGTGGTACAATAGGTAAAGTTTAGGTAAAAACACGGCTTTTTGTTGGAAAAGAATCCCACCCGATAGCAGGAAAGAGAACCAAAAAATTAAGATAAATCGAGACCAACGGTGAATTTTTGTGAACGGTAAACATGACTATTTAATATTTTCTATGGATTCGGTGGTAACTTTGCGGAAGTTCATTTTTAATATAAAATTAAATTAAAAATTGATAAATTAACTATTCCACTTGGTTTATCACTAACGTGACGCATTTCGCCTCTTTAAGAAGCATCTTCAGTCTAAAGATGCTTCTTAAAGAGGCGAAACGCGTCACGTTAGTGATTAACCAAGTGGAATAACTAAGTTATCAATTTTTAATTTAATTTTATATGACTATATATTGTGAATTATGTACAATTATCAAAAACATTGAATTTAATGTACAATAATGAATTTACTAAATGAATGAATCCTTGCTTTTCCACCGCCTGTTTATTCACCAATTGTACAGTAAGAGATAATTTGACGAGAATCCTGGGCATGTTGTCGCAACGTGGAGGTGTTACTTTCTAAAGAGTTAAAGAAAGTATTGATATCTCTGGATCGGTTATTGGATATTTCTAAATATCCGTCTTTACATACTCAGATAGTACCTAATTGTTAAGCACATGTTTATAAAATGTATGACACTCGGGTACAAATCAATATTATTCTGGTGACTATTTGAGTAATGCTTTTCCCATTATCTCAATGTGGGGTTATTTGGGGATATCTGAATAATGAACAATATAATTTGGTGACTTAGGCTGACCGCGCACTAGGCAGCCAGGCTCCCGTAGCCTGGCTGCGGTAGCCACAATAATGCGCAGCCAGTAGCCAATGCCACAAGTTTGCACTGATCGTTGAACACAAGAAACGCCTGGCTGCCGCGACAAGTGCGTGCAGACCGAGACAGCCACATACATTTTACCGTGTCGTATTGGCTGGGCGCAGCAATGGCTGCCTGTGTAATCGGCGTGTTTCGACTGGTTGCCGCAGTCAACGATATTTGGCTGCTTAGTGCGTTCGCTTGAATACATTTTAATACAAATTAGAAGAAGACGTTGGCTGCCTAGTGCGCTGGCTGCCTAACTTAACAATCATATTGTAACTTAAGAAATGTGAATTCATTTAGTACCATTTGAATTTTTTTTACTTGCATCTATTCAATCTTGTTCGGAACTTGCAGTAAATTTTGTAAATAATAGCAAACTCATGATAGCATTCAGTATGTTTTTTCCCACTTTTTTGATCAAACAATCGTTGAAATTAGGCGATTGAAATTTAACTCAAACTCGAAAAACAGACAAGGTGACATTTGGGTATAATAATTTGACCGATTAGTGACCCACGAGAGCAGAGTAAGCAATTTTTTATTCACTATATTAGTGATCGACAACTCAAGGCTCACGGGCACTTTGGGGCCTTCCGTGTATACCGTGAGATGGTGAGGTTAAAATAAATGTGTTCATTTGTGACGAATGAGGAATGGGGTTGTAAGCATTGTTGTAGGGTTTACTAAAAAATTAACAGGGCGGTCATTTATTTCCACCCATCCCAATTTTTTCATATTTCATGGTGTATATTGTTTTTGCATTCTCATAATATCTGTCGGCTGCAGTAGTTTTGATACAAAAACAAAATTATACCCATTATATTTCCTATCAAAATAATTTTTAATATACTCGAAAGATAGTTTCAGGTCATAAAAGTGGCAGGGTAGCGCCCTGGTTTGAAAAGAAGTACCAGGTCGGCGACCTGGCCCCACTACACCATTGGTTGTAAAGAGATACGAGATCATAAAACCAATGTAGTAAAAATACATTTTATTTGTCTAAAAATAATCATATCGATACTAATTTCGTTATTGACCATGATTTTGATAATCTCTTGGAAAATTACAACAAATCTTTTCAAGGAGGTCATTTAGACAGGAAACTAAATATTTTGTTACGGAATGTAAGGGTGCTCAAAAAAGGCTAATATCGTTAGAAGATATTTTTAATGCCCACAAAGCAGAGCTTAAAAACATGTGATGTTTAAAATAAGACAAATACTACAGTATTGCGACATATATCAACAGTGGTATTTTCTCTTTATCGCTCTATCCCATGTAAAGTGAAGGCTGCGAGCGAGATACAAGAGCATTCATGCCTTGTATCCTACTTGCTTATACCCAAGCGAGATTGTACGATAAAGATAGAGACAAGATCACTGCACGCCGATGGTCAACAGCTATATAAACATTGCGGACGACGATGATGTTGCTATTATTTTTCTCGTCAGTAACGCTACCTCTGTCATACTCAAGTTCATTTCGGGGTACGTTGGTTTCGCTGCCAGGCTCATCAGGCTCGACCGGATAGTAGATGGGCCAACATGTACATGTGACAAAATTCAGAATTCTGACCGCACTCTTTGGAATCGCCGCTTAACGTCAAATGAGCTGGAATAGCTGCTCAAGTCAGTTCGACCAGCTGTTGGAATCACAGTCCGTGCCAACTTGGTAGCTAACAGGGCAAACTATAACACCTTCATCAAAATTTCGGCGTCATACGGAGAGCGAACGGATCTATACATATAATGCTATGTAATTTTTTTAAGCTAGAGACAATCAGCACACGAAAGCCCAAGCCGCAGAGTCTTAGGCAGCTGCTCTCGAGACAATCCAGCAAATTGTTTGCGCCGCGGGAAACGTCTGCTAATACCAGAAAGTAGGGCGTTGAGGGTGGTGGTGGAAATTGCACTGTCCTACTCAAGTAGAAAATCCTATGAGTATATTGGTAGCTCATGGCAGTGTATCAATGTAATAGTGTTTGACTTGAATTTTTTTTTAAATTTGTATTATGCTCACAGCTTCCTCATCCATTTTGATGGTTTGGTGACCTTTTTTAAATCAATCTATTCGTAGTGTCCATCTTAGTAAAAATGTTGCCGACCAACGACTTATATTATAATATATGTTGACGAATTGTTCCGCAGATACAGTTCGCTTGGATGTAATGACGGTTAAAAACAATGGATATGTTGAAAAAATACATTGGATGAACTTTCCATAAAATACTTTGAGGTCTCCAGGTAGGTCACGGCCTTATGATTGGGAACCAGTTATCTTCATCTTTTTAAATTATTTCATGAGTTTATCAAATATTGCTTACGGTAAAAATATCTGGTTTCAAGAATACTAAACAACAAATTAAATTCAGGTGAAAAATATAAAAAAAAACATGGTAAAATTCCATTTGATATGTCTCTAGGGATGCGATACTGGGCGAATATATCAAAACCAATATCTCGGTATTTCATTTATCAATGCCACTTTTATCAATGAACTTCTTTATTAATTTGAGGGCGTATGGATGCAAACCATGGCTTTATCCATTGGCCTTTCTATTGGGCATGCTCAGGCTTAATATTTTGAAAGCTCGACGAGAAATTTACCTAAACACATATTGCTTTCGAATCATACAAGACCAAAATGAGGCTTCCGCCATTTTTGAAAATGTAATGCTTATGCTCCTGATTATTTTTTGAAGAAACGTGGTTATGAATTTGTTTGTTCTTCCAAAGTGAAGAACGAATCTGTCAATAGAGATGCCACCGAAAAGAGTTTTAAAGGTGTTCAACGATATTGCTTCGTATGTCGACATATTCGGTGTGGACGTGAGTGAGTTCAGACGAGCACTATATTTTAATGTATCAAAGAAGATTTTGTCTTAACTTACTATATGGAATTTATTGCCAATTTTCAATGTTTACTATTTTTGAAACGTTGTTAACATTGGAATATCCATTAACTTATAATTTGATTTTATCTTATATATAATAGCTCAGATCGGTCTGTAGGCGTAGACATAGACATTTTATTATTATCACAGCTACTTTAGACATTCAGTATTTCAATTTAAATACCGTCATCTATAACGGGCGTTCCCATTAGTATGATATAATTTAAAATTTTTTTTTTTAAATTAAGTCATATTACAATTTTTTTATTCCGAAAAAAACGCAAGATATAACTATAGCTCATCGATACCAAATCTTATGATCCGTATGCCAAAAACATTATTCTTTATAATGTACATGTAATATTTAAAAAAAACCAACAATTGTACTTGGAAAGAAGAGTATTTTAAATTCGATTATCTCAGATCTCAGAACATACTTTTATGACTTAATGCCTTCTGTCAGTATAACCTTAATATGTTAAATAAATTAAAACTAGTTAAAAAAGAACAAACATATAATACAACCAATAAGGATTGCAATAGAGGACAAATAAATCATTATACGGCTATTAAAAATCTACATCACAGATGGTTAATTTTCATAAATAACTTAAATTTATAACTTTTTTGAATTAAAATATGACCTTAAAAGGTTTGCTCGTCAATGCTGGAACCTGTCAACCTTGATGTAAACATTCATGTAAATTATACTAGCTGCATAAAAAACCCTCAGCACTTGTTGAACGAAAAATCATTAAATGAGTATACCGTAATATAATATTCGAAACCAGTACATATTTCTTTATTGAAAAAATAATCAAAATCCCGTGATATTTACAAATTTATTATTTTGGAAAGTAATCGTGTTAATTATTTGTGGTAATGCTTTTTTTTAACCACTCAGTTGCTCAACTTCTCTTTTGAGAAGAGAGTAGAGATAGAATGGTAGGCCTAAGACAGGAATAGTGGTTAACTAACCGCTTTCGCTTCGTCCCATTTTTAGGATCGGATGGGTGGCAGGGTATTTATTATATGACACACATCCATGCCTACGACAAAAAATCGATAAATCCCGACAGGTAATAAAATAGTTTTTGATAATTAACTAATGGTATCACGATGCTTTCCAAATTCGTCTTGTTAAATGAACGACGCCCACAGGAACTATCAATATATACGACTTTAAAACTGACATATCGGTACCTCAGTTCCAAAGTGTAACAACTCAAAAAGCATAGTTCTGAGATAATAAGGAAACAAGATTTTGGGCAAGTTTAATCTTCTACTTTATATGTAATTTTTGTAGATTTTAAAGAAATTATAGGATTATTTAAAATATGTATTTATAATTATAATAAAAAAATAATTGTGTTGTTTTATGATATCGATAATAGGTGTTTTTTTCATACTTAAATCAAAACATAAAAATTTTGAGTTTTTACTGTTTGGAACGACCATGGATATTCATATTTTTCAATCGAAATACGTCGTTTATATTATTTTTTTAAATACGATTGTGTATTCCTTTTGTTATTTTTGGCTTCAGCAAATTTTCAAGCGGATAAGTGGGATCTCTATATAATTGTTAATTTTTAAATTTGCACCTCTCGTTGAGAATAAATTACATATCTAATAATGTTTGACGAGTCTTTTTGGTATTCTGTCAGTTGGTTCGGAATCTCACTAACGTGACGTCTCTACTGATAGACGCATTTGAAAAGAACTGTGTTCATTTATTTATGATCTGTCAAAAAAGTGTCTGAAAAAATGGCGTTCTATAATAGATTGTCTTTTTTCGTTTTTCTTTTTGTGTGTTTGTTTTGTGAAACGATATCACGTAAGTAACTTCCGTGAAAAGTAATATATTAACAAATTTGAAGTTGTTTATGTTGTAATAACATTTTTAATCTGCGATTCAAAATACAGCCAGAATTAATGTTTTTATCTCAGTTACTTTTGTGTTTTTTATTGGTATCGGTCGATTGAATTGTCATTTAGTTGTAGAGCCTCGTAGAACTGGATTAAATTTAATTTAACACCTAAAAGTATTTGGTTCTACAGTATAAATGTAATATCGTCGATAGCTATTTAAGTATCATGCCTTCGTGAGAAAGCATTGGAAAATAAACATATGCAATATTTCATAATGGAGTTGAAGATCGGATTCCCGTTAAAGTATAGTAAAAATCTTATATAATATATCGTCGTTGCTCTGGAAGATGACACTAACTGAAAAACACTAGTTTTGAGTAATTGGACTTTGAATTTTTTCAAAAGATTGAAATTCTGTATTTTTTTCATTTTGTTTGTTTGTACAAAACTGTTTTTTATAAAAGTGTAATTAATCAAAATAATTGTGTTATTCCATACGGTAGAGTTTGAAATAAGGAACATTTTGGTATAACTAATTCAATGGCACTTTTTCAATTTAGTGTTTTCTTCCAGAACAGCGACTATATATGTTTATAACACGTCCACTCCTCGTGTGGAGAATATAAAATCCTACTGGAGCATTTTAATACAAACTTTTTTTAACATGATGACACACCCTGGTTTTGTTAAGTATAAATGTCATTAGTGTCCAGAACTGAAATCATCCAGCGGCAACAGTAATAATTCGCAGAATCGGCCCAAAACTTGTTACCATGCCGTCAATAGCCACCGGCTACGTCCGCTGGACGAGTCCATTTTTACGGAAAGGGGTAGCTCCGACTTTGCAGGGAGTTTTTTTAAAGTATTGATGCGAATTGTTTATGCTTTGATTTGCGTTGGACTTAATTTAAAATCGTTTGTCGTGCCATTTGTATTATAACTTAAAGTAAATTCAGTTGCTAAGTAAATGTAAATGTAGAATCAATTTTATGTGTTAGAATTTATATATTTGTGTAATAAACCACTGCATCTTGGATGGAAAATAAATAAGTTTTGAACCGGATTTGAAATGATGTTTGTCTGAGATCACAGCCCTTCTAGGACTCCAGATAACCAGCCGCTCGCCTCTCTTCGATCCGGGGTCTTCTCAGTGAATTAGTTGTAATTCAGTTGCTCATCCTCTATTCTGTCTTCGGATAAAAATGAATGATACAATATCTCCACAAATACCCTATTTGGCAATGCAATAGTTATACTATAGCATAATTATACTATATGATGCAGACGAAAGTTTTGTGTATGTTAACTGGATTTAGACATACAATATCTTTGCAGTAAAACATAGATATACTCGTCTACTATCATTTTTTGCATTGTGGAATATGAGCGTTCCGACGATAGTGTCATTTTATGTTTTTCACGATTAATAGTGGGTAAAAAATAATATTATTTTTATTCAATAAAACATTACGTCGTAACTCTTACAATTAGGGTTGTTTCGCCAGTGCTCAGCCAGTTAAGCGACAGGTGCACTTTCAAAAGGGATTTTGAGTCAATGAATGATAAATACAAATTTTTTCGCGATTATTCCATCAAACAGGGATTAAGCAATGTAACCAACTTAAAATAAGATAGTTAATATTGTATCAAGCATAAAATAATAGAAGTTTACAAAAAAAAATGCCAATTGTCCCAGAGGTCAGCCCCCAAAATCCAATGGTCGGCCTTTCGTTGCCCAGTGTTCGGCCATCACTATGAAACTTCATGAATATCGCGAAATAACCTACTGATAATATACAGAACAATAAAAAACATAATGATGCAAAGCATGACAATTTAAAGTATATTTTGTTAGCGATCCCCATACAACATGAATTTGTCGAAACTTGCAAAGTAAAAATGTGCTTTTTTAAATTGCGTATTGCATCCTATAGGTCAGTATAGTGCAGATATACACAGGCAAGTGGCAAGACTACCTACACGAATTTAAAAAAATCTGTTTTTTTAAATATATCCACTATTATTTCAGTTTTAAGCTCAAAAGACCGACTACTGGCGACGGCCGACTTCAGGAACAAGCACCCTACTTACTGTATGTTATTATTATGATTTCAGGTTATCTATGAATAACGAAAATAAAGTAATATAATATACATAATTACATATTTATATGTCTGCGTACATCGCCATACTGGTAATTAATTTCAAAACTGCAGATCGTAAAAATGTAATTATTACTTGCTATGTAGCGTGAACACCGATATCATATCTCCGGTATAAGTACTGTTTTCTTGGTATTCGCATATGTTTATAGACCTGCTTTATTTTAGATTTTGAATTTATCAACATTTTAGTTTAAGTAACCATAATTGTAATTGAAATTGTTTCGATCATTTTTCTGATGCCAAATGAAATTCGCGTTTGGCGTTGTTGTTCTTTGCTAACGTTTTTAGATTCTCGCGAGTTTTCAGCAAAGCAAACCAGGCCCTACAGTACTTTTCATTTCAAATGTAAAATGCCTTTTCTGTTAGCCTTGTATTTCAATTACTATCAATTGATAAATTTCGATAGTTATACAAGAGTTTAACTGAATAAAAGTTGACCTTATTAGCCTAACGGCAAGAACTCTACGTGCGATCACAAGGTTTCGCGTTCAAATTACTGCAAAGTCAATAACAGATGTATTTATTTCAAATTTAATACTTCAAGTATTGAAAGCATGATGTCATTTTTACCAGAGTATACTTCAAATGATATTGTATAATAATGGTCAAAGCCGGATGCATGGTAGAGTGATCAACGTTGTTGGCCGTGGTTGCCCCAGTACGGACAGTTTCATAAATTGATTTTTCAATATGGGTTTATGTATCTGTTATGTCTAAAATAAAAATACTGACAACGGGCCTTTGCAAGGGATTAGCTAATCATTATTCCTGTCCTAAGCCTATTCTTTTTATCCTTATTCTCTTCGTATAAAAGAAGTTAAGCATCCGAGAAATAAGCAGTTTTTGTAGAAAAATATGTTAAGATAAACTCCATCAGCAGTCCATATACTGCACATTAGGATCCAACATTATTAGAAAAAAAGTGTTTAAACAAAATAATAAATAATTTGAAGCAGATTTATTTTGAATGCGCTTGAAGTTACAATCTCTGCACTCTAGGCATGACATGAGATATCGATATTAACATATAGAATGTTTCATAATTAATTCACTTAAAATACTTTGTTTATTTTACCGGTTTGTAAATATTTATAACTGAGGGATTCCAAGCATTTGTGACGGGTTTTTCCAAGAGGATAAATTACTTTTTGTATGTAATATCATTATTCTGTTAACAATAGTGGAAGCGATAACATTACTTCTATGAAGGTCGAGACGTTTTCCTGTACAGAACCATCTTAAAAAACGTATTACGTCACCGTGGAGTAACATTACTCTACAGTTGTGAATTGTCATTAAAACCTATTTTAAAAGCTAAAAAATAATTGGCAAATGTTGGTATACTTAGAAACATATCAATGGTATCATTTTCACATTTTTTTTCGTCAATTTTAATCTTTTTACTGCAATTATTTCACGACTTTATAATATGGTAACCCGTTTAATAATACGAGTGAATAGTTACAGCAGGTTTCAACATCGGAAAAGTTCAAAATACAAACTCTATTAAGGAAACTGGGCCTGATTATGTTACAAAATGCAAGAATGAGTCTTTCTTGTCGATTTTAATTGATTTGAAAATTTAAAATATTGTTTTTATTGGCTAGTAATATAATATATTTTAATGATTTCCGCTCCCAATTTAGAGCATACGGACTTCTAGGAAGCATTTAACAGAAGGCGTTACGTTTATTTACTTCACAGAGATCCATATCTTCCAGAAATAAATTAATTTTAAAAGTGTCCGTTCAAGGACTCGAGCCCATGGCTACTCATCGATTATTTATTTTCTGTGCCTTTCGATCTTAGAAAAAGTGGGTATTATAATAGAAGTCGACAATAATTCATTATTTTGCATTCGGTTTGGTAAAAAATGGCATTTCTGCCCACCGTTATCAACCGCAGCCATTATTCATGTTACAGGACACATTAGGAATTCAAATGACACACATTAAGGTCAGGTATGGGTTCAAAAATGAATTTCTACCAATAAATGCTTATTTAATCAAAACCAAAATTTGTTTCAACAAAACTTTGACATTCACATACGGTATTTTATACTTTGTTTGTTTCAGAAGAAAGTCAAGGCGCCGCTCGAGGACCTTCTTGTCTGACTCCTTACAACCTAGCTGGCGAATGCAAAAGCCTCACCGAATGCTTTAGTTTGATAACGGTTCTAGTTCGTTATTATTCTGATTCTAGTGCCATTGAGTACATGAAGAGTTCCAAGTGTGGGACAAAGGTGAACGAACCTGAGGTAAAGCAATGTCGAGGTTGAGGCTTAAAACTAAAACGCTACTTTCAGTAAAAGTGCAATGGAAAATCATTATATTGTTGGCCTCTGTGGTCTAGGTTGGCAAGGTCAATCAAATTAACTGTCGGGAAGTGAAGTGAGCTAAATGATAAAATTGTGAAACCTGTTTATTGGAAGTTTTATTTAAATGATTTTCTTACATTAATTTACACGTTATTTAAGTCAACTTCTTACAGAAAAAAACACTTTTGCATTGTGTATTAACTTACCTAACTTCACTTTTATGATACTTAGTGACCAAAACTCATTTTTTTTGCAACTATCAGATGGCTAACTTCACTTCTCATTACCTCAAATTTAGATTTTTTAAAGTTACAATTTGTTATGTATCTCCACTTATAGTTAATTTTGAGTGACTTTTTGTTCAAATTTTATAAATAATAATGATTGCGAGTTTCCACAATACAATTTAGGAATAAACTTAAGTCTAGTCATACAATTTGATCAATTTATTTTCCAGGTATGCTGCCCAGCAGATCAGTCATTTCAATTCATGCCAACACCAGTTGTATCCGACATCGCCCAACGGGTGGGGGAGGTTGAACCTTCCAATAGCGTGTTTCCAGATACGGCAGTATGTGGCCAGGGACAAAATCAGGGAAATTTCAATAACTTCCCTTGGATTGCCTCAATAGAATATACTAAACGTATGTTGAAATGGAATAATGTTTGCTTAAAATGTCTGCGGTTCTATTTTCAGATTTATTAGACAGCAAGTCTCAACACCTTTACATCAAACGTAATGATTTTTGTATTTGCAATATAAATGTTTATTAGGTTGTTACTAATTATAGCCAATATTGTAATATAGAAAACCATTTAGTGTTCAAATAATTTTTCATCACAATAGCCAAATGAGAAATAGCATTCTTTTCGCTAATAATGTCGAAAGTTTCAGTTTTCAACTTGTTCCAAATTAATGTTTTAATGACTTACTAGTTGCCCGATACTTCTTCTTACAAAGTTACGAGACGTCGATTGAAACGCTATTTATATAGTTTTGATTATCAAAACTGGGAAATACTACCTATTGACTGGATGATGATACATATCTAGAGAAGCCAGGAGAATTAAATTATTAAATAGTGAAGTCTGTGATGTCGCCATAACAGCTCAAACTATGTTGAAGTCGCTAGCAACCGACAATATTATTATATAAGTGTAACAAATAATAAAATTTCATTATATCATTACATCATAAAATCGTAAATTTTGTTAGTATTTATGCATCAAATTAACACGTTCCTCAAACTAAATGAATGGTCAATTAGGTATCAATCATTTAAAATTAAAAAAGGAAACATTTAAATTTAAATTTCAAAAAAAAAAACTTTAAATGGACAGAGAAAATATAAAAACACATGCGTGACGTTACTGACTGTCAAGTATATTATTACGTACCACGGATACCCTTTACGGTTTTTATATATGTATGATTTTTAATAAAATTCTTTGATTTTATAATAAAATGAATCTCTTTTTTCAGCTAATGGGAAAGGATTCCAGTGCATGGGCGTTCTGATTAACTCTAGATACGTTCTGACAGTCGCCCACTGTGTAAGCGGTGACAGTATCCCTATAAGTTGGCAACTGTAAGTTAAAATGAATATATTTGTTATAAGTGCTCATACGAACTGGCGGCTAACCGCATTGCGGCACGGCGCCTATCATGTTTAAATACGGAAAGCGCCGAGATGCAGTGCGTATGGTTCAGGCGTTTTACATATAAAACACTATAGGCGCTAAATTCCCATGATACCATTCGCTTGGACTTACAGATTATTTCATATTTTTCAAAAATTACTCTAATACTAATTTTGAAGTCTTTCTGACTTTTAAAATTTTTTGAATATATGTAATTTTATCATAACATATTATGCATTATTATCGGGGTCCGTGCTGCAGTGGTGAACGTCGCTAGCTTCGGTAACGTAATTCACAGGTTCGATTCCCAGTATAAACAGTTTCATAAATTGATTTGTGAATTTCTGTTCGGAGATAAAGCTGTTTGTGATGTCTAAAATTCCCTTACACCCATTCGATTGTGAAAACGTTGGCGTTGCGTAATAACAATGATGTTTTCATTATTTTTACTTTAAAAAAACAGCATTTCGTATCGTATATATGTTTTACATATTTTACATTAGTTTTTAAGATAATTGCTTGTCTTATTATTGTCTATGTAATAATTTTTAACAACGATTTTTCTCTTTACAGAACCGGAGTAAGGCTTGGCGAATGGAATTCAAATTCCAATAACGAGTTTATATTAGACGTGCCTGTAGAATCTTCGATCGTCCACAACCGCTACAATCCCAAGGACAGAAGACAATTCAATGACATCGCACTACTACGGTTGGCGACGCCTGTTGTATTCTCTGGTATTTACACTAACTTACTCTATCAGTATATTCTCCTGGTGGCCAATTATCGAAATCGGACATTCATATTGCATGCGAGTATAACAGATATATGTCCAGAGATTATGTCGTCTCTAACGTATATTGTCTGACAGTCCTGCTTTACGGTTGGGAGTCTTGGCACCTTACGAAACCTCAGAATAGCCGTATATTGTGCTTCGGAAACAGATGCTGCCGGCGAATACTAGGGGTACGGTGGCATGAGTTTGTCAGGAACTTGAAGGTAAGAGATCGGACAAACGAGCCCCTTATTATGTCTAAAATAAAAGAAAGCTACATTTGATAACATTGAGTCATCATATGGAATGTGAGTGTCCAAACTATATATGTTTGAATGCACTCTAGGCCTAGCAGGTCCGGGCAAACTTTTTGACCGAAGGTTCTCATTGAAAACTCAAAACGAACTGCATGCCTCATGTAGTTTGCCTAGACCTGCTGTTGAGTATAGCGAGTCTTGTGTTACTGATCCTAGGACACTCTTGGAAATCATTTGAAATAGCTTAACGCTGTTGTGTTACGGGGCAAGCTTAGTAAGGGGTGTAAATCCGTAGTGATGTCGGGTACAACTTTTCGGAAGCTGATAATTAACCAGACCGAAATTTTCCTTTTGTGATTGATAATTATCAAGATTTGAAGAGTATTCTGTGGGTTGTTCCGATCATGTTTACGGAAAGTGATGACTCCAGAAATAATCCTGATGGCTTTATTGGGCATCCAGATTCACTTCTACCAGAAACCCAAAAATGGTCATAACCCCAAAGTGATCAAAAAATGACGGTCGCAAATTAAATAATGACAAGAAATACCCCATGTGATTTCAATAATTATGTTTTAATAATTGATACGAATTCATTCGAATAATTCCAGCCCGGATTTCGCCGATTTGTTTGCCGATCTTCGACGAGCGGTTGGCGAACGCAAGTCTGACCGGGCAGGACCTGCATCTTGGTGGAGTGGTCCAAAATAGAAACAGTAAGGAAGTTTTTATTAAGATATCATAATAGGTGTCAATATTTCATTCTTTTCCAAAACAAAATAGTGATGTAGATTTTTTCAAGTGTCTATTGTAATTCCCTCATGCTCTTTATGGATAACTCAATTGGATACCGGCAGTTAAAAATAACTACTGACCGATATGATCTGGAACAATAGGGGTGTTTTTTGCGGTGTAATGGTCCTGGAAAGTGTTTATCCGTTGCCGATGTTTACAGAAGAGGACTGCCAATCTCTTTACTTCCACCCTCGCTCGACCGGATCTATCAATTAACACTATAAACGGATCAAAATCAAATATCCAAATATCAAGAAAGAGCTCAAATATTGGAATAGTTCGATTCACTTGAATGCTCAGAAAAATAGTTTAGATAATAAACTCTAAATTCGCAGTAAGAATGAAGGCATGGCAATTATTTTGAATCTTTTTTTCAGAACCAAATGAAAGAGTGCAGGACGCGATTAGAGTTCGAGAAGTTTCCCACTTCAATTGCACAGGAGTGTATCAGCAAGCCGGATTCGAGCTGAGCATCGGCCAGGTTTGCGCCGGACGAAACACCGGGGAGGGTTCCTGCAGTGGCAATGGTGGTTCTCCACTGATGATGTACCAGAATGTAAACGGAAGAAACAACTGGTACGTGTACGGCATCGACAGCTTTGGACCCGCAGACTGCAACAGGGCAGACTGGCCGGACATCTACACGAAGGTCGCGCCGTATGGCAGTTGGATCACGAGCAACGTCAGGGCGTAGATTTTCCGAGCGACGTAGAGAGATACTAACAGTGAAAATTGAGTGCCATCAAACACCCTCAGTTGATTATTCAATTATATTATATTGTTCAAATAAATATGCCTCCATTAATGTGAAAAATACTATTTTATTTTACCATATTGGCCAAAATCCATATCATCTGATGGTAGACAGTTGGAATTTCAGAGCCGAATGTCGAAGGTACAAAAGATACAATACCCCCTAGATAGTACACGGGGAAACTGTCGCCTGCAAAGATGTATAAAAGAAGATTAAAATTTATTGCTCTGCTGTAAAGTTTTGTTTTAAACCTATTATACTCGTAAACCCTCCTATCCAAAATGTAACTTTCAATACGTGAAACTTTAAAGTATTTCAGATATTTAATTAAAAGGAATTAGTAGGTTTTTCTGTCATTTCGCGAACATCGTTAATCGTTTTCCTTCGCCTAAAAAATATTAAACGTGGAATTATTTTTTTTTCTTTAATTACACTCTCAAAGTATTTGTTTACACTATGTTTTCAAGCCTGTCTAGCAAAGAGTTGACCCTTGTTTTTCAGAAATGCTTTATGCCGTGACTAGATTAGGGTTTATTGTAGGTTATCGAGATTTGATGTCTGAGACAAAATCGTATAACAATGTATTTTTAAGAAAAGAAAACGATGGGGATGAAATTTGAAATTTATTGAATATAAGAAATGAAATTTACCGATTATAATAGCACCTTTTCACTATTTACATGTAATTAAAATATATATATAATATAGCCAACGTCTAAAGGTTAGGACGCACTATCCCGGGCGAAGCTGGGTAAGAAATTCTTGTTATTAAATATAATGTTGGTTGTGGTTGATAATAGTAAAAAATAATTATATACTAAAATACTGAATGCATAATTTTAAAAGGAAAAACTGGATTTATAATGAAATTCAAAAAAATCCAGCTTACTTACTTAAAAGTCAACACTCGATATAATCCGGTTTATTTGTTTACATAAGTTGTTGTTATCCTCAATTATAAAATTAACATAAAATCACCGCTAAAAATATTGTATACTGAATATATTAAACAATTATATGCGTGTTCTCATATTTTGATCGTATTTTTGACATTGTATAAATCAACATAGGCCAAACGTGGAAGTCTTCATTACACTGGAGATTACTGGTCTTATAGCCGAGTAGTCAAAGCTCTTAGTAGTTCATCTCCTTGTGGATGATTCCGTTTTCCAATCAATGTAAAGAAAAATATCTGTTAAGATTAACTCTTTACGAGGATATAGTAATAACGCTTTGTTACTCTAGTTATTTTAGAAGTATGTTATTAAGTATAATTCTACTTTAAATATCAGTCAGAAATAGTGGGAGAAAACGGACTCATAATGGAAAGTTTCCTTTCAGTCACTATATAAAGCATATCTCTTTCCGCGATAGATTTTCAGGCATCAAATCTCGGTAACATACAATAAACTATAGAGTCAAGGTGTAATACAAAAAACATATCTGAAAAAAGGAGTAAACACTTTTTGGTACACCGACTTGAAAACTTTACTATTTTCATGGAAACAAAAATACTCGACTATACCTGAGATAAGGGGGCAGGTAAACGATTAAGCCTACTGTTTCCTGTAAACCTATACTGGTTGCGGGTGTGATAAAATAAATTAATACATATTGTAGTTATAATCGGCAGAGAACTAGGTAAGTAATTCGAGAGTTGATTGCACATAATCATATATTATTTATACAATAAAGATTCGATCATGGACCGTACCAAGGAACACAAGCCATTTAAAAATTTGAAAACATAGTATTATTTATGAATAAAAAATTAAATAAATGTTTTATTGGTATTCTTACAGATCTTGTAATGATAATTTTTTTCTTAAATCCTTGTTCACCTCAGGTATATAAACGCAAGATGCATGCCAATTAAAAAAATAATATAAGCTTTCAATACTAATTATCATTCTAAACGAAGCAAGTGTGTATATTTAGCTTAGTAGGCTAAAAGAGCTTAATTCCATTTTGTCGTGGTAATGCGACTATTTTCATTGTTGAGTTTTTATTTTAGAAAATGTTTTATGACTAACTTACAATTTTTTATCAAGAGTAAGTATCCAAGATTCATTAAATTTAAAGTTTTTTCAATGGGGTGATAACAAAAAAATTACCTTAATTAGCATATTGAACGTCCAGGTTATTAGTCAGACAACTAAAAAACGGATGTAGTTATATGTAAATTTTTTCAGTTGACTCAAGAATGAAACAAAAAGTTGATATTTAGAAATATCCTTTTACTGACTATACTCGGAATGTACCTAATTGTTAAATATGAGTTTATACAATGTATAAAACTCGGGCTAAAATCAATATTATTTGATTTATTGTGACCATTTGAATATTGCTTTTCCCATTATTTCGATATGATTATTTGGAGATATCTGAGTAATCATCTGGACAATCGATATTAAAGTCATTTGAAGCCAAAAACGACTGTACAGGATTCTGATTTTACCGGAAGGTATTTTATTGAGTTAAATTAACATGAAAATAATATTTGACATAATAGTTAATGTCCCAAATATTTAACTTAACTTAAATTTAATGGTTTTCCCTGTTTTAAGCTTTCAGCTGTGTACCAATTCATTAATTCATTATTTAACTAAAAACAATATATGCGGTAAAGGAATATAAATATATGGTCTGTACCCACTCAACAAATAAAAAAATGCCAGGAAACTAAGAGCACGCCTCGCAGGGAACACAAAATTTAAGTAGGGAAAAAAACAAATAATATTTATTAAAAAAATATTGAGAACGAGTCCATAATAATTACCGATCGAAATTACAATTTTAATGATGATTGGTTCTTGGTTGATAGCCTGCAATTGCAGGATCATATATTTTGAGTTTGTTATTGTTTATGCGATTTTTTACCAATTAAGGTTAAAAGTCATTATTATCAAATAAGTTAACTCAGATATTAATGTAGTTCCTACACTAAGTGACAATATTTTTTTCTTAATTTTTCTTACATATAAACGATACAAATAATTTAGTGAATGTCACTTCGAGTTATTATGTTAATAAGTATTTTGGTATTTCATATCAATTACCGTTAGTAGAAAAAAATATATAAAATGAGAAACGGTGTTAGGTATGCTAAATATAATTACTGAGTGACGTAGTTAAGATATTGCATCAAAACATGGAGATCATAAATTATTCTATCAAGAAATTTTGGAAATATACAGAGCACAGCATCTAGCTTATCAATTTTTACCGAAAAACGTAATCGCCCTAACTCCCCTTTATTATATTTTTTACGTGATATGAGTTCTTAAAATAATCATAAATTATCAATCAAAATAATGTGATTCCCATAATAATACTTCATCTGATATTCACCCTAAAAAAACCAACCAATTTAAAATAAGTTAAATTAAATATCTACGCTATTTTTTTCAAATTGCATTTTAATTTAATGTTAATTGGATCCCGGTCACCTGAAATTGCTAAGTCCTATGAGTTTGTAATTGATTGTTTATGTGATTGCTTCCCCAATTAAGGTTAAAAGTCATCGTTATCAACTCAGTATTAAAATTAATTCAAATTTCAATATAGTTCCTAGACTAAGTGATAACAATTTTTTTAATTTGTTTTATATAAAAACGATTTTAACAATTTACCAACTGTCAGTTCGAGTTGCTTCGTGTACTCGAATTCCTGGAGGTACCGAATGGCAAAGCCCGGGTCGTTAGTGACGAAATATATGGAATTGTAGAAAATTTGAACAATTTATACTATTTTGTATTCAATTTTAATTTTAAGCTTTTATTTTTGAAACAATAAATTATTTATATTACATTAGTTGGCTGATCAATATTATAAAATATTTTCTATTCATTAAAATGGGGTTTTACAAAACGATAATTTTATCTTGAGTGTTTGGTGAATAGTGTATACGAAATCCCCAATATGTCATGTAAACTTACCAAGAGGAAAAATGTATTTGAATAATATTGCCGCAATCAGCAGAGCTCGACACTTTTGTGAAAACCCGATATTGATTTTTTCTATAAAATAAGGGACGCTCAATCTTGGCAATGCGGTCTACAATAAAAGAATATGTTTTTTAAAACGCCATTGGTTTCGGTTACGGTGCTCCCGCATAGTTTCATAAATTGATATTTCAATCGATTCATGGACGTCTTTGATGTTTAATGTTCCCTCCCACACATCCAATTCTAAAAACGGGGTGTAGTGAGAGCGTTTAGATCGACAATCCCTACTTATAATCACGTAAGTGCCACGTACGCGAGTATACGTCTTTTATATTTTCGTTGTATACGCACTCAGTTCTATAGGTAGACATAAAAACACTGAGGAAAAGTACCTACTTCTCCATTTTTTCGTAGAGTATAAAGACGTAACTAACCAATTACACGAAAGTCTTTATCTAAAATTCGAAGTCCAGTGTATTTGTAATATTTCAAAAACTATAAACTTTTCAGCAAAAATTTATAGAAAATAAGAAACTAGATTAAAAATAATAGCATTGTCTCTATTTCGAAAAATAGGCGTTGCTTTGCAACTGCGTTTAGAATCTTTTAGACGTTATCCTGTAAAATGTTATGTTGTCAGATACGGAATTATAAGTAGGGAGTGTCGAGATAGCCAATAGTTAGATAACACTCCGTCTCACCCAGAGCTCCCTCTCCTGTCATTACATCCAACAACTGTGGTCCAGAGTTGTATTAACTAAACGAGACTCTCCGGCAGCTGTAGCACCATCAGAGGGTCCACAACAACGATCATCCTCTCGTCCAAGAGGTCATTTATGACTATTGTAGATTGTTGCTTCTATAAATGTTTGTCTTTTGAGCTGGCGTAAATTAATTAATTTAATTGCGTGAGTTATTATTTTTCCTCTCCTAAGCGAAGCAGACCCTATCCCTATTTTCCAACCCTAACCGTGCACGTAGGTAAAAAAAGCGCTTGAGTTGTATGGCGCATCTGAACTCGATTATGAAAAAAATTAGTGCATGAAATGCAAAAGGTTGGCCACGCTTGATTTATGTATGAGCGTTGCATGGATGGGAGGGAATTTTATAAATTACAGAAAAAAACTCCACTCATCAATTTATGAACGTAATTTAATGATGTTGATTTCTCGGCCATTTTTTGCCATAGCAGCCCCGAAGCATGATCTGTTTGGAGCTCCTGCTACACAGCATCACAAAAACAAACATACATTCTTGTCGTTAAGTATGTATAGGGTAATCCGTACACGAATCAATACAACTGTAACTAATAGTTCTTGAATAAACGCTTTAACACCAGTGACATTTTATCACTCGCAACGCTCTGTTGGAGGAGTTATACATTAATTATTTTTCTTTTATTGTAGTTATAAATAACACAAAAAAATGTTTTTTATAACAAATAAAATCGCAACGATGTTGTTTCAGAGCCGTTTTTTTGTTATCTGCATCGTGTTGTGTGTTGATATATCATTACCAATTGGATCTAATGCTCGTGAGTATAATTATGACATATATTTTTATTGCTTAAATATGCTTTATAACATTTTACTCTTTTGGTACTGAAAATTTGTTAAATGCTGTTAATAACAATGCAAAATGTGCGAATGAAAAAATGCCAAATAATCAAATATGGGAATCTGGGATAACGATAATTTACGCGAAATATGAAAACTCTGAGGCACCCAGCATCAAACACGGCCAATTCATGTATTTTCCAATGTTTACAATGAAATTTAAATGCATACAATTCGATATATATTTCAATATCAAACTCCAACTAAAAGTAAATCAAAATCAACTTTGATTTTTTTGTATCAAAAGTGGACAAGTCACTGAGAATCAGCATTTGAATAAGCTGACAGAACGTCATTTACTATTTTGTATGGAACTATTCTTGCCTGACTGATTGTAAATTTAGTTAATAAAACTAATTTGCATTATAAGGGTACGAAATAAAAATTGTTTAATTTATAACATAACTAATGTTTCATTGTTATCTAATAGTTTACTGTTAGAATATAAATGGAAAGCAATAACATTGATAACAAGTTAAATACCGATGGTGTTTTGGCCAATTGATAACCCTCAAAAAATACGAAAATGAATTAATGATTCGATCTCATTTTAAAGACGACAGAGCAGGTCTCGGCTAAATAATGTAAATCAGAATAATAAATTGATCACTTTATGAAAGAGAAACATAATTTTACATTAGTTTTAAGTTTGAAAATTCTAACCTGGCCACTATTATATCGACACTCCCTATGTATGATTCCGTATCTGCAAATGTGAGGATTTAAAAGAGTGTATTTTAAGGATTCATAACGCAACTCACCAAATTATGTTTTCAATAAAAACAGTTTTTACTCTCTTCTGAACAATTTCAATTTTGAGAGTTGAATCAAGTGGCCAAAACACCATCGATACCATGATTAGTAACTGATGACGGCTGTAATACTGTATTTTATAAGTAAATTATATTTCAAAATGATCATTTCAACTCATTTTAGTTTCAAAAGTGGCCAATTCCGCACTTTAGTATCAAACACGGCTGAATCCTATATTTAAAATCATTTCTGAATAGTCTGGGCTTCTGAAGAATGCATAAACTTTAAATGTTTTTTTATAGAACATAATTTTAAAGATAAAAAAACATAAAAAATGTCCAAGCAAACTTTCGGCTTTCCTGAAAATAAAAGTGAAACCGACTTGGCCGTTTATGATTAAAGACGCCTCACTTATAATAAATTTAATCATGCAAAAGTCGCCATAATATTATGTCAACCGTTTCGTTCTTACAACACTTCATAGAGAAAATTTGAAGCTTGGTGACGAATTTTCGTAATTAAGTAAACTTTCAGATTCCTTGATTCCAATGTTTTTTTTTGTATTTTCTTATTCGCAACAAAATTTTTGGGACCGTGATAAGCCAACTACTAACCTACATTTCTATCCTTAATTTCTTAAAAGACATTGAGAAAGACAAAGAGGTTGAATAGACGCTTCTGTTGAGAGAGCTCCATCAGGAGTAAATATGCTTCACACTGGTATCCTCTACCATGAACGAAAAAAAAATAATAACAAATTACTGTTTTTAAATAAAATATATATTAATGCATATTTATTATCCGACTTCACCTGGGATAAACGGCGTTAACATAAGTCCAATTAGACGTTGGCATTATTTTTGTGCTTAAGTTGAAAGTTGCATATATCACCGTGAACAATACTTTATGGAAAACCTGCAAAATACATTGCATCTCTTAATAGAATAATGAAACCTTAATGTTTCAAAATTGAAAATATCACGGTGGACCGTATCTCAAGTAACACCCACAAAATATAGTCCACCAATTAATAATATATTAATGTTAAAAATTTCAATTATCTAAGGTGGCGTCCATATATGAGTCACACGATTTTGAATATTTTTTAACCCCCCCTCCCTCGTCACATTTCTTCACATAGAATTGTATCCAAAAATCACGAATCATTAAGCCCCACTAGAACGTGACGTCTTATATGGAAGGCCCCTAAGTTGACCTAGAAATGGTAGTCAGAATGACATGTGTAAATTTCAACTCGCTACTTTTTACCGCTTGGGAGGAGTTCATGTGATAGACAGACAGACAGATTTATACATGTATTTTCAGCTTTATAGTATAAATGAAAAACATTCACGTAATTCAAATAGTTTATAACATTGTTAATAATAACCACATAATTAATAGCTTTACTAACATATAGAAACACAAACCATATGAATTATAATAACACTTTGAATTTTATTCTTGGATTACAAACCAGCTTTAACGAATCCAAGGCTTTTTCCTTGAACTTGCCGGAACGTGTTTACAAAAATACACAATGTATTGCTTCTTAACTAGTTTTACATTAGATTAAAATATATTGCTATCAATGAGATCTCTACAGAAATTATTTAACAAAAACTGATTATAAGCCAATCGGTCAATTCCTCGTTGAGGGTAGAGCAAAAAGTATGTTGTAAGGAAAGTAAAATTAGTAATTAATTGATACGCTCGTTCTATGTTGTGTTTTCAGTACCATTAATTTGGGTAAGTTTGCCCATCGACCTAAGATTAGCCCACTACATTGAAAAAGGTGCTGTTATAATACCATGGTAATACTAATGCCATATGAATATTTTTTAGTTTAGCAAAGGTATTGAGTAGCCCCTAGTGGTAAAAATAAGAATTAATGTCCAACAAAATTTGTTTTATTGTAGAATTTGTAAGCTGTCAGCTTTGAATGATAAAACACAATTAAAAAAGTTTTCTTGAAATAAATTGGACTAGCTATATTTTCAATTTGTATTACTAGTCTGTAAACAAAATGCTGTATGATTTTTCCTATCTCAATTATGTACAGAATATATGAAAGCGTAAAGAAAAGTTGCCAAGACTTTAAAAATGACCGAATTTATGGTAATTACAGTGATTATTTGTATCGTGGGCCAAAGTTACCCGATTTGAATGGAAACTTTGACCAACCTTGTTTTATCTATATTTATATATCAATTATAACAATAAATCTATCTATGTTGATTGAGTTTCATAAACATTAGTACATTTATATGTAGAACAATACCACACGTAAATGCAATGGCAAACCATACAAATACGAAAACTCTCAGAACTACTGGGCCAAAGTTACCCAAATTGACCGTACTGTATAAGTGGATAATATCGGTGTCTTATGTGTTGTCATACGTTCAATTGTAAAACTTTTGGATGATCAGTAATTATCTGGCTAATTTTAATTAATAGGTAATAAATATTGAACATATCATTGTGGACCGTGTATCTCACGAATAAAATATAGCCTATTGGCTTATAATAAGTTGATAGTTGAAAATAGCACAGTTGTCCTAGAAACAGCAGCTAGAATGACGTGTGCAAATTTCACGTCGCTACTGTTCAGCACTTGGGCGGAGTTCTTGTGACAGACAGATAGACACACGTATTTTTTGCCTTGTAGTATTGAAGGTGTTACACCTATAATTGGTTTCACGTTTTGCTGGTTTTTGCGACTTTTTTTGAATGATAACAACGGCTTCACTTTCATTTGTCAGTGAGTATAATTTTGTTTTTTATCAAAATCAAATTGAATTAGAAAACATCATTCATGGTCGAGGTTATCTTACTATTATTTTTGGTAAATACAAATAAAAAATAAAAGATTTATCAGTATTTTTTATACAAATATTTGGTATTCTATAATTGAAATAAAATATCGTTTATATTTATCGAAATTTTGCGATTTCTTGTGAGACGAGAATTTTAGCTGATACTGCCTGTATTCTAAGTAGCTTTATAGTTTACTTATATTTGTAACCCAGATTCTCCAGGGATAGACCACGTTAACATTTAAACGTTAGCGTTATTTTGGTGCAAGATAATTTGGAAAGTTAAAAAAAACATAGTATATAAATAAACTTAGTGATACTGTAAATTAAAATTTATGAATTGTCTGTTTCCAGAGAATTGGGACACTAGCATGGTCGATACTCCATGCTTGACTCCGAATTCTTCTCCTGGAAGCTGCAGGGCCCTGGTAGAGTGTCCTCAGCTATACGACCTCATCAAATTTAGACCAATTCCAGCTGAAGTAACAACTATCCTTAGGAATTCACAATGTGGATTTATAAATAAACAACCGAAGGTTAATTAAAATGCAATATACTATAGAATAAGCTTTTCCATACTTTACTGCAATGGAGCGCTTTGCAAATCCTGAAGTTTTAGCCTAACATCTTGTTTATTTTGTATAGTATGATTAAAGATAAAATCAATATAATTTTTGAAAAAATAAGAAAAGGTAATAATTATTCGAATATGAGCTATTATTTTGAAAACACAGCACAGGAAAATCACCAATTGCATCATTATAATAAAACTAAGGATATTGGAATTATTTGCCAAGGAGTCCAAGCCAGTTGATTTTGCTTGTAGAAATCCTTCTTTAAGCTCCTTACAAATAATGACCGTCAAGATTTAATGAAAAAAAGTTATAAAGTGGTCTTTTCTAAGTATCTGTAACATTCGCCAGGTCTGCTGTGCTCTTGATGGATCTTCAGGATATGTCGGACCAGTTTTCGACGACTCTCCTGAGGAGTCACCAACCGTGCCTCCATTTAACAATCTGATCCCCAACACAACAGTATGCGGTGAAAGCGACAGCACCAGGATATTTGGAGGAGAGAATACTGAACTTGACGAGTTTCCTTGGATGGTATTATTGGAGTACACCAAACGTAGGTT
The DNA here is from genome assembly GCA_022494535.1 of Himalopsyche phryganea. Lineage (NCBI taxonomy): Eukaryota > Metazoa > Arthropoda > Insecta > Trichoptera > Rhyacophilidae > Himalopsyche > Himalopsyche phryganea. The sequence continues at coordinate 1,538,465 of JAGVSL010000139.1, forward strand.
ATATTAAAACAGTAAAATGGCGTAAATTCGACATAATTTCATAATTTCTAAGTGTTCCGTTATTCTTTTAGCGACTGGCAAAGGATTCTACTGTGGAGGGGTCCTGGTATCCACACGATACGTGTTGACTGCAGCACACTGCGTCAATGGGAAGGGTATACCACCAAATTGGTCATTGTAAGTGTTTAATTATATTAAGAATAAATGAAACATTAAATTAGAGGGACCAGATGGAAAAGAATTAAGCTCTCTGAATTAAAAATTTTGCTGTTTAGTTTTTGACAAGAGCTTGAATGTCTGCGATTTTTCCATTTCAATCTCACTGAAATCCACTTTCTGATAATGGGAACCTTATTACACCTTATTCATTTCTTTCCTTACCCTCTTTGAAAGATAAAAGTTGAAGGACCTACTAGCATCAAGGTCTGGTTGAACAACTTACGTTGTGATGCTCCATATTAAGAGCGGACATGGCTTAAAAACACTTACATATTTTTAATTTCAGTGGCTACCACAGATGTTTCTTTTAACAATGGACATGTCCATCATTTTACGTCTTTTGCACCAATACTCGTTAAGCTCCATGTTGAAGCATTCTGTCGATGGCATATTATGCTTCAAGATCCAGATGGTAGATGGAAACTAATATCAAATGAATGCTTCTTTTCAGGACTGGGGTACGATTGGGAGAGTGGAATAAAGTAACCGACCCTGACTGCACAGTAGGAAACGAAGTGTGCGCTGATCCTCCACTTGATGTTCCTATTGAGTCAACTGTCGTGCATAGCCAATACGGAACCAGCAATAATAGCAAAATGAATGATATTGCTCTCCTGAGACTAGTTGAACCAGTCACTTTTACAGGCGAGTACTATAGAACTATATCCTATATTCCACTGGAACTAATTTTGATTAATGTCAAACATAAATTGACGGTTAACACCTTAAAATGAATTTCGGTATCAAGTCGGTTTCTTTAGCTTACAATTCATATCTATTATGACAGTTTTTATCATAGACAAAAGTTTGTAAGATATTTTATATTGGGTGGTGACAATTTCCAAGTAGTTTATAATTAAATAAATAAAAATATCTGAATATTTAGGGTATTTAATATTTTATGAATATAGAAAAGTATCATCTGAAAAGACCCGAATCGAAGAGAGGCAAATGATTGGTTATCAACGTCCTGGAAGGTCTGGGATCTCAAGCAAACACCATTTCAAATCCGGTTCAACTCTTATTTATTTTAGTCGAAGATGCAGTGATTTAAAATACACAAAAATAATACTAACACATAAAATTACCTTTAAATTATAATGCAATTGACACAACAACGATTTTTAATTAAGTGCGATTTCAAAACAATTTATAATTACTTGCAAAGCCGGCCGGCTCTCTAGCCGAAGGGCTAAGACATCCGACTGTCACAAAATTCACAATCAAAACCCCAATCACTCTAGGTTGCACCCATTTTTGTCAAAAATGGACTCTTCCAGCGGATACTTTCTAATTTCCTCTATAGGCCTTCGGCGGTTAGAAACCGATGGCTTTCAACGACAGCAATCGGTTGGAATACCACGAATCATTGCCATTAACGTTGGGCGCTGTCAGTTATGGACCCTAATAAAACTTAAGCTTAACGAAAAAACCAGGGTGTGTCACATCACTGTATTTCTACAGCCAAGAGTGACCTTTGGTTTACACGTGAAGACTTCTAAAGTCTCCTCTACTATTTGGCATCTTCTGTCGTTTTTTCCGATAAGAACTACCTTTTTGATCCATCCGGAATATTGTTATTTACAAGTTCTACCAACTTCATCAAGCACAGTGTTGGTAAAGTGGTTAGATGGAACCTTGATAAAAATGTTGACACCAAGCAATTGACTCACTATTGTGTCTCAAGTATTCATATTATGGTCCACTTCTGCAGACGATGTCACGTCCATATTCTTACATAGAGTATTTAACTTGTTTTTATTAATTTGCACACTTTATTATTATTTCAGATTGGATTAAACCAGTCTGTCTGCCAATTAACAACCAGGTTCTGCTTAGCAAAAATTTTGTTGGTGACGATTTGTATGTTGCAGGATGGGGAGCGACTGAGCTAAGTAAGTTTATTTTACAACTAGTATAACCGTACCCATCATAGATGACGGTATTGAATTTGAAATACTGAATTTCTAAAGTACTTAGTACGTCGGAACTGTGTGTGCATTACATAACATTTTATTTTATATATATACCGCGAACGATTAGGTAATGAAAAAATTTCATACGTGCATGTGATATGTGATAATAATTAAACGTCTACAGAGCGGTACGGGCTATTATATATAAGATAATACTGCCCTGCTAAATATAAACAGTATTTACATGTTCAACGATTCGTCAGAATCAAACTTACTATTTTAATTTACCTCATGTTTTGTTATATCTGGATAGCGATTTCTGAGACAATTTACAAAGGTATTATTTATATAAATAAAAGTAAAAACACAATGTTTTCACAAAATGGACAGTGTTTTTACTTACAAAGTCAAGTTAATTTTCAATTAGTATGAAAATATTTTGTTACTTTTTTAGCACAAAATATAAATTTTACTGTGGTTTTTCTTACTTAAAATTCTTCACTTTATCATACTACTTACTTTAATTTAAACATTTTCTTTAAATACTGTGTTTTTACTTAGCATGACAGAATACATGTTAATTAAATTGTCTTTACCTTGCACAAGTTACTTGCCTTCGTCCGACACTGCTTAATCATCAATTTAATATTGGTCAGTAACTATTTCAATTTTTGGTCAGTAAGAAATAATTAATGGTTGGTAATTAATCAAAATGGTCTGTAACTAATTCGATAAATTGTCAGTATACACGTGGTCAATCAATAAAATAAACGGTTAGTATTTTATATAAAATGGTCATATATGTATTGATTTACTAATTTTAATTTAAAAAAAATAACTGATATTACATCTGACAGCCAATGCGCCAAATATTTTAAAAGTCAGAAAATCATACGAGATAAACTCGATGAGAATTTTTAGAAGTCCAAGATCACAAATTTAAATATAAAAAATCTAAATTTGATATTGACCTTGTTGGGAATCGAACCATCACTCATCTGATCGCTAGGGAAAACACCACTGGATCACAGAGGCCGTCGGGGGATATAACAGGGTTAGTTTTTTAATTAAACCTAACCTAATATAACTTTTGACATTACTATTTATTTGACAATTGTTTACTCACCAAATATAATCATTAACTGACCATTTATCGAAATAGTTATTAACCAAATAATTAGTTGCCTTCATTTTATACAATATCCAGCGATGTGAGCGACGTTAATATCACAGTTTTATTTTCTCATAACGTTGGCTATATCAGGAGTAACTGCCCAAGATTTTATGTGAAAAATTTAAGTTAGCTGAAATTCACGAATGAACGATCGTTTTTTTTAAATATTTTTGCAGGATCCGAATCAGATGTAAAGCTGAAAATCAGAATTCCCGTAGTTCCCCAGTCGACCTGTGCGCCAATCTATGCTAGATCAGGCATCGTTATAGGCCCCAACCAGCTGTGCGCCGGGGGACAGAAAGGCAAGGATTCATGCCGAGGGGACTCTGGTGGACCGCTGATGTTCCAACATTCAGAAGATGGACTGGTCAAATGGTACGTTGCCGGTATCACGAATGTCGGATCGACACCTTGTGGCATGCAGGGTTGGCCAGGTGTATATACAAAGGTGGGATCCTTCGCGAAATGGATTGCAGCGAATATAAAACCCTAAGACGTTGAACTATTTTCATCGTGGCTGAGTCTGTCAGAGATTTCATAGACAACTGCTTGTAGTAGTTTGAAGGAAATGTGCTAGGTATAGTGAGAGTCATTTTAAAACCACGAAACGCGATATTTTCTCTCGTGTTGTGTGAACTATTAAATAAATCACGAGAGTCAGGAAAATAGCCAGTACATAGTGCTTAAAGTTGAAGGTGTATGTGTTATTTTTAATGAGTTTGAATTTTGTACAATTAATTCTTCGACAACAATTGGGCTCTCGAGAAGGGAAGTGAGCCAAGTGATAAAATACTGAGACTTGTTTATTGACAGTTATATTTTATTATCTTCTTAAATTAATTTACACGTTATTTAATTTAAATTGTTATGGAATAAAATACTTTTGCAGCTGTTTTACTCAGATAACTTCACTTTTATACTTTATGACACGTAAACTACCAAAACGGACCTAACTCATTTTTTTTTTAAATATCAGTTGGCTCACTTTTCTTCTCGTTGGCTCAATTCTCTTCTGTCACAATACTTTTACCACGAAATTTTGTATAGACCAATATAAAAAAATGAACATGTTTAGAAGAATTGTGACCGTGAAGAACTGACAAATATTTATTTTGTATTTTTTAAATGCTAACTAGTTGACGTACTTAAATATCGAGGGTATACTGACAGAAGGCATTAATTCAAAAAAACATGTTCTAAGGTAATAGTATTTAAAACATTATTTGTTTTTCAAAGTAATCTCTCTCCCAATCAAAATGGTTTTTTTTAGAAAAGAGTTTTTGTACATTATAAAGAACAATATTTTTCGTATACAAATCATAAGATTTGGTATCATATCATGCTTTCTTCAGAATAAAAAAAAATAACAAAATGACTTAAAAATATTTTCTTAGTCATTAAATATATGATTTCACGCGAACTAACAAACGTAGTGCGTTAAATTGTATACGTTTTGACACTTAAAACAGAAAATCATCAAAAAATTACCCTCGATATTTTGAATAAGAAATATACAATTATGTTTTTATAATATTATGCATATTTTAGTGAAAGTTTGATTGTATACTGTGATTAAATATATATTTGAAAATCGCATTTTTAATGTGTTATGTTTGTTGAAGTTTGTTTTTAAATAAAATACCATAATCATCGATAATGTGGCAGAAGGTGATAAAATCAGCTGTTTTGAGTTATGAATCTATCGTCTGAAAAATCAAGCTCAGCCATATTCCGTGTATTTTTTTTTCGTAATTTCAATAAAACAGTAAATATGAATTAAGTGAATTTCGTTTACAGCTTTACATATAATTAGAAAAAAATTATAATTAAAAATGAATTACTAATACTTAAACCGAATTCGTTAATAATTATAGAATCTCATAAAGTGGCGAGTTTAATTAATAATGGTTATGGTATATAAATAGAGAGGTTTAAATTTTATGATTTTCTTAAAAGTCGATTATCTCAGAATAAGGTTTTTTTCCTAAACGCCTGCTGCCACTAAGCCGACGATCATATTTATAGTGTTTTCGTGTATTTTCAATTAAGAGGTTAATAAAGGAAGGAAAGATTGAAGAGTAGTAGGCTTGGTTTTGATGTATGGTATAATGATATATATATGAACGATAGCAAAATCGAAAGTAAGTGTTAGTTTCTACTCATCTTAGAAATAAATCAATCAACAAATTAAAAGCTTGTTAAGGTTATAAAGATGTAGGGAAAGGAGTTAGGAAAAATATAAACTCATTATTTTTATTAAATTTGGATTTCTAAAATTTTTAAATTTTCCATGTGTTTCATTTTTAAACATCTTCAGTTCTTCAAATACAAAACTAGTCTAAATCAGTTACAGTCAACCAAATAGAACGATTCAAATGCAATATTCCATTAAACACCCTCAGTTGATATTATTAAATTATATTATATTGTTCAAATAAACATGCATCAATTAATATTGAAAACACTGATTTATTTTTTCATATTGTCCAAAATCCATGTCATGTGATGGTAGACGCTCGTGTAGACGGCTGGAATTTCACAGCCGCATGTCGAAGGTCCAAAAGATACAATACCCACTAGATAGTACTGGGGAAAACTGTCACCTTCGAAGATCTAGAAAAAAAAATATTTTAAAAACTCCCGAAAAATAGATTCAGTAAGTTGTTGATGATTTCCTGTTTTAAATGTTAAAATGTATGAAATTTAGCACTCTAAATACCGGTAGAACGCATGAAGTCATTTGACATAATGGCTTTGAAAAAAACAGTATTAAGTCATACTGTTATTTTTTTATTCTGGCAAAAAGCGTGATATAACTATAACTTATCGATACCAAATCAATTATTATTATTTGTATGCCAAAAAGACTATTCCTTATAATGTACAAAATTTTTTTTAAATCACAAACAATTATAGTTGGGACAGAAGTACTTTAAAAAAAAAGACTTTAAATGCGAATATCTCAGAACTTGTGTTTATGACTCAATGCCTTCTGTCAGTATACTTTCGAAGTAAATAAAATTGTTAGAACGTCTGTATTGCTTCCATAAAAATCTTTTTTACGTATAAAATAAATAAAATTATATTCTTATGACCTAAGTAAAGGGTACAGAAACTGTGAGCACGACCCACTTCCAGCTCTTTGGGCACACGGATCTTTTCATTAATATTCAATTGTAAAAACAAACTTGAATATTTTGTGTATTTTATATAAATGCTGTTTATTTATAAAAATATATTTTCAAGTACACCAGAATCTCATTTTGCACGGGGATACGTTCCCAAAAGACTACCAGGCAAAAAAACTGTGTAAAAAAAAGATAAAATGGGAGCTAGGTTCCATTTATTAAAATAAATCCAAAATATAAAATTTTCGAACTGAAAAATAGTTCGAATTTATTTTTTGTTTATGAGTATATAAGAATAGTTTTATATTATATGATAAGTAATAAATTTAAATGATTTATGAAGAAAAACATTTTCGGAGAGAAATTCATTCATTATATTCGTTAACATTAAAAAATAAAAATAGGGAGCGAATAAAATTGAAACATAAATATGTCAAGACAATAACAATTCATGAGCCACGAAGACTTGCATCCTTAAATTCACCAAATGGCAAAAATGGCGATTTCAATATGTATGTGAAAAGGGCCGAAGTGGTTTTCCATATTTATAAACAAATACATACCGTATTTCATAATATGTTTCTTTTTGTCACCGTGTAAAAGCAAAAAAAAATGCGTAAAAAGTAGTTGGTCCGTTTTCGCGGACGACGCAAAAAAGCCATACAAAAAGAGAATAGGATGCATGCACTAGATACATAGTAAATTGAGAAGTCAAATAAATGAGAATTTCTGAGTCTTGCCTTCTACAAACCACTTTCAATGAATTCGTATTTACTATTATTATACTTTTATTTAAATTGAACAGGTGTCGGAATCTTGCATAAGTTACTTTTAATGAATGTTAATTATAAATTGACAACTTTTTCAACCATATCTGCTCCCAATGTGGAGCTCATCGCCTCCTTATGGAGTTTTATCAACAGAATTTTTCTAATTAATCAGTTACTCAACTTCATATTTTGAAGAGAGTAGGGAGATCACAAACACCCATGTCTTCCAACAGAAATCCATAAATCGATTGAAAAATAAAGCCCATGAGAACTGTAACTGAAGCCAACAACATTGACCGTTGCAACATGAAGCCGCTAAATTTATATCCAATGTATTTATAGTTATGAATAGAAAAATGTTTAAATTGGTTAGTTAATTTTTAAGAGTATTAATAATTGAAGTCTGTAAATCTAATTGAGAGCTAGAGGCTGAAGCTACCGTAATGCGGCGTAATAACATAAAACGGTCCCCGTACCTAGGAAAGACTTTCAAATTCGTAATTATTAAAGCCATATTCAAGCACTTAAAGTAAGCATTTGTGTTATATACCTATTATGAAGGAATATACAAATTCTTACCTTCATCAATGGTCCTCCAGAATCTCCCCCACAAGAATCTTTGTCTTGTATCCCTCCAGCACAGATTTGATTTTCACTTATAACCGCCTAAAATTAAAAAAAGGACACAAAGTCTGTAAGATAAGTAATATTTTGTGCTCGTGCCTTTGCTTACGTATTTTCAAAACCATTGCCATTGTGTCGGTGCGTCATTCATTTATTCAAACCAAGCAATATTGGACGTGCAATATTTTTGCACTAAACTTGATGTAATCTTTCATTTAACTTGAGATTATTGAGTCACCGACCTGTGACAAGATCACACCACTTTATCACACGGAGAAAGAGGATCAGAGTGACCCAGCCTCAGTACGCTATACACGATGAAATATACAATGCCAAAACCAGTTATGAACATTTTTACAACAAATTGAACAGTTCAAATTGTAGATTACGGATAATGAAGGGACTTTACTCATCTATATAGAACGTCCAGATAAAGACACCTAAGGGTCACACTTACTTCTAGTAAATTTGGATTATTGAGATTTTGTACACTTCCATGTATTTTGTCACTAACGACCCGGGTTTCGCCTTTAGCCTCAGTTCGAGTCCATTCGTGTGCTCAAATTCCTGAAGATGCCGAAAGGCGAAACCCGGGCCGTTAGTGTCAAAATACATGGAAGTGTACAAAATCTCAATAATCCAAATTTGATATTGAAATTCCATCAAGCACCCTCAGTCGATGTCATAAATTACTTCTAGTAAGTTGGTAAATAAGTGCTCACAGTTGTGTCACGTTATGGCTGACCAGATCTTTGCATCTTCCAAGGGGCTTAAGCCTATTAGTTTTTCCTGAAGACTGGCATTAATAAAATCACTAACACCATCCCACTGAACTTGTCAGTTTCTAACCAGCCATGCATATCATGCTGGGCAAGTTGGTTTTTATGCTGAACAAGAAGAACTATTTGCTCCGATCTATTCTCGTACGGGTCCAATAATAAGCAACGATGACTTCATTAAAACCAAGGCTCTTCATGGTATTTGAAATATTTGCTAAATTATTTGGGGATCGTTATAGCCTTGATTCCTCACTAGAGTCAGTAAACTCGTCTAAAACGACGGATTCTCAGTAGACGGATTATAAATAGGGTACTTAATATCAACTTGCTTTAAATGGCTGAGCAATTTAGTTACACTTTTTTTTGAATTTTTAGTTGTTTTCAACTACACTAGTGCATGGTGCAAAATCAGTTCTTTACAGCTCTGCTCAGGCCATGAATATAAAGGGTTAGTAGCCTTGTGGAATACGGCCACGGCTGCACATAAACAACGGGTGAAAAAACCGATATCCAACAAATATTTCTGAGAGAACTTTTTCTACAGGTGGATTTATTTAACATAATACATGGCCCAAACCTTGTTCTCGTAGAATTTCTTGCAGTCGGATGTAGGCAGTAAAGGTATGCTGACACTTTGCAAAACGGTAGCTCGATTGCTAGTAAACATGTCGGTGATCCCCCAACCGGCCACCTCTGCTGACCCTTCTGGGTACTCACCAAGCGATGTGGTTGGTAAGCAAATAGGCACTACCCAACCTTGAAAGAAGACAATACTTAATAGTTCTGGCAATGTTGCATTTAAGACTGCGCAGGACTTTTTGAAAGGCTGAGCAGGTCAAACCTATCAATGCGCGACATAATTAAAGCTTTTTTGCAGATGTCAGTTTGTAATATTTGAATATTTGTTATAAACATTGTAGTGTTTTTGTGTTACATTATGAAAATTATTGATTCATTTATACAAGAGGAGGCCACACTTTTTTTATAGGTGCCACTGGTTGATAAAATTATTGAAAGCTTATATGAATCGTCCTCCAGTATTCTCTAATCTGGTTCCATTGGCAATAGTTCTCAGTTCTGTTATTGGTAAAAAAAATGAATAGCTGTCCGAGGTGATGCTCCGTAATCCTGTAGGGAGCAGTATGATATTATTATAAGGTAATATTTGTCGTTTTACCGTTAAGCTTTGCCTTTCCATCTATTTTTACAAGCCCAACGTCATTACTCATTGGGGGATTGTTGAAATCCTGATGCCACATCATTTTAGAAACCCCAAAGTCTTGCGGCTTCTCTGCACACACTCCATTGATGCAGTCTATATCATGGGATGTATCAAAATCTCCCAACCGCACTGTTACCCTGTTGAATATTATCAAAACTTAGAAAACAATTAAATCTTGGAATATTGCTTTTTGATTGATTTCCCATCGAATTATTCTTAAATGTCAGGTAAAGACTGAAAAGTTAAAGCAAACCAATATTTCTGATAATAATTTAATATTTTTGTTTACTGATCACCAACATTAAGCGTTAGTGTAGGGTTTTTCTTGATTATGTATATTGCAAGTCATTTGATAGTTTATTTTCGGTCTTTGAGAAGTTTCAATGGTTTGTTAGAATTTGAAGACCTTGGAAAAAAATCAAATGTCACAAAACTCTGCTGATTTCATACAAAACATCTCGGACTATTGCAGTTTTATAAAAGAGGCGTATTTTTGAAAGCTGATTTGAGAGACTTTCATAAACGGGGAATCTAGAAATGCAATAAGAGACGAAAATGCCATTTTTGCTCAACACTTTGTTCACTCGGTATTCAACGTAGAGTCTCGAAGACCACGGTCAACCAGTCAGTATTGCTTTTATACTTGATATTTTTGCTATGGATTTTTTTATGTATTAGGTAATCCCGGAATTAATGTCGTTTTTTCAGTAGGAAACTTTGGCGCAGTATTTTAGGGTTCGTTGACCAGTAAAGACGTGTGTTGTAATTTTTTTCTTCTTTGTAATCCTTTGGTTTTCTTTTAAACAAATAAAATCTCTTCTACCACATCTACAAATAATGGCAGAGACGTATCTTTCGGAAACACATTTAAGAAGATGTATGCTGTTTTTGTTTCATTAAAAAATAGAAGAATAGATAAAAGATAGAAGCAACGGAATCCATTTGTGACATTTACGGTGATATACCAGACAAAAGAAAGTGCCAACGTTGGTTCAAAAAAATCGGGCAATCTTGATTTGAAGGACGAGCCTCGTAGTGGATGGCTCAGTCTAGTGGATGAAGCAGCTCTAAAGGCGGAGATCGAAGCAAATCCGATGATGACCATTGATGAATTATCGAAGAAGGTCAGCCACATCACGATCGCACACCCATCGCTATCTTGAGAAACTGAGAAAAGTTAAAATAGAAGGCATCTAGGTTCCTCACTTCTAATCGATCACAACAAAGCTCAGCGCTTCAGCATATTCAAAATACTGTAAGAAAAGCAACAGTATACCACGTTTCTCCATGAACTTAAAAACGGAGATGAAAAATGGGTCCTTTATCATGATATTAAAAAAAGAAACAATGGTTAAATCGGAGTCAAACCCCAACTCCAACACCAAAACAAGGACTATATCCTCGGAAAGCATTATTGTATGTGTGATTGGATTCGAAAGGTGTAATTTATTATAAAGTTTTTAAACAAGGTCAAATTGTTACCTCAGCCCTCTATTGTGAACAGATGGCCAAGTTAAATACGACGTTACAAGAAATTAGACCTGCTGTTGTGAATAAAAAGAGTGCCATTCTTCAACATGATAGCGTCCGGCTGCATGGTGTAAGAAGTACAAGGTGAGCTGGATAAAAGGTGACAGTCGCCATTTTTGTATTTGTTGACGCACTACGTGCTTATCCAATTACAATGTACTGTCCGGGTTTCGTCATTGTGTTTACAACGGTGTTTTGGTGAGAATAAAAATTGGTTTGTCAAAGTGACGTCACATATAATACAAAAACAACGATCCAGCTCACCTTGTACTTCTTACACCATGGTCCGGCCGCACTTTTCCGATATTACCCGAAAAAAAGTCCAGGACCTTGGCTGAGATGTTTTGTTGCATCCACAATATTCTCCGGATTTGGCACCGAGTGACTTTCACTTATTTCGCTCTTTAGAAACCCAATTAAGGAACAAAAACTTCGACGGTATCAAAGAACGGAAATCGGATCTCTTGGAGTTCTTCGAATGCTAACCAAAGACCTTTCATGAGAGAGGAGTTTTAGATCTAGTAAATAGATGGCAAAGAGTCGTAGAAAATAGTGGAAATTACTTTTTATAAAAAAATAATTACAAAAAAATCAAGTTTAAGTTTTACTTTAAAAACGACATTAATTCGGGGATTAGCTAATATTTAAAATCTGACGCATTGCCGATTACCCATTTTCATCCTCCACTGTCCATGTTTTTTAACGATAACAAAACTCAGAGACGAACTTACAAGCGTATTCCAACGGTTTTGATGCAATGTGCTGCCGTTAGGACGTACTGTACAGAAATAAGTGAACCACCACATCTAAATTCTGGATTACTATCTTTTTCTTGTGCTGAAAATATAAAACGTATTGAAACAAAAAAATATTTAAAAAAAAAACAAAAATTATCAATGAAAATCTTGTATATTATATTACGCGTTATGATTTATTTTTTCTGTCTAAGAGCGAACGGTGCAAGTAATGAATTTAAGTAGCCAAAAAAAAATCTGTAGAAAATAGGTTACCAAAGTGGTCCATGTCATGGAAAAAAAGAAATAGGAGTTCACCGTTCGGGCTCTATTGAGACTGCACGCGTAGTAACGCAACATATTAATTGGATGTCATATTACAAAAAGAATTGATTGGATTAAGCTTAATCAAGGAACTTAAGGTGCAGCTTAGAAAGAGGAACTAGCAGCTCTGGATTCAGAAAGATATTTCTGTTGTTTATGCCGCATTATGGGCTATCGCAAGAAAGTTTTAGATGGCTTTTCCATCTTCATAATTCGTGGAATAGGGTTTTATCGGTTTTAGTTATGTAAATATTCTACTAGGTACTGACTTGTTTCGTTTCAAATCCAAATATTTAATTTGAATTATTGAAATTTTTACCATTCCATGTATTTTGTCACTAACGACCCGGGTTTCGCCATTCGGCATTCGAGCACACGAATGGACTCGAATTGTCAATTGATATCACTTAATAAATATTGCACCTCACCCACGGTAAAATATAGTCAAATGTTCAGTAGATCTGAAGACTGTGATTTTTTTATTATTTTCCCGTCGTTTTTTTTTTTTGGATAAGAGCCCATACTTTATTTTTTATATTGTATAACAGCTGAAATACTGAGACCCTGTTTGCGGTAATACCATGATTGTAATCGTTTGTCTATACTCACCGTGGCTATGAAAATGGGAGTCCGCTTCAAATGCTCCTCACAGTAAATTTAAGGATTAATTAAATTGAAAAAAAAATAAGAGCTGTTTTGTTTACTAATATATCCAAGTCTCGCCAGCCATGGAAACTGTCCTAGGTTTGCATCAACACCTCCAATGATCCTATCGGAAGAGCTTTCTCCACAGTCAATACTGCCACCACTCGATAAAATTTCCCAAGATGGATGTTCGGTGAAATGTGTGTATTTTTTGAAAAGAGTTGAATTTATCTTAACCGCTTGATTTTCGCTTTCGCTTACATCAAAACTGCCAAAGTTGATAGGTATATCTGTAAAAGGAATGACATTTATTGAAGACGAGTAAGGCAATACTTTTAGGTAAATTAGGGGTGCCAAAACTAATATCAAAACCGGTTAACCACATATTTGTAAAATAATTGAAAACCGGATAAGCTTTGTTGATTATCCATATTTATACAAATAATAAAAATCGTCAATTTCTACAAAAATTGAATATGAGTACCATTGTCATCATCTACTAGAATCGTTTTCTTTAAAGTCGTACAGTAATTGTCCGAAGTTTCGAGTAAAATAATGATTGTTTTCGGGATTATGCGGTTGTTTTCAAGATTCTTTAAATTATTTAGTTATGGGAATAATATAATACAATAGCAAGTTGAGAGTGTATACTTATAAACCCTGTGTTATTAAAAAAATGTGTAAGATGAAACCGGTTAACCGATTATTTATTATTTGAAAAACGGTTAACATCTTTTCATAATCTGATTGGCGGCGATACATTGAAATAAGCCTCCAAGTATTTATACAATAATTTAGAATGAAGCTCTTTCAAATACGCATTTTTGTGTTACAACCAGGGACGCGTTTTTTGGCCCTTTGATATATCACCTTGGTATGGTGAGTTACTAATTCAAGCAGAACCTTGGCGATGACTGGAAAATTGAAATAAAATAAGCGAAACAATTTTTTAGTGAGACCATACTTTAAAACGTAGACGTTTACAGACATGATGATAAAAGAACGTTTGAAGTACTTCCTCGTGCATCGATTAGCACTTGCAGCAAGTTCAATTAAATTCTATAGACACCATTGATATTTCAATGTAACAGTTAATAACAGTAATAGTTGTTCATCTAGTATTGTAACTACTTTTAAATATTGCTAATTTGGATGCTTTAGAAATACAGATTAAAATAGCATACCTGCTTTGGCAAACCTGACAAGGCATAAAAATGCGCTTAACTTTAAAAGGATCACCATTATTTATTTTACAAAAAACAAATGAAATAAAATTCTAACGCAGTAAAAGGAAAAATCTTTTTACAAAGATGTGATCAAATGCAGTTCTTGACTGCAGATGTTTTGGTGTTATTTTTTACTAGTGCTGCATGACAAATTTCAACAAACATTTGCAGTTCAACAGAAAAAATACAATTAAAAAAACGTAAAGGGTGTTTTTTTTGTTGGAACTTACAATGTTTCAAAAATGTTCTTCCAATATCCATCTGATACCGTTGTCGTAAAATCAACTTATTGTATTCGTTATTTCTACAGATTAATTTTACTTCTAATTGATTCTCTCATTCTCGCTCACAATCGTCGTCACTAATCACAGTGTTCAGTCACGGTCTGTTATTTTTGAAACATTAACTGATATTTTTTATCTAAAAGTCGGGTTCGTGCTGCTTTCGCTCAACATCGTTGGCTTCGGTTACGGATCTACGGGCTCGAATCCCAGTACGGTAGTTTCATAAATTGATTTTTGAAACGATTTCGACAATCGGCATTGTTATATTAGAATAATAGTGCCAAATCATTTCACTATGATGAAGGGGCCTCTGCACTCGTCTTCTTTGGATCGTCCTTCGGTGCAGAAAATAATAATATGACTGTTTTTTTCAAAGCCATTATATTCTATGACATCATGCGCTCTATCCGGCCCGTCAGCGACTGATAGACGATGGCATTTCTGCGATAGCACTGGCGGAGGCAGGTCGACCCTTGACAAGGTCATGATCGGTTACGTTCGATTTCGGTCTGAACTGCCGAGGTTCCCGAGGCTAATTGTTAGTCTAGCCTTAATTCGAGTCTCGAGGGACTTGGAATGTTTACGTTTTTTATGCTGTTTTGGGGGGATTTCGAACAATTACGTTTTAAAATTGGAGCATTACAAGACATTTTTGCTATATACTTCGAGATAAATTTCTTTAATTGTCAAGGTTTTCATGGTATTTTTGATTTCACTAAATTTGTGTATTTCATCGTGATTATTTTCCAATTTAAACATTTCAACAGTGGTTAAATTTATTATTTACCTTTTATTTCATGATATTTTTTGATTAATTTCAGTTAATTTGTGTCTTTTAAGGTGGTTTTTGTTCTTATTTTAGCATTTCAACAGTGGTTTATTTCGTGATATTTGCCTTAGATTTCAAGATTTTGAAGATATTATTTTAAATTTTATTAGTGTCTTTTATGGATGATTTTGTTCCAATTTGAGCATTTCAACAGTGGGAAATCTGTTATATTTGGCTTATATTTGAAGATTTTCAAGATATTTTTTTGGATTTCTTTAGTGTCTTTAATGGCGGATTTAGTTTGTAGCCCATTTGAGCATTTAAACAGATGTTCGATGCGTTCTTGATATATTACGAACTCCTAGAATTTTTGACAACCCTGACTGGTTTTTGTGTGACTCTAATTTGATCACTAATAGTTACTATTAATATTAAACGCTATATGGCTGTCTCACCTGTCAACATCCCATCAGCGCTCAGAAAAACAAACACACACGCATACTCTCACCATGTCTGCTCATCGTGCATAATGTTCAAGCACAGTGTTGTATTGGGCGTGACAGTCTGATAGAAAAAAACACATTTTAGTGTAATTTTTTAAATTTTTTTTAAAACTATTAATGTCATAAAATTGAATCAGCATGTAGTGCTTAGTTTACAATATGCAATTCACGCTAAGTTTGAAATTGTTTTTTTTTAGTCATTTCGATATTTTTTATTTCAGATAAGAAAATGTAAACATTTATTAAAAAATCACAAAACATTAATAAATTCCATAATATATTTTTTTTATTGAAAAATGTAAGTGCAAGAAAATTATTTCACAATAAGATGGGAGTATTTGCTATTTCCATTACCAATGTGAAGCATACGAACACGTTATGCAGGATAAAGACATAAGTTATTCTACGAGAAGTGATTGTTATTCAGTCGCTCAACTTCTATATTCTGGATAGAGTAAGAGTAGAAAGATGGAGCTAGGGCAGGACAAGTAGTTAAATAATTGCTCTTGCAAGAATAGTATTGTACAATACGATTGCAGTGTTTAGTATGTACATTTTCAATGTTTAGCTTATGGTCTCCTAATGGAGCATTTAAAGAGAAGTTATTCTACGAGAAGTCAGCCGCAGAGTAATAGAATGATGGGGCTAGAATAGAACTATTAGTAAGCTAATTGTTGTCGCTACGCCCTATTGTAAGATTGGTTGGAGGGAATGTAGACATCGGAGATATCCATGCTTTCGACTATGATTCCATAAACCGGTTAAAAAATAATTCTATGAATGTATTCGGACGCGTGGATACATCAAGGGGACGACGTTGATCATTCGGGTAAAGGCGCGTAGATATATTTTTACTATGAGCATATGGCCACCAAACGGTGCCCTATTTATCTGTTACCCTTTAGTCATCGCTTCCGAAACTTTTTCATTCAACGCCCCACAACATTTGCAAGAAATAAACCACTGCCCCTTACCCTTTCAATTAAATTCATTTAGTTGTCAAAGGCTTTATTCGACAATAAATAATATGCACATACACCTGCATTCTACAATCGCCTCGACAATTTTTTAATAAAACAACAAATAATGTGTTTTTTTTAAAACAAATTTATACGTAATTCTGTAAAAGAAAAATAATGCACAACCAAATACTTGTTGTTATACTGGAACGTATTGAGACCCCTGCGAAAGCCCTACGCCCTCAAACCCATAGTTTGGGAAGCACTGCTCTAAGTGATTATATTCGCTAGTGTCACGGTTGTTTAATAATGTAAATAAATCAACTAAAAACACATATTTTTCAAGTGACAATATCTTTTTTAGTCTGAAGAGAAATAAAATAAACCACAAATGTTGATTATTACACAAGTTTAAAAAAAATGTGTGTGGTAGTATTAACAATGTCAAAATCCTTATTAAGCTAAGTGTAGTTTATGACTTTTTGGTATGCCATCTACAAAAATAATTGAACAAACTCCAACAAATCCAATTTTATTTCTTGAAATACACAAGTTAAATATAGCAATTTGAAACGAATCAGTGTTTGCCAGTCGTTTGAAGCAGGAAAACAGAAATCAAATTAAAAACGTGAACATAGAAAAGCAGGCCAAAAATTGGCAAAGTTGCAAAGAAGAATATAGTGTATGTTGTATCGTATCAGTGTTGCAAGAATAAAATACATTGCATTTTATTAAAGGAATGTTTATTTAATAACACATAACAACTTAGTTTAACGTTTCAAATAATAAAGTTTCCATTGATTTCAATCACGGCTTGTGTGTTGTTAACTGTATGTTCAAAACCCAGTAATTCAATGTTATTTATAAAATTGATGTATTGAAAATTACACTACCACTCCATATTATGTTATTCATTCAGTTGCCTGTATTCCAACAACAGCGTATATTGTAATGTTGCCAACTTTTTAATTCTGTAAGAAAAATACCAAATATAAATAAGACATAATAATGCCACGGTTAAACTAGAATTCGCGACATGCTGCGGGACTAGAGGCGCGGTGGTGCGGGAACAATGCCTTGTAACATTTTGCCTATACACACCAGGGTTCACGTCAGCTGTCGCCCGATAATATATGAATATAGTCATGTAGAATATAAAATTAAAATTACACATTCTTATGAGTTTGAAGCATTTTGAATTGAAACAAAATAATTATTATGAAAATGTGACATATTTGAAAAATATATTTATGATTATCTCTAAAATAGGGATGTCACTTTGGCACCTCACGTTAAATATTCATGGTAAGGTCAAAAAAGTGCATCTTAGTCGTAAATGTTCCTGATAAAATATTTCATTCTAAAGGCATACATAGTTTCGTGATATTTAGTTAATTTATAATTGAAATTTCACGTATACACTCCCCGAAATCTAACATGTTGCCTTTTGCGGAAGCAAGCGCATGCGGCATTTCCTGCAACACGTAGAAATGTCACACTGTGCTTCGTGAGACGTTGTGGTACAGAGGGAAACGCTGCAGCATCATACTGCGTCTATGCTGCGGCTCATGACACGCTACATTTTTTCCCCTAGTACACGCTTGCTTGGCCACGAAGCTATACTGAAGCACCCACGCACATCTTTTAGCAAAACCTTTTTTTAATGGAGAACACGCGAGTAATCGAAAATTTGTGAATTGGTACAAATATTATGTTTGGAGGAATACACGGGACTCATGGGAGCACAGTGCACTCTTTGTTCCTTTAAAAAAGCCATCCCTGCTTTCAAGTCAAACTTTCTCAGAAGATCAAATTATTTTAATTATAATTACATTATGGTTCTCTAAAAGGGGTGTACTCAAGATTATCCAAAATCCAATCCATGTTATTGGTAACATTGACAAATCCCATTGGAACATTTACTCCGCATTGCGCTGGCTCAGGCAACTGCAGTCCGACTACAACATATCGTTCCAGTTGTCCAATCTTCTCAGTCTGTCATTTAAACGGTCCCAAGAAAGATAACATCATGAAAAAATAGAACATGAAGAAACAGAACATTGAACAGCAATTAATAATAATTCAAATACAGTAGGTAGTAAATACATGCGCCCGCAGTGTGCGGAAAGATCTCGAGAAACTTAGTTGTTTTATGTTTAACATAAGCCCACTACATGAAATCAGTATTTTTATGTTACAGTCTGACTTCTGCGTCACAGCGATGCGTACACTAAGATAATTAGGTCACGTGCTCTTTGCGTGCTGCCTCTGTTGTCGTTCTCATGAATTACCGTTGTCACTTTGCAAAATTTTAGAACTACATCTATGTTATACGACAGTAGGCAGGCATTGAGTCATAAAAATAAGTTTTGAGATAATCGCATTTAAAGCATTATTTTTTGCTTGTTTTTTAAAAAGATTTCTTTTACATTATAAAGAATAGTCTTCTTTGCATATAAATCATTTCATTTGGTATCAACGAGTTATAATTATATCATGCTTTTTGCCAGTGTGACTTATTACTGTTTTTTTTAAAGCCATTATATTCTATTGATTTATGTGTTCTGCCAATACGTAAAGCGTTAAATTGCCTACATTTTGACATTTAAAACAGAAGCTCATGAAAAATTGACTTCATGCGTTTTATCAGTATACCTACGATATGTAGTAAAATATAAAATAAAATATTCCAGACCAATATTGTTCAATTCTTTTTTTTTGAATTAAGTTTTGTGTTGTAGGAACGCTGTGTCAATTCATTTTTAATGATGAACAATTCTTATGGCCGTGTTAAATTCAGATTAATATATTTTCTAGACATAGTTCTATTGTTAAGCAGCTAGAGCGATAAGGTAACTAGTCATTTCGTAGACCCATTTTTATATCCTTATCCTTTCACAAAAATAAAGAGTGTAACATATTTCATACATTTAAGTAATTATTGCAGTTTCCATTAATAACCAAAATTAGCTTCAATAGAAAAAAATCGTAACAATAATATGAAGGCACTAAAAATAAATTAAAACAGTTCTTGTTCAAGACTTGGTAGAAGAGTTCAGAATATTCAAAATATCAGTTGTTACCGAAAGCGGTATCCCGGTATCAAAGCAACTTTTTCAAAAAGAAATGCAAAATATTCAGAGTATATGGACTCTTAATGGAGCTAATAGCAAGAAAACTTGTTCCACAAGAATTGCTTGTTACTCAGTCACTAAACGTCTCTTTTTCGATAGTACAAAAAGAAGGATAAAGCTACGACAGGACTATGAGTTAGCTAATCGCTCTTGATACGTCTAGTTTTTAGAATCGGCTAGGTGGGAGAGAAGTAAGGCATCAAAGACATCCATTTCATCGAACACAATTCCATAAATCTATTGGAAAAATTATTTATGAAACTGGGATTTGAACCATTGATCACTGCAACCGAAGATAACGGGCTAGATGCCCGGCAACCAAGAACAGTTGAAAAACTATTCTCAAAACATGTTCTGTTCTTCTTACAACTTAAAATAAGTGCTAATTAATGTAAAACTGACTGAGTTAATAAGAGGACGTAGCGATCAAATGATGCCATCCCGCACTCAGATGCCAAGAAACATTGGTCTGGGCTTAGTATGATAGAGCCAAATCATTTCACCATCATAAAAGGGCCTCCTTGCATTCCTCTGCACTCATCTCCTTCGGACTCTCCTTCAGCACAGAACTCATTAGCCCGCCAACCGTGCTCTAGCAGACATTCGCTGCCTGGTATGATTCGCATGACGTGGCTGTGGAGGGCAGAGTTAAACATTTTCTTGGTTTTTCTGGAATAGTACGTCCAGCCAGATATATCGCCATTCTTTTTTTTGAGCACTTTCTTGCACCAGGGCAGGCAAATTGGATGTATATATGCTAAAAGAAATTTGACATTATTTCAACACATGAACATTCAACTTTCATTTTAATAAATTATAATATAAGACATCGACTGAGGGTGCTTGATGGAATTTCAATATCAAATTTGAATTATAATATTTGTCGTATTTGTATCTTCTATATAAACGTTAGACACTGTTTACTGTCTGTCAGTTCGAGTCCATTCGTGCGCTCGAATGCCTGAAGATGCCGAAGAGCAAAACCCTAGTCGTTAGTGACAAAATACATGGAAGTGTACAAAATCTCAATAATTAAAATTTAAAAAATTCAAATTAAATTAAAATAAATGTCAGCCCATGTTTTTCAGTAGAGTTGCCATAACTTTGCACTCCAGCATAAGGATCTAGGATCACGGGGTCAATATACGACTCTAGGATCCATACGATTATATATATAACAATACACTGACTCGCTCTGTGTTTTTTACACAAAGCTTATTAGTTTAGTAAAAAGTGCAAGGTTATAAATCGTATATTCTAGTAGGCACATAACATAGGCTCTGCAGATTTTTTTCAATTTTATATTCGAACTTGATATTAACGAATATATTATAAAAACAAAATATTTGACATTACAGCTAATATATATGTGACATCACTAGAGATCAGCTTGAGAAAAAAACGTGCCAAACATCTCAAATATTACATCAAAAAAATATGAAAAAGATTTTGAAATTGTTAGAGTTAGATCCCATACCCGCTGGGGTACAGCGCTTACAACGAGACCACAGAGGTCGAAAAAGTCGTAATCTTCTTTTTTTTACCATGTCCGCTCCCAATGTGGAACATTATATATGCACTCCTAATGGAGCTATCTCAACAGATATTTATCTATAAGACTGCTTGTTACTCAGTTGCTCAACCTCTCGTTTTAGAAAAGAGAAATTCCGCAAAACTTAGTTGCATGCACTGTAGTGTGCAGGAAGTAAATAATAATACTACTAAAAAAGAGTTTTTGGGAATTAAGTTTCATTCGCTTTCCATTGGGCGCTGTGAATTTTTTGAACGCCTTTAAATTTATCGTACATGCAACCAAGTCAAATCGTTTTGAACATTTTTTCCCGTTCGTTTTCCATGTCTGGACATTTCCACAGGATGTGATCAGCATCCTGAATCATATTGGACTATTTACCAAGCCAGAAAAGCTTGACAGCGAAGTAACCATGGCCAGCCATGAATTGGGTGGTCTAAAAATCAGGATCTTTAATATTATAGTATCATGAAAAAATCTTATTTATTGACAGCCTAAAATGGGTACCGCGCAAATCGAAGAATTAACTGTGGTTGTTAATATCAGTATGAAGCACAAATAATCAAAAAAGATAATTGAAATACGAGTAAGTTAAATTAAGCTATTTGGATTATTGAGATCTTGTACACTTCCATGTATTTTGTCACTAACGACCCGGGTTTCGCCTTTCGGCAACTTCAGGCATTCGAGCACGCGAATGGACTCGAACTGACAGACAGTAAATAGTGTCTAACGTTTATATAAAAGATACAAATACGACAAATATTATTTACGAGGTAAGATATTATACGTCTGAGAGCCACACTGATACCTGAGTTAACATTTCGAGAATTGCCTTAATCCTTATTTTGTAAACAACCCATTAGCAGAGTGGCGAATTGCCGCTTTCCAACTTCTTTTAGAAATACCAGTGATTTTACAATTATAATAGTATTGTGGGTTTCGGAACCCGGGTCGTTAGTGACAAAATACATGGAGGTGTACAAGATCTCAATAATCCAAATTTGATATTGAAATTCCATCAAGCACCCTCAGTCGATGTCTTAAATTATAAATTAAGCTATATTTACTGGACAATCTAACAGAACGTTTGAGGTTCAGGAGACCAATATTTCTTGATGGATGCATTATTTTATAGTGAATGAAGATTCGCTGCGCTATGTCCATAAATTCAATTTGTAGATTCGTCCAATCAGTAGTTGTGTTATATTCACCAAGTAAAACTGCCTCCCTACAAAAGACGAAATAAAAATATAAGTGTAGGTACACTCAATCCTCTTTTTACACGATACATTCGTTCCAGAAATTGACACGTTAAAAAAATCGCGTAAAACGTATCAAAAATCTATGAAAAACTAAAATGGGTTCTTTATGATATGTAAAAAAGCTTTTTATTAAGATATTTATACACATTTAGTTTCATTAAAATGAAGACAAAATTCAAAATAAGAGTGTCATTTGAACGCGCCTTTGGTTCACTTTGCAGGGGACTACCGCCGGGAATAACTGCTCAAATTACTTCATCTGGTTAGGATAATTTGCCAGCGATATGTGTTTTGGGGAAGTGAAAAAATTAAACTAGTCTAGGATGGTCAAATTGTTGAAAAATTTTAACAAAATTATAGAGAGTCAAAAATTCGCAAAATATCACGAATTTACATGTACTCTGAATGAAATAAAATATTTCGCATGTAGTGGTCGTGTTAAATAAACACACAAATTTCGCTTAAATTCGAATTTTGCTCTGACTCGTTTAAAGAAACGCTTTTAAAAGTTTTTTTTAAAGAAATAATGCGTAAAATAAGGAACGGTGGTATCAAAAAAATTGCATAAAAGTAAAGTGACTAGTTTTATATATAACTAGCAGTACGAAATTTCTGTTTCTAAAAAAACCGGTATTTCTGTATTAAAAGAAAGAAACAATAAGTGGTAATTTAACTGATTTTTTTTTTTGAACTTTAAAGTGTAAGCAGCGCTGTGCTTATGAGCCTAGACGTCCTTGAGGTCACAAGTTGATATTATACTTCAAGGCACGTGTGTACACATGCATAAATCGATTGAAACAATAATTTATTAAATTTTTTGTACTGGGAATCGAGCCCGTAAACTCTGCAACCGAAGCCAACAACGTTCACCACTCTGATACAGGCCTAGCATATTATACTTACACAAAAGTGCTAGTAATACAGTCTTTGGTTGTTAAAACATATTCTTCAGTAATTAGTACTCCACCGCAACTCGAGACTACAGGATCTGTAAGTTATAGTGGAAATTGTAGTTATGTCAATTTTGATGTAATTGATAGAAAATAGCAATGATTCAAATAATCAAATAACAGAAGTGTTCTCCGTAAAGTATTTGTGTGGACATTTCAGTTGCAATTACTGAATTCAAGAGCCCAGGGACGTCCGGAGGGCAAAGGCAAATTAGGCCGTGGGTAAGGGCAGCAGATCCTACTGGGTTTCTAAAAAAGTAAGGAAGTAATAAATGCGATGTACAAATTGCATACTACTGTAGAGAATTTTAGCAAGCCAAGGGTATTTTCTTAGAGTGTTATCGCCAACGATGTAGTCCGGGGCCCTAAGGCCACAATCCCGACGAAGTGCATACGTCTCCATGGGATAGTCAATAATTTCCGTGGCAGTTTCATGTTGACCTCCTAAAACAAACATATTCCTTTCTGTTACAATGCGCGCTCCCAATTTGAAGCATATCGTCGTTTCCATTGCAGAATTGTCAATTTGTATATACGTTTTCAACTTTTTGTCATATTAATACTGCAAAAAGCCACCCTTAACTGTGTGAAAAATAACAAAACTGATAATAATTAAGTTCATTCGTGTACTCGAATGCCTGAAGATGCCGAAAGGGGAAACCCAGGTCGTTAGTGACAAAATACATGGAAATGTACAAAATCTCAACAATTCAAATTTGATATTGAAATTCCATCAAGCACCCTCAGTCGATGTCTTAAGCTATGCTTAAATATATGTATTTAATATTAATTTTGTGTTTTAATTCGATAAAGTCCATTTAGTGCTTTAGTGATACATGACGCTACAAAAGTTTTGTTTTTTGTCAGAGCATTACGTCACGTCAGCAATGTAGACGAAGCAAAATCGATAAATAATAAATATTGATCAAACTTTATTGTTATCAGCAAAATTGATTGTAATTATAAAAGAAGAAGGTTCGATAAAATGAGAATAGATTTACGAAACGTGATATTGCTAAATGCAGAAATAAATGTTTTTAAGTAAAGGTTCTGCAATCATGTGATTTATCAAATGCGATATTTGGAAAAAAAGATATGACAACTAAGGTGGAATACGAATAGCGAAGAGGAAAGAATAAAGAAAAGGATCATTATTCTGTCGTGACCCATCGAACTGGAAACATCTCCCCGAACTGCATTATCGTCATTCCATATCTACGGTCTAATCGCGTAAAGAAGTTGGAAATTTATTCCTAAAGAATTTAAACAGTTTTTTTTTAAATTAGATTTTGCAGATATACAATTTGACAATGGAAACGACGATATGAGCTTCTAATAATACAAATTTTTACACGAAAACTGTTTGTTAATCACTTGCTGAACCTAAATTGTTTTGAAGATAGTAAGGATCGCAGAATACAACATGAGGAAAAACATGAGATTAGCTGATTGTGGATTGAACCCCTTAGATTCACAACTGAAGTCAACGACTTTGACAACTAAATTAATGTTTAGACGTTAGAATTTAAGAATTAAGTGATTCAAGCCCTAACAGCAGGGCTGTGGAGTCTGAGCCGTAGAGTCGCGCTGTTTTGGCTGGAGTTAGAGTGGTAAAAAACGAGTGGGTAGCTAATCGCTCTCGCTACGCCCCGTGTGGATCGGATTGGTGGGAGGGAGGACTCGGACTACGAATAGAAATGCATAAATCGATTGAAAGATCAATCTATGAAAACCGTCCGCACTGGGAATTGAACCGAGACGCTACCAAGTGCGCCACGGACGCCGACTTTTGAAGACGATATTTGAAGATCAATTACACATAAATATTAAAGATAAGACAGTCTGACAAAATCAGACTTTTTTAAATCGTAATCTGAGTCGAAGTCAGGCTGTTGGTCAATGTCGGAGTTGGAGTTGGAGTCGCGTTTTTTTGGACGACCCCACACCCCTGTTTAAGAGCCTTAATATGTAAATGTACAGAAAATTCGGATTCAGCTTATAATAGTCCGCTCCCAACGTCGAGCATATTTTCTCCTAATGGAGGTATCTCAACATAATTTTTCTATGAAAACTACTTGTTACTCAGTTGCTCAACCTCTCATTTTTTAGAAGAGAGTAGGGATAGAAGGATAGAGCTAGGACAGGACTAGCGGTTAGCTAATCGCTCTCACTATGCCCCATGAGGATTGGATGGGTGGGAAAAAGTTGAGAGAGATAAATTAAGGAAAGGTGGAGGAGCGTCAGCACGCTTCGATAGCCCCGAGTCCGGCGTGGTGACAAAGGATAATTCACAGCTTCCTTCGTCTTCCATTAAAAACCGGTCGCATTTAGTATACTTTCTCTTCAATTCCAGTTAGTGTATACTTATACATTCCTCGAAGACAGTTACACAAACACAAACAGATTTAAAATACACAATTTACAAGCGCAGCAAGTGGTTTAACGATAGGGTCGTTAATCTCGGAATAAGTCGCCGCTTTGTCAGCGACGACACCCCTCGGGAAGACCGAGTGAACAGTGCTTGTTTCTACTTCTAGCTTTACTTCTAACGGTAAACAAATAACGGTAACCAAACAAATATGACAAATTATTTTTGAATGCCTTAGGAGAGATATTAAAAATTAAATTTGCATGAATAAAAAGAGTCTGCAGACGGGTTTTGAAGACGCCTGTCCGCCCCGTAAGTATGGGTCGGTGTCAAAGTTTTATAGTTATAATAGTTACTTACCCATTACTATAGTTGGCCATAAAATGCAGCTTACAAGAAATAGTATAAAATTCATTATACTGTATTAAAAAATAAAGGAAAATATCCTTACACGTATTTAAAGTTCATACAAAGGAAACAAACAATCGACGGAAACTAATTTTGTTAATAATGTTAAGAATGTGTGGGAACTGTTTTGAATTCACACAGCTACACATGGACGATGAAATGTCATAATTATTTTGTTTTTGACTAGAGCGTGTTGGGTGTACATTAGTAACTTCAGTTTTGTGTCATGGTATTCAATCAATTAATTTCACTAAAAGGCATGCAAATGTAATTTCACATCACAATGCTTCTGTTAATGTGTAGCACGAAATGATTTTTAACGTATTAATTACACCATACACATTTTCGTTACCAAGAAATGGTTGATTTTTTAAGCGCTTTTGATTAATCGTAAATATGGTATTTTGAATCTGATTAAGGGGCGGCAAATTGCCTAGACATGTTACTGTCGGTTTCACTTGGCGCATATTTAAAAAAAAGTAAAGTTTGGATTATTGAGATTTTGTACACTTCCATGTATTTTGTCACTAACGACCCGGGTTTCGCCTTTCGGCATCTTCAGACATTCGAGCACACGAATGGACTCGAATACATGGAAGTGTACAAAATCTCAATAATCCAAATTTGATATTGAAATTCCATCAAGCACCCTCAGTCGATGTCTTAAATTATAAAAGTAAAGTTATTAAAAGTATATATAATTTTTAATAACGTTGTTACGCTGCGGAATACACTCTGTAGTGGGTGGTGGTGGGTACAACGTTGAGTACCCTAGGGCATTTAAAAAAAATATATATATCGACTGAGTGTACTTGATAGAATTTCGATATCAAATTTGAATTGTTGAGATTTTGTACATTTCCATGTATTTCGTCACTAACGACCCGGGTATCGCATCCAGCTTAATGGCCGCACGTTCTTTCGCATTTTCGCAAAAAAACTGTCATTTTATTAAATTCACTATAATTTGTAAACCAATTGAGATATCTTAACCAAATTTGATTTGATAGCTTCCAGATACTTTGCCGCATAAATCAATACCGTTTGAGCAGTGGTTCTATATTTGTGGATTGCATACTTATGTGGTGTGGTGAAAAAAACTTAAACCTACTAAAAACTCCCTGTTTCTCATATCATCCCTGTTCCAGAAGTCACCCCGGGACAGGAAACGGTTATTATCATGACTCAACCACCATAAAAATGCCATATGGCCCATTCAATAAATCACTACGCAATCTGTAAATAATAATAAGAAATACTACGAGAAAGAAAAAAGTAAACGTGTACCATCTAGGGGTAGTTTTTCAAAACTGTGTAGTAAAAATATTGTTTAAGTTTTGTTCAATAATGCGTTGATGTGTAAACCACCATTTCTCGTTGACATTTGAAATCAAACTCGATTATAACCCAGTACTTTTTCAATAGAATGGAATGGACTCATATAGAACTCATATATGAGTCCGCGGTCATTAACCTGTTCATTCGAGCACACGAATGAACTCGAACTGTTAGTGACGAAATATATGAAAATGTACAAATTGGTATGTATTATTATTTGCATACCACTGTAGAGAATTGCAGCTATTGCTAGTCAGGAATTAACAACTTTTATTAACGCTTTTTTTGTAAATTGTATTTTTTTAAATTCATCAAATAAAAACAAATTACTCTTGAGGGGTTAATATGGGTGGAAAGGGATTATATTTTAAAAATTTAGTTTGTACTTCTTTCACGTGTTCATAATGATCAGGACCGGTTTTGCTCATCGAGAACATTTTTTAATAAAACACAAGCAAATTGTGTTTTATTAAAAAAATCCCAATTTATCGATTTTAAGTTTTGTTTATGAATCTTTATGAAACTAGCAAATGTCACAAAACTTATTTTTTCATGAGAGGTAAAACATAATATTTTGACTGAGAAAATACATATTTTGTACAGTTTTGCAATGTTTTTTGATGGCCTACATATACAACTGAGTGCGTAGATAACGAACATGTAAAAGACGTATAGTCAAGTATGTGACACTTACGTGATTATACGTAGGGAGTGTCAATATTATTATTACATCGGTGTTTCAAGATTAACCTTCGTGTTTTCATGCTAAAAAAATTCCTTCGGATCTCATGCGGTCGCATTTCGTTACCGTGTGGATTTTGTCATATAAACGCATTTATAAAGCGAAATGACAATTTAAAAAAGTGAAATATGGTTTTATGTAGTATTATTAATTATGTTACGTCATATTTTGTATGTTAAAACTGAAATACAATCAAACTATGCCACATTATCGAAAGACGCAAGAATTTAAATTATTCATAGCAGAGACGCGTCTCGGTGCCGTTTGAAACAAAACGGTTGCACATGTTACGTCATGCATCTCGGATTGATTCTGTAATTTTGAATATTTCAATCGTAAAAATGAAGAAGTTTTCAAATTAATTACAAAAGGCAAAACATTCATTTTTTGTATGACCTGTATCACAGATCATTTAAAAGCTTAAAGGCCAAAGTAACTCATTGTTACACCATGAATACAGAAAGGTTAAAAAACTTTTACAAAAGAAAACTTTATTTTTTTAAATTAATATGACATCTTCATTTTATGTTTGTAATAATAAAGTATCCATTGATTCTTAATATATCACATCTGGTATACTAATGGCGAGATGTTAGCCATAATCCAGTCCATGTTGGATGTTACATTGACGTAGGAAATGGGACCATTCACACCGCATACTGTCCGTTCAGCTACCTGTATGCCAACAACGACGTACCTCGTAATATTTTCAACCTTTTCAGTCTGTAATAAATATTATAAAGAACAATTATCAACGGGTCATGGATTACTCCGTTTTTTGTGAATTGTGCGCTATAATAGGCGGGAGTGTTTGGGTTGACTTATTGCCTACTCACTATGATGACGATATGGCCAATACAAACAACAAGTTTTAAGAAAGAAAAAAAATGGTTCTAGTTTTAGTTACGTAAATAAAAATCGGGAATCTATAATATAATTTAAGACATCGACTGAGGGTGCTTGATAGAACTTCAATATCAAATTTGAATTATTAAGATTTTGTCAATAATGTCCCGGGTTTCGCCTTTCGGCATCTTCAGGCATTCTTGCGCTCGAGTGCCTGAAGATGCCGAAAGGCGAAACCCGGGTCGTTAGCGGCAAAATACATGGAAGTGTACAAAATTTCAATACTTCAGGAATATATAAGATTTAGCCTTTAGAATTTTAGGATTGTAAACTCGGCCCGGTAGATTAAAAGTAAGATGTATTGAAATCTAAAATGAAAATCGAGCTTCAAGAGAGTGAAACGATAGTATCACTAAGAGAAATTTGGTTGAGTAAAAAATGAAGAATTTTTTCTTTCGCTCCCAATGCTCCACACATATGACCTACTTATGAAGGGAGGTATCAACATAAGTTTTTCTGAAAGATCTGTTTGTTACATAGTTGCTTAACATTTCTTTTTGAAGAGAGTAAAGCTAGAAGTAACTTGAGATAAGTCTGGAATAAGACTAGTAGTTAGATAATCACTCTCGAAATCCATAAATATATTGAAAAACCAATTTATAAAACTATCTGAACTGGGATTCGAACTCGTGAGATCCGTAACCGAAGCCAACGACATTGACCACTGCACGAGGTGCTCTAGCAAGGAATTTCAAAAAAATGTCTTGTTGGCTCACTCCTAATATTCGATGTTCAAGCGTGATTACAACCAAAGAAACGTTAAGAGTGCGAAACACAGTAGTTGGTATTGACTCATTTTATGGGATGAAAATGAATTAAATATTGAAATTTCATCTCACCATCATTAGAGGTCCCCCTGGCATTCCCCTGCACTCTTTGGATTTCACCTGAGAAACTCCCTGGATTTTTTTTTGAGTGATACCACAAATATTTTTAAAGTCAAAATCATGGTGGGTTGCACACACCAAGTCTCTCACTATAGAGATGTTGTGGGTGTGCAAATGTGAGTTTGTGAGTGTCTTGGTTAAACGTTTATATGACGACCATCCAGCAATCTCACCACTGGTTTGTCGGTTTATTTGATTGCACCACGGTAAGCAAATTGGCTGGACCCAATCTGTAATTCAAGATTACATGCAGGAGAAACATAAAATGGTTCTATTTGATTCGAGTATTGACACTGTAGTATCGTCTCCTTGGTGTAGAAGTAGCCTAACTGTTTTTTTGTGAAAATACTTTAATTATACTGAAAAATTCCTTTTTTGATTCTCTATTTAATTTGGAGTTAGAACTGGATCTGAATTATCAACATAAAAAGCGTTATCAGCTTAAATCATTCCAAGCTTAAGTTCAATCTTAGCAACAGTTCCAACAAAATTAACCAAGCCGGCGTTAAACTAACGGATGACTAATAGAGTTTGATGGACGTGCCTAAAATACAATAAAATTTATTGTGTCCTTTTTTCTATGCCATCTTTTTACTACAAAACATAATATAATAACAAGTTTTAACAATGTAAATGCACACAAGAATCTTCCAAAGTGTAAATCCAGACTTGCTAGCCAGGAGCTGCTACAGGCTTTGTGGTTTCCAAAAAGCCATTATTTTTTCGTTAAAACATTACCATAAAATATCCATTTATCGTTTCCATATTATGGGTGTCGGAGACTAGAGATTCTGTGAGAATCTCTCAATAGTTTGTCGAGGATCTGATTCAGTCAGGGAAGCAGTCGTTTATAATGGATTTCTGTTTTATCTATTATTTGAGGCAATGCACAGCAAAAAT
This sequence comes from Himalopsyche phryganea, assembly GCA_022494535.1. NCBI lineage: Eukaryota > Metazoa > Arthropoda > Insecta > Trichoptera > Rhyacophilidae > Himalopsyche > Himalopsyche phryganea. The sequence continues at coordinate 1,569,700 of JAGVSL010000139.1, forward strand.
CGATAAGTTCACGTTTTGTTATAATGGAACAAAAATACCTACATAATATATACTATAAGTCTTTTCACACTGTAATGACTGTCAAAATCTGACATTCATTATTCAAATCCGATAAGTCTATTTTTATTTTGCTTATATTTGTTGTAATAAGTGGTTGACTGGCTATTAATAATATGCATACTTTTCTTAATTGGAATTAAAATACGATGAAAAAAATAAGCTATCGTTAAGACTAAAAAAATTGCGTGAAACACAAAAACTTCGCTTACTGCTAATATTATAATGTGGAAATATCGGTTTTTGCTTTTAACGTTGGGTTTTCATGTTGTGTAAACCCAACGTATTATGAATTCGGGATTTTTTAATAGAAAATTTCTAACTTGATGTCCGAGCTGGATTGTTGAGCCAAATCAGACCGATGTTTATCGTCGGATGGACCAGCTTTTTATACACCAGTATCTTCTGGGCCCGATCAACCCACTCAATTCTCAGGTTCAACCATTCTGTACTCGTATCATATTCTCCAATAAGCACTGCGTCCCTAATAAATAAGTAAACCGAAGATTAAAAATATCTGTATATATTGATTATTAACTGAATAGCAATTTTTTGGTTCAAACTCTATTCTAATAATGACTGAAACTCGATTCAAACGAAGCGGCGTTTTGTCTTGCGGAATATGCAAGGCATTGCGCATGGGACAGAAAAGATTATTTTGAATACTCAGTATGTATTCTGTTGGAAATTAATCTAAACGTGATTTTGGTTCCAAAGTGTAACAGTAAAAAACACGTAAAAGAAACAGTTTTGAGTTGAGTATTAGGAAACGCTTAGAGTACCGATATCTACTTGTTCCAAAATGTAACAAGTGGTAAACCGTGGTTATTTTAGAATTACAGTAGTTTTTATTACTTTAGATCCAAAATGTATCGACTGCGAATCGAATACGAAATCCTAAACAACTACTTATGAAAACTGCTGTTATTAATACATGTTATTTATGTATTAATAATAGCAGTTTTTGAACATTTATAAATATTTTTATAAGTCACTCAAGATCAATTCAAGGAGAAATTACATCACATAAATACAACCATGTCAAAGATCTCAAATTTAAAAAATCTAAATTTGATATTGACCTTTGGACTTGAAATCAGACTCACCTGATTGTTAGAGCAAAGCTCTTACCACCAGACCTCAAAGGCCTAATTTTAACTCAACAGCTTTCAGCTGTTAATTAATTTAACTTTAAATTTCATCACAGGTAAAACTGAGCGGTCGTCAGAAAGTTAATGACAGTACTTACAAATCATCACTAGTAATACAATCTTTGGTCGTTAAGACGTATTCCTCAGTAATCAAAGCTCCACCGCAAAGTGAAACCAATGGATCTAAAAAGTCAAAGAGTAACTATATCAATCGTCCAGTTTATTACTCAGACATATCCAAATAGCCCATTTGAGATAATGAGAAAAGCAATATTCAATTGTTCAGCATAGATCAAATATTAATGATTCATACTCGAGTTTTACATATTTTATAATTAGGGACTTTCCAGGTATAATCAGTGGACGAATAATTAGAAATATCCGTTTACTGATCCAGAAATATCAACGTTTTTTTAATTCGGTAGAAGGTTATCTGCTTTAGTATTTTTATTGGTGGCATTTTTGAGTTACCTGAGAACTGAATCAGATAAAAGACAAAATTGTACACATAACTGCATTATTCATTTCGTGATTTAAGCCCGTGACTCTCCCACCGATTGGACGAAAGATAAACCGAAGTTTTATCAATACTAATGATTTAGCTAAAATATGTCCTATCGTGTATGCTTAATTCAGTGAAAATTCAACAAGTGTACACAATAATTCGTTGGGTATATCCTAAGTTCTTTGACCTATTTCTTGCAGTCGCATGCCATTTATACTGATAACGAGCTACTTATCCTTTCACTCACAATCTTCCTATAACTTTGCACTTTTTACGACACTGATGAGATTTGTTTATAATACACAGAGCGTGTCACTGTAGTGGTATGAATGGATTTCGTGATTCCAAATCTACTTTAGAGTGTTGAGTAGTCTGAGGCATATGTAGAAGATTTTCTTCATTTCTTCTTAAATATGCCATTACTTCTACAGTAAAGTGTTAACTTTTACCTCGGTAGAGAAGCTTCACCAGCCATGGAAATTTCGCTAAACTATTGTCACTTTTCGTATAGTTTTTGTAACGTTCACCGCAGTCTATTGGAAACCCGTTTGCCTCCATGTTATAGTCGACATTTTTTATGGTCGACTGCGCTCCTAAAACATAAAAAAATACAGCAAAAAACGTGAGAACCATAAACAATCATATTATTCAACACCACCTCTTTTTACAATGTTCCTAACTGGATCACAAATCAACAAAATTGTTCAAAGTGCTTGGGTGCTTGTCTTATTTGCTACCACCCATTGTATTCATTTGCAGTCATGATTTAGGCTCTCGAACATTATATAATAATAGATACAGCATACAACTAGTAATTTTATTCAACGTTTAATTATACCACCTGTGAAAATGCACTTACTCTCTGTCTCTCTGGCGCTTATCGCGCGCAAGCGTAGTGTTGTGAGGTGCGTCTCAGACATACTCACAAATAAATCAATACAAATATATACATGTTTGTTTAATTATAGATAAAGCTCTTACCATTTATTAAAATAAGCAATAAAATGCTAGAAAATACATGCCGAAATAAGTTATTTAACATTATAAACCATATATCCTATACACCAGTCAATAGATATCAAATCAAATAATTATGTAGATTCTCGATAACTGCTTAAAATATAGTTATTAATAAGTTTTATAAGTTTTATAAAACAAAACGTTAAATTCTCATTGCTTATAAATAAAATAATATTTTATTACAGGGCAGGGGTTTCCAACGCAAAATCTCGTTAGGCCTACCTAACATAAAATTAAAATTGATAATCTTATTATTCCACTGCTTGTGCTTTTTTTTTTCTTTTTTTTTTCCTACCGCTACTTTCCTACTGAAACTATTATGTGGAGTCCGCGAAGCGGGCTCCTAGTTTCCTGGCTAAAGTCATTGCTAGGGTGGGTACAGACTAAGTCTTTATATCCCTTTCCCGCATGTAAGCTAGCTACGTACTGCTGTCTAAAAGATTCTGTCAGCTGAAAGGCTTTGTGTGGGGAAAACATTTAAGAAAAAACCCCATACGAGAATGACTGTCTTTGAATCATTTGTGCTACTAATTATGACATGTGTTTTACGTCCTTGAGAAGAGAAAGTGGAAACGCTCCACTGAGTAAACAATAAAGAAATAAAAATCAATACTGTAGAGATTTTGGAAATTATTAAGAGCATAACACCTACATGATCCCCTCACACCTATCCAATCGTAAAAACGGGGCGTAGTGAGACCGATTAGCTAAGTTTTTATCCTTTCACAGACATATCTTTCTATTTCTACTATATTCAAAAAAGAGACGTTGAGCAACTGAGTAGCATGAAGTGCTCGTAGAAAAAATCTTTTGCGATATCTCAATTAGGAGTCTATTAAAGTTCACATGTGGAGTGGACATCTGACAAAAAATCTGTGTTATATCCCTGATATTCGTCACGAAAACCAAAACCAATTTATTATTTTAATGTATTACAGCAAAAATGTATACGTATTTTAAGATATTAAAAATTACACATGTACAAAGTTAATAAAAACATATTATTATTACCTGTGATCAATTGATTTGTTACATAATTATCACTACTTAATGAGTTGATAAGTTTGATCTTGCCCACTACCGTGGCTTAGATCAGGGGTCTCCAAGCTGTCTCCCTCGAGCACGATTATTTATTTAATTATAATTGTATATTGAGGGTATTAAAAACAAACAATGGATTGTACTTGGTAGAAACAGTACTAAACAAATGCTTTAAAAGAGATTATATCAGAGCTTGATTTAATGCTCTCTGTCAGAATGCTCTCGATATATAGTAGAAAAAAGAACAATCATTAATTAAAATGAACCCATTCTTATAGATTATAAGTTAATTTTGTATAGCACGGTCCAATATTTTTGGGTGATCTCTAGGCCTTTTAAGGTTCCAAAACAGTCATCGCTCGTCTTTTTCGAAAAAGCAATTTTAATATTTATTTGTCTTAAGCATCACATGTTGAATACCAAGACAAAAAAATCTGTTCTCAATCGGTCAACCAGTCGAGGGTAGAATTTATTCTAAGAAATACAGCAAATTTCCTAGAAATTTCAACTACCAGCGACATAACATAAATGGTCAGACGGGTTGCTACCTGTATGTTTCTAGTAGGTAATCAGCCAGCGTTCCTCAAATTGACCGATGCTTCTTCTGGTGTCATCGACTTATTTCGTGAGACTTCGGTGAATTCCGGAAGAATATTTTCGCAAGACGGGATTAGTCCTCGATTCATGTAGCAACTCGATCCGTCCTTAGCTGTGTCGCTTGGTCGGACTCTTCTCAGTGAACGTGGAGGTTGGGCCTTCACTTCCGCAAGGGAGTGTTTATCTTGTCGAAAGTTAGAAAAATTCAACTGTAACCTGTATCATCTGTAATCGTCAGTAATCATCTGTAAACCTGTACCAAATAACTTGCCTTGCAAATAAAAATTTCCGCCTCTGAGACAGGGGTTTTTACTGCTAGGTGTCCGGAGAGTTTATCTTTGATCTGAAGCCAATTAATCCTATTTTAGATAAAAATCCGTGTGTGTTTTCATCTTCCTCATCATTCTCCCCCGCCTCATGGGGAGTCTCATGTATTATTAATTATTGTTGTTTATGTAGTTGTGATTTCCCGCTATCAACTTTACAATACTATTAAAACAATTACGGTATGTTGGTGCGGGAAACTAGATATTGGCTCGCCTAACCTAACCTTAGACTTACTTGGCCCTCCAGGATTTGATGAACCGAAAGTGTGACAAAAAAAAAATGCAGGCAAGTTTATGGTATGTGACCCAGCTACAATATTAATTTTGAAATAAACATAATATGAATTTGTATCAAACTGATATATATGAAGTGTTCTCTAATATTTTAAAACTCAAAAATTATCCTCTATCGATAATATATATGAGACGTTAAGCAACTGGTCTACAATTAGTCCTCATAGCCATTACCTATCATTTCTGAATCACTCTGTAGATGGAGAGATACATAAGGCCAAAGTGAAATTGTCACTATTCATGAAAATTTGACATTCTGGTCAAATTTATGGTCATTTTTTGAAAAATCGTGGATATGAATTTTGTTTGTCCTTTCAAAGTGTAGAAGCATTTTGCCAATGGTTTCACCACTAGGATGAGCATTAACAGTGTTTGACTGCATACAACAGAATGTTTTTGCTTGGAATGTCGACATATTCCACATAGACGTGAGTAAATTCAGACGAGAGCTATTTTTTAATGTATTAAAGTAGATATTGTATATCTTACTAGGTGGATTTCCTTACCAATTTCCAATGGTTACTATATTTGAAACGTTTTTTAAATTGCAAAAGACATACAATTATAATTTTTTATTTATGTTATTTATGTGCATAAAATAAATAAAAATAACTAAAGGAATAAATAAAACTATGTTTTGTTTATAACACAGTTTATTAAATTTTAAGTTTTTAACAAGAATCAAAAGTACAAACCACTACACACTATTATAAAACACATTTTTAATGTATAATTTAAGTATAATTTAAGACATCGACTGAGGGTGCTTGGTGATGGAATTTCAATATCAAATTTAGATTATAGAGATTTTGTACACTTCCATGTATTTTGTCACTAACGTGGGTCGTTAGTGACAAAATACATGGAAGTGTACAAAATCTCAATAATCCAAATTTGACATTTTTAATGCTTTAAATATGTCTCCGCCCTGGAAAATCCGCACCGATCTAATATAACAATCTAACAATCAAAAATTGTCATAAATTTACTTATACGGTTTTATATTTCTGTGCGTAAAATTGAAAGTCAAAAATAAAAAATATGAAAAGTCGGCAGCTAAAAAAACCAGAAATGTTTTAATTTTAACAATTTTTATTGTCCACAACCGTGATATATATATGAAAATATATTTTGTTAAATAGTAAATTTTAGTTAGTTAACTCATACGGTTATATATTTCTGAGAGTTAAATTGTGAGCCAATAAGAGTACTAGTTATTAACAAATGGTAGTACCATAACTATTCCAATTTTTATGATTTTTTATGTATGTATCCATGATATATACATATTTTTGCATGATTTTATTCAATTCCTTTAAACGGTTTAATACATCTGAGCGTAGAATTGAAAGTCAATAATTAAAACACGAATTTTAAAAAAACTGGCATTACAAACATACGACAAATACTAAAATTGTTACATTTATTTCGTCTAAGCCAGGGAGCCGAACGGCTATTTTTTTCGTTTCGGTTGTCGTTCCGATTTGGTAAAAAAAATAAAATCGGTTTAATTACGATTTTCGGTTTTCGGTTCAGCTTGTATTTAAACACTAGTAAGTCAATGTAAATACACCATACCGTCCATAACTCTCTTTATACGGCTTTTCATTATAACTAAAGGGGATCACATACATAATTAAACCGTTAAAGAATACTATTTCCTATCGTGTGCGGCTTGCCACTGGTGCACTGCGGAATCGAATGAGGACACAATATATTTTGTTATTCATACTTAATTGACTTTCTCTAGGCTTGCCAACTTTTCACCGGCCCTTGCTATTAGGAACAAAAGTATGACAACGCTATAGAAAGAATCTAGTAGTTTGTTTTATTATAGAAGTTATTTTTACAGATAAGGGTGTATTTACTCTTGCTTTGCCGTTCACAAGTGTTTGAATCGTGAACCTTTGATAGCCAATCTATAATGTGTCCATTCATATTTTCATCACATTAAATCAACTTCATTTGATTTTACTAATATTGGCAATTTATTAATTACCTTGGATTTGATAGAATTTATTAATTAAATATGTCTTTTATCAGCGGAAACAAACGGTGGCAGTTTTCGTTCCAGCAAAATAACAGTTTTTTTCCGGTTTTCAGTTCGGTTCCGGTTCTGGTACCAGGTCTAAGCCGTGAAATATGAAAATCTTTTTTAACGAACTGTTGCTATATATTTTATTTAGTTTAATCTAAAATTATAAGCCAACAAAAAAAAAAAAATACGCAGTGAATTCTAGAAATATTATAATTGTTGTCGGCGTCCGTGGCGCAGTTGGTAGCGTCGCTGGCTACGGTTACGGATGTCTCGGGTTCAATTCCCGGTGCGGACGGCTTTCATAGATTGACCTTTCAATTGACTTATGGATTTCTGTTCGTAGTCTGAGTCCTCCTTCCCACCCATCCCATTCTCACGGAGCGTAGCGAGAGCGATTAGCTAACCACTAGTCCTGTTCTAGCCCTATTTGTCCATCCCTACTCTCCTCGAAAAAAAAGAGAGCTTGAGTAACTGAGTAACAAGCAGTTCTCGTAGGAAAATTCTGTTAAGATACCTCCGTTAGGAGACCATATGCTCCACATTGGGAGCGGATATGGAAAAATATTGTTGTAGTCTTAAGCCGAAATAGCTATGAACTAACTAATAAAATGTTGTAGAACTAAATACTTTGTTATTTTATCCTATTATAATGGCGTTCTACTAATTGAATGCCAATTCAATTAATAAAAAACCAAATTAAGAAAGGATTCTCAAGATAAATGTGTGTCTTAGAATGGTGGCGTAACTCAAAATTTATTGGATTGGATCAAGGGCTCCTCTATTTACGGTCTAGCTCTGCTTCTGAAAAATACTAAGCGACTATCATTCAGAGGAATTAGTAGGTTTTATTCTCATTTAACGGAAACGGAATCGTTTTCCGTCGCCTAAAAAATATGAAACGTCGAAATATTTTTACTCATACAAAATAGTAAAGGTTTTTTTAGGTAAAATAAATATTCTAAATCAAACCAGTGCTTACATTAAAATAATAAGTAAAAGCATGTATATAAAAATGCAATTAAAATGAAAATGAAAAAATACACTCTTCGTTGATGCATTATCCAACTTCACATATGCTGTATTCTTATTTTGATCGATGAGGCTGTTCTCTTGTACTGCAATGAGCACAACGACGTGATGAATTACGTTTAGGAAGATGCGCTACATTACAATATCTTTTTTCTAAAGTGAAATGAAGCTCAGCATTTTTCGGCTTATTCGAAATTTGAATAGAATATTGTGTCATCTTCGTCATCAGAATCAATATATTACAATTCAGATCTAGAAGACATATCCTGAAAAACATGCAGAATCTGGTCTCCAGACATATCAGCTAGTTCATCAGCTTGCCATCCTATGTGGTCTTTAACAAAATAAATTATCGCATATGACATATTTGAATTGAACTCATTTGTCCAAAACAGGTATTTTCGATTTGGGAACAAATGAGAACTTGTCCGTAATGGCGCTGCGTGACTATGTAGGGAGTGGTAAAAGGAAAATAAATTTAAAAAACGAGAGCGATTACAGATGGCAGATGAGAAGATACGTGTTTGTTTATATAATTTAGAGCCACGTTTTAACAGAATTATTTCTAAAAATCAAAAGCATCCTTCTCTCTAAAAACATTATTAGTGCTTCCCAAAATGGTATCCGCGAAAATAGAAAATACAAATATTTATTTATGAACATTTTTTCCTTACGACAAAAAACCAGAGCTCTTTTCTTTCTTTCGTGATCAGAAGTAGACGTGTTTCGCATTTTAAATGAATGAATTAAATCTTTCACTTCAGGGAAAAGAAAGAAAGATTTTGATAATGAATACAAAACTACAGGCTTTCCAACAAGAGCTTAATTCGTGGTCGAAAAGTATTAGTCAAGAATGCACGTAGATGTTTTCATGTTTGAACGAGTTTCTCATAGCAAATAAAATATCACTCTTGATCCCAATAAAAAAGGTCACTTGATCACATGGCCGAATCAATACTATTTTTTGACAACTAAAATATGTTCCGCGAATTATTTTTTCATATTTAAGGAGGCCGTGGCATGAAAAGTTTTGGAAAGCACTGACCTAAACTATGCTATCCTTTATTCATATTAATAAGGTACGCTTCCCTTTTTAAGGCATTTTTATTTGATGTGCCGCGGAAAAAATCCCATTCACCAGTGCGCCGTGAATTTAGAAAGTTTGGCAGACACTGCGTTATTAATTAATTTAGCATTATTTTAAACAAAATACCTCCAGGACTACATAATACAGCAGAACAGCGGTACAAGACCAGCAAAATTATATTCGATGTCAACTTGCTACACACAAGTTACTGTTTAAAAATAATTATTGTAATTTGAATGAAGATGATTGTCAAACTGCCTTTAGTAAATAAATAAAGTGTGCTTTAAAACAACATGCACAAGTAATAAATAAATATATATATACACGCTTGGTCATACTTAATCCTGCTAACTAACTTACGCAATTTTAAGGTATAATACAAATTTAATGTACATCAAATTGTTCAAAATCATTTATGTCCATATACTACTAATCGGCAGCGGGAAAAATTAGCTGAGTTTATAAACAATCACAAAAAAATCTAAAACACAATCTTCGAAAAACAGAAAAGGATGTAACATTGATATTGAGTTAGGTGTATATAGTAAAAAATATACAATGGAAATTATTCTTTTTTTTGTCATTGAATTTGTCGGGGAAGTGCTATGTAAGTTAGTTTCGTTTATTACATTTTTGCTTAACCCAATTGAGTATTGAGTCATAAATTTATATACAGTGGAAATCTGATTTATTGTTTTTAAGGGCCCACCAAAAAACTGAAGAATGCGAGAGAGTCTTTTTGCCCATAAACGTGTCAGAAATTAGATCCATCAATAGATATTATGACAGCTCATTCGTGGTACCACGTGATAAGATTGTTTGGGTGCTTCCTGGATTTTTTTGTCTTATTATTATTACGATTAACTAGCAGATCGTATTCATCCAAGCAAAAATTGAGTTGAGAGTTGATGGTGTTAGAAAAAATGTTTTTCTACATCACCTTGCCTTTCTACTAATTTCTTCTCTCTCACTCAGCTAGAGTACAAACATTCATCAAGAGAGCCACTTTAGTTGCGGTTCAAACTGATTCACAAAGAGACCGACTAGCTAATAATCATACAAAAGGGTGACAGGCAAAAATTGTGACGGGTCACATGACTATATAATATTATTACATATCTCGCGCATATGTCTTTGACCGAGTACAACCGTGAGTGCCAGATTTTTCGCATTGAGTTAAAGGTTGCCCCAGCTATCCCTAATCGGATTGCAAGCTCTTTACGCGGATTGCCATCTTCCGTGATGTGTACATCCAAGTACCTGAAGCCGTCGACTCTCTCGATGCTCCGCACTCGTCAGAGGTTAGTCTGGGTCCGCATTGGTTTTACTCGCATTGGCCTCAAAGTCAATGCGATACGAGTTGCTCTGGAGCCTGTCTATAGTTTCCTGAATACCCTCGACAGATATAAAAGAGTCGTCAGCATATTCGAGTTAGCATAGCATCAGATTGGGGTCAACGGTCACACCTCGGTCAGGTGGAATTGACTTCCTCAGGATGAAATCGAAAATTGTTCAAACCATTCATTGGCCAAACACTCATAAGTGTTTGGCAGAGGCGAAGAATGCGAGAACGATAGATCTTGGTTTCACTGAATTGTGTATTTATATTGTTGAATAATGTTTTTATATTACTTAACAACAAAAAAATCTGTCATTCAATCTGTGTAGAATAAAGTGGTTACTAATTATTTCAAGTAGTGTACAAATTTATGCATTTTGTTGTAAATTATATTGTAATACAAAAATACCGGTATGATAGTTTTTTAACCGGTTTTTCGATATTGCATAAAACGTTTGATTACATATTTATTTTGATAACAATAAAATTGAATTTTTTTCTTGTAGCTAAAATTCATGTGATTGTTCCCGAATTTGTACCTAATGGATTGGTATTAGGTTGTGGAAAGCGAGTTCCGATGCGTGGTACTCAAGCTCAAGACCATCCTTGGTTGGTCAAACTATTGTATAATGGTGAGTGTACTTATGAAGCTTAAGATTTTTGCAATCATTTAATTAATGAGAACATATATTAACCATTTCTATGCCGCATATCTTGATACAAATGTATACGTCAGACTTCGTACATTCATCATTTGTCATACTCAAACTCACGCGACCAGTGATTTCACCGACTACACAACTACACGACTGGCGTTTCGAATATTACCTAAATTAACTGAGAGATTAATAAATATTTTGTGAAATGGATTTTAGTCATCACGCTTATAAAAAATTAAAGTATACTAAATTCTTGATATTACGACCTAATTAAAGATACTTCGCCAATTAAAGTTTGTAATCTTTATTTCAGATCCCAAGGTCTCCCGTTGTGGAGGAGTCTTGGTTGCTGATGAATGGGTGCTCAGCTCTGCAGCATGTATCAGGAATAATCAACTGTGAGTATACTTGTAATTACTGTTTTCAGGATACACTGCTTTATTGGAGTAAATAAAATAGAGTAACCGACTATCATTCTGGATATGAATCTAATTGAAATTGATCAACAGTTGACTTTGAAATATGAAACGTTCACGGGGTCATTGAATACGGTATTTACAGCTCAGAATGTAGTTTCAAAGGAGAAAAAAAATGATTTCTAATTAAGATTTCTTGCATACTATAGTCCGTTCTATGTTATAATAATATACATTATTTAGGCATCCGTTTACTTTGGATGTATTTTGTTAATTTGTTCTACACCATAACCGATACAACTTTCTTTTTAATAAATGTTATAGGATAATGTGCGTGACTTAATTTTTATTGCAGAATATGTGAATCCAATATGCATACTGTTCTTACAAGATCGTATATTACCCGACTTCATTGGTCGAGTGGCAGGATTTAGCTATTTAGACAGTAACCTGCAATTATACAATGGTGAATTGAAATTGTCAAATATGATTATAGTAAACAACACAGAATGTGGACATATTCTGAATACTACAATACCTTCCTACAAATTCTGTGCGAAAGCAATTTATTTTATTTTTGAGCCAAAGCCTAGTTTGGGGATGCCTGGAGGGCCATTTATGGAGGTAAGACGAGTGTGAATACAAATATTTTTATAATTAAACATGCTCATTGAAAAAATTATTTACTAAAAACAGTTAAGCACCGATTTTACGTTTTTGAAGGGACAGTCAAAAATGTAAATAAAGAGAAAACTTAGATCGAGGATAGTGAAAAATTATAGTGTGAAAGATTGGAGAGAGAGAGAAGAGAGTCCGAAACAGAGGTACACGAGTAACGGCTATGAAATCAGCCATGGATTTACATGCGACGTAGCAGAAGGCAATGATGGCTGTCCGTTTTTTTTTGCTAAGCCTACATGCTTCCAATGAGGACCATCAATTAATATGAACTCATAATGGAGCATTTCAACAGAAGTCGCTTTACAAAAATCGGTCTAAGAAATAAGGAAAGAACAAATAAAAAGCTATATATTCTCTCGATACTTTTCTTGTACTTCTTATGGAAGTTTTCAGTAATATAAGAACTCTAAGTGGCCCCAACGAATAACAATAAGCACGAGCAAATAAAAATTTAAATACGTAGCAAAGGTTTACATAGGAAAAAATTGAAAAAATGTTTTTTAGGTGAAATTATCAATATTTATGTGTAAAAAACAAAAACCTTACATCAAATTTTGTGTCGAACATACTGATATATGATATCACGTAACCCATCTTCATGTTATGCAATGTTTACTGTATTTTATTTGTAATGCAGTTACGGGTACATGATGGAGATGGTCGATTCTACGTGGGAGGGATAATGGTGGAAGAAACCCGTGAATGCGACACAGAGAAACCGATCGTCTTCCTCGACATCAGAGATGTGCGTGATTGGGTGGCAGATATTGCACGGACTCCTAATTTAAGAGGGAAAACAAAATTTTCCCAGTAGTGAAGATGTCACAGTTTTTAAATAAATAAATATTATTAACAAATGACTAATAACAACCGCCAAAAAACAATAAGGATGATGGGTTTTGGTTGAATACTTTGTGGTTTCCAGCGCTTTCCACAACATACAATTTTTGAACAACATATATGCACGTCATTATAATTTGCTCTTCAACCAACGTTGGATTTCACGTAAGGTCCCATTTGTATTACTAAGAGCAACGTTCGATATCTTATAAGCAATCGGAATCCATTATTGATACCCATTACCGTTCGAGCTCTCACCGAGTAACGTTGTCAAGATCATTCAGGACTACCTGAAAGATCGCACTCTTTATGCAGCGGTCAAGAAGGAGAAATCCTCTCTCCGCACAGCCTCCGCTGGGGTACCCCAGGGTAGCCTCCTGGGACCTAGGCTCTTTAATAATTTCATATATGATCTCCCGAACCCCAAAAACTGCTCTGTCGCTCTCTATGCAGACGACACAGCAATCACATCCACCCACAAGGACCGAGACGTAGCGCTACGTCGCCTTGAGGCTGGCACGGCCCAGCTGACTGACTTCTTCAGCCGCTGGAGACTTAAGGTCAACGGTGCGAAGACAGAGGCGATCCTCTTCACTCGCAAGACCGCAAACAAATCATACAAGGGGAAAATCACCGTATGTGATATACCCTGCTCTTTCAGCCAAAAGGTCAAATACCTCGGGGTATACTTGGACCGCTCCCTCACTTGGTCTGCTCACATTGCCGAAGCAAGACGTAAAGCTCACGTTGCGATCGGTGCGTTGTACCCGATCTTCAACGCCAGAAGTTACCTCAGCGTAGAAAACAAAAAGGCACTCTACAACATGGTCATCAAACCGACCATGCTGTACGCATCCCCCATATGGTCTGTAAACATATCGAACAGCAATCTCCTTCTCCTCCAGAGGGTCGAGAATAAATGCCTGCGCATAATCGCAGGCTTGAGGAAAAATTCCAACACGCGGTATCTACGTGCTTGGTACAAAAGCCCCGACGTTCTAGAGACCCTAAGTCTACACCGCGCCAGCTTCATGCAGAGTTTGAAGCAGGGGCCTCACCTCGCTCCAACTCTCAAAGCTGAGAAAATTCAAAAATTTAATCTTCAACTCAAAGCCTCTAAGAACCTCGTCAAGACGATGTCCAAATCCTTATGCTCCCCCTCCCCCTCTCTTACAGGAAATTCTTCTATAGCGGAGGTGGATGCGGAAGAGGCCGACGGCCACGCCGGTCTTCAATAAGTCGCCCTAAGAGATAAATCTTAAAGTAACGAGCCAGGCTCGCACATTTTTAGTAGGGACTGGGCAAGTCTTAATATAAGCTAAGTAAGTTCTTCAAACTTATGCCAACATTACGTGGCAATTCTGGTTACGAATTGAACCTTTTGTTAATGATTCAAAGACAATCATTCTCGTATGGGGTTTTTTCTTAAATGTTTTCCCCACACAAAGCCTTCAGCTGACAGAATCTTTTAGACAGCATTACGTAGCTAGCTTACATGCGGGAAAGGGATATAAAGACTTAGTCTGTACCCACCCTAGCACAAACTTTAGCCAGGAAACTAGGAGCCCGCTTCGCGGACTCCACATAATAGTTTCAGTAGGAAAGAAGAGGTAGGAAAAAAAAAAAATTATTGATACCCAGATTTGTCCATAAGAATTTTCAGTGTAATAATATATATTCGATATAAAATAAGCTTGCGTTAAAAAATTTACTAAAAGAATTTATACATTGCTAAATACTTGGTGATAAAAAAAATATGAACGTCGAGAATAAAACATTGTCCATTCTATTATATTTTTTCCCTCTACTTTTTCAAACAATTATACTCGTAAAGGGTTTACCTTAAGTGTTTTCTTTACACAAATCCTTCAGCTGACAGAATATTTTTGATAATATTACTTAGCTAAATCACATTTCGAGATTCAGAATTTCTCAATCCCGAGATTGGTAATGTCACGTGTTGAATCGTACATTTAAAATTCAATTTGTGTTCATTATGAGAAGGACTGAGATCACAATACATCATAAGTATTATACAACAATATGTACATGGAAAACTTAACTGAGGTACATGTTGTAGTTATCAGGGAGTTTTAATTTGATATATGATATGTTTAGCATTTACAGTGAATCCCGGAATTGATATTAAGATAATCCCGGGATTATGGGCTTGGAAGCCCTGAAGGGGACCACATAATAGTTTTATTAGGAAAGTATAGGTAAGGAAAAAAATACTTTCTTACTGAAACCTTAATTCGCAGTCGTAGAACCAGACTGTAGTATGTCGAAAATTACAGTTTTGAAATAATTAGCCTCCCTCAACTATTAACTAATATTGTTCTGTCCGATTTTTCCCCCTCGTGTTCTCACTAATTAAGCATTTTCATAAATATTTTTGATTTTTATTTTCTTCCTCCTTTTAATTTTAATTAAATAAATTGTTTTATTAACAAAAAAAACCGTTTTTTGGGAATAACTTCAAATTTACAACGTTTGCAAAACTGTTAAAAAAATTATCAAAACTGGTAATGATAAAACATTTTTGATTTTAGTTGACGAAAATAATTATTGTTATTAATGATTTATTCAGTGTTTCAACAAAATAAATTTTATCCAGAATCCAGAACTAAAAATTATTAAAAATGATTCACTATACAATTTATAAACAAGAATGATAAGAAAAAATCGGATTTTTTTTGTCAAGAATAATTATTATCCTTTTCACACTTTCAACAAGTAACTTTTTCAAAATTCTGTTCAATGTGTCCATTTTAAGGAAAGGGTTGCCGAACACTAGTAGAGTTTTCCTAATGAGCTCAATGCGAAATTATTTTGTTAATTCGTATCCAAAGACATGGATGTTTATGATATTTGTATTTTTTTTGCCAATACACAATAAATTATGCGTGGACTATTAACTCCCTTGCCCTGGCCAACCGCCAAATGCGATTTATTGAGCAGTGGTAGCATTAAAATTGAATATTTAAGAATTCGCATTTATGTTTCGAATAATGGGTGATGCGTATATATAGCGGGTGGGCGTGTGGGTTCCAGCTGTTGATCCCGTATATATACCGGATTGGCAGCGAAGGGATTAAACTTTTAACCATATAGTGAAGCTGTCGGAGAAATTCTACAGTGACATGAAAGGCCACCATAACCCGACCATCAAATCTCTTAGATTATGATGTCAATACAGCGACCGATTTTGTTAGGCCCCGAAGGGTCCTGTTACTCAAACCTCCCTGAGTCCTCTCTTCCCTCCCTACAGCTCATCTGACTGAAGTGCGGCATGGACCGGAACCAGCAGAAGAAAGAAGAAGACGACTTCACGACTCCAAAGAAAAGACTTCCAAACCATCTGGGATATTGATCGTTTGACCTCCTCTCGAGGTCATTGCTTCACACAGACATGACACGATAAACACCACTTTTTCCATCAGATGAAAGGAGAAATAGGGCTTAGCCCGGATATCCCACTCTATGGTGTACACACTAATAATAAATAATAATAGAAGGTATTAAAACTTCTTCTGACACCTCCACGTTGCACCGAAGTGTCCATAACACTCCTCGAATCACCTCTCATTGTTCAATTAGCAAAGCAAACCTAGATCCATTCAGTAGATCTATGCATTTAATTCATTTACCATTAAAAGTAGATTTTTTGTGCAAATAATTCGCACCCTAGAGTTAGTTATATTTACTATTCACTGAAATCCATAATAATAATCTGGTAATCCATAATAATAGATCAAGTGATTGAATTTTTCGTAAAACAATATCAGCTGTTATGCGACATAAGTATTCCATATGCTCTTAATTGGAAACGAACTTCCACGAGTATTTAGAACTATTACAACAAATGGGTTATTGTTTTACCTCTATATTGTTGTCTGAGTTGGTATTAAAATTATTTTAGCTATATTTTAATCAAAATACCTCCAGGACTACATGAGACGGCAAGACAGCGGTACAACATCAGCGATATTATATTCCATGTCATCTTATCGTATACAGACGTCAGTTTAAAAATAATTATTGTAAAATGCAAAGAGATGATTATCAAACTGCCCTTAGTTAATAAATGATGGAGGGTAATCATTAAAACAACATATACAAGTAATAAATCAACATATTCACGCTTGTTCATACTTAATCTTGCTAACTTACTTAAACGATTTTATGGTATATTACAAATTTAATGTATATCAAACTGTTCAAAATCGTTTATGTCCATATACTTATAATAAGCAGCATGACTGATTGGCTGTGTTTATAAACAAACGGCAGAAAAATTAATATTAAACAAAACATTTATATTAAGTTATGTGTATATAGTAAAAATACGATGAAAATTATTCTTTTTTTTATAATTGTAATTGTTGGGGAAGTACTGTGTAAGTTATTTTGGTTTATTACATTTTATTTTATCCTTCGGGTAGTAAGTCATTCTTATATATTTACAGAAGAACCCCATTTATCGTTTTTAAGGGGTTTAAGGGTAGTCAGCGGCGTGAAAAAATGAGTATTTTAAATTATTTTTTTTTGACAGTAGTTAAATTTATTTTATAAATCAAATAATACAATATTATTATACTACGTTTAAAATTTATTTGATAACAATTTAAAAAAATGTATATTTATTGCCATATTTGTTGGACCCATCTCACAAGCCGTGCTTTGCGGTGACCATCATAACATTTTACTTGGTTCATTTAAAATCAAACAAAAAAAAAGTTAGTTTAATAGTTAATATTATACTTCCTGATAATTTTCTGGCGGAAAAAAGCACTAGTTTATTGTTTATAAAAAATACAAGCTTTAATAAAAAAAATCTTTGATCAGGAAATAGTTTTTTATAATTTAAATAAGTCATATAAATTTCATTCAAATCCGTTGAGTGGTTTTTGAATTACAGTGTTCACCAACTTTGAAAACACTGTTTCGTGAAAAACTCATTTAAAGTTTTACACTCGATTTATGTATAGAAATACTAATTATTTAATCACTTACACCGTGTCGTCTATTTCTGGGCCATATAATGGTTCTTCTGCCAATGAAAACCATTCCTAAAGAATACTAAATATAATAAAATTTGTCAATATAATGTTAATGAATACATAACAGTAGATTTTAGAGGATTCGCAGCTGCCATCGAGGGTCTTTCAGTAATTGTAGGATATAAATTCATTGGATTTACTTGAAATTTTCAGATAATATTTTCGAGACATACTTTAAGAAAATTCAAAATAAAAAAACAGCGTTTTTTGAAAATCCTGACTACCTCTAGCCGCTTAAAGGCCATCGAAAAAAACGACGAATACGGAAAAGTCTCTAAGAATGTATTTTTTTACGAAAAACTTATTTAATCATCATAATTTTTTATATTCGATCCATCAATAGACTTTTTGACGAACTGATGGACAGCTTACTGGACTTTCTTTCTTAATATTATTACGATTAACCAGCAGGTGTTATTCTTCTAAGGAACAATAGAGTTGAGAGTTGATGGTGCTAGCCCCAGACGTTTTTTTCTAGCAACAAACTGATTCATGATGTTAGTGATGCGACCAGCTAGTTCAGTAGTTCCCAAACTTATCATGCTCATGAACCCCTTCTTAAAGCCCAAACCCTGACCCCTACCAAGTAAAATAATTCTACCTAACCGCATAATAGAAAAAAGTATAAATTTAATTTTGATGTCTTGAATGGTAAATCGAGTTGTAAAAAATTTATAATAAAACATTTTGATATTTAATGTATGATGAGGTTTATAACTGCACTTAAATCCACGTTCCACTTAATAGGAAGACTGGAAAGCTATCAACAGCTTCTGTACAGTGACCCTAATGGAGGATGTAAAATTGATATATGTTTTTTTAATCAGAATTTGTGGTATTCTTGTTTTCCTTGTGGATTATTCAATAAATTGCTTCGTATTCGTATGGAGTTTGTGGGAATGCTTGGAAAAGAGTCCAACACCAAACAAATTGTTACCAATTTATTTATTGCTATTTATTTCAACTTTCATAATAACGAAAAGGTGTCACATATATTTTTATATTAAATCCTTCCGCGGACCCCCTGACGTTGTCCACGCACCCCCAAATTACTTTTAATTGCCACAGACCCCCTCAGCGGGCACAAGGAACCACTTTGTGAATCACTGAGCTAGTTAATAATCATACAAAAGGGATGACAAATGCTCGACAAAAAAGAACGCCCAAGAAGAAAAATGCGACCGAACTATTATATTTTAACGAACGAGCTGTACGATAGATCGAGCAGTAGGATAGATAAGGGAAGAGTTAATGTGGGATTGTTTTATATTTTTTTTATGGGTGTCTGGCAGCGACATTCAATAATAATTTAAAAAATTAATACGAACATACCATTATTCAGATTTTTGCAATCGCCAGGAGCCCGGTTTCAGTTATAAAGCTTATGCGGTCCCTAGTTGAATCACATAATAATTTTGATTAAAATATAATTGATAATATCTTTGCAGCTAAAGTTCCCACATTTGAACCTAATGGATTGGTATTAGGTTGTGGAAAACGAAATAAGACCTCTTTTCCTGGAGGTCTGGGAGTTTATCCTTGGTTGGTAAAACTACTGTATAATGGTGAGCATAATTAAGATGTTTCAATTTTTTGTAATAGTTATTTAATCAATAAGAAGAAATATTAAAAATTTCAGATTATATTAACTGTTATTTATAGTATTGAACAGCTCTTCGATATTGTAAACAAAACTACGCCCAATGATATATTGCGTTGCATTTCAATTTCAAAGTATCAAACCTATCATAAAATTTTCTTAAAAAGTTTTTGTTTTTCAAACCATATCCACCCTCAATGTGGAGCATATGAGATTCTGATTCATGTAAACATAATTAGTGTGTTTGAAAACTTTATGTAAATCAACAGCCAAACGCTCGGTACTGAAAGAAGATTTTTTGTCGGCCTCTGTGGTCTAGAGGTGAAAGCTTTGCCCTCGCGATCAGGTGGGTCCTGGTTCAAGTACCAACAAGGTCGGAATCAAATTTAATTTTTTTTCAATTTACATTTGTGATCTTGGACATGAGTGACTTATAAAAATTCTCGTCGTGTTTATCTCGTATGATTTTTCAATATTCAAAATATTTGACGCATTGGCTGTCAGCTGTAATGCCGGATATTTTTTAAAAATCTGTAAATCAAAAAAACAACATTGGAATTAAGGCAGGACACGTAGTTAGCAAAACTTTTTGACAGATAGGAAGCTTAATTAAATTAAATTTAAGACATCGACTAAGGGTGCTTGATGGAATTTCAATTTCAAATTTTAAATCCTCAGGTATTCGAGCACACAAACAGTTCGAGTTCATTCGTGTGCTGAATGCCTGCAGATGCCTGAAGGTGAAAACCGGGTCGTTAGTGACGAAATAGACGGAAATGTACAAAATCTCAACAATTCAAATTAGATGGGAAGTTGATGAGTGGGCTTAAAACCTTACCGGTATCCATATTTATGAATAACAAATAGACAACTTGACAAAAATGGATTTGTACCTGTGGGACACAACAACAAAAATGACGAACGGCGAAAAGAGTTTACTTATGGATACCCCGACAGTAATTTGTTACCTTAGTTTCAGATGCCAAGACCCAACATTGCCAAGGAGTCTTGATTACTGATGAATGGGTGCTCAGCTCTAAAGAATGTGTCAGAAGTAATCAACTGTAAGTATTCTTGAGCGGCTGTACAATTATTGATTTTAGGAGACACTACGTTATATTGTTATTACATACTCAATGTCATATCTATTTTATGTCAACACATCACCGTACAGGTATGTAAATGTATGTCATAAATATGTGATCATAATCATTTTCTTAATTTTATATGAACACATCGCCGTATAGTGGTGCAAATCAGCGATCGGGTCAATAGGTCATATTACATGATCATATATGTATGTCATAAATATGTGATCGTAATCATTTTCTTAATTGTATATGAACACATCGCCGTATAGTGGCGCAAATCAGTGATCGTGTCAATGGGCCATAATACATGATCATAGGTGTATGTCATAAATATGTAATCATAATCATATTCTTAATTTTATATGAACACATCGCCGTATAGTGGTGCAAATCAGCGATCGGGTCAATAGGTCATATTACATGATCATATATGTATGTCATAAATATGTGATAATAATCACTTTCGTCATATTATATGAACATATCACCGTATAATGGCGCAAATCAGCAATCGTGTCAATGAGCCATATTACATGATCATAAATGTATGTCATAAATATGTGATCATAATCATTTTCTTAATTTTATATGAACACATCGCCGTATAGTGGTGCAAATCAGCGATCGGGTCAATAGGTCATATTACATGATCATATATGTATGTCATAAATATGTGATCGTAATCATTTTCTTAATTGTATATGAACACATCGCCGTATAGTGGCGCAAATCAGTGATTGTGTCAATGGGCCATAATACATGATCATAGGTGTATGTCATAAATATGTAATCATAATCATTTTCTTAATTTTATATGAACACATCGCCGTATAGTGGTGCAAATCAGCGATCGGGTCAATAGGTCATATTACATGATCATATATGTATGTCATAAATATGTGATAATAATCACTTTCGTCATATTATATGAACATATCACCGTATAATGACGCAAATCAGCAATCGTGTCAATGAGCCATATTACATGATCATAGGTGTATGTCATAAATATGTGATCATAATCATTTTCTTAATTTTATATGAACATATCGCCGTATAGTGGCGAAAATCAATGATTGTTTCATGCTTGGCCGCAACACAAAAAAACTTACGTCCATGACGGCCGACCACGCGACCACTCGGCCACATGACAAACAGATATGTACTCCAATAAGGGTCTACATGTTCCATATTGGAAACGAACTTAGTTGAAAAAAAATAGGACGTACCATCTACATAAAAGTGATGTGAAAAAGCTTGGGATCAAAAATGACCATATGCACTTTTTCTTTAAGAGAGATAAATACACGTTTCGTAAAAAAACGTTTTTCTTCTTATTTAATCATATGACATTCAAGAAGTCTCTAATCATGCGGTATTTTAGCAATACAAAATAAAAACACATAAAACCATACATTGACAGCGCAATACTTCACTTGGGTTTGCTGAGTGACAGCCGACTGTGCTGTCAGAATGCAAGCACGCTATTGGCTAATTGAGGATTTGGTCAATTATGATACAAAAACTTAAATTTTGACATTTAATTGCATGAAAACTACGAGAATTTGGGCGAAGTTGAAAATGCAATTCTGTTGTTTTGAATCTGTCCTTTAATACTACAGCGACATCTCATTTTTTCTCAAAACTGGATTTGAGCATGTTCGATACCAAGCTCCTCATATAATTATATTATATTTTCATATATCTACAGGTAATCTGTTATGGTGGGTGTATATGGCAATTGGCGTAAATGGAATCGCCAAATAAACGAAACGTCGTCGAAAAAGCAGTTTTTTATTTCTAAGAAGATTCTTAACAATGAGTATGATGCTGGTCTACTTAACCTCAACAACCCCGTTAAAATCACTGGTAAGTAGTTTCATAAAAGATTTTAAGATGATGCAAAGAGGAATATGCTTGCGAGCTGCTTACTCACAAATGTGTAGTTGTGTTTGATGATACCCCGTGATCACGTAAGCAGCAGTACCGAACAGCTGGAGTTCATAGGCAACGGTGTTAACAGCTTAATAGATTTTTCAAAAGGAGAATGAAATTACGATTAAATTTCTTCCGTATTCTTTTAATTTTGGATAATTACAGATATTTACTTTAAGAATAGGGCGACCGTCGACCTGTCTGAGACCAGTGAAAGAGTATTAACGTCTTTTTGTACGTCAGTACGGTTCTAGAAGCATGTATATGCTTCTGTCAGTATTACCATTCGTATTGATTAGTCACCGTTCGTCTTGATTTGTGTTTAAAGAATATGCATAATTGGGGTCACCGTTTTCTTCAAATACACTCAATCAATGTGTTCTATTACATAACTGCTATTACTAGTTATTTTCAACGTTCTTTTTAATAAAGGTCAGTGGATAATGTGCGTGAGCTGAATTTTTGTTGCAGAAAATGTGAAGCCAATCTGCATACCGTTGAATGATGATTATATAGTACCCGAGTCGTACGGAGGAACGGGATCATGGACTTCTTTGGACAAAAACTTGAAAGTACACTATGATAGAATGAAATCGACAACTTTGGCGGTAGTTGACAGCACTGAATGTGGACAGATTCTGAATACAACTATACCTTCTTACAAATTCTGTGCAATAGCCGGTAGTCTTGGTTTTACTTCAAAGCCTTGCTATGGGATACCTGGTGGACCATTTATGCAGGTAAGACGAGTGTCGATACAAATATTTTAAAAATCTTGATAGACGCTCGTTGAAAAATTACGATATAATAATATATAATAGTAAAAATAGTAGTAGAGGGAAAACGTAGATTTTTTTTTCCATGTCCGCTCCCAATGTGGAGCATATGGTCTCCTAATGGAGGTATCTTGACAGAATTTTTTCTACGAGAACTGCTTGTCACTCAGTTGCTCAACCTCTCTTTTCTTTTTCGAAGAGAGTAGGGATAGAAGGATAGGGCTATGACAGAACTAGTGGTGAGCTAATCGCTCTCGTTACGCCCCGCGAGGATGGGATTGGTGGGAGGGAGGACTCAGACTACGAACAGAAATTCATAAATCGATTGAAAGATCAATCTATGAAAACCGTCCGCACCGGGAATTGAACCCGAGACATCCGTAACCGTAGCCAGCGATGAAACCAACTGCGCCACAGACGCCTGTCATGGTAGCAGAACGTGGTTCCGTAGGGGTTAATGAAAAATTGTAATGAAATCGACTGGAGAGAAAGGGCCAGAAATAAAGGTGGTTTTTTCCCACCTCTTCTTTCCTGCTGAAACTATTATGTGGAGTCAAAGCTTGCTATGGGTTTCCTGGCTAAAGTCAGTGCTAGGGTGGGTACAGACTAAGTCTTTATATCCCTTTCCTAGATAGACGCTCGTACTGCTGTATAAGATTATATTAGCTGAAGGCTTTGTGTGGGGAAAAAATTTAAGGAAAAACCCCATATGCGAATGATTGTCTTTGAATCATTAAAAGGTGTTTGGGTGACGGTTGTTAAGTCAGTCATGGATTAACATGAAATGTGACCGCAGACAAAAATGTTTATTCGCTCTAAACTTGAAGTAAGTAAGATATAATGCATGGAATCAGGAAAAGGACAATAGATAGTTTATCACTCTCTGGATAACTGTCTTATGCACAGAAAACTTATAAATATAACACATTTTTAGCAACATTAAAACAGAAGATGGCCCGAACAAGAAATTGTAAACACCTGTGAGTAAAAAAAAATGTTGTTACCATTTTAATAGAACAAAAAATATTATTGACATTGCGTAGTCTGAATAAATATTATCAACAAAAGCCCAACACCAAATTTTGTCGGGAACATGTGGTACAACGCTGACTGTATTTTATTTTCTCTGTGTTGCAGTTAAAGGCATCTAAAGAAGATCAAGATAGAGAAAAAGATGGAATTGGATTTGAATATGGAGTTGCAGAAACCCGAATGTATGTGGAAGGAATAATGGTGAAAGAAAGCAGTGAATGCGACACGGAAAAACCCCTTATCTTTCTCGACATCAGAACTGTGCGCGATTGGGTTTTAGCTGTTATACGAACTCCTCCTGACGGAGGAAAAACACACTGAATACATAACGAAACTAGTTAAGATGCCACGTTTTTTTAAATAAATAAATACTAATTATTAATGACACATTAAGACTCAAAACATCAAAAGGTATGATGGGTGATGGCAAAATTAACATGACAACCGATTTGCACGTCACAAACATTTGTTCTTCGACTAACGTCCGATATCTTGTAACGTAGCATTTGTACATTATTATTACTAAGAGAAACGGTTGATAACATACAATCAATCGTAATCCATTATCGACATCTTTACTGATTTATGCTCCAGCCGTCAACCAGTGAACATCTCGTCATATAACCGATCAGTCCTTGCGGACCCAGATTCGTTATCCTATCTCAGTTATATATCGATAACACTGCCAATAACACTTGACTTGAACGCCCGATTGAACAACACGATTGACTCGCCAATTCAACAAATACTTCACACTGAAATGAACGCAAAAAAAGAATCCTACTTCACCACAGTCACTGTCGAGCTAGCGATCAGTCGAACCATCAAGATAAAATCACTGAAAACCTCCGGCATCATAAAAACAGATCAGCTCATCCTTATGACATTTTTAACTCACTTCACCCTGATTCTGTCATTGTATGGAAATAATCTTGACTTCGATGCCGTTGACGAAGACGTAGTGTCTTAGTAAAGGAAAAGATTAAAGAAAAAGCCAAGATAATAGAATGTATCAACATTCCTGATATTACTAAACCGATCAAAACAAGCAGCTCAGCAACACAGACGCCTATCAGAACATCTTCAGACAAACGCATGGCCTGCCGTGTCTCAAAGAAGTCTAATAGGAACAGCCACTGAACGACGGGTTCTACACAAAAAATCCGGACTTGCCCTTTCTCCATACGGCTACCGGAAAATAAGATGGTTAGCAAAACATAGATCAGACAGGCCAGAGTCCCACCGATTGTCTTCCATGAAAAGGACGATAATTCAAACATCATCAACCAACCGAAAGCTGCTAATTCAAATGTAGTTAAAGCAGCCAACATCAGCTCAGGAAGTTAGGCTGAAGCTAGTGCAGAATGATTAAGAATTATTCGCAATCTTCAGCTACCAGGGTGATTCAGTCAATCAAACATGCTATCTTCACCCAAGTTTTCTTTTATTACAGTTGGTTATACAATACATGGCAGTTTTAGAACGATGACAGCTTACACGGTGCACAAATAATGAAATAAAACAGCACATCGGAGCGCTGCTTGGACTCGAGTGACCAGTGTGTGCTATAATCGGCCTCGTTTCAAATTTCAGTATGCTTGAATTTCCGAAGCTAACACAATATGATAGTAGGGTGCAGTTTATTTGCAAAAAATCTACTTGTATTGAACGAATTTACTAAATGATAAATACACATATTTTGTAAAAGTGCATGGTGAAAACATCCACCAAACCCATAACTCAGACTAAGAGAAAAGTCTAAGGACAATCGACATCCAGATTTTGTCCGTCTCTCCCATGATTTTTTTATCATACTCTTTATGTGTACATTATATTTATTTGTATCCAAATTTAAAAATATATTCTGACTTTAATTATCATTCACTGTGGTCTTTCGTTTTCAAGTAACATAGATGGGAGTAATCTTTTTTTAACCATATCTGCCCCCTATTAGGAGTATATGGCCATCACGCGGTCTTTCCAAGCTTTTATGTCTTCCTAGCAGGTTATCTTAGCGTCCCGTAGCTCCGCCGAATACATCCTATGGTCATCAGCAGCCTTCCAAGGCAACGGAATCCATCTGGTTGGCAGAAGAGACAGGCAGGATTCAGACTCACTTGGGGTATCCGCAGCACATGTCCGAGCCAAGTCCAGCGTCGCTTTTTTATTTTGGACGTAATACCGACCCGAACCCGAGTTTCAATATCACACTTGTTATAACACAATATTTTTGTTTTTCGTCTGGTGCGAACACGAATAAATCAGAAGGTTTTTCCTAGATGTCGCTGTATGTACGTATTTGATTATTTTTTTCAATTTTAGATTTTCAATTTTTTTTCTTCAGAACCCTTCACGGGTGTGTGCACAACAACTCACCGAAGTTTCATCGAAATCGTATGAATGGTAAAGGAACGCGTAAAGGACAAACAAACATTTATTTTATATAATATTTCCCGGCATGATCACAATAAGTCCTTCCTGAAAGTTTCGTCGCGATCGGTTGAGTAGTTTAGGAGCCTATAAGATCCAGACAAACCAACAAACAGATATTCATTTTTATATATATAGATAGATATAGATTTCCCGGCATGATCACAATAAGTCCTTCCTGAAAGTTTCGTTACGATCGGTTGAGTAGTTTAGGAGCCTATAAGATCCGGACAAACCAACAAACAGACATTCATTTTTATATATATAGATTGGCAAAAGCTAATAGAATGAAAATATCGCAGACAACCATGTCTTTACATACGAATTTACAAAGAATTACGTATTGAACTGACAAAATCTCAAATAGGATACTTGTGTTCAGCAACCCTTCCTCTAAGATGACCTAATTGAACAGAATCTTGAAAAAAGTGACTTGCTGAAAGTGTAAAGAGAATAATAATTATTCTTTACAACGAAAATTCAAATGGTTTTATCATTTGTGTATAAATTTTATAATAAACCAGTTTTAATCATTTAAATTGTTTTATATGCACATTATATATTTTGTTGAAACACAGACTGAATCATTAAGGATAATAATTAATCTTTTCAACTAAAATTTAAAATTTGTTTATCTTTTGACACACTCTGGTTTCTGTTAAGTATAAGTGTCATTAGTGCACAGAACAAAAAATCACCCAGCGGCAACAGCAATAATTCGCAGAATCGGTCCTTTCTTGTTACCAAGCGTTCAATAGCCGCCGGGTACGCCCGCTTGACGAGTCCATTTTGACGGAAAGGGGTAGCTCCAACAATGCAGCGAGTTTTTTAATTGTATTTGTACACGTTCGATTACGATCTGTTGAGCCGGACGAGTGAGGTGTCGTCGCGGCGGAGAACGATGTGAGTTGTTTTTTTGATTTGCATTTAACTTAATTTAAAATCGTTTGTCATGTCATTTGTATTACAACTTAAAGTAAATTCAGCTGCTAAGTAAATGTGGAATCGATTTTATGTGTTAGGAATTATATATTTGTGTAATGTAAGCCACTGCATCTTTGATGGAAAAATAAATAAGTTTTGAACCGGATTTGAAATGGTGTTTGTCTGAGATCGCAGCCCTTCCAAGACTTTGGATAACCAGCCGCTCGCCTTTCTTCGATCCGGGGTCTTCTCACATTCTTATGAATAATTATAATAAGTCCATTTTGATAATTTCAAAATATCGATAATTCCAAATTTAGGAAACATATCTTTTTATGCACTACCTGTATTCTGAATATTCGTTTTCAATACCGAAATATCGACAGTATTAAAATGTATGGTGTTTTTACTGAACTGATAACGATAACTAAAAGTAACTTTATGTGATTTATTACATGTAAAATTATCCTCACCAGTCCTGCAATCGGGTGATCAACGCTCTCTTTATCTTCTTCTGTCAATTTGTTTATGGATTTCCGGTTGCAGACATGGATATCTTCATTCCCTCACACTAATCTGAGCCCAAAAATTGGGCGTAGTGAGAGAGAAAAATGATTATCAAACTGCCTTTAGTTAATAAATGATGAAGTGTAATCTTTAAACGAAAATACAAAAGTAATAAATAAATATCAGGCTTGGTTATACTTAATCTTGCTAACTTACTTCGATTTTATGGTATTTTACAAATTGAATGTATATCAAATTGTTCAAAATCGTTTATGTCCATATACTAATACTAAGCAGAATGACTAATTGGCTGTGTTTATAACCAAACCGCGGAAAAATATAAAACCGAAAAGAATATTAAATTCATAACAAGTTAAATATGTGTATATAAGAGAAAAAAATATAATGCAAAGTATTCTTTTTTTGGTTATTGCATTTGTTGGGGAAGTACTATGTAAGTCAGTTTGGTTTATTATGTTTTGTTTAATCCTTTAAATAGTGAGTTATTTTTATATATACACTGGAACTCAATTTAACATTTTGAAGGTCCTCTCAAAAAAAAATGATGAGTGCGGGAAAGTCTTTAAGAATTTGTTTTTTTACGAAAAGCATTTTTATAATCAGAAATATTTATATTGGATCTATCAATAGATATTTTTGCAGCTCATATCTGATCGTATCCATGTGTGGTCGTTTATAAAACGTCAAAACAAGGTACGATAGCCGCAACATTTCCGCACTGCACATACTTGCCGGCAGCATGGACGATATTTTGAATATCGAACTCAATCGATATTACGCCAATGTTGTCAGAATAAGTCTATTCCCTTCTCTCTCTGCTCGATATGTGTGTCTTTGTTTTAAATCTGTCAAATTACGTAGGTCTGTCGACATACGTCAGATATATTCTCGATGTCACGTTTTGTTGCTATTATCATATTTTATTATATTTTCAATCACTTTACGATGAATGTATGTCATATAAACATAAAACTCCAGGATGTGTGGTTTATTGTAGTAAGTTAAAGTAAGCAGTTGGCGCAAAATGCAATGTTCAGTTATTTTTTTAATCTAATAAAAACTGTTTTAAAAAATATTTTATACAGCATACAACAAGATTGGCGTTTAGCAGTTTTATAATATCTATTTTATTTCATTTCATTATAAATGTAACCTCCTAAAAATCGTGTATAAATATCATAATTCATCATAAAATGTACGTAATTTTACATTAATTTTCAATATTTAAGACCCGAATTGCTAGAAATAAAAGCTTACGTGTCGGTATTAAATGTTTTATAAATGTAAATGATTGCAGAAATTGCACTCAAATAGCGGGAATACGTAAATACTGTGCATCTTAAATTTAAGTTTCATACAATGCGAAAAAACTGTCAAATATCCGACGAATGTCGGCTATTTTAGTTTTAACTCACTTCACGTTTATCAGTTGCCTGATACAAATTGTTCCTACATCTTTTCCGCATCGTCCGTTTACAGCCCCCATTAGACTCCTAAACAGGACATACTTTCTTATTATTATTACGATTAAATAGCAGATTTTATTCTTCTAATTCAGTGCTTCCCAAACTGGAGTCCACGATAATTTTAAGTAGAAAGTACAAATTTTTATTTATTAACATTTTTTTACAACAAAAAACCAGAGCACTCTTCTTTAGTATGGAAGTACTTTTCTTAAGTATTTCAGTATTTTGGATAAGGCAACAGCAAGATTATCCTTCTGTCGCAAAGGAAACCTTGGTAATCCTAATTCGTTTTGCGACTACATACCTATGTGAAACAGAATTTTCGTCATTACTTTTAATAAGGTACAGATCATGCCTTTTCACGGAGTCCTTGCAAGTTAATATTTCTGATGAACCAGATATTGATTTGTTGTGTAAAATCGTACAACCTCATCCATCTCACTAAATTGTTTTGCAAGAAGCTTCATGTATAGTTCTTCTTATTTCATTTTTAAAAATTGTTCATAAGTAAGTTACCATTTTTTGTGATAAAATATATTCATATATGTACATATTGATAGTATTATTTAATATAAAATAAAAATTTTGACGACCAAAATATGTTTATTTTCGGGGGTTCGCGGATTTTTTTTCTGATTTGTGGGTCCGTTGCATGAAAAAATTCGGGAAGCACTATTCTAAGTAATAATTGAGTTGAGAGTTGATTATGCTAGTCCCAGACGTTTTTCTATATTAGCATGCATTTCTCCTGATTTATTTCAATTTCTTGAACTATTTTCACTTTCTCAGCTAAAGTCCTACCATTCTCCAAGAGAGCCATTTATGTTGATTCATGATGTGACCGGTTAGCTAATAATCATATAAAATTGATGACAAATGATCGACAAAAACGAACAGTTGAAATAAAATTTGTGATGGAACTTTTATATTTCAACGATAGATCGAGCAAAACGATAAATAGGGGGAACGGTGGATGTGGGATAATTTTATATTGTTCTTACACGTGTTTGGCCGGGACTATGCGAGTACGATAGATCAGGGTTTCACTGTATTGTATATTTATATTATTGAATAATTCTTATGTTAATTAACGACAAAAACTATCTGTCATTCAATCTGAGTATAGCTAATAGTACCTACTTATTATTTCAAGAAGTGTGTAAATTTATGCAACTGTGTCATTCAAAACTACGTAAATATATCTATACGGAAATACCGGTATAAGAAATGTTAAACTGGTTTTCCAGTATGGAGAAATCCAGGATCCCGATTTCAGTTATAGTGGTAATGCAATTCCTAGTTGAATCACATATTTTTTTTGATTACAATACAATTGAAACATTTCTTTGCAGCTAAAGTTCCCGAATTTGAACCGAATGGATTGGTATTAGGCTGTGGAAAGCGAAATCTAACCAGTTTCCCTGACGGTCTGGGTGTCTATCCTTGGTTGGTCAAGCTACTGTATAATCGTGAGTTTACTTATGGAGCTTCTATGTTTATGGTAGTAATTTAATTTATGAGAGGAAGTATTAGCCCATTCTATGCCGCAGATGTTGATACAAGTGTACAAGTACAGGCGACGTACATTATATAATTATATATCATATACGTACATCTTCGCCCAGTGAATTTTGCTGACCGTTACCGGTACACCGCTATAGATACCGAGCGTCTGCAGCCTGCACCAAACGGACCAAAATCCGACAACTGCACAACTGATAGTAATCCAACCACATGTCAAAAATAAACTTAGTAAGTTCTTCAAACTTACGCCAAGATTAAGAGCAATTCTTGGTAAAAAATGAACTTTTCTTAATGATTCAAAGACAATCATTATCGTATGGGGTTTTTAAGTGTTTTCCCTACACAAAGCCTTCAGCTGACAGAATCTTTTTAGATATCAGTACTTACCTAGCTTATATACGGGAAAGGGATATAAAGACTCAGTCTGTACCCTCCCTAGCACTGACTTTACCCAGGAAACTAGGAGCCCGCCTCGCGGACTCCACATAATAGTTTCAGCAGGAAAATAGAGGTAGGAAAAAGAATCATTCTAGCAATAACCGCAAAGTCATACTAGGCTACACTGATACCCACAGTTACTAGAAAAAACACGTATTCTCTTTTCTACCTAAAATAGATAAACTATCACAGAGATGAACGCCAGCTCAAAAAAATGAGATTGAGATTGTTAAGTTTGCAAATAAGCTTTTCATGACAAAGAAGAAAACTGGCATGCAAATCGTCCTACCTTTGTACACGTACTGTTGTCTCTATACGGTGACACACTAGAATTAGAGTCATTGGAGGAAGACATCTTCCAAGACCAGGTAGATTGGGGAGATTACACAGCCAGAGTCAAAAAAGAAACCAAGGAAACTTCGATTAAAATATCATTCCGGAGGTAATCAGCTGCTCACACACTGATCCCTCTTGCCAACAACCCTTACCAACAAAAGATGCCAAAGTCGAATCAGATGACAGAAGGTTTGCTGACAACATGAAACTTTTTTCAAATATCAGGAAAGAGTATGATTGTACTATTCTGCAATATATAATTGCGATTTTAAATTAATCTATAAAAAACAAACTTGACAAAGTTCTCGTTCAAAGTTTTTCTTTTCCAAATCATATCCACCATCAATGTGGAACGTATGTAATAATAGTTCATCTAAACAGAAATAGTATTTATGAGAACTGGTTGCAAAACAAGAGCCAAACAGTCTCTTCGTAATCAGTAATGAAAGATTGAATTAAGATTGGGCAAGAAGTTAGCAAGGCGCTCTTTTATGACCCTGTTTTCAGGACCAGATAGGTAGTGAGTACGTTTTAAAAATTCAACGGCATCCAATACCTCTGAATAACTAATAGATGTCTTGAAAGAAACTGTATGATAAAGTTCTTTAGGGGATTTAAACCTTTGGACACCATAACGAATAGGATTAACTCCGAAGAGCGTTGACTATTCAGCTACAAGATTGCATTTTTAATATAACATGGATTTTGTTGAATACATTCATTAATAAAAAATGAAAGCATACGAAATTTCTGTGACTAAAAACTTAAAGATACCTCGCTGATAGTTTGTAATCTGGGTTTCAGATCCCAAGATCTCTCGTTGTGGAGGAGTCTTGATTACTGATGAATGGGTGCTCAGCTCTAAAGATTGTATCAGAAATAATCAACTGTGAGTATTCTCAAGCGGCTGTACAATTATTGTTTTCAATGTCAAATCTATTTTATGTGAACAAACCGCCATATAGCGATGCACATCAGCAATCGTTTCAATGGGGCATATTACATGATCATAGATGTTTGTCATTAATATATGATAAACTTTTTGATCATAATCTGACACCGTCCCGTACTTACGGGGCGGACAGGGGTCTTCAGACTATAGACTCTTCCTAATCACGCAAATTTAATATATTGTAATGTCTCTGCTAAGGCGTTCAAAAATAATTTGTCATATTTGTTTGTTTACCGTTAGCAGTAAACAAAAAGCGTGCGACGGGAAACGGTCACTTGGCACTCGGCCTATCCGAGGGACTGTTCGTCACCGACAAAGCGACAGCGGCTTAGGTCGAAGGTGCGACCCTATCATAAAACCACTTGCTGCGTTTTTAAATTGAAATTGTTTGTTTTAAACTCTGTTTTTGTATCTGTTACTGCCTTTGAGGAATTTATTAGTATTAACTAACTGCAATTAAAGAGAAAGTAAACTGACGGGCGGGTTTTAATAGAGGATGAAGGAACCTGTGGATCATCCTTATCACCACGCTAGACCTGAGGCTGTCAAAGTGAGTTGACGCTCCACCTCCCTGTCGAGTAGACGATTTTGTCTCAAATCATTTTATCTATTTTATGTCAACACACCAACGTATAGTTGCGAAAAACAGCGATATATTCATTTGGGTATATTACATAATGGTAAGCTACATGATGGATGGATTCCAAATATGAGTCTACATGTTCCACACTGTAAGCGGACATGGCTGAAGATTTTTTTGTCCTATCATTGATATAATAATAAAAATTTGTACACATATTTGCATATACGTACAGGCAAGCTGTTATGGTGGGTAAATACGACACAACACGTGATTGGGATAAACTAGATATGGCGTATGCGGAAAATTCACAGCTGATTCTTATTGAGAAGAGAATTTATAACCATGGATATAATGTCGGTCTTGTTTATCTAAACAGCCCCGTTAAAATCAACGGTAAGTATTTTCATGAAATCTTCCGTCTAAAAGCTCGAGAAGCTTTATCACAAGTTGAGGCACATAGTAATTTGGCGCAATTGAGTAAGAAAAAGAATTATTTGTTTATTTGGTAAAATTTTCTTCAGAATCGATTGTGTTGTCATGTACATATTAATTAAAATTAATCAGCGGTAGGTAGTGTTCACGGTGATTATTACACAGAATTCGTTAATTGTAAGTAGATATATCATCTGTCAAGAGGTTTATCACAGATCGCGACCCACTATCATCGGATTTGCGTGTTCATATGATATGGACACTACCAAAGCCCCCTATAATTACAAGCCATGCTGTACTGCCCGTCAGCCGGTATTTTTGGAGACGAGTGGTCTGTTACGATATAATTTATTGGGACGATTTGATTATTACTTAACATGCGTATATGTTGGTTGTCGATGAATCATAATGATTATAGTAAAGAAACACTGACTAGGACTACTCGTAAATTGCAACTTTTCTTATAGCATTGCTTGTAACTTAAGGTTGCTTTGACACTAGTGATACGATAATCCCCATACGGGATGTTGTTGCAAGCTGCTGTACTCACAAATGTGAAGTTGTGCTTGATGATACTCCGTGACCACGTAGGTGTCAGCACCAGGCAACTGGAGTAACATTAAGTTTATAGCCCACTAGTGCCTCAGATTAGCAATCAGAAGATTCCTTGTTGAAATACTTAATAAAAAAAGTTGTCAAATTTGGCATGTATTACAATACAAATTTAGGCTACTAGATACTTATGGTAAATCCAATGACTATTTATATTATATCGCTTGACATTGTGACAGTAGATCGATGCCTCGACGACATTGACGCCTCAGAAGATTTGAAATTTTGATTAGATATCTTGCATAATGTAAGTGACTGTTTTCTTTGGATATATATAGCCTTTGTGTTCTATTCCATAACCGACATAATGTACATGTCTGAATTTTTGTTGCAGAATATGTGAATCCAATCTGCATACCATTTGCTACTGATTACACAATACCTCGATCACCTGACTCGGTTGGCCGAGTGGGAGGATGGAGTTATATGAACGAACACTCGAAAGTATACAATGATCGATTGAGACCGACAAATATGATGATAATAAACAGCACAAAATGTGGAAAGATTCTAAATACAACAATACCTTACTACAAATTCTGTGCAAAAGCTCTTAATTATTTTTTTAAGGCAAAACGTTGCATTGGGATGCCTGGCGGGCCATTTATGGAGGTAAGGTGTGAATACAGTAGAACCTCGATTATCCGGTCTAATGTGGATGAAACTAGTCCTGATAATGAAAAATCCGGAATAAATAAAAAATAAATATTGACTGGGAAATAAAAGCATAAACAATTTTCAATTATTTATAGTAAGATATTCAATTATTGACTTTTGCTTAAAGGTTGTTGTCGAAAGCTTGTGACTTGTCTTGAATTACATTCTTCTTGGCTCTCAAAACACTTCATGGCGACATCTAAGCATCTAAAAGTTTCAGAATGTGTAGGAACAGTATTTCCCACCTTCTAAATATCCTCTTTGTCTTCTTGATCTTGTGCCTCTGAGGTAGAAATTTCCTCAATTATTTCATCATCATTCAAAATTTGGAATCAAGGATTGTTAGCATTGCAATTTAACCACTCGGTGACGTCTTCTTCATCGCATTCAGCACATATTGAAATTCGTGCAACTACGTTCGTGATGTCTCCTATGTCAATTTCTATTGCATTACTGGAACTTACTAAGGCTCTTTTCAAACTTTGTTCCATGATTTTTTCAAAATCGAGTCATCTTTAGAATTCCAGCTTTCTGTTGCCATGTGGCAACAGTCTTTTAAATCAATTTTCTTGTGGAAGTGGATAATCATTTCTTTATTATTTTCGTCTGCTAACAATATTCGTCGAAGCATCTGTTTTCGATGCAAGCGTTTGAAGGTTTCAATTACACCCTGATTCAATGGTTGTATTAAAGATTTGAAATTTTACCATAAACATTTTATCATTCTGGTTTAAACATTCTACAGTAGTATAGACGAATGCGACGGTGTATTGTCGAGTAGAAGCAATGTTTTCCCACTTTTATCTAAAGACTATAGACTCAAATTAAACGCACTCCATCACTTACATAAACATTTGAAAGTGGGCGCAATCCAGTACGTGCAATTGCACCAAATTATTAATATTTTTGTTTGTAAATATGTAAATCTGTTTACAGATATTTTTCAATCAATGACAATCTTTGAAAAAAATACCAATATAATATAGTAAAAACAGTTGACCACCGATTTTACGTATTTGATAGGACTGCCCATGCGTTTACGATGGGCTGGAGGACTACAAAGACTGGAGAGAGAAAGAGAGAAGGAGCCCGAAACAGAGGTATTTGGGTGACGGTTGTGAAGTCGGCAGCAGGGAAAAATGGCTACCCACTATCAATGAGAAGCATAAATTAATATGAATTTATTATCGAGCAGCTCAACAGAAGTTGATTTACAAAAAATTGGTTACTAGTTACGCAATCTCTCTTCGGATAATTAAAATATAACGCATGTAATCAGGAAAGGACAAATAGAAAGTTTTTCACTCTCTCGTCTTGTGGAAAGAAAAAGTTCTAAATATAAAACTTTTTTAGCAATATTAGAACAATTAGTGGCCCCAGCAAAAAATTATAAACACCTGCAAGTAAAAAAATAATATTTAATAACGTTTTCAATAGAAAAACATTATCAATGATGTTATATAGTTTGAATAAATATTACCAACAAAAATCTAATACCAAATTTTGAATGGAACTTTATACTTAAATATAATAACATCTCTATATCGGCGTAATACAAGGCTGACTGTATTTTATTTTCTTTGTATTGCAGTTAAAGGCACATGAAGAAGGTGGGAATAAAAATCGAGACATAGATGACCGATTCTACGTGGTAGGGATAATGGTGGAAGAAGCCAGTGAATGCGACACGGTGAAACCGATCGTCTTCCTCGACATCAAACCTGTGCGAGATTGGGTTTCAGCTATTATACGGACTCCTACCTACGGAAAGATATGAAACTAAACGCATAATTAAAGTAGTTAAGATGCCACCGTATTTTTAAATAAATAAATATAAATTAAGAATGTCTCATACAGTCTAATTTTGTCAGGTTTTTTTCCTACCTTTCATATTTATGTGTAATTGGTCTTCAAATTAAACATCAACCAACCAA
Source organism: Himalopsyche phryganea (assembly GCA_022494535.1). NCBI lineage: Eukaryota > Metazoa > Arthropoda > Insecta > Trichoptera > Rhyacophilidae > Himalopsyche > Himalopsyche phryganea. The sequence goes on from JAGVSL010000139.1 coordinate 1,607,093, forward strand.
TCCGGCAAATAGCCGAATTTTTCATAGTATACATATAATATACACGTAGATATGTATATTACACAACAAAAAGATGTTATCGGCATAAATAAAAATCAAACAAGTATTTTAATACACGCAGAAATTCAAAAATTCACTCTTATAGAAAAAGTAGCGAAGTCACTCGTTTTTTACAACTCAGACTTCAGCCAAAACAGCGCAACTAAACGATTCTGATTCTGACTGAGCAGCCCTGGTGATAACCCTGAAACTGGACACTAACTACGTATCATAATTTAAATATACAAATTACGACTTTTAATATCATTCTCTGTGGTCTTTCATTTTCAACTACATAGTATGAATGAAATTATCTAATACATATTAAAATGAAAATGATATAGATGTATTAACCTGTTCGCTGTCCATTACATTTGTATACGGGATCAAGAATTGGAACTCACACGCTCACCCCGTGTATATTTGCATCACTTAGTTCTCGGCGAAAAATTCGATTTTCAAGTTATCACTGATTCATAAATTCATGCAATGATGGGCGTGAGATTATAAATCGCAATTGGCAGCTGGGTAGGGAAAGAGTTAATAGTCCACGCCTCATTTATTCTGTGTTGGCAAAAGCAAAAAGAATGGCAGATATCCATGTCTTTGTAATACGAATTTATAAAAAGATTTCACGAGCTCTGAAATAGGAAAACTCTACTTGATGAATCACGTTTTCCCTAGGATGAACACCCCGAACAGAAACTTGAAAAAAGTGATTTGTTAAAAGTGTGAAAAGGAAAATAATTATTCTTACCAACAAAACTCCAAAATTTTTTATCATCCTTATATATAAACTGTAATAATTTTTAATAATTTCCAATTTAGGAAACATATTCTTGTATGTAGGGATTGCAGCAGTATTACCGGAACCGGGAAACCGGTTTTCCGAATAATCGTCTTTAATACCGAAATATCAATTATATTTAAACGTATTGGGTTTTAATGTACTGATTACTTAAGTTTCATTATGCGTTTTTCACATCTAAAATTATCCATGTAAGTCTTATAACCGAGTGATCGGCCCTGCTGTGTGTTTAATACCACTTTCATAAATTAATTTATAGATTTTCGTTTAAAGATGTGGATGTATTAATTTTCTCTTACCCATCCGAATCCAAAAATGGAGCATAGCGAGAGCGATTAGCTAACCACTCCTCCTGTCCTAGTCCCATTGTTCTTTCCATTGCCACTTCGAAAAGATGGAGCAGAGTGATATAATTTTTTGTAAACAATTCCAGCTGTGATGCTTCATAAGTAGTCTGTATGCTATACATCGGAAACGGACTTCACGTCCATCACGGCGTTTTCAGAACAATTACAACAACGGAAAGTCATTGTTTTACCTTTACACAATTTGAGATGACCTTGTTTGTCTGCCATTGACAGTCCCTGTCTCAGAGGGAGACAGAGCTAAGGGAAAAGGGTGGGGAAACTAGGTTTTATTATTACAAAGTGACGTTCGGTTTGTATAGTAGGACTCGGCCTCAAACCTACACATTTATTCACACAAATAATAATACACAAGTACACAGTTCAATACACTCAAGACTTACATACCGCGACATCAGTTCGGAGCTCAAAAAAACGGCAAAGCAGTACAACACGATTGGGCCGTGTCACATTGTATGAGTTATCAATAAAATAAATTATAGCTTAACAAAATACCTCCATGGCTACATGAGACTGCAGAACAGCGGAACAACATCAGCAATATTATATTCCATATCATCTTATCGTACACAGACGTCTGTTTAAAAATAATTATTGTAAAATGCTAAAAGATGATTATAAAACTACCCTTAGTTAATAAATGATGAAGTATAACTTTAAAGCAACATACACTAGTACTAAATAAATATAAATACCGGCTTGGTCATACTTAATCTTGCTAACTAACTTACGCAATTTTATGGTATATTACAAATTTAATGTAAATCAAATTGTTTAAAATCGTTTGTGTCCATATGCTAATACTAAGCAGCATGACTCATTGGCTGTGTTTATAAGCAAACAGCAGAAAAACATCAAACAAAATTTTTTCAAAACAGAAAAGAATATTACATTCATACTAAGTTATGTGTATATAATAAAAAAAATACAATGCAAATTATTCTTTTTTTTGGCATTGCATTTGTTGGGGAAGTATTTTGTAAGTAAGTTTGGTTTATTATGCTTTGTTTAACAATTTAAATAGTGAGTCATTTTTATATACTCATCGGTATTCAGTTAATCGTTATTAAGGGTCTATCAAAAAAACAGCGAATACGGGAAAGTCTCTAAGAATGTATGTTTTAATGACAAGCTTATTTAATCATCAGAAATATTTATATTGGATCCATCAATAGATATTTTGGCAGCTCATATCTGATCGTACCACGAGATAATATTTTTCTCTTGCTCTTTATACTCCTTACGGGACTTTCTTTCTTATTATTATTACGATTAAATAGCAGATTTTATTCTTCTAAGTAACAATAGATTTAAAAGAGTTTTCACTCTCTCAGCTAAAGTCCTAGCATTGTCCAACAGAGCCATTTATGTTGGGTTTCAAACTGATTCAAGATGCGGCCAGCTTTTTAATAATTACACAAAAGGGATGACAAATGATCGACAAAAACGAACAATTGAGATAAATATTTTGACTGAAATATTATATTTTAACCACTTCCTCTTTGTTGTATACTTATATTATTGAATAATTCTTATGTTAATTAAAGATAAAAAAAAAATGCTGTCGTTCAACCTAGGTAGAATAGTATTTACTTATTATTTCAAAAGTGAATTTATGCATCTGTGTCTTTTAAAAATATTATATCTAAATATATCAATACGGAAATACCGGTATAAGAAATTTAAACCGGTTTCCCGGTATCGAAAACCCTGTTTCAGTTGTAGTGAAAATTCTGTAATTGAATCACATAATTATTTTGATTACAATAAAATTGATAAATTTTCTTGCAGCTAAAGTTCCCGTTTTTGAGCCTAATGGATTGATATTAGGATGCGGAAAGCGAAATCTAACCGGTTTTCCTAATAATCTGGGATTTTATCCTTGGTTGGTTAAGCTACTGTATAATTGTAAGTATAATTATGGAACTTCATTGATTATGATGATTATTTAATTGATGAGAAGAAATATTAATCCATTCTATGCCGCAGATGTTGATACTAATGTATACGTCGTATGATCATATATCATACTCGCGCTTGCGCCACAGACCGGTGCACATCTCCAACCAGTGAATTTCGCTATATTTAGATACCAAGCGCCGGCAACCTGCACCATTAGCTTTGATAGATTTGCTCTGTTCGAAGGTAAACCTTTGAAGTTGGTCATCCGTGGCATTCCAGAGTCAATAAATCTTGAATTTTTCATGTTCGGACGATACGATTCCAGTCCTATTTGAAATGCTACCATTTGAGAAAGCCAGGTCAAAAGGGAGTGCAATTGTTGGTTATCGGCATCAGGGTTAAACGGGAAGGTCTCAATACAAACGCCACTTCGGTGCAGTTAATCTCTTTTATTAATATGCATTGGCTTAAAAAACAACATTGAGATTACGTTTCACTTAAGTTAAACAAATTTAAACAAACACATAAATTTACATTTAACTTTAAACACAATTATTATTTAAACAATTGAAAAAAACAAGTGAGTAGACATTTAACTTAAGGCACAATTAATTATTACTTAATAATAATATGAAAAACTAATAGATTACTTGGATGGAAATGTATGAGAAAGTTCTTTAGGGGATTTGAACCTTAGGACACCATAACTAATAGAGCAAACGCCAAAGAGCGTTGACTATTCAGCTACAAGATATGATAAGATTATTGAGTATAACAAAAATAAGAAGAACCAATTACAGCATTTTTTGACATGAATTTTATTGAATACATTTATTTATAAAAAATGAAAGCATACGAAATTCCTGTGATTAACGACTTAAAAATACCTAGGCTGATTTTTTGTAATCTTAGTTTTAGATCCCAAGTTTTCACGTTGCGGAGGAGTCTTGATTACTGATGAATGGGTGCTCAGCTCTAAAGATTGTCTGAGAAATAATCAACTGTGAGTATTCTTAAGCGGTTGTACAATTATTGTTTTCAATGTCAAATCTATTTTATGTGAACAAACCGCCATATAGCGATGCACATCAGCGATCGTTTCAATGGAGCATATTACATAATCATAGATGTTTCTAATTAATATTTGATTACAACCATTTTCTCAATTTTAAATATATTACATGATCGTAGATTACATGACGGACGGATGTTCAATATAAGTCTACATGTTCCACATTGTAAATTTAAAAAATAATGTCACACCATTGGTATATTAATATAAATTTGACAAAATTTGTATACATATTTGCATATATCTACAGACAAGCTGTTATGGTGGGTGAATATGAGACTAGCGATGATTGGGATAGACTAAATATGGTTCATATAAAAAATGGACAGCAGATTCTTGTTGACAAGAAAATTTATAACCATGGATATAATATCGGTCTTCTTTATCTAAACAACCCCGTTAGAATCAACGGTAAGTAGTGTCATAAAGCATTTTCTTGTATTTTTATTAGTTAAGTCGAGAAATTGTATCATAATTATAAAATTAAAGTCGTCATCTTTCGAGTCAAGGCATAATTGAGACAGAAAAAGAGTCATTTGATTATTTGGTAAATTTTTCTCCAGCGTTGATTTTGTGGTCATGTAAATATAAGTCGAAATTAATTATAAACTAATATGTAATACTGAGCGGTGGGCGTTGTCCACGGTGATACACAGAATTCGTTAATTTTAAGCAGATCGCTCGTCTATCATTGTCATCTTAAGTTGCTTTACAAGAAATTTAAAGAGATGACACACCCTGGCTTTGTTTGTTGAGCTTCAGTTTTATTAGGATCCATAACTGACAGCGAACAGCTTTAATGACAATGATTCTTGGTAGTCGAATCGGTTGCCAACCGACCGACGAGCCAAAGTTAGAAAGCGGGCGTTTGCTAATTGACTCGGCCGCTTGACGACAATCATTGACAAAAGGGATGTGTCTACAGTGTTTGAAGTTTAATTTTTATTTTTTGTTTTGGCGGGCGGTCTGTTTCCGGAGGCTTCGGTGGCTAGGTGAGCCGACGGGAGCATCCGCCAAATCGCAGTCATTATAAATTGTTTTTGTTTGTTTTGAAATTGGATTTAATTTAAATTTAAAATCGTTTGTTGTGTCAATTGCATTATAACTTAAAGGTAAATTCATGTGTTGAGTAAACGTAAATGTAGACTCAATTTTATGTGTTACTGGTAATTTTGTGTAATAAACCACTGCATCTTCGTTAATTAAATAAGAGATCAACTGGATTGAAATGGTATTTACTTGAGATCCCAGACATCCTGGATGGTGATAACCAAACATTCGCCCCTCTTTGACCCGACCTTGTCAGAGGATTATCACAAATCAAAACCCACTAACATACGATATGCGTGTTCATGACCCCCAGCTTAACGGTGATTAGCAACAATATTTAAGAAGCTGTTTAAAGGATTTTCTTACGAGTTGCTGCACTAACAAATATGAAGCTCAACTTAAGGATGCCCGTGACCACGTTGGCAGCAGTACCAGGCAACTGGAATAACATTAAATTTATAGCCCACTAGTACCTCAGAATAACAGTCGAAAAAATCCTCGTTGAATTGCTTAATAAAAACAAATTGTATAATTTGGCATGTATTGCAAAGTAAAATTTAGGCTTCAAGAAGATAATAAGGGGCAATAAAATGGTTATCAAAATGATTGGTTGTCATTGTCGATATGCATTTAATTGAAATTAATCAACGGTAGACTTTGAAAAACAATTTTATAAATAGCTTTTCCCCCAACACACAATATAACCATAAAAAATGTGATTTGCAAAATCAAATTTTACCCAAAAGTCCTGTTCAAGCTGTGGCCGCGAACGCGCAATGGTCGGTTTATCAACCACTTACGCATAATAATTGTTTACGAGTGATTGGTGCACACTTCAAGTTATATGGTCGATAAATACACCAAAAAACTTCATCGATATCGTCTATAAGTATTACAGATGACATTTTTTGTGTCACCGTATGAATTACAGCCGTTAAAGATGATGGTTGATATATCGCTTTACCCTATAAAGGGTTAAAAGGTGGATAAAATTATTGTTATAATGTAGGTAGCCGTTTGTTCCGAATATACTTGTTCATATAGTCATTGTGCTCTACTCCATAACCACCAAAACTTTCTTTTTAATAAATTTTGTAGGATAATGTACGTGACTGAATTTTTGTTGCAGAATATGTGAATCCAATCTGCATACCGTTCACAGATGATTATACAGTACCTCGATTACCTAACTCGGTTGGCCGAGTGGGAGGATGGAGCTATTTGGAAGACAACTTGAAAGTATTTAATGATCCCTTGACACCGACAAATATGATAATAACAAACAGCAAAGAATGTGGACTGATTCTGCATACTACAATTCCTTATTACAAATTCTGTGCTAAAGCCCTTAATTATTCTTTTACTCCAAAACGTTGCATTGGGATGCCCGGCGGGCCATTTATGGAGGTAAGACGAGTGCAAGTGTGTACAAATATGTTTAATTTATAGACAATCTTTGAAAAAAATATGAATGAAGTAACATATAACTCATGGAATCAATAAGGAGCACATAGAAAGCTTATTACTCTATCAATCATTATCTTTTGCACAGAAAACACCTGCACGTAAAAAAGATATATGTAAGAATGTTTTCAATAGAAAAAGATTATCAATGATGTTTTTCAGACTAAATTATCAATATCATGTGTAAAATGTTTGCCGTGAAAGTATTTCTTGATATTGTGTAGTTTGAATAAATATTACCAAAAGATCTAATACCGAATTTTGTCTAGAATTTTATACTTATATATTATAATAACACGGAACCCATCTTCACGTAATACAAGGCTGATTGTATTTTTTTTTGTATTGTAGTTACAGACGAACGAAAAACATGGAGATGTAGATGGCCGATTCTACGTGGTAGGAATAATGATGGAAGAAGCCAGAGAATGTGACACGGAGAAACCGCTCGTCTTCCAGGACATCAGACCCGTACGCGAATGGATTTTAGCTATTATAGGGACTCCTTCTTTTGGAAAGATCTCAAATTAAATTCATAATTAAAGAAGTTAAGATGCCACCGTTTTTTTAATAAATAAATATAAATTAGGAATGTCTCATAAAGACTCACAGGGAACCACAAAATATCAATAGAAATGATGGGTTTCAGTTGAATGTCTTTTGGTATCCAGCACATTCTAAAAGATCCAGTTTTAGAAAAATTGATGTGCACGATACAAACATGCGTTCTTCGATCAACGTTCCATATCATATATAACCAATCGTAATCCAGATGTAGTCTGTAAGAATACTTAAGCTGGACTCTCACCATGAAGTCTCCATATGTGATATACATACTTGAGCCCACCCCAATGACTGGAACTACCGTCAATAGTAACTAATCTGTAATAGTTGTCCTTTTTTACTTCGATGGTTGCTTTTAAAAATACCTCATAGGTCAGAAAGGGTCTATCAAAGAAACTGGCCTGGTCAGCCACAATTATAAAATATTCAGATCGCCGGGAAACGGAAACCAATTTAGTGGGAGGGCTAATGGTTGAAGAAACCAGTGAATGCGACAAGGATAAACCGATCGTCTTCCTCGACATCAGTCATGTGCACGATTGGATTATAAATATTATACAGACTCCTAGTTACAGAGAAAATAAAAATGTTTAAGATATCTCAGTTTTTTTAATATAGATTGAGAGAGTAGGAAAACGAAACAACAACATCTGTCTCGCCGCTCGATGGAGGAAGGTGGAGAGCGGGGAGAAGCGGGGTGCGGGCTTCAACACACTTCAAGGCCCGCGTCCTGGGACAAGGACAAACAAAGGACAAAACAACGGCTCCTTCGTCTTTCCATTAAAACCCGGTCGTTTATCCGTATACTCTTCTCGTTTATTTGCAATTAGTTTCAGTTAGTTAAGACAGTTACACAACAGAATTACACACTTTTAATTTAAACTCTGTAAGTAAATCGCCGCTTCGCCGGCCGACGACGACTCTCCTCCGGGAAAGGTCGAACCCGACTGGCGCTGGCAGGATCGCAGGCCCTTCGCCCACTTCAAACTGCAAACCAACAACAGCAACCAAACAAATACGACACCACTCTTAAACGCCTCAGGAGGGGTATTACATTTTTTAATTTTCATTAATAGAAAGAGTCTGCAGACTGGTTTTGAAGACCTTGTCCGCCCCATAAGTACGGAGCGGTGTCAAGATATACATTAAGGATGACCCGCAAAGGCTCATAATAACTTTCAAAACATTAATACGAATGAAGGGTTTTGATTGAATAACTTCTGGTTTGCAGCACTTACAGCAAAATCCAGCAGAATTGGTGGGAGAACGTATAACAGATTGGGGGAACAGAATCTTTTTTAAAAGTAAAATTTTATTTTAAAACTCACGAAAATTGTTTTAATTCACATTTTTGTGTTGTTCTCTAAAATATTCAAAAGTCTTTCCATGAAATAAATTGATTTGAAGCTTTCGAATATTTCAGACGCAAATTGCGGAAAATAAAAAAATTAAGTGCAAGAGAAAGAGATTTCTGGAGACGTTAAATCGGGGTTTCATTGTATATTTAAATATTTTTTTTGCATTTGATCATGACGTGAACTAACAATGCTGAATGCTTTATTATTTTATATTATCTCTATATTGTTTTCTGTTATTTGGCCACAGTATAATTTGGAGCCAATGAGAAGTGAAGTGAGACAACTGATATTTTCAAAAATAATAAGTTAAATACGTTTTGGTATTCTACATGTCATAAAGTGTCGTGGAAAGTGGAGTGAGCTAAGAAAATACTGTCTGTAAAAGTGTTTTATCCTGTTAAAAGTTGGATTAAATAATCAAGTCAATTAATGTAAGAACATCATTTTACACAATACACAAGTTTTAGCATTTTTTCATTTGGCTTACTTCACTTCTCGAGGATGCATTTATTTCCTGGGGTACTTCATGAAAACTCATAACTGAACTCTCACCATGAATTCTCTGACACGTTTACTCTATATTTATATATTTATTTTTTCCATGTCCGCTCCCAATGTGGAGCATATGGTCTCCTAATGTAGGTATCTTAACAGATTTTTTCTACGAGAACTGCTTGTTATTCAGTTGCTCAACCTCTATTTTTTTTTTTGAAGAGACGGACGAGACTAGAGGTAAGCTAATCACTCTCGCTACTCCCCGTGAGGATGTGATGGGTGGAAGGGAGAACTCAGACTACGAACAGAAATCCATAAATCGATTGAAAGGTCATTCTATGAAAACCGTCCGCATCAGGAATTTAACCCGAGACATCCGTAACCGTAGCCAGCGACGCTACCAACTGTGCCACGGACGCCGACACTCTATACATAAATTTTATATTTATTTTATATTTATTTATTTTATATTTTTATTTTTATCGTCATTGAAAAATATATCATTATTAATTATTTTCTGTGGTTTTTACATTTTAAAACATACACTCTGATTGAAATTACCTACTTAAAAAACACCTAATTATAAAAATTACTAAGATGTTTTAACCTGCTCGCTGCCCATCCCACTTCTATAAGCTACGCTACACACTAACCTCGTATATATACGCGTCACCCGTTATTATATATACATATAAATATGTAAAAGTAGTACAAAAAAATTGTGTTTTATTTTTAAAACATAATGCCTTTTCGCGAAGAATTGACAGTTAACTAAGTTAATAAGAAAACTCTACGAACGTGAGAATGCCCGGTCGAAGAGGAGCCACTTTCTCTTTAACGACCCTAACTCGGTCAGGCCAGGTAACGTTATTTAAGAAATGTTTCTGAAAATTGCGATATTGAAAGTGTTCGAATGCCGTTCTGGAACATTCCAAGCTTACAAGAAATAAATAAAAGTTCGCAAAAATATCAGAACGAGTCAAGTGATTAGAAACCTTTCCCTAAGATGGACACCCCGAAAAGAAACTTGAAAAAATTTTATTAGACATTAGTAATTCTTGTCAACCAAAATCCAGAATGCTTTATCATTCTTATGACGTGATATTAATAAATCAGTTTTTGACATTGTCAAAATTTCAGTTTCAAAACCAATTCCCAATCCATGAATGTAGGGACTGCATTATCGGTATTAACCGGTATTATCAAAACCGGGATCCTAGTATTCTTATTGTTCGTTTTCAAAACCGAAGTAGTGATAGCATTAAAACGTTTTGAGTTTTAACTGTATGTACTGATAACTTAAGTAACTTTGTGCGTTTTTCATATCAAAAGTTATCTCTGCCAGTCCTGTGATCGAGTGATCAACGTCTTGGAGTATTTTATTTGTACTGCGGTTACAATGAACACAAACTGGAATGCAGACACATTCATTAATTAATTTTAAGACTTCACATCCATTTGTCACTAGAACTATTTCGTCAGTTAATATAGTTATTTTACCTTTATATTATATAAGCTGTTTTAAAATAAATTACGATATATTTAAGTTGACAGTTTCACGTACTTGGGAGTACACACCATGGAAGATAGCAAACCTCATAAAAACCTTTACAACCTTTAAATAGATGCAGAAACTCTGAAACTCGCGGTTTCACTCGGTCAGAACCAAGTGCCACCTATTCAACACATGCATTCTGACGGTGTTGCTTTACGGTTGAGAGTCATAGAACCTCACTAAAGCACAGGTTAATCGTATAGTGCGCTTAAAAAACAGATACTTGCGGCGAATACTAGGGGTATCGTGGTTTAATTTTGTCAGGAACTCAGAGGTAAGAGGAGGAGTTCGGGGGAGCGGACGGACCCTCTTTTACGTCCAAAATAAAAAAAGCTACTATGGACCTAGCTTTGACATGTGTTGCGGATGCCCCAGGGAGCCTGAGTTCTGCCTGTCTCTTCTACCAACCGGATGGATTCCGTCGCTCTGGAAGGCAGCTGATGACCATCCATAGGATGTACTTGGTGGAGCTACGGGGCACTGAGATGATCTGGGAGGAAGCGAGAAGGCTGATAGAGAATCTTGTGCCGATATGCTCCGAGTAGGGAACGAGTATCGTTAAAAAAAAGTTTTGTTCGAAACAAAATACCATCACTCTACATAAGATATCAAGCCATCAATATAATATTCCATGTCATCTTATCGTTCGCAAACTACTGTATAAAAATAATTATTATTGAGAAATGAAAGCTGATTATTAAACTGCCCTTAATCAATTATCAAACGTAATTCTTAATACAACATACACAACAAATATATATATATATATACGATTCATCATGGTCAATCTATCTTACTTTCTTGTACGATTTTATGGTCAATCACCAATCTAATGTGTGTCCAATTGTTCGAAATCATTTATGCCCATATACTAATACCAAGCAGCAGTGATAATTGGCTGTGTTTATAAATACGTGAAACGTCTCAAACAAAACAAAAAAGCTTATGGATTTAAGCACCATGAAAATTATTATTTTTTCCGTGATTGTAATTTTTGTGGAAGTACTGTGTAAGTCAGTTTTGATTAACCCTTTAGTGATGATGTATTTGTAATATATTTTGGTAATAATTAAATGCTTATTCCTTACCTAAATACGTTACTCTACAAATATCCTGTAATTCTGTATATCAATCTTTCATAAAAATCCTGTCATTCAATATAAGAAGAATAACACTTATTTTTTATTATTTCGAGAAATAATTTATGTTAATCATTTAATAATTGTTCCTTTCTATGTTTGAATACAGAAATACCGCTACATACGGTAAAATAATCTTTTTACATCGAATTTTTTGCTTACACACGGTTACAAAAAACTAAAATTATTACTAAATACGGTACATAATGTTTTGATTTTATTCCTTTTATCATATTTATTTATTACCTATAATGCACTGTGAGTAAGATTTTCGTCCGGTGAGCTGGCGATGAAGTGGAGGTCTGTCAGGTACAATCAGACAAGCTCGCTCTTAGTTAAAATTTATATCAAAACAAATACAAAAAAACAATTGACATTTACAAAAAAAGATCAAGCCCACGAACTCGTTACGCGACGGCAAACGGTTAGCTTCCGGTTAATGCCAAGGCCGCGCGACGCGCTTCTGACTCCTTGCGGCGAGCGACTGGTGAAAAAAGACGTAATCCCTGTCACAGTGAGATCACGATTCCTTGCTTCTGTAAGGGTAGAATGCCACCCAGCAACGTCCTCGCCACTTTCTAAAAACTCATTCGACGTTGCCAAAATGCAAAATGCAATTGATGCATTACATACAAGAGATGACCCGATGAAAGTTCTGGGCACGATTCACACTGAATAATAATGGTTCGTGTCAGTACTTATCTTACGAAACTACTTTCATAAGTATATACAAATTAAATTCCAACTATTTTTGAGTTCGATAATTTTATATTTGGGGGTATTTTAAGTAGGGTTCCATTACTCAGATTTTTATATGGACGCCGTTGGTTTTTTTTGCACGGTAGTCACTGAAACGTAAAAATAAAATCGGATGTATTTTAATCTTTTAAGCCCGGTTTTTCGACTTCGATAAAACCCGAGATCCCGGTTTCACTAACACCGGTATTGCAACCTTAGCTGAATCACACAAATATTGTAGTATAACTGTAAAATTTCCTTGCAGCTATCAATGTGATTGTTCCTGACTTTGAGCCTAATGGTTTGGTATTAGATTGTGGAAAGCGAGTTGATACCTATAACCCTAAAGGTCTGGGAAACTATCCATGGTTGGTAAAACTACTGTACAATTGTGAGTATACTTTTGAAGCTTCTGTGTTTGTGACGTAAAGTGTAAGCCCCTTCAGTGCTGCAAATATTTGATACAAATGTGCACGACATGCCATGGACATTATTTGTATAATATATATTTTTATCACAAATTAACCATCAAGTTTACCTGAAATTTTTTAAATACAACTTTTTATAATTTAAGATATCGACTGAGGGTGCTTGATGGATTTTCAATATCAAATTTTAATTTGTAAGGTTTTGTACATTTCCATGTATTTCGTCACTAACGACCCGGGTTTCGCCTTTCGGCATCTTCAGGTATTTGAGCGCAGTAATGAACTTGAAGTGACAGACAATGAACAGTTTACATCGCTTATATACAAGACAAAATACCATAAATCTTATCACTAAGTCTAAGATATAAAATGACACCTGGATTGATCACAACAATGACCCCCAATCCCAGTTGTGAAAACAAACGCATTATGAGCGGAATGGAGAGTTTTAAATTCAATTCAAACAACTGCCTACTTATTCCAAACTAATGGCCCTGTCAGGGTGGCCATAGAATGATGTATTAATATAGGAATTTCATTATTTTGATTGTTAATTTATGGTTATTTTTTACAAACTCATCTCACGTAAAAGATACAACAGAAGGGAGCTTGGAAGATTGAGTTTTTCGTTTAAAATTGGCAAGGAATTTAACTGGACTCTATTGATTTCCAAAAAGTGACGAAATACATGGAAATGTACAAAAATTTTTATTCTTGGGTTTTATTACAAAAACTCCTTTTTTTTGATAAACAGATAAAACAAATACAACACATTATAAAATCTTCATCTATTAATTTTTAACTACGTTCGCTTCCAATGTGGAGCATAAGGTTTCTTTACTGGGCTTATATCTATATCAGGATAATTAGTTTTACTAGAAATGTTTGAGAACGCCTGGTTTAATAGGTGCGAATGTTTAGTTATCACCATCCAAGATGTATAGGATCTCAATCAGAGCACCGCTCCAGTCCGGATAATCTCTTATTTATTGAAGATGCAGTGGTTTAATCCACAAAAATTACAAGTACAATATAAAATCGAGTCAATATTTACGTTTACTGAACACATAAATTTACCTTTAAGTTATAATACAATTGACACAACAAAAGATTTTAAATTTAAATTAAATCCAATTTCAAAACAAGCAAAAACCATTTATAATGACTGTGATGCGGTGGAGGCCTCAACCAGCTCACCCACCGGCCGAGACTTCCGAAAACAGACTGCCTGTAGAATTCAAAATCAAATACTCAAAATTGCAGGCCCCCTCCCTTTTGTCAATAGCTAACACTTGACACCGCCCCGTACTTATGGGACCGACAGGATCTTCAAAACCAATCTGCAGACTCTTTCTATTAATGCAAATTTAAAATGTAATACACCTCCTAAGGCGTTTAAGAGTAGTGTCATATTTGTTTGGTTGCCGATGTTGGTTTACAGTTAGAAGTGGGCAAAGGGCTTGCGATCCTGCAAGGCACTTAGTCGCCTCTCGGCCTTTCCCAGAGGGAGTCGTCGGCCGACGAAGCGGCACTTAGTCCACCGCTTGCTAGTGAACCCACTTACAGAGTTTAAATTAAAAATGTGCAAACCTGGTTGTGTAACTGTCTTAAAGAAAATTATGTAAACTAACTGTAATTAAAGAGAGAGTATACTGAATACGACCGGGTTTTAATGGGAGACGAAGGAACCTTTGAATCATCCTTTGTCCCACGCCGGAAGCGAGCGTCAGTGTGTCGATACCCCGCACCCCGCTTCTCCCCGCTCTCCACAATCATCCCTCGAGCGGTGAGACGTTTCTTTCGGATTCTATCACACTGTTGTCAGGCAATCGAGGCAATTAAGTGGTCGGATACCGGCCACTTTCTCTTTAACGACCTCTAACTCGGTCAGGCCAGGTAGCGTTATTTAGAAATAATACTGAGAATTGCGACATTAAAAGTGTTCGAATGCCGTTCTGGATCATTCAAACCTTCCAAGAAACGAATAAATGTTCGCAAAAAAATCAGGACGTGTATTTTATTCAGTCAGCCAACCTCTCTCTTTTCTGTGAGAGTACTCTAAAAAATCACGCTCGACGTTATATTTCATCGATGCATTATAGAGGCGAAGTAAGACCTCGGCGGAACTTATAACACATAGAGGTATGAATAGTAAATTAAAGAATCTAACCTTTCATATAATTCATATGTAATATTCAACTTACGTAAGAAGACTTTTCTTTTTCCAGTTATATATCATTTACTCGACCTCTCTTAATGCAGGACGAGAAGTAAGAAAAGAGTTTACTCTTTTTTTGGACCTGTTTTCAGAATCAGATAGGAGGTTGACAGGTAGGCATTAAGCCACAGATAGGCACTAAAACTATAACGATGAACGTCGAACGGCGTTGATTACTCGGCTTAAGGACTGGCATTTTGAGTATCACGTAAATCAACGGAAACATTCTAATGCGGTGGATTTTAATGAATCCACACTTAAAAATGTTTTGTTTTGTGTAATTTACGATTTTAGGTTAACCTTCCGATATTATTTGTTTAAGATCCTAGAATCACCCGCTGTGGAGGAGTCTTGGTTGCTGATGAATGGGTGCTCAGTTCTGCAGCATGTATGAGGAGTGATCTACTGTGAGTATACTTAAACAGCTATAAAATTATTGTCTTTAAGAGACAACGCTTTATATTGATAAAAATAACTCATAGTTTGATCTGGTCATATTACATGATCATATTTGATGTCATATTCATTTGATAAACGATATGAACAGATTCACTTTTTTTAGGTTTTATTATTTTTATGTAGTCCTTATAGTGGCAAAAATCAGCTATCGTTTCATTGGGGCTAGGGCATCACATTAACCGGAGATAATTACTAACCGGTTTTCAGTGTTTTTTTGACAAAAAAAATCGGCTAACCGGTTTAAACGGAAATACCTCATTTGATTATTTTCGAAAAAAAATCCTAAAGAAGTTTTAAATTTATATTAGTATAATGTTAAATATAAGCAATACATCATTAAAATTATTACTTAAAAGCAAAAGGAAATATTAATAAAACAGTTACACATAAAGACATGAAAATATTTAACGTATTGTAGGTTATAAATCTTAAAATTGCTTACTCTTGTAATATTACAAATAATATTCTAGTCAACGATTTCTACGGATGATTTCTCACATTTACAATAAAAGCTATTGTGTTACATGTGCCTTATTTATCACAAATAGTTTAAGAATCTTTATTTCTTTTGATAATGTCGTGTAATTACTTATCGTATAAAATCATTTTCGTCCATAATTTCGACAAATTTGCGACATTGTAACATTTAACAATATGTACATTTTCCCTCTAAAAAATAAAAAAACCCGGTTAACCGCTTGAAATAAACAGGGATTAGGTTTTTTCCAAAACACGCGGTAAACCGGTTAACCAGCTTTGGTTTAAACCAGGTTGGAAGCCCTAATTGGGGTATATTACATGATACTGGTTGTATGTTATGCAAATTTGATAAATGATTTTATCATCGTTTTATGCAGTTTAAATCCGTTACAGGACTTTTTTGGATGGATATTACTTATCGTTCACAGTTTATTATATAATAATTATGAAATTTTAATATTATTTTGTTAAGGTTTCAGATGATTGGATGTTTATGTTATAGAAAGTTATCAAAAGTTAAAAAAATTATTACCTTTTAAATTTTCTTTATTTTAATTCAATCGATTTTAAATGCAAGAAAGTCTTTCACAGGGATCCGAACCTCTTTAAGCCGCAAATGAAAAAAAAATTACTAGGTTACAGGAAAACGCTAGATGCTTCAATGGGAATACATCACCTCGGTATTATGAATATTCGATATGTTTTTTTTTTGATAAATATTTATATATATCTACAGGCAAGCGGTTATGGTAGGTGAATACGTCACAAGCGATGTTTGGGATTGCTTAAGAATAGAATACGTGGACATCGCACAGAGGGTTCTCATTACAAATAAAACTATTAACGAGGAGTATGGTGTCGGTCTAATCCTTCTTAACAATCGCGTTAGAACAAACGGTAAGCATTATCAGATTAGCTTCCTTTTTCTTTGTTTGTCAGTGAGATCACGCTTTTTTTTTTAAAATCCTTTTCTCTTTTGAAACGAGGCACATAGTAATTCAATGCAAGTGTGACTTGCATTAGATTATTCGACATATTTTTCTTCAGCAAAGATTGTGTTAACATATCTGTGTCAGCTGAAATTAATTACACACCAAACTGCTAAAATTACCATTAAGAAAAAGAGTCTGTACGTATCGATGATGAAGACAATTTGCTAATTTTTAGTAGATCTCTAAGAAGTCTTGAGTTACTTCAAGAAAAATGTTCATGGGATTCTGAAAATTATATACATAACACATATTTTACAATTGTTAACGATAATATTGCTCGACATTTACAGATGATTCCAGTAGAACTGTGATTATCAATAATAATATAAAATGCAAGATGAAATAAAATTGAGTTGCTTTTTCTGATTATTCTCTAAAACCACGTAATGAGTAAGTAGTAATGAACAGCTGGGAAAATATTTAGTTAAGACGATGCAAAGACAGACACATGCTTGTTTAATTAAGAACAGAGATTAGTATTAGATTCCATTCACATATTCCGCTGTGTTTTTGTATTTCAAAAGTATGCATAATTTAGGTGGCCATTTAGTTAGGATGCAAAGACAGATAAGAACAGAGATTAGTATTAGATTCCATTCACATATTCCGCTGTGTTGTTGTGTTTCAAAAGTATGCATAATTTAGGTGGCCATTTAGTTAGGATGTACTTGGAAATATTGTTTAACTCGATAGCCACAACAACTGGTAACTTTCTTTTTTTAATAAATTTTATAGGAAAGTTTCCATGACTAAATTATGACAGATGTATGTAATGTCATACATGTTTACATCTGACAGTTAAAGTATTAAATATTTTTCTTCAAATAACAAGGTAAACTCGAATAAAATTAAAATTGATAACTTACTTATTCCACTGGATGTGTTAATAAATGTGATACGTGTTTCGATTCTTTAAGAAGTATCTTCGGACTAACTATATCGAACGGTTATTTATTTATAAAGTAAACAATCATGTTAGTTCTTAACTTAAAAACGAAGAATGGGGTTTACTAATTACAAAATTAATAACTAGTGTTTGGAGGTGAAAATCCCAAAGAAAATAAATTAGTACTATTGACGTTTGTGTCTTACCCATTCTTCCACGTCCAGTAGAAGGAAATAAACCTACCCTACTCTTGAATTTTTAGGTTGAAAATCATTGTTTACTTCAGAAATAAATAACTTTACGTTATAGTTAGTCGAAAGATAGTTCTTGAAGATACGAAACACATGTCATATTTAGTAACACAGCCAGTGAAATAACTAAGTTATCAATTTTAATTTTATATTAAAAATAAATTTTCACAAAGTTACCGCCAAATCTATCGAATATATTAAGATAAACTCAAATTTTTAAAGTCGCTCCAGATCAACTCGAGGAGTAGCTATATCACAAACACCCACCCATGTATAAGATCTCAAATTTGAATTGCAAAAACGCAAATTTATGTAAAACTTGAGCTTGAGTACAGATCCATGTGATCTCTAGGATAAATCTCTTATCAGTAGGGTAGAGAGGCTGACTGGAATTTTTATTATAATGAAATAATTATTGTTGCAGCATATGTGAATCCAATTTGTATACCGTTCAAGGATGATGTGATATCTCACGGAAGGGTCGGACGAGTGGGTGGATGGAGCTATTTTGACAAAGAATTGCTAGTATACAATGATCAATTGAAATCAACAGATATGATTGTAATTGACAGCAAGGAATGTGAACAGATTCTGAATACTACAGTTCCTCTATCCAGATTCTGTGCAAAAGCAACTAGTCCACAAAACCCTTGCGTGGGAATGCCTGGAGGCCCGTTTATGGAGGTAAAATGAGTGTGAATATCTTTAAATATATTAAAACTGTAAGGCGTCTTTCGTGACATATGTAACGTCACGCATGTTTTTTGATGCTTTCTCTGTGAGGTATAGTAGGTTTTAAATTGCGTGCTTTATCTTTTTGGGTAAAGAACATACAAATTGTATGCACACATTATAAAATTCAGCATACAATTTTATTATTATAATTTACAATATTTTTATTGCTAAGCGACTTCAACATAGTTTGAGTTGTTGTGAAGACATCACAGATGTCACGTTAGGTAACTTTAGAAAATATTCACTAGAACACGGCTACGGCTAATAATTTTTTATAGTCATATACGCTCTTCGAGAATATTACCAATATAATAATAGTATATAGTAAAAACAGTGAAGCATCGACTTAACCTGTCGATCCATACGTACTAATACACTAAAACACTCTTTGCATTATACACAAAGGGTACAGTATAGTTAATGTGAAACGCTATAAAGCGTATACTCTAACACCGTGCCTTAGGTGGACGAAGTCTTGCGAGCGTGAGGCTGCGTTTGGCGGAGAACGATTGATATTGTCAAACTACGCCACGCCGCCTCATGCTCGCAAAGGTCATTCATCGCATCCCTGACGAGTGCGGATTCGGCATAATATATATGGTGGTTTGTTTTCAGTACTGGAAATATTTTGTGACTGACCGATTCTACGTGTCAGGGATAATGTTGGAAGAAGCCAGTGAATGTGACACGAAGTTTCCGATGATCTTTCTCAACATCACGCATGTACACACTTGGCTTACAGAAATTATACGGACTCCCACTTACGGAGGGAAGAAGAAAAACTAATCGCCGATCAATAGCTCCTATGCTTTTACATTTTTTTAAAATATTAATTTATTTGTAAATTTAAAAAAAATGTAATAAAAAAAATATATAGAAAATAGCAAAGAGAACAAGAAATATCATTGAGATACAAATTCATAGAAGAAAAAAATATCTACAAAACAATACACCGTTGCTGAAAATGTCTACCTCTCTAGGCAATGCATTAATCAGAAGTTGGTTGGTATACAGCCGCTGTTTGACGGCCGCCTTCCATAACTCAATAACAATCAAGAAAAGAAACGAATTTACTCCTCGTATTCTTGGCCCGATGTAGAGCTGCACGGTATTCATCTTTTAACCACGCACTATTGTGAAATACCAATTGAGCACCTCTTTTCCATAGCTCCCCTCCGAACAGCTATGTACTTTTGACTTTCCTAATCGCACTCTTGTTTGTAATGTGCAGTCCTTTACCACACACTGCAGAGCTCACACGTTCCTTCCCCAGTCATCAAACGCGCTCCTTTCAGTTAAAACGTCATCGCACCCTTATCCCATCTATTCTCATGAAAAGTTATGATTTGTGACATTTATATTATAACAAATTTATAGTTGCTATGCAAATTAAACACAGATTGAGTTGTTATGACAACATGGCGGATTATTTTAGTATGGAGCGTTTGCTATTATTTTACTTTTCATTGAGATATCAAAAATATAGCGTTTTCAGTTAAAGGTTAAGAGTTGAAAATAGCACAGTTGGCCTAGAAATGGCAGCCAGAATGACATGTGAAAATTACACATCGCTACTGTACACCGTTTAGGAGTAACTCTTGTGCCCGACAGATACACAATTATACAGATTTCTAATTGTATTTTGTGCTATATAGTAGAACTGTAAGTAATCATTATAAAAAAGAAACCTATTTTTGGATACGAATTTATAAAAAAATTTCAAATCGAACTCATAAAACTCTTAAAAGTGAAACTTGCAATTAAGTGAATACCATACATCAATGGTCAGGAATCTTTTCACTACGATATATACCACGAACAGCTTGATTGTGATAAATGTTAAGAGCTTTACATACAATCAGAACACACTTACATAATCGGAGCACGTTCAAATTAATTTATTCTAACTAAGCGTCTATTTTCAATTTGGAGTAATTAAAAAACAGTTGATAATGCTCGCTATAAACAGAACTGGTCCTTATTATAATAAACAAAATGTGAAAATTCCACAAAAGAATGTGTTTTATTTATATAAATACAACGCCTTTCCATCAAGAGGTGACAGTTGAGACTTTAAAAATGAATGTGAAAAAACATTAACTTGACATTGTAGATCAATTTTTTCATAATCTGAATTTCCTGTTCTCGTGAAGTATACGTATTTATATCCACATCTGTTGTGCTAAAGAAAAGTACGAATTATTACCCTCATCACGTCAAAATGAAAAAGTGACAATGGACCTGGATTGAACAGGGGAGCTTCAATCCTGCGTGTTTCTTCTACCAACCTGATAGATTTTCTTTCCCTGGAAGGCCGCTGATAGTAATCCATAGGATGTATTCGGCTGAGCAACAAGGGCGCCTTGATGACCTGGGAGGAAGCAAGAAGACTGAAGGGGGACAGAAAATGTTGTTGTCACCGAGTGGTGACCTTATCAACCGAGTTTTGAGCAAATACGGTTTTACTTCATCTTTAAATGAAATCAGTTCAAATTTAAAAAAAATCTTGTATTTACTGATTTTATACCGGTATTATTCAAATCTAAATTTCGACTTAAAATCGAAATACCAATAAAAAATGATCTTTAGTTTTTTCTGTACCGATTACTAAAGTAACTATGTTTAACTTTTTTATGGAAAGTACTTTTATGGATTCTGTGAACACAGTGACCAGCGCTAAAGGAGAATCATCTTCACAATATTTTACCAGTCAATACAGTTTTTTTTTTTACCATGTTCGTTACCATTGTGGAGCATATCATAATAGAGGAATTACAACAGATTTGTTCTACGAGAATTACTTGTTACTCAGTTGCTCAATCTTTCTTTTTCGAAGAGAGTAGGAATAGGAGGGGAGGAATAGGACAGGTAAAGTGGTAAGATAACCACTTTGGAGGCAGGGAATTTTAAACATCACATACATCCATGCCTTCAAACAGAAGTTCGTTAATCGAAAAATCTATTTTTGAAACTGACGTACAGGGACTCTGGGATTCCGAAATTCCGGGATCCCGGTCAATTATTCAGTCCCGTAATCTCGAGATTGATATTCAGACGATCCCGAGATTTCGGGATTCACTGTAAATGCTCACAAAAATTAATCATATATCAAATTAAAACGTCCTGATTAACTACAACGTGTTTCTTTCAAATTGAAGGACATGTCCTCTTTTTGGATACCATTTGGTAAAACCTACCACAATAATGCAATAAAAATATTTTCTCTTTTCTGTAAACGACTGTCTGATTTTAAATCAACAAAAAAAACCTACCAATGCACAAAAAAATATTTAATCATATATACATTCCAATTGAAGAAATAATGAATACAAACAAAATTTTAAATATACAACTCGACAAAGGAAATTACACTTCATGACCAATCCCGGGATCCCGGCATTGAGAAATTCTAAGTTCCGAAATCCCGGGAACATAAAAAGGGTCCGAGACTGGGGGCCCTAACTCGAACGGCAACGAAATGTGACTGCATGTGATTCGAAGGGATTTTTTTAGCATGGAAACACGAAGGTTTATCTTGAAACACCAATGTAATAATAATATTGACACTCCCTACGTATAATTTAGATTTTTTAGCATGACAACGGGAAGGTTAAACAAAATGAATTTATGAATACTTGAGACATTTATCGCACATAAACAACTGTTTAAGAATGATTAAATTTATTAATGTAACATGAAAGCTGTTTAATCAACTGCCTTTAGTAAATACTGTAATTTTATTAAAAAAACCTTCATAAATAACATATAAATAAATATGTATAATATACGCTTGTTCATACTCAATCAATCATTTTTACTTACTTATACTATTTTATGGTAAATTACCAATTTAATGTACGTCAAATTGTTCAAAATCGTTAAAATCCATATGCAAATACCAAGCAGCAGTGATAATTGGCTGTGTTGATAAATGAGCCCTTGAGAAGCGAAGTGATAAAATGGTGAAACTTGTTTTAGTTAAATGATCTCTTCTCGTTAATTTAGCTTCTTAAGGAATAAAATACTTTCGCAGCCAGTATTTATTTAGCTCACTACACTTATGATACTGTATGACATTTAGAATACCAAAACGCAACTATTTCATTTTTTTCAAAAATACCAGTTTGCTCACTTCACTTCTCATTGGCTCAAATATTCTGTAGATAAATAATATAAAACAAAATCTTTGCAAAACACAAAAGGTTCATCTTTGATATTAAGTAATACGTGAATAAATATAATGCAAATTATTCTTTTTTTCGTGATTGCATTTATAGGGGAAGTCTTGTGTAAGTCCGTTTGTTTAATTAGGTTTTGTTAATTTTTTTGAATAGTGAGTTGTCTTTTTTATATAGATTAAATATAAATTATATTATTTATTGTGCAACTTAATAAAAAAGCTTTCATATCGATGTGTCAGTTCCATAGAGTTATAATTAAAAATTGACAGTTTTGAGAAATGGCTGTTTTTTTGACTAATTTAAACCGACTTGTAAAAAAGTGATTAATAATTTATAGGTTTAGTAGTAAAGTTTTTTTATGCAAATTATTATAAGTTTTTTAATTGCTTGGAGCAGGTATCTTTTGAGTAGAGTAACTATATATTACTATAACTGTATAAATGCTAACAAAAATTACGATTTCATCATTTTTGAGATTTACCTAATTATTTATTTCGGATTGCCATGACAACAACCGACAAACATGAACTTCAAAATAATTCATGTTGCTATAATAACATCACAGATGTCAGATACTGTAACTTAAGGGCATTTACAATGGGATACGGATATGGGTAATAGAAATTTAATATTGATGTCTAGTGATCCCGCAGGGAGCAGTAACGGGTAATATAATATTACCTTTAAATTTTTTACCATGTTCGCTCCCAATATTGAGGATATGGCCTTCTAATGGAGGTATCTCAACAGAATGTTTTTCTAGGAGAACTGTTTGTTACTCAGATGCTCAAGCTCTCTTTTTCGGAGAGAGTAGAGATAGAAGAATAGGGCTATGATAGTACTAGTGGTTAGCTAATGGCTCTCGCTAGGCTCCGTTTTTTAGGATCGGCTGAGTGGG
Source organism: Himalopsyche phryganea (assembly GCA_022494535.1). NCBI lineage: Eukaryota > Metazoa > Arthropoda > Insecta > Trichoptera > Rhyacophilidae > Himalopsyche > Himalopsyche phryganea. Next base: position 1,631,170 of record JAGVSL010000139.1, read on the forward strand.
AGGGAATTTCAGACATCACAGTCATTCATACCTATGAACAGAAATGTATTGAAAAATCAATTTTTGAATTGATGTTGACCAACGCACCACGGACCCGACAGTGAAATTATATTTAAATTACGAGATTAAATACCGATATTTTTATTTTTAAACCGGTTCTTCGGCATTCTCAATACCGGGATCCCGGCTTCAACGATACAGATGTATCGATCCCTTCTTGAATCCCATTAATATTATACTGCAATTAATTTGCAACCTGATTACAGCTAAAGTCCGCGTGATTGTTCCCGACTTTGAGTCTAATGGATTGGTATTGGATTGTGGAAAGCGAACTGCGACCCAGTACCCACAAGGTCTTGGAGAATATCCTTGGTTGGTCAAACTACTCTACAATTGTAAGTATACTTATGAAGCTTCAGTTTTTGTGACAGTGATTTAATTCAACAAAAAGTTTATTTTAACCCTTTCTATGCCGCAGATGGTTAATACAAATGTGCATGTCAGGCGACATAAATTATAGACGTAATTTTCTATCACAAATTAAAACCTGTGATCAAACTTACCAGGGTTGGCACAACTCAATATTGAAAAAAAGTTCGCTTCACTGCATCAGTTTACATCTATTATCTTTTTGTAACCATATCTGCTACCAGTTTGAAGCATATGGACTCCTAATTAAGCACTCTTCGACGTTATATACAAAAACAAGCCTGATGTCCTACTATTGCATCGGGGTATCCTTGCGCTAGCGTTAGTGGTAGCTGTAAGAACTCGAAGTTGAGCCAAAAACCTAACGTGATAGGAAAGTTAACACAAATGTCGAAATTTGCAGTACATTTAAACAACCTTACCCATCATAAAATAATGTTTAAGCAATATTCAATATTCGTAAACACGTTTTTCATTTTAAGCCATACCTTTTCCTTGTGGTAATCTTAAAACAACTACCATTTACGAGAACTATTTTCAAGTCAATCGTTACACATGTCTTCTTGGGGTATTAAATTTGAGGGAGGAATAGTAGTTAACAATGCACACATTCTTTTTCGGTCCTGTTTTCAGGATCAGAAAAGACGTGAGTGGGTAATTATTAAAAATCATCAATATCTATATTATAAAAAAATCTTAACTTGATTTAAAATCTATAAAAGTGTTCGTGCGTGGTTTTACATCTGGCCATCACGCTGAATAGGATAAACGCTGAGGAGCGTTGACTACTCGACTAGTATTCTCACGTTGTGAGTATTGCGGAAATGAACTAAGACATTTACATTCATATACATTCAAATGAGTAAAAATCAACTAACGACTTTAAGATACTTCGCCGATAGTTTGTAATCATTATTTCAGACCCCAAGGTTTCCCGCTGCGGAGGAGTCTTGGTTGCTGATGAATGGGTGCTCAGTTCTTCATTTTGTCTCAGGAGTGATTTACTGTCAGTATACTTGAACAACTATTATATTATATTATATTTAAAATATACATTATATTGAAAAAAATACCCCATACTTTTATTGGGCAAGATAGTAGCTGTGTGTCATATAATACACAATATGATATATGATTATTTTCGTTAGCTTTTCTTGTGCATACATTGTAAAAAATAATTCCCAATAACTAAATCGAATTCGTAAATACTTGAAGAATGTCATAAAGTGGATAGGTACTTAAATAATGTTATGTAAAAAGAAAGACTTAAAGAAAGATAGCAAATAAAGCAGTAAAGCGTCTACAGAGTTCTCTGGGCTTATTATATATAAGATAGTTTATTTGCCAATAATAACGAAATTGACTTAATTCATATTGATTTCGTCAAATTACGTAAAAAAATACATGCAATATGACTGAGTTTGTTTTTTCAAACGATATACCTTCTTAAAATCTATCGTATTGCATTTATAACTCAAAACAGCCTTCTGCCACTTCATAAAGTATATGATCACGTCATATGCCTCAATGAAACTATAGGTAATTTTCGCTCAAAAATATTGATAAATATCTGTATTGCTATCTACAGGCAAGCAGTTATGGTAGGTGAATACGACACGAGCGATGATTGGGATTGCTTAAGGATAGAGTTTGACGACATCCCACAGCGGGTTCTTATTGGAAAGAAAATTTTTAACCATGAATTTGATCTTGGCTTGATTAATCTTAACAACCGCGTGAGGACCAACCGTAAGTAGTATTTATTAAGTCTAGATCTTTAATCATAATTTAAAAACCCGATTATCGAAAATAAAACATTTCTTCAAGCTGAAGAACTCATGAAACGATAAGATGTATTTTAAATGTGAAACTTTTTCTACTCTGTGTCCGCTTATTTCCGCGCCCGCTTTTCCCATGTCCACTTTTTTCCTGTACGGTTTTATCCGTTCACCGTATTTTTCCAAGCTTTTACCTTGTTTCAAAATATATTCTCTATCTTTGCTCGTTAAAAATTAAGCGAGTCTCTTTAATTGTATTGATTGATAGTGAACATGCAATACTGCAGAACCAACATTTTTTTGATTTTGGGTTTATGATGTTACCTGATCCCATATTTTCTGCAACGTTATTTATAAATTCGTCGTATGCCTATGTATCGTATAACATGCGTAAATAACTAAAAACGTATTTCTCGTAACCCGGATATATTTTTAATTGAATGCAATAAATCGTATCCCACGTCAGCAAAGCAAGTTTCAAAACGACTTCCGTCAATTAACAGTTTTTAGTGACATTTAAAGAATTTGAATGAAAGGTTAATACATTCTTTGTAAATAAAGACAAAAATAAATTTAGTCGGGATTTTCAGAGACAATGCGGGACTCGGTACTTGTGTGTTGAACTCGGGACAATCCAGCTCAAATAGGGACGTCTGTCAACCCTGGTTGAGACACATATTAATTCATATTGTTAACACCTGAATAGCTTAAAATTAGAAAGAAATCAAAATGATATTTTATGCATAATATCGTTCGTTGCTTGTCAAAAATATGCATTATTGAGGTGACCTTTTACTTCGGATGTACTCAGTCATGGCGTTCTACCCCATAACCTTAACATCTAGTCATTATGCTCGTCCTTTTATATATGTTGTTTTAGGATAGTGTGCGTGACTGAATTGTTGTTACAGAATATGTGAATCCAATCTGCATACCGTTCGTCGATGATCAGATATTTTACGGAGCGATTGGCCGAGTTGCAGGATGGACTCATATTGACAGATATAAGCAACAATACAATGGTCAATTGAAATCATCAGATTTGACTGTTATGAACAACACAGAATGTGGTCAGATTTTGAATACAACATTACCTCCCTACAAATTCTGTGCAAAGTCAATTTACAGACAACAGCCTTGCGTGTCGATGCCTGGAGGGCCGTTTATGGAGGTAAGACGAGTCTGAATATCATGTTAATATATTTAAATTTCGTGGCATATGCCATGTAACGTCTCGCATGTTTTTTGATGTTTTCTCTGTGAAGAAAGACCCCCAATCTTTAAGTCACTATTCTTTTTGGTTGAGTCACATACACATTTTATTACATCAAAATTAAAGATTTTAGCATGAAATTGTATTATTTATGCAATTAATTCTATAATAATTTTGATTGTTAAGTGACTTCAAAATAGTTTCAGTGGTTATGAAGACATATATTATGTCATATTAAGTTACTTTAGAACATGTGCGCTCGAACACGGCTACAGGTAATCCAAATAATGCCTCTTGTGGTGTCTCTTATATGACTTGTGTCCCGGTGACAGTTATTTTCAATCTATTTGCATAGGTAATAGTTCCCAGTATGATTAGTAGATAGTAGATGTGTAAAGATAGTTTTAAATCCATGCAAGCTCTAATAAATCTACTAATATTTTGTATTAAAAACAGTAAAGCACCGATTTTAAGTTTTTGAAGGGACCGCCAAAAATAAAAACTGTGGAAAATCATAGATTGGGATAGTGAATAGCTATAAAGGGTTAAAAGTTAAGGTGTGTATTAAATTCCATTTTGAATATTTCAATCATTAACTTCGGAAAATTAAAACGTATTTTCAGGTAATAATGATTATACTCAAATGAACGGTACTGCAGAAATTGCAATCGAAGAGCGGGTTAATGAGAATTATGGGCTTGTAGAGTTGATAACTTATAAATTTGCACTCCGGCTCTAGGATGTAAGTTCATGGGATCCATACATACTAATACTCTGTGTATTACACATACAAAAGGAATATCAGTGTAGTAAAAAGTGCAAAGTTATAAAGCGCATACTTTAAAATCGAGGGTAATAAGACTCTGGTGCTGCAAGGCGTGTAAGACGTAAGGAATCTTGAGCTATAGACGAAGTGTATGAAGAAAAATCAGTAGGCACTTGAACCCTGGGCTGCCCGCGAGCAGTTAGGTTATGTAAGGTTAGGTCAACATCAAGACGGACGTCAGGAATCTGTGTGTGATCATATTATTTTCTTTGTATTACAGTACTGGAAGAATATTGGCCGATTCTACGTGTCAGGGATAATGATAAAAGAAGCCAGTCCGTGTAACACGAAGTACCCGATCGTCTTCCTCGACATCAGACATGCGAGTATACACACTTGGATTTCAAATATTATAAGCACTCCAACTTACGGAGGGTAAACAAACTTAACGTAAAATTGAAGCATTCAGGCTTCCACGTTTTTTTTTCATTCAAATACCGTCATTAAGGGATGACACATTGATACTTACATGAATCCTTAACACTAAATGATTTTTAATGCGAGGGTTCAGTAGGTATTTTTCCTATTTCGCGAACGTCATTAATCGTTAACCGTCGACTAAAACTATTTTATAATTTTATTTTATATCAGTCAGAACGAACTTTTTGGGACATTTCAAAAATCTTTATACTTACAAACATAAAATTTTTAGGAATTATGTTCCTTGCTTGTATTACTACAGTCTTATTTTGAAAATAGAGTGGCCGACGACTAGTGAGAAATTAATTTCGTCCGTTTCTGCTGACGGTATCATGCGTTCTGCCCGTGTCTATGCTTCTGCACTAGTATAACCATCCAGTCTAAGTTACTATCTGCATTGATTCAACCCCCACATATTCAGTAAATTGAAAATTTCACATCGGTCACAATATAAAACAAACCTTTTTCTACGATTTTGTCTTGAATGTCTTATCTCCATAATTTTCTTTTACTATTTGCTATACAGGCTTAAAAACATTTATACTTCCATGTAAATATAAGTGAAACAGAGTAAACAAATACTCTGTGGGTGCAATTATTCAAAAAAAATCTTTCAACGTTTCATGAGATTTACGCGACGTCAAACGATTAACAATTTTCGCGAAATTGAAAAAAGAACCTACTATACCACTTAATGAAACAGGAACAATCAATTATTTATACTGGAGGAGCTGTGGGGCCATAACCCTTATGGAAATGCTGCCACTGTTCATATTCCAGTACCCTTAAAAATAAAACATCCAACGGTTCCAAAAAGTTATCTGATATGAACACCAATAAAAACACACATGTAATTCCAAAATGATATGTAACACACTTCATGTATGATCAAACATGACGTGACCTTACAACCCAAAAGTAAGATATAGTTTACCTATTGAGGTACTTCGTTTGTAGTTCATATGGGCTCAAATAGGGGGAAGATGGATTATCTATTTTAACTTAATGTGTATTTCTATCTCAATTGAAAAATTCCTTGTTCTTTTATAACGATATTATACTGATGTAAAAATGAATAAAACACTGATACTCTTAAAAACGTTATTTAATTTTTAATATCAACACAAAAACATAGTTAGAATTAGATATATTGGATTCAAATGTTAAAAAATCCAATATTATTTGAATTATTGCAATACATTAAATTGGTTGCGCCCCACAACTGGGTTAATGGTACCATCAATTTGGGTAAGTTTGCCCATCGGTCTAAGATTGGCTCACTACATGGAAAATGGTGCTGTTATAATACTGTGATAATACTAATGCCATATAAATATTATTTAGCTAAGCAAAGGTATTGAGTAGCCCTTGGTGATAAAAATATGAATTGATGTGCAACATAACTTGTTTTATTGTTGAATTTGTAAGTTTCCAGCTTGGAATGATAAAACACATTTTAAATTTTTTTGCAATTTGGATTACTAATCTGTAAACCAAATGTTGTATATTTTTTCCTATCTCAATTTATTACAGAAAATATGAAAGCATACAGAAAATTTGCCAAGACTTTAAAATCACTGATTTTATAGTAATTACAGTGATTATTTATTTCGTGGGCCAAAGATTTGGATGAAATTTTTTCCCATCTCGATTTATCTATTCTTATATATCAAGTATAACAATAAATCTATGTATTTTAATTAAATTTCATCTTAAGAAATTAGTTTATTTCCATGTAGAACAATACCAAACATTATTGCAAAGGCGAACCATAAAAATACAAAACCCCTCAGAACTGGGCCAAAGCTACCCAGATTGACCGTAGTTTAATGCGACGAGATATATTGCTATTTTTCAGTTGATTCAATAGAAATAATGTTGTAAAAGAGTCTTTGGTAGTTCAGTAACAGGTTCCATAACATTGAAAAGCCATTCTAATATCATTGACGTGTTCACAAAGCCTACAGGACCGTGCCCATCGCAGACTCCCGCTCCAAAAGATGAGATTCCGACGACAAAATATGTGCGTTTGCCATCTATCGTTGCGTACTATAAAATTAAATCAAATGTTAACAGAGTTAGTAAACATTCGTTGCAAAAATTTTCAAAAAGAGTACAATTTTATTATCTGATGAAGGTTCGTCAAACAAGGGCTGAATCTGAGACGGTTTTTCTGCATCCGAACGTATTTGCACGAAGTGAAATAGTCTTTTTAGGCCATATTTTAATTCATTCGACCCGTGTGGCCTATTGGTGAGAATATTTGCCCTAGCGATCCGGAGGGCCTGGGTTCAAATCACGGCAAAGTAAATATCAGATTTAATTGTGGAGTTTGTGATGTCTCTTTTCCTCGAGTGATTTATAAAAACTTTCATCGAGTTAAACTGTTAGCTGTATGGCAGACATTTTTATTATAAATTCAAAAAATATTATATTTATAAACTTTATTTTTTGTTCCTACCTACTGTAACTATATGGAGCCTGCGAAGCGGACTCTCAGTTTCCTGACTATTTGAATTTACTGTGTGGATGCATATTGAATCTTTATATCCCATTTCCGGTATGTATTCTGACGAAGTACTCGTATCAAAAGACACTCAATTTATTAACTGTCAATTCTTCTTGGTAAAGCATTATATCCGTTGATAATGCTCGCGATGAGCGATACCGGTCATGATCACTATAAAAATGCAAAAGTACTACACAGCAAATTGCGTTTTAATTTAAGACTTCGACCGAGAGTGCTTGATGGAATTTCAATATCAAATTTGAATTATTGAGACTTTGTACACTTCCATGTATTTTGTCACTAACGACCCGGGTTTCGCCTTTTGACATCTTCAGGCATTCGAGGGCAAGAATGAATATTAAACCATAAATTTTGACTAACAAAATATTTTGTTAAAATATGAAAGGCGAAACCCGGGTCGTTAGTGACAAAAACATGGAAGTGTACAAAATCTCAATAATTCAAATTTGAAATTGTGTTTTATTTTAAAAATAAAAACTTTGTCAGCTAAAGGCTTTAAATATTGGGAAAAATTAAGAGAAAATAGACGGTTTTTCCTACTTTTTTCTCAGTGAGTTACAATGAATTTTAAAGAAGCTAGCGACGATAAACGATTAACGATTTTCGCGAAGTGGGAAAAAACCTAATATTTTCTCTTGTTAATATAATCCCTGATGAATACTAACTGATTCTGGGTGTTCAGTAAATAAAAGTGTTCAATTCTTATCAGGAATTGCTTGTAATTTGAAATTAAGCTTGCAGAGCTTACTTTAACATATTCAGTTTCTAATTAACATTCAAGAGTAGCTCAAAAGTGAAGTACACAATCTTTTCTCTGGAACCTAATGAATAATCGTTGTAAGAAAATCAAATACCTTCATCAGTGGGCCTCCGTCAACGCCTTTACATATATCCTGATCAAAATATCCTCCCGCGCAGAACTGTTCTCTTTTAAGAGTGACCTTGAGTTGTTTTTGACAGTACTGCTTGCTGGTGTGTGACATCAGATGTGTATGCAGGGTTGTAAACTCTCGTCGGTCATCAGAATGACTTCTTGCTTCCCAACCGGCCACCTGGCTGATGCCAGTGTCTGACATTAGGTCGGTGTTGTTCCAAGGTAAGCAGATAGGTCGAACATACACTGACAAGTAGACGATAATAAAAAAAACAAAAAAGTTAAAGATACCAAAAGTATAAGTTCGATATTGAGGTTATACTGACAAAAAATATTTACTGATGATTTTCTGTTTTAAATGTGAAAATGTAGGCAAGTCTGGTAGAACGCATGAAGTCATCAAATCTAATTGCTTTGAAATAAAAACTGTATTGTTATTTTTTGTATTATCCAAGAAAGCATGATATGACCATAACTCACTGATACCAAATCTTATAATTTGTATACAAAAAATATTATTCTTTATATTATACAAAAAACTTTTTAAATCACCAACAATTAATTGTACTTGGTATAGAGTACATTCAAGAGTACTTTCAAAAAAATGCTTTAAATACTATTATCTCAGAACTCGTTTGTATGACTTAATACCTTCTTTCAGTATAACCTCGATATAATCAAGATTTGCTATGGAAAATTGAGTTGCATCACTTACATGTAAACTTGGCTGGTTCTTTTAAAACAACAATTGCTATGTCAAAGGTTGGGTGTTTGATGTATCTTTTCATCAAGATATATTGGGGAGGATCAGCGCACAGATCTCCGATGCAGTATGGATTCGGGTATGAATTATAGTCACCAAGGCTTGCGCCCATTCTAAAGAAAAAAAAAATATTTCAATATCACACAAATATCAACAATTATGTAATATTATCCACGACCGAATCTGATATATGTAATGAAAACTTGAACGCATTTGTTGTAATTATGTTGCCGTGAATTATTTGTCATATGAGAATGATAACATGACATATGACATGATCATAGCACTGGTTTGATCATGTAATATGTCCTCTGTGCACATAACTCACCGTGATTGACCAGTATAGAAAATAAAAATAAATCCATGGTATATTATGGGAGAATGCTTACATTCCAGGTTTGATGCAATGTTTGGCAGTCAAGACGTAGGTTGTAGTTATTAAAGCTCCTCCACAAACAGAGACCAGCTTAACATTTGTAGGAGTGGAAACTGGAGCTGAAGAAAAGATTATGGTCTTGGAACTAAAGTACAAATTAACGAAATACCGGTAAGGGTCCTAGATACCTAGATATGTGGTAGCATCGCATAGTATTTTCACCATCCTCGGAATAGTGGTAACAGTTTTTAGTTCTGCAAATTTTTTATCAGGTAGTTGATAGCTATTTAGGCTTTGCGCCATCGTCAGAACTATAGTTTCGACGATGGCGTAAAGCCGAAATAACTATCAACTACCTGATAAAAAATTGTAGAACTAAATACTTTGTTATTTTATCTTATTATAATGGAGTTCTACCAAGTAAATGCCAATTCAGTCAGTAACAGTTTTCACCTAACGTCAGGCGGATTCGGCAAAGTTAGTACAAAAGTTTGGACTTTTTAAACTTTAATTTGAGATTTCCGACATAGATGTATGTGATGTCTCTCCTCCACTAATTGATCATGAGCGTCATTAAAAAAATCTCATTTGAATTTATCTCGTGTGGTTTAAACAGGGCGTATCAAATCGACTCTCCCTACGTATAGTCCCGTATTCGGAAACATGACATTTTACAGGAGAGCGTCTTAAAGATTCAAAACACAGTTGCAAAGTAACAGCTGCATTTATCTTCTTCAAAATTGAGACAGGGTTATTATTTTTAATCTAGTTTCTTAAAGTTTATTAAGTTTATAGTTTTTGAAATATTACTATTGCGACATTGGACTTCGGATTTTATGTAACGACTTTCGTATTAGTGGCTAGTTACGTGTTCATACTTTACGAAAAAACGGTGAAGTTGGTACTTTACCCAATGTTTTTTGATGCCTAACTATAGAAGTGAGTGCGTAGATAACGAAAATTCAAAATACATATAATCTAAATGTGGAATGATTGTATATATTTACCCATTCGTCGAATTACATCCCGTCAAAACCCACAATACTATTATAATTGTAAAATCACTGGTATTTCTAAAAGAAGTTGTAAAGCGGCAATTCGCCTTCGGCAATCGCCACTCTGTTAATATGGTGTTTACAAAATAACGATTAGGTCGATTTCCGAAATTTTAACTCAGGTATCGGTGTGGCTCTCAGACGTATAATGTATTGCCTCGTAAATGATATTTGTCGCATTTGTATCTTCTATATAAGCGTTAGACACTGTTTACTGTCTCTCAGTTCGAGTCCATTCGTATGCTCGAATGCCTGAAGATGCCGAAAGGCGAAACCCGGGTCGTTAGTGACAAAATACATGGAAGTGTACAAAATCTCAATAATCCAAATTTACATATAATCTTGTTTGTGGCTCTAACGTGACTATACGTAAATTTCGAAAAGTACCCTCGAGAAGTGAAGTTAGCCAAGAAACAAAATTGTGAAACTTTATTAAAGTAATTCTTACACTAATTGAAACATTGTTGTAATGCACTTCTTATAGAATAAAATAAATTTCCCTGTCCTCCAGAAAAAACGTCTTAGTATATTTTACAATACTTACAAACGTAAACGAGTTTGGCGACCCATGGAAATTCTCCGATTCCTGCTATTGAAGTATGATTGGACACTGGCGTTCCTGGCGCTTGTTGACCACACTCGTCGATCAAATCAAAATAATTCCAAGATGTCGGATCTAACCCAATCGAATAACTTTCCGGTGGCATACCAGCACCTATGATAAAAAGGTTACATTTAACTGAATTCATTATGCTGGTTCTATAAACAATAAAAGCATCGAGACATGCCAAACTATTCTCATATTTATCGATGTTCGGACATCAATAGTACCCGATCAGTAATTCTCAACATTAATTAAAAATTAACTTCTAAATAATTCTCAAAACCTTTACGCCGAATGCAATAATTTTGTTTTTGCTCTGTACACGTTCATTAGGTTGGTAAACTTTATTTAACATTTTTTAGTCAAACATGGATGTTTGTGATGTTTCAAATTCTCTCTCGTCCATCCGATTCTAAAAAATGGAGTAGCGAGAGCTAGCTAACCACTAGTCCTATCCTAGCCCTATCTTTCTATCTATACTCTCTTTGAAAAAAGAAGGGTTCAGGAACCGAGTAACAAGCAGTTCTTTAAAGAAAAGGTTATGTTGAGATACCTCTATTTTAGAAGGCAATATTTCCTACATTATAAATGGACATGAACACATATTTAGAGCAAATACAAGAATTTATTACGTTCGGCGTAAAGGCGTTGAGCATTATTGACCAGCTTTATTGAAAGTGTGTGTACTCTAATATACATTTGAGAATAAGATCGCAAAGCGTTGCCAGTTCCCACTAAACCACGATCAGAAAATTACTTCACAAATAATTATTCAATAGTCATTATTATTCTACCTCCTGAACGAATAAATGCAGTGTATATTAGAAAAATTATAGAAGATTCCACGTTGAACATTTTTAATTAGATTTTCTTCATGTAAAGCGTAAATATATATAATTGTAGTTATAATTTAAAACAATTATGTAACACTGAATGAAGTAAATTTATTTACAACGGTAGAGAATGAAAATAAAATAAAGCATTTAAATTATTGATGTTTATTAAATAAATATGAATTACTAATCAAGATTTTAAAGTAAATACGTCATTAAAAAACTGCTTAGATATTAATATAAGAACAATCAGATAAGGTAAAATCAGCATTTAAAAAAATGTTTCTTATTGCTTTAAATTATGACTAAGGTAATCGTACCAGTAGTTGACCGTTTAAGAGAAATATTCAACAAAAATAACGATTAACGTTTAGCATTAGACCGAATGATGACAAAGCAAGTGTATTCATAACGGATCATATGTCTGAGTTAATATGATAACACAAAAATTACAAAAGGGTCTGTTATAAATAAATTGTGTCCAATTTTTAGCATCCATCTCTTGGTTGAGTCAAGTAGTATTTGCTTACATTCACTGATATCCTTGCCAATTCTCTTAAAAAAATTCAAAATAAAATACTTAGTGCATAAGGTGTTGTTTTTAAATGGCCGAATGACATATATGGTGATGTATTAGTTCCACAATCCGACAAAATATAGTTTCGCTTGTCTTAACTCTACAATTTAGATCAATCCCGCATATACCTTTCTTATTTTGGAAACTTTTATTGAAAAGGTTTACTACCCGTATATTTACCTTATGACAATTTCCAATTTTAAAATTCATTCAGATATGTATTTACATTTTTCGAGATTAAGGCGACGGAAAACGATTCACGATTTTCGTAAAATAGGAAAAAACCTGCTGTACTCTCTTTACCATTTTCATTCTGCGTTGAGTTTCTTTTCCCTCCGAAAGTAGGTGTCTGTATAATATTTGTAATCCAATCGTGCACATGTTTGATGTCGAGGAAGACGATCGGTTTCTTCGTGTCGGATTCACATGCTTCATCCACTATTATCCCTCCCACGTAGTATCGGCCATCTCCACCATGTCTCCAGAGCTATAATAAAATGAAAGTAATAAATGACAATCAACCTTGTAAAATACGGAGATAGGTTCCGCGTAAATACATATAATTTTAGAGTTCCGAACGAAATAGAGTGTGTTAAAACACAAAAATATTGTTAATTTTATCTGTTTGGGCCATTGGCATTACAAATTTTGTCATGTCCTTATTCCATGATTTATAGATTACTATATCCAAACAGAATGCTGTTAAGATGCACAATTATCAGTTTATATGTATAATCCTAATTGCGAAGGAGCAATTCTTTAAAAAATCATTTCATTTATTCTATGTTGTGAGCGGATGAGCAATCTTGCCTGCTGTTACAGTCAATTTCAGTCCATGGCCGACTTCACAACGTACTGTCACCAAAGCTCCTCTATTTCGAGCTCTCTTCTCTCTCTCTCCAGTCGTTCATATAATAATTTTTCAATACCCTCAATCTACTTTTTGTCTTTTTTTAATATCTTTGACGGTCCCTTCAAAGATGTAAATTCGATGCACAACTGTTTTAACCATGGGTGTGGAGTCGTCCAAAAAAAACGTGACTCGGACTCAGATTACGATAAAAAAAAGGCTAATTTTATCAGGTTTTTTTTCTACCTTTAATATTTATGTGTAATTGGTTTTCAACAAGAAGATGTTATAGGCATAACTGAAAGTACATTGATACACGGAGAAATGCACTTCATAGAAAAAGTAGATGGAGTTGCTCGTTTTTTACAACTCCGGACTCAGGCCAAAACATATTGCTAAACTTTTCAATAACCGTGTATAAATTAAAACAAATTTGTATCGAAATGTTTCTTACCTCCATAAATGGCCCACCAGGCATCCCCACGCAAGGCTGTGTCTCATTATTAACTGCTGTTGCACAGAATTGGTACGAAGGTATTTTAGTATTCAGAATCTGTCCACATTCTGTCCTACTCATTACAAGCATGTTTGTCGTTTTCAATCTATCATTGTATAATTGCAAGTTTTCGTTCAAATAACTCCATCCTGCCACTCGGCCAACCAAGTCGGGTAATATAGAATCATTTTTGAACGATATGCATATTGGATTCACGTATTCTGCAACAAAAATTAAGTCACGCACACTGTCCTATGATATTGATTAAAAAGCCTATTGAAAAGATCGACTTGTGATAGTTATAGAGTAGAAAATCATGACTAAGTATATCCGAAGTGAACGGTCACCTAAGGTATGCATATTTTAACACATAGAAAACGATATTATGCTAGAAATCTAATCCTAATTTTATTCTCATTAAAAACCATCTTCTGAGCCGTCAACACCGTATTCAAAAACCCCACGAACATTTCATCGAGCAAAATCTACTGTTAATTTATTTTAATTAAATATATTATAACCCCAAAGTCATCCACACATTTATACATATTATCTTCTTGATACCTAAAATATATATTGTAATAAATACCACTTGTCTTTATCGATTTTCTCACCAAGGAATATTCTGTTCGCTATTCTGAGGCGGTATTGACCTATGCAATTAATACTATTCCAGCTGCCCGGTACTGTTTTCTACGTGATCAGGGAGGCATTATCAAGCAAAACTACCCATTTGTGAGTACAGCAGCTCGTAAACACTTCCTTTGCACCTTCTTAAATATTGTTGATATCACTGTTCATCTGGGTATCATGTGATAAGTAGCTTCGAGTGATATTTTCCGTAACCATTCAACAGTATGAGTATATTATCGGCCTCTGTCGTCTAGTGGTAAGTGTTTGCCATAGCGATCAGGTGGAGTCCTGGTTCAAGTCGCAGCAAGGTGAATATCAAATTTTGATTTTTTCAATTTAAATTTCTGATCTTGGACATGAGTGACTTCTAAAAATTCTCATAGAGTTTATCTCGTATGATTTTCTAATTTTCAAAATATTTGGCGCATTAGCGTATATTTATTCTTCGATTTCGAGTTAGTCTGAAGATGCTTCTTAAAGAAGCGAAACGCGTCACATTTAGTAACTCAGCTAGTGGAATAACTAAGCTATAAATTTTAATTTTACATTGAACGGTTCAAATTTGATATGGAGATTTTACCAAACATCCTCTGTCGATATCTTAAATTTTAAAAAATATATATCGATGGTGTTTTGGTCAATTGATGTGACCCTCAAAATTGAAATTGTTCAGGCGAGAGTAAAACCCGTTTTTATATGGTGAGTTGCGTTCTTTGAAATGCACTCCGGTAAATTCACATGTTTGCAGATACGGGATTATACGTAGGGAATGTCGATATAATAGTGGATTACATCAATTGGATGGGTCAGAATTTTTGATCCTAAAACCAATGTAAAATGATGTTTCCCTTTCAAAAAGTGGTCAATTTATTTTTCGAATTTACGTCATTTAGCCGAGGCCTACCCTGTTGTCTTTAAAATGAGATCCAATCATTAACTCATTTTCATATTTTTTTAGGGTTACATCGATTGGCCGAAACACAATCGAAACCTCTTGAAATTTCTTGCAAAGCAACTTAAGGTAAAATTGATGAGGGATCTTCTTAAAATTGACGAATTCTATATATCAATCATCGTACATACTTTTTCTTTGAGAGGTCAGTCTTACAATTAATTTCAGCCCATAAAGACATGGCAACACAATCTTTCATCAATAAAAATGAGACAAAGAATTGAATGCTTATTTATCCGGTCATAATTGCATAGAATTACTATGAGATTCAACTCACAAAATAACAATGATTTTAATTCTATAATTGGGATTTTGAATAATGATTAACGAGCTTGATTCAACTATGAACAATAGAAAAAAGTAGCTTTTAGACGGAAGATTTTATAAAACTACTTACCGTTGGTTCTAACGCGGTTGTTGAGGTTAAGAAGACCGACATTATATTGTTCGTTGAGAATTTTCTTTGCAATTAGAATCCGTTGTGCTATGTCTTCAAACTCTATTGTTAAGCGATCCCAATCATCGCTCGTGTCATATTTACCCACCATAACAGCTCGCCTGTAGAAATATGCAAATATATATATATACAAATTTTGTCGAATTTCTAATATACTAATGATATGAAAATATTTTTTTAAGTAAGTCCGCCTGCAGTATGAAACTTGTGGACTCATATTGAAGCATCTATCGGTCATGTAGCAGAGTGGTCAGCCGTCTTGGGCGTAAGTTCTTTTCGGTTGCGGCTTACGATGAAACAATCGTCCTCACATAAAATAGATACAAAATAAAGAAATATTCATTTTCTATCGCATATTTTATCAAATACTAGCGATACAAATGCCACTCAAAGAAAGTGTTTGTGTTTTAATTCTGTTTATTCAAGTACTTTTGGATAGACAATATTTTTTGTTGCTCCATCTAGTTCGTAAACGAAAAAATCAGAGTGTGTTAAGACACGTGAGCAGGCCACATACAGCTGTTCATATGAGAAGCATGGATTTTCAAAATTTAGTCAACACACTTGTAGCGATTGTCCCTGCGATTTGTTGATGATCATTGCAAATGCGAGTTACACCGGAAACTGCAGACGTTTGAATTTGACTGGCATATCTTGTCAGAATTATTGAGATGCGTGGCAACAGTACATTTTCTCCTTAAAATTTTCCATTTAAGACCGGCAATCGGAATTTAACAATTAACACCACTTGTTATATCACACACGAACTAAATGTCGCTGTTTGTACCAATTCGATTTTTTTTTAGTTTTTTAGAAACCTTACCGGGTGTGCGCACAACAACTCACCAAAGTTTCATCGCAATCGGATGAATGATATAGGAACGCATACGGGACAAACAAACAAACATTCGTTTTATATATATAGATTTATGAATCATGTAATATGCCCCATTGAAACGATCGATGATTTTCGCCGCTATACGGCGGTTTGTTCACATAAAATAGATAAAGCATTAATATATCATTAAAATTGATAACTTAGTTATTCCACTGCCTCCACTTCAAACTCACTAAAGATGCTTCTTAGAACTGAAACACGTGTCACGTTTAGTAGCACAGCCAGTGAAATAACTAAAATTATCAATTTTAATTTTATATTGGAAATAAATTTCCGCAAAGCTACAGCCGAATCCATCGAAAATAAATAGATACAACATTTATCATAGAATTGGCCACTAATAAACATCGGGTGATTTTCGCCAAAATAAGATAGTGTCTCCTGAAAACAATAATTAAAAGTATACTCACAGTTGATCACTTCTGAGACATTCTGCAGAGCTGAGAACCCATTCATCAGCAATCAAGACTCCTCCGCAACGAGAGACCTTAGGATCTGAAAAAACGATTACAAACTATCGGTGAGGGTATCTTTAAGTCGACAATCGTATTTCGTATGCCTTTTTTATAGATTTATTCAATAAAATCCATCTCAAGAAAATGTTGTAATTGTGATTTACGCAAGTCTGTACCCGAGTGATCAACACTCTTCGTCGTTTGACCTATTCGTTGTCGAGTCTACAGGTACAAATACCCTAATGAACTTTCCCATACACTTTCGTTCAAGCTATCTTTTATCTATTAGTTTAAAAGAATGAATGTCCAATCTGGTCCTGAAAACAGGACCAAAAAAAGATTACCTTGCTAACTATGTCTTGTCCAAATTACAATCTTCTTCGATTACCGACTACGAAAAGAGATTGATTTGACTCTTGACTTGCAACCATAAATGCTATTTTTGTTTAGGTCGTCAATAAGAAGTCTATATGCTCCACATTAAGACTGGATATGAGTTGAAAAAGAAACAACTCGGAACATATGGCCATCACACGATTCCTCCAAGCTTCTCTGTCCCCCGCCAGTCTTTTTGCTTCCTCCCAGGTCATTTCAGCGTCTCTTCGCTCCACCGAATACATTCTATAGATGGTCATCAGCGGCCTTCCAGGGTGACAGAATTCATCTGGTTGGTAAAAGAGACAGGCAATATTCAGGCTCCCCTGGGGCATCCGCAGCACATGCCCAAACCAAGTCTATCATCACTTTTTTATTTAGGACGTAATAAGAGATTGGTCCATCAGCTCTCTTACTTCCAAGTTCCTGGCAAAATCAAACCACCGTACTCCAAAACATAGTAGAAGGTTACCCTGTGATTTGGTGATTTACCATGACTCGCAACTGTAAAGCAGCACTGTCAGAGTGTACGCGTTGAATAGGTGGCACTTGATTCTGACCGAGTACAACTGTGAGTTCCAAACGTTCCGCTTTGAGTTGAAGGTTGCTCCAGCTATCCTTAATCGGATTGTGATCTCTCTACGCGGATTGCCATCTCCCGTGATGTGTACCTCCAAATACCTGAAGCCGTCGTCTCTTTTGATGTCTTGCCCCGCGCTCGTCAGAGGGTAGTCTGGGTCCGAACAGAAACTGTTGCAGAGCACATTGAGTTAGATATTTTAAAACCATGAAATATAACATCGGGCGTGGTTTTGTTTACAACATGGAAGAGTGATATATGATAATATGATGAACCTAGACTGACGTGCAAATTTGTATCAACACCTACTAGATCATAAAAGGATTATTATTTCTTCTCATTAATTTAATGACTGTCACAAATCATAAAGCGTCATAAGTAAACTTACCGTTATACAGTAGTTTGACCAACCAAGGATACTCTTCCAGGCCTTGAGGGTTTTGGCTTTTAACTCGCCTTCCACAATCTAATACCAATCCATTAGCTTCAAATTCAGGAACAATCACACGAACTTTAGCTGCAAGGAAATTCGTAAATTTTATCGTTATCAAAATAATTATGTAATAAAGTATATTTGATTTATTTTCACCCAAAACACTTTGTACTTTATAAAAGCCACCATGCATTATTGACATATGTACAGTATTTGTTAGAGAATATAATGATAATAAAATTAAATAACGTTAACATTTTATAACTGTTAAGTGCTAATTTTATGTTAAAATAATGAAAATAAGTGTTTTATACGTTTCAATACAGTAACCCATTGAGACGACTGTTACTGTTATAGGCTGATTATACTATTTACTAATTAATTTATTGAGCATTTATTTCGTAGAAATCCATTATAACAAAGTAAACAATAGTAAAATATTTAGTTTGATAAAATTACACAAATATTTGAAAACTATTTCTCTCGTACTTTCAAAACTAACAATCATTAAAATACTGTATTTCTGACATATATACATATAGAAATGACAAAAATCAAAAGTTGTATTGTTAGTTTTGACTAGTTTTCGATACCTCAACTGCATGGTGTGCTACAAAAAGTAGAAATAAACATTTCAACATTTAGTTAAGTCGAAATTATTTTAACAACTATTTTATTACCAATAATCAATTAACATGCATTAATGAATCCAGTAATATTTTTTCAGTACGAAAATCTAATATTTTTAAATTAAAAATGAATTTGAACATTTGCTTTTTTTTATTGCAAATTAAAACCAACAACCGCATTTCACCACTATATCTGATGAAAAAAATGGAATATTGGTATGTATAATACCAGTGTTCACCAAAATTTTTTCACCTGCGGACCAGTAAAAAAAGGAAAAGTTAAAACTGAAATAAAAATAGTTTTTTATGTAATATTTTTTAAATCTTATATTGTGTCAAATGGACATAACTATTGACACCGCCCCGTACTTATGGGGCGGACAGGGTCTTCAAAACCAATCTGCAGACTCTTCCTATTAATGAAAATTTAAAAATATAATACCCCTCCTGAGGCTTTTAAGAGTGGTGTCGTATTGGTTTGGTTGCTGTTGTTGGTTTGCAGTTTGAAGTGGGGGAAGGGCCTGCGACCCTGCCAGCGTCAGTCGGGTTCGACCTTTCGTCGTCGGCAGACGAAGCGGCGGTTTAGCCACTGCTTAATAGTAAAACCACTTACATCGTTTAATTTAAAAGTGTGTAATTCTGTTGTGTAACTGTCTTAACTGAAACTAATTGCGAATAAACCAGAAGAGTATACGGATAAACGACCGGGGTTTTAATGGAAGACGAAGGAGCCGTTGTTTTCTCCTTTGTTTGTCCTTGTCCCAGGACGCGGGCCTTGAAGTGTGTTGAAGCCCGCACCCCGCTTCTCCCCGCTCTCCTACACCGTCATCCCTCGAGCGGCGAGCGAGACAGATGTTGTTGTTCGTTTACCTACTCTCTCACTATAACTAACAAATATACATATGAAATGAAGTTAGGACTGTAGCTGAGAGAGTGAAAATGATTCAATAAATTAAAAGAAATCAGAAAAAAGCGTGCAATTATAGAAAAACGTCTTAGACTAGTACCATTAACTTTTACCTCAATTGTTACTTAGAATGATAAGATCTGCTGGGAAATCTTTATAATAATGAGAAAAGAAAGTCTGAAAGGAGTCTAAATAAGTTGAGAAAATTCTTATTTTGTGGTACCATCATGCACGATCTGCCAAAATCTATTGATAGATCAAATATAAAAAAAATCTGATGATGATATAGGTTTATTATAATGAATAGATTTATGAGCTTAGAGACTTTCCTGCACTTTTTGTTTTTTGAGAGGCCTTTTAAAACGACAAACCAGGGATCCACTGTATATATATATATATTTATGGCTAGACCTGACGCTGCAGGTTTCGAAATATAAATACTCACCGGCACCGAAACATTACACTTATTAGTAAGCATTATTATTTGCCAATTAATAATGCTTACTAATAAATAATATACGGATGACAAGACACGACTTTGCAGATGTCGGTACGTCATCCGTTTTTCCGAGGACAGAAAAGGTGTAGAAACTGGATCCCGAACACAGTATAAATGGACAAGCAAATGACAACTGAAGGGATTCTGTATCGACCGTCGAACGCAACACAATAACCGTCTTATCGTAACACTTGTCGTAATCCCGCCAACTAATCTCTGGACAGCATCAATCGTCATCATCACCAGCATCATTCTCTACCACTTAATCACGTCAAACAACAGCTTTGGCATCGTATTCATCCATATTAGTTAAATAACTTATTTCTCTTAAGGGCTAAACAAAACGTAGTAAACCAAACTCACTTACACAGAACTTTTCCAATAAATGCAACTACGAAAAAAAGAATAATTTTCATGGTATTTTTTTCACTATTTACACATTACTTTAATATCAACGTAATATCTTTTTCTGCTTGGAAAGATTTGGTATTACATTTTTCTGCGTTTTATTTATAAGCACAGCCAATTATGCCTGCTGCCTAGTATATTAGTATATGGACATAAATGATTTTGAACGATTTGACATACATTAAATTTGTAATATACCATGAAAAAGTAGAACTAAGTGAGTAAGATAAAGTACGACCAAGCGTATATTTATTTATTTATTACTTGTGAATGTTCTTTTAATGATAACACTCCATCAGTTATATAACAAAGGCATTTTGATTATCATCTTTTTGCATTTGACAATATTTATCTTTAAACAGTACTTTGTGTGCGATAAAATGACATCGGATATAGTATTATTACTGACTTTGTATCGCTACATTGACATCTCATGTAGGTCTGGATGTATATTGTTTAAAGTAAAACTGAACTAATTTTAGTAAAATCTTATATACCTCAACAACAATGATATCTTTCAAAGCTATTTATATCCAATGACTTCATGCGTTTTATCAGTACGTAAAATGTTAAATTGCACACATTTTGACACTTAAAACAAAAAATCATCAAAAACTGATGAAAATAAACTTAATTTTTTTTCGTTTTCTCAGT
This sequence comes from Himalopsyche phryganea, assembly GCA_022494535.1. Classification (NCBI taxonomy): domain Eukaryota; kingdom Metazoa; phylum Arthropoda; class Insecta; order Trichoptera; family Rhyacophilidae; genus Himalopsyche; species Himalopsyche phryganea. The sequence goes on from JAGVSL010000139.1 coordinate 1,652,674, forward strand.
ACTTATGCCCACGATACATTCTGTTAAAGTCAGGTTATGGACAGAAGACTATAGTATTACCAACATTACAAGATTGTCAGAGTATTCTGCAATAAACACTTTATGAAAAACATCTTGTCTACTTTTAATTACCGTCGTAACTAAGATATCAGTTTTGGAATTTACTGAAATTTCAATTCTGGTTGAGTATGGCAGCATTCTTAAAGTGATGGTGGCACCCTTACTAGTGGCCAAGTTAAATCGGTACATTTATAGTAGTATACCAGGATTTTGAGATTCAGAATTTCTCAATCTCGGGATCCCGAGATTGTTCATTAAGTGTAATTTTGTGTGTTAAATTTCATATTTAAAATTTTATTTGTGCCCATTATTGCTTTAATTGAAATATGTGTATGATTTTACGAATGGTTTTCTTTATTTATTGGGAATCAGACAATCATTTATGGAAAAGGAGAACTATTGTATTTAGTGCATTATAAACATAAAGTTTTTTTTCCCATGTCCGCTCCTAATGTGGAGCATATGGTCTCCTAATGGAGGTATCTTGACAGAATTTTTTCTACGAGAACTGCTTGTCACTCAGTTGCTCAAGCTATCTTTTTTTTCGAAGAGAGTAGGGATAGAAGGATAGGGCTATGACAGGAATAGTGGTTAGCTAATCGCTCTCGTTACGCCCCGTGAGGATGGGATTGGTGGAAGGGAGGACTCAGACTACAAACAGAAATCCATAAATCGATCGAAAGATCAATCTATGAAAACCGTCCGCACCGGGAATTCAACCCGGGATATCCGTAACCGTAGCCAGCTACGCTACCAACTGCGCCACAACATAAAGTTTACCAGATTGTATCTAAAGAGAGCACGTATCCTTCAATTTGACTAAAACAATGAAATTTATTTTAAAAATTAGGTTCAATCTAAAGGCAGCACTTCAGAACCTAAATGGCCGCAGGTTTGTTACCCTGCACTAAACCAAAGACAACGATGACGAAAAAAAATAAACCACGTCAAAATAAACAATATATTTTTCTATATTTTCTAATTGATCAACATTACAAATCGTCAGTAAAATATGGAGTCATAGGGAGGGTAAACATAATTGTCATTTTATAATAATTATTGATTAATAGAAATAATGTTCAAAAAGGGTTTTCGGTTTCGCTTTGACAGGTTCCATGACAGTGAAGAGCCATCCTAATATAGAAGAGGTGTTCACATATCCTATGGGATTGTGTCTTTCACATAGGCTTCCAAAAGATGAGATTCCGACGACATAGTACTTGCGGGTGCCATTTATGTTTGTAAACTGTAAAACAAATCAAATGCTAGAATATTTTTTCTTGGTGTGCGACCATATTACTGAAATTTTATCGTTAGGATTCAAAACTGAAACATTGATAAAAACATAAATATTAATAATAATAGTTCGATGGCGTGTTGGCCAATTGACGTAATCCTCAAAAATACGAAAATGAGTTAATGATTGGATCTCATTTTAAAGACGACAGAGCAGGTATTAGCAAAATGATGTTAATTATAAAAATAAATTGCCTAATTTTTGGAAGGTAAACGTCATTTTACATTGGTTTTGCGATCAAAAATTCTGACCCGCCCACTTGATGTAAGCCACTATTATATCGACACTCCCTACGTATAATCCCGTATCTGAAAACATGAGAATTTACAGGACTGCATTTGAAAGATTCATAGCGCAACTCACCATATATGTTATCGATAAAAACCGTTTTTACTCTCACCTAAACAATTTTAATTTTTCACGGTCACAGAAATTGGCCAAAACACAGTCGATATATAATTGTTTAATTTAATGTATCAACAGAGGATGTTTGGTAAAATCTCAATATCAAATTTTCATCGTTCAATATAAAATTAAAATTGATAACTTAGTTATTCCATTAGCTGTGTAACTAAATGTAACGCGTTTCGCTTCTTTAAGAAGGATCTTTAGACTAACTATATTGCAAGGCTATTTACTTCTAAAGTAAACAATGATTCTAATTCTTAAATTAAAAATAAATATTAGGGTGGGTTTGTTTCCTTTTATTTGTGGGAAGTAACTAAGACACAAACAATGATAGTACTTATTAGCGTAACACTGCTAATTACAAGTTATTTAATTGTGTTTGGAGGAGAAATTCGCTCTCACTACACTGTTTTTAGGATCGGATGGGTGGGAAATAATTGAAGACATCACAAACATCCTTGCCTTAAAAGCAGAAATCGCCTGTAATATCAAATTATGAAACTGTCCGTACTTGGACACTGTAGGGACCGTGGTGCAGTGGTTAACGTCGTTGGTTTTGGTTACGGATGTGTCTCAGATAACTATTCACTCTTAAAACAATCAAATACCTTCATCAATGGTCCTCCATCGACACCTTTACACGTATGCATCTCATGGTCAAAATGGCCACTCGCGCAGAACTGTTCATCTGTGAGAGTGAGTCTTAGTTGTTTTTCACAGTAATCGTGTTGAGGTTGCTCCATCATATGGGTGTGAAGGGCCGTGAACTTTTTCTGGCCATTTTCATTCCTGGATTCCCATCCAGCCACCTGGCTGAGGCCACTGTTTGAGGTGATAACACTGTTGTTCCAAGGTAAACAGATAGGCCGAACAAATACTGAAAAGTTGAAGTAAATATCATTTGATTATATTTTATTTAAGTTTCTGTACGCTACTCTGTATGCACATTTCTCTTCAGACATTCCTGGCAAAAATTTGAAGCCCGAATAACGTTGTTACGTTGCAGAATGCACAGTATGAAGAGTGTGAAACCGTAGTGGGTGTTGGTCGGTACAATTTTGAGTACCCTAGGGTATATTGATAATATTGATGAATAATAAAATTAATAATTGTTGATTTAATTTAATAAACCAATATTGATATGAATGCTTTCCTTCAATCGGCGGTCGTCAACCTTTCAGACCACACGGTTCATTGACATGATTTTTTCTACATAAAATACAATTGAAATTTGAATTATTGAAATTTTTTACACTTCCATGTAGTTTGTCAATAACGACCCGCGTTTCGTTTTTCGGCATCTTCAGGCATTCGAGCGTACGAATGGACTCAAATTGACAGACAGTAAACAGTGTCTAACGTTTATATACAAGATAAAAACACGACAAATGTTATTTACGACATAAAATATTATGAGCCTAGGATCCACACTGATACCTGAGTTAATTATTCCGAGAATAGTTTTAATCCCTGTTGTGTAAACAAACGCATTAACAGAGTGATGAAATACATGGAAGTGTACAAAATCTCAATAATTCAAATTTGATATTGAAGTTCCATCAAGCACCCTCAGTCAATGTCTTAAAATACACTTGGGTGTCGTATAATGCGGTCATATAGTTCCATAAAAACGTTTTGTAATACAAATCCATGTTATATGAGGTTTAAAGTTCGATACACAATTAAGGTATGCGTTCCAAAAAATATCGAAGTTTGTTAATTATCCCTTATTTTTTTTACAATCGAAAAAATATACATTACAATACATAATATAATATACCATTCATCCATCATTGTTGTGTCATAAAAAATCATCATAGTGTATAATTCCACACAAAACTTTAATGAACTTTTTTAAGTTTTTTTTTAATTTCCCCGAATCCCACAAAATCATGAAACCAACATTTTTCCGCCAAAAAATTGCTGTTCGAACCTAAAATCACTATGTATTTCTTTTCTCTCACCTGTAAACTTGACTGGTTCTTTTAAAACAATTATGGCTACATCAAAAGTAGGGTGTTTGATATATTTATCCATTAAGATATTCTGAGGAGGATCAGCACACATGTCTCCTATGCAGTATGACCCATTGCCTGAATCGTAATCGCCAAGTCTTGCCCCCATTCTGAAAAAACAGTCAAAAATGTTAAAAAGAAAACCAAACCTTCTCCTGTGAACTAAAGTATTAAATGTCCTGTTGTGGCTTAGTTTACACACAATAAAAAAACCGAAATTTTCATTTACATTTAAATACACTTTAAAATCAATTATGTATTAAACAATTTAAATGAACAAATGAATACATGTTTAGCTTTACTTTGAACAATTTAAATTTGATTAATTAAACAACTTAAAAATAACATACGTGGTTAAAATATGAACGTTTGCAAAATGAATTTCAAAGCGGTGACCGACGTGGACTAGGCCACTCGGCTGTTAACCAAGGCGACTGGACATCGAGTGACAACATAGAAACAATTTAATTTTCCGAAATATTGCAGCCCCTTCTCTTTGTCCAGGGATTGGAATGAAACTGGCTGAAGCTTTCTATTACCGATCCTTTCTTCTAGGAAAATCGCTTTGTGCTTCGTCCCGCAAAAGAGGAACGATATCTTTTAAAAGTATCTTACAAAAGCTGACCGATAGCTGTTTTGGAATCTTGAAAGGTCTAGGATTCACCAGAAAAGATTGGGCCGTGTCACGTTGCACAGTGAACATATCGGTTTTTGCCTCATTATTTTGTTGTAGTTTTTCATACTGCGTAAAATCGGTTGTGACCATTAATTAAAATTGTAGACTAAGCACAAAAAAGCGAATGCCAAGATATACAGAAAGTCATTATATTTTGGCAAAATACTTACATTCCAGGTACAATGCAATGTTGGGCAGTTAAGACGTATTTGGTACTGATTAGAGCACCTCCACATCTAGAAACCAGTTTGATATTTGAAGGATTTGATGATGGTGCTGAAAAAAGGATTTAGTAAATATGTATTTTTGATGGAAACCTGTAACTTTGGGTAAACTTATTTTTTACAGAAAATTAAAGTGGATAACTTGTTATACAATTGAGTCTACATTTACATTTACTTAACACATGAATTTACTTTTAATTTATAATGCAAGTAATATGACAAACGATTTTAAATTAAGTCCAATTTCAAAACAAACACAAACAATCCACAACATCAACGGTGCCGGCCACGAGGGCTGGCGGCACGCCTGGCTTGAAGGCTAGCAATCGACTCCGCGTAAAAATCAAAAATCAGACTCCCGCACCGTCGGTCCACCGCTTTCCGTCAAAAATGGATTCGTCCAGCGAACGTGTCCGCCGCGATTGAAGTCGCCCTTCACGAAAAGAGTCGGATCGACTACGAATCATTGTCATTTACGCTGTGCGTTTTTAGTTATGGACCCTAATAAAACTTAAACTCAACAAAAAAAACAGGGTGTGTCAAACCATAACACTACTAATTACAATGTTAATAACTAGTGTCTGGAAATTAAAATTCTCGTCGCAACTTTTAAAAATATAATATCATATGCACGTTGCGGACCATGATGTTCCCATAACCAAGCAAACAACCGCCAAAACTATAGATGTAAAGGATACAAAGCCTTCTGGCATCTGCACTAGGGCTTCCAATACCGGAATCTAGGGATATCAGTCAATTATTTAATCTCGCAATCCCGGGATTGATATTTATACAATCCTGGGATTTTGGGAATTACTGTAAATGCTATAAAGTGATTCATATATCAAATTAATGCTTCCAGATTAACTAAAACGTTTACCTCAGTTTCTTCATGTACATAGTGTTTTTATAATACCTGTAAAATTAATATAAATTTATACTAGTCGCAGTTAACCAATTTGAAATGCATGACATATTAGGACCGCTTCATAGGTGAACGGAGAACAATATGTTAAAGTCAAATTGAAGAAAATGTCATTTTTTGGATACCATTTAGTAAAACCTACTATAATAATGCAATAAATAAAACATAAAATTATTTTGATCATTATGGTTTTTTTTAAATATTTTTCTCTTTTTTGTAAATGACTAATTTAAAATCTAAAAAAAACCATTCCAATGCCCAAAAAAATATTTAATCATATATAATACATTCCAATTGAAGCAATAAAGGAAACAAATTAAATTTTAAATCTACAATTTAATACGTGAAATATCCAATCCCAGGATCCAGAGATTGAGAAAGTCTGAATACCTAAATCCCGGAATCGTAAAAAGGGTTCACTATCGGATGCCTTAGTCTCCAGCACCAAGCAAACGACCGCCAAAATTATAGACGTATGGGATACGAGGTCTTCTGGCATCTGCACCAGAAATACAACTAAATACACTTGACCTAATATCTAAAAATACTTACACACGTAGACTAGTTTGGCGACCCATGGAAGTTCCCCGATTCCTGCCATTGTAGTACTGGTAGAGACGGGCGTTTCTGGTGCTTGAATACCACACTCATCGATCAAATCAAAATAGTTCCAAGGCGTTGGATCAATACCGGGCGCATAGCTTTGTGGCGGGTTACCAGCACCTAAAATAATGCTGCATTTAACTTAAGTCTAAATAAATGTTAGTTTTTTTTTATAAAATTAACAATACTTATTCGAACACATCTATTTACAGAATAAATCGAGGTTGTACTGACATAAAGCATTAAGTCATAAAAACAAGTTCTGAGGTAATCGCACTTTAAGCATTATTTTTTTTAATGTACTCTTTCTCCCAGTTACAATTGCTTGTTATTTTAAAAGATTGTTTGTACATTATAAAGAATAATCTTTTTGGCATAAAAAATCATAAGATTTGGTATTGATGAGTTACAGTTTTATCATGCTTTTTGCCTGAATATAAAAATAGCAATATGAATTAATAGTATAATTTAAGACATCGACTGAGGGTGCTTGATGGAATTTCAATATCAAATTTGGATTATTGAGATTTTTTACACTTCCATGTATTTTGTCGAGCACAAGAATGGTCAGTTCGAGTCCATTCGTGTGCTCGAATGCCTGAAGATGCCGAAAGGCGAAACCCGGGTCGTTAGTGACAAAATACCTGGAAGTGTACAAAATCTTAATAATCCAAATTTGAATTAACAGTGTTTTTTTTCAATGCTATTTATATCTTATAACTAAAAACTTTAAAACCGAAAATCATCAAAAACTGACTTAATGCCCTGAAAATATGGCATCTGCAAGATTTCCTGTTGCCCACCGATCGCTTTGCTTTCTTCCATAACATGCCATGATTCTTACTTCTCGCCAAGTGCACCTAATGGATGATATCGGACGGTCGTTCAGGACGCAGGAACTCCACCTGTCGGAGAAGAGGCAAGCAGGGTTGCGACTGTCCGTATACTTTTGCGACGCAATCACCGAATGGTTTGGGGCCAGCCTTTTGCATACCATGCGCCAAATTTTTTGACAGACGAGTTCAGATGCGCCCTACAACTCATGCTCTTTTTCTATGTTCTATCACTGAATCTCGATCGGACGGCGTCTCAATCGTAGCGCGCCTCACTCTCTCTCTCATACACGCACACATCCTACAATTGTAAACTGTCAAAAAATGGGATAAACTGATGAGTAAGAACGCTGCATGAATTGAACTGAGAGTACTCAGGTGTTGAAAGAATGAAGATGCATTTAGTAATAGCGCCTTCTTTAAAAGAATAAGTAGGAGCAAGGATACAATGTGCCACTTGTAATCATCCAATGTGCCAGGGTTTGGCCACCCTTGGGTGTAGGGTATGACACAGATACGTTCTTACTCAGTTTCTATTTAATTTATTATCTTCGACTTCATACTTCGGAATTCAATTTCACCTGACTGCGAAATATCTGTTACCCCCAATACTTAATACAGATTTCTTAATTCATCACATAAAATAGAATAGGTAAGTAAATAATTATCTTGGATATTTTCTAACGTTTCCATGTTAGTTTTATGTTATCGAGTAATAGTCAAATGAGGTTCAAGGTTCAATATATTTTACTCAGATCACTCAGCAAAATTCATAGTTTTTCATGAGACTTCTGATAATAAAGATGAGATTATAATGACAAGATGTTAATCACTCACTCATTGCACAGGCCAAGATAGATAAAAAAAACACATAAACGATATATTTATATTTGAAAATTAATATTAGGTCGCAAGCACGATATTCACAAATATAATAAAACATCATATATAATACGTACTACACTTCAAAAGTAGTTTTAAATTATTCTACCTTCTGAGATAAGAAATGCACTGTATGTTAGAAAAATAATCGAACATCCTTTAGCCAACATATCAATATTTTTTTTTTGATTAAACGCGTGTCTTAAGCTTCAAAACAATTATGCAAAACTGAATTTAAAAACACAGTTTCAATGGAAGAGAATAAAATTAAAATAAAACACTTCAATTAGTTCCGTTCAATATAAAATTAAATTAATATACGTTACTAATCAAGATTATGATATAGCTACATTATAAACACAATGCAAAATTGCACTTTAACATTAGATAAAGAATCATTTATAAATGTTTTGAAAACCTGGTTCAGAATATGCTAGTAGTTTAGTCGAGTGAAGAGTTATTCGGCTGTTATAATAATTAATATATATTTATATAATATAATACATATTTAAGTCAATGCAGCTCTTCTGGGACACGCAGCTGCACACGATTAAAACCAAATGCCATTTGTTCAACGCTTTCATTCTACAAGTGGGTAACGAATCATGACACCTGACTAATAATTTGTATTATTGAGATTTTGTACACTTCCATGTATTTTGTCATTTACGACCCGGGTTTCGCCTTTCGGCATATTCCGGCATTCGAGCGCATAAATGGACTCGAATTGACAGACAGTAAACAGTGTCTAACGTTTATACACAAGATACGAACACTACTAATATTATTTACGAGATAAAATATTATAAGTCTAGGATCCACACTGATACCTAAGTTAAAATTTCGAAAATCGCCTTAATCCATGTTGTGTAAGCAAACGCATTAACAGAGTCGCGAATTTCCGTTTTCCAACTAATATTAGAATTACCAGTGATTTTACAATTATAATACAATTGTGGGTTTTGACGGGATGCAATTTGACGAAAAGATAAATATATACAATCATTCTACATTTAGTGGGGTTTGTTCGGTGACCATGAGATAAATTTATTAATATGGGAATATCAATAATTTTTTACGAAATCATTCACGTATAGGATACAGCAACGGGGAGTTTGGAATATTCAGCTGTTCGTTCAGAATTGGTAAGGAATTTAACTGAGCTCTATTGATTTCCAAAATTTCTTGATAAAATAATTTATGATCTCCCATGTTTTGATGCAACATTTTAACCCCATCATCCGCATTGAACGTATGGTTCTCCAACAACAAGTGATTTGCGAATGTTGAAGTATCTTTTTTTAATCTAAAAGCAGCTAAATGTTCTGATACTCTTATATCTAATGTACGTGTGGTTTTACTCACATAGAAATGTTGGCAATGATATCTTAAATTACCTGACTAATAATTAGAAAAACCGTATACTGAGCTTCGAGAATAGATGCTTGCGTCGGATACTGGAGGTGAGGTGATTTGATTTCGCGTGGAACTCGGAGATTAGGGAACTTACCAAGCAGCGCCCTGTTACGTCAGTTGTCATCATAAGAGTCGTTGGAACTGGATGGGTCACGTGCTGTGGATGCCTCCTGAGAGCCTCAATCCCACTTGCCTCTTAAGGTTTCCAACCAGTGAAATTCAGGTGTTTTTACCAGTTTTCATCACGATAAATAATAATGTAATCGGCATGAACGTCTTTGCAGTTTTTATATATCCCAACGATTTCTCTATCCTATCCTGAAAGCAGGACGTAAGCAATTTATAGTTCTCTATCTGAAAAGGTGTTTCATTCAGAGTTCATATGTTCCACATTGGGAGCGGTCATGGTTAAAATTCTTCAGGTTTAAGGGTTTTTGCCAGAGCGACGAAGATATTTTTTCTGTAACCAATTACCCTGCTGGTGCGGCTTATCAAAAAAAAAAATTCTACAAAAACAGCTTCTTATTCAGTTGTTCAACATCTTTTTTCTTTTCTAAGAGAGAATTTATTTATTTTATATAATATATACATTACAACAATTAAAAATTACAGTTTATGGCTTTTGCTTTGTAAATTGAAATTAACAAGGAAGTCAACCTTGTAAGTTCAGACAAAATCTACTTTAATACGTCAAAAATAGTGCTCGTCTGAACTCACTCACGTTCACGCAGAATATGTTGACATAAGAAGCAATACCGTTAAACTTTGATAAAACTCTGTGGATATGTGGACAAATCGATTTTAAAAAATCAATTTATGAAACAGTCCGCTTGAGCCCGGGAGCACCATAACCGAAGCGAACAACGTCGACCGCTCGACTTAAGACCCGGCAGTAACACTCAGGTCAAAATGAATAAAACACAGATAATTAAAAAGAATGCTATTTTATTTTTAATATTGACAAAGTCAAGTTAATAAAGGGGCTATAAATAATTGCACTTTGTGTTAGATAGTATTCACTCTGGTAAATTTGAACATTTATTTCGATAGCTTGCACTTTGGATTAGATAGTATTAACTTAGTACACTCAAACATTGATTTTAATAGTTTCCACTCAGTCACGGATTCTTTTAACAAAGTGAGTTAAGTTGTAGTAGGTGTTGTTAGGGTTGGTCTGGTTTGGTTTGTGTAATGTATTCTAATGCGTGGGGCAAAGACAATATAGGCGGCCTAATATAAGGTAAAAGAATAAATGACATTTCATTACAGCTTCGTGCAACTATTGATTTCAAAGTGTGCATATTTACATTGAGTGAAAACTATTTTATCTATTAGAAAATATTTTTTCGTAAATGTAATATATTTCTTCAATGTTAAAATATATTTTTTTATGTGGAATCACATTATTTTTAGTGAAATAATTTGTTTTTGTGGAATGTATTTGTTATAATTGAAAACTGTTTTTTTGAAAGTGAATATGATCTAAACAAAAGTGTATTTAATTGCAAGCCTTATTAAAGTGGCGAGATTTGATGCCATTTTTCAGTTGATTCAATAGAAATAGTGTTGGAATAGAGTTTTGGGTAGTTCTTTGACAGGTTCCATAACATTGAACAGCCACTCCAATATCATCGAAGTGTTCACAAAGCCTACAGGACCGTGCCCATCGCAGACTTCCCCTCCAAAAGATGAGATTCCGACGACAAAATACTTGTCTGCGCCATCTATTGTATCATGCTATAAAAATAAAAATATGTAAGAACAATCAGAAAATTATTAGTGTAGGTAAAACAGCAATTCAAAACAAATCCATTGTCTAATATAACATAAACTTTTATTTCTCGTCATAAATTAAATTTAAAAAATAATCAAATTGTGAATGTGATTGCGAATTTGACAATAAGACCATCAAGTAACTTAGCGCAAGGTAATGCATATTCATATTCGTGATAAATCTCGCATAAAATAGTGATGATAGCTTTATTCTGGTGATGTGTTGGATATGGATTCAAGTCCCAGTAAGGTTAATATAAAAATCATATTTGAAATCTTGGACATGAGTTGGTTGATTTCGGGTGATTTAAAAATTTCTTAATATCTGGCGTGTTGACTGTAATTACAGATATATATTTTATACCAAAATTATTGTTAAAAAATCTCCATTTGGTGTATAACGTAATATAAATATTGACACAGTCACCAAGTACGCCTAAGACAGGAAGTGGCCGTCTGACGGATTTTTTTAAAGTGATGTCCGCTCCCAATGTGAAGCATATACTTCCTAATAAAGGTATCTTAATAGAAGTTTCTCTTAGAGAACTGATTATTACTCAGTTTCTCAACCCCTCTTTTTTCGAAGACAAGACCAGTAGTTAGGTAATCACTCACGCTTTCACCCCATTTTAACGACCGGACGAGTAGGAGGGAATTTTAGACATCAAAAACATCCATGCCTTCTAAAACAAATTCATAAAGTGATTGAAAATTCAATTTATGGAACTGTCTGAACTGGGACTCAAACTAACTGAAACCGATGACGCTGATCACTGCAACACGGACCTGACGTATTTAATATAAAATACTGAATACCGTTTTTGATATATTCGTCCTGTATTGCAATTCCTATACTGGATACGATAAATTAATAATTTGAACAGTAAAAACAGGCAAATACCTTCATCAGCGGTCCTCCGTCAATGCCTTTACATATACCCTGACCTAAATAGCCGCCGGCACAGAATTGCTCCTCTTTGAGAGTGATATTGAGTCGTTTTTCACAGAATTGTTTCTTAGGATATCCCATCAGATGAGTGTGTAGACCTATATACTCCCTGTGAAAATTTACATGCTGCTTTGCTTCCCAGCCGGCCACCTGGCCTACACCATTGGCTGACACGACGTCGGTATTATTCCAAGGTAAGCAGATAGGTCGAACAAATACTGAAAATTAAACGGTACCAATGTAAGATTATATATTTACATATTATACTGAAAAGACTGTAAAATACTAAAAGATTTTTAGAAATTGAGCAAAAGTAGTAAATGCATGGGCAAATCACTGAGTGCCAATGAGTGCCAATGAGCTTATGACTTTCCGGCTACGCCGCTAGTACATAGTACAAGCGATGTGACCTTCTGTTCATCCAGAAAATCCTTCTAAGCGGCCAACGTACTGCATTGATAGCCCTAACCAAAGCATACAGAACTACTTCGACAGATGCATTGCCAGTCCTGGCTGGTAAACTTCAGCTAGATCTACACATTCAAGTAAGAGGCGCAACAGTAATGCTGCGTAAGGTTCTTGAATCTGAGATGGGGGGGATTCCTTTACTACCTCCTTCTCGACTAAATCCATACATTCCTAATGTTCAGAAAATTGCATCTCGTAATGTAGCAGCGGATGCTGCAATGCGGATATAGCAGAATCGATGAGATAATTCTTCTAAGGCCAGTAAGAAAATAAAGTGGCGAATGGAGATAACCAAAGTTTTGACTCCTGATTTCTGGACCAGCCAAATCATAACTGGCCATGGTCACTTCGCTGCCAAGCTCTTCCAGCATGGCCGGTTGGTAGATAGTCCTCTATGTAAATGTGGAAATATGATTCAGGATGCTGATCACATCCTTTGGGAATATCCAGACATGAACAACAAACGGGAAAAATTGCTCAAGACGATACGACTCTCAGTCAGATCTGTCAGCCCCGTCGGTCATGCCGACTTGGTTGCATCTCTGACAAATTACAAGGCATTTAAAGAGTTTACGGCGCCCTATGGAAAGCGATTGGAATAAAATTCATTAAGACATTAATCCCCTTGTTTTTCCTTTTTTTTAACACTTATTTAAAACATAGCCTCCTGCACACTGGAGTGCATGCAACCAAGTCTTGAGAGATTTCTCCTCGGACATTCCTGGCAAACATTTGAAACACGCATAACGTTGTTACGCTGCAGAATACACTTTGTAAGAGAGTGAAGCCATAGCGGGTGGTGGTGGGTACAACGTTGAGTATCTTAGGGCATTAAAAAGCATAATTAGTTGGCAAATAATATTTGGCCTACATTCGATATTCCGCAGACGCTGCGCAACAGGTGAACACTCATTAAAGCAAGACATTGACGATTAAAGTGGGTTGACGCGGCAATCTAAATAAGCACTGCACTCTTTACCAGTCCAGCGGTCCAGTTCATGGGTCCAGCGGTGTAGCTAAATTTTGTGCCAACCCCCCCCCTTTCTACCCTTTTCCCAAAATTTGTTTGTAACCATGACATCTACAACGACGCAAAACATTGTACCTCAGGCAAAAAATTTTTGTGAAGAATAAATATAATTTCTTGAAAAACATGCTATATTTTTACAATCCTGACAAATTTTAAGTTTAATATCAATAATATTTCTCCAAAAATTTTGATTTCCCATGAAATCCCTTGACAGGCACATTTGGAGGGGACACACAGGCAGGAGACATTTGGTGTAAAAGGCACGTTTGAGGCGATATTTTGCCCATCGGAACAAAAATAAAACTTACGAAAATCTCTATTTAAATTATGACGATAATGTTCACGGACCCCAGTTTAAGAACCTCTGCTATAGACAATAATTATTGATTTGCATCTCTTACACGTAAATTTTACTGGTTTTTGTAAAACAACAATGGCTACGTCAAAGGTCGGATGTTTGATGGATATTTTCACCAAGGCATTTTGAGGTGGATCAGCGCAGAGATCCCCGATGCAGAATGCGTCTGAGTTGAAATTATAGTCACCAAGTTTCACCCCCGTTCTGAAAAAAAAAAATAAATTAAAAAGAATTCCTTTACATTGTATAATCACTATAAATCATTATGAATAATTGTAGTTCATTTTGAATCAATGTGAATCAAATTAAGTGACCAACATTCTGAGGACTCGTCTATTACTATGCTGGACATAGGTGTATATTAAACACAATAAAATAGTGTATGATGCATCGGCGTGCTGTGAACTTATCACTATCTCTATCACACAACCTAATTTGGGTATGAGCAAGAAGGACACAAAAGCATGCGCTGCATGCCCTTAAATCTCGCTTGCACCTTCACTTTTCATGCGATTGAGCGAGAAACAGTTGCAGGCGCCTGGTATGATGATATAGTACAAGCCTGGACGAACTTTTTGGCTAAAAGGCCACATTAACAATTCAAAAATGAACGCCAGGCCGCAAATGGGACACTATTTTAAGGTATGAATTATTTATTATCATGAAAAAGGAATTTCAACATAAGTGATATTTCTAAAAACGAACAATTAAATTACAGGAATGGGATGAACAAAAATACGCATTGAGCCACATGTGGTCCGCGGGCGGTAGTTTTCCCAGACCTGGTATAATGTAACTATGATAATCATTGTATTTAATGATATCATGTTGAATGTGATACAGATTTTTGACGGGTCACTCATAAAAGTTGCTTTCTTTTTATAACTTTCATTGAATTTCAAAATGTAACCTACAATTGTTTCAATTTATTTTTCCAATGCTATTTTTTTTTGTTTATTCTAGTTAATATTAATTGAGAAAATAATCATTATTTAAATTTTAAAACAATTACGTGTTATTAATAATAAATAAAAAAACATGACCGAATCTGATAAAATGAAAACTTTGACGTTATGTAATATTAAATATGTTTTCTTGAGATATCTTTCATATTATTAAAATGATCATATCAAATCTGTATGACATACAGCTGTGATCGTGTAATATACAACATACCGTGAGTGGACAGTATAAAAAATACAAAAAAAAAATCGATATTATAATTAGATGGTGAACAACCACATAAGTCATAATCCGGTAACATTTCTTTCGTTATTTTTAACACAAAATTTCACAATAGAAACGACAAATAATAAACCAAAATATTTTTCGTACCTGATCATATATGTCTGACTTATCTGGTTATTCTCCGTTGTGTTCGAATAACATTATTTTGCGTTGTTATAAACAATTATATTAACTACAAATTTTAAGCGTATTTGACTTATGCGTTTGAGCACACATATTAAAAATCTAAAATTTGACTTATGTGATCGCTCTCACCTCCATTCTCCCGAAATATGATACTGTATTCGGGGAGAACACTTACAATTCAGGCTTGATGCAATGTTTGGCAGTCAAGACGTAGGTAGTGGTGATTAGAGCTCCTCCACACAAAGGATCCAGTTCATCACTTGGATAAATGGACGGCGGAACTGAAAATAGGATTTCAATAGTCTTGAGAAACGGGAAATTCTTGTGCAAAGCAACTAGTAGCTCGAAAATATCAATCTCCGCCAATGGGAGTGTCTTACGTGAGAGTGACGAAAAGATGCGGCGTGTCAATACGACGGCAAGCACGCCAACGTCGCGCAGCCTCACGTTTGCAAAAACTTTATTCACCTAATTTACCGCGTGAGGTGCGTTTTGGTATTCTACATGTCATAAACTACCATACAAGTGAAGTGAGCTTAGTAAATACAGGCTACAAAATTATTTTATTCTGTTAGAAGTTAAATAAAATATTAGAAGTTTATTTAACTAGAGCTTTCGATAAACAGGTTTATTTTATCACTTGGCTCAGTTATTCTCGAGGACTGATATGCATATATAGCTACATAGAAAATAAATAACATTGCGATATGGTAAGTTTTAAGAAGCTTTTTAAAGAGGCATAGCACGAGTCACATTTAGCAACGCAACAAGTGGAATAACAAGTGAGAAGACCCGAATCGAAGAGAGGCGGATGGCTGGTTATCAACGTCCTGCAAGGGCTGGGATCTCAAACAAACACCATTTCAAATCCGGTTCAACACTTATTTATTTTTAATCGAAGATGCAGTGGTTTATCATACACAAAAATAATATTAACACATAAAATTGATTCTACATTTACATTTAATTAACAACTGAATTTACTTTAAGTTATAATGCAAGTGACACGACAAACGATTTTAAATTACGTCCAATTTCAAAACAAACAAAAAAAAATATAATTATTTGCGATGCCAGCCGGCTCCCTAAACCCAAGAGCCCCGACAGCCGACTGTCGCCAAAAGTAAAATTTCAGCCACTCTAGGTTCTCCACTTTTTGTCAAAAATGGACCCGTCCGGACACTTTCTAATTTCCATCGGCCTTCGGCGGTTAGAAACAGATGGCTTTCAACCACAGCAATCGGTTGGAATACCCCGGATCATAGCCATTCACGCTGGGCGCTTTCAGTTATGGATAATAAAACTTAAGCTTAACAAAAAAACCAGGTTGTGTCACAAGGTTATAAATTTTTATTGTATATTAGGAACATATCCATAAATCTGTTACGGGTAATCGAGATAGAGATAGGGTGAAGATAGAGATTTAGTAGTAGATATTTAAAAACTCTGGTAGCTATTATAAATTAACACTCTATGGGAGGTAAAGTTCTAGGTACCAAGGTTAGGGGGGCACCACTAATAATATTATTTAGTCCTATGGAACTGGCTCATCGTTGCATTAGTGATTTCAAACAATTCGAAATATTCCTGTTCTAAATTTTCAAACTCCCCACTGAAATCATATCAAAGCCACATATTATACTTGAAAATACTTACAAACGTAAACCAGTTTGGCGATCCATGGCTGTTCTCCAATTCCCACCAAAAGAGTACGATGGGACCCTGGTGTTCCATACGATCGAAGGCCACACTCGTCGATTAGATCAAAATAATTTAAAGATGTCGGATCTAACCCAATTGAATAATTTTCTGGTGGCTGACCAGCGCCTGTGGTAAGAAAGTTACATTTAACTGAATTCATCACACTGGTTCCATATAACAATTGAAACATCTAGTCCTGGATCACAAGGCGTTGCCAGTCACCACTGGTTGCCACTTGTCCCAATGATTCCAACAGAAATATCAGTCGAGTTTAAACGTCTGCAGTTTCCGGTGCGACTTGCATTTGCAACGACCACCAACAAAACACAGAGACAAGTGTGTGGACTAAGTTTCGAAAACCATGCTTCTCATATGGACAACTGTATGTGGCCTGTTCACGGGTCGGAAAATCTTTTGATTTGACGGAAAAACAAAATATTGTGTTTCCAAAAGCACTTCAATAAACAGAATTAAAACTCTTTGAGTAGCATTGTAACGTATGCCGGGTACTCGCTAGTTTAATATAAAAATTAAAATTGGTAATTTAGATGCTTCTTAAAGAAGTGAAACGCGTTACATTAGTAACACTGCCAGTAGAGTAACTAAGTTATCAATTTTGATTTTATTTTCCATGAAGTCACCGACAAATCTATTGAAAATACAATAATCATTACGTTTGGAGTAAAGATGTCAAGGTACTGTCCGGGCTCTATTATTAGTGTCCGGACTCTAATAAATTTGAGAATAAGACTGCTGGATCGCAAAGCGGTGCCAGTTGCCACTCAACCACGATCACATTATTACTTCATAAATAATATTCAATATAAAAAAATATTATTCTACCTCCTGAGACAATAAATGCACTGTATATTATAAAAATAATAGAAGATTCCATAGTGAACATTTCGATAAGATTTTCTTTATGCAATGCGTATATGTTAAACTTGAAAAAAATATATTACACTGAGTTAAAATGGAGGAGAAAGAAAAAAATACATTTGAATTAGTTTGCCTAATTTAATATGCAATACTAATCTCGATTATAAAAACAGTTTAGAAACATACATTCATATCAGAAAAATGTGTAGTAAAATCAGCATTTATAAAATATTTCATATTGTGTAAATCGAATTTAATTATTTCCAAAATTATAACTAGTTGTAAATGGTTTTGAAAAATTCGACATACGTCAAATTGGTAATTCATAACAAAATGTAAGTAAGTAAGCAAGATTAAGTATGACCAAGAATGCATATCTATTTAATTTATCTATTTAACTTTTGCGTGTTCTTTAAAAGATAACATGTTTCACCGTTATCAAAATGCAGTTGAATAGTCAGCTTTTATTTGACAATAATTATTCTTAACAGTAGTTTTTTGTGATAAGATGTGTGAGTAATGAGGATGTTTCTCAGGGGCAATCAAACCCGCTAGTTCATTTAGTCAAATCACCTTTATTCCAGTTAGTTGTTACATGTACAGAGTTTTCAATCTATATATATAAAAATGAATGTTTGTTTGTGTATCCTCTATGCATTCCTTTACCATTCATTCGATTTCGATCAAACTTTGGTTAGTTGTTGTGCACACATTCGTGAAGGTTTCTGAAAAAAAAATTAAATCTAAAATCTAAAAACAAAAGAATCAAATAGGTACTACTAGTGACATCTCTGAACCAGATGGAAACACAAAAAATATTGCATATCCAAAATAGAGGTCTGCACTTTTACCCAGCCCTGCTCGTGGACTGGGCTCGGGGCGGGCCCGGGTAAGGAATTTGAATTTAAGAAAAATATTTCTTTCTATGATCGGGTTATGAGTCAGCCATAAGGCAATAGTTTTCATAACCTAAATATTATTTTTACATTCGCAATGAATATCATAGGAAATATGGAAACAATATTATATAATGTTTGAAAAGTATAAATGAATTACCATGTTAAAAAAATCGGATTTTTTTTGGGCTGAAAAACATAAATTTGGACTTCGGGTCGGGTTCGGGTAAAAAATGTGTTGTACAACAAGGGCTCGGGCCGGGCCGGGCCTGAAGATGATTGGCTCGGACCGGGTAATTTTATGAAATTTCGGCCAGTGCAGATCTCTTATCCAAAAGCACTTAAAAAAACAGAATTAAAACACAAACCCTTTTTTTCTTTGAGTGGCATTGCAACGCATGCCGGGTACCAACTAGTTAAAATAAAAAAAAAATACAGAAAAACACAATCGATATTTAAAAAAATTAAACCTGCGAAATCGTTACTCGACGGTAAAAGGTTAGGTGACACTCAGCGTCGAGGGTCAATCTCACGACCTCTCACGGCGTCCCATTGGTAAAAAATATATTACCACCCCGCCCCTCTGCCAAGGTTCGGAATGCGGCAGCGAGTTCTCACCGTTTTCTAAGCCAGTCCCTTTTGCCAAATGAACGATTTAACAAATTACAATATTGTCTTTTTCTTGCCTGCACCACAAGAGATGATCCGATGAATGTTCTGGGTACGATTCAGACTGAATAATAATGAGTCGTTTCAGATATATGGAATATAATATTGCTCGTCATGTTTTTATTCTTTTACTTTTGTTTCTTATCCATACCCAATTTGTTATTATTTTTTCACATTTGAATACCGTATTATTCTGAATAATTTGCGATATTTCACCAGACCAGAGCTTGAAATTGAAAATTTTACGAACCAGAGCGTTCGATAATTGAAGTGTTTTTTTATGTTAATTTACGATGTCCAGGAGTGGTCACTCTTTACTACTTTATCGATGACTTCGTTTTGAAACCAATGGTTGTTGTAGTTTACCAATCACGTCAATCGTTCACTTTATTACTGAGCATCTCCAAATAACGACTTTAATCGAAACGAAATTAATCGATCAAAATCGAAATTATTACGATCGGTGTACAAGTAGCCTCACTAACCGGGCACTGCTAGTGTCTGGACACTAATAAATCTGACAAAAATACCACTAGTCTATTAAGATCCGTAATAATTATTACGGCGACTTTTTTTTAATAAATGACGCATTTGAAGTTTTATCGTTAGTTCGTGAAATTACATGATCTTTAGTTCCACCTAAACACAACACTTATAAAATTTTCCTAATTGAATAAAATACACCAAAATAATTTTGAACTTAATTTACTCAAAATTTTGATTTTGTAACATAGCTCCTTCATCCACTTGTATCGTCAATTGACTTAATAGAAATAATGTTCAAACAGGGTCTTCGGTTTTCCGTTCACAGGTTCCATAATGTTAAAGAGCCATTCCAAAATAGAAGAAGTGTTCACAAAGCCTATAGGTTGGTGCGATGCGCAGACCCCGTCTCCAAAAGATGAGATTCCGACGACATAATACTTGCGGATGCCATTTGTGGTCGTAAACTATAAAAAAAATCATTATTTGACGAGAGTTTTTGAAACATATACTAACAGAAGGCATTTAGTCATAAAAAAAAATTTGTACATTATCAAGAATAATCTTTTTGGCATTCAAATTTTGTAAAGTTTTGGTATTGATGAGTTATTGTTTGACACACCCTGGTTTTATTTGTTAAGCTTTAAGTTTTAAAAGGATCCAGAACTGACACCGAACAGCTTTAATGACATTCTTGGTAACTCATTATTTAACTGAACCGATTTATGGCCGTTAAAATATAAGTCGGTTGCTGACCGACTGATGGGCTGAAGCTGAAATCAGAAAGCAGGAACTTGTTAATAGCTTCGACCTCCTGACGACAGTCATTGACAAAAGGGAGGAGCCTACATTGTTTGAAGTTTTAATTTTTATTTTAGTAGTTAGTCTTTTTTCGGAGGCCTCGGCCAGTGGCTGAGCTGGCCAAGGCGTCCGCCGTTTCATAGTCATTATAAATTGTGTTTATTTTAGTATAACTTAAAGGAAAATTTGTCTGTTAAGTAAACGTAAATTTAGACTCAATTTTATATTGTACTGGTAATTTTTGTGTATTAAGCCAATGCATCTTCAATAAATAAGAGATTAACCGGACTACAGTGGTGTTCTGATTGATATTTTATACATCCTGGATGGTGCTAACTAAGCATTCACCCCTCTTCGACCGAGCATTCTCAAGTTATATCATGTTTTTTACCAGAATACGTAGCAAAAATAGCAATATACTTCGTACTGTTTTTTTTTCACAGCCATTATATCATATGACTTCATGCGTTTTACCAGTAAGGAAGAAAGTTAAATTGCACACATGTAACATAAACAGAAAATCATCAAAAACTGTCTTAAAAAGTTTTCTTAGTACCTATACCGCCGATATTTTCTGATAAAGTCAGGTTAAAATTCAGTGGCTCAAATTTTTTAAGATTAAGTACAGACGACTAATAAAATCCGTAAATAAATTTACGAAAGTGTCGGTACTGTGTAGGGCATCCAATCCCAGACCATTTTTATGATTCCGGGATTTCGGGATTCACAATTTTTCAATATCGGGATTGGTCACCAAGAGTAAGTTTACGCCCATTATTACTTTGATTGGAATAAATCTATGGTTATACATTTTTTTCGGTCACGGGAATGCTTTTTTTTGATTGAGAAGATTTTACAAATATGTAATAGTTGCAACTGATTTTTTTTATAAATAATGCAAAAAAACATCTCACATATTATAAATAGCCCAGACCGCTCTGTAGTTTTTATTATTATCACATTTCACATGTGGGTGTGAAATTTTATAATGACCTAAGCGTTCGCAGTGAATATATAAAATAAAATGTTATGCAATGCACACACAGTTCCAATGTACTAACTACTTAGACATTCTGTATTACAATTTTAATACCGTCATACGTTTACGGTTATACTAGTTAAAATATAATTATTAAAAGGAGGGAAACCGTAATACATAAATATTAATTATAGTGGTAATATATAAAAGTATGTACATCAAACAAACCAAAGTACACGTTATAATTAATCAGACATTATTTAATTTGAATAATGCTTTTTTCTTTTCATTTACAGAGAATCCCGGGATTATGAAACCTTGAAGCCCTGGTAAAGTGATTCGAGCACGTGGACACTGCAACGTTGCAACACTCAGGTACAGTACCTACAACCAATCTGCCGCATACAATAAAAAATAATGAGGTGTACCTTCATCAATGGTCCTCCATCAATTCCTTTGCACGGATATGTGTCGTGGTCTACATGTCCGCTCGCACAGAACTTTCTTCTGTAAGATTCATTCTCAATTGTGTCTGACAGTATTCCTTGTGGGATTGCACCATAAGATGGGTGTGAAGGGCTGTGTACTCTTTGATGCCTGTTTTCTCATTCCTGGACTCCCAGCCGGCCACCAGGCTGACGCCGCTACTTGATGCGATGACAGGGTTATTCCAAGGCAAGCAGATAGGTCGAACATACACTGAAATTTAAAACAGTACCTCACTAACTAATTATTTGGTCAGTAACTAATTCCATCAATGGTCAAAAACTAATTCGATAAATAGTCATTAAGAACTAATAAATGGTCAATAAATAATTGGTCGGCTTCCGTAGCGCAATTGGTAACGTCGTTGGATATGGTTATGGATATCTCGGATTAAATTCCTGGTGCGGAGAGTTTCATAAATTGATCTTTCAATCGATTTATGGCTCTCTGTTTGTAATTATAAATGTTTGTGATGTTTTAAAAACTCCCTCCCACCATCCGTTCCTCAAAAACGGGGCGTAGCGAAAGTGACCACTAGTCCTGTCCTAACTCTATCCTTCTATCCGTATCATTACACTCTTCAAAAAGAGAGGTTGAGCAACTGAGTAACAAGTAGTTCTCATAGAAAAAGTATGTTGAGATACCTCCATTAGAAGACCATATGCTCCACGTTGGGAGCAGACATGGGTTAAAAAAATGCCAAACAGATAAGGCTTATATTTTAAAAAATAAAACACAATTTATATGTACTACTTCCGTTTATTTATAATGATCAGGACCAGTTTCGCTCATCACGAACATTATCAACTGATGAACTGATCAGTTGATAATGCTCGTGATGAGCGAACCGGTCCTGATCATTATAAATATGTGGAAGTAGTACAAACAAATTGTGTTTTATTTTTTAAAATATAATGTCTTTCCACCAAGAATTGACAGTTAACTCCTTAAAAGTAGATAAGGCTTAGGTTAGGTTTAAAAAACTGACGATTTTTATAAAAATTACTGACCGTTTGTTTTATTAACTGAATACGTGTATACTGATCATTTATCGAATAAGTTACTAGCCATTTTGGTTAAATACTGACCATTTATAATTTATTACTGACCAAAAATTGAAATAGTTACAGACTCAATGAACGCAGGCGTTTAAATATTTTGTTTTTGTTATGCAGAAGAGCAGACGAATTTTTTTTTCGAATTTAACACACAACTGAATGAATTCTTTTTTTTAACTGAGAAAAATTTAACAAGTTATTTATAACTAAAGATCATGCAAGATAATGATTGTGTTGAAAATTTTAATTGTGTCATTTTAATATGTTAAACATACATATGTGATGATTAATGTGGATAAAAGCCTTAACAGCCAATGACACCTTTATCCATTTTCAAAAAAGAAATAAGTTACTTAGGTTTCTTATGAATATATTTCCTCAATCACAGAACATTGGAATTTTCTATATGTTTATATGGAAGATGGATACATACACCTTCTTATTCAATAATATTAGTTATTACTACATATTCGATTAAGCAAATAATACTAGGAAATCCGAATATCGAAATAAAGCTGAATATTCGAATAAAATCCCTACTCATGTCAGCCAATATCATAACTGTTCATGAATTTTCTATTGATTACGAATTTTCATCACTTACATGTATACCTGACCGGTTCGTTTAAAACAACAATAGCAACGTCATAGCGGGGGTGCTTCAAATATCTTAACATCAGTTTATTTTGAGGAGGGTCAGCACAAAGATTTCCGATGCAGTAAGTCCCTGGGCCTGAATTATAGTCGCCAAGTGTTACCCCCATACTGAAAACCATCAAAAATTATAAATTATATTTTGACAGTAACACCTTCAAAGTGATTACGCTTTCCGTATCTACGCTGTAACAATGAGTTACTTCAGTCTTAAGCCTTTAAATTATCTGTGAAATAGGTCATACAAAAAATTGAATATTTTTCTGTTTGTAAATAAAATAGTTCTACACATAATTGAAAATTAAAAATACATTATAGTTTATGTCTTATTTGTATAATTAATCATAATTTGAAAATCTCATCAATTTTACCATTGAATGATACAAAATTATAGTATTGTATTGTAACAATTTGTATGGTATAGTAACGATGCGAGATGCATGACGTACCGTACGCAACCGTTTTGTTTCAAATGGCACCATGACACGTCTCGAGCTTGTGCTGCTATAAAGAATTGCAATTCTTGCATCATTCGATAATTTCGCATAGTCTGGTATGTATTTCAGGTTTTACACACAAAATATGACGTAAAATAATTACTTAATACTACATAAAGCCATTTTTGACTTTCGGAAATTGTTGTTTCGCTTTATAAATGCATTTATATGACAAAACTCACAGGGTGACGATGATTTTGCAGCATGAAAACGGGAAGGTTAATATGTTTTAAAAAATGATTGAATTGTCTCAGGTAATGCTGAAAATCGTCAGTTGTTGTAAGAATATTCCTGGGAAATACTTACATGCCCGGAACTATGCAATGTTTCGCAGTTAAGACATACGTAGTAGAAATCAAAACACCTCCACAAAAAGCGACCAGATGAATGTCTGAAGCATTGGCCAACTGAGCTGAAAACAGTATTTAAACATCGATCGTCCAGTTGCTTTTTTTTTTTTTTCCATGTCCGCTCCCAATGTGGAGCATATGGTCTCCTAATGGAGGTATCTTGACAGATTTTTTTCTACGAGAACTGCTTGTCACTCAGTTGCTCAACATCTCTTTTCTTTTTCGAAGAGAGTAGGGATAGAACGATAGGGCTATGACAGGACTAGTGGTTAGCTAATCGCTCTCGTTATGCCCCGTGAGGATGGGATTGGTGGGAGGGAGGACTCAGACTACGAACAGAAATCCATAAATCGATTGAAAGATCAATCTATGAAAACCGTCCGCACCGGGAATTGAACCCGAGACATCCGTAACCGTAGCCAGCGACGAAACCAACTGCGCCACGGACGCCGACAACGCCAGTTGCTTACTCAGACATTTTCAAATAACCCATATTGAGATAACGGAAAAAGCAATATTTAAATGGTCACCATAAATCAAATATTATTACATTTTATAAACAGGTGTTTAACATAATATAAAATTAAAATTTGAAGCATTTTAGACTAACAATATTGCAAAGTTATTTATTTCCAAGGTAAACAAAGATTCTAATTTTTTTATTAAAAATGAAGGGTAGAATGGTTTCATTTCTTTCCACTTGTCGTAGGGAGGGGTTAATACACAAACAAGCTGTTTAAATATTAAATCAAATTAAAAATTGATAACGTAGTTATTCCACTTGGTTTATCACTAACATGACGCGTTTCGCTTCTTTAAGAAGCATCTTCAGACTAACCGTATCGTAAGGTTATTTATTTCTAAGGAAAACGATGATTTTATTCTTAAAAGAGTGGGGGTGGGTTTTATTAAATTCTTCTGGAAGTGTGGAAGGGGGTAAGCTATAAACATCGTTACACTATAAACAAATCATTTACTGGCACCTGGATGTGAAAAACCCAAGGAGAATAAATTTAATAATGGCGAGCCGCCTGTTCTGCTTAAACATGTTATTAACTAATCCTCCATTACTGTTAATGGTTTTAGATGCTTTGTAAAGAGGCGAAACGCGTCACGTTAGTGATAAACCAAGTGGAATAACTATGTTACCAATTTTTAATTTAATTTTATATTAAAAATGAACTTTCCACAAAGTTACCGCCGAATCCATAGAAAATATTAAAGCTGTTTAAAAATTGGGAACTTTCCGTGTAGGTATATATCGAAGATATACTGACAGAAGGCATTAAGTCATAAAAACATGTTCTGAGAAAATATTATTCAAAGCATAATTTTTTTCAAAGAACTCCCTCTCGCGTGTACAATTGTTTGTTTTTTTAAAAGAATTTTTCTACATTATAAAGAATAATCTTTATGGTATACAAATCATTAGATTTGGTATCGATGGGTTATGGTTATATCATCACTTTTTTCCAGAATAAAAATATAACAATGTGATTTAATACTGTTTTTTTTTTTAAACCATTATATCCTATGACTTAGTGCGTTCTACCAATACGTAGAACGTTAAATTGCATAAATTTTAACATTAAAACCGAAAACCATCAAAAAATGACTTATAGCTTTCTATCAATATACCTTTGATATTATCAGTAAAAGAATATTTAGAAATATTTGCTTATTGACCCAGAATATCAAAATTTTATTTGATTCTTTAGAGATTGTTTGCCTTTAGCATTTTGGTGGCTTTTTTTGAGTTATCTTAGTACTTAATCAGATAGAGCACAGTATTTTACATATAAATGTATATTTAAAGCAAATTTCAATTCTTTGGAGTTGTTATTATTATATCTAAAAATTGCTAAACTGGGCAAGTTGGTGTCTTCTAAAACCAGAAACATCTATTTATAATAAAGTAAAACTACCATTTAATGTGTCTGAAATTCCTGTTTCTTCGCTATTTGAGTCCAATTTTACAATTCCCGATTCAAGTACATTTCTGTGACGTTATGGCAAAAGTTTTTGTCTTATTGGATTTATTGTCATAATAAAATATTTGTCGGTATGCTAGTCATTATCCTTGAAGAACATTCATCGCGTAAGTGTTTTGTTGGTTTGCGTGTTTGATAACTTACGAAGATTCGTATTTCTTCTCATGTATGTTAATTAATAGTATATCTGACAAACTTACACATATAAACTATTTTAGCGACCCACGGTAGTTCGCCGATTCCTGCTGTTACGCTTTGGCTAGGCCTTTCGACCGTATGAAGACCACACTCGTCAGTCAAATCAAAATAGTTCCAAGGAGTTGGATCTACTCCAGGCGTATAATTTTGCGGTGGGTTACTATCACCTGAAATGATGTTATATTTAACTAAGCTCCCCACGACAGTTCCATCAACCCTTTCACCGCGGTGGGCAGCATATGATGCCCAATCGAATAAGTATATGCTGCGTAGAGCTTATATCATTGCCAACCACTTCATTACTTACTTTCAGCTAAACAAGAGCGATTGAAATGCTGGTTTTAGCTTTAAAAAATAGTTACACATCTCAACTAGCGATGATAAATGATGAGTTGTCAAAGGGAAAAAACCGTTATTTCCACATTTTTTCAAAGCCTATCAAAAAATACGTGCATATTCTATCAAGTGAAAGTCATTTCACATAATACGCAATGAGAGTTTTATATATAGATTTCAAAACCCGAGAAAAGTATGCAAAAAAATATGTTTCAACTCTTCCACATGTCACTGAAATCACATACAGAAACCGACATGTCGAAATTTATTTTGCTTATATATGTTGCAATTAGAGGCTGTCTGTCTAGTAGAAATAGGTAATTTTTTCTCATCTGGAAAATATCACATTTTTCATATACTTTCTCAAAATATGTAGCTGAACGGGGGGGGAGAACAGTGACAAACGTCAATGTTGCAAGATTTTCAGGAGACAGTTTTTTCTATCTTCTGACATTTTTTCTTGCATTTTTAACACAAAATTTAGCAATGGAAACGTCAATTAGTCACAGAGCATTAGAAAGAAAAATATATTAAATATCTGATCACACAAATCAAACTTATGTTGTTATTCCCTCTGCATTCAAAGAATATATAGTGTTAAGTAAAATATAACGTTAAAAAAATCGGTTAAGGGAAATAATTTGATAACTAGGGGTTGCAAAAATGATACAATACGTCATAGCCGCTAGTTTAAATCAAAAATCGGTATTAGAAAAATCGGACGTTTTGAATATTGGATGAATAAATCAGTATTAGTTTTTAAAATAGTACTGTATCACTACATATTTATATGCTTCAAAAATATTCTTTAATAATTCTACCAAATGAGAAAACGAATGCGCTGTATAAAACAAAAACAGTCGATGATCCCTTTGTCAACATTTTTATATGAATTTCTTGATGAGTAGCGCTTACACTTAACATAAAACAAATAGGGTTATACTGAATTAAAATAAACGTTAAATATAAATATATTAATATGCACTACTAATAGAAATTATGAAAATTAGATACAGCTTAATCAGTAGATCAGGAAAATTAGGACTTTCAATATCAGTATTACCGACACCCGGTATTTGAAAATGTATAATACCGGTGTTTCAACACAACATATGCAAGTAAAATTATTTTAAGACTGTCAAAGGACGCCAAATCTGAAACACACTCATGCCATCTTTCACCCACAACTGCTTTCTCATCCGTTAATTTTATACGGCAGTATCCAGTGGCGTAACAAACGCTGAGCATTAGGAGTGTCTTTGGAGCAACTTCCCAAGACTTGATGACGTGCACTATGCACTACGATGATATGCAAAAAAATCAAACCCTCCCGATAAATGAAAAGCTTCTTTGAGTTGAGGTCTACTCGCTCTCCTTATGTCGCCGCAAATTTATGGCCACCGTCTATATGGACCAATATATTTCTACAGCTCAAGGGCCCAGGCCTTTTTTTATTATTTGCTATAAAAATTACACTATATGTGCATTAGAGGTCTGGCCAGGTCGGGTTTGGGCGGGTAAAGACAATGCTACAAATTTGTTATGAATACCATTGGAAAAATGGCAACAATGACAACGTTGGCGTCATTGGAATTTTTAACCCAACTCAATTCGTAAACATTAAAAAAACGGACTTTTTTCAGGTTGAGAAAAATAAATCAGGGCGCCTTGTCGGGTTCGGGAAACAAGTATGATATTGAAACTCTGGCTCGGGCCAGGCTTGAAGACGGCGGGCTCGGACCGAGTAATTTTATAAAATGTCGGCCCGTGCAGACCTCTAATGTGCAAGCAAGCAAGCAGTAACAGATGGCACAAAGGGCACAAAGGGGCAAAGTATTATTTTATAAAAAAAAGTGAAAATTCATTAGTCGAACAATTTAAATATATTTATACATATATTACGTTTATTAAACATTACAAAAATTACACACTATATTTTTTTAATTGAATGCATTGGTTTCCATATACATAAATTTCATCTCTCACATTGGGCTCTGACTCGGAATTCCTTTTTTTACAGTCGATATCGGCACATCTTCGTTTTTTCCTATCAAACGGTTTTTTTCCATCGAACCTTGCACCTGTATGTTACTTTGTTTTTGTGGAAAGAATTTGACCTTCTGCTATTTTTAAATGGTATTAGGTATTTAATATCAAATTTAATATTAAACTGGATTCTTCATCATCGTACAGAATGTCTAAAGTCATTTTATATTTAAATCTTTTCAACAAATGTCCCTAAAATAAAAATAGAATATTTAAATAATAGAAATGAAGATTAAGTAAGAAATAATTGAATGAAGTGAATAACTACTAAATACGTAATGGCAAGTGCTCGATGAGTCTATATGAGCCCCGAAGGTTTTACTGTGCTATAACACTAAAATGTAAAAAATATTTTTGGTATCTTTTCCTCACAAGTACGGCATCCAATCCCGTACGCTTTTTTATGTTCCCAGGGTTTGGGATTCAGAATTTTTTAGGATCCCGGGATTGGTCATTAAAACAGCTTAATGGCCGCATGTTTTTTAATTGAATTTGACCTGGCGGCCGGGCGATTTTGCAAAACATTCTCAAAAAACTCTCATTTCAGTAAATTCACTATAATTTGTAAACCAATTGAGATATCTTTACCAAATTTAATTTGATGGCTTTGTGATACTTTGCCCCATACATTAATGCCATTTGAGCAGTGATTTTATATCTGTGGGTTACATACTGATGTGGTGTAGTTAAAAAAAATTAAATCTACTAAAAAGTCTTTTTTTAAATATGTAAAATCTTGCAGATGTTACAGGTCACTCCGGGACAGGACATGGTTATCATAATGTCTCGAGCCCCATAAAAAAATGCCATATTGCCCATTCTCGGCATTCATTGGCTTCATCTCTCGTTGATATTTGAAAACAAACTCGATTATAACTCAGTACTTATTCAATAGAATGGAATTTATGACGTAGGACTCATATATGAGTCCACGGACAGCAACCAAAGTTCTTCAAGGACTCAAATACGAGCGCGTTTTGAGTTCACTTGTGTGCTCGAATACCTGAAGATGGCGAAAGGGTCGTTAGTGACAAAATACATGGAAATATACAAAATCTCAATAATTCAAATTAAAAAAAATTAAATTACACGAATCTTAGACTTGGTCTTGGCTGATGCAGATTGTTGTGTATCGCTGTATCGGAAAAGTCTCAAAAACATATATTTAAAAAAAATCAGAATGTCGAAGGTACTTCCAAACGCAGTGTTCATATAATTAATATTTTGGAATGGCACACTGTGTTGATTGTTGGTATTCACATAAAGTTTCGAAACGTTTGTAGGCTTAATTTTACGGGGAGATTGAAAAGGGTGCCACACCTTACACTAACTCTCAAGCTGAGAAAAAAATTGATCCAAACACTTTATTTTACACGAGTTTCACCCATTGCGGAGGCGGACGAGGTCGACAGCCATGTTGGGCTTCAATTAACCACCCTGAGAGATAAAACTGAATGATGGAAGACGGTACTAACTGGTTTGCATTAGAAATATTTACATCAATACTTAGTCCGTAGTAGGAATTCCAACTATTCGTCATTATCAACTATTCGAATATATTAGCACATCTTGAGCGGGAAGGGTAATAACACTCGCC
Organism: Himalopsyche phryganea; assembly: GCA_022494535.1. Taxonomy (NCBI): domain Eukaryota; kingdom Metazoa; phylum Arthropoda; class Insecta; order Trichoptera; family Rhyacophilidae; genus Himalopsyche; species Himalopsyche phryganea. Next base: position 1,683,586 of record JAGVSL010000139.1, read on the forward strand.
AGCTCGACTGCTGCTCAACGGTGGGAATAGTATTTTTACCTTTTACGCCGGATCCGCTGTAAAGACAGGTTACTATAAGTACTCGATTATTTCAAATCATTATTATATACTCTTGGGGATAGTCACAGCTACACATACATTTTCAAAAAAAAATAAAAATACTTCGTTTCCTTTACGCATCAACACTTCATATTATATGAATCATCTACATATACTCATGCGTATTTTTTATGAAATTCTGTGTGCAGTGTTATTGGTTTTGATAATCAGTGTTGGTAAAGAGTCTATGATGGTCTAAATTATGTCTATTTTCTTCTTGCATTTTTGATATCCTTTAGCGCGTAATGAAGTCTTTAAAACATAGGTCGTTTGTTTTAGTAATGTAAATATTTTTTCTTATGGCGATACCAAAAATTTATTTAGTTTTTCTAACACTTGATTATCCTTCCATTGAGTGAGTGAAAAAGCGGGAGTTCGTAAGCCAACAAAATGCATTCGAAGCCCTTGCATGCGTTGCACCAGTGCGTGTCACAAAAAAAAACATAACGTGAAATTGGTACTTTATCCATATATTAAATAGCATTGTGTAGTATAATATAAATATTTATTTTTAGTGAAAGAATTATTAGTTTATATAAATATTGCTGTGAATGTGTGATAATCGTAATATAATATACTTATGCAACCTTAAATTATTTGTTGAAAAAAAATTAGTAGTAGGAAGTTGCATATAGTAAGTATGCATTCCAAATTTCATTTAAAAATAATCATCAGCTTAGAAGATAGAACGATTACTATAAAATTTGATTTTTTTTCATTTGCCGCTGATTTTTACTTTTGATATTATCGAGGTATTGAAAAAATAACCAATACCTGCCATATTCGTTATTGTTCAAACTTCAAATTTCAAAGAATTTTTAAAACTGTAATGTGATCTTTATACTTATTGAATTCTTAATCATTAAAAAAATGTAACGACAAACAATTAGAATAGGGCAGACCACGCTGGCCTTCTCGAAAGATATAATCGACTACCCATAAAATCAAAAGGACTCCCGCATCGTTGGAGCATGCTCGTCCAAACGTTTGCAAACTGACGACTTGTCATTACCACTGTGTGAAGACCCTAATAAAACTTTGCTAATTCTATATTATGTTTCAGTAGGAAAGTCGAAGGGTTTTTGTAGACTTTGATATTAGGTAAAAATTCGTTATTGTTCTTCAAATATGAAGAAACTGTAATGTGATCTTTGGTTGATTCTTTAATATATTGAATTAAAAATTGTAACGAATACTATTAGAATAGGGCAGTACTTCTTCGGATTTGGAATCCCTAGTGCATGCAACCCATGCAAACACTAAGCGAAGCTTTGCTAATTCTATATTATGTTTCAGTAGGAAAGTGTAGACAGGTAAAAAATATTAAAAGACTGTTTTTGTTTTATTATCGAGGTTTTAACATTTTAATAGAATAAAGTATATAAAATACGTAATCACCGTTCAGATAAAAGTCGCTAGCCTTTAAAAGGGCAGTTTTGAATTGAATATGTCACCCCGAAGCGTAAAATTCTTTTTTTTTTCAGATGGCACCAACAGGCACGACAGTACATTAGTTTTTCACTGATTGAAATGATGAAGACTCGTTCAAACGTTCCAGATGTATTAAATAATATTAAAAACGTACAAGCAACCTTAAGAATTTATTGAAAATAAATAAATTTAAGAAAATATTTAAATTTTTGAAATTTAAGAAAGTATATCTTTCCCTTCATCTCCAAAGATTCAAATTAAGATATTTTAAATGGTGTATTTAGGGTTGGTAAGTTCTGCCTGAAGGACGATAATCTTTTGATTGAATCTTTTTCAATGCATTCAATGCAATTACTTTATTTAATTGATTATTATGTCACTACAAATTCTTACGGACCTAATCTGAATGTCAATGTCAAAGTTTTTTTTTTTTTTCCAACCTCTACTTTCCTACTGAAACTATTATGTGGATTCCGCGAAGCGGGCTCCTAGTTTCCTGGCTAAAGTCAGTGCTAGGGTGGGTACAGACGAAGTCTTTATATCCCTTTCCCGCATGTAAGCTAGCTACGTACTGCTATCTAAATGATTCTGTCAGCTGAAGGCTTTGTGTGGGGAAAACATTTAAGAAAAAACCCCATACGAGAATGATTTTCTTTGAATGTCAATGATGGATTACGATTGATTATATGGTATCGAACGTTGCTCTTAGTAATAATGGCACATAAATGAAGATTTTACGTGATATCGAACGTTGGTCTAAAGAGCAAATTAATGTTTGTATCGTGCACATCAAATCTTCTAAATCTGGATTTCGCAAAAAGTGCTGGAAGCCAAAAGGTATTCAATCGAATTTCATTATTTCTATTGATGTTTTGAAGGTTCCTGGGAATCTTTATGTGTCATTTCTAATTAATGTCTACTTATTAAAATAAACGATTTTCACTCTGCTTTAAGTTTTTTTACCCTTCCCGCCGAAAGTAGGAGTCCGTATAATATCTGTAATCCATTGTCGCACATATTTTATGTCGACGAAGACGATCGGCCTATCCGGGTTTAATTTACATTCTTCATCCACCATTATCCCTCCCACGTAGAATCGAACACCTCCATCATTTTTCCAGAACTGCAACACAAAGAAAATAATGAAATTCAGCCAAAGCTTTATAATATGGAGACGGGTTCCATTTTATTCTACCTAAGCTCAAACTTCCATACAAAATTTGGAGTTGGGCTTTTGTCGGGAATATTTATTCAAAACCATCAAGAAACAGAACTAACATTTTACATGTAAATATTGATAATTTGTTTAAAGAAATTTTATGAGCACTAGAAAGTAAAAGGAGTGATATGCTGTCTATTTGTCCTTTCCTAATTCAATGCTTTATATATTACTTTATTTAAAGAGAGAGATTGCGTGATCAATTTTTTTAATGCAACTTCTATTGAGATGTTCGATTATTAGTTGATATTTATGATCCTCATTTCAAATGAGTAAGATTTAATTAAATTATAATGATAGTTTTATCCAAAAGATTGTATAATTTAAAAAATAATTGTTAGGACACTAGTCTTACCATAAATGGCCCTCCAGGCATTCCCAAGCAAGGCTTTGGCACATTGTGAATTTTGAGTGCTTTTGCACAGAATTGGTGGGATGGTATATCAGTATTCAGAATCTCTTCACATACTGTAGTGTTCCACATTGCTAGCATGGTTGCCGATTTCATTCCAGCATTGTATAAGTGCAAGTCGTCTTCTAAATGAGTCCATCCTGCTACTCGGCCAAGCGCTTCGGGTAATGTGCTAATATCAGTGATCGGCATGCAGATTGGATTCACATAATCTGTAACGAAAATTCAGCCTGACACATATTACATTAAAAATGTTGCAAATCATCGTTTGCGGCAGCAGCTATGAATTGAGACATTGACTGAGTATATCCGTAGAAAACGGTCACCTAAATTATGCCCGCTGTGGGAAACCGCGAATTAAAATCTTGTGCCGCGTATTCAGTTTAGAGTCACCCGCCGTGTTCAGTGTTATCTCTCGACCACGGTTAACTGTGCAATGTGTTTGGCCGGCTCTACGCCTTAGTGAGGGACTATTCCGTGAGAAATTTTGTGCTTCCGTTGACAGTTGATCACCGTTTCAATCAAACCCCTTCATCACCTTCGCACGTAGCCAAGATGATCGAATAGCGGTACCTGATGAGCGGTGTTATTGTGCAAACAACAGTACGCGTAAACGGCCAGTGGCGTAACCACTGGTCGGGGTATTCAACGCCCGGTACTGGTATTTTTCCGTTAAGGGATAGTGTTGTGTATACGAGTGCAATCTGACTATAGGCCAGAGCTCGTTACGGGGAGTGGTTATCCTACCTCTTGAGTCTTAAGTTCACCCAAAACCCGATCTCTTAGTCACGCCGTCCAGGTGTTGTGAGCGTTTTACGAATTGCGCAATAGTTTAAAGTCATTGGCGAAGTCACATAACGGCTTTCAGATAAGGCGGAGACACTGGTTGCCTGGGATGAACTCACCTCAGGATCCAGGCAACGCCCCGTTTCCTCGCCTAGCGGTCGAGGGACATTTTTCGGAATTGAGGAATTTTTTCACCGTAAGTTAAATTCACTTGTGTTTGATTTTGTTTGTGTGCATTTCTCTATGTGTTACTTTTAATAAATGTTTAGACTCCGGGTGGGTCTACTCGTACAAACCAAATGCGACTTCGTGTGAAGAACACCCTTTCTTTCCTTTCCCTTCCCTATAGCTCTATCTCCCTCAGAGGTAGAGGCCGTCTCTCTCTCGTGAAGAGGAGACAAGTGAGAACTTTTCATATTGTAACACGCAACGGGCCACATTATGCAATAAATCTTATTCTACTTTCATTCTCCATTTAAACTCTCTTCTGAGCCCTCAAAGCCGTATTCAAAGACCCTACGAACATATTTCCTCTTTCAAAGTCTACTGTGGATTAACTTCAATTAAATACATATCCACAATGACAGCCGGTCATATTAATAATCTTAATTATCTTTTCTAAGTCTAAATGTTATATTGTGATACATGCGACATTATATAATTTTTTTTTTAAGTAGGTAATTGAACAACGGATCTTGTGATCGCTATTCTGAGGTGCTAGTGGCCTATTTAATGGTATTCCAGCTGCTCTGTACTGCTATGCTCTATGTGGTCACATATCATCATCAAGCCCAATTGTACATTTGTGAGTACAGCAGTTCCCAAGCAAATGCCTCTTTGTATCCTCTTAAATATGGTAAGTAATTACTAATTAAATGGGGATCGTCTAATTACAATCTAATCAGATGAAAATGCTTGCCGTATGATAGGAGATTATGATGAACCTCCGGAAAAAATAGCGTTTAGAACAAAATGTTATGATAATTATTACTTACCGTTAGTTCTAACACGGTTGTTGAGATTAATTAGACCGACATTATATTCTTCGTTGAGAATTTTCTTCGTAATAAGAACCCGCTGTGCGATGTCCTCAAACTCTATTGTTAAGCAATCCCAATCATCAGTTGTGTCATATTCACCCACCATAACCGCTTGCCTGTAGATATATACAAATATGTATTCAAATTTATCAAATTTCTATTATACCAACGTTATGAAAATATTATTTTTTTTGTCCGTTTCAAAGTGGAACATGTCGACTCATATTGTAGCATTTTTCGGTCATGTTTGCGAGTGGTCAGCCGTCTTGAAGGTTAGTTATCTTTGGTTGCGCTTCACGCTGAAACAGTTGACGATTTTCACCACAATACGGCGGTGTGTTCACAATATATATGTATATATTAAAAAGAAAGATTCATTTTATAAATAAACTATGATCATGTAATATGCTCCAATGAATAAATCACTGTTTTTTGTTACTGAACGGTGGTATGCTCACGTAAAATAGAACTTTAATCGGATCATATCTTCTGGCGCAGTCAAGAAAAATACAACATATTGATTTGTTAAATCGGTCATTTAGCAAACAGGGCCAGGTTTAGAAAGCGGCTAGAACTTTTACTGTCATATTTCGATTCCTTGGCAGAGACGCGGGTAGTAAAATTTTTTAGTCAGTCGAACGATGTGAGTGGTCCGAGCGCGTAACTCAACCCTCGGCACTGACCATTAGCTAACCTTTTGCCGTCGCGTAACGATTCCGCGGGCTTGATTTTTTTTAAATGTCAATTGTGTTTTTTAATTGTAAGCTCTGTAAATTTAAGAACTAACTGGAATAAAGGTGATTTGACTAAGTGAACTGGCGTGTTTGATTGTACCCGCGAACCACCATCATTAGCTCGCCGGACGAAATTCTTACTCACACTATATATTCTATACCTATAATATATCCGATATTAAATGTTCGTAATATAAAATTATGGTCATATAATTTTCCACCAATTAACGTCCGGTGATTTTGCCCAATATAACGCAGTCTCATGAAAATAATTATTGTACAACTGCTCAAGTATACTCACAGGTGCTTACTTCTGATACATGCTGCAGAGCTGAGCACCCATTCATCAGCAATCAAGACCCCTCCGCAACGGGAGACCTTGGGATCTGAAATAAAAATTACAAACTACAATTGGCTAGGGTCTTTGGGATCTTTAAGTCATTTATCTCAAGAATTTCGTATTCACCCGATTCTGTTTTTGCACAGGGGCTAATATTTTTTCTCATTAATTAAATGTTTGTCAAAAAAACTAGACCTTCATAAATATACTCACAATCATACAGTAGTTTAACCAACCAAGGATAGTCTTCTAGGCCTAGAGGGTTTTCGGTATCAACTCGCTTTCCACAATTTAATACCAATCCATTAGGTTCAAATTCAGGAACAATCACACTAATTTTAGCTGTAAGTAAATTTTTCAATTTAATTGTAATCAAAATAATTATATTGTTTAACTACTAATAGTATAATCATTTTAACTAAAACCGGGATGCCGGTTTTTTAATACTGAAAAACCGGTTAAAAATCGTAAAATATTTAGGTATGACGAAATGAAACGAAATGACGAAAAATTCATAAATTTACACACTTCTTGAAATAATATGAATTATTCAATAACTTCGATATATCGTTGTCACATTCATCGTCGTTTTGTTATGTTTCCGGCCAAACACCCATAATAACAATAATTAAATAATGAAAAAAATCCTATAATTTGCGATCCTCTATCAATCTTTGAAATATTAGACTATGGATATAATATAACAATTTCGAATGATTAAAAAAGCATTAAAAACGATAAATTGAGGCTCCATTGTGTATACATAACATAAATGACTCACTGTGACTCAAAGAACTAGACAAAATGTAGTAAACCAAAGTCACTTACACAGAACTTTGCCAGTAAATGCAACGACAAAAAATAGAATAATTTTCATTATATTTTTTTCACTATTTACACATTACTTTAATATCAACGTAAAAGAAAGATTTGTTATTACATTTTTCTACGTTTTATTTATAAGCACAGCCAATTATCCCTGCTGCCTAGTACATTAGTATACGGACATAAATGATTTTGAACGATTTGACAAACATTAAATTTGTAATATACCATGAAAAAGTAGAACTAAGTGAGTAAGATAAAGTATGACCAAACGTATATTTATTTATTTATTACTTGTGTATGCTATTTTAAAGATAACACTCCATCATTTACAACTAAAAGCAGTTTGATAATAATTTTTTTCGCATTTGACAATTTTTATTTTTTAATCAGTAGTTTGTGCGCGGTAAGATGACATAAAATATTATACTGCTGGTTTTGTATCGCTGCACTGCCATCTTATGTAGTTCTGGAGGTTGATAGTGTTGTAATTAACATATGAGAAGACCCGAATCGAAGAGAGGCGAATGGCCGGTTATCGACGTCCTGGAATGTCTGGGATCTCAAACAAACACCATTACAAATCCGGTTCAACACTTATTTATTTTAATCGAAGATGCAGTGGTTTAAAATACACAAATATAATTCCTAACACATAAAATTGAGTCTACATTTACATTCACTTAGCACATGAATATACTTTTTAGTTATAATGCAAGTGACATGACAAACGATTTTAAATTAAGTCCAATTTCAAACAACAGACACAAACAATCCACAACGTCAACGGTGCCGGCCACGGTGGCCGGCGGCCCTTCCGGCTCGGCAAACGACTCTCCGCAAAAATCAAAAATTGGACTCCCGCACGGTCGGAGCCACCCCTTTCCGTCAAAACTGGATTCGTCCAGCAAACGTGTCCGCCGGCGATTGCCGATCGCCCTTCACGACAAGAGTCGGATCGGTTCTATGAATCGATATAACAGCGTATTATTATCTCACAGAAAAAACATACAAATCACAGTTTTTTAGAAAGGTTTTCACGCCATGTCAAATATTCTTCGCTCGATGGTTGGTGTGTGTTTTACCCTTTACTTGTATTGTACTACCGATGTGGTGATTGATGAAAATTAGCTGGGTTCGTTCAAACACTCAAAGTATATATGTATTAGCATTTTGTTGTATTATAATATTTTTGTTAGCCCATATGATTCAGCAAGTCATGATAATATATACTATTAATAAACATCTCAAAAGTCAAAACAGTTTGCTTGATAAAATTGAAATATCCGATCAAACCTTTTCAACCAAACTATTGTCAGTTCTAATTAAAGCTTTACTAATTTAGTAATATATTTATATATGTAAATATATGCTAACTTACTAATAAAAAATACATTTTTTCCTTCAAAATACATAATATGACCAGTCAAAACTTCAAACGCTCGTATCTCAAAATAAGGTCAAGTGCAGTAAAAAACTTTTCAAAGTAAGTTAACGATTTCTTTGGTTCTAAGTTCGCTTGAACTTGGATCTACTATTTAGAATTTTATTTTATTTTTAAATTACATATTTTCTCTTTAATAATTCCTTAAAAAAGTACTATCCAACCAAATTTCTTTTCGACATACTACCGTTTCATTTTCTTGAAGTTCGAAGATCGTTTTCAGCTCTAAAGCATTTCTCTCTTCCTTTTTGGAATCCAAAAATTCTCAAAACTATAAACTTTTTTTTCCATGTCCGCTCCCAATGTGGAACATATGGTCTCCTAATGGAGATATCTTACAGGATTTTTTTGAGAATATCAACTTTTTTTTTCGAAGAGAGTAGGGATAGAAGGATAGGGCTAGGACAGGACTAGTGGTTAGCTAATCGCTGTCGCTACGCCCCGTTGGGATGGGATTGGGAGGGAGGACTCAGACTACGAACAGAAATCCATAAATCGATTGAAAGATCAATCTATGAAAACCGTTCTCACCGGGAATTGAACCTGAGACATCCGAAACCGTAGCCAGTGCTTCACTTCAATGCTCCTAATTTTTATCTACGAGGCTAAAACCATAACCAATCATTTTTTTTCATAAAAGTTGTTCTTCGTGTCGTTCATACGAGTTGTCATTGCCTAGAGATGTGGACATGTTCAGAATTGAACTCGTGTATTATTTTTTATATATATTTTTCTTATATTAAAATCTGCTCTATTTTCTCAATACTTAAAAATATTTTTATTATTATTTGTTATATGTTTAGGAGTCGTGTTCCTAACTTTTATAATTACAGATATTTGCTTAAAGAATAGATCAGTCGACAGATACTGAGAAATTATCGTCGTCCGTTTCTGCTGTCGGTATGGAGGGTTCTGCACGTACCAAACGTCAGCGTACGTATGTCAACAAATAGTTTTGTTATTAAAAATACAGCATAAATAAATTGCATTTGCAATGTCCACTAGTTCAATACGAATCCGTGGGATTTCCCGGGAGGTTATATCTAAAGTTTGCAAGTTCTGCGAGCGTGAAAACTTTGTAAAGAACTAATAACCCCAAAGTAACGTCGCGGAGCGTACCGCCGCCATGACAGATACAGTTCAGTGTTGCCAAGGTACTCATTATTAAATACTTCTGTAATCTTAATAAAACCTTTTTATATATATTTTTTTAATAATCTATAGATACAAAAGATCTTCTACACAATTTAATTTTCATACTTTTCATCAACGTATTTAAAAATATTTTTAAGATAATATTAAAGGTTGTGTTTACAATTAATTATGAATTCTATTGTTTTAGTAAAAACTAGTGAGTACCCGCCATGCGTTGCAATGCCACTCAAAGAAAGAAAGTGTTTGTGTTTTAATTCTGTTTTTCCGAGATGTCGCTGTGTGTACGTATTTGATTATTTTTTTTATATTTTTTTTTCAGATTTTAGATTTAATTTTTTTCTTCGGAAACCTTCACGCGTGTGCTCACAACAGCTCACCAAAGTTTCATCCAAATCGAATGAATGGTAAAGGAATGCATAGAGAACAAACAAACAAACAAACATTCATTTTTATATATAACTAGTGAGTACCCGGCATGCATAGCAATGCCTCTCAAAAAAAGAAAGGGTTTGCGTTTTAATACTATTTATTGAAGTGCTTTTGGATTAGAGGTCTGCACGGGCCGGAATTTCAAAATTATCCGGTCCTAACCCATCGTCTTCAGGCCTGGTCCGGCCCGAGCCCGAGTCTTAATATCACACTTGTTACCCGAACCCGACCCGAGGCTCAGATTTATTTTTCTCCGCCCTAAAAAAGCCCAATTTTTTTTATATAGTAATTCATTTGTACTTTTCGAGCAATATATGTTATTGTTACACGAATATATCAGAAAATTTTTTCAAGATGTCGCTGTCTGTACGTATAAGATTCTTCTTTTTAGATTTTACTTTTAGTTTTTTTATCCAGAAACCTTCACGGGTGTGCTCACAACAACTCACCAAAGTTTCATCCAAATCTGATGAATGTTAAAGGAATGCATAGAGGACAAACAAACAAACATTCATTTATATATATATATATAGATAATATAAAAATAAAAATTTATTACATAAAGTTTTTTTTCATTTATACCTATTTTGGTTGAGTATAGAAACATTTTTAACGCGATGGTGGCGGTCTCATTGGTATATCTATAGCACTAACGTATCTAAGCTTGTTTTGCTAACTCTATAAATATAAGGTTAAAGTAGGAAAGTGGAAGCAAATAGGTAAACATTTTAGATTATTGTTCCTGTTTTATTACCAACGTCCTTTTATATAATAAAGAATGTAAAATATACAATATTTTTTTAAGTTGTATCAAATATTTTTAAACGCATTCTGACTTCATATAATTCCACTACAAATTCTCACGGACCTAATCTGGATGTCGATGATGGATTACGATTGATTATATGATATCGAACGTTTCTCTAAGTAATAATTATATATAAATATTGATCTTGTGTGATATCGAACTTGGTCAAAGAACAAATTAATTTTTACTTTGTTAACATCAATTCTTCTGAATCTTAATTTTGTGGAAAGTGCTGTGCGCCACAAGGTATTCAAGTATCTTAACCACTTTTATTCTGCGTTAGGTTTGTTTACCCTCCGTAAGTAGGAGTTTGTATAATTTGTGAAATCCAATCGTGCACAGGATTGATGTCAAGGAAGACAATCGGCTTCTTCATGTCGGTTTCGCAGGTTTCATCCACCATTATCCCTCTCACGTAGAATCGGCCGTCTCCATCATGTCTCGGAAACTGAAATACAAATAAAATAATTCAATACAGTCAACCTTGTATAACATAGAGATGGGCTCCGTGTTATTTATAAGTTTACAGTTCCACACAATATTTGGAGTTAGGTTTTTATTGGGAATATTTATTCAAATTAGACAATATCAAGAAACAAAACCAGAAAATTTAGCCTAAATTTTTTCAGTTGAAAATGTTATCACATATTTTCTTTTTACATGCACGTGTATATTACAATTTACTGTTCCTGCATTTCTAAAGACGTCACATAGAAGTTTTATTTGCATAAGAAAAGTAAAGAGTGAGTATTAAACTGTCTAATTGTCCTTTCCTAATTCTATGCTTTATATCTTAATCTATCCAAAGAAAGAGATCGAGAGCTTTTTCGCAAGTCGTTCATATTAAAGAAAACAATATCCCCAATCTACGTTTTCTCTCTATTCATATTTTTGGCGATTCCTTCAAAAATTTAAAATCGGTTCTCAACTGTTTGACTAAAATTATATTGTTAGTTCAAAGAGCGTTTATAATTTAAAAAATATTTGTATTCACATTCGTCTCACCATAAATGGCCCGCCAGGCATCGATAAGCAAGGCTCTAGGTCATCAATAAATTTGAGTGCTTTTGCACAGAATTGGTGGGAAGGTATTTTAATTTTTAGAATTCTTTCACATTCTGTCCTGTTTATTACAAGCATGCTTGTCGATTTCAAACCAGCATTGTACAATTGCGTGTTTCTATCCATATGAGTCCATCCTGCTACTCGGCCAATCGCTTCGGGTATGGTGTAATCATCTATGAACGGTATGCAGATTGGATTCACATAGTCTGCAACAAAAAATCAGTCACTCACATTATCCTATGACATTGATTAAAAAGAGAGCTGAAAATGACGAGTAGTGACAGTTATGAAAAAAGACACATTGATTAAGTATATCGTAAATAAACTGTCGACTCAATTATGCATATTATTATAACTAGCAGCAAACTATCCAAGGAATCTAGACAATCTCATTCCCTTTTTAAGCTATCTTCTGAGCCATCAACACCGTATTCAATGACCCCGTGAACATTTCATCATTTAACCCCTCCGTACCCGTGGTGTAACAATGAGTTGCTTCAGCCTTTAAACCTTTAAATTATCTGTGAAATAGGTCATACAAAAAATGAAAATTTTGATTTAAAAATAATTCTACATATGATTTAAAATTAAAAATACATTATAGTTCACGTCTTTTTTGTATAATTGATCATAATTTGAAAACCTCCTCAATTTTACTGTCCTATAATTCGTCAATTTTACTAATTATTATAGTACAGTAACACTCCAGGATTCATGACGTATCGTATGCAACCGTTTTGTTTCAAACGACACCAAGACACGTCTCGAGCTTGTTCTGCTATGAATAATTTAGATTCTTGCATCTTTCGTTAATTTCGCATAGTTCGATATATATTTCAGGTTTTACACACAAAATATGACGTAAAATAATTACTTAATACTACATAAAACCATATCTCACTGTTTGAAATTGTCATTTTGCTTTATAAATTCGTTAATATGACAAAACCAACACTGCATGAGATCCTTAAAGATTTTTTAGCATGAAAACGGGAAGGTTTTCTACTCTTGATTAATTTCAATTGAACACATGGCAAGAAATCATACTAATAACCATTTTATTATCCCTAATTATCTTCTAGAAACTTTAATTATATTTTCTAATAAATGCAACGTTTTAAAACATGTTTATATTGATTTCCTCAACAATGAATCGTCTGACCGCTATTCTGAGCCGCAAGTGACATATGTGGATATTACCCAAATCTTGAAGCTGAAATAAGAGCTTGTTATTGTGTTGAAACTTTAATTATTATATATTAATTATTTATGCGAGACATTATACAATTCGTTTTTCTCGATTACTTCAACAAGGCAACCTCTGGTCACTATTCTGAGGCAGTAGTGGTATATGGACTTAATGTCAAGGGGAATTATCAAACGCACACATTTTTGCGAGTACAGCAGCTCGCAAGCTCGTCCCTCTTTGTATGTTTTTAAATATTATATTAGTATCAAATGAGTAATCTTTAACTCAATGCGGAAAGTTTGGGACTCACAGTTGTACTCGGTCAAAACCAAGTGTCACTTATTCAACGCATGCATTCTGACGGTGTTACTTTGCGGTTACGAATCATGGCACCTCACCAAGGCACAGAGTAATCTGTATACTGTGTTTTGAAAACAGATGTTTGCGGTGAACACTAAAGGTACGGTGGTTTGATTTTGTCAGGAACTCGGAGGTAAGAGAGCGGACGGACCAGCCTCTTATTACGTCCAAAATAAAAAGGCGACGATGGACCATGTCTCAGGAGAGCATGAATCCTGCTAGTCTCTTCTACCAACCAGATGGATTCCGTCGCCCTGGAAGGCCGCTGATGACCATCCATAGGATGTATTCGGCGGAGCTACGGGATGCTGGGTTGACCTGGAGGAAGCGAGGAGACTGGCGTGGGACAGAGAAGCTCAGAGGAACCGCGTGATATGCTCCGAATAGGGAGCGGATATGTTTTAAAAATAAAATCAAACGATATTCTCGGTATCCCTTTAACGTAAGGTGGCATTTGTGAGCGAACTGTTTAAAATAAACAAATTATGTGTATTAATTAACGTAAATACCAATGCATAATCTTTCTTTGAGCGGTCAGTCTTACAGATTGGTTTACAATTAATTTCAGCTGATAACAACATGACAACACAATCTTTTATGAATAATGATTATTATTTATCTTGTCATAATTGCATCAAACATCTATGTGCTTTAGCTCATGACTGTTTGACAATATTTTCCATAATACAGATTTTAAATTATGATTAAAGAGCTCGATTCAACAAAGAAGAATAGAAAAAGGTTGATGCTTACCATTGGTTCTAACTCCGTTGTTGAGATTAATTAGACCGACATTATATTGTTCGTTGAGAATTTTCTTTGAAATTAGAACCCGCTGTGCGATGTCCTCAAACTCTATTGTTAAGCAATCCCAATCATCGCTCGTGTCATAGTTACCCACCATAACAGCTTGCCTGTAGATATATGCAAATATGTATCAAAACTTTGTCGAATATTAGCTATTACACCGATGGTATGAAAATATTTCTCTCAACCATGTCCGCTTCCAATTTGGAACGTGCTGACGTTGGAGCATTTTTCGGTCGTGGTGAGCCACCTCAGACGTTCGTAATTTTCGGTTGCGGCTTACGGTAAAATAATCGCTGATTTTCGTTACTATATGGTGGTGTGCTCACATAAAATAAATTTATAATAAATAAATCTTCATTAATAAGTCCTCTCAATTATTGTTGGAAAGGCACTTTATTTATAAATATAATTTTTTTGTATTACTTTCCCCATGATTTCGCTCATCGCGAGAATTTTCAACTGATAACAAATATATTCGGACAAGGTTATTTATATGATATAGCTCGATTAATTATTTCAAGTTAAATGGGTGTCTCTCTTTTGTTTCAACCATGTTTGATTCCAATGTGTAGTATATGGAGTCCTAGCGGACCTGGTTGTTATTCAGTTACTCAAACTTTTCTTTGACGGATAGAGTATGAATACAAAAATGGTGCTAGAAAATGATTACTAGTTAGCTAATCGCTTATGATGCACCCCGTTTTTAGGATCGAATGAGTAGGTGGATATGAAAACATGATTTTGACTTCAAAAGTAGATAAGAAAATTAATGATTTTTTGTATGTAGATTCAAAACTACGACCAACATAACCAAATAGGACGAATGCCCACGAGCGTTGACCATTCGGAGGCAAAGGGCCAGCAAATAATTGTAAATTTTACGAAATGAAATACGAACAAGAAAGATAGAAAGAACAAGAACATGTATTATGCCCCAATAAAGAGATTGCTGTTTTTCACTGCTATACGGTGGTACACTCACATAAAAAAATATACAGTTAAGAAAATGATTATGAATAACATATTTTATCAAATATTTATGACATACATTATTTATGAACATGCAATATGCCCAATTTAAACGATCATTGCTTTTCGCCATTATATGGCGGTTTGTCCACATAAAATAGTTATACTATTGAGAAGATATATATAATCATATCCTACATCTAATACACATGAAATAAAATTATAATCATGTCGACGATGTTTTGGCCAATTTATGTAACTATGAGTTAATGATTGGCTCGACTTTTTGGAAGTGAAACATCATTTTCCATTGGTTTTAGGTTTTAAAATCCTGACTCGACCACTTGATGTAAGGCAAAATTATATCGACACTCCCTACGTCTAATCCCGTATCTGCAAAAATGAGAATTTACAAGAGTGAATTTAAAAGATTCATAAGACAACTCACCATAAAATTTTTTCGATAAAAACAGTTTTTACTCTCTGTTGAACAATTTAAATTTTGAAGGTTGCATGAATTGGCCAAAACACCGTCGAATTATTGTGATTTGTCACTTATCAATATGATCATAATAAAAAATGGTGAAAATCACGTCAGATGTTTTTCATCAATCACAGTGTGCCATGAAAACAATAATTGTACAGCCTCTCAAGTATACTCACAGTTGATCAGTCCTAATACATGCTGCAGAACTGAGTACCCATTCATCAGAAACCAAGACTCCTCCGCAACGGGAGCCCTTGGGATCTGAAACAAAGATTGTAAACTGTTAGAAAGGGTATCTTTAAGTCGTTAATCGAAACTTTCTCATACGGTTTCGTTTTTTATAAATATATTTAATAAAATCCATCTCACGAAAATGTTGTTAATAAGTTAATTAAAGGTAAACGTAGTTGACCGTTTAAGAGAAAAAATCAACAAAAATAACGATTGACGTTTAGCATTAGACCGAATGATGACAGGGTAAGAGTATTCATAATGGATCAAATGTTTAAATTAATATGATAAGACAAAAATTAGAAAAGGATCAGTTATAAAAAAATTGTATTCAATTTTGCAACCATGTTTTTGTGTCAGTACTTCAGTACCCGTAGTTGACCACTTTTCTTTTCAGTAGTTGACCATGCCTAATCAGAGAATTTCATGACAAACTTTCATCAGAGCTTCCTGTAAGACCACTCGTGGTTGAATCAATTAGCATATGCTTACATTCACTGATATCCTAAGCAATTCTCTTAAGAAGTTCAAAATAAAATACTTACTGCATAAGGTGTTGTTTTTAAATGGCCGCTATGACCCTCGAATGACATATATGGTGATGTGTTAGTTCTTCAATCCGATAAAAGATAGTTTCACTTTTCTGAACTCTACAATTTAGAGCAATTCCGCTTAAACGTTGTATCGGGCACTTTTATTGAAAAAGGTCAACTACTGTTACCCGTGCATTTAACCTTACGTGATACTCAAAACGCCAAATAGTTACCTTGCAATAAAACATCGAGTGAGGTTTTACTTGCAGTACCTATAATTTGATAAAGCAGTGTATTGAACATTTTCTCAGAATTATTTTTTTATTTCTGATTACCCTGAACACACTGTTCTTGTATAAAACTTCTTTCAGAGGGAATTATTTGTTTGAGTGATTGTCGTCTGAGCTGTTGTTTTAGTGTTTTATTATTACGTTTTTTGAACTTGACTAGGAGTTGATTGGTTTTGCCAGGAGCCCTTTTGGTTGGGCCATGGTGTCTTCATAGTCGTCTTTATACTCCTCTTCGGTGTCTGGCTTTGTAGGTTGTATGCGTAGGTAATTCGTTGTAAGTTTTGTTTTGTCCTGTCTCTGTGGCAGTCTTGGGTGGTCTGTACGGTCGAAGGCATATCTGTGTCACCGGTCTTTTTTCTGCGCCTAGAATAGTTGTGGCCAAGATCGCATCGTGATTGTTTTGTGGACTCCCGTTTAGACTAGCCTGGAGCGTTAATGGTGGCATCTGAATTCTCTGTAGTTAGCCGGGTGCGTTTCTCCACAGTTTTCGTATTGGGCAGGCTTGGTCGGTCATTTTTTGCATTCGGTTGTGAGATGAATATCTGCACAGCAAACGCACATAGGATGGGCGAAACAGCAATCTCCCAAATGCCCAAAATCTTGACATAAGTGGCACAGTCCGTCGTTTGCGCGTCGCCTTATGGATTTGATTTAAATTCGGAGTTTGTAGATCTTAGATTGGTTGAATATCTCACGGCTTTTTGCACTCTTTAAAAACTGATGATAGCTAGAGGTATCGGTAATTTTTGAGCACCAATTGTCACCTTGTAGACTTCAGTACAAGGTTTCTAAACTCCGTTCGGACTCTATCTCCTCGAGATTTTCCCATTCTGTGATGCCACGGATGACATGCAGAGCAAATGCTATGGAAGCTTATTGCCTCTGCTTGCAAGAATGCAGATGCTCTCCGGTAAACGGCCACTGAGATGGGTTACAACCTTATTTCGTTCTTAATATGAATAGTTTCGGCAATGTTTGCGTTGGCTTTGTCTAATCGTTTCATCATACTCGTGAATTTTTGTCTATCGTGTATAACAATGAATAACAATCAATTTCTCTGGTGAGTACTCTTTTGCAGTTGACCGAAGAAGAGGCAAGTTGTATTTTTTTCTCTTTTGTCGTAGTCTTGACTGTTTCCGACACGATCGAAATCTTCTATCTGGACTTTGACATGCTTCTATCGACTGGTCCGACTTTGGTATCTTGATAATGGTTGGGGCTCACCGACGGTGTGATTTTTTACATCAATGTTTCCATCATTGCTTTCTCGATTCTGGTTTTTAATCTTCCCAATTTGCCTGATATTGCGAGACCTCTTCCTCCGATGACCCTAGGTTTAGTGTGTCTCAGCTTAGAGACGACACCAGCGTGTATAGCGGTTTTTAGATTTTCTAGTTGGTTTTCTATTTTGTCTTGTGAAGTTGTTTTATTATCTTAAAAAGTCTCAATTTTTGACGATTTCCTTGACGGTTGCGGAGGGTGAGTTGATGTTGCTGTCTGTGATATGTTGATCCATTTTACGTATAAGAAAGAATTTTTACTAGTAAATGTGGGTGTAGGTGCTTGGCGGTGTGATCTGGCGGTTAAATTACTATCAGTAGTGCAGTAGTTGGATTCGGAGTCGGTTGTCCGTTTAGTGTAGTTATAGGCGGTCGGAATCTATAGGGGTGTGGTGGTGACGGTTGGTAAAAATCATTAATCGGAGATATGCTCTGCGTTGGCGCAAGCACGAATGTGGTATATGATAATATAACGTCTTCGTCACAGAGATGGCTAATATTTCTTCAGATTAATTAAATGACTATCATAAAAACTAACGCTTCAAAGTGTACTTACAATTATACAGTAGTTTTACCAACCAAGGATAGTCTTCCAGACCTTGAGGGTTTTGGGTTTTAACTCGCTTACCACAATTTAATACCAATCCATTAGTTTCAAAATCAGGAACAATCACATGACCCTTAGCTGCAAGGAAATTTTTCAATAACATTGTAATCACAATAATTATATGATTCAACAATGAATCGCACAACCATCTTAACTGAAACTGGGATCCGGAAAACCAGGTTGGAAATTCTAATATTAGTATTTCTGTATTAATATATTAAGGTATTATTGAATGACAATTCTAGGAATAATATAAAAAATTATATAGTATAGTGGAATTCCGTTTTATCGTTCTCGCATTCATCGCTATTTTGTAATAGTTTCAGGAAAACACCCATAAGAGCAGTGCTAAATAATCTCACAATTTCTTACTGTCGTTCAAATATCATGAATTATGTATGATCAATCTAATGTAACAATTTCCGATGATTAAATAAGTTTTTCATAAAAAAATACATTTATGGGCTATATACTTTACCGCATTCATTGTTTTTTTCTAAGAGCTCTTAAAAACGATAAATTGTGGTGCCACCGTGTGCATATTATATAAATGACCCACTTCTCTAAAGGACTAAGCAAAACTAAGTAAACCAAACTCACTTACACAAAACTTCCCCAATAAATCCAACAACAAAAAAAAGAATATTTTTCATGGTATTTTATTTACTTATAACTTAATATCAATGTGATAAATTTTTCTGTGTTTTATTTATAAGCACAGCCAATTATTTCCGCTGCCTAGTATTAGCATATGGATATAAATGATTTTGAACAATTCGACGTACAATAAATTTGTAATACACCGTAAAAAAGTATAATTAAGTTAGCACGATTAAGTATGACCAAGCGTATATAAATTTATCTATTAATGACTTGTGTATTATAACGCTCTATATTTTGTTTACACGACAGTTTGATAATCATCTTTTTGCATTTGATAATATTTCTAGTTTGTGTGCGATAAGATGACATGGAATATAGTATTGCTGGTTTTGTATCGCTGCACTGCCGCCTCATGTATAATAGTTCTGGAGTTATATTATTTAAAATTGTCGGCCCTGCTTTGCAGTGGTTAACGTCGTTGGCTTCAGTCACAAATTCGACTAGCTCGATTCTCAGTACGGATAGTTTCATAATTTGATTTTTTAATCGATTTATGGATTTCTGTTCGAAGGCATTAATGTATGTGCTGTCTAAAATTCCACTATTACTATCACTATGCTACTCGTATTATTCTATCTCTACTCTCTTCGGAAAAGTGAGGTTGAGCAAGCAATTCTAAGCTTGTGTTGATATACCTCCATTTGGAAGCAACATTGTGAGCGGACATGATTAAAAAAATGATCTTTTTTTGGGTTTTTTTCGTAATTTAGAGTATTTTAATCATTTTGTCATAGCTAGTTAAATACAATATTTTTCTATAATTTAAGACATCGACTGAGGGTGCTTGATGGAATTTCAATATCAAATTTGATTTATTGAGATTTTGTACACTTCCATGTTTTTTGTCACTAACGACCCGGGTTTCGCCTTTCGGCATCTTCAGGCATTCGAGCACACAAATGGACTCGAATCTCAATAATCCAAATTTGACAATATTGTTCATTTTTTTTCATCTTGGCGTATAGTCCAGATGAAAATATAAATATATTTATGTTTCTCACTGAAATTAACTCCATACATAAAAACAGGAAGTTTTCCTTAAATATTATTGGCTTCAAATTTACATTGATGTCACTGATAATCCTGATACTGAATAAAACTCCTTAATTCCATCTTTATAATCGAACGAATAAATCAACGTATCCTCAAATTTGTGGATACAATGTTGGCAAACTTAAAAAATGACACGCTTTTAAAATATGAGTTACTAAATGTAAAAATGATACACAATTAATATTGTAATTGTTGCTTCACAATTTTTTCATGCGAGTTTTTTCTCGAACTCGCATCAACAGTCACAGCAAACCAGCTTTGCATCTGTCGTCATTGTCATATTCGGTTATGTCAATCTCTAAATAAATAAATAAACTTGGTGTTAGTTGCAAACAATTTTTATATAGCATAAGGATAGGTTTAAAGAAATATATTAATAGCCCTAAGGATCTTCAATACGCTGGAACAAATTTCTGTCTTGGCCAGCTACAGGTTCCAGATTATTCAGGATCCACCTAAACTGGGTAGAAATATTGGTGAATCCAAGTGGGTTGTCCCCTTCACAGACGTTGTCGCCAAATGTCATTACTCCAATTAGATAGTAACGTCTGACGCCATCGTATTCAGTGATATACTGGAAAATGAAAATATAATATCTATTGTATACTTACAAAAGGCATTGATTCTTCAAAACAAGTTCTGAGATAATAGCATCGAAAGCATTACTTTTTTTCAAAGTACATACTCTCTATTTCAAGTAAAATTGTTCGTGATTTATAAACATTTTTTGTACATTATAAAGAATACTCTATATGGCATATAAAATATAAGATTTGCTATCGATGAGTTATAATTATATCATGCTTTCTGCCAGTATAAAAAATATCAATATGACTTAATACTGTTTTTTTGCAAAGCTATTATATCAAATGACTTAATGTGTTCTACCAATACTTAAAACGTTAAATTGCAAACATTTTGACGTTCAAAACTGAAAACCACCAAAAACTGACTTAATGCGTCAGTATTAAAGTTGATAACATTGTTATTCCACTGGTAATGTTACTAAATGTGACACATTTTTCACCTCTTTGACAAGCATCTTCGGACTAACTATATCGCAAGGTTACTTATTTCTAATACTTAACTTGAAAACGGAAAATGGTGTGGGACTATTTCTTTCTACTGAACGTAGGGAGAGGGCTAGACACAAGCGAACATAGTACTAATTATCAAAACATAACTAATACAAAAGTAATTTTAAAAAATAAAACACAATTTGTTTGTACTACTTCCACATATTTATAATGATCAGGACCGGTTTCGCTCATCACGAGAGCGCATCAACAGTTGATAATGCTCGTGATGAGCGAAACCGGTCCTGATCATTATAAATATGTGGAAGTAGTACAAGCAAATTGTGTTTTATTTTTTAAAATATAATGTCTTTCCACCAATAATTGACAGTTAACACCTTAAAAGTAACAAAAGTTAACTAGGGTTTGGAGATGAAAATCTCTACGGAAATAAATAAACTTGCGATAAAATTAGTCTAAAGATGCTCTTCGAAGAGGCGAAACACTTGTCAAATTTAGTAAAACAACCAGTGGAATAACAAAGTTATCATTTGTAATTTTATACTTTATCCACTGTTCGTTAAAGTTGATACGTAGTAATTCGTCTTTGTCCATGGTGGAAGAAGTATTACAGGTGAGCTGTAAATAATATGGCAGTCACCGTAATTTCGTGCTTATTAAATCAGCTATATTTACAGCACTGTTTTGGTGATAACAAAATTTTTTGTCTTCAAAGTGACGTCACATACTTTACAAAAACAATAATCCGGCTCAGCTATACCATGGTTCTAGCCCACCCGACGTTTTGGGACAGTCACTATGGTATATGTGAATGTTTGATGTTTGGAGACTAATGGTGGCCTCAAGTATAAAATTGGTTGCAAACGAACTATTTTTTATGGACACCGATACAAACTTGATTGCAATAAGCTTCGTAACAAAAAATTGGATTAATTGCTGTGTTAAAGAGGTCTCCAATATTTTGACTCAATTAGAAACGGAAATTGTTTTTTTTTCCAGAAATAAAAAGCATTAATTTAAGCAGAGTAGGTCCTTACAAAGTGAGTAGCGAGTGTTGGAGACACCGTATGGTAAAGGATCGGACATGGCAAAATAAAATGCTGTATTTAACTGGTGATATGAATCAAGCTGAATAACCTTCATAAGAGGACCTCCGTCGACACCTCTGCAGAGGTCTAGTCCAAAGTGTCCGCCGGCGCAAAATTGTTCACTCGTCAAATTTCGCTCCATGACTTTCTCGCAAAACGTGTTGTTCATTATTGTCATCGGGTGAGGATGGAGAACGGAGAATTCTGTTTTCTTTATGTCTTTGTTCCTGTACATCCACCCAGCAACCACGGCAGTACCAAGCTCTGATATAAGATCGATGTGACTCCACGGTAGACAGATTGGCCTCACAAAAGCTACAAAGGTAAAATAATGTTTTGAAGAATAAGAAACATCTTCTTTGATCACAAATAATTATTCTTAACTTCCAACTACGCAATCCTTTTTTTACGCAATACATCTGCTCCAGAAATTGACGCGTAAAAAACTACCTATCTTCTAAATAACTTGGTTCCAAAAAAAAGTATCTCCAGTGAATTTAAAAAACAATTCTCAATTCAGTTTATCTTATGTGATATAGAAAAAATATCGTAAAAATATGTAGTTATATCGTAGGGTCCGTGGTACAGTGGTCAAAGTCGTTGGCTTCGGTCATGGATATCGTGGGTTCGAATCCCAATTTAGACAGCTTTCATAAATTTCTTTTTCAATCGATTTATAGATTTCTATTTGAAGGCAGGATGTTTTTGATGTCTAAAAATTCTCTCCCATCAACCTAATCCTATAAATGGGGCGTAGAGTGAGCGATCAGCTAACTACTAGTTCTTTCTTTGTCCTGTCGTTTTATTTCTACTCTTTCACAAAAGAGAAGTTGAGTAACTACGTATCAAGCAGTTCTCGTAGAAAAATTCTGTAGAGATACCTCCATTATGAATCATGAGGACATATACTCCATATTGGGAGAGTAAGTGTTGTAAAAAATATATTTCGTGTCAAAATCATAACAAAATATTAATGATTTTTTGCGTTACATCACTTTTTCTTTTGGGCCGCGGTTGAACACGTCTGATTCAGAGTGACTGTGAAGTCCTCAGTACTTGCCTGTAAATACGGCAGGTTCTTTCAACTGTATAATAGCTATATCATGCCTTGAATCGGTTATTGACTTCTTCATAAGGATGCTCTGTGGAGTATCAGCACATATGTCTCCAATACAATAAGGATCTGTCTTCGAATCGTAATCACCGAGACGCACCCCCATCCTTAAAACATGCATAGGTGGGCAACGCACAATAAAGAAATATATCATATTTCTATTGTAAAACAGCACATATTGATTTTCAAGTTCATTAGTCAGCCGACTCCAAAACAAAATCGAGTCAAATATGCAGTTACATGTAATGTTTTATAAATTATCTAATACAGTACACAGATAAATCAAAAATGCCACCAAACAATGATACGGTAGACAACCTTCTATAGAATTAAACAAAATGTTAGTATTCCTCTGTCATTAAAAGGATATTTCTAAACATCTTTCTACAGACTAAATATATTCGCAAAGTACGTAATTGTCAAGCACCTATGAAACTCGGGTACACATCAATAATATTTGATGCACGGTGACCATTTGAATATCGCTTTTACCATTATCTCAATATGGATTATTTGAAGATGTCTGAGTAATGAACTGGAAGATCGATATTTTTGTAATATTATTAAATAAAAAAAATATAAAACTATATTCGAACAAAAAGGCTTCAAAATCTTTGAATAACTTAAATATATTTAAAAGAATGCAACACCATTTGTTTTGTACAACTTCCACATTGTTTACATAGATTTACAGGTTTCTCTCTCAGCTGATAATGCTCGCGATGAGTGAAACTGATCTATATAAAAAACGTAAAAAACAAATTGCGTTTTTTTTTCATTATAATGCCTTTCCACCAAGAACTGTCAGTTAACACTTTAAAAGTAATTTGTATGACTTTTAACTAAGTGGTAATAATAATTGTCTTCGTTCGTATATTTTACAAACGATATAAACTATCCAGACAGTTTGGCTTATGGTAGTTACACAAAGTTTTAACGATTCAAATTTGAATTTGAAAATCCATCAAGTACTCTCAGTCAATATATTAAATTTTAAATATCGCATTTAAAAATTAAATATAAACTTACAATCCGACACTGATACAACGTGTCGCCGTTAGGACATCTGTAGACGTTATTAACACTCCCCCGCACCGGGTTATTAGTTTTATATTTTTAGGGGTTGAACCAAGCCCTTAAATAATAATCAATTATTATAAAATAAAAATATTATTTAAAGTATTTATAATCATATCATATACTTAGTAGACATTACAATATATGAATGAAATCTTTATTTTACAGACGAATAAATATAAAAAAATCACGCAAATTCGTTTTGTTTGTATTTTTTGAGATGTTAATATAAAAATATCATATTTTGAAAATAAAATCTATCATGATCTTAATGAAGGCGTAATCCTTAAGAAATTTGGGAGGAGTTTCAAAAATGTGACTACATTAAGATAAGGCGACCAAAGATTTTGCTTAAATAATGTGACGGCCACTAGAGTAAATAAATCGATTCCTTAGTTTTGAAGTGTAATAACTCAAAAAGTATAGCTCTGAGATAATCAGGAAACAAGATTTTGGACAGGCTTAATCTTAAATATAAAATTAAATTAAAAATTGATAACTTAGTTATTCCATTTGGTTTATCACTAACGTTTTGCCTCTTTATTAAATAACCTTGCGATACGGTTAGTCTTAAGATGCTTGTTAAAGAGGCGAAACGCGTCAAGTTAGTGATAAACCAAGTGGAATAACTAATTTATCAATTTTTAATTTAATTTTATATTAAAAATGAACTTCCACAAGGCTACCGCCGAATCCATAGAAAATATTAGGTTTAATCATCTACTGTATATCTATTGTTGTAGATTTCAACGAAATTTTAAAATTATCTAAAAAATAAATCTATATATTTATAATATTATTAATAATATGAGCTTTTAGAGATTTTCACAGGAGTTTCGTAGTTGTTACAGTTTGGATCTAAAGTAATAATAACCACCATCATTCTAAAATAACCACAGATTACTACTAGTTACATTTTGGAACTGGTAAATATCGTTATTCTAAGAACCTCCTCATACTTAATTTATAACCGCAAATTTTTGGCTTATTCCACTTTGGAACAGAGGTATCGAAATATATTAATTTACATGAGGTGTGTCCAAATACTTACATACATATACCAGTTTTGCAATCCAGGGATACTTTGCTATGCTGTATCTGTCGTATACGCCATTTTTTACATCGCGGCCAGCATGTGTACCACACTCGAGCATCAAATCGAAATAGTTTCAATATGAAGGATTTTCACCCAGTTGAAATTTATATGGGGGATCATACGCACCTAGAACATTGCTCTTGGAATTAAATAACTTGATGTAAAGTTGTTTTTTTATTTTTTGTGAACTGGCTACTATCTGCAACTATTTTAGGAATTAAATATTTGACTCAGAACATTTACTATTCAAACAATTTGGCCCAAGATAACCAAAAGTTTGAAAACGCATTTTAAATGTTATTTAATAAATAAGCAATATAACGTATTGGCTGATTTATCTTTATGTTGTTAATATGTTCTTCGACAATTTTCATTAACACAATTTTTCCTAAAACCCTTGAAAAGCTTGTTTTTTCTCTTAAAAATTTACCGATTTGTAGATATGTTTCTGTGTAAATAACCCATCAAATTGTCTGTGATATCATATCGGTAATAGATGTTATTTTTTGTTTTAAATAATATCGATGATATTACCTTTTGCAGACCAAAATATACCAATCAATGCGGCATTTAAAAGTAGGATCTTTGTCATCATTTTACTAAACAATTAATCAAAAATATCCTGCAATAAAAAAGAAAAAACTAAAAATGAACACTTAATAATACCGTCCCGTTCCGGCAAAGAAAAACGTTAGGCTGTGCTGTAATCTCTGTATACCAGATTGTCTTGGATTCAAAGGGGCAAATTAAAAATCTTCAGGATTATCTATGTAAGATCTCACGTCGCTTTCTCTTCGACCGCGGGGGCGCTTATCGCGAGACTGTTGCGTCTAGTCAATTCACTCCCGACAGATATGGACCTTTTTAGTGACCCATTTAATATTTTGTGTTCCCGTGTTAATTTCATTCTATGACCATATCTTATCATTTATTTAATATAATTCTCAATTTAGTCAATTTTTTGCGATCATAAAATAGTAATTATATATTATGTCATTATAATTATCATTATTTTAATTTTAATTATATTCCTACACATATTAAAAAAAAGTTTTTTTTGCAGCACAATTAAATAAATATATATTAAATTTGGATTATTGAGATTTTGTACACCTCCATGTATTTGCAAACTTTGGCTTACCTTGTTTTATCTATATTTACGTATTAATTATAATAATAAAGCTACGTATGTTAATTGAATTTCATCTGAAGTCATTAGTATATTTCTATGTAGAACAACACCACACTTAAATGCAATATTCTACTATAACTATTCATATAATATCATCCCATTATTTTTCAACATTGATTTCTCTCAATGGTACTAATGGAGTAT
Organism: Himalopsyche phryganea; assembly: GCA_022494535.1. Taxonomy (NCBI): domain Eukaryota; kingdom Metazoa; phylum Arthropoda; class Insecta; order Trichoptera; family Rhyacophilidae; genus Himalopsyche; species Himalopsyche phryganea. The sequence goes on from JAGVSL010000139.1 coordinate 1,710,593, forward strand.
CTCAACAAAAGCAAGAAACGGTTTTTACTCATTCGCTCAACCGATAGAATTATAAGACTCGGAAGTTATCTAATCACTATCACTATCCCCCGATCAGATAGGTGGGAAAAATGTAAACTTCACAAAACTTCACATCAATCATTTTGAACAAAAAATCATATCAGAGATTTGAGCCCGTGACAGCACAGCCGAATCAAACGTACATAAAAAAGTTTCAACCACTCGGTTACGGGACCGGTCAACATCGATATATAGAACAATTATTTCAATATAAACCGTTTGCCAAAACGATGACGATTTTTCTAACATTGATAATAACAACAATAATACAACGTACACACAAAAAAAAAAAATCTTCAAAAGGTAGCGTAATATAGAATTGAACTCTCGAGAAGTGAAGTGAGTCAAGTGACAAAATGATGAAACGTGTCGATTGAAAGTTTTACTTTGATGAACTTCTTACATTGATTAACACATTATTTAATTTAACTTCTTACAGAATAAAATAATTTTGCAGCTTATATTTACTTAGCTCACTTCACTTGTATGATGCTTTATGACATGTGGAATACCTAAAAGCACCTAACTCATTTTATTAGAAAATATCAGTTGGCTCACTTCACTTATCAATGGCTCAATTATTAATGTTATGCGGTTAGCGATTTCATAATTAATCGATTTAACTAAATTACGCTTGGTGTAACATGGTAATTAACTATTTTAACCCTTTAACAGGTGAGTTATATCACTTTTAAGGTGTTTACTGTCAATTCCAACGCTATGTGACAGTTAAGATTTATCCAAATAAGAATAGTGTGAAACTAATCACTTTTAATGTGTCAACTGTCACTTCTTGGTGGAAAGGCAGTATATCTTAAAAATAAAACGCAATTTTTTTTGTACTAATTTCACATGTTTATAATGATCAGGATGATGCCCATGATGAGCGAAACTGGTCTTGATCATTGTGAACATGTGGAAGTAGTACAAAGAAATTGTGTTTTATTTCTAAATTATGAGTTATATAAGAAATTATGTTCTTTTAAATCAATAGTTTAAATATAGGGTAAGGGTACATATTATCGTGATACTTTTTTAATTCGATTTTACAATATTACATAGTCTGATGATGAATGTGAAACAATGCATACGATGAGGTAAATGAATGAAAGGGATAATGGCATTTTTACATTGATCGCTAATCGCTGTCGAGACAAGCTAAAAAAATTTTTAGTTTGCCAACCTGGTAAGACGTGTTCAACTCATTGTTGCGGCACATATACTCAGTTTTTCGTAAAATTATCAATTATTTCATTTATTTTTCGTTTCAAAATAAAAATTAAACAATACATATTGGACTGATTTTTTAAGCTCTCAACTGATCCAAAATCCAGTCCTACGTGGACTACATGAACGGGACACCGGTGAAAATTTCATGGATCTGTTTGGATGTTGTTCTTGGGCCAAAACTGGATATTCCATACTGGAAAAACTTGATTATTCCGTTGGAGATGGTTTCCAACTGCAGAGAACTCCCTGATTGATAATTGATGAAACCTGAAGCAGGCTCCCAAATAGAGGCCCAGATTTGTTTATGGGAAATTCCTGCGGGAAATAGTCTGAAAAAAACTGGATTAGTAGCCAATGATTTGATTCATAGTGAATATTAAAATAACCTTAATATAGGGTGTTTTTTTTTAGTTATAGAACTCTAAATTGAAATAAAACATTTAATAATCGTGGTTTAAATCTTAAATTACTTCTCCTGAACAGTTTTAGTTTTTGCAGATAGAACCTTGTTTACCCAAGGTGACGATATAGCTTTTTGGAGAATAAATAGACTTCCTTTCCCTTTCTTTCCATCAATTATCATATTTGTTAGTTTAACATTCATATTAATTTCTTTTGATACTTACCTTGTTTGGTTTTATTTAATTTGATTATTTTTTATTAATAACTGTTATAAAATTATCTTTATTGTAAAAACTGAAAACTCTTCTTTTGCAATGCTACAGTCCAGGGCGATCTTTAACTAACTCAATCGAGCGAAAATCTTTAGCAGGACCTTTCGCTCAAGCACTTCTGAGGGCCTTGGATCTAAGTGACCATGCCTCTGACGCACACCACAGATCTGATTTTATAAACGTTTAACATAACGCTTTTCAAATTCTAAAAATGTTCCACTGAGATGAAAAATTCTTTTTTATTATGTGTTTACACTTTCATATTCAACGGTTTTTACTGTATTTCTTAACATTGTTTCACACATTTTTTTGTTATTTAAATAAATTCTGTTTCGTACTACTTCTATATGTTTATAACGATCAGGACCGGTTTTGCTCATCACGAGCATCATCCAGGTCATTATAAGCATGTGGAGGTAGTATAAAACAAATCTCGTTTTATTTTTAAAATGTAACGCTTTTCCACCAAGAAGTGACAGTTGACACCGTAAAAATGATTAGTTTCACACTATTCTTATTTGGATTACAAATAAAGGTTTACCAACATAAATAAAAAAAAATTAACTGTCACATAACGTTACCATACGGCAACGGATGGAATTTTAAGGATGGTATTGAAAGGTTAAAAAAGACAATTAAATAATATTAAATAACATATCACTTTACTTGTAAAAAATATTACTATTTATAATCCTACAGTTACAGTAATATAAAATACTAAAAAATCATTTATAGCATGATATTCTTCTTTCAAGGTGCTATGGTATCCAGAATCCAAGGTAAATAGTTAGCGACTCTTGTAAAAACAGAAGATACCGCAAGTGTACAGTTATTAAGATTATAGCTGAAGATACCATGTTGGAAATGCAAGGTCATCGTGCCCACGTTACTGGTCATCATTAGAGGTCCACCGGTATTTGGAGAGCATGAAAGCGTTATACCGCACATTTGTTTGTCACCAATCTGAATGTCTTTGCTGAAATGAATGTAAATTTTATCAATATGCATTAGACGTCTGCGCGGACTCGGGCTTTTCCCTCTGGCGACTACCCTGCTCGGCCCGTCGGCCAGAGCCAGCCGTACAGCAATACACCCGATTCTTTTTTTGCTCGGTCTAAGAAAACATATCAACGATTTTTTACACTGATTTTTTGGCTTTTCCGTGGTTATAAAAAACGAAAGTTATTATTAAATATGTATATATTTAAAAACACTTCGGTCCTTTGCATTATAATATTGGAATTGTCATTTTTGCCATGTGTTTTTTGCCATGTGAATTTTGAGATGCAGATGTATCTGACTCATGCATGGCTTATTATTGATTTGATACATCTATGTTGCTCTTCAATGCTTAGATTTTATTCCCTATCAGGTTTTTCTTTTTTACTGTCTATTTACCGAATTTAATTAATGAATTTCATACTAATATTATTTTTCTTGTCATATTACAAATTTTTTACAGAATTACCATCTACTTTACGAAACTATTTTTACATAAAATTAAAAATAAATTTGAGCTATTTTTGAGTTGTAAAATTTTATACTTCGGGGGTATTTTAAGTAATTAAACTTACCTACCTTTTTTTGTATGGGCACATTTTTTTTTCAAGGTAGTTTTTCAAACAATCCCCCATGCAAAAATAGAATCGGACGTATGAAGTAAAAATACAATAACTTAAAATATTTATTTCGCAATTTGTATGAAAAGATGGAAACAGTAATTGTTTGAAATATGGCATCATGATAATTATTTTTCAGGAACTTGAAGCTGAGAAGCCCATAAAATTGTGTGAGCTAATTGAAGCTTAAGCTGAAAAAGTACTTTATTTGTTTACAAATGACGTATAAATTGTATTAGTCATTCGTATATAAATAAAGTGTGAATATTACTCAATATCTGCTTTTTATTAGTTTTCGATCGCTGACGGTTCACTGTGCTAGAAAATTTATTAATTGTCAATAATAATTGTTAATAAATAAAATTGATTCGTTAAAAATGTATTTCAACATTACTGTAAATGAAAAAATCGGGATATTTCCGGGATGAGAAAAATAAATCTGGGCTTTGGGCCTGGGTAATTATATCAAATTTCGACCCGTATAGACCTCTAGCATACATTTAAAAATTATAGGAAGACTTTACGTACTTTTTCGATACTAATGATTTACGTACTTTTTCTCAGGAACTATTTGAGTTACTATTTAAAATCAGAGTCAAATATTATCAATCTAATCAAATTCGAAACTCGAAAATGGCAAATTTAGACATGTGACACTATTTTGATAAGGGTTCGATAACGATCGTCCAGTTCATAAGTTAGACTAATACAAAAAAAAAATTAAATTTTAGTTGAATATGCAGTTATGTGTAAACCTTTACGCTCTATCTGATTCAGTACTCAGAAAGCTCAAAAATGTCACCACAAATGCTAAGGCAGATATCCATCTAAAGAATTAAACAAAAAATTCATATTAATTCTCGGTCAGTAGAAAAATGTTTCTAATATCCTTCTATACTATACTCGGAAAGTAACGAATTGTTAAACACCTGTTTATAAAATGCTTAAAACTCGTTCGAAATTCAATAATATTTGATTTATGAAAACCATTTGAATATTGCTCTTCTCATTATCTCAATATGGGTTATTTGGAGATATCTGAGTAATGAACTGAACGATCGATATGTAAGCTTAAATTTTTATTAAAATTATATTGTTGGAAAATTTATTATTTACTCCTTTGTTTAATGAGATTATGCTTGATTTTTTGAAATAGGGATTAAGTATATTATTATGGAAAATAATATATAATGACTAAAAACCTATAGAAGGGGTTATCAAAAATGAAAGATTTTCTTGCTTACTTCTCTGCTGTCAATTCCAGGCAACGTTTATTAGAGATTATGTTGTAACTCTTTTCTTCAATTTCTCGAACCTTTATGCCAGATTCATCAGGCCAACCGGCTGCAATCATTGTATTGCCTTCGACCGCCATATTCATCAGCGGCTCATTAACAGGAAGGCAAATAGGTCGTGCGTTTTCTGAAAAACATAAAAATATAAAGATTATAGAGATAACCCTTTTTAGCATATCCTGTCGTCTTAAAAATCTGTACGGCGAAATCCGAATTTTTCGTTTTCCAAGGGACCCTGAAAACAATACGTTAAATGAGGGGGAAAATGAAATGAAAAATCAGAAAGTATCTCAGCTAGTATCCTTACATCCTTCATAGGTGGCATATTCTTATTATGACATCTTGGTCAGTAACTAATTCCATAAATGTTCAGTAAATAATTGCCAAATAAATAAAGGTTAGGTTAGGTTTAATTAAAAACTGACCATTTATTTTCTTAACTGACCACTTGCATACAGACTATTTATTATTTATTACTGAACAGCAGGCCCAAAATAATGCAAACCTCGTGTGAAGTCAATCGGCCTACTGAGTCGTATAAGTCCAATGTCATTCTGCATAGTGTCTTTATTGTAGTGCTGGTGGACGTAATATCCGTCGTAGGCAAAGTTTTGAACCTCTGGTGCACAATTCCTTCCATCTTTGTCACAGTCTTCGTCTTTGGAGATGTCATATTCTCCGACTCGCACTCCGGCAACTGTCACTCCACTGCCGAGCTGGATAATGCAGCTAGCAGCTGTCAGTATATAAAACTTGTTTATGACTGTACCAACACACGCGTGTAATATTTTTCCTTCTGCAATAACAAAGCATGTTAATATAAAATTTTAATTGATAACTTTGATAGCCAATCCTAAAAACCGGAGCGCAACGAGAGTGATTAACTAACCATAAGTCCTATCCTTTTAGAATGCCCGGAACGAGAGGGGGCGAACGGTTGGTTACCGGCGTCCAGGATGAAATGGAGGGTCTCAATTCAAACGCCCTTTCAGTCTGGTTTTTCTTTTTTTATTTAGATGCAGTGGTTTAATACAATTAGAACATCCGGGACTATATTTACTGTTACAAAATTAGGACACATACAAAAACACTTTTTTCTTAAGACAAATCAAAAAAATTAAACGTCAACGTAACAAATTAATTGCCCTGTCCGATAGGATGAAAAAAAAACAAGTGACTTTACAATTTTGATAAAGCAACGATTTACCTGTATCTATAACCTTTTTGACGGGTATACAACGTTTCCACCCCTCGGGGTATATTTTGAAGTAAATGTCCTTCACAATTATTTTACCGTTAGTCTGCCGATTAACACAAACGAAGTTAAATGAACTAATATTTGTCTACCAAGCGGTAAAATTATAACTTGCCATATTTAAAGACGACTAAATTTACAGTTTTGGGCATGTCGCAAAACAGGGGTGTACCCCTACTCTCTTGAAATAAAGAAGGGTTGAGCAAGTGAGTAACAAGCAGTTCTTTTTCTGTTGAGATAGCTTCATTAGGAGGCCATAATATGCTCTACATTGGGAGCGATGATTGTTAAAAAACAATCTTAATGTATCTCTTTGATTCCTGCATAACTGAATAATCAGTTTATTAACTCGTATATACATGACGATTGGTTAATTGCATTAAATTCTTTGTTTTGGCAGCCCACGTTTACATTGGCTGGCAACTTTTGCCCAAGCTGGGTTCTCGTCTTTATCCGTGCGTAACCCTGCCCTCTGGTCTAAGGGTTGTGGACTTAGCCATAACGCAATCAACGTTAAGTGGTTTTCCTTTTTGTACATTATTATATATTTGTCGTGAACTTTGTACATGTCTTGTGGTGAGTCCTACGTTTCAAACCGAACGCGATTTTTTGATCAGTGAACCTAATTTCCCCACTCCTTTCCCGTAGCTCTGTCTCCTTCTGGAATTGAGGCTATCAAGAGTTCGACAAGTTTGTCTCAATAGTACAGACACATATAATTGCATCAACCGCTTTAAAAATTAGGCTATGTTTAACGCATTACAGACCAGCGCTTATCTATTAATGAAAAAATACTTACGGTTATTGTGAGCAATGAGTGCCATCCAGGGATGCTTATAGAGGTCTTTGTTATTTACATCACTAATTTGTCCACAATCAGCAGGTAGGAGTCCATAGTTAGCATGAACGGTGAAGTCCTGTCTTTCTGTGGCCACTCTGTCAGCAGCTTCAACTAGAGGAAGCAAAGTTGAAGTTGGTTTTGATGATGTCACATCTTCATTTGACGGAACATTTTTAAAAATATCCCAAACAATTAGGTTATTCTGAGTTGAGGCTTGAATTGATGGAACTGATGATTCGACGCTGTCCCCTTGATTTGAAGATTGTTTTGGAGCTTCAAAAGTACTAGGAGAATGAGATTCAAAAGAATTAGACACCGTTTGTTGTTGAAATGTTGGAATGGATTGGCCCCATTGGATATTTGGTTTTTTGGAGTTGTGGTAAATCATTGAAGTTGTGGTAAATCGTTGGCTTGTACCGTTTGAATCTTGATTCTTTATTGATGTAGATTGATTTGGAATACCCCATTGGTTATTTGTCTCTGTTGAATCTGTTGGAAAATAAAAGTTTGCTTCTTCTGAATCTAGATTCTTTATTGATGAAGATTGATTTAGAATATCCCATTGATCCAAAGATGTCACTGGGTTACCCCATTGGTTATTTGGTTTTTTTGGAGTTGTGGAAATAAATCGTTGACTTGTATCGTCTGAATCTAGTTTATTTATTGATGTAGATTGAATTGGAATACCCCATTGATCCGAAGATGTCACTGGGATGCCCCATCTGTTATTTTTTTTTTGTAGTTGTAGAAATAAATCGTTGACTTGTACCGTCTGAATCTTGACTCTTTATTGACGTAGATTGAGTTGGAATACCCCATTGATCAGAAGATGTTGCCGGGTTTCCCGATTGGTTCTTTGGTTTTGTTGGAGTTGTTGGAAATAGTTGGTTTGGGTCATCTGAATCTTGATTCTTTATTGATGTAGATTGATTTGGAATACCCCATTGATCCGAAGATGTCACTGGGTTACCCCATTGGTTATTTGGTTTTTTTGGAATTGTGGAAATAAATCGTTCACTTGTATCGTCTGAATCTAGTTTATTTATTGATGTAGATTGAGTTGGAATACCCCATTGATCAGAAGATGTTGCCGGGTTCCCCAATTGGTTCTTTGGTTTTGTTGGAGTTGTTGGAAATAGTTGATTTGTGTCATCTGAATCTTGACTCTTTATTGATGTAGATTGATTTGGAATACCCCATTGATCCAAAGATGTCACTGGGTTACCCCATTGGTTATTTGGTTTTTTTGGAGTTGTGAAATAAATTGTTGACTTGTATCGTCTGAATCTAGTTTATTTATTGATGTAGATTGAGTTGGAATACCCCATTGATCAGAAGATGTTGCCGGGTTCCCCGATTGGTTCTTTGGTTTTATTGGAGTTGTTGGAAATAGTTGATTTTTGTCATCTGAATCTTGATTCGTTATTGATGTAGATTGATTTGGAATACCCCATTGATCCGAAGATGTCACTGGGTTACCCCATTGGTTATTTGGTTTTTTTGGAGTTGTGGAAATAAATTGTTGACTTGTATCTTCTGAATCTAGTTTATTTACTGATGTAGATTGACTTGGAATACCCCATTGATCAGAAGATGTTGCCCGGTTCCTCGATTGGTTCTTTGATTTTGTCGAATCCGTTCCAAATTGCAAGCTTGATTCGTCTGAATTTTTATTTTCAATTGAATTAGATTGATTTGGAATACCCCATTGATCTGAATATGTCACTGAGTCATTATTTGGTTGTCTTGGATTAGTTGCAATACGTAAATTCACACCTCCGGAATCTTGATTCTTTATTAAAGTAGATTTATTAGGAATACCCCAGGAGTTCTGAGAATATGGTTCAGTCACATCTTCTTGGCCAAATGGACGCTGAGTCTCATCTCCTTTTTCTATATCTGTAGCTGTACCAAGGGAAATCGATTGCTCTTTTATTGGACAGCAGACCTATTTTTGAAAAATTGAAATTATCAAAATATGGTATATTTTTGAATTTTTTTCAAATATTCTTTCGGGGTAGAGTATGGAGTTGAAACAAGCGTAAAACAAAGATACAATGGGTTGCACTGTATATAAATGCAATTTAAGTCAGGATAGACTAATTTGTGAACAATGATAATAAATAAAATGTGCAACTTAAGGTACACGTTTTGCGCAGGGCTACAATAAGCTGACTAAAACAGCAATAACTCTGTAGTCTCTGCACACGCCAACTGACTGAAGGAAGGTTAATTAAATTTCATTCATTATTTCTGGTCTAAATTTTGGTTTTTGTTCATCATCACTTACTTACTCCTGAAAAATTTTGGGTCTTGAAAAGAAGGATGAAATCACTTTTGCAACTAGGATAATATTTGTGGAAACCTGTGATGTGCTGCTATTGATTTGCACCGCCTCTGTCGAGCCGGTCGCTAAATTAATTTTGGTTTGGAAAGCTGGTTCTTAAAATACCGATTTTTTTAATTATCGTGATTCTGAGATCGAATTTTTACACGATCGCAATACTTGATCCGATATGGATGAATTAAAAACTTGCGACCCTTGATATATTATGATTATAAGTGAAATTATTATGTTTAAAATAAATGTAAATGATTTCAGAGATTACATCGACGATATTTTAAGAAATAATCTCGATGATCTTCCTGAAATGGAAAGAAAAGGTAAAAATATTATTAATACAATTGCAATAAGCTCTGCAGAGGCGGAACGAGGATTTTCGTTAATGAATACTATTTCAAATTTGGATTATTGAGATTTTGTACACTTCCATGTATTTTGTCACTAACGACCCGGGTTTCGCCTTTCGGCATCTTCAGGCATTCGAGCACACGGATGGACTCGAACTGAGAGACAGTAAACAAATGCGACAAATGTAATGTCGCATTTGTATCTTCTATATAAACGTTAGACAAGTACTCGACATATATCAGACTTAATGGTCATTAATTTGATAGATTTGCCACTGACTCTATGGTATTCCACACCATTTGTTAAACCATGACTCAGTGGCCGTCAGATAGCAGATGATAGAAGAATAAAATCCGTCATGGTTAAAGTTTCAAAAGAAAATCAAAACAATTTTCGTAATGTAAATAAATAATCTTGTAATGTGTGATGTATATTTTGTTTAATTTGAAATTTTTCCTTTTTAATTTGAAATTTTTTTTTTAATAAAATTGGGGTTTGATGTTTACCAAGGTGCGAACCGGTTGATAGAACTTTAGCAGCACATCACTGGTTAAAACATTCTAAATATAACGATGCTCACTACCTTTGGTACTCTTCCTTCAAAGCCGCAATGTGCCTCTTTTAAAATGGACTTAACAGTATCTGATAATGGAAAAGCCAACGGCAAATGATTCTGTAACAATTCAGTGCAATCTCTCAATATTTTACATTGTTTAACGGGAGAGCCTATACTGTTGCAGCCGTCACTTTCTGGAAATCAAATTGAATGAAATGTAAAATAAATATTGAAAAACAGCAGAGCCCCAAATGATTAAGTAGAATTATCTGGAATAATCGATTCATAGAATTTTACGGGCCCCTCAAGAAAACGATGAATGTGAGAAAGCCTCAAAATCAATAAAGGGAAAAGGATGAATGAAAGAGAGATAGGTCGAGGTTTCACTATAATTAAAAAGCCTTATAGTAAATATAACAAGGCTGTGGAGTCGTAAATTGATGGTATATTCAACAGAGGAGGCCAGAGTCGTCAAATATCAACCGATTCTGACATATATTTATGAATTGATAATATCGTCACCGGTATAAAGATTCCAATTAGGTTGGGTCCGTGGTGCAATAGTTAATTTTGTTGGTATCTGTTACGGTGCGAACGGGTTCCAATCCCAGTACGGACAGTTTCATAAATTGATTTAAATCAATTTTGGATTAGTACTGTCCTAGCATTATCCGTATATCCTTACTCTTAAAATATGAGAGGTTCAGTAACTGTGTAACATGCAGTTCTCCTAGAAAAACTTTTGTTGAGATACTTCCATTACAAGATCGCTCACGCAGACATGGCTTAAAAGTAATAAGAATAGAAGGAAAGAAGTATATCTAAAATAGGACAGGACTAGTTCCCTTATCACTTTCGCTATTTATTCCTTTTTTAGGGTTGAATGAAGAAGGGGTAAACTTTCAGACTTCCATGTATTCGAATACAAATCTATAAATCGATTGAAAAATCTATTTATGAAAATTTCCGAGCTGGAATTTGAGCCTATAAGCCGTGAGAAGAGTTATTGTATAAAACAGTATCCCCCAACCTTTTTACACCTGTGGACCACTAAAAAAAGAAAAAAAATTTTCGCGGACCACTAATACTTTAATAACCCTTAAAAAATGTATGTAATATTTATTGAATCTTATATTGTGACAGATGAACATAACTATAACTAACAAATATACATATGAAATTCTTGGAAATGTATTTAGGTATAGTTTTGCATCTAGGTTCACTATCCAAGAGCAAATATTTCCATTCTCCCTGAGTGTACCTGAAGATTTATGACTGTCGATTCTGAGAAAACCAGCGACTGTCGTGTCGCATCATCCTATCAATTATTATTGTTTGACAATAATTAAAAATACAAGTAAACGTGCAGGCAAAAAAGTCCTATATTTAGTATTTAGAGAATTTCTTGAAATTAGGCATACTGTTCGCGGCCTGGCGAAAAGTCTTTGCGGCCCGGCACTGGGCCGCGGACCACTGGTATAAAAAATATGTCAGCCACTGCGGTCTAGTGATAAGAGTCAGGTGGGTCCTGGTTTAAATCACAGCAAGGTCAATATCCAATTCAAGCTTGTGATCTTGGACATGGAGTGACTTATAAAAATTCTCGTTGAGTTTATCTCGAAGGATTTTTCAACTTTCAAAATATTTGACGTATTGGCTCGTCAGGTGTAATGCCAAATATTTTTTTTAAAAATTTCTATAAAAAAGTAAACTTGAAGTTAATTATTTTTCAATCCTAACTTATACATCTGAAATAAAGCATTAATTTTTATAACTACAGAGTTTGTGAGAAAACTTTTTTGTTGGAAACCCTCTGTTATGTTAATTGGTGACACTACTCGATGCATATTGTTGAAGAATATTGATGTGAAATACCCGAAGAGCTCCGCGAAGATGGTTGTGTCAAATCTTTCGGACCGTCAGATTGTTTAGTCTTGTTTGCGATATGTCCAGCAGTTTTTATTTTTTTAGATTTTTCTTTTAGTGGACAGCACACCTGAAAAAGAAATTCACAAAGAATAAATTGCACATATATTTTTTGGATTATTGCGATTTTTTAAATCTCAATAATCCAAATTCGATATTGAAATTCCATCAAGCACCTTCAGTCGATATCTTATATTATACATTTTTTTGTTTTACCATGTGCGCCCCCAATAAAGAATCTTTTTACATAATTATGTTGTATTAAGCTGAGTTTGAAAGTATCAGTTGGTACAAGCCAACTCTGCGACATAACAATTTGGTCACTTTTACGGTGTTACTGTCAAATAAAGCACTATTTGTTTTGTACTAGTTTCACATTTTTGTAATAATCAAAACCAGTTTCAGTCAGATCAGTTGATGATTCTCGTAATAAGTTAAACCGATCCTGATTATTATAAAAATTTTGAAGTCGTATAAAAAAATCGGGCTTTATTTTCAAAATATAACAATTTGGATTCATCCGGCTTTATAAGTTTATGCAAATGAATGACATAATAACCACGTAAACCCAAAGCCGAGTTCTTATTAGCTAACGCAGCGGTTCTTAACCGGTGCACCGTGAGATTGTTGAAAGTGCAACGCTGAAATATGGTAAAATACTAAAAAATGCGCGAAATGTTGAAAGCCGAAAAAATGCTTCGCGAAATTATGATAGCTGACGAATCGATTTTATCTAATGGCACGTTTTGCCTCGCGTCAAATAGTTTTTAAATAATATGAAAAAATAAAATAGATACGTTTCCTTCACTTAATGAAAACATTGCCGAGGGAATTATTTCCGCTATAACAGAACATCTAACATTATTGGAAGAAAAGATTGTATATTACTTTCCTTCCTTAAATATGACTGGATATGAAATCGAAAAAAAACGAGTTGTGAATTTTCATACCAAGAAGAAGAAGAATTGGTCACTTTGTCAACGAATCGTAATCTAAAAATTAATTTTTAGGCACTGAAAATCTTGTTACAGTTTTCAACATCATATTTGTGTGAACTCGATTTCTCAATAATAACTAAAATAAAAACTTAAATACGAGAAATACTTTCAAATTTAAACAAGGAATTGAGGGTAATTATATCAAATATTCGACCTAATATTTCTCAAATCTGCAAAAGCCAAAAAGTTTAGATTTCACATAAATTGATTTTCATATCAAATAATCTCTATGTTATTAAGGTTAATTTTAGTTTTTCCATATATATATAAACTATACCAGTGGTTCTCACTGAGAATTTTTCCGTGGCAGCATTAAAAACATCAGTGGTCTTATGGAAATGTCTCGTGGTCGCACCAAATTTTTCAATCATGATTTAAAATATTGGGCCGATGCATTTACTAAAAAAGTGGTCAACATGTAAGTTTATTCATTAAAAGACATTTAAACATGTTGGCAGTGGCGTAGCTAGAGGTTATTCAGCTTGAGGAGGTCTTTGAGTTTGCCTTCCCCCCCTACTTTTACTTCAAAAATGATGATTTTATATTTACAATAGTGTTGCTTTGTAGGTGTTTTTAAAATTACCATCATGTATTATACTAACCATAAACCACCATGATGCAGAAAATTTTTAAGCTAAAATATAATTTCTTTAGAAATATTTACTATATTTTTACAATGCTATCATTTACAGGTATAGAATAAGCAGATGCTTGCATATTTATACAAAAAATCAAAAGACACTCACTGGTAGACCGTATTACTTACTACACTGCAGCCCAAATTAACCCGATTAATGTACTGATCCCGATAAATTTACGAATAAAAAAAGATCCCCATTTTATTTAAAATATTCATTCATTATAAATACGTTTTCGAGCTGTATATGTACGCAAAACGAATAAATAAATGTCGTATTTATTTTACATTACTATTTTTTTTTTTTTTGCCATGTCCGCTCCCAATGTGGAGCATATGGTCTCCTAATGGAGGTATCTTGACAGAATTTTTTCTATGAGAATTGCTTGTCACTCAGTTGCTCAACCTCTCTTTTCTTTTTCGAAGAGAGTAGGGATAGAAGGATAGGGCTATGAGAGGACTAGTGGTTAGCTAATCGCTCTCGTTACGCCCCGTGAGGATGGGATTGGTCGGAGGGAGGACTCAGACTACGAACAGAAATCCATAAATCGATTGAAAGATCAATCTATGGATACCGTCCGCACCGGGAATTGAACCCGAGACATCCGTAACCGTAGCCAGCGACGAAACCAACTGCGCCACGGACGCCGACATTTTTTATTACATTTTTAATATCAATATTTATTTCTTGTGGCCGCACATGAGAACCACTTTACTATACATAACTATATCTTTTCTTTAATTATTTTTTGTTGTATTACAGTTAAATTTATTATGAAGCTTATATTTGTATATTTTTCTTTGTTTTTATCTGTTTGATTTTAGTGTACCGCCATTTTTTCTTACGACAAAAAGTGCACCATGACTTCGGAAAAATTAAGAACCACCGAGCTAACGTAAAGAGAACCGTCTTTGAAACTAAACGATCATGGAATACGATATCTTATATATAAAATAGCGCAGACCGGTCTGTAGGCGTTTTATTACCACCACGTATCACATGTAGTTATGAAATTTCCTCATGACCTAAGCGTCCGCGGTTTATATAAAATAAAATATTATGCAATGCACACACACACCCAACAATACACACAGCTCTGACGTGACGCAAATTCTGAGGCAAACAAACAAAAATAACAATAACAATCAATACTTCAGTATGGAAATTAAAGAACAGCAGAGATGGAGAACGAGGCAAACTGCACAATCCTGACATGCTGCTAAAGTGGAAGCTCGAACATTCAGTATTTCAATTTTAATACCGTCATCTATGACGGACGTTCCACTTGTTGTAAATAGTAGCCTCATGTTTTAAAATACCTAAAAACATTACCTTTGGTACTCTTCCTTCGAAGCCACAGTGTGCCTCTTTCAAGATGGATCTAAGTGTATCTGATACTGGGAAAACTAGCGGCAAGTGTCCCTTAAGCAATTCAGGACAGTCTTTGATTATTATACATTGTTGAGGGATGTCTTTACTGGCACATTTATCGTTTTCTGGAAATCAATTGGAAATATGATCAGTAAAAGCGTCTAGGTCCATAAGAAAGGTTCACTTATAAGTTTGTCATACGATGGGGTCAGAATTAAGGCTTTCAATCCCGTAATCCCGAGTTTTGATATTTAGATAATCCCGGGATTTTGGGATTCACTGTAAATGCTAAAAATAATTTAAATATCAAACTAAAACTTTCTTATTAACTACAACGTGTATCTCGGTTTGTTTTTATAATACCTATCAAATTAAGATAAATTCATTGTAGTCTGCCTCCTGCTCATATTTTTCTTAAATAATTGAAGGAAAATATTTTAAATTAAAGTTGGAGGACATATCCTCTTTTTGAATAACATTCGGTAAAAAATAGAGCAATAAATAAAATAAAATATAAAATTATTTTATGTTCTTTCTTTGTATATTTTTCTCTTTTTTTCTAAATGACCGTCTGATTTTAAATCAACAAAAAATCCACTCTTATGCCAAAAAAAGTATTTAATCATTTATACACATTCTAATTGAATCAATAATGGACACAAATTAAATTTTAAATGTACAATTTTACACATGAAATTACATATAATGATCAATCCCGGGACCTCGGGATTTAGAAATTCTGAATCCCAAAATCCCGGGAACATAAAAAGGGTCCGGAATTAGATGCCATAGTCAGAATTAAAGGTAACTTTCTTTAAAAAAATCATTTTAATCTACGAATGTAGAGTCATAAAGCAAAAATTTTGCAGCGTGTGAGCTGACGTTTTAGTAAGAAATCCGTTTTTATTCGATAGAAAATTGTCGTTTAAAATTCACTTCAGAAACAAATCAAACTTTCTTCACTCTTAATATTTCCTTAAATACAAAAAAGTCACGTGACAAATTAGCCGCCCTTGTATATTTCGCTTTAGAACTCAGCTTTAGCGCTTTGAGTTATAAGCAAACACAGCCCTCTTGAAATTGAATATTAATATAATCAAATTAATGATTTCTACAAATTAAATTGTTTTTCAATCATTATAGTGTAAGATATCCTACACAAAAATTGAATAAATTTGAATCAGTTTTTGACATTTTTCTCAAAACGGTAGAAAGCTGTCTTTGCCTTGGTACCACTTATATTTTAGAGATCAGGAAGTGTAGCATAATATCTAAATCTGGTACCTGCTGCAAACTTTTTATATTTAGGAACCACTTGACATCTATTCACATTTTAATAATACTACAACTTTATTTTGTGACAAAACAATATCCAGTGAACAGCAATATACGGATGCTGATGTTGCCATTCTCTTTCTCACCAATCAAACTTTAACCCTGTTTGAGTAAAGTGACCAATAAATGCATTGGTCATTCATGACTAATGGAGCCTCAATGAGAGCCTTCACATTCGATAGAAATGTGTTTTGATCAAATATTTGTGTTTTGATTTTATATTAACCATCCAAATTCTATACCTGGTAAACTTTTTTACAATGTCCTCTCGCAATGTGAAGCATATAGACTCACTCCTAAAGAAGCAACACAACAAAAACTTTACAACGACTACTTCTTATTATAAAGTGCCTCAACCTCTCTTTTTTAAGAAAGTGTAACGATAAAAGTACTGGGATTGGAACCCGTAAACACTGCAACTGAATATGACAAAGCTATCTACTCAGCTACATATAGTAATAAGACTTACATAATTATATATGTTTTTACTAATGAATCAGCATTCAATGGGCTAGTGACAATTTATTGTTTAATAAAGCTAAAAATATAAATAATTTAATTTCTTACGCGTGTTTGATGTTGAGCAATATGTAATAAAAATAAACACTAGCACAAAAATGTTGTCCATCACCAGCTAGTTCATTTAGTATTCACTCCAGATGAATATATACAGCAGCGTATCGCCTAAAAAGGAAAAATCTATACCGATTAATCAGTTTCTAAGTGTAAGTCATAAAAATTCAGTTTTGAGCTAGGTATGAGGAAATGCTTAGAATAATGATATCTACCAGTTTCTTATTGGTAATCTGTGACTATTTTAGAATGACAGAAGCTATTTATTACTTTATATCCAAACTGTAACAACAACGAAAACCCTCTGAAAACCTCTGAAAATTCATAATATTAATTAGAAAAAACTGAAATTATGCTTATCTATGTATATAAAAATTAATGTATGTTTGTTTGTTTGTCCTCTATGCGTTCCTTTGCCATTCATCCGATTTTGATGAAACTTTGGTTAGGTGTTGTGTACACACCCGTGAAGGTTTCTAAACAAAGAAATTTTAAATCTAATATCTAAATGAATCAAATACATACGACCAGCCTCGTTTTGAAAAAACAGTCTGATTTATTCGTGTCTTAATAGAGGTCTGCACGGGTAAAGACCATTGAGATTCGGGCACTGGCCGGGCCCGGATGAGGAATTCAAATTTATGCAACATATTTCGTACTATGAGCGCGTCATTAGTCAGCTATAAGGCAATAGTATTCATAGCTTAAATAATTTATTTTACATATACTGTGAATATCTTTGGAAATATGGGAACAATAATATAATTATATTGTTTGAAAAGTATAAATGAATTACTATGATGAAAAATAGGCTTTTTCGGGCTGAAAAAAATAAATCTGGGCTTCAGGTCGGGTTCGGGTAGCAAGTGTAATGTCGAGACTCGGGCTCTGGCCGGACCTGAAAATATCGTGCTCGGACCGGGTAATTTTATGGAATTTCGGCCCGTGCAGAGCTCTTATCCAAAAGCACTTCAATAAACAGAATTAAAACACAAACCTTTTCTTTCTTTGAGTGGCATTGCGACGCATGCCGGCTACTCACTAGTAATCATTATAAAAAATTTAATATATTTTTTTTAAATAATCCTAGAATTTCTTTTAGAAGATTTTCTCCTGCTCTTTTTTATTAAGAGCGGTGCTAAGGAGTCTTTTTCACCTTTTACTGACCCAGAAATATCAACATTTTGTTTACTGCTTTAGAAGGCTATCTGCTATGAATTTTTATATATGACTACATATTTATATGTAACTCAAATTTCATAAATTTGGATTTGTATGTCTGATGAACTGAACGATCGAAACATAAAAACTTTATTATTTATATTCCTTCTCTGTATTGGTATTTTATGTGAGCTCCAAAACAGTTCTTTGTGTCTTACGTGTTGGACACCGATGATTTAAAAGTTAACCAATCACTATTTCTCAGCAATATTTT
The DNA here is from genome assembly GCA_022494535.1 of Himalopsyche phryganea. Lineage (NCBI taxonomy): Eukaryota > Metazoa > Arthropoda > Insecta > Trichoptera > Rhyacophilidae > Himalopsyche > Himalopsyche phryganea. Next base: position 1,729,091 of record JAGVSL010000139.1, read on the forward strand.
CAATATTAGAGCACTTCGATAAATAGAACAATTGATAAATAAACGACAGTATCTTTTTAGATATTCGAAACTCTAAATATTGCAACCAAGTAGAATGGGTGTCCATGTTTGAGCATTTTGTTAGTGCGGTGAAAGATCGGCTAATTATTTAGCAGTTATTTTGACACAGAAGAATTCGTTTCACTTATAATTTCAAGAAATGGAATATAATTAACAAAAATGCCTTACTTGAATAATAAAACAATCTGATTTACACTGCAAGACAGCTCACTATGCCCAAGATCACAAGACTAATGCTAGGGTTTTTCCTTATTCTTGTGAGCAAGTTTTTTATCACTTTTTAAGTTCATGACAATCACATTTACTCGACGCTATAAAAAACCCAATCCTCAATTAAGTTGTTTGTCAGAATGACTGTATCATATATCATATTGATTTTTAACAATCAAAACACAATATTCACTTGCCAGGCTTGAAAAAACTCTCCACACAAAATGCACACATGGCAATTCTTAATTTAACCCTTTAGTTCTAGAGCACCGTGTATCACAAAATTAAAGACTTTTTTTCTGTCATGTCCACTCTTAATGCAGCATCCCAACAGAAATTTTTTTCACAAAAACTGGTCGTTCTATTATTTCTATTATCGATCGTCCAGTGCAATTAGTCAGACAATTCCAAAAAAATAACTTTGAGTTAAACATGCAGTTATATGTAGAATTTTGCTCTTTATCTAATTCAGTACTCGGATAACTAAAAAATTTCAACAAAAAAATGAAACGGCAGATAACCTTCTAAAGCAGTGCTCGGCAACTTTTTCTCACCCACAGCACACCAAAGCACTCATATTTCCCAGCTCATCACTTGTGAAATATGTAAATTTCATAAACAATGGTACCAATTATTTAATTTGTTTTTATTTGATGAATTTGTGATAGTAACTAATATTTTTTTAATAAAAGCCAATTAAAGCCTTTCACCTTAAGTGATGGAACGCACAAAATAAAAAAATACAAATTAAAAAAAATGTGTGTTTTTAAGGTTCTTGATTTGATAATGTGTAATATTTTAACACATTCGTTCATTATTTGTGATAATTCCACTGGAAAAGTTTTCGCCATCAATGCTTCCCAATACATTATGCAGCAAAGTGCATTAGGACTTTTTTTTTACACACGAGACAAGCCCAATTTCATTCCTCATAACTGCAGTAGCACTATCAGGTCAAAAATTAATACAAATATTCCATTAAATATCAAAATAACACAATATTTGTTTCAACGAGAACAATTTAAACGGAGATCTTAACGACCGAATACCTTTATTTTTTTATAATATAAAAATACTTGATTTTTTTTCATTATGGATGCAGTTTGACACGACACACCTGGGATAGTCTTGCGGCACACTGCTGTGCCGTGGCACACCGGTTACGTGGCACTGTCCTAAAGAATCAAACAAAATGTTGATATTTCTGCGTCAGTAAAAGGATTTTTCAAAATATCCTTCTACTTGACTATATATGAAAAACACCTATTTAAAAATGTATAAACCAATAATATTTGATTTGAAGTGACCAATTGAATGCTGCTTTTCGCATTATCTCAATATGGGTTATTTGGAGATGTCTGATTAATGAACTTGATCATAGATATATTTAATTTATTTAAAATTTTTGCTCGTCATGCAAAACATTCAAAGATAAGTTAATACTTATTGAAAGTTTAACCTTCAAAGTTTAAATATTTTAATTATTTGTGTCTTCCTTACATCTTGGAATACCATTTTATTGAACAGACGATGCCAATACTAGCGATGCTACTTTATTTGACAAGTTAACACAAAAAGAATTACAACAAATATTTTATTAATTTGGTTTTAGAAGCTTAGATTAGATATCAGATCGTCCATAAGATAATTAATTGATAGCCTTAAACTTAGGTTATCATCACATTTATTAATAATCTTTTTAATTTTATAATATTGACTAAATTTACAAGAGACTAGTGTTTTATAATCTATAGAACGGTGTTCCTCTGAATAAAAGTAATCATTCTAATATGTCAGTACTAGAGATTCGTCGGCGTCCGTGGTGCAGTTGGTAGCGTCACTGACTACGGTTACGGTTGTCTCGTGCGGACGGTTTTCATAAGTTGACCTTTCAATCGATTTATGGATTTCTGTTCGTAGTCTGAGTCCTCCCCCCCACCCATTCCATCCCAACGAGGGGCGTAGCGAGAGCGATTAGCTAACTAGTCCTGTATCGTATTCCTACAAATATAATAAATATATTGATGCAAGGAACTGTTTAAAAAAAACAGCAATGATTTTAAAACGTTGGAATATTAGGGCAAATCATTGCACAATATCAAAACAATATATGAATACAATCATTTTAAGGTGCTGTAAATAATTAAATGTTAATTATTGGTAGAAAGGCATTACAGTGGGAATCCGATTTTAATTTGTTCAAGGAACCTTTAAAGCCAACTATTAATGTGGGAAAGCCTTGAATTAATTGAGTCTTTGAGTCCTAACTTTCTTCACAAGGGATATTTTAGCTGGAAATCAGAAAAACTCACAAAACAAGGTAAATTAACACATTGTACAGTGACCGACTCAACAAAGCCACGAATAGCCTAGTTCTCGGTAGGTGATCCATCAGTGAAAACATTATGAACTAGTATCATAGCAACAGCACGATAACGATGAACGCGCTGGACATGTTTATATGTCCATGACTTTATCTCGTATTTTCGGACAAACCAGAAGGAACACTTGCGGATATATGCTTTAAAAAATAATTCAAACCTTTAGATAGAGAAATTAAGCAACAGATCATGAAAATTTTATGTAGAACACAAGGAAATATATTTTTGACGTGAGCTTTCGATATTCAGTCTTTTGAATTTCAGCTCTGAAATGCCGATACACACCATTAATCGTCAGCCCTATGTATGACACATACTTATGCGACTACGCGCTTGCTTATGTGAGTGTTGGCGGTGCATATGAAGACTGGCAGCAGCCATTTTGCTTGAAAGTCGTAGATTAAATATTATTCAGCCCTTTCATTCTCTTCGATTTATTTTAGCGAGAATGCGACGGGTTAAACTAACCCCGTCCTACTGAGTATAAACGAAAACTTCTTAATGTATTTTGGATAACAAATATATATTTCACATAATTCTTCATTTTTTTACTGTTGAAATGGATCTATTCTTAGCCATCGTGATTTTTTTAGCAAATCAATTGACTGAAAATAAATTCATGCGAAAACGGCTCGCGATGTAAGGGTTAAGATGGTGTTTGAGTGTGGCCGCACGTCCTTATGAGCGGGATGAAAAATGTTTGATAAAATCAATAGATCGGGATACAATATTTTATATCATGAATGCAATCAATGAAAGGCAAAATACTTGTAAAAATATAATATCAATTTTTTGTACATTATATAATGCAATGGAAAACGAGCTTAAATAAAACAATACAAACACATTAAGCAGACTGTGTCTTAAATTTACTCATAACAAATAAAAAACCATTCATCTTATTAAAAACGTTGGTGTTACAACACCAATTTTTATTATGACTATTTGTTTTCACTACGTCATTTATTGTATTTCTTTTTAAACACTATTCATCATCTCACAATTGTTTTATTAATTTTAAAAACATTTCAATCTCCATAGTGTCACTTTATCACTTTTTAAATGTTGTGTAATATACTTTAATCACGTCTTAAAATCAATATAATTATTATAATGATGTCAGAGGAACTTTTTTTAAGCAAACTACAGTACAGTTAACTTGTTCACTTAAAGTAAAATAAATTTCATTAAAATTTAAAACTCTCAGTAAACTTTTCAACCAACTGTCATTACATTACGATATTATGTATACATTTTTAAATAATTATAACAACTATCAAAATGGTATGTTTATTATTACATTTTCATGGACACAACCTTTTCTTTTAAATATTACATTATTTAATAAATCAATTCATTCTTAAATTGGCTAATAAAAGTAGCCAATTTGTCAATCACTATCTTAAAGGAGACGCCCATAGCTAATTCAGGCGTTATGAGGTAGTGTCATGTTTGATCAGCCATGAAGTTTGCTCCAGGACATTTCAATCGATGAGTCCATACTCCATCCTGTCATATATAAAGTCAAAACCTCAAGCGATGTCATATGAATATTAATATCGGTAACAAACAAATCAATCATATTAATTTTAGTTAGTTCTGTTTTACAATTTTATATCTCTATCACAAATTAACTGCTGAACCTTTTGACAATACTACAACCGGCCAAAAGAATACATCTGTGAGCGAAAGAAAAAGACCGGTAAGACTAAAATCGGCACTTTTTAGGAGAACCAAAACCATGTTTGCGTTTATAATAACTTTGATGGAAAATGTGGTGTTTCAATGTGAAATTTGCTTATTTCTGAAGCATTGATTTGACTAGTCTCTTTTCTCCTTTATACATGCACAACAGTTTGGTCTATTCTACACATATTTAACACTTAACGCCTTTTCGCTTTCGCACACAGATATTATTTTGAGACAGTTTTATTTTATAGTATTCCTTTTAAATTATTAATGCTAATCTTTGAATCTGAATAAAACCAAACGGATTCCTAGAGTGAATGATTTCAGTAAGTATACGGATGCCTCAAAAATAATCAAATATCGCATTTTATTTATTTTAAAAGTAAAACACAATTTTTTTTGTACTACTATCACATTTGTTCAATGATCAAGACTGGTTTTGCTCATCGCAAGAATTATCAACACTCTATTTATGTAATATATTCTGTGAAAAAAGTATTTAGTTTTTTCAGAGACATTTAAATTGATTGCTCAAATAATAACAGTATTCCCGATATTTTATACATCCAGAATATCAATATATTATTAATTTGAAAGGTTTACGTAATTTTAATTAGTGTGGTATAGTCCTATGATTTCATACCAAGGTAATAGTGGTATAATACAAAATCATTCAAATCCAAACGTTTAAAAACATCAATTCCATCACACTGCGTAATCGTGAATACAATTTAGATAATATGTAAACTTAAAAGGTAACATGGTGGTATGTAATATCAAAGCTCGCCATTAGTAAATATTACAATGGCTTTCTATTTTGATGAATGAGACATTTTAAATATTATGCAATCATTAAAATTTATGCTGTGCATGTCATACGGGCCTGAAAGGTTAATTATGATTGGTAGACAAAAGCTAAATTAATTTTGGTGAGCCCTTCTCAACATTTCTTCCACGGCAATCCACTTGAAATATCAATACAACTTTCACCAACAATACCGCAGTCAGGGTAACTTAATCGGAAAAACAATATGGATAACATTTAAATAGACATAAGCACCTAGATGTGATCGGTCAGAGATATGAAACTGATTTTCAATGTGAGGTTGTCTGATAGATAAAATAGATCAAATCACCATCAATACCGTAATAGTGTAGACACATCTTGGAGAAGTTTATTGCGTTAATTCTGTAGGAGGTATCTGTGTATTCCTTTTATTTCCAAAGCTGTTTCCACAAATTAAAATAGCATATGGTATTCTTTTCAATACACTCTAGAGTTTATCTACAGTCCTATTCTTGAATTTATTAGACTCTGGACACTAATAGAGCTATATCAGTAATACTCATACAAAAATCATTACGTTTGGCGTAAAGATGATAAGTTTTAAGAACTGGACACAGTCAATATTGTAATACAAATTAGTGGTAAAACAACTTTTCATCATAAGAGTTAAACGAGTAACAACATTTCAATTAATGTTAAATAAAGGTCTGTCATGTATGTGGTGCAGTGGTCAAAGTCTTTGGCTTCGGTTACGAATATCTTGGGTTCAAATTCCAGTACGAACAGTTAAGTAAATTGGTTTTCTTGATTTTTATTCGTATGTATGGATGTATGTGATATCTCATATTGCCTCTCATTCGAAAATGGGGTATAGCGAGCCGCTAGCCGTTCCTTCTATTCTACGATAAAGAGAGATCGAGCATCTAAAGAGATATACCTCCATTAGGAGGCGGTTTGCTTCACATTGGGAGAGGACAGAGTTTAAAAAAAAGGTCTACCAATCTTATAAACATGTATATAGCAAATATAAAAATCATTATCTACGGTGTAAAGGTGTTGTGCATTATTAATTGACCGGACACCAATAAATTTATGAATAGGTCAGCTGGCAGTATTAAGTTTTTTTATGTCACTGTGTATTAATATTAATATTATTAATTGTTCATTCTTGCTTACTTGAACCCTTTTGAGGATAATCAAATTTATCACGACACAACTAGTAACTGCTTACGACACAACAGTGTGTCACAACACAGCAGTTGAGAAGGACTGGATTAAAATGATATTCAAATGTGTAGACTCTGTAAAGTTTGCAGATTTCACTGTGTTTATTGTACGTTTTGTATATGATTATGTTTTGACAGTCAAATAATTATAGCATCACAATTTTTCAGCGTGTTTCCTGAAATTCTTATTGCTATTGTCACACACCCAATGCAAAACCATCACAAGTGTCAAAATCACGTTTTTGAGTTTAAGTTTAAGCCCTTCTACTGCAAATCAATTCTTCAGTGACAAGCCATTTTTATATAATTTAATTATCAGTAATACAAAAACTAATTAAACAAACTCGTGTTCGTCGAATGTGCCCGGTTATACGGTCACAATTTTCACTCGTGCTTTCAGTAGAAGGGGTAAAGAAATGTAAAACTTTCGTACGATTTTACTGTAAAAACATAACATCTTTAAAGTCATGTAATTTGGTTTCTATATTGGATATATGTTCGATTTGCTAATTCAATGAATTCAAAATATATTAATGTGCAACCAACATAAGTCGCAAATGCGTTCCTTTTGATATAATAAAATAACAAAGTATTTAGTTCTACAAATTTTTTATCAGGTAGTTGATAGTTATTTCGGCTTTACGCTATCGTCAGAACTATACTTAAACTAATTTTTACTTAGCTATATATACTGTTTAGAAGAGATAGACAATATCATGCCAAGCTTTCCTTTTGAATTTAGTTAGTCGCTACACTGCCGACCACATTGGAAAAATAAATCGAAACAAAATGATGCGTTTTGTTTTTAATTAATATTTGACTTAAGAACGATTTTTTGTAAGCTGTAAAAATGCAGATGTGGTTTTTTTGCATTGGATGATTGCTGTATGGATGCTTTATATTTGGATGAACAGTGTGCATGTTTGGTTATTCAGTATACAAAAATGTCTGAGGTTTATTATATATTATTTGGTATTTCAAAAAAATAATAAAAATCCATTTATCTTTACATAAAAGCAATCACTTATATTTGCATAAAGCTTGTTTAATTACACTAGGTAACTTTGTACGCACATTCGGAGTATAAAACTGTGTCAAAAATCCACTGGGAAGGACGTAACACTCACATAAACGTATCGTATTGAAATAATCTCGATGTACGGCCTATATTGAGTCCAGAATCCAATTGAGGTAAGCATGCACCCGCGTATAAACTCCAGGTAACGCAGCGGTACCACATCTGCGGGGTCCGAACGATACTATTCCGATGAGAGTTGCTCGTCTGTCATCGTTTCCTTCCATGAAGAGCGGTCCACCAGAATCACCTATGGAAACATTATAATATTAACAAACTACCCCATAAGAAGTAAAAATACAAATCTTGTGGGAAACAATTGCAGTGTTATAACAAATTGCACCACAAAATGAATAAATAAAATAAAAGATGAATACGGAATTTTGTAACATTGTTTTTATGGCTGGCTATAAAAAATGAACGATAAATGCGGAAAAATGATGAATGCGAGAATGATAGATTGGGGTTTCATTGTATTTGAATATTCAATTGGAATCCCTAGTTCTAACCTCATCGTTCTTTCCTTACTCTCTGAAAAAATACAAGTTGATCGACTGAGGCCATATATGATCAAACACCTTTTTGGGCTAGAATAATTGAATGTAGTTTTACTACAGAATGTAGCCACAATAATGTCATGCTGAAATAATGGCACTTTTGCAATCACATCAAAATTGTAGGAAAGTCGCTGCTTCCGTTATTATTTATATGATAGATATAGCGATAATTGAATCTTATTTCTATTAAATGTAGAATATGACCAACTGAATGACGGTTTTATATAGAATATAAAATCATCCATAATTTATTTTAATTGCGTGTGACTGTTACCCGAGAGCCTGGCTTGTTTGATCATTACAATATTTCCATAGTATTTTATTGAAAGAATATATTTTTTGCAGCCACGCTATTTCCAGACAGAACCTATAGGATGCCTTTACGCGCCTGATCTATATTATATTTGATTGTTTTATTTGTTGTCCACTAGCTACTTTCTCCATTTTTAGTATTAATTTTGATTGGTCAAACAGATAAAGCTTTACCAAGCCAACCAACATATTTTATTCATCAGATGCGATATGACATACCTTCACAAGCGTCCATATTTTCTACTCCGGCCGTGCAGATTTGTTGATTGCTCACTGTGATGTCAAACCTGGACCGATATGTCTCTACACATTGGTCCATCGGAATGATCGTCAGACGAACCCATTTCAACGTTGGCGACCCACTTGTGAATCCTGAAATCAAGATACATTTTGTTTAGTGCTAATTATGTAATGATACCGAGAACGCATAATTCAAATACAAATTCAAGATGGCCGGCTTCAACCGCATTTGGCGACAGCTGTGGCCTGTGTTCTACAAACATTGCAGCTGACACCCAAAGCCAACGATGTTGACCACTGCAGCACAAACCCATACACTTTTATTATGCTCACTATTATAACATGAAACATAAATTTTATTTTAGTTTACTTCTTTTGGAATGAAAAAAAATGCTGTACCGGTTAAAATTTGAGTGTAATTAATTTCAACAATTTTGAAAGTGTTATGGGCAGTATGATAGCACAATTTAAGTTATTTTGTGTCTTCCGGAGTATAATGAAAAGTAAAATATTCTTTTGCACTGTCATTTTCTCGGAGAGCGTTGACCTTGTAAAACAAGATAAACAACGACATTTTTAAGTTTGGAAATTTTTTTAACAATGGACCGACATACAAAGAAATTTTAGACTTGCAACTGGAAAAATTGATAGATCTGTCGATAGAGCACATACGTACATTAAAAACTCGTTTATTGAAAAATTTCCAGGAGCGTGTTTAATGACTCAACGACTCATATACGTTAATATAAATATCGATAAGTACTTATAATAAAGTCATGCTACTGTTTAAAAAATAACTCGTTAACTAAATCTAGCTGGTATAATTACGTGATAAGGAAAACTACAACGCGACGTAAAGTTTCATGGAGAGATATGATAGAACTAAGACCGACTGAATGTAAGTAAATTATAATATTTATACTAGTATGTATGTATGTGTCATGTAGGCTCAAAACTCTTGCATTTTCGGTGATTCTAAATACATGAATCTATGTAAAGAAATAATTTTAAATCACGTCGATACATCAGCTCCAAAGTTTAACAATTCAAAAAGCATAGTTCCGATATAAATAGAAAATGATAATTTGGGCAGGCTTAATCTTGTACTCTATATCTAATTTGTGTAGATTTTAATTCTAGGATTATATAATATTTGTGTTTATAATATTACTAAATATTTTTTACCCGGCTTCGCCCAAGATACTGGACGCTTAAATTAGGTTATTAAATTTAGACGTTGGTTAGCTAATGTTGAAATTTGAAAATATCACCGTCAACTGTATACCTCTTTGGTTATACCCACAAAACATATTTCACCAATTAATAATAATGTTAAGAGTTGAAACCAGTTAAAGAATAAAAGATGACAATTTTGCCACCTGCACTCTTGTTATGTCGCCGCAAAACTTCCCGATACACAGCTTGTTGATCTGCATTTAATAATGGCTCCTGCAGCGCTATAAATTAAACATACGATCGGAGTCATACGTTAATTCTCGATGACGATTCCAGATGCACACCAAGTTGTACGAATTTATCACTCACTTTCCACCAAATCACAAATATAAAACTCAATATTTAACACAAATATCTACGTTCGCGTTACTATCTCAACTGTCACTTGCAGAATATATTAGTATTGAGCTGTTGCTAGGTAACTATTAGTATTACTTTTTTCATCCCGAATTGAAACGTCAAAAATTTGACGTTTTCAGTTTTAGGTTAAAAGTTAAATGTTGAGAGTTGAAAATAGGACAGTTGAACTAACAATCGCAGCCAAAATTACGTGTGAAATTTTCACGTAGCTAATGTGCGCCGTTTGGGAAGAGTTGTTGTGTCCGACAGACATACAAACATACATGTATTTTGTGCTATATGGTAGAGAAGATAAACATTATTTTATTTTCTCGAATATTAATAATAGGAGTCAGAGGTTTTCACAAGATTTTCGTAGATGCTACAGTTTAAATCTTAAATAATAATAACCACTGTCCTTCTAAAATAACCACAGATTATCACTTGTTACATTTTAGAACTGTTAGATATCGACACTCTAAGAATTTCCTTATACTCAAAAATGCCTGCTTTGACTTGTTACACTTCAAAACTGAGGTATCGATGTATATTCAAGGAATCAATATGCAATCAAGCTTTCTTCTAGTGCAATAGCGTATTTTATATCATTAGAAGAATCTTCTTTTCACTTATGAATTAACATGTCCATCGTGCTCGAGTGGTTGTTTTCGATTCTTGGAGAATGTGAAGGATTTTAGACTACTCATATTTTATATCAAATGTTAGACTATTATGTAGTACCAATGCACCAATGAAAATTTATGACAAATAATTAAGATTTTTTAGATATTATAGATAGCTATTTGGAATCACTCTTAATGTGTTACTGTTAATTAATTCTTGGTGAAAAGGCAGTATATTTTAAAAATAAATTAACGTTTTAAAAATAGCTTTGTGGAAAGTCATTGTTAATATAGTAGTTAAATGGGTAACTTTCTTATTCCACTGGTGGAATTCTTGTGTTAATAGTTGCAACATGTGTTTCGCCTCTTTGAGAAGCATGTTCAGACTGAAAAATCGAATTACTAGCCCATTCGCAACCTCATTTTCTTTTTAGCTTCTTTTAAAAGATATATTGAGTGGCTTCAACCAAGTACTTTCCATTGCAATGCCCCATAAGAAGTCAATGTGCTACAGGCTTAAAAATGGTTTAAAAATATACAAATAATTTACCTGTATTTGTTGAACCCCATCCTGCTACGACAGCCCTGGTTCCAGTCAGATTTTGTAGAGTTTCTGGAGTTCCATCAAACGGCAAACAAAGTGGACTGACTGACCCTGCATTTGTAAATCGATACATGACTTAAAAGATAAGTTTTATAACTCCCAAAGATGGATGTGATAAGTTGATGAATATTCAACAACAATTTTGTGAATAATGAGCTTAACATAACGATTGATATCGAATTTAAAATTAAATAATATGACATCTATCGAATATTCTTTAAAACTCTTTATAAACAAACTTATAGTTTCAACTGTTCTATTTTTAATTAACAATTAAATCGATAATGCAGTTTTCATCAACGTGTAATAATATTTTAACGTTGCAATTCCTTTTTTATAAATTTAATATAAAACAAAAAAAAACCAACCTGACAACTTGGCCGGATTATTCATCTGCACCAAGGCAATGTCATTGGACAGTCTTGGAGAATTGTACGATGGATGAACCACAACCTTGGCCGGAGCAAAATCCTGAGGAGGGTCAGCGCATGTTCCGCCATCGGGGTTACAATCGGGGTTCGATCTCTCGTCAAGTTCTCCCAATCGAACCAACATACTGAAATAAAATATCAAAGATGACTTCAGACTTAAGACGGCCAATGATCTTATTGGATAAAAGAGCTCATGAATACCATTAACTTCCACAGCTGGCAGATTTTCTCACTAATATCTCATTGTGCAAGAACAACACTAGTGTTTGTTGGAGGAAACTATTTTTTTAAACAATTTTAGCATTATAGATTTATCACTTACAACCAATTTTAGGTTTAGGCGTCTATTCAAAAATAAAAATATGTACACGAGTTTTGAAACCAAATATTGAAATGAAATATAAAAACAAAAACCACAGTAGTCAAGATTTTCACAACCACATAACAATCGTCTAGTTATTTACACAGACCTTTCCAAATAACCCATATTGAGATAATGGGATAAGCAATATTCAAATTGTCATCGTAAATCAAATATTAAATGCTTCATATATTATAGCCATGCATGGTCAAACATGACATGACCTCATAACCGTAAAATAGGATATGGAAAGTTCCTCTAAGTTCTTCTAAGCTTGATAATATTATACAATATTTCTTCCTACATAAAGTTTAGTATATCATTGATGAAAATAATTTTAAAAATATTACGCACAATTCTAATCCAATTGGAAGATTTGTGACGCAGTGTGCTGCTGTCAAGACAAACTTGTCACTGATCAGAGTTCCACCGCATCTGAAGAGAGTCCTTGGAGCTTGGTTTCCTGGAAAAAAAAGAACCGTAAGAACAAGTGTGTCCTAGATTTTAATGTTAAATATTTACATGAAAATCATGCTGGTGAATTTCTTTTGGCAATGTTCTTGCAAAATTTGTTCCAATTATCCAATCAATGTTGAACAAATTTTGTTTGACTATTGATAGTTTATATTTTTTGTGGTGTTCTATATTGTGCAGCAATGAACGCTGCGATGGACATGTTAATACAGTATACGGGCATTTTTTTTACGATTCGTGACATAGACTGAATACAATTGCGCGTAGCACCATTTTGCTCTTGTATGCTCTGTTTGTCAATTCATGGGATCTGTGTGTTTTCTGTGAATAGTTTACTTATTACGACTTAATGGATGAAATACTAAATAATTAGCCATGTTGAAAGAAACAATTAATTCTTACTTTGATATCCGAGCCTCGCCATCCAAGGGTAGTCTCCGAGCTTGGCATCCTGTCCTCCAACAATTCTGCTCTCGATTTTAGTCCCGCAAACCTGTTCAATCAACTGTGTTCTCTTGGAGTCTCTATCCGCAACGGGAGCAGGAAGAGTGGTAACTTCAACAGCTACCGCCGTTTCAGGAACCACTACTGGCGTCGTCACTTCAGCAACAGTAGTTTCAGGTGTGGGTGTAGTAGTTACCATCGGTGGCTCCACATCAAACACCACAGGATTTGCATCTTCTTCAAAAACAACTGGATTGTCCCCTTCCACTTCCGTTGGTGGACGAGGGGGTTGAGGTCTGCGATGGTGCATCATATTAGACCACCAGGTCTGTGACCCACCTCCATGGTTGTAATTACAATCATGAGAACTGTCGCCTCGAGCACCAGGAGCATGATTCCAATGGGGGAAACTATAACCGTCCCAATAGAAATGATGGTTATTTCTCTCGTCAATATTGTACTCCGGTCTATACCCAGACTGGCCACCGTACGAGAAATGCGCTCGCTTCTGTTTCTTGTGCCGATTGAGTATCTTAATTCTGATGAACGCCTCACAGCAAACGCACGATCGTAATCCCCTGTATCCGCAAGTCAACGATCTGATCAGCTCCAGGTCCTGCCTGAGAGGTGCCTTCTGTCGAAAGACAGCTATTATAGCAGGGCATTCGTCTATATCGATGCACTCGCAGAATCCTGGCGCATAGTTCTGCACATGCGGGTCAAAGACTTCAAAGACAATATTGTCTTCAGGAGCCTTGGTGAGTCGCGCTGGCTCACGCCAAAATCGCCACGGCCCTCCCTCAGCAGGTACCATCTCTTGTGAGCCTGGGGTTCACCATACTGAGCTGAAGAAGAAAAGTTTACTGTGGAGATTACATGAAAGTTATTAAAAAGATCTTTTTATTTCTTTTCTCATTAATAGATGTCTCTGTCTCAAAATTTAAAGCTCACTCTTTCAGTCTCTCTCTAAGTAAATGCCAATTCACTCAGTCAATACATAAAATTGAAATCTGCATATCGATCGTCCACTTCATATCATGTCAGACAACTCCAAAAAAATTAATTTGTTATACATATGCAGTTATATATTTAAATATGTAAAATTGTATGCTCTACCTGATTCAGTACTCGGATAACTGAAAAATGCCAAGGTAGATAACCTTCTAAAGTATTAAACAAAATTTTAATATTTCTGGGTTAGTAAAACGATATTTCCAAATATCTTTCTACTTACTACAGTCGGCAAGTACCTAATTACTGTTCATAAAATTTATAAACCTCGGTTACAAATATTTGATTTATGGTGGCCATTTATTTGAACATTGCTTTTCCAATTATTACAATATGGGTTAGTAAAACGATATTTCCAAATATCTTTCTACTTACTACAGTCGGCAAGTACCTAATTACTGTTCATAAAATTTATAAACCTCGGTTACAAATATTTGATTTATGGTGGCCATTTATTTGAACATTGCTTTTCCAATTATTACAATATGGGTTATTTGGAGATGGCTGAGTAATGAACTGGACGATCGATATGGCAGTGAGGCAGAAGTATTTTCTTTGTTGGCGGCCAGTATCGATTTAAACTTCCTACATCCTCGAATCAAAATTACTATCAAACAAGATACAACTTGCCATTGTCCAACAACATTTTTTTTCTTGTTTAGACTTGTGAACATCTGAAATGTACAATATTACCTTGTCACAATTCAATCATTACAAAGGAAGCTTTTGTTTTATTTTGAATGATTTGTGGTTGGAAACCACAAATCTTTTAGATCATTTTGTAAAGATAACAGTATGTCAACGATTACATTTGAACTATAGCTATCAAAATATAAAAAAAACTTTACATTGTAATATTTTTATTTTACAATGTATTTGCCTGGACTTCAAGTTTTCTCGCTATTTGCGTACAATTTGTGCTGTCCCGTTTCATTTAATACCCGAATTCGTATTTTTATTTCCCGTTATATACTTTTGAATCCAAGTACGACAGTCTCATAAATAAATTTTTAAATCGATTTACGGATTTCTACTCGACGACATAGATGTCTAAAACTCCCTCCCACCGGTACGAGAGCAATTAACTACCACAAATCCTGTCCTAGCCCTATCCTTCTACTCCTACTCTCTTCGGAAAAAAAAGGAAGATTGAGCAGCTGAGAAACGAGCAGTTCTCGTAGAAATTGAGATACCTCTATTAGAAGGCCATATTCTCCACATTGGGATTTAATCGCTCTTGCTACGCCCTGTTTTTTGGATCTTAGCGAAATTCATAAATCGATTGAAAAATATATTTGTGAAACTGTCCACACTGGTATTTGAGCCTGAGACATCCGTAACCGTAGCCAGCGGAGTTGACCACTGCACCACAGACGTGACATAAATATTTTAGGGACCAATTAGCATATTCTTTGATGTACTTATTATTTAACAACTTTGTTATTAAGCACCCTCTCGCCCTTATTTGTTTGTCATATCGAGGTTTCCTGTAATCAATTTATAACTTACTAGGACTCGAAGCGACAACCAAGATCTGGATGAGCAGCAAAACCATGACTACCACCCCGATCATTCTCGCCATCCTCACGGCGACTCGTTCTGTCTTCAACTTCCTCTCCTTAATTCTCATCTAAATCTCTTCTGACTGCCTTTCCACTCCGCCCCTTTTCTCATTCTCTGCCTCTTACATGTGCCGGTTAAATAATCATCTCTTACCCTCTGTTTAGGGTTGGCGTGGTGTCACCTGGAATAAAATAAAAAAATTAATACAATTATGAAAGATTTGACTATTAACACACCAGTTACCCCAGTCCTTGGCATCTAACAATCGGTACATTTTTAACCCCATCCTATGACTTGAGTGTCTGACTTTCAAAATCGTTTTTGCTTCACTAGGTGTCCAAATTGGGAACAATTTTTTTTTTCCATGTCCACTCCCAATGTGGAGCATATGGTCTCCTAATGGAGTTATCTTGACAGAATTTTTCAACGAGAACTGCTTGTCACTCAGTTGCTCAACCTCTCTTTTCTTTTTCGAAGAGAGTATGGATAGAAGGATAGGGCTATGACAGGACTAGTGGTTAGCTAATCGCTCTCGTTACGCCCCATGAGGATGGGATTGGTGAGAGGGAGGACTCAGACTACGAACAGAAATCCATAAATCGATTGAAAGATCAATCTATGAAAACCGTCCGCACCGGGAATTGAACCCGAGACATCCGTAACCGTAGCCAGCGACGAAACCAACTGCGCCACGGACGCCGACGGAACAAATATGGTTGATAAATAAATATCTATTAAAAAAAAATACTTTTTTTCTGCAATCCTTCCACAATTATTATTATCGAACCCGGTTTCAATCATTACAAAAAAATATGTATTTTATTTTTATAAATGTTCAATGCAAAACTATAACTATAAGACACTTTAAATGTTAACCAATACTAAATAATTTCTTCAGAACTTCAGTCTAGTGGTCAACATCGTTGGCCTCAATACGACAGCTTCATAATTGATTTAAGGATTTCTGATCGAAGCTATGAATGTTTGTAATGTCTAAAATTCCCTCCCACCCATCCGAACCTAAAAACGGGGCGTAACCACTAGTTTTATCTTTCTATCCCTACTCTCTTCGAAAAAGAGAGGTTGAGCAATTCAGTGACAAGCAATTCTCGTAAAAAAACGACTTTTGGAAAATACTTCATATTGGCTGTGGACATGGTTACAAAAAAAATACATCTCACATTTTGGAAATCTCCTTAATAATTATAAATTAACATATTTTAACATTCCAGGTGAATATTTTATAAATTGTATACATATTTGGAATATACGTGATAACATGCAGGAATAACAATATATTTCCGCGTATTGTTTGAATTTTTTACACCAGGCGTACCCAACCCGCGGCCTACGTCCCAGATGTGGCCCAAAACAGAAAACAATCTAACCCAAAAATCATCAATATTTTGTCATATATTATTTTTGACGCCATTTTTAGTCGATGTAGCTATGCTAGCTCCAAATTTATAAATAAAGTAGATGCCGCTTGTTGGGATGACTATTGGTCATATACGCTTGATAACAATAGCTGGCTGAGAACATTTAAAGCGGATAAAAAAACATATGTTTTATTAAAGTGTTTGTTTTACAAAATAATAAAACCAAGGTATTTAGTAAAATTTATACAAAACTACATATTTTTTAATATATAATTTCGTCCTTCATCGATAAATGACAAATATGCGCTGACTCTCTTGAAGTATGTTTTCAGTGACGGATTAAGCACTTGGAAATCCCCAGCCGCAATAAAATTTGGAGGCCTAGTTTTTTTGGATAATTTATTCAAGATTTTCATATCGCCTACGTATATAAATATATTCTCTATATGTTTAATCTTTTCTATTCAAAAATCACTGTTAGATTAATCTCATTGTTAATGTCGAAGACGTTCCAATAAAAGAAATTAAATATGTATTCAACAAAAAAATATCGAATTCAAATTCAATCGACATTCGTTGAAATCAATAAAACTGATTATTTTTTTTTTAAATAGTTAAAATTCCTTGAGAACATGATTGTATACTATATTATGATACTTATCTAAGACAATTCATATATAAGTGAATCAGAAATAGCCATATATATAGAAATAGATAATCCGCCTCTATAGCGTCTTGTGTTCGCACCCATCCGATACTAAAAACTGGCAGTAGCGAGATCACTTATCATTTCCTAGCCGTATCTTTCTATCCCTACTCTTTTCGAAAAAAGAAAGGTTGAACAACTGAGACACAAGGAGCTGTAGAAAAAGTCTCTTCAGATGCGTCCTTTAGAAGTTCAAATGCTCCACATTAGAGCTGATATTATGGTAATGTCTTGTGTGTATTTATACATAATAATATATTCTTATGTTATGCTTCTGGGAAAACCCCATTTATGTACAATTACAATAGCCTAAATTTGATTACAAGCTGATTAATTTTAACAATAACCGGTTGATAACATTATCCATGATTAAAATATATTTCATACACTGTATAATGTATAAATTTGCATTCAGACATTGAACGGACTTTGTAAAACTTACTTTCGCATAGAAAAATAACCTGCTACCCACTTGTGAGCAATTATTTTCTATAATGAAGCACACAATAAGTAATATTTGTAACCACTTCTATAGGAACAGACATTCAGAACAAAATCTAGTTTTTTGTAACTCTGTTTTAAATTAAAAATAAAAACTTTATACGAACATACGAAGCTTTATTATTTATATTCATTCTCTGTACTGAATATTTTATGTGCGGACCAATTACTCGTCAATCAATGCGGCCCTAGAGAGTCAAAATGTTGGACACCCATTACTTAAATTATACTATGACTCACAAACTTTACCAGACAAGTTAAGAAACCGCCAAAAGGGAAATACCGTTTATTTACAATATTTATGCATCTTTAAAACGTTATGAATAATAACTTTAAAATAGACTAAAAATTAATTGCTATTGCAGTAGCCGAGTGGAAACATTTTCTACATTGATTTGTATACACATACTTGAATGTTCGAAATGTTTCAATCCTTCAAAATCACACTATACAATCAATCCTGAAAACGGGAACCATACGGAGCCATTAGCTAACTCTACAAATTCTATCCTAAACCCATCCTTCTATTACCAACGTTTCAAGGAGGAAAGCTGAGTGACTCGTTATTAGTCAACACTGGGGGACAAAAATGCTTGCAAATAAATAATAATTATTGTTTTTACTATGTCCGCTTCCAATGTGGAGCATATGGACGTCTAATGGAAAATCTTAAAGTTGAGTTTTTTATATGAACCGTTGTTATTCAGTTGCTGTGTGAAATGATGATATTCAAATAGTGCTAAGAAAGTTGTTAACTTATCGTTTTTTGGGATTGCAAGGAAATATAAAGAGATCAGAAAATGAGTTGTGTATAAGCAAAGACGCCACTGTTCACAAAAAATCTAAAATGATATATGAACGCACAAAAATTAACCATATTCTTGTGCATGTATAGAACTTAACAGAACAAAAACAGAGAAAAATCACCACTGTCCTTCACGAAATCATTAAATTTAGTCACTCGGATTACATTAATATATTCTATAACAATTCACTTAAAACTCAAATGTTTGTATAAAGTATAAGAATTACCGGTATTATTTGATTTCTCACAATATGACTTTAAAGGAAAGAGGTGCTTTTGCTTTTATAGAACAGTATTTTTTAGCACATCCATAAAATAATTGAAAGTGTTTGTTTCAGCGGTTTGATATCGTTAACACCAGAAGCGAATGCAGAAGAGAAGCGAATTTAAACCACTCCGCTACAGGACCAAATATAATTTCGTGATATAATTAATTTAACCAAAACATTCATTTAAAGTCGTTCGAAGTATCATGTGTAAATAATCAACATTTTAAATTATAAATGTCGATATTAATGTTTTCCTCAATTCTGTTTTTAGAAAAAAGCTTTTGAAATTAAAATTAATATTTCACATAAGAATTTACGCTAAGCAAGATTTAATAATTGGAGTTGATATTTTTAATTATTTACCAGTAGGTAATTATTTACCTTGGATAAAAATACTTCAATCATATCCGCCGCTCCCAATGTGGAAAGACTTTTGTTCAGCTGTTTTTTTTTCTAATGCAGCATCTCAACAGAAAACGTTTTCACATGAGCTGGTTGTCATGCAGTAGCTAAACCTTCCTTTTTGGAGAGGATTAAGATAGAAAAATGGGTCCTACAAAGGACATTTTCTAACCATGTCCGCTCCTAATGTGGAAAATATGGACTTCTATTAGAATTATAACATGAGTTTTTCTACAAGACCGACTTTTTACTCAGTTGCTCAGCCTTCCTTTTTCGAAAACAGTACTGATAGAGCTGGGACAGGATTAGCGGTTAGCGAATCGCTCTCGCTACGGTTCGCTTTTAGGATCAGATAGGTGGGAGGGAATTTTTAGACATCACATACATCCATGCGTGTAATATCAATTTGTGAAACTGTCCGTACTGGATCTCAAACCCGTGAGATCCGTAACCCCGTGACGCTAATTCAAAATAAATAAATTTGACAGTTAATTTCATTGACATCCTAATACACTCGTTGTATGATTTATCTGTATTTCTGTTACTAGGGTCATTTCGCCAGTAGTCGGCCAGCTAAGCGACAGGTGTACTTTCAAAAAGGATTTTGAGTCCATGAATGATAAATACATATTTTTTCGCTGTCATTCCATTAAACAGGGGTTAAGTAATGTAACCAACTAAAAATAAAATAGTTAATATTGTACCAAGCATAAAATAATAGAAGTTTACAAAAAAATGCCAATTCTCCCAGTGGTTGGCCCCAAAAACCAATTGCCAGCCTTTCGTTGCCCAGTTTTCGACCATCACTATGAAACTTCATAAATATCATGAACACATTTCCTGAGAGTAGACAGAACAATAAAAAATATAATGATACAAAGCATGACAATATAAAGTACATTTTGTGAGCGATCCCCGTACAACATGAATTTGTCGAAACTTGCGAAGTAAAAATGTGCATTTTTTAATTGCGTAATGCATCATATAGGTCAGTATAGTGCAGATATACATTGGCAAGTGTCAATACTACCTACACAAATTTTAAAAAATCTGTTAAATGTATCCACTATTATTTAAGTTTTATGCTCAAAAGACCGACTACTGGCGACAGCTGACTTTAAGAACACTCGCCCTATTATCGCAGAAAAATAATTTAACTTTTATTTTCAACAATTCTCCTATTAATGTGAATGATATTGAATCCGAATGTAGCATATGAACAGAATAGCTTTATTCTTATATCTCTACTTTCTTCAAAAAGAGACATTGAGCAACTGAGCAGTAATCGCAGAAAAAAGAACTTTGTTGAGATTGGGTGTCCACAATACGCTCCACATTGGCAGCGAAAATGGCATAGAAAATATATGTTTTAACAACCCCAGCGCTATACAGCCAACATAAGTAACAAAACAGTGACACATCCTGGTTTTTTTTTGTTGAGTTTAAGTTTTATTACGGTCCATAACTGACAGCGTCCAGCGTTAGTGGCAATGATTCTTGGTATTCCAACCAATTGCTGTCGTTGAAAGCCATCGACTTCTAATCGCGAGGGCCTATAGCGGAAATTAAAAAGTGTCCGCTGGACGAGGCCACTTTTGACAAAAGGGGTGCAACCTAGAATGATTGAAGTTTAATTTTATTTTTGGCGGACAGTAATTATAAATTATTTTTTTGTTTGTTTTGAAATAGGACTTAATTTAAAATCGCTGTTGTGTCAATTGCATTATTAACTCAAAGGTAAATTCATGTGTTACGTAAATGTAAATGTACTCTCAATTTGATGTGTAATAAACCACTATATCTTCGTTTAAAAATAAATAAGAAATGAACCGGATTTGAAAAGGTGTTTGCTTGAGATCCCAGACCTTCCAGGACGTTGGTAACCAATCATTCGACTCTCTTCCATTCGGGTCTTTTCAACAGCTATCGGCAAAACAAATTTTCTGTGCAACTGTGATTTCAATATAGCATATTTTAAGCAAATGGTCCAATCATCGTCTGTAATGTGACGCATAATACTTATTTACGGTTGGCTAACCTTCGTTTAACATAATATTGCTGTTAATGATATGTTAACCTCGTTTTTAAACATATTACGTACGCTGATTTGTATACATTTTCATCATCTTTGGGTAAATTTTGTGAGTCACAAGGCATAAAAATTAAACTGCAATAGACTATAATAACAAACAAACAGTTTCAACAATTGTATGGCAGTTTTCTTCAATGAACAGGTATGTGCTACCCCTTTAGGTAGTAATTAATTGTTATTATTTTAATACCTGCACTAAAGGAGTCTGCACGGGCCGAAATATGATAAAATTACTCGGTCCAAACCCACGATCTTCACGCCCAGTCTGAGTCTTATATCACAATAACTGTTATAGTATTAATAAATTTCCCCAATTGCCATTTTATGCAAAATAAATATATTGTCTGCTTTTAATGACCGTCGCTAAAATATCAGTTTTTGAATTTATTGAAATTTCAGTTCTGGTTGAGTAAGGAACATTCATAAAGCGACGGTGGCACCCTCACTAGCGGCCAAGTTAAATTGGTACATCTATGTTCGAGCCCGAGTCTAATTTTTTTACAATTAACAATATTGTTGAAACTTATTTTTGACAAAGCAATTTTATTTATTTACAATGAATTTTCTGATACAATGAACTGTCAACCGTCTAAAACCAATGGAAAGCAGATACTGAACAATAATCTTTACACTTTATTTGTATACCACAGAATAATATAACAAATTAATTGAATTATTCGTGATTAAAGAGAGCGTTGTTTCCGATTTAGTTTTTCAAGTTCCCGAAAAATATTTATGATGACGCCATACATTAGATGTTATTGTATCTATATTTCCAACGATATTCAGAACAAATCTGAAATCAATTATTTCTTTAAATAACTTCTATATGAATAGTACCTAGTGCCGCATATCTGACTGATGACCCAAACATAGTCAAAAAAATTTATGCCGGGCCGGATACTGGCCCGTGGCTGAGCCCGGACCCGTGCAGACCTCTAATATAGATCATATAAAATCATAAACGGTACATTATAACGTAATTATTGAATTGGCTTTCACTTGGTAGCTTGATTAAAATTAGGTAAAAATAAGAGAAACAAATTATTATAAAATATATTCTATAATTGTTGCCATTAGGGTTTGCAATCCCTAAATCACGGGATTCTGTCAATTATAAAATCCCGGGATTTCATGATTCACTTTAAATGCTAAAAATTAATTCATAATTCAAATTAAATACCTCCTGATTAGTTTATTTACGTGTACATACTTTTTTGTAATTCTTACATAATTAATATAATTACGTATTTTGGACTCCCATGTCGTAAGATACCATTTTGAAAACAATGTATTGTATTGTTTTTATTGGATTATTTTATTACTTATATATAAATAGAAGTCTGATTCTTAATAAATAAAAAAATGACTCCCATGCCCAAAAAATATTGAATTATAAATGTTCATTTCAATTGAAGCAATGATGGCGACAAATTTAATTTCAAATATACAGTTTAAAATATGGAATTACGCCTTAATCCCGGGATTGAAAAATTGTGAATCCCGAAATCCCGGAATCATAAAAAGGGTTCGGGATTGAATATTCTAGTATCATCATACTGTATTGCTATCCGTATTTCCGGCCATACAAAAACGCGATAGTACGAAGCAAAATAATTTCGTTATTATTTGTGTTGTATAAATATCAAGGAAAGAATAATTACATATATATTTTATGTTACCAGTTGTGACTCAACGTTTGACTGTTATAGATATGTATCTATTTTGTCCCTGGGCATAAGGAACTTGTGGTTTAAATCTTATATGACAAATAAATTACAAAGGCGAATCCGGATGTTATGAATATTATATATTACTACGTAATAAAGCGGTAAATATTATAATTATTCTAAATATGGACACAATGTTGAACCATTCTCAGATGTACTAGCCTCCGTACATTAATAGTGTCCGGTCAGTAAGGCTGAACACCTTTAAGCCAAACATAATGATTAGAGGATTGTGATCAGGTTTGCCAGATTTTCAAAATCACAGATAGGAACATTTACTATTTCGAACGATCGAAAAAAAAAGTTCAGAATTAAGGAATAAATTTGAAAAAAAAAAACATTTAAATTAAATTATAATATATGTGGATAAGTACATATCGTCGTTGTTCTGGACGATGACACTAACTGAAAAATACTAGTTTCGAGTAATTGGAGTTTGAAGTTTGTCAAATGTTTAAAATACCATACATTTTTCATTTTGTTTGTTTGTACAAAACTATTTTTAAGTTAAAGTTTAGTTTATAAAAATAAGTGTGTTATTTCATAAGGTAGAGTTTGAAATAAAGAATATTTTGGTATAACTTTCAATATGTCATTTCATCGATTTAGTGTTTACTTCCAGAACAGCGACGATATGTATACAGAAGATAAAATATTAAATAAAGTCGCATAATAATCCGCAGGAAAAGCAGTTATTAAAATATATTGATTAGATACAATTACAGGAATTATATTTTGATTTAAATGAAAAAAATTACAATGATAATAGTTTTATTAAAAGTATTTTCCGAGCTTTTAGCTTGTTTCTAAATATGTTCGCCATCTTTTTTTAAAAAAAAACCATATCCGCTCACTACTCGTAGCATATGGCCATCACGTAGTTCGTCCAAGCTTCTCTGTCCCCCGCCAGTCTCCTCGCTTCCTCCCAGGTCATCCCAACGTCCCGTAGTTCCGCCGAATACATCATATGGATGGTCATCAGTGGCTTTCCAGGACGACGGAATTCACCTGGTTGGTAGGAGAGACAGGTAGGATTCAGGCTCCCCTGGGGCATCCGCAGCACGTGTATAAGCCAGGTCCATAATAAGAGGCTGGTCCGTCCGCTTTTTTACCTCCGAGTTCCTGACAAAATCAAACCTCCGTATCCCTAGTATTCACCGCAAACATCTGTTTTCAAAGCACAGTATACGGTTACCCTGTGCCTTGGTGATGTTCCATGACTCGCAACCGTAAAGCAACACCGCCAGAATGCATGTGTTAAATAAGTGACATTTAGTTCTGACCGAGTACAACCGTGAGTCCCAGACTTTCCGCATTGAGTCGCCATCTTTGCTCGATAAAAATTTAGTGAGCCTCTTCAACAATATACGTACATTTTTATATACATACAAATAACGTTAAGTTGAGATTTTTACATGCAATGCGGGACTCGGGACAGTCCAGCTCAAATAGGGACATCTTGCAACCTTGTTTGCGATAGATGCTAAAGTTCACAATATATGTCATTTTATGCGAATAGACGCTAAAATCAATGTAAGATTGATTCAGCTTTGTAGAGAAATGTTAGAATATATATGATAGCACATATAATCAACATTGAATGAGACTTTCTCTTAGGCATGCTCACGTTTAATAGTTTGTGCGCTCGAAGAAAAATATACCTGGCAAAACATTTTTTTCGATTTATACGAAGACAAAATGAGAATTTTTACACACAACCTTTAGGTGCTGTATGAACCCAGTAAAAAACTCTTCTCCGAATTTTTATTACGCCACCAAGCAATTATGAATATTTTTTAATAATATTTACAAATGTATATCTCGCAACGTTAGTACATAACATTAAGATTATTAAACTGTGTATTACAAAACAACAATAATTTATCATTATTTTTGACAACAAATTTCGATAGCTTGTTCTAAAAATTTGATAACTTTTGCTCAAAGAGGTCAATAAAACGTACAGATTGTAGAATATACTCGATAAAGCATAACGAATCAGTTGTTTTGGGTGTTTATTCTCGAGTTAGTAACCTGGCGACAAAAGGCAGACATGCATGACCTTTCTTAGTATTCTCCTATTATTCAACTCTTCACACAAATTAAATCGATGCAAAAGAGAATTAAAAACTGTGCTCTATGGATATTGAAATTATTTTAACCTATTCACTGCCCATGTCGTATGTACAAGCGATCAATAGTTACACCCCACACGCCTAGACCTTATATATCGAGGGTATACTGGCAGAGGAAACAAGCAGTCCTTTTAATTCGTACACATTTAACAACAAGCGGAAAACCAAAGTTATCAATTAAAACAGTATACCCCTAATATTTTTTTTTGTTATCTCGAAGTTATCTAGACAAAATGCATTAAAACAAAAACTATTTCTGACATAATCTCATTTAGAGTACTATTTCTTTTCTTCAAAGTACTTTCTCTGCCTATGACAACTGTTTGCGATTTTTTATAAGACATTTTTTGTACATTATAAAGAATTATCTTTTTGGCATATAAACCATAAGATTTAGTATCGACGAGTTATAATAGTCA
Organism: Himalopsyche phryganea; assembly: GCA_022494535.1. Classification (NCBI taxonomy): domain Eukaryota; kingdom Metazoa; phylum Arthropoda; class Insecta; order Trichoptera; family Rhyacophilidae; genus Himalopsyche; species Himalopsyche phryganea. The sequence continues at coordinate 1,755,152 of JAGVSL010000139.1, forward strand.
TATCATGCTTTCGGCCCACATAAAAAAAACAACAGTATGACTCAATGCTGTTTAATTTGCAAAGCCATTATATCATATGACTTCATGCGTTTTACAAATACGTAGGGCGTTGAATTGCATACATTTAAAACAGAAAACCATCAAAAACTTACTGAATGCGTTTTGTCACTAATTCCCACGATATATGCATCACATAACGATATATGTACATAAACGAATATTCGAATAATATTGAAGTCTATTTTCATTGTACGACTACCTAAATAGTTCTTGAAATTTTGAGCATGACAGGAATAAACACGTTTGGCGGCTGATCAGAGAAAGTGTTAAATTCGAAAATATGTAGCAAATATTTACAAATTGCCGTGACCGAGTGGTATCGCACCAAGGATCCAATCAAATGGACATTTTCATTAAATGATTTAGTTTACGTTCTTCATATCTCTGTAACTTTAAGTCGAGACAACTCGTTGATCGCAATTAAGGAATCTCAGACATTCAAAGATCCCTCTAGTAACGCCACTTATGTTAAATTTAACAATCATTTTTTCCTATACTATTTTTTATTATTTTAAAAAATAAAACACAATTCATTTGTACTACTTTCACATATTTTATCACTTCCACATACTAAATATGTGGAAGTAGTACAAATGAATTCTGTTTTATTTTTTAAAATATAATGTCTTTCCACCAAGAATTGACAGTTAACCCCTTAAAAGGTATTTTTTATTAGTAATGGTCGTGCAAAATTTTATGGCAATGATAAGCAAAGTAAAATCAAGAATAATAAAGAGATTTTTAACAATTTTTTTCATTGTAATTTTCAATTTATTTAGGAAAAGGGATTCTAGCTATACGATTCTAAAAACAGGACAAATAAAGACATTAACCATCTGCTAGTTCTACGCTGTCCCCATCTTTGCATCCTTCCCCGAAAAAAGAGAAAGATTAAACGATTGAAATACAACCAGTTATCACTAAACAACCTCTGTGCAAATGCTCCATTCGGCATTAGGAGCGGACATAAAATGATAAAAAAAACCCGTAGTATAATGATACAAATAAACACGTTAATTACGATAATGCAAATTATTTACCTACCTATTATATTCGTCAATTTACACCCATGGGCACCAACATTCGAAGTGTCAAAAACTGTTTTATTTTCTTTCATACAACACTTAAATTATATCCTATTCCGAATTCAAAAAACATATTGTGTTTTAAATTTGAAATACGTTTTCAAATAAAGAACTGACCTACATGTTCCACGATTAATCACAGATGAGATTATTAACTTTGTATATTACTTTCTAACAAAGGTGCTATTATGTATAATTATTATTAACACTGGCACTGAATCGAATGAGAAATAGTTTTAATAATTATCTTTGGTTTTGCTCGAGCGATGAGTAATAAGAATTGACGCTTCAAATGTGAACCATTTCACAAGACGGCCAAATTACAATTAAATTAATATTTTGTAACGCAGATTACGAATCGACCATTACTTGAGTTGTTCAAAAACTAACGTGTCATTGCATGTGACTTGCGTAATAACAGAAAAATCCATACTAAAATAAATAAGTAAATAATACAAATTTTAAATTTAAACTATAAATATGTAAAATACATTATCCAGGGTCGTGGTAGAGTGTTCAATGTCGGTTGCGGTCCACGGGCTTGAATTCTACTACCGATTTTTCAATCAAATAATGAATTTGTGTTCCAAGGCATGAATGTCTGTGATGTCCTTCTTGATTCCTTCCCACCCATCCGAATCTAAAAACAGGTTGTTGAGAGAGCTATTTGCTAACCACTAATCTTGTCCAAGCCTTGTCTTTCTATCTTAACTCTCAAAAAAGACATAATTTATTCTCGTAAAACAATTTTGTGTTCATATAAGCTTCATTACTAGGCCATATTATGCTCTATACCATACATTGCGAGCGGAAATCGTTTTTAAAAATCATGTTTTCATTGGCATAAAGTGATTTGATAATCCATCAAATATTGTTGTTTTAAAATCACTCAAGATCTCAAAAATAGTTTGAAGCTGGAATCTTCTGGTCGCTAAGCATAGCCCTTAATACTTGGTCATTATATTAGTGCAGTTCTCGTTCGGAGGGTGACCATTTTGAGCTAAAAATTTCAGTTTTAATTTTCTTTTACGTTCGGACATGCTCTATGAGCTTCGCTTTTAAATATAAATATATGCATTCTTGAGTCTCACCAATGAGAATTCTGCCATTCCTGAAAATACCTTTAACACTATTTAAAGGTATAGATGTTCTCGATATTTTTAAATTTCATTTTTAATTTGACATCTTGGGTATAAAATATGTTAACTTTTAGTATGTATGTTTTGGGTAAGTGTTATTTTTTCTCTATAGGCTGATTACGAATGATTTTAAATAACAAACTAAATACATGTCTGATGTATTAATTAAAAATTATCAAATTGGAAACTTAGAATTTATAGTGATTTTTTCACACTTTTTTAAACCATGTCCGCTCCCAATGTGGAGTGCATGGAGTCTTTATGGAGGCATCTCAAGAGAATTTTTCTACGAGAACTGCTTGTTTATAAGTTGATCATCCTCTATTTTTCTAAGAGAGTAGAGATAGAAGGATAGTACTAGGACAGTAATAGTAGTTAGCTAAACGTTCTCTCTCCGTCCCGTTTTTAGGATAGGATTTGTGGAAGAGAATTCTAGACATCACAAACACCCGTGCTTAAATCGATCAAAATATCATTTTATTAAACTGTCTGCACTGGGATTTGATCCCGTGATATCGGTAACTAAAACCAATGACGTTGATCACTTCACAACGAATTTTGCATTCATTTATCTGTAATATGGCCACCTTCAAAAAACTTCAATTAGTAATAATGTATGCATATTGTTTTGTAAATCATTTTATTTCTGTTAATATTTATAAATTAGCAAATTAAAATGTGGGATTTATTGTAGTGTGAGCGTATTTTTTAAATACAGTGAATTGTTACACATTGATCATCAAAAATAGTTTGTATATTATATAAATTTTGCTAGGGGAGAAGTATGAATTTGCTTTTAAACCACTCATATACTTTATTTGAACACGCATGTTAATGTTTATTTTTGCGAAGTATCAACGTAAAAGATAACTATTGTTGAAATATCTGTTACCGATTATTCGATACTCGCTCTGGAGAAATTACATATTTCATGACTATGTTGTATATTATTATGAAACATTTAATTACGGATTGCATTGTCAAATTTACGCATAAAAGATTGCCTTATTTGTAAGAATCGTTAATAAATATGCCCTTTACATAACGACATTTCCGTCGCTGTAGAATTGGTATCTTGAATATCCGTTTTGCCGAAATTGCATGTTTATTTCCTTTCCCTTAAGTGAGTAAATCCTTCCGGGGTGGAATTTCTGCCGTATATTAACGAGCACACCGATAGTCCAGTTCATTATTTAGACATATCCAAATAACTCATATTGAGATAGTGGGAAAAGCAATATTCAATTGGTCACCGAAAATCAAATATTATTGATTTGTACTCGATTTTTATACATATTTAGGTGTTTAACAATTAGATACTTTCCGAATATAGAAAGTAGAAGGATATTTATAAATATCATTTTACTGGTGCAGAAATATTAACATTTTGTTTAATTCTTTAGAAGGTTAACTGCCTTATTATTTTTGGTGGAATTGTTGAGTTATCTGCGTACTGAATCAGTTAGAGGGGAAAAATGTATATTTTACTCAAATTATTTTTTGTGTTGTCTGACTAATAAACCGGATGATTAATATTATTGGGAACAACAGATATTCCGTAAAATAATTACAAATTTTATTAGATAACGTCGTCATCATGACAATTAAATAAAATTTGAAGGTCCTTAGGCTTCCAGGGTTAATATCTTGGGGTAGACACCATGTTGTGTTTGTTGTTAATTACCTGATGTTTAAAACTCCTGAAAATCCCTGAAGAGTCGGGTAAACAGTTTCTATCGTTTATGTATAATTTAATTATGGACACAACTTCAAACCTCAAGGATTTTAAACTGAAGGAGACCTGTATTTAAACAAATGGCTACGATTTTTTATGACTTTAACAAGGGGCACGAGCCAGCCCCCCCCTTCTAGCTCACCGCTGTGTCCTCCGAAATACTAACAGTAATTCTATATTTGCGATTTTAATGACATCGTTATATCCACGCCAACACGCCACGTCTGCATAACAAATAATTACACCGAGAGGCGATACTTCTTTGCTAGATTGATCTCGAATCCGGTTTAAGAACATTTAAAATATTATAAATAATAAATAGTAAAAGATTTGGACGTCAATACAATAACACAAAACTAGTTTTTTTTACAATCTTCGTGCGCAAATCAAAATAATACTGGTATTTAAAAATCCAGTTTTCGAGTTGGGATAGGTTTGCGAAAATACGCTTTGCTTATGCATTAGCATGTCGTGAACCGAATACTACAAGGTTCTAATTGTATATTTTAGCAAAACAAAAATAACTTCCAGGCAGTATTTTCTTATTACTTGGAAGACATAATCGATGTTATACTGACAGAATGCATTAAGTCAGTTTTTAATGATTTTCTCTTTTTAATGTTAAAATGTATGTAGTTTACCGTTCTACGCACTGGTAGAACGCATAAAGTCATAGGATATAATGGCTTTGAAAAAAAGCAGTATTAAATCTTTTGTTATTTTTTTTATTCTGGCAGAAACCATGATATGACTATGTCTCATCAGTACCAAATCTCATAATTTATACACCGAAAAGATTATCCTTTATGGTGTACAATAAATCTTTTTAAATTACGAAACGTACTCCACTTTGAAAAAACAAACTTTTTGTGCGATTATCTTAGCACTTGTAAGTATGCCTTCAATATTCACTTAGAACCTTGTAGTTTTCATACCCGAGAATTGTGTTATAAACAAGCAATAGTTAATGGAAATAACTTGTAATTTTTTAAATCAATATAAGTTATATTGAAATGACTATAAAAATAATTATGGAAATATTGTTGTTTTTTCTTCCCATATTTACCTACTGAGACTATGTGGAACCTGAGGAACGAGATCTAAGTTTTCTGAATATTTTACAAATCTAGGGTAGGTGCAGTTAAGGTATTCGTATGTCTAGACTTTTTTCAAATCCCGTGACGCGAGACACAAAATTCGTCCCGGGAAATTCTCGGTTCTCGAGACCGTAGTACTGTATAAAAAAATTATATTATTATCTCTGTTTTGACGAAGTCGACGAAACATTTTTTATCAATATCTCATAGACATTTGGTATGGATTCGTACAGGCCGTATAATTATTGTAAAATTATAGCCCAGTACTAACTTTCTGCTTTGAAACGTGTCTCAGTTTTACTCCATTATTTTTGATTCGAATGATTACATTGTAATTTTCACAAATATTATTATATTTTTATAAAATTTCCCGGGAAACGAGACAAGCAAAAACCACATAAATCCCGGAAATTATTTTCCAGGTTGTCTCGACGCAGAATCCCTAGTACAGACAAAGTCTAAGTTTCATTTACCGCATGCATTGTATGTACTGCGTCTCATGAAGGCATTGAAGTGACAAAAATCCCCTCACGAATATTGAATGTGGATGTACAGTAAGCAAAAGTGTTCAATTCTTGACATGAGTTGTTATGGAAATGTTATTTTAAGCTTAAAAAGTTTACAATTTTTTAGTGATTTTTAGTGATCATAATATAAAAATAGAAATAAGAAAGTATTTAATTTCAAAGAAATTATGTATAACAGATATTTCAGTATCGCGACATCGTCATATTTTTATGAACTACAGCTCTGACGATGGTATGATATCGACATAGCTATCAAATATAATAAAATAGCACAATACATATGGAAACGAATTTTACTTTGCTTATTTTACCTTGTTATAATTAGGGTACGAATTGACAAATTGATAAAAATTACATCAATTTTCTAGTAATGCTATCGCATTGGTCAAATCCACTCCATATTTGGAGTATATTTGCCTCCAAGATTATCTATCACCTGCCAATGTCTCAGCTTCCTCACATGAACTTGAAGTACATATCGCTAAAAATGTAGCCTTTGTGTTGTATCAAAACTCAATTACAACTTATACACTTTTAATAGCTGTATCAAAAAACGTTTTCTTTGCAGCATAAAACGGAAAATAATAACCATAAAATGGTATGTAACAAAATAATAACGCATGAAAAATTGCAGTGAGGTAAACAAAAAATAGTTGACTTCTTGTTAGCTAGAACATAAATTAATACCAAAATTACAATCTTCCGTCTAACTGCGAGTCCAAATGTAACTTCTGGAATAACAACGCGACCATTCTAAGGTTAAATTCATCTTATAAAACATATTCCAAAATATATTAATATTTAGTTCATTAACATAGCAAATAATTGCAGTCAGTCCCATAGCCGAGTGGTAATGTTGTCAGCAACCTCTTTTCAAAGATGGTAGTCTGAATGGCTTCATTATTACAAAAATCATCATGTAATTTTGCTTGATGAGGGTGTTGAAAATTTAAGTAAAATATATTCAAAATACACTTGTCTGTTCTCAAACTCGAAAACTTACTTTTTTATTGGGGAGCTTATAAAATATGCCTCGGGTTGCTGACCACTGCTCTAAAGCATGTACGGGCAACACCTCTATAAATCATTATTTTATATCACGTGTGACAGAGCTAATTGCCGTTCATTGAAATAAAAGTAGTAATTATTATTTATTTATTATTCCAAAGTGTATTGCATTCATATTTGAATATAATTTGGCATAACATCAGGGTTGGGAACCTGTAGCTTTCTAGGTCCTCAATTACGTGCATCTAACTGTAACCATTTTTCTTCTTTTCACTGTTTCCAATTGAAATTTTTTAAGCGCTGCCATATTATGTTACAGATAAATGAATTCAGGGTCCGTGGCTCGGTGGTCAATGTCGTTGGCTGCGATTAGGTTATCTCGGGTCAAACCCCAGAACGCACAGTTTCGTAAATTGATTCTTCAATGGATTTATTTATTTCTGTTTGTAGGGATGGATGTTTGTGATGTCTATAATTCTCTCCCACCCATCGTAAAAACGAGACCTAGCGAGAGATTAACTATTCACTTATCCTGTCTTAGCATTATCCTTCTGTACCTACTCTTTTAAAAAAAAGGTAAATATTAACTAAGTAATAATTCTATTGAGATACCTCCACTAGGAATCCATTGGGAAGCGGACTTGGTAAAAAAATCAGACTTTTATTCAATTGATCAACGTCTTTTTGAATATCGTTTGACATTTAAATACATGCGTGCAGAGTTTTTTTTTATTACAATGCGGTTGCAACTATAGCACAATGTTTTAGTGGTAAGTGATCTTTTGTACAATTCCTGGAATAGTTCACAAAATGATTAAGGCTGGTTTTATGAATGATAACCATAGGTACTATTTTGAATGGCAAAGAACCTACGTTTTTTTATACAATTGTACTTCTCAGAAATTTTGTAGCGGTCAATAATTGATAACAGTAGGTTCGAATAAACTTTTTCATTCTGACAAATCTTCGAATTTAAACTTAACCGCAAGTAACTAAAAAAAACATATTTGGTATTAAATTCTTTATTTTAATATCCGTCACGTAAAAAGAAACACACTCAATTCGTTTTTTTTTACAATTCGTACTAAAAAATTACCGTGATGTGAACATAAATAATTGAGTGATAGGTCCCACTACATTGAATGGTGCAAAATGGGATTAGAGTATGGATGTATATCGAGTTTTACTGAAAGAAGGCATTAAGTGATAAAAACAAGTTCTGAGATAATCGCATTTAAAGCATTATTTGTTTTTCAAAGAACTCAATTGTTTGCGATTTAAAAATGCCAGCGATTTTTCAATAAAATAACTTTTTAATGTACCTACGTATGTGCTCTATCGGTAGATATATCAATTTTTTTCAGTTGCAAGTCTAAAATTTAATATTCTTTCGTTCACTGATCAAATTCAAAAAATTTCCAAAATCAAAAATGTCGTTTTTTTACACGATGTTGATCCTCGTTTTACACGGTTGACGCGCTCCGTGCAAACGAAAGTGTAATTGAATATTATACTTCTCCTTTACACCGAAAGACACAAAATAACTTAAATTATACTTCAAACTATCATACATTTTTTTCATGATTTACTCAAAGCTCTAAAAACGTTCGGAAGCATGTTTTACGACTCACTGGCCCTATGACTTCTTATATCTTTGACTGTACGCGAGTTTCATTCTGTTCGATGCATCATTGTACCCATATCGTGAAATAGCGCCATGCATGAAATTCGTGATTAAGACTGTTGAATTTTCTTGTGTGTTACATGCGGCGTCCACATAAAAATAAAATATTACATAACATGCCGTTCCATCTCAAACTCGTATATATTCTTTGTCGTGTTATTTTGTGTCTTATTAAAACCATGAAAAACTACATTAAAAAGTTTCAATTACTAAGATAATTTAATTTTTAAAGATATTAAATTATAAATAAATACATTAAAAATGTTTTAATATTAGCAATGATTTTTCTGGTACAAGATGGAGAAGAGTCATAACAGTGTCTAAAATACAAATTTTTGTAATTCGATCCTGTACCTTAAAGACATATCTAAAAAAAGAAAAAAAATTTTTTAAAAAAACTGCATGTAAATAATGTTCGACAATGATTTGTTAAACTTTAAAATATGAAATACACATATTTACTTGCAGTCGTGCATCAAAAAGAACAGTAAGTAATAATACTAAAAGGTGAAACCTGTATCATTATTATTTGACAAAGCTGTATAATAGAAATCTTCAACCAGCGCCAATTGATTCGAAAAAATATTTGAAAGTTGTCTGACGTATTTTGTATGCATATTAAATAAAACCTTTTATATATTACCAGCCAAAAACACATTAAAAATATTAGCATGTCAGTAAAATAATTTAAAAAACTACAATCTCAAAGAAGAATGGCACCTAAAGTATTCCAACCTACTATAGCAAATCACATATATAAATAGATTTCTTTATAAATTTTCCTCGTTACTGTAGTATATTTACTATAATGACAACTAATTGATACTATAATTTTGATTACCAAACTTATTAAACAATCTTTCATGTCAATAGTAACTTTAATTAATATGGAAACTAAATTTAAATTTCGAACGCAATTTTAAAATTCCATTTCTGTTTAAAGGTAACCGAGGTCAACTGACGACTGCTGTTATTTAATTCGCGTCTTTAAATACAATCATGGTAGTAGTAAAATTAATGCACATGGAAAGTAAATTTGAATTTCGAACGAAATGTAAAAAACCTACTCTCAAAGAATAAATGTACTAAAACTATTTTAAATAGATTTCATTATCAATATTCCTCATATGACTATAATAGACAACTCGTGAGTATCATTTTATTCGCCAAACGTATTAAACAATTTTTAATGTCAATAGTAAAATTAATTAACATGGAAACTAAATTTTAATTTCGAACGTAATTTTAAAATTCTATTTCTCTTTAAGTATAACCGAGGTCAACTACTGACGAGTGCTGTTATTGAGTTGTGGACCTAATTGTGGACCGTTTTTAAAATGAAATATCTATTGGTAGCATTTTTGAACGATAGGAAATAAGTGAAATATTTATTTGTCGGATCTGTGGTGCAGTGGTCAACGTCGTTGGCTTCGGTTACGGATCTCATGTGTTGAAATCCGGGTACGTACAATTTCATGCATGGCTGACAATGAGGCCTAGTGACAGTTCTAGCCCTATCCTTCTATCCACACTCTTTTCGAATAAGAGAGATTGACTAATAGAGTAACAAGCAGTTACAGTAAAAAAACGTCTGTTAATATACCTTCATTAGGATGTCATATGCTCCTACGGGATTACGGGACATAACGACATAAAACTAGTCGTTGAGCAGGTGTGTTACTGTGCCTTATTTAATACTGATCAAAGTCAAGCTGGCAAATTTCACATTTGAAAATAACTGGAGGTTGATAGAAAACCTGGGGTCGATGAGGGACATCATCAGTATTAGAGTTGCCACTTTATAACTTTGAACTCCGGCTCTATGGTCTAAGATCACGGGATCCATACATACTAATACACTGACACGCTTTGTGTATTATACACTAAGCGTAATAGTTTAGTAAAAAGTGAAATGTTAAAAAACGTATACTCTACCTGAAGTCTTTTTCTATTGATACCCCGTATGTTCCTTAGCAACTTGATCAATGCGACGATCTTGATGTACAATATATGCGCCGGAATTTGTCATCAATAAAGTAAAGAATTGATGTTAATTAATAAACACACACCAGAGTATATTTTATATTTCGCATTGTCGTAAAACAATCTCCATTTTCGGAATTGCGACGTTTTACGAAAACTTGATTTTACTATATCAATGGCCAATGTCAATTTTGTATTATTAAAAAAGTTCCCATTTTTTTTTGTCTTAAATGCCGACACAATCATTTTCAGGTTATGATAATTTGACGTAATTTTCATATTTATTAATGTATATTTCAACGAAAGATACGGCAAAAATAAATATAAATAATATTATATAATACTAATTTGATAGCATTTGTCTTTAATAAACAAAAGATATAATACTATTTGCCCTAGTTTATTATTGTTTTTATCTCAGTTTGCATAATACGTATATTTGATAGAAGTTTAATGAAATAATTTTAGTATTGTCTAATTGTCGAATATATTATCGTATTTTAACTATAAATCGACAGTTGAAATATGTTGTTTTGCATTAAATAATAATAATTACATTATGTATGCAAAAGGAATTAACGGTAATTTTTGAATATTTGTTTGTAATTTGATTAAATTACTTTTTAATTTAGTTTTAAAGACATTATAAAAAGTGTCATGAATATAAAAGTTTATTGATACCATTGTTATTCCACTTGATGTAACTTGATATAACGGTAATTTAAAATTAAAATTGATAACATAGTTATTTCATTTGGTTTTGGAATAAAACCCACCCTACCCTTTATTTTTAATGTAAGGATTAAAATCATTGTCTAGCTTGAAATAAATAACCTTGCGATATGGTTAGTCTTAAGATGCTTCTTAAAGAGGCGAAACGCGTCACGTAAGTGATAAACCAAGTGGAATAACTAAGCTATCAATTTTAATTTTAAATTAAAAATAAACTTCCATAAAGTTACCGTCGAATCCATATAAAATATTAATATAAAAGTATTTGTTTCTCTTCTTTGAGAAACAAAGGAAAATACAATTAGGAAAACCTCTTGTTTCTCCTATCTAACGATATGGGTAAAAAATTCTACAAAACCGTATTGTTATAAGCGACATTTAAATTATCGGGCAGAAAAATAAAGGTATTTTTTAAAGCAATTACTAGTTTTTACCTAGTCCCACCCTTATATACTGATTCTAAACCAAAACTAGTGATGATCAACTGAATAACAACCACTCCGCTTAAAAACAACTTCTGTTGAGATGCTCTATTAAGAGTTCATAATTCGACGGTGTTTTAGCCAATTGATGTGACTCTCAAAAAAAAAATGAGTTAATGATAGGATCTCATTTTAAAGACGATAGAGCGAATCTCGGCCAAACGATGTAAATTAGAAAAATAAATTGACCAGTTTTTGGAAGGGAAACATCATTTTACATTGGTTTTAGATTTAAAAATTCTGACCCAACCACTCGATGTAAGCCCTTATTATATCTTCAGTCTATACGTATAATCTCGTATCTGCAAACATGAGAATTTACATAACGCAACTCACCATATAATTTAAGATGCAAAACTTTCACCTCAAAATAAGGATTAAGGTGATTCTCGAAATTTTAACTCAGGTATCAGCGTGGATTTTAGACTTATAATATTTTATCTCGCAAATAATATTTGTCGTATTTGTATCTTCTATATAAATGTTAGACACGGTTTACTGACGGTCAGTTCGAGTCCATTCGTGCGCTCGAATGCCTGAAGATGCCGAAAGGCGAAACCCGGGTCGTTAGTGACATAATACATGGAAGAGTACAAAATCTCAATAATTCAAATTTCACCATATAATGTTTTCGATAAAAACAGTTTTTACTGTCTCCTGAACGATTTCAATTTTGAGGGTGACATCAATTCGACAAAACACAGTCGATATATTATGCTACACGTTGGGTTATAAAAAATGCATCTATTTACAAATGGTAATCTTAGACAATTGAAATATTAACTTGTTCACGGAAACACAGGGTGTTAACAATTTAAACAAAAAGATAATCAATTCAATGAAAAATAGATATAAAAAATACGTATTGAATATATTCATGCATATGTATATAATATCCCCAGACTTGATACATTATTAAATGCAAATAAATCACGTCACTTTTGGTTTTAAAAATGATGAAACCGCAGACAAAAACACAGCAATTAAAGGAATTTCGCTTCAATAATTCTTGTAATAAACTCTTGAAAAAAATAACCGCAAATCAATAAAATTAACGATAATCGGATGATTTATATCCGATTTTCAGGTCACTATTGCTGACGTAATAATTAATATAGATTAATTATTCCAAAACAAAAAATATTATAAAATGTATTATAAACATAGTCGGTGTCAGTGCCACGTGTCTGGAACCAATGAATCGCGTAAAAAAAGGATTGGGTGTACCTACACTTTAAATTATAAATCATCCGTAGTGTTTTGTGGTAAAGACATTTTCCGGAAAATTAATTGTCAAACAGAATTATTATAGATCGCAAAATAAACAAAGCGGATATGAGTTATGCTAATTCTTACAATACATAAATTTTATACAAACACATTATCAAGAAAACATTATTTTTAAATAAAATATTAATAAACATTTGAATCATTTATAATTCTTAGAAACCAAGTGTTTTCTTTTAACAATAATGCATTTTTTTACATCGATTACTCAGTTCAGAGTTTCCCAAACTATGTTCTGCGGAACACCACTGAACGTGAATAGGTGTTCCGCGACATACTGTAAAGGTTTATACACTGCAATGCATTTAAATATCTTCTACTTCATCTTTAAAGATGAGTGATTATCAATCTCCACTGATGTTTCTGACGTCAAGTATCTAGGTACAGACGGAGGACCATCTTTTCTCACACCGTGCGCATGAGAGAGATGGGGTATATTCTAAAATTATCTATGGATATACCGGCTGACACGTCTTGTCAGCTTAACAACAGTTGCTAAAATTGACAGAACGGTTATTCGCGCTAATAAATATTGTTCATAAATCTGATAAAACAGCTTGAAAATACGTGTTTTAAATAGTGAGCATATCAGTGTATAAACTCTGGAGGGAAAAGTCTGCCAGAAGTTTCATCTCAAGTAAGTCCGTGTTGTTTTCTTTACCGTTAAAATTTAACCGACTTTGAACTGAAATTTTATGTTAATCAATCGCACATTTTTTCGAAACAAGCTACTATTTTTTTCTTTCTGTTTTCTACAACCTATTTATGCGAAGCAGGATTTTCTTATTATGCTGCAACGAAGTCAAAGTGCGGTAAATAAATTCAGTGATCGGTTAAAATTTCCGGGTTTGCGAAGTGTTCCATTGCAGAAAATGTTTGGGAAAGCCTGGTTCATAAGTTAGACAACTCTAAAATATGTTAAATATGCAGTTATACATACAATTTTGCGCTCTATCTGATTCATTACTTATTCATATAACTCAATAATGCCATCACGTATCGCTCTAAACAAAATTTTAATATTGCTGGGCCAGTAAAAGGATATTTCTAATCATTCTTCTTCTGACTATACTCGGAAAGTACCTAATTTTTAAACCCTTGTTTATAAAATTAAAAAAACTTTGTTACAAATCAATAATATTTGATTTATAGTGACTATCTTTTTGTCGCTTTTCCCATTATCTCAAAATGGATTATTTAGAGATATTGGAAAACTGAGCGATCGATATATGTATTTTTAAAAACCATGCTTGCTAGTAATGTGGAGCATATGACCTCCTAATGGAGGTATCTGGGCATACGTTTTTTTACGAGAACCGCTCGTTACGCGCTGAGTCGCTCAACCTCTCTTTTTCGAAGAGAGTACTGATAGAAGAATAATATATGACCAGTGGTTAGCTTATCGCTTTCGCTACGTCCCGTTTTTATGATCGGATGAGTGGGAGAGAATTTTAGACATCACAAACATTCATGCCTACGAACAGAAGTCCATAAATCGATTGAAAAATCAATTTATGGTACGGTCATTACCAGAACATCAACCTGAAACTGGAACCAACGACGTTGACCACTGCACCACAACAAAATATTTATAAAGTATTTTTCTATATTACCATAATACAAAACAATTGGTCGTGGAGCTAAAAGGATTGCAAGATGTAAAATGAAAAAAGCTTTTCCTTTACTTAAATAGATAAAATCAAAATTTTGATAAATCTATTGTATTTGAATGCAGGAATCAGAACACGTGGATACCATAACCGAATACTTTAAACACTCGGTTGCAAGCCTAGGAATAATCAAAGCTAAATTAGTTAATTAGTCGAAAAGTTTTGTTATTGTTTTTAAATCAAATGTTTTTTTTTTCTCACCTTCGCTAATTATTCATAACAAAATAACTACGTAGAGAAATATAATAAATATTCATAAAATAAACCAGCTGAGTCTAATCAAACTGCGAATCTAATTGAGTAAAATCCCAAATTTGACTCCGGATACTGAATTCAATATTTACAATAGTTTTGGTTGCAAAACCTCGAAATCATTTAATTACGCAACGTTAAGCATGCATCTGTTTGAAGGCTGAACAAAACAAAATAGCTTTGCAGTATCCTATCACTTCAGACCAGGGCTTAGTAAACCGCAGATCGCAAGCCAATGTTGGGTCTATTCGCACCCACGTGTGGCTCTTTATACCGATACCTCAGTTTCAAACATGTAACAACTCAATAGGCATAGTTCTGAAATAATCAGGAAACAAGATTTTAGGATGCTTAAATCTTGTATTGTAAATATAATTTTTGTATATTTCAATTAAATTCTAAGATTATCTAAAAAAAATATTTATAATTGAAATATTGAATGTTTAAAATAGCTATTACGACGAAACTGTGTCCATTGCATTATGTATAAGATAATAATATAAATAATTTTTTACAGGACTTTCGTACACTTTTAATCTAAAGTAATAATAATCACTGTCATTCTAAAATAACCACAGGTTACCACTTGTTACATTTTGAAACTGGTAGATATCGGTATTTTAAGCATTTCCTCATACATAGCTCAAAACTTTGCCTTGTTACACTTTGGAAATGTAGTATCGATATTTCGATCATCCAACACAAAAGAAGCGCATCTGGATTTTTACATTTCGGAGAATATCACATTTGAAGTCTTTTCAAATATGAATTAATAATTAACTACCGCAATTTTGATAGGTTTTTTTTTTTGATGCGGTCAGCAGAGTAACAACTAAAATAAGTGCAAAATGAATATATTTGCGACTTGTGTTGTTTTTACATCGAAAATATTTTGAATTAATCAAAATAGCAAAGCAAAATGTTTTATATTTTACAAAAATAGCTATCAAAATATATGACTAACAAATGTTATATTTTTGTACTAACATTTTTTGACTCACAGCTAAAAAACATAATTTTGACGCAAGAAAAACATTTTATGTAATACGATACAATAACGATATTATCGTCGGTATAGTTCCACAAGGCGATATGTCGAAATAGCCTTGATTGAATTACGGATGCAGTACAATTGATTTTAGGACGCTTTAGCTAGTGAAAATCCGAGTGAAAAGTAATTTGAAGCAATCAATATGAATTAAGTCAATTTAAGTCAAAACAACCAATTCTCCTAATGGAGGAAATCTTGAAATTTTTCTACGAGAACTAACGTTATTACGCTGCGGAATCTCTTTTATTTTTAAGAATCCGTAGAAGGGTGGTTTTTTGGGTAAAACTTTAAGTATCCTAGGGAAGAAAAACAAATACTTTATTGTGCTGAATTAAATTATTTATAAACAATATTTGTCATCCTATCCAATTGCCTGAACAATTGCTATAAGTTCTAAGATAATTTTATCATGGTCACTTGAGTTCAACTCGTGGAGAAAAGGCGACACAAACACCCTGGCCTAAGGACTCAAATTTGAGTCTCACAAACACTGAAATAATGGGAACCGCCGATATAAACAATGGCTGGATTGTATTATTTCTAATTCTGCACCGAAATATTGTTTCGATAGTGGCATCATGTAGTCGGGTCCGTGGTACAGTAGTCAACGTTGTTGGCTTCGGTTACGGATCTCACGAGATCGAGCCCCAGTACGGGTAGTTTCATAAATTGAGTCTCCAATCGATTTATGGATTCCTGTTCGAATGCACGGATGATTTTGATTTATAAAATTTCCTCCCACTCACCCGATCCTAAAACGAGAGCGATTAGCTAACCACTAGTAGTTTTCTAACACTATTCTTCTATTCCCACTCTCTTTGAAAAAGGGAGGTTAAACTACTGAGTAATAAGCAGTTCTCGCTGAATAACTTCTGTTGAAATATCTCCATTAGGAGATCATATGCTCCACATTGGGAGCAGACATGGTTAAAAATATATCTATTTCCATAGCAATAATATCAGATACAATACGTAGAATAAATAAAAATCGCACGCAAAGAGGGTTAATTGTTAATAAAACGTGTTCTTGGTCGAATGCTTTGCAAATGTATTGTGTATGTAAATTTTTAAAAACATTTTCCTGTTGATATCTTCATACAAATAATGCACCGTAAATTCTTGCCCGCAAAAAATACGCTGGCACTATATTTCCTACTTGTGATCATTTCAATAACTCTGTTCCAAAGTGTAACAACACAAAAAGCGTAGTTCTGACATAACAAGAAGCAAGATTTTGAGAAGGTTTAATGTGCTCTACTGTCCATCTTATTTTTGTAGACTTAAAAATTCTAGGATTAACTAAAAATGTATTTACGTTTATGATATCAACTGTAAAATCAAAAGGACGTAAACCACAACAAAAAAAATGTGTATATCTTATATATAATAGCCCAGACCGCACTGTAGACGTTTTATTATTATCACATATCACATAATTAAATAAAATGTTGTGCAATGGATATACAGATCCGACTTACTAGCTACTTTAGACATTCAGTATTTTGATTTCAATACCGTCATCTATGACGGGTACGGTTATAATAGTATATATATATGTAATATATCGACTGTAGAAAGACAAAAGGTCGTACCCCTCCTTTTTTCCGATAATCACAATGTATACAATTTAATAGACGTTTTGAGTGGGCTATACACAATATTTTTTGTGTTTGGGCTAAATTCTTTTGCCTTTCCACGGCCGATATATTGATATAATATACTTTATTTTTTTCTAATATTAATAATGAGTTTTCAGAGGTTTTCACAAGACACAGAGGAAGTGTTTCGTAGTTGTTACAGTTTTTATATAAACTAGTGGATAGCGGTATTTTAAGCATTTCCCTATACTTAACTCAAAACTGCCGTTTTTTGAATTGTTACATTTTGGAAATGAGGTATCGTTTTGATACTTTTGTATTTCTTAGTAACTGTAAGTAGGTGAGATATTTTAATGGAACTACTATTATTTCATTATTTTGACTATATCCGCTCAATGTGTGAAGCATATAGCCTACACGCGACACCTCCATGATTCCTTGTCACCCTCTTCCTTTTATCTTTACTCTTTCTGAAACATAAACGTTAGACAACTGAGTAAAATGCAGTTCTCATAGAAAAAATTTCGTTCAGATAAGTTTCGTTATTAGTCCATAAGCTCCACATTGAGATCGGACATGATTATAAAAATCCATAATTCAGTCTTCTTTCAAATCTTCTTCTTCTTGATCCATATTCCTTAACAAACAGTACTTCCATGATTCCCTGTCACCTGCCAATCGCTTTGCTTCCTCCCATGACATGCCAGAGTCCCTCAGCTCCGCCGAGTACATCCTATAGATAGTACCCGACGGTCATGAAGGACGCTGAAATCCCACCGGATGGAAGAAGAAGCGAGCAAGATTGAAGCTCTAGTGAGGCATCCGCATCACGTGACTGAGCCAGTTCCAACGTCTCTCCATTGCATCTGATGTAACAGGGCGCTACCTGGTATGATCCCAGACCACATCACTCCCAATACACAACACAAGCAACTCTTCTCAAAGCTCAGCATACGGTAATTCTTAGTTTTTGTCAGGAGCCATTATTTGATACTGTTAAGAAGCACTGGTAGAATTCAAGCGTTGAACAAATATTATTCGATTTTAATCGTGTACAGCTGCGTGTCCCAGACAGTTTTTTTCATTTTTCTGTCAAATACATTCTTGAAAACTAGAACTATAGAGAGCGATGAACTAACGTATCTTCGTAACCCTATCCAACTGTTATCCATTTTCTTGGTAGAGAAGCCTACTGACAGACTTACAACATCGTTTGTTGCTTCATTAGGAGTTAACAATTCTTGATATTAATTTGACACTTTTGTTTACTGAGCACCCACAATCGATATTCGTAGGGGGATTTTCTTAACTGTTTTAATAATACTGTACTTAGCTAGAATGCATCCGGGAAAGGTATATATAGACTCAGTCTGTATTCAACCCTCCATAGAAAAAAAATTAAAACAATTTATTAAATATATAAAAATAAAATCCTGTGAGGCGTTCCTAAAAGTTAGCCTTATGGCAACATCCCCTTCTGTCTCTACCCTATGTATGTGCCTAATTATAGCTTTGGACAGTAATATATTATATAATTATTGTGGTATTTAATACTATTTTTTTTTATATTTCGTTAGGTCTGTGGCGCTGTAGTCAACGTTGTTGGCATCGATTAAAGATCTCTCGGGTTTATCGATCGATTTATGAATTCTGTTAGATGTTCGTGATGTTTTAAATTCCATCCCACCCATCCGATCTAAAAAAAAGCGTAGTGGAAGCAAGAGCTATTAGCTAACCACTAGTCCTGTCCTACCCCAATCCTTATATCTCCACTCTCTTCGAAAACAAACGTGAGGATGAGCAACTGAGTAAAAAGCAATTAGCTAACATAGCTTCTAGGAGTTTTATTAAGTCAAAGCCGATTCAATTAATTAATTAGTTGTTCATGATCTAACTTTAAAGCATTACTGTAAGCTGTATTTTTTATAAAAATATTTTCGTAATATTTAAATTACTTTAAAATTGCTAAACGTCTATGTTTCTAAATTTAAAAGCTGCAACTGTTTCAATTATTTTTTTGAGCATAGTTTTTTTTGTACTTGAAATAAATGAAAGTGTACACGTAGCTTAACTTTATACAAAACATAGTTTACTAATTTAAAAATCTTACCTTTCTTTGGTATAGCTCATTTTCTGGTAACGATCCAAAATTAGGAAATTAATTTTCAACAGGTTTTCCAAAACCACCTGAACACACACGGCACTTTGAATGGAAACTGAGCACACTGAAACACTTGTAAAAACAAAACTGAGGCTAATATTACAAGAAAAAAAAGCACTGACCTATCCGACTGATGGAGAAAGACGAGTTTACTTGAAGGCGCGGATTTGGTGACTGACGGAAGTCTGCAGAGAAGCCTTGTTTAAATTGACACTGCAGCATATCCGTTGGGGCAGAAGCGGACTAAGCAATAGGCCTGCATTTATTGGATCATTAACTATTTCAATTTTTAGTCAGTAAATTCAATAAATGGTCAGTATTCACGTGGTCAGTTGATAAAATAAACGGTCAGTTTTCTTATTAAACCTAATCTAACATAGCGCTACTTAATGTAACGTAACGTGACCATTTGGCAATTATTTACTGACCTTTTATTATTTCTTACTCACCATTTATTGAATAAGTTACTGACTATTTATGGAATTAGTTGCTAACCAAATAATTAGTTGCCCAAGTACAGTCGATCTGGGTAACTTTGGTCCAGTTCTGGGGGTTTTTGTATTTTTATTGTTCGATAGTGCATTTATGTGTGAAATTTTTCTACAGAGAAATGAACTGATGTCTTAAAATGAAATTTAATTAACATAAATAGATTTATTGTTATAATTGATATATAAATATAGATAAAACAAGATGGGCATAATGTTCATCCTATTCGGGTAACTTTGGCCCACGATACAAATAATCATTGTAATTACTAATCCAGTGATTTTAAAGTTTTGCCAACTTTTTTCTATGGTTTCATACATTCTCTACATAATTGAGATGGGATAAAATATATAGCATTGGTTAACAGATTAGTTATACAAATTGAAAATATGGCTAATCCAATTTATTTAAAGAAAAGTTTTTAAATTGTGTTGTATCATTCCAGGCTGATCGCTTACAAATTCAACAATAAAACAAATTATGTTGCACATTTATTCATATTTTTACCACCAAGGGCTACGCAATACCTTTGCATAACTAAAAAATATTCATATGGCTTTAGTATATCATGGTATTATAACAGCATCATTTTCCACGTAGTGGGCAATCTTAGACCGATGGGCAAACTTACCCAAATTGATGGTAATATAAAATTAAAATTGATAACTTTTTTACTCCACTGGCCGTGTTAATAGTTGTGACATGTGTTTTAGCGAAGCGTCTTCAGACTAACTCTACTGTATAAAATACATTTATTTCTAACAGACATTTTCCAGCATTATATCACGCGCGATCGGGTGCATAATGCTGATTCTTAACTTACAAATGACAAAATTAAAGGTGGGTTTTTGTCTTTCTACTGGATGCGGGTAGGGGATAGACACAAACAATTACAGTATAATATATACCCAAGAAGTATTCCATTCTCTATCCACTTTTAGTTACTGCCTTTTCATATTAGAAATAAGTACTAATGAATTGTACTTTCTTACATGAATCCTCATTTTTTTCTACTAAAATCAGAAAGGGAATTAGTAGTATTTCTTCTAATACACAAGTACACTTTTTCTTAAACTTTCTCAATATTTTTTTATCTATCGTTATAAAACTTCTTTTATATTTGGCAAAACAAATTTTTTTTATTATCTTAGAATATTAACATCTTTTTTAATCTTGTAAAACCATATGTCGGCGTCTGTGGCGCAGCTGGTAGCGTCGCTGGCTACGGTTACGAATATCTCGGGTTCAATTCCCGGTGCGGACGTTTTGATAGATTGATCTTTCAATCGATTTATGGATTTCTGTTCGTAGTCTGAGTCCTCCCTCCCACCCATTCCATCCTCACGGGGCGTAGCGAGAGCGATTAGCCAACCACTAGTCCTATCATAGCCTTATCCCTCTGTCCCTACTCTCTTCGAAAAAAAGAGAGGTTGAGCAACTGAGTAACAAGCAGTTCTCGTAGAAAAATTCTGTTAAGATATCTCCATTAGGAAACCATACGCTCAACATTGGGAGCGGACATGGAATAAAAAATTAAAAAAAAAAAATATCCGTTCCTCATTTGAAGCATAAGGACTGTTATTAGTGGAGTAACTCCAAACAACTTGTTTTCATGACAAACGGATTTAAATCAGTTTCTCTTCGAAGAGGATTCGCTCCTAAAAACTGAGCGTCATGAAAGCGAGATGCTTCTTAAAGCAGCGAAACGCGTCACGTTAGTGATAAACCAATCGGAAAAACTAAGTTATCAACTTTAATTTTATATTAGAGCGAGATTATCTTACCACTAGTCTTGTACTAGCCTTATTCTTCTATCTCTACACTCTTCAAAAAAAAAGAGGTTAAGCATCTGAGTAACAAGCAGTATCCGTAGAAAAACTACTATTGAGATACCTCCATTACAATCTCAAATTGCAATTCATATCTGCGATACAGTTTAATGGGCTGTGTTTAGTCTCAATGCGCCACTGTTAATTATGATATAAAGATACCGCAATAGTAAAAACAATTTGCCAAACTTTATGTACGGCGAAGAATAGTATGTATTGAACATACATGATTAATTCTGTGGTTACATTTAAAAGCATATTCAGCAAGCGTTCAGTAAGAATTTACAGGACGGCTGAACAAAAGTACGCAAATATTTTATGGGGGATTTGCTTTTACACACTATGACATAGCGCGTGGTTTTGGCTGGGTTTTCAACTTATCAGCGAGGACAGTAAGATTTTCGGATAAGTGACATTGATTGCATCAATAGTTTACATTCCCTGAATCAGTGTAGTAAATCATCGATATTCTGACAAAAACGTGATGTCAGAAATACGCTAAATCCCTTTTTCACACGGGGGATACGTTACACGCAAAACAACCGTGTAAGAAAAGATAGAGTGAACACATAAAAATTAATAGACTCCATTACATTGGGCCGAACAATTTCGAAACCAAAATATTAATAATAAAATTTATAGAGGCATTACAACTTTTAAAAATATAATGCCTTTCCACCGAAAATTGACTGTTAACATATATGTGATTAAAATAAGCCGCGCAAGAAGCGGATAAGGTGTACTCGTTTAGAGTAAATTGATGTTGAATAGTTGTGCGCTAAATGACAAACAATTATAAGTTCGGTTTATTATACCAGTGATATTGTACGGTAGCAAATCATGGCACCTGACGAAATCTAAATAAAAAACACTTAATATATACTTTTCTTGGAGAAAAGACATTCTTGCGTTGCATATTTGAAGTGGGGTCGGATAATTGTGCGGTCAATTACAAACAATTATAATTTGCATTTATTCCACCAGTCATTGTACTGTACGGTAGGAAATCATGGCACATGACAAACTTTAAAAAACCTTTTTGCTGTGTATGGAAAATAGATACACTTGCGTTGGATATTTGGGATGGGGTGGTTTTTCTTCGCGTGGAACTCGGATATTATGGAACGCACCGTGCAGTACTATGTTATGACAAGTGCTGCTGAGCCCCAATTCCTTTTTCTTCATACCGGTGGGAATCCAGCGTCCTGAACGCCCGTTGAGTACTATCGATGGGTGCACTCAGCTGAACTTAAGGACGCTGGAATGTCACTGGAAAACGGGTGAAAGGGAAGACGTTGCGTCGTGACCATATGCTACAAATAATAAAAACAAGGAAAAAAAGACAATGAAAATAAACCCAGTATTTTTTAAATATATATCATTCATTTCCATCAGAGTTTGAAACTCCTTCACATATAGTTTCTTCTTCCTTGACTTCTACCTTCTCCCATAGACACGTCCTATCAAGAAGGCATACATACCCCAGAACACAAATTTACATATTGATTGTCCAGTTCATTAGTCAGACAATTCCAAGAAAAAAATTCTCAAATATGCATTTATATGTAACATTTTACGCTTTCTCTGATTCAGTAATCAGAAAAATCAAAAATGCCACCAAAAATGCTAAGGCAGATAACCTTCTAAAGAATTAAGCAAAATGCTAATATTTCTAGGTCTATAAAAAGGTATTTTTAATGGGTTATAAATAATTGCACTTTGTGTTAGGTAGTATTCACTTGGTACACTAGAACTTTTATTTCGATAGTTTGCACTTTGTATAAGATAGTATTACCTTAGTACACTCAAACTTTGATTTTAATAGTTTTCACTTCGAAACGGATTCTTTTAACAAAGTACCACAGACTAATTTTGATAGCTTGACTTTGAAACGGATTATTTTAATTTTGTATGTTATGGACATTGAAATAAATTATATTAACATATTACATGTCCACTTAGAACCCTGTTTCTTCATAAATACCACTCCTATAATATACTAGTGAATAAATTCTAATGCGTGGAGTAAAGACAATACAGGCGGCCTAATATAGAGTTGCGACAAGTAAACTAGTCTATGGTGGAAAATCCTATGTTGCAAGTAGTAAAGAATAAGTGACATATCATTACAGCGTTGTGAAACTATCGATTTCAAAGTGTGAGTATTTATATTGAGTGAAAACTATTTTGTCTATGTGATAATATTTTTTCGTAAGTGCAACATATTTCTTCAATGTTTAAATATATTTATTATGTGGCATTACTTTATTTTTAGTGAAATAATTTGTTTTTTGTGGAATGTATTTGTTATAAGTGAAAACTGTCTTTACGAAAGTGAATATCATCTAAACAAAAGTGCATTTATTTGTAAGTCTTTTTTAATATCCTACTACTAACACTCGGGAAGTACTTAATTGTTAAACACCTGTTTATAAAATGTATACAAATCGATTACAAATCAATAATATTTGATTTATGGTTACCATTTGAATATTGCTTTTCCCATTATCACAATATAGGTTATTTGGAACTGTCTGAGTAATGAACTGGACGATCTATGTAGGTTGAAAAAAATATTGCATGCAAATTTTGTGCACAAAAACGTTACCGCTGGTCACGGCACTATATAATAAAGTTTTTTTTTTTCAGTTTTTAAACCACTGATTAGTGTACTAAAGTTCATTTTTTGTATTACATTCGACTAGTCACAACTCTGTTGAGTCTCTGCCTAGTGAAAAGTCACGATTGATTAACTATTTCATTTATTTATTAAAAAACACTTTGAGAACCGTAGCAAGAAGTAATATTTAAAGAAAAACATAGTTTTAATAGTTCCATATTTCATATAAGGGAGACAAACAATCATATTCAGATTGATTTGTGTAAAGCGCTATGCCTCAGTTTTGCAAATGAAATGTTGATGCAATTCAATTCAATCAATTTTTATTAAAAATTAAAATAATTACGTTTTTTGGTCTTATTAAGTAACAAATATATATTGTAAATCAATATCACTGATTCCATATCAGTATGCATAAAATAATTAAATAGATTCAAATACATCATATGACACCGCCCGTACTTATGGGGCGGACAGGGGTCTTCAAAACCAATCTGCAGACTCTTTCTATTAATGCAAATTTAAAATGTAATATCTCTCCTAAGGCATTCAAAAATTAATTTGTCATATTTGTTTGGTTACCGTTATTTGTTTACCGTTAGAAGTAATCAAAAAGCTTGCGCTGCTTAGGAAAAGAAGGACTCGCTTCGTCGGCCAACGACTCTCCCGGAGAAGGCCGAGAGGCGAGGCCTTCTCCGAGAGAGTCGTTGGCCGACGAAGCGGCGACTTAGTCCGAGATTTACGATCCTATCATAAAACCACTTACGAGTTTTAAATTGAAATTGTGTATTTTAAATCTGTTTGTGTAACTGTCTTTGAGGAATTTATAAGTGTAAACTAACTGCAATTAAAGAGAAAGTATACTGAATACGACCGGGTTTTAATGGAAGACGAAGGAATCTGTGAATTATCCTTTGTCCCCACGCCGGACTCGGGGCTGTCGAAGTGTGTTAACGCTCTGACGCCCCGCTTCTCCGCTTCTCCACCTTCCCCTCGAGCGTGCGGACATTTCTTTCCTACTCTCTCACATACTTCTTTCTTTTATTCGTATTATTAGTTGTTCTCTAAATTCATCCACGAAAAATAAACTGTACTGAGATATAACTTAATATTATTTAAGATATCGACTGAGGGTGCTTGATGCAATTTCAATATAAAATTTGAGCTGTTGAAATTTTGTACATTTCGATGTATTTCTTCACTAACTAAGTGACAGTTTTTTTAAATATTTATCCCCGATCGAAGATAGTAATGCCAAAAGTAGCTGTGATATTTAAAGGGTTATAAATAATTACACTCTATGTTAGATAGTACTCACTTGGTATACTTGAACATTTGTTTCGATAGTTTGAACTTTCGATTAGATAGTTTTAACTTAGTACACTCGAACTTTGATTTTAATAGTTTCCATTTAGTCACGAATTATTTTAACAAAGTGAGTTTAGTTGTAGTAGGTTATGTTAGGGTTGGTCCGGTTTGGTTTGCGTAATGTATTCTAATGCGTGGAGCAAATACAATATAGACAGCCTAATATAGGGTAGAAGAATAAATGACATTTCATTACTGTTTCGTGCAACTATCGATTTCAAAGTGTGAGTATTTACATTGAGTGAAAACTATTTTATCTGGGTGAAAATATTTTTTTGTATGTGTAATATATTTCTTCAATGTTAAAAATTATTTTATTATGTGGGATCACTTTGTTTTTTAGTGAAAGAATTTGTTTTTTGTGGAATGTATTTGTTATAAGAGAAAACTTTTTTTATGAAAGTGAATATGATCTAAACAAAAGTGCATTTAATTGTAAGCCCATTTTATATACCAGTTAAAATACCAGTTTACTCTGTGACGTCACGTTTTCTATTCACATTCTATCAGACCAATTAGAGCGTGACGTCATATATGGGCGCCCCCTAATGCTACAGACTAAGCTGGGCAGTGAATTCGGTTGTCGATAGTTCATTTGAAATATTCGGCCACTGTGGAGTTAAATTTGACACCTCATTGATTTCGTTTACAGTTGTCACAGAAACATTGACCTCCAAAAAACTTGACAGCATTCGGAAGTTCGCTTAGCAATAGAATATTGACAGGTGTTGATTTTTTTTCATCTGAATGTCATGCTCGTCAATTTCCAACAGACACGATTACCGTTATGGGAATCAATATGGCAGAGTTCTGTGTCCAACTGAAATCTGGTTATTTATTATTGATCCAGCCAGCTGGAAAATTCTCCATTTACTTCCCATTGCCACCTGCCTAGTCCAGGCTAGTAAGTTACGTAACATTTTCTTCGGTGACGGTACAAGTCACGTCGAACCCTGGCCTCTTTCACAGCTTTCCTTCGCGCGCTCGTGTTTATAAAGAAAACAACCTAAAAAATAGCAAAATATCTTTTATTACCATAAAACTTCCTTTAAGAAGAGAAGTTCTCTGTGCGTAAAAAGAAAATTTGATCAAACCAAACCAACAAATGCGCGGAATAATTTTGATCTTTTTTCAGACATCAATATGTAAAATTTGAATATTTTTTTTTAAAAAAGAGTCGCTCTTCATAATTAAAACCATCATCATTTATTTCAAAACAAAAATTTTATAAAAAATATTTAATTTTTTTTTATATGGATTGCCAATCCGTATGATCGACATTGGGAGCACGGTATCTCAACAGAAGTTTTAGTACGAGAACTGCTTGTTACTTTTTCAAAAATAGTAGTTATTGCTCTCGCGTCGTCACGTATTTAGGATCGGATGAGTGTGATTGAAATCATTTCCTGAACAAAATGTATGCAATTATATTTTTTCATAAATTTAAACTGAACAGTTTCTATTGGAGTGTGCGCCAGCCGAAAACTAGTGTGTGGGGCTTTTTAAACCGCTGCTATACTTATCAATGCTAGCATACCTATTACCGATACAATAATTATATTGTCGATAGGCAATGGGTCGGGTCCGTGGTGCAGTGGTCAACGTCGTTAGCTACGGTTACGGATGTCTCTAATCCAAGCCCCGGTGAGTTTCATAAATTGATTTTTCAATCGATTCATGCAGTTCTGTTTGTAGGCATGGATGTTTGTGATGTCTAAAACTACCCTCCCACCCATCTGATCCCAAAAACGGGGTGTAGCGAGAGCAATAAGCTAACCACTAGTCCTGTTCTAGCCCTATAGTATCCTTCTATACCTAATCTGTTCGAAAAAGAAAGGTCGAGCAACTGAGTAACATGCAGTTTGTAATGAAATGTTATGTGTAGAAAAAGAAATAAACAATTTAGAAGTATAGATATAAATAAAAGTTAGAATAGATAAAAGCAAGATAGTATAGATGAGGCAAAAGGTTTAACACCTTTTCGCACTGTAAGCTGTTGTCAATTAATTAAAAGAAGTAGCTCGTCGATAAGCAAGAGAAAAACTATTACCTATGCCTGCATTTGGAATCAATATGCTCAACATTAGGAGCGGACAATGTAAAAAAATCGTCAATTAAAATATAATAGATTGCAAATTGCTGTTATGGGGGTAACTCAACAGAAATTTTTCAAAGAGAACCACTTGTTGCTCAGTTGCTAACCTCTCTTTTTTTTAAGTCATCATGTTGTTTATTATAGATTTCAAAATATAAGCTGCAATGTCGAATACTGTGTTTTCTTTTTTCACTTGTAATAAAAAACATATTTTTAAAAGATTCTATCATGCTATGGATGATTAAGAATAATATGTCAAAGTGACAATGTCTTATCGGCGTGCTAATTTTGCGGTTTGGTGTACGAAATAATAACGAACAACAAAAAAACCCCAATGGAAAGCAATGTTTTCGACGCCTCTTCATAAACAGGACACAGAAGAAATGCATTGCTTGCTATTTCCGTCTAATGAGATAATAATGTATGTCTTTAAATTATCGGGAAATTACCTATTTTTTATATTTTATATAGCAACACTAACCAATATTATTTGATTAATGGCTGTTTTAATACACCGACTAGTATATTTGTCGCCATTTTGTTTGAAATAGCCATATAGTGTATGCGTCGTA
Organism: Himalopsyche phryganea; assembly: GCA_022494535.1. NCBI lineage: Eukaryota > Metazoa > Arthropoda > Insecta > Trichoptera > Rhyacophilidae > Himalopsyche > Himalopsyche phryganea. Next base: position 1,783,676 of record JAGVSL010000139.1, read on the forward strand.
TAACTTTGCACTCCGGCTCTAGGGTGGCCATGATGTAATATTATCTATTTATTCATTTATTACTACATACATATAAGTAGAGTATCACCGTATAACTTTACATTTTTTACTAAGCTGATACGCTTTCTGTATAATACACAGAGCATTTCAGTGTATTAGTATGTATTAGAGGTCTGCACGGGCCGAAATTTGATGAAATTACCCAGCCCGAGCCTGTTCACTTCAGACCCGACCAGGCCCGAGCCCGAGTCTTAGCCAGCCTAAATTTATATATCTCGGCCCATGATTTAAAAAAAATTTTTTTTTTTTTTTTTTCCATGTCCGCTCCCACATGTGGAGATGGTATCCTAATGGAGGTATCTTGACAGAATTTTTCTACGAGAACTGCTTGTCACTCAGTTGCTCAACACACTTTTCATTTTCGGTATTAGTAGGGATAGAAGGATAGGGCTATGACAGGACTAGTGGTTAGCTAATCGCTCTCGTTACGCCCCGTGAGGATGGGATTGGTGGAGAGGACTCAGACTACGAACCAGGCATAAAGCGATTGAAAGATCAAATAAAAACCGTTCGAGAATTGAACCCGAGACATCCGTAACCGTAGCCAGCGACGAAACCAACTGCGCCACGGACGCCGACATTAGACTGAAAAAAAAATACAGTAGCATAAAATCGATTAAAATTTAACACACTTAACGTACCTACTCAACTTTTTCACATGTAGAAAAATCTATTATTTCACGAAATGATTTCCACACATCACCACAGTCACCACTTTTTAGCGAATGTGTTGTACTTTTTTACAATGAATTTTTCGGCACATGAAACAGTCGACTATCTAAAACGAATAGAAAGCAGATACTGAATAATATCACACTTTATTCATCAACGAACTATTTAAGCTTACTATCGGTGATGCTTAAATAAACAAAGCATTGTTTCACGGATTAATAACAATTTTATGAGCTCAGTTTCAGGTTACGAAAATATAAAATTGTGTCTCCGTACTTATCGAATAAAAGACTCTATTGTGTGCAATGATATTCAAAACGTAATAAATTATTTAGTTATTACCTTTTTGTTATCAGCAGTATTTATTTATCAAGAGTAACAACTCCAACACAAATCCATTACCCGGGCACGGCCCGAACCCGAATAGCAACTGTCTCTACCCGCCCGAACCCGGCCCACGGGCCAAACCCGGGCCCGTGCAGACCTCTAGTATGTATGGATCTCGTGATCATAGAGCAGAGTATGAATCCCGTTTATGTATCACTATGGATCCCGTGATCCTAAATTCTAGAGTCAGACCTTACTCGTGTACTCTACCTTGGTATCAAAATTGAACAAACGCCACATCACTTGAAAGTCATGTTTTTTTTGTCTTTGGTAGTACATGTGATGCTTTTTTCAAAAAACTCATCAAAAGCATCAGAATCCGACGGTTTCATATATTTTTTTTAGTTTAAAGTTCGTATTTATTGTTTCAAAAGCGGACATGTACATAATTACTTCAAGAAAAATGACAATATTAAGCAAATAATTAAATTCTGTTTTATTTTTTTAAATACAATGCCTTTTCACCAAGAATTGAAAGTTAACACCTTAAAAGTGATCATTTAATATATATATATATCGGGGGTCTAATGCAACAAGTGCCTATGTCATATTTATCAATTGTTTAGTACAGGCGATTGTGCATTTCTCAATAACAATATATACCATTATCTTTCACATTCCTGTTGCCAAATACTGTGGTGATTTTTGTGTGGTGCTAAAGCTGCCCAATTGAAGATAGACACTAGTAAATCACAACATTTAAATTGCTCATGTCAACATAGGCATTTAGTGGTGTATAATATGCTAATACACTACTCTGACACTCACTACAGAGTATCTTTTATTTCATTCATTTTAAATAGGCTGACATATGGATTCTACCATTAAAAGAGTGAACATTTAAAAGTACTTTCTAATACTTAAGTTAAGTGATCAAAATCTAACATGGCCACTTCTAGTATTAAGCCAAAATAATATGTATTATGTACATTACTAAAATTACAAATAATAAGTTGATGACTTGAGCAATGTAAGAAAACGTTTAAAACATAATAAACATTGGTAATCGGCAAAAAATATCGTTCATCTGAACTCAGTCACGTAGCAATACCGTTGAAAACTGTTAAAGCCCTTACCAGACGCATCCTCGTAAGCAGGTTGATTCTACACTTGGGATGAACAAACAATCTATATCATCGATTCCTCAAAAAATGATCAGCATAACGCTTGAGATTCTCAAGAATAGTGTAATTCTCATTTTAACTTCGTATAAGTTGAAAGAAATATCAGGCCAATTGATCCAAGTTGATTCAACGTTAAAAAAATAACGGTTATCTAGTCGTTTTTTCAACGCCCTGCAAATAGACGGAATGCTTACAATTAAATGCACTTTTGTTTAGATTATATTAACATTCATAAAAATAGTTTTCACTTATAACAAATACATTCCACAAAAAACAAATTCTTTCACTAAAAACAAAGGGATCCCACATAATAAAATATATTTTAACATTGAAGAAATATATTCAAAAAGAAAAAATATTTTTACATAGATAAAATAGTTTTCACTCAATATGAAAAACACAAAGCTGTAGTGAAATGTCACTTATTACTTTTAAGGTGTTAACTGTCAATTCTTGGCGGAAAGACATTATTTTTTAAAAAATAAAACACAATTTGTTTGTACTACTTCCACATATTTATAATGATCAGGACCGGTTTCGCTCATCACGAGCATTATCAACTGAAAAAAAAAATGGAAAAAAAAAAATGAAATGTCACTTATTCTTCTACCCTATATTAGGCCACCTATATTGTCTTTGCTCCAGCATTAGAATACATTACACAAACTAACCCTAATATAACCTACTACAACTTAACTCACTTTGTTAAAAGAAACCGTGACTAAGTGGAAACTATTGAAATCAAAGTGTGAGTGTACCAAGTGAATAATATCTAACACAAAGTGTAATTATTCATAACCCTGAAAGGAATAGGAACGGTATTAAAAACACACAAACATCTATGCCTTTTTTACCAATTGATCTAAAAATCAATGAGATAATAAATCAAACACATAACCTCGATTCACCGTTTTTAAGGGGCCGTTAAAAAACGATGAAAAAATTTTAAGCCAACGATAATTGCGAGGGAAAACGATGAGCGCGGGAACGATAAATCAATGTTCCACTTGACACACCTCAGTTTTGCAGCGTGCCCAAAACCATTTCTTGAGTCGCGTTTAATTGTGGCAATTGATAAACAGATATTGGTTAATTTAACATGAATTATTAAATCAGTAAAATAAATTTAGTGTCTTATAACAATATTCGTTTGAAATCGGCCCATCGAGCCCCTTGGGCTGAAGGTCGCTACCTGGGACCGTCGGTCAGAACTTTTACAAAATAAAAAAGGAATGAACTTTTGAGTTTTTCAGCTTCATTGAATGCTTGCTTGTCGCATTGTTAACATCTCTGATTGTCTTGCTACCGGCTTGTAAGGGTGGGGGTGAAGCGCTTCACTCTTATCCGAACAAACGGACCGTCTATTTGTTCTTTGTTTGCCAAGCGCTACTTTGGCGTTTTAATTTAGTTTTTATATAACGTATATTGACATGTAATTGTAAATAATTATAAATTCTTTGTATTGTAAGCTAACCGACTGCATTTGAAAATAAACGTGTCACACGGAACCGTTGATTTTTCTTGAAGATTGTCCTGGAAAGGTTGTCCTGCCATCTTCAAGCGACCCTGCCAGAAACGTTCGTTTCACACTGTATTAGAAAAATTTACGGATGAGTAATGAACACCGCAGCTGGGTGCAGTTCCGGCCGGGGACTTCCCCGTAAATCAGTCATAAACGTTCGAAAACAACAATTCAAGTATGAATTCCGTTCCGTGGTAGCCCGTTCTTGGTATACATTGGGCAATTTCTGGAAACGTTTTTAAGTTGCTATTTTTATCAGGGAATAAATCCGATTATACATATATATGAATAATATTATTAAAATGAAAGAAAATGCTGACCACATTCTGTACACGGAGGTGTTTGCACAAGTCAATTATTGCCTCGTAATATGATGAGCGGTGAACCCTGTGGCTTGGAGAGTGATAACATTATTTTCAGAACGGGTTCTTACATTCTCATGGGCGCCCTTCCTTGACGTCTGAATATTTCATTGACGTTTACATATGACAAACTCTAGTATCATAACTCAGAATCTCCATCAATGCTTGTTTTTGGCAATTCAAAAAAAAACAATACGATACGATATGTTTGATACAATGAAAACTGTAGACTAGACGCTTACACCATGATATGTAAACAAACACTGGTGGCCATGGCAATGCACTCTCATTGGCTAAAATGGAAATTATTAGTTTAGAAAATTATAGGGCATTAGAGAATATAAGTTTTGAAAATGAACAACATTTTCACATTCATTTTAGATGGGATTTTGTAAGTTTAGTAAGATATTTCATAATTTAAATAATAGATGTAAACACGAAGAAAAATGCTGCATTCATAACTCATCTTTTGCACATGCTGGAAGTTATGAGTTATGATACTAGACCCTTTATATTTATTATAATTTTTCAAATCTTTCATTTTTGATAGTTGTTTAGATTTTTAAAAATAAAACAATTCACATGATATCAGTTGATAATGCTCGTGATGAGCGAAACCGGTTCTGATCATTATAAATATGTGGAAGTAGTACAAATGAATTGTGTTTTATTTTTTTTAATATAATGTCTTTCCACCAAGAATTGACAGTTAACACATTAAAAGTTGTTTAGATTTTAGTAACATATGAGCATTTGCGAGTTAATGTGGATAAAATGGTAAAACTTGTTTATTGAATGTTTTAGTTTCATAAACTTCTTCTATTAACTCTTCCGTATTCATGGTGTAACAATGAGTTACTTCGGCTTTCAAGCCTTTAAATTATCTGTGTAATAGGTCATACAAAAAAATTGAAAATTTTGCTATTTGTAAATAAAATAGTTCTACATATAACTGAAAATTAAAATTACATTATAGTCTATGTCTTCTTTGTATAAGTAATCATAATTTGAAATCCTCGTCAATTTTACCATCGAAAAATACAAAATTATGCTTAAAATTATTATAGTAAAGTAGCAATTAATATAGAATAGTAACAATCCGAGATGCATGACGCACCGTATGCAACACTTTTGTTTCAAACGGCTCCAAGACACGTCTTGAGGTTGTTCTGCTATGAAGAATTTCGATTCTTGCGTCTTTCGATACTTTCGCATAGTTTGATATGTATTTCAGGTTATACACACAAAATTACTTAATATAACATAAAACCATATTTCCCTTTATAAATACGTTTGTATGACAGAACCCACGCGGTAACGAAATGTGACTGCATGAGATCCGAATGGACTTTTTAGTATGGAAACGGAAGCGTTAATCCAGAAATCCATAAATCAATTGAAAAACCAATTTATGAAACTTTCCGTACTGCGATTCAAGCCTGTTAGATCCTTAACCGAAGTGAACACCATTGACCACTGCGCCACGAACCTGACAAAATATATAAAGTATTTTTCTATGTTAACATAATACATAACAATTGATCCGCTGCGGTCATCGTGCTAATAGGATTGCAAGATGTAAAATGAAAAAACTTATCCTTTACATAGATTTCGCTTGATAGATGTCTAACATCAAAAGTCCAGCTCGTGCCTCATTACTATTATAAATTTTGAATACCTACTAACTTACTTGCGTCAGAAATGCTTTTTTTTATTTTATTTTTTTCATGTCCCGGATGAAAACTTGTTTTTTCGAAGCGTTTGTTTTATTAAATCGCTTAAACTTTATTTACAAATATTTCAAATAGAAAAAAAAACACCACAGAAAAGGTCAATATACTATAAACACAATAAACCTAAGTCTATTGTCATATCTCGAAATTGGGACTTCACAAGAATGAAGTTATTTTTGATTTGACCTAAATGTTTTTCTCAATATAATAGATATATAACGTCCTTTTCCGAAAATAAGACATGCTCTGAAAATAAGCCCTAGCGTGATTTACAGGATCTTTTAGAATATAAGCCCTGCCCATAAATAAGCCCTAGTTAAAATAATATGAAAAGTATAATTCGTTAAAAAATAGGTTATTACCTCTAACTGGTCTAATATTTCCGAAAATTGCACAGTTTGAAACAAAAAAATTCGAGAAGTACCTTGTTTACGTCTACAGTTCGTTGCAAGTAATGCACTCGCAGGTGCTGAAATTAATTCCTGGAATCTAGAGTGCAGGATTTACCAACCTAACAATATAAGACAGCAGTCTACAAACAGTAACCGTGCAGGTACAACGTTTGTGCATTTCAATCCTGTAAGTATAGAATATAAATAAAGTGGAAATTAATGAATACATTGAAAACAGAATGGTGAGAAATTAACCTGGAAATTTTGTGAAGCATGGCTACAACACGTTGTGAATTGGGTGAAGAATTCATGGGATAAAATAACTGATAGTAATGTGTCACTTAAAATAGAAATCGTGTAACTCCAGTTTTGAAGTTGAGAAAATCAAGGTTTTATAAAATGTTCTTAGAATCAAATAACAACCATTAATTCTGTTTGTCAATCAACTGAACAACTTAAACGTTAGTGTTGTAGTGAAATCTGTCCGGACACTTCACTCTTATTCGGATACTGCAGGTACTTCACTATTATACAGAAAAATATCGTTAAATATGAGAATATAAAAACAAAAAACTTTTTTAAAGAAATTAGGAGTATATGTGGAGGTGCAACATTATCAAGTTCGTAATTTTGGAGTTTTGTCTCCAATTCACTACGAACAGGGTACTTAGACAAGAAGTACTCATTTAAGGATAGCTATATTGCAGGACATGAGAGATTCAACAGAAAATGGATTTGGAGGGAAATCAGAAGTTATGATAATGTTTCGGAAGAAGATGACATGACTGTATTCAAATGAATATAAATGCACATAAACTGAGAAGACCCGAAATTAAGAGAGGCGAATGGTCGTTTATCGGCGCCCTGGAAGGTTTGAGATCTCAAACAAACACCATTTCAAATCCGGTTCAACTCTTATTTATTTTAATCGAAGATGCAGTGCACAAAAATAATTCTAACATATAAAATTGAGTCTATATTTACATTTACTTAACACATGAATTTAGTTATAACGCAAGTGACACGACAAACGATTTTAAATTAAGTCCAATTTCAAAACAAACACAAACAATCCACAACGCCAACGGTGCCGGTCTCGTGGCCGGTGGCTCTCCTTGGCTCGGAGGCTGGCAATCGACTCCCCGCACCGTTGGAGCCACCCCTCTCCGTCAAAAATGGACTCGTCCAGCGAACGTGTCCGCCGGGATTGGCCGATCGCCCTTCACGACATGAATCGGGTCGACTTCCACGAGTCATTGCCATTAACGCTAGGCGCTCTCAGTTACGAACCCTAATAAAACTTAAACTTAACAAAAAAAACCAGGTGTGTCAAAACATATAGCTAAATGTACATATGTTACCTAAATTAAAAGTTAAAAAAAAAAAAAAACAATTCATTTGTGCTACTTCCAAATATTTATAATGATCAGGACAGGTTTCGCTAATCGTGAGCATTATCAACTGATACGATGCTCACGATGAGCGAAACCGGTTCGCGAAAGCGTCGTTCGGTGATAATTATCTATATATATATATATATATAAATGAAGATTTGTTTGTTTGTTTGTCTTCTATGCATTCTTTTACCATTTATCCGATTTCGATGAAACTTTGGTGAGTTGTTGTGCGCACACTCATGAAGGTTTCTGAAGAAAAATATAAAAAATGAATCAAATACGTACAACTAACAACATCTCTAAACCAGACGGAATAACAAAAAATATTATTTATCCAAAATAGAGGTTTGCACGGGCCTGGGCTTGGTCCGTGGACCAAGTTCGGGCGGGTAAAGACAATTCAGATTCGGGCTCGTGCCGGGTCCGTGTAAGGAATTCAAATTTAAGAAAAATATTTCGTAGTATGTTCAAGTCATGAGTTTTCATAACTTAAATAATTTATTAAAATTTGCTATGAATATCGTTGGAAATATGAAAGCAATAACATGTTATATTGTTTGAAAAGTTTTAATGAATTACTATATTTTTTAAAAAATCGGGCATTTTTCGGGCTTGGACCGGGTAATTCTATGAAATTTCGTCTCGTACAGACCTCTAATCCAAAAGCACTACAATAAACAGAATTAAAACAGAAACCCTTTTATTCTTTGAGTGGCATTGCAACGCATACCGGGTCCTCACTAGTATAAAATAAAATATTATGCAATGGAGACACAGTTCCGACGTACTAGCTACTTCAGTATTTCAATTTCACCGTCATCTATGACGGGTTCGGTTATAATAGTAGAAAAATATTATGATACAATTCAGATATACAATACCATTGTATCTATTCTTCAAATTCACAATTTTAAAGAAGTTTCCGATTTACTAATTTAATAATTTTGCATATTTACATTGCAAATATTGCAGAATCAAAGACGTTTCATTTACCTATATTATCTGTGATAAAAAAAACTTTACGGTCTGTGGTCAAAAGCTTGCCTTGAACAGGATTTTCGCTGATCGACAAAGATGGGGATTCTAAGAATTCTATCGACAGATTCTAATAAAGAAATAATTTATTCAACATCGAATTATCTAACACTGTTATACAATATGATAATATTTAGGTGATTCAAGGTTATAAACCAGTGCAAAATTATTTTTTTAAAACGCACTACGTATCGACAACTCAATTCCAAAGTGTAACAATTCAAAAATTTGCAGTTTTAAATTTAGTATGAGAAAAAGCCTAGAATACCGATATATAACAGTACCAAAATGTAACAAATCGTAATATGTGGCTATTTTAGAATGATAGTGGTTATAATTACTTTACATGCAAAGGTCGGCGTCTGTGGCGCAGTTGGTTGCGTCGCTGGCTACCGTTACGAATATCTCGGGTTCAATTCCCGTTTTTCATAGATTGACCTTTCAATCGATTTGTGGATTTCTGTTCATAGTCTGAGTCCTCCCTCTCACCCGCCCCATCCTCACGGGGCGTAGCGAGAGCGATTAGCTAACCACTAGTCCTTTCCTAGCCCTATCCTTCTATCCCAACTCTCTTCGAAAAAAGAGAGGTTGAGCAACTTATTAACAAGCAGTTTTCGTAGAAAAATTCTGTTAAGATACCTCCATTAGGAGACCATATGCTCCACATTGGGAGCGGGCATGGATTTAAAAAATCCAAACTGTAACAACTATTATTAATATTAGAAAAAACTAATATTTATAATATTACAAATAAGTATTTTAGATAATCCTAGAACTTCATTAAAATCCACAAAAATTAGATGTACCTACCTTAGAAGATTAAACCTGTCCAAAATCTTTGTCGGGTCTTTGTGGTGTAGTGGTCAACGTCGTGGCTACGGTTAAGGATGATTTTTCAATCGATTTATGGATTTCTGTTCGTAGGCATGGATGTTTGCGGTGTCTAAAATTACATCCCACCCATTCGATCCCATAAACGGGGCGGAGCGAGAGTGATTAGCTAACCAATAGTCCTGCCCTATCCCTATCTTTACATTCTCACTGTCTTTTGAAAAAAAAAGATTGAGCAACTGAATAATAAGCAGTTCTCGGGACAAAACTTCTGAGATACCTCCATTAGGAGGCCATATGCTCCACATTGATATCAGACTTGACTTTAAAATATCACATTTAAGAACTGATTAAAAATCAACCAATTCTTTCGAATATCGATTTGTTTTTCCCGTTAATTTTACGTCATCTCCCTTTTTTAATTTATAATAACATTGTTAAAACGAGACGAAATTGTATTAAGTATTTTATGAGTGGCCCAGATCAATTACTCTTCAATCAATGTTGCCCAAGATAACCAACAGGTTGGACACCCATGGTTTAATCTATTCCCAAATATGTGCCCGAACGGATAGAATACGTTTTCGGATGGGCCTCACAAGTGAAATATCTTGGAGCTTACTTAATTAACCTTACCTTAATCTAAATCTGGCTCTGAATGTTTTTAGCGAAATGCCAAATGTGTCAACGCTGTTTAATTATTGTGGCCCAGTGATAACAGCTCTACCATAGTTATATGTGGAAAACGAATCAATCAGAAGTATAGGCACGGACAGAACGCGGAATACCATCAGTAGAAATTGACAACAATACTTTCGCAGTGACCGTCCCCCGCATGAGTCCACAGCCACCAGCGCTTCCGCACAGTATGACGGCTGCTCTATCTTAAATTAATTACAAGTTAGGAACACGATTACCGACTTGCGGGTCTTCTTCGATAGGGTTTGGTTTAAGTCATGGCAGGGTCTATATCAAATTTAGATTTTTTTCAAATTAAATTTCAACCTTGAACATGGATGCTTGTGATCTCATTTCTTGCCGAGTTGATATCTAGTGAGCATTTGGCGCACTGGCAATATTATTACCTGTAATACAAAATATCTTTGATTAAAATCTAACTGATTAAATATCGACACTCCCTACGTATAATCACGTTAGTGCCACATACGTGATTATACGTATTTTGCATTTTTGTTGTCTACGCACTCAGTTCTATAGGTAGGCATAAAAAACATTGTGAAAAATACTAACTTCACCGTTTTTTTCGTAAAGTATAAACAAGTAACTAGCCTTATTTTCTATGGATTCGGCGGCAACTTTGTGGAAGTTCATTTTCAATATAACTAGCCACTTATACGAAAGATCTTTACCTAAAATCCTATTTCGTATCTGTAATATTTCAAAAATTATAAACTTTTCAAACATAAAATTAAATCAAAAATTGTTAACTTAGTTATTCCACTTGGTTTATCACTAACGTGGCACGTTTCGCCTCTTTAAGAAGCATCTTTAGACTAACCGTACCGCAAGTTTATTTATTTCTAAGGTAAACGATGATTTTAATTCTTAATAGGGTGGGGGTGGGTTTTATTACATTCTACTAGACGTGCGGAGGGGGGTAAGGTATAAACACTGTTACACTATATACAAATCAATTACTGACAACTGAATGTGAAAAACCTAAGGGAAATAAATTTAATAATGGCGAGCCGCCTGTTCTGTTTGAAATGTTATTTACTAATCCTCCATTACTGTTAATGGTTTTTTTGATTTCTAAAAATTCTAAGCTATTCATTCTAATACCTTTTTTATTTACACGATGGAGTATTTCTACGTTATTATTTTTATGAAAAGTATGATCATTTTCAATTAAATGATTCGTAAACTCTGAAAAATTATTACTTTTGAGACATCTTATATGTTCTTTAACTCTAATATTAAAGTTTCTACCTGTTAATTTTATATTAAAAATGAACTTCCACAAAGTTACCGCCGAATATAAACTTTTCAGTTAAACTTTATGTAAAATAAGTATTTAACTAGTTTTTAAATTAAAGCACTGTCCCAATTTTGAAGAAGATAAATGCAGCCGTTACTTTGCAACTGCGTTTTGAATCTTTGAGACGCTCCCTGTAAAATGTAATGTTTGGAAATACGGGATTATACGTAGGGAGTAGCAAGTGTCGAAATAATCTATATTTTTACAGACTTCGTTAACAGTTGAGGTTACACAAGTTTTTTTAATCTATTGTGATATTTTACAAGATAAAACAAAGAAGGATAACGTGTTTTCTAAAACCACATGACTGATCCCTTTATCGAAACCGCAAACATCATATGTTTACCGTGCCACTGTCGGTACTGTCACATACTGTAATCAGTAGACATCGGTAATCTATTAACATACCAACAAATATAAATTGTCTTCTAGATTAATGCTCTACGTTAATTGATTAATGTACTTTTGTAAGTAATAACACTACTTTCAAACATCCTTCCTCAAGCAAAATATTAGATTGTTTCGCAACCTTCTGATAGAAAGTCTAAACTAGTAATCTGCAACTTTTTTACTAAAGAATTGAATTGCTTGTTTATGACTTCTTCTTCATGACAGTTTTCCTTACTGGTGAGGATCGCGTCTATTCTGACCATTTAAAATACATACTAACCATTTTGAGTAATTACTGACCATTTATTAAATACCCACTGACTCGACGTATATTTAGTTGTATATGCTACGCCGAATGTGTGAAATTACCTATTACATGAAATGATCAAAAGTTTGCCTAATTCATGACACAACCTAAGCCCGGGACTGTCCCGCATATTAATAGTAATCTTGATAAATCAAGCTAAATTTGACATCCGTAATATAATTCTATTTTCTGTCACGTTGACAGCTTAAAAATTCCATACCCTGCCGAATTCTCGAACTCGGCAGATAATTTGCCTAATTCATGAATGAAGCATGGGTTTGCACTTTTCATGAATTAGGCAAAATTTTATCTAATATCATTTAATAAGCAATTTCACACCATCATCATAATACTATTTTGAAAAAAAATTGGGTTGAACCCTTGTGTCTTTTTACCTTCAAAATATTTAAAATAAAAATATATTTTAATTTAAGACATCGACTGAGGGTGCTTGATGGAATTTCAATATCGAATTTGGATTATTGAGATTTTGTACACTTCCATGCATTTTGTCACTAACGACCCGGGTTTCGCCTTTCGACTCGAACTGACAGTGAACGGTCAGTTCGAGTCCATTCGTGCGCTTGAATGCCTGAAGATGCCGAAAGGCGAAACTCGGGTCGTTAGTGACAAAATGCATGGAAGTGTACAAAATCTCAATAATCCAAATTTGATAAAAATATATATATCGATTCTTTTCAAACTAACATTTTATTAGTTCTTACCTCTTTTCATATTATGGAAAAAAAACGCTGGTAAATGGAAAGAATTTAATTTAATTAGGAGGGCCGGAAACGGCGCCGGAATCATTTATATTTCCAATCATTCTTGTAAACAATTATTGGCATCACAAAAGTTAGCACAAATAAGTGATGAATATTAATTTCACATTTCTCATCGCGGTTGTAAACAATAAATTTTCTTCACGAAATTTAACACAAATACATAAATGATTAATATTAATTTACATTATTCGGATATTTATATAATAATTAAGGAAAACCAATCAAAAATCCTGAAACAAATAGACAAACAATGTGATAAGCCCCTTTCCATTGAATCAATATCAGCGATAATATTATTCCAAATAACAAGTTAGTAAGTTGTCAGCGTGGGCGCTTATGTTTACAAAAAGGAAAAATAGTACATCGATATATCGTTTTTTAAGAATCCACCGAAAGGAGTAAACAATGATAGAACGACGAAATATAAATAAACATGGATTGATTAATATTATTTTTCAACGATGATCGAATTGTAAGGATGCATGAAGGTTTCATTCATTTCTTTGATGGTCTCAAAAACGATGAGTTTATCAGCTTCTTCTAAGGGTTTCGTTATTTTTGTAAAATATTTTTATAACGTCACTTCGACGAATCAAATTTGTTTTGCCACCAAAACACTGTTGTAAACATAGTGGATTGTAATTCAATAAACACATAATGACATCAACGAATACAAAAAACGCCTTCCTTACTTTTTACAATAAAGCGTCTTAATCATTTCAAGTTTGGTTCATAAGATTGATTATATTTCAGTTGTGATAAAGTTCCTTCAGGACTGGAGGCCTAACTGTTCTGTGAAACCTTTCATGGTTGAATATTTTATTTCAGCCTAAGACTTATCGATGTTGTTTAGTGCGTTCTTGAACAAGATTTTATTCCGATTGACCGTGTAAGGTTCGGTTAAGAGGTCCGAATACTCTCGGATACCCACTAACTTTAGGTAAATTTACTCCCACGCCTACAGCATCAAAAAAATTAAGTACGATAATTATTATTATGTGTTTAATCAACAACTACTATCTATTTCAGACTTTCCCAAACTTTACCTACGATGGAACACTGCGCAAATCTTGAAATTTTAACTCAACACTTTATTTATTTTGTAATTTTGGTAATAAATAGGCAATAATAAATTGAGAGTGTGTCGATTGTTTAGGCCCCAAGAAACATTAAATATACTCGTATGGTTGAGGAGGTTCACAAGATTTTTTTGAATTTTACTTATAAATCATTCCAAAAGTCAAAAATGTGTGGTTTAAAGTGTGAAGAAATCCTTAGAATACCAATATCTACCAGTTCCAAAAGGTAACATGTGGTAATCTGTGGTTATTACATCTTAAAATCCAAACTGTAATAACTACTTAAAATCCAGTGTAAACCTCTGAAACTCTTATTATTTATATTAAAAAAATATACATATTTTTATATCGTAAAACATAAATATATTTTTAGATAATCCTATAATTTCATTAAGGTTTACATACAGTAGAAGAGTAAGCCTTCCCAAAATCTTGTTTCCTAATTATCTCAGAATTATGCTTTTTGAGTTGTTATACTTCTGAACTTACTGAGGTATCGATTTAATGGCTGATCTTTGTATTTCCATGTTTTTGCGTCCAGCGGAACACAGTTTGGGAATCTCTGATCTACCTAATATGATTCCATTAACCGGCTCACGATGTGGTCATAATAATAAACACAGGCGAATAAAATATAATAGATTGCGCAATTACCAAATGTATTCAATGAGATTGTTTTTAAACGATTACTTATTCAAAAAAATGCGAAGGTTAGTTTTTCGACCGTTTTTTAACGTGCGAAAAAAACGAAAACAATTTTTATTTATGCAAATTGATTTCAATGTATGGTCGGGCATGTAACTAGGAACGACGACTTCGTGATTCGGATGTACTGCATATTTTTTTAAATCTTCTAATAGCTAGATGTGCTATTAATCATTTTTAGAAGGTTTTTTTTTGTACTGGCAACAATTAAATAGATAAACGTGTTCAATAATGGCTGCACATTCTTCCTATGTATGTATTTGGTTTTGCCAACGTTCGGCCGATATATTTTGGAGCCTATCGGGCAGTGATTGGCAACTTTTCGAATGCGTATGGTGTACATTGTACGGTATTACAAAAGGAATATTTTTGTTTATCTATGGATGAAAAAATAATCACTTAACAAGTAAAAAAAACACATCAGTCGTGATTAAAATAAATAAAACATCATAAAACACACTTTTTTTGTAAATATTTCACAGTTGTATAAAATGATCAGGACCAGTATCACGAGCATTTTCAAGTGACGAAAAATGAAATGAATCAGAGTTATTAACGTAATAGTATGTATTTATGTTATATTATTATTGGCTTTCCACCAAGAATAATTAACTCTTAATCACTTAAAAATAATAAATCACTCTCTAAAAGAAGTGAGGGACCCCAAGTTAAGTCTTCATTTGTTCAAAATCACACACCGTTTTTTATAGAGCAGTATGGGGTTTTCATCCATTCACAATTTGAAGCATATGGACTCCTAATAAAGCTTATCTCAACAGAAGCTTGTTTGTGAGAAATACTTGGTACTCAATCGCTCAAACCCTCTTTTTCCGAAGAGAGTAAGGATAGAAGGATAGGGGCAGGGTAGAACTTGGCGAGTATTGAGGTGAGAGGGAGTTTTTAGATTCATTACACAAATCCATAAATGTATTGTAAAAATCAATTTACAAAACTTCCTGTGTTGAGATTCTACCGATGACCACCATAAGCAAAGCCATCAACATTGATTGCTCGCCTAAAGGGCAGGCAATAGCCCTTGGTTAGTTGTTACCATCATAATTTGTCAATGTTATCTCAAATAAATGAATAGTTTGCCTGTTTGTCTAATACATTGTTTTTAATAGTATTTTCAACGTCAGAACACTATGATAGTAGATTGTAACACGTCATGTTCGACGTAATTGTTATCAGTTAACTTTTATTAACAATAATGAAAACAAACCACCATGTTTTCCCAGATATTGTAAAAATCTATGACTCATTATGTAGGAAAAGGTTTCATGTAATCATCAGATTAAAACCACTAACAGCTGTTTACGTTATGCGAAACGAAATCAATTACAGGGGGTCCTCACTATCTGAGTATTTTGTATTCGAATCCAGTTATTTATTTATTTTGCTACGTCTCTTTCCAATATGGAGTATATGGACTCTTAATGGAGGTATTTCAGGAGAAGTTTTTCTACGAGAAAGTTGGGATAGAAGAATATGACTAGGAAACGACTAGCGGTTATCTAATCGCTCTCAGGATCGGATGGGTGGGATGGAACTCTAAATATCACAAAATTCCATTGAAAAATCAATTAACGAAACTGTCTGTACTGAGATTTGAACTCGAGACATCCGTAACTGAAGCCAATGATGTTGAACACTGCACCACAGACCCAACATAATTATGGAAATACACAATACTGTAAATATTACATAATAAAAGCATGTGCAATAAATAGCGCAGTCATCAACTGTCAGTTTAAATCTCAAACGCCCTTTCTCGTAGTGTATGGATATTACCCATGGCTTTATCCAACTAACTTTATCTTATGTTTGAACGCTCGAATTGAAATGTACCTGGCCACATATTTCTTTCGACTTATACGAGGCGAAAATGAGCATTCCGCCATTCTTGAGAATGTCAAGCTTTATGTTCGTGATCATTTTTTGATGAATCGTGGATATGAATTATTTATTCTTCCAAAGTGTAAAATCAGCCTGCCAATGGGGATGCCAACGGGAATAGCTTTAATGATGTTCAACGATATTGCTTCAGATGAGCACTATTTTTTAATGCAGGTTGACTTCTTTGCCAATTTCCAAGTAGTGTATATACATAAAATAAATAAATAGCACTTTATATTCCCGTCTGACTTGTATTAGAGCACTAAATATAAACAACAAAATAACAAATATGTATTGTTTCTTTTTTATCATCATTTATTCATACAATCTATCACAGATATAAAAAAGATAAAAAACCTATTTTGTTTAGCATACATCTGCGAAAACCTAATAAATAAAGATATTAAAATTAATATTTTATAAAAAAAAAATGTTCGAGAACAGTTTATAAATTAATTAGGAATGTCGTAGAAAAATGAGAGAAGGAAACGTAAAAAAATGGAATGAAAGAAAAGATCTTAGTCTATTTTCCAGCTGCGATATTTTGTGCTTAAGCTATGAAATATATTAATAAAAACACACAATTATTATAAATTATTAATGTTAAATTACAAAATCTTTTTAAAATTAGTATAAAAACCACCAAACAGATTTACCTTTTACATCTTCCAACATTTGTAGGAATCAATTAGTTCCATCAGATAGATGTTTTTATCAATATTGTTTGTATAAATCGATGGACGCAACTTAAATAATGAGTATAATTTATAATGGGACCATTTATATCATCTTAGAAAAGAATATTCTCAAAAAGCTTTTAGTTATTTTTGAGGCATATCGAAACTATACTGACAGAAGCCATTAAGTCACAAAACAAGTTCTGAAAAATCAAATTTAACGCATTTTTTTTTTCAAAGTACACTTTCTCCCAAGTACAATTGTTTGTGATTTAAAGAATAATCTTTTTGGCATACAAATCATAAGATTTGGTATGGACGAGTTATAATCATACGCTTTCTGACAGAATAAAAAAATAGCAATATGACTTGATACTGTTTTTTTAAAGCCATTATATCACACGACTTTATGAGTTCTACCAGAATGAACTGTTAAATTGCATACATTTTGACGGTTAAAACAAAAAACCATCAAAAGCTGATTTTATGTGTTGTCAGTATACCCTCGATATTCAACTAAAATGTTCAGAAAAAATCTGCAGAAGAAAACTGTAATATCAAATGAAAGTCAAAAGATTTAATTATAGTTATAAATCTTAACGAAAAATAGATATATTGAAACTGTTAAATCATTTAACATACTAATTTTATAATTCAAATAAAACCATAGAGCATTATATTGGTAGCATAATCAGAATTTTGACAGGTCAAATGTCCTTGACAATGTTTGACAGTTATCTGTCAACATAAGCTTATTATGAGCTGCCTTAATTATATCATAATAATTATCAATTAATTTTTTCATTTAGATTAACGAGAATTTTGACGTCAAGGATATTGAATAACTGACATTCAAATTCAACATACATCACTCGCAAATAAACAAAGCCAAATGGGTTGATCTTTATAGTAAACAAGTCACTCCTTCGTCTCTATGGAAATAAACAAACATTGTGAATCACTCTCTTTCCTATTTTCGATAGATTCCTCATAACTATTGAATTTCTTCAAAATTACTGACAAATCCATCCAACATATGAATATATGAATAACACATTGTTCATTAAACATGTAAGGTGCCAAAAGCTAACAAGTAAATTTTGAAGTACATAATTGATACATGTTTACAAAGCTGTGATCAATATTGATTTATAAAAATTCAACTTATTTGTGTTTATATGTGTTTGAATTTAAACAACTCCCCATTATTAGATTACATAGCTAGAAATAATAAGTGTTTTTGTCATTGTTTTTATATACTGTTTTAGAAAAAAACTGCATTCCAGCAGGTATGTTAATCAATAGAATTATAAATTCAAACCTGTTTGTCGTGAAAAAATGGAATGGTATTATTTCGATGAAGTGAAGTATTGAATCGCAAAACTGCTACAATCCACAATCGATTGGTCAGATTTAATGCAGTGAGTAAAAAATTGATGTACATCGAAAATCAGTGGTTGGCAAGCCTGTTACTATTACACTAAGAGACTAATATTACAATTCAAATAAAACGATAGAGCATTATATTGGCAGTGTATTCAGATTTTTGACAGGTCAAATGTCCTTGATAATATTTGACAGTTGTCTGTCAACATAATTTTATTATGAGCTATATTAATAGCATCATCATAATTATCAATTTTGACTGAAAGTTTGACTTCAAGGATATTGAATACATGACATTCAAATTCGACAAACGTCATTCGCAAATAAACAAATCTAAACGGATTAATTTTTGTAGTGAGCAAGATTCGCTCCTTCATCTCTATGGAAATGAAAATATTGAAGAAGGCGTTTCATGTTTTCTGTTGAAATTTCTTGTCAGCATAGGTACAAAGTGGAATGGAATATCAAACTGTTAAAAAACACCAAATTACTGATTAAAATAATATATTGCTATACCACTTAGATTATACAATTAGTTTGAGAGGTGTGTGTGTGTGTGCTTTAAAATGAGAAATAGTACGTGTAACATTCTCATTTCCATGCTAGTTATCGTTTTAAAGCACACACAACCACCCAATCGTGAGTGGAAGCGCCAGTGTGTAAAGCTTGCTATTAGGATATCGAAGATGGCTTGACCAGACCTCTTAAATGTGTCCTTGAATCCCACTTTCTCTCAATAGGGGCTGACTGACTGCCAATTGGTGTAGAAATAACTGCATTGTTTTTTAGTACACTCTTATCAATGCAGAATAATATCATATTAATGTGAGTGAATAACTTCTGTATTTCTGGCTTATTCCGTGATTTTTGTGTCCAAATAAAAATAATTATTAGAATTTAAAGATACTTGATTACCAGGAAAATGTTTTAAATTATTTGTTTTTTTTTAATATGTACAAATTTACCAAGAACAATTTATGGCAAATGAAAGGCAGTCTCAATAATAAATTAAGAAGCTAGAAAAATGTTATACTATAAATTAAAAAACAGACAAAATTTTGTTTCAATGTTGGCAGCTTCCGATCATAAACAATCATTCATTGTAAGATTAAATTTCGTTGTATATTACTTTCATACATGAATATTATTATAAATAGACATAGATTTCTTTTTTGATAACCTACAGTGCTGAAATATCTTTACATGTCTAAGAGTTAGAGTGACTTAACCAAAAAAAAAACAATAGTACTAATCATAGACATCTGTAGAAGCTGTGTATTTTCAATTCTAACAATTGGCACCACTGAGTAAATAATGCAGACATTTTGTTTTCGAAACATTTATAAGATGGCGGCTGTGTTCAGTCAAATCGAATATTCTACAATACTAATTGCAAAGGATGAATCAATGTGTTTAGACTTTAGGCATAAACAAAATCTAGACTTTTTAATTTAAATTATCCAAAGAAACATAAAAACTTAGTGCCATATCTATTATATTACCATTTAATCTAGTCAGATAATGCTTACCACATACAGTGGCATGACTAGTAAGTGCATATGGAAAGAATAACAGTTATTTTTAATTTTTTAAATGTCTGAATATGGCAATTAGCCCCTTAGTGTTTAGTATGACAGATAATAAAAAACCTTTAAAGCTTTATGTCACATAATATCATTGTTTAATAATATAATAAGCATTATATCAACGCATTGACTGTGGGCCACACGGTATGCATGCGTGTCATATTAACATTCAAGATGATTACGTCAGCAGCTGACATGTTAATGTTGACATATATAGCAAGATAATAATAAAAAAAATGGAATGAAAAATCTAATAAATTGGTACATCATAGCTTTGAACATTGTCTTAAAAATAATATAAAATAATTCACATTTTTCTAGCTACAGTGACATAATGCCTTCTTAACCTTTATGCAGTAGTGGTTGCTGTAAATATTATAGAATATTTATGCAGCCCCTGTATGCAGTAACATCAAAATACCTATAGGTTATGTTCAGAAATTCAAATGACACAAAAATTATATTGTAATATCAATGAATTCAAAACAATGTTGTTTGTACTGATTATAAAGCTGCATTTACAATTCCCTGCAAGATGAAATTTTCTGGATACATGACACTTACGCTATAGAAATGTAAATTATTATGAAATATAAATAATTGAGGCTAGATGCCTAGAAACAAAAAACACCAGTATCAACCCAACACATTAATTCTTTCAATGATACACTTATTTCTAATGTAATCTCAGTCCAATAATTGTCTTAATCAACTGAGAAATTTCCAAAAATCTTGCTTGTTGTATTTTATCAATTGCACGAATGTTTCTAAAGATATGATGACAAAATTAGATTCATTGTTAAACCCAAGTTTTTTTGGATAACAAAACCATAAACAATGTTTTATAGTTGCTGAATATGTCTGTATACTGCTGTTTTTATTTCAAAACACCTCAATTATAAAAAAAAATACAATAAAAAGATAATATTCACGTCTTAAAATTTAAAAATATATGTTTCTTCGGTTGTAAATTCAAATTTATGAATTACATATAATAAATTCTGACAACATACATAGAACTTGGCATATTCTACCTATCTACTACATAGAATATAAATATCTATAGTTCTATAGGTAATCGCGATACCTAATATTAGTTATGCAACGTACAATTGTAGACATTTAATGAAAACTGTAATGTTTCCGGACAGTATAATTGACATTTTAAAACAAGCAGGAATAACACTGAATTTTTCACAAATAGATTCATTTTCCTCAATATCAGATCGTTGATGCAAATAATATAATTATGCATCTTATATACATAAAGTACAAAATCAGAAAATGTTCATATAACCAGACAGCAAATACAGTAAGACATCGATATAATGAACTAATGCGGGAAAGGAGGTCTCCGTGAAAGTCCTTTAAATAATAAAGTAGGTTTTTCATATTCGCCTTATCATTTGTTGAGAAAATAAATGTCACAATACAGTTATAGATGGACAAAGTCACATTCAGTCAATAATTGGCCAACATGAGTTTAAAGTGTCGGAGCTGTGTGATCACATGTTTATCATATACATAACATTGTTACGCCTTCAGACACCCGTGACATAAGGTGAGCTAGTGACGTACATTTTCGGATATTTTAATCAACCAAATATTTATTTTTTTCAGTTTAATATAAGAAGTGGCATCTGTGACCATGCTTAGGATAAGATGTTTTAAAATAAAGTAGACGTAGAATGGTAAATGAACATTTTCGATTATATATTATATCAATAGAGATTCATCTCAAAAACAAAATGTAAATAAAGTAAACCCCATCTTTTTGGAATGTTAGGATAAACATATGTATCAACCATCGGCGTGTGGTAGATGTTTTTCTGTCTCCATCACACAACCTCACTTGCATATGAGCAAGTAGGATAAAAGAGTAAACACCAGCATGCTCTTATATCTCACTCTCTCCCATAGCACGTGATTGAGAGAGAGAGAGAGAAAAATTCACAGCATGCGTCTATATCAACATATGGATAGTAATACTTAAGAAAAAAAATGAATAGTTACGCCTTTTATTCTGCTGTTATCTCAATGGGGATATTACTCTCCGTGATGAGAACTTGAGGAGTTTCAATTTGATCATCGATAACTTCGTGGTTTTCCACTTCTAGGTTCTCGGCAACAGCGTGAGTTCCGTTTTCTACAACGACAGCATTACCATTACCGGGCCTCACAGTCTCTACATCCTCCTCTTCTTGAAGCGGTAACGCCTCCGCTTCCACCACTTGTTTATTACCCGTGATCTCATCTTCGAGTTTTTTGCCGAACGCTTCGTCGGCCTCAGATATCTTTTTGATCAGCTTATCGCGGTCCTCGTTTGTCCAGTTGATAAACCATTCATTGAAAAGTTTTACCTGAAAATCAATCAGTATTATTAGTGCTATTTTTTTCTTCAAATGAATAGCATAAACCAGGGCAGGACTGCGGAGTCATTAAAACAAAAACACAGCTCCAACATTCTCTCACAATCTGATATTTCAACTCTAGTAATTACATGACAAACCTAAGACTTTTCTATGAAGAAACTCAAAAATGTCAATATAAAGCAGATATCCGTTCTCGCCGCCGATATCCAAAAGAAGAACCCAAAAAATCATTATTTGTATAATACACTTATACACTACTTAGGTAATTTAAAAAAAAGGGATATAAAACTCAGTCTCTCTCTCATCTCGTTCCAAAAACACAACAGCTCTTCGCCCCCAACTCTGAATACACAGCCATGTGATAAACAAAAATATGCCGTGCACAAACACAGCCGTTAAAATATTGATAGTTTAATGACAGATTGCATCATACTACTGTAGCAGTACTAACATTTCCTTGTTATTATTTTTGAACCTATGTCAATAAACAGTGAATGAGGAAACGATACAAATATAAATAGTCCTGCATTGATTTTTTGATTATTGTTTACATGATTGCGGATTATTTATCAATTGTAACAGCAATAAAATATTTTCGAGCCACTTTGATGCATAATACACAAAAATGTGATCAAAATGTATGTCAAAAGACAGAGTGGAAAATTATATGTCATTAACAACCTAAAAATGGTTATAGCTTCAGAGATACCGTGAAAAAACGTGGTTGATAGTTACAAATATATATTTAACACAAAATACTCAATAAGATTTTAATTTATAGTACATCCAGTGATATAACGTCATATGTGCAAAACAGCTCACACAAGCTTGGTAGAGTCACATGGTTTCATGATTGCTGTAAGTTACTAAAAGAACTATACTTATGAAATTAATGCACCAGATTTGGGGACCTATTAGGCATGTCTTGACACATATATCTCAGTTTTAATTTTTTAGCACTTGTGAGAAGAAACATTTAAAAATTCTGAAAATTGATAGTAACATGGTTTCATGATTGCTATAAGCTACTATAAGATCAATATTTACGAAATCAACACAGCATGTGTTTTAATTTTTTAGCATTTTGTTGCACTAGCTGTGCAATCATATGATAATTTCAGCAACACAACATCATCTTTTACTCAGTTGTATACAACTAACTTAATGTTCAACTGTTTTCTGAATGGCAATGAAATATTCTTTCCTGTCTGACTCATGTATATCACATAAAATGGTCCACAAGACAGTTTACCACTAATATTTTTAGGTTATCTTTCTGTATTTTAAGAATTGAATTCAAACAAATCAGTAACACACTCACTCTGCACTGAAAGAGATTCATAGGCTTGTCCTGGCAATTGGCTGAGCTCATCGAATTGATGATTCCATTGACATATACTCCGTTGGCTGCTATTTTCTCCGCAAGGATCGGCAGAAAGTCTTGCCTCTGAAGTTCGCTCCATTCTTCAAACCACTGCACCATATATCTGATCTGCGCATCGCTTGAGAGAGTTGTAGCTGCCATTTTGCAAGAGTTTGAGATTCAAGTCTGAAAAGTAAATGAAAAATAATAAATATCTGGCTGAGTGAATAATTAGTCTACTGATTCGGTTTTTCTCCAGCACCAGGGCAATCAACCAGGTTAGTCGCAACAGGCGCTTATACAGAATCAACCCAGATCAGTTCCTGTACTATTCTAAGATTTGTTTAATGGATTCGTTGGTAAATTTACTGAAATCCATTTTTAATATACAATTATAATTGATTACTTTGTAATGACCAAATTAAGAGTGGGATTTTTTCCATTAAATTTCCGTAAAATTTCTGGACATGCCACTTGTCAAATACGAGCCAATATGCTGGGGATTTTTTCTATTAAAACTCAATAGCGATATTACGAAACGCCAGGTAAACATTGTCATCAATCTGGTTTAAAAATGTCTAACATATGTTTTGTTTATTTTTTATGGTAAATATGCTTTACAACATGCTACATTTTCCGATAATAACAATGCCTTTCTGTAGGAAATTTATTTATGAATAGGAAAATGCTAAATCTTCACAGATAGAATCCGGGAAACCGATAATTTACACGAAATACAAATGTAATATCATCATGTATGGAAAAGCCGTCATAATATGTCAAATAGTCATTCTTAGAACAAACCATAGAGAAAAATTTAAGTACGGCGACGATTGTACAACAAAATATTTCGTAATTCTCATAAATTACCGGTTTCCCTGATTCCAATCTTTAATATTTTGACAATTTGCAATCCGAAATTAAATTTACTGCACAAAGCATATTTACTTTTTTACTAGTGAATTCCCGATTTGTTTAACGAAAACTGTTTTTGACTTAAGGTTTTTGTAGAATATTAGTGGTATTACATTAATACTGTATATTACATAATTAAATTAGGACGAATATAATATATATTACATGAAATAAAAAGATGGGCTCTAAACCTACGCGTTTACAATAATAATATATTCCGAGTATTATAAGAGAAAGTTTATAATGAAATATTATACTATTGGCTAACCCTTTATTTCTCCCGATAAATAATCGAAATTCTAAGCTATGCTTACTTCGCAATACAATACGAATGTGACGAGAATAAATTGTGATTTGAAACGAAGGAGAGGTCAACAACTTTCACGCAAATATCAATAATTAGACAACCAAATTGTAACAGTTCATCGAGTTAAAGAAAGGGCATGCCGGAATACGACATATAAAAAAATACAATACGGATATATCGGGTTTACATTACAAGGTATATTGTCCAGGATATTCGGAGTCAATTTTACGAAATAACAAACAAACAGTGACATTAAATAGAGGAATGTGACGTACCGTTATCGGCGAGGTGTTTAGATGCAATGACTACTTTCTAGAAACAACACTAATGTGTTAGTGTTATGAATTGATTACATGTTAAATAAAGACGAAACGGCAGTGTGATACTTACTGCTGAATATTCGATCAAAAATGTGCAAGTTATGTGGATATGGATCGGATATTTTATTGTGCGAAAAATGACAACAGACTAATGTGTTACGAAAATTGACAGCAACTCAGACGACAGAAAGTTGTAAAACGTAAACTTATTTACCGGCTTCGATTGGCTAACACGGCAATGACCTTGATTTGATACGAAATAAAGTTGCCATAAAATGTAAAATATAGTACAAAAATATTTGTTGTAATAAATGAATATATAAACAATTCGATTTACCTATAGCATTTCATAAATTCCATAAAAAAAGGTTTTAATTGAAAAAATATTAGATACCATGTAATTCTTTTTATGATAAAACATATTTATGAATAAAAATCAACCGCAGTTTATCGTCTGTCGTCATAGATGGCACCACTCGTACAAACAATATGACTGAAAGATAAGTATAATGAATGGTTTATGTATCTTATTATTACCAGAAGCATAACTAGCGGGTGCAAATTCGCACATAAACTTTCAAAACTTTAAGTGTAATATTTCTTACCGTTGTTGAGTATGTAATATAATTCATTTAGGGCAGGGGTTCTTGGCCTTATTGCGGTACCGGGCGCATTTGAGATTTGGGATAATAGTGGCGGGCGCACGCCGGATTTCTAAAAAGCAAGATTTACGAATTATGCGTTTCATCTATTATATTTTTACCAAATTCAATTTATTTGACAAGAATATTTTGAAATACAAAGAGTTTACAGCATAAAAAGCCCATACAGTTACATATATAACACATAAGATATATTCAAAATAAAAAAGCAAAATTAATGTGAGTCTATGATATAATATAATGAAAAATTAAGTTTAATACATTTATTGTACTTCTTTTACTAATTTCTCAACGTTGGGAATGTAAGATGATAATCCTAATCGTAAACAATCATCAAGGTTAGCATTGGTAAGTTGAGATCTGCTTTCTGATTTTATTATGTCCATATTGGAAAATAAAGATTCACACAAATATGTGAAACTAAAGCAGGGTTTAATTTTGTAAGCTCCTTATTTCAAAATAGGGTACTTTTTATGATCATCAGCGGGCACAGGGTTAAGGACTCCTGATTTAGGGCATAATAAATTAATTCTAAGCTTATAGTATTATGTAGGAAAAAACTCAAATATGTATTTAATATTTTTCCCTGGATGGGTGCTGTGACGGAAATATTCCTTAACTTTACGTCATTTTCTTCTAGTATTATAAAAAATATAAAAATTAAAGATTAACGAAATGACATCAAGATAAAATTTTAGATTAAAAGGATTTAAATTATACGCTCACATGTGAAAAAAACACAAGACATAAATTAATATAATGATTAAGACAATCAGTTTTATAACTTAATAATATAATTGATCATGTTGATTTTTTTATTTTTAATCTATTAAATATTTGCTTTTATGTCTAGGTAAATATTTCAAGTACTTCGTTGCATTACGAAAATTCAAGTGTTAGTTTCATAAAAGTACATTATATTTATTACTTGATGTATGAATGTATATCAGTGGTGTCCAACGTTCCTTCTAAGATGAGAAATTCATGCAGAATATACATAGACTGAGCAGCCAAGCCAAAAAATGCACAGGATATTTTTTTAACTTTTTTGAAAATAGCAACATAATATCTATCATATTTTTTATGGTGTGTTCCGATCTCGAAAAAGAGGTATAGCGAAAGCGATTAACTAACCGCTGGTTCTGTCCTAACCCTATCCTTATACTCCTACTGTCTTCGAAAAAGAGAGGTTGAGCGATAAACAGTTCTCGTAAAATCTTTTGAGATATCTCCATTAGGAGTCTATATGCTTCAAAAAACAATATTCAGAAATATTTCACAGTTAACATTTATTAAGCAAAAAAATTATTTTTAGTGACGTTACAAAAGTTGTAAGCACCATGACGGATATCTTTTTTTTGTTTATTTTGTGTCATCATATTTGTCTCTTCGTCTTCTCTTTTAAGTCCGAAGTCCTGATAAAATCGAATCACCATTTTTTTACCTCAGTATACGGCCACCCTAAACGTTACATTATTTTTGATAGCCTTACGTTTTATTCTTTTTAATTTTGGTTACATTTTTATTCCTGTGAGAATAGTGGTAAACCTGAATAATTGTTTTTAAAAAATATAGAAAATTCAGATCCTTTTTGAATTATCTCGCAAACTACTGTATGCACGCCTCTGATTATAATTTTTAGTGTACAATTCATTGAAGAAAAATAATGTTTTACAATATAATGAGTATGTCTTCTTTTGTAAAAATACATCGTTCCCACTTGAACTTATATATTATATTTACTTAAAATATTAGTATTATAAATTATTTAATTACACAGTTTAAATGATAAAAATATTTTTAAGCATCTTGTCTTTTAATGTTCTTAAAAATGTACAAATTACATAGATAAAGGATATTTCGATAACTAAAAATACACTAAATCGAAAAAATTACATATTGAGTTATTTAAACCAAAAGTTTCCTTATTTCAAACTATACCGTATGGAAGAATACATATTTTTATAAATTATACCGAAAAATAGTTTTTTACAAACAAACAAAATGAAAAAGGTGTAGCATTTGACAAAATTCGTAATCTAATTACACGAAACTAGTATTTTTCAGTTAGTGTTTTCTTCCAGAACAACGACGATATGTTTCATTATTTTTTTCAGCGATTACTTTGGCTGTGGAAAGGAAAAAGACGTAACCCACACCAAAAAATATTATAACTCACACAAAACGTGCTAATACACTATATTCACATACAATATATCGACTTTGGGAATGCAAAAGGACTTCTCCCTCCGTCTTTTCAAAATATTTTTTTCTCGATAATCACAATGCATACAATTTAATACACGTTTTGTTTGGGCTATACACAATATTTTTTGTGTGTGGGTTTCCTTTATCCTTTTCACAGTCGACTTGATAATGTATTATAATTAACCTATTGAAAATATGTGCAGTTTCCGGGAAATTTTTATTTGTAGGGTTTCCAAAGTCTTTATATCCATTTCTCGCAGTTATTATAACCCAGCGGTCGCCAATTGGTGGTACGCAAGATTATTGCAAAAACGTAATTGGAGCCAAGAATCAATAAATTTATTTCAAACACGCAACAACAAACATCATTGAAAATTTATTTGCTAAAAAAATTGAACGAGTGTACCATTTCATAATAAAAGTGTAACTTGTATAGTCATTATTTCATATGATACTAGTTTTTTGGTTATTACTCAGCTTCGTCTTTTTAGACGTTTTTAGACGTTGGCATTATTGTGTTGGAAGTTGAAAATATTGCAATGAACCGCACCTCACGTAACTCCTACAAAATATAGTCCATCAATGAATAATGATATTAAAAGTTGTCAGTTGAAAATAACACAATTGGCCTAAAATGGCAGGAAAAACGACATGTGCAGGCTTTCTCGTCGCTACCGTTTACCATTTGGGAGGAGTTCCTGTAAGATTTATTCAGATGTTTTCTGCTCGCTATATAGTATAGAAGTTGAATTTTTCACGAAAACATCATGTTTGTGGTCCATCAGGTTCGAACGGCTGAGGACCGCTGTTCTACATGAAGGCTTTTAATGAGACAAAAACTTCTTAAGAACAATAATTGTGGAAGTTGAGTATTTTTTGTCAGTACTTTAGTACTTATTATGCCAAACTGGTGACGATAATATTCAAATTCAATTTTTATTAAATTTGGATTATTGAGATTTTGTACACTTCCATGTATTTTGTCACTAACGACCCGGGTTTCGCCTTTCGGCATCTTCAGGCATTCGTGTGCTCGAATGCCTGAAGATGCCGAAAGGCGAAACCCGGGTCGTTAGTGACAAAATACATGGAAGTGTACAAAATCTCAATAATCCAAATTTGATATTGAAATTCCATCAAGCACCCTCAGTCGATGTCTTAAATTATATCAATTTGTATTGTATATTATTTTTTGTTAAAGACTGGTTTAAACTCATTTTAAAATTTACTAAATGTTAACACAGAGAACTCGAGTGATATTGGAGGCATCTCGTATTTTGAATACTTAACTGGCGTCTGCTTCACGGGCAAACATGCAATAGCTTTCGTATGCAAATACAGCAAGGGTCCTGTGTGAGTTCCAGTGATGCCACCAAAACAACCGTAATAAAATGCAAAACGCAGGTCTCCCAACTTCTCCGGGTTGACCAGGGAAGCCATTAATTACAGATGTTTATTATCTATACAAAATAAAGTAGCATAGATAACCTGTTGCGTGAAAGAAATGGATAAACTTACCTTCCGTGAATTTGGTAAATAAAGGGTTCATTTGCTCGCAATACTAGGGTGGGTGTCGCTTGTCTATAAAAGCTTGCGAAATTAAGTATCTTTGTTCCATTTATTTTTAAACAAAAGTATTACCCGCGTCGTTCATACGAGATGTTAGTTGCTGGTTGTTCATCTGATCAATGCATTGCTCAGAAAGATGAACGTATTCAGCGATGAGCTTTGTTTAGGTACTCTTATTTTTTTAATTTGAATTTTAATATGTTTTTTTATTCTTCTGTTTTTATTAAATTTATGAGATTGATTAATCATTTCAGGCAATATCTACATCAGTGGTCTACATCAGTGCTACTCAAATGATGGTCCGTGAAACAGTACTGATTCACACTCAACATAGTAAATAATATATACACAGTTAAAAATGAGAAAAATAATTAAAATCGACGAGTGTCTCGTGTAATATCAATGTCCCTGAATCTCAATTCTTTGATTTCAATAAAAATATTTTACCACCATATTTTTATTTTATTTACATAATGAAACCGGTCCCCAGGTAATACTGAAAAATATTTACCGGTCCGCACCCCAAAAAAGTCTGAGTAGCACTGGTCTACATCATTTTCATTATAAGATCAAACTTTATTTAATCTTATACTGTACATCTACTTTTGTAGATTTTAATTTAATTCTAGGATAACATAATTATATTTTTTTCAAGTATAAATAGGAGTCTTCAGAGGTTTTTACAGAATTTTCAGAGTTGTTACAGTTTGGATCTAAAGTAATAATAACCATTGTCATTCTAAAATAACCTCAAATTATCACGTGTTACATTTTGGAACTGGTAATTATCGGTGTTCTAAGAAATTCCTCCTACTTAATTCAAAACTGCATTTTTTTGATTTGTTACACTTTGGAACTGAGGTTTCGAGATATATATATATGTTTTTATTTTTCCAGGCTCTTGTATGTTTTACGGTGTCTTTGTAACTAAAATTTCTCAATCAATATTACAAGGCAATACTTATTATTGATGTCAATATCATTTTCTGCCACCCTCGTTAAAATAACAATGTTCTTGACAAAGCAATTGTTTACTGTCGACGGATTTCTGACAACCGTTACATAACTTTGATAACGATCCACTTGCGCATTTTGCGTCTTATTTTAATATTTGTATTAGGTGCGCATTGTTTCTCAATCGTTTTCGACATAAAATGTAATCTCTTTATCAATGAGGACGGGGATGGTGGGACATGTTATATGTAGATACCTCAGTTCCAAAGTGTAACAACTTAAAAAACATTGTTTTGAGATAATTAGAAAACAAGTATTTGGAAAGGCTTAATCGTTTACTGTACGTCTAATTTTTGTAGATTTTAATAAAATTCTAGGATTATTTGAAAGATATATATTATAAATGTTATTTTTTTTTCTTATATAAAGAATACGAGTTATCAGGGGTTTTCAAGAGATTTTCTTAGTTGGTACAGTTTGGATCTAAAGTAATAATGTCATTCTAAAATAATCACAGATTACCACTTGTTACATTTTGGAACTGGTAGAGATCGGTATTCTAAGCTTTTTCTAGGACTCAACTCAAAACTGAAATCTCTTGACTTGTTACACTTTGAAACTAAGATATCGATGTGTATTTTCAAATTTGAGTTCTTCAAAAAATATTGTTAACCTTGGAACTACAGATCATAGGCTATTTAAAAATTGACTCACGTAGTTGGCCATTAGTCTATATTAAAGTTGTCAAATGCATGGTGCATTGGCGTCAGTTGTAATTTCGTGAATTGTAGGTACTATTTTTTGATAATAAATAAGTTATTAGCTACTACAATTTATATTTAAACGTGGCGTTATTGTTGATTTATTTTCAGCGTGAATAGGTGACATTTTTCCGTTAATTGGAAATTTAGTGAGATCATTAATTTGATCACCGCAGCTACATCATACACAACTATTAAAACAAAAAACACTCCATATTTCTCGCCATTAAATTGAGTGACTGTAAAATGCTTGCAGTATGATTCGCGTATGCTCAATTCGAAATCAAGTATGGATTGTAAAAGTTCTGGAAGAATCCACAGACATTTATTTTCCGAGCCAAATTTATTGTTGAAATGTTGCATTTCTACTTTTTGTCAACGGCTCTTAGACGCTCATTCTCTTTATGTAAACTTAGTCCTGTTTTGATTGTATTTTTATCAGTTGATAATGCTCGTGATGAGCAATACGGTCCTGATCATCATAAACATGTGGAAGTAGTACAAACAAATCGTATTTTATTTTTAAAATATAATATCTTTCCACAAAGAATTGACAGTTAACACCATAAAAGAGAAAATAGCCCTGTGATATAGCTAGTTTAGAGATGCTTCTTAAAGAAGCGAAACACTTGTCACCTTTGATAATACAGCCAATGGAATAAATAATTTTATGTAAAAATTAATTTCGACAAACTTATCGCCGAATACGTGGAAAATATTAAAATATCAAAGCATTCATCACATGACAACGAAAAATGATTTCATTCAAATGGCATCTGAAATTCGTTATCCGTTAATTAAACACAGCCGTTATGCGTTCAAAGTCTCCTAAATACCGATATAGAATCGATAAGCGAACAATAACGACTTACCTAACGACCGTTAGCTTACCACTTCGTTGATAAAGAGATTACATTTTATGCCGAAAATGATTGTGAAACAATGCGCACTTAGTACAAATATTAAAATAAGACGCAGAAATGCGCAAGTGGATCGTTATCAAAGGTATGTAACGATTGCGAGAAATCCGTTGGCAGTAAACAATTGCTTTGTCAAGTACGTTGTTATTTTAACGAGAATGGTAGAAACTGATAGCGACGTCAATAATATGTGTTGCTTTTTAATATCGATTGAGAAATTTCAGTTACAAAGACACCATAAAACATACAAAAACCTGGAAAAATAAAAATATGTATGCATATCAATACCTCAGTTCCAAAGTGTATGAAGTCAAAAAAAGGCTTGCTGATGATGATGACTGTTCTACGGTTTTTAGCTTTCGGGGTGATTCAGACAGTTAAAACACGCCAGTTTGGTACGAGTTATCTTTATTGCAGTTGGTTAGTTCAATACATAATTTGAGAATATTTTTTCCATGTCCGCACCCAATGTGGAGCATATGGTCTTCTAATGGAGGTATCTTAACAGAATTTTTCTACGAGAACAGCTTGTTATTCAGTTGCTCAACCACTCTTTTTCGAAGAGAGTAAGGATAGAAGGATAGATCTAGGACAGGACTAGTGGTTAACTAACCGCTCTCGCTACGCCCCGTCAGGATGGGATGGGTGAGAGGGAGGGAGGACTCAGACGACGAACAGAAATCCATAAATCGATTGAAAGATCAATCTATGAAAACCTTCCGCACCGGGAATTGAACCCGATACATCCGTAACCATAGTTAGCGACGCTACCAACTGCCCACGGACCCCGATATCATCGACTCCCCGAGAATTCACAATTACAAATTACACGGAGCACAAATTAAGTATCTAGGAGGGGGTCAATATACCCTCGACAACTCTGGCCAAAATCTTTCTTCATTATTATTTTAGAACAAGGATGCTCCACCGGTCGATCCCAACGCAAAATTTGGCCGATCCCGAAAACTTCTGTGAATTTTGAAAAAAATATATTACGATGAAAAATAAAATCCCGGTGATCGGACTATTCGAGTCGACGTGATTCGCACTTATCTACTAATTAAGGGGATTCACGAATGGTCAAAGTAAGACCGTGGTTACAGCATTCTCTGACAACGGTTCTAATGATTTTTTTGTAAACATCTCGATAATGACTTTCTTAGAATATTTATAACAAAAGACCCTACTTCAAAAGTGTTAATCCATAACACGTGTTCCAGTAATTAACTACATTTAAAACTATCAATTTACAGTAGTTAACACATTTGTGGTAAAAGTAATTAATTAAAAGTAATAAAAAATGAGAGGGCTTTTACTCGACGGGGAGGTGGAGCGTCAGCAGACTTTTAGTGCCCCAGGTTCGGCGTGCTGATAAGGATGATTCACAGGTTCCTTCGTCTTCTATTAAAACTCGCCCGTCAGTTAACATTCTCTTTATTTGCAGTTTTTTTACAATGATACATACCTCGAAGGCAGTAACAGATACAAAAACAGAGTTTAAAAGACGTTCAGCCCCTCGGATCCGCCAAATGCAAAGTGACCATTTCTCTAGACGTCACACGATTTTTGTTTACTGCTAACGGCAAATAAACAAATATGACAAATTATTTTTGAACGATAAAAATACTAGGGTACATACATATTTTCAAAAAGATGTGAATTACATAAATTATTAATAACAATGAACGTAATGCACAATAATGAATCAACTTATTGCCTTAGCAAAGACATTACATATTAAATTTGCATTAATAGAAAGAGTCTGTAGACGAGTCTTGAATCGATGGAAGACCCGTGTCCGCCCCGTAAGTACGGGGCGGTGTCACAAAAAGGTGTAATTCTTAAGCGTATTTTAAGACTGCATAAATTGAATCTTTTTGAAATAACTCGTAGTCATTTAAAATATGTACATATTAGCAATACTTTTAACATCGCTGTATCTAATGTATTTATAATTATTCGTAATTCGTTAAACGTCAATAAATTAATCGATGTAACGAAGATGGCGTGAGCTAACAAACTTGAGATTACGATAAAACACATGTCCAAGATTCGTTGATCCGGGAAAACATCTACAGATACCAAAGTTAATTAATTAATCGGCATTTAACAAATCAAATATAATAGCTCTCAATAATATATTGTCTCCTATCAACTATTATCATAACTATTCTCGATGTTTTCTAATCTGCCTGACTGATAACGTGCAAAGCCTAGTACATTGTAAGGTAATATCGGAATTATTTTTACGATTTATAGCAGATATTTTTAAAATATGACTATTCTTTCATTTGCTCTGCAAGCTGCCAAACGAAAGTCGTAGAGTACTCAATGCTCTACCTATCAATAATCACTTGACCACATATTTAGAGCACTTTATGCGAAAATAGTAAAATGCGCAAATAGACGCTTCGATCTGATATGAATGTAAATTAGTTATTATTTATAAAGTAACGTTAAAATATAAAACATTATATCACATCGAGGATATACTGACAGAAGGCATTAAATCATAAAAATATGATATAAATAATCGCATTTAAAGCATTATTTTTAACTCTCTCTCTCTCCCAATTATAATTATTGTTTTGTTTTTAATTTAAATCTTTTGTTCATAATAAAGAATAATCTTTTTGGCATAAAAATCATAAGATTTGGTATCGATGAGTTAATGTTATATAATGTTTTGACACACCCTGGTTTTTCTTAAGTATAAGTGTCATTAGTGTCCAGAACTGAAATCACCCAGCAGCAACAGCAATAATTCACAGAATCTGTCCTTTCTTGTTACCAAGCGTTCAATAGCCGTCGGGTACGCCCGCTGGACGAGTCCATTTTGACGAAAAGGGGTTGCTCCGACGATGCAGGGAGTTTTTTTAATTGTATTTGTACACAGTCGATTACGATCGGTCGAGCCGGGGAGTTGCGGCGGAGGTGACGATGCGAGTTGTTTGTGTTTTGATTTGCGTTGGACTTAATTTAAAATCGTTTGTCATGCCATTTGTATTATAACTTAAAGTAAATTCAGTTGTTAAGTAAATGTAAATGTAGAATCAATTTTATGTGTTAGGAATTATATATTTGTCTAATGTAAACCACTGCATCTTTGATGG
Source organism: Himalopsyche phryganea (assembly GCA_022494535.1). Classification (NCBI taxonomy): domain Eukaryota; kingdom Metazoa; phylum Arthropoda; class Insecta; order Trichoptera; family Rhyacophilidae; genus Himalopsyche; species Himalopsyche phryganea. The sequence goes on from JAGVSL010000139.1 coordinate 1,819,465, forward strand.
AAAATAAATAAGTTTTGAAACGGATTTGAAATGGTGTTTGTCTGAGATCACAGCCCTTACAGGATAACCAGCCGCTCGCCTCTCTTCGATCCGGGGTCTTCTCAGCTTTTGACAGAATAAAAAATAGCAATATGACTTAATACTGTTTTTTTATTTACTTAAGCCATTATACCCTATGACAAGTGAGGCGAAACTTCTCTTGTCGGAAAGCCGCATTCATTTATCTTAAAATCAAATAAGGCCGCATTTCAGAAACATACATAAAGATGTATTTACATTATTTTGTAAATGAAGGAAAACAGTAAAATTTATTTATGTATTTGTTTATTTCAGTCAAAAAGCCGCATTTTAGATCTTTAAAGCCCGCAGATTCCTCGCCCCTATCATATGACTTCATAATTTTACCAGTAAGTAGACCGTTAAATTTCATACTAACTATCAAAAACCTACTCAATGCGTTTTGTCAGTATATTAGTATAGTCAATATCCAATGAGACAAATTCGTATTACATTCAGTGAACCATTTGTAGTGGGTTCAAAATGTAGCATTAATGTGAAAGAAACTGTTTAATTGCAATTATGAATAGCCACAAAAAATAAATATGAAGAATTTGCTTGTGCTGCTGTCAAATCATTTTTATGTCCGGTGAATAGTCTTGATGTTGAAAGATTCATTAATACATTTTAATTGTAACCGATCGTTGCACAAATCTGCAAGAATCATCTATTGAAATTCGGTCCACGTTAAATTAAAAAAAATCGTTTTACAAAGAAACTATTATTATTTATTTTCTTTTTTTACCAACTTCATTAGATTGAGTTGTTTCATACTTTTACAATTTGTCAAATTCGTGGAAAATTGGCCTCAGATGTATTGTCCTTGTTTAAACAATAAATAAATAACGAAATGACCCGGAGCTTCAGAGAAAGCCGCACATTAAGGAAATAATAAAAAGAAAGTTTTAATATACAGAGACTTTCTACATTTTACGCGCAACTTTTTCAGTTCCTTTCCACAAAGCTCGGCGTGTTGACTTGCTGACCGACACGTAAGCCAGCGCGTGTTGCGTCATCCGAAGCCTTCACAGGAGTCGCGATCCGTTGCCGCTCCCAAAAACTGTTACTCGAATAGTAAACAAAACCTCTTTCGTCACAATAAGTAACCACACGTTTTCATCTTGATTGCACAGAAATAAATATTCGCGTGTTAAATTAAAGTCCTGAATGATCTGAATACAGTGTTACGTAAAAGAAACTAAGATAACATGAAAACAAAAACAAACATCACTGCTTAATCTGAAAAGTAGCTAACTCCTTGATTAGACTAAAAACAGTTAATAAAACCACAATCAAGCGGAATTTAACAATTCCAAAAAATGGTTGAAACACATATTGCTGAAATCATAATTATATCGATAACAACTCTTTCTTTGCGTTGGATTCCCAATGGCTGAAGAAAGTTACTTGCTTGCAATATTTTTACTCTCTCAAATTCGCGCTTTCTTCTTCAAGCTTTGAGGAACAAACCAGTTGCTTTTCATTGATATATTTGCTTCATCTTATTATTTGGGCTCGTCTTCTTCTTCTTTCACCAGTCACACTACACGGACCCAATAATCTTTCAATGATTAATGGTCCTTGACCCCAAATAATGACACAATACATCGCAGATAGACAGAAGAGTATCTTTCTTGTCCTAATCTCCTGCAATATTAAAGAGTTGTTCTAGTGTTTCATCAATGTTCTCTTTAGCATTCTTCAACAAAGTAATATCTCAAAAGCATGGATGGACGTTTAGTAAGTGAGCTGTTGCGCAGCATCCAGACTTCCATCTCTAACAAACATATTTATAAATGTAAGTATTATTATCCTCACGATAATTATCTAAATGAATATGCCATCCTTTCATCATCTCTTGGTGCCCGTATATCGTTTTATGCGTAACACTTATTTTTATTTTTAAATGGGCAAATTTACAACAATGACATTTTTAAGAATATCCAACTTAGCGGTCTGCACGGGCCCGTGCCTTAGCCCGTCCCGGCCCGTGGACCGGTCAGGTAACAACAATTGTGCTTTAGACGAGATTGAGATTTAGATATGAGAAGGAAAAAATAGCTCGCACTACATTCGCGTCATAACGCATGAGCCAGCCACGAGACAGTACTACTCATAACAAAAAGGGTGGGTAATGGTTTAAAGAATATACTTCACATTTCGTATTCAACGTTGGATACATTAGTAAAGTTTGTATATTATTTAATAACTGCTTTCCATTGGTTTTAGATGGTTGATAAATGATTATGCCAGAAATCATTACTAAAAACTGATTCATTTAAAATGAGTTTCAACGAGTAGCAAATAAAATTGATAAAAATCATTTTATTTTATGGCTGAGCAAAATAACTCTGGGCTTCAGGTTGGGTTCGAGTTGCCAGTTTGATATTAAAACTCGAATCCGGGTTGAGCCGGGCTTGGATCGGTAATATTACAAAATTTCGACCCGTGCATACATCTAATGCATCTATATGCCCATATCAGATATCGCAGCGCCTTTTTATCCCAACTATTTATTCTTTCTATATCAAGAGTTTTACAACTGTTATTAAATATTACCCTTTTCATAGATTAGCTATGATACCTGTTTTGTTTTTCGTTCATACAATATATAGGTATTGGTTTTTTTATCTATAATTATTATTTTCAGCATTATATTTTTAAATGTATGTGTTTTAATCTTTTTGCCATAGCAAATTGACTTGACAACTATACTGTCACCCTACGCAGACGAGGTTGGCAAAAATTAAATATGTACGATAAATTCAGCAGGGTATTGCCCGGCACTCAGACAGCAGGTATATAATATATACAATACTTTGGCAACCGGTAACTTGTGTGTCATCAATTTTGTCTTATTCATTTATTTAAATTTGTCCGCCCTGGAGGCTTGCACGAGCCCGGGCTTGACCCAAACATCAGGTTGACTTCCGACGGGTAAAAACGATTGAGAATTGCGCCCTAGCATGGTTTGGGTGAGAATTTTATCATATACTTACGGACAGAGAATACGTGGTATGGGGTACAACAGGAGAAATAATATAACTGATTTTTTTATCGTTTCGTCTAACATCATCATTTTCATATCATTTTCGTACTTCATACCAATATTACCATTTTTAACGACAATCACCGACAAAAAAATACTAAAAAATCTTGAAACGATCTATCCCAATCAGAGTTGAGTGATATAGAATCAAATTATTGTTTGCATAGACCGACAATGTTATAGTTAATTTATTAAACCCTCGTATTTATTTTTGTTCAAGACGTATGTGATATAAGTTTAATCATGTAATATGGTGGTAACCTGAGCATGGGGCCGTGCTTGGCGTAAAGGGGTTGGACCCGTGCAGACCTCTAGCCCACACGCACACTGGATAAGTGCATAATATCACGTAACGGGTATGCAATACACAGTTGCTAATGTGGCAATGCTATAATGCATGTTATTATTGGCAATTTCGCGATCAATACTACTGAATACTTTCAGTTCAAACAAATACTTCGAACTCTTCACATTCGTACGACCAATTAGGGACTGCAGTACCGGACGAAAAATAAATGCCAGTATTACAAAAGTATTTAAGAATTAGTTAAAAAATATGGCCTCTTTGGATAGCAACACTGGACAACAATACAATTCAAATTGATTACCGATATTAAAATATTGATCTACTAGTTCATGAATGCTGGAATCCGTCAATCTATAGTAGATAAGATATTCGTGCAAATTAGTCAGGCTGTGAGCAAACACCATCTCAAAATGAACGCTTGTTGGAGGAACAGTCATTTAATAATTGTACCAACCGTGATATATTACAATTATCATATCGATTGTACACTGACAAAAGACATTATTTTTATTTCAAAGTACTCTCTCTGCCAAGTACTATTGCTTGTGTATTAAAAATATTTGTTATACAATATAAAGAATTATCTTTTTAGCAAACAAATCATAAGATTTGGTATCGATGACTTATAGTTATATCATGGTTTTTGACAGAATAAAAAAAAGCAATATGACTTATTACTATTTTTTTCAAAGCCATTTCAGAGCGTTAAATTGCCTACATTTTGACATTTAAAACAGAAAATCATCAAAAACTGACTTAATTCTTTCTGTCAGTATACCCTTGATATATCACGTATGGATGAATGGAAACCCACTAATCGCCTCACATTTTCTACTCCTGATAAAAGACGGAGCGTTGGAAGACCGTGACTTCGCTGGATAGACGGAGTGTCACAAGACCTATTTACAAGGGCTAGAGGTCAGTGATTGGCGTTGTGAAGGAGAATAATTGAGGCAGCCAATTTTAACCCAGGACTGCTTGGCGCTACAAAGAAAGGATAATATGAAATTTAAATTAAAAATATAATCGCCTCTATAAGAAGCATCTTTAGACGCTTCTTCTGAAGATGCTTCTTAAAGAGGCGAAACGCGTCACGTTAGTGATAAACCAAGTGGAATAACTAAGTTATCAACTTTTAATTTAAATTTTATATTAAAAATGAACTTCCACAAAGTTACCGCCGAATACATAGGAAAAAAAAAGAAAGAAAGGATATATTATTATGCCGAAATAACGGTAATTTTGAATTTTAGAATCCGGAAATTCGATATTGATATATTAATATGATTCCAATGTTGTTTTTTAACGTGATTAAGACTGGATGACAGATGCTGGTGATGATTACGATTAATGCGATCCAGGGTTCGGTCGGCGAGTGACGTCAGATATCGCGTTGGGACAGTTATTGAATCGCGTAAGGCGGTCGATACAGAATTTCCTTTCAGTTGTCCCTTGTTTGCCTATTTATACTGGGTTTGTGATCTAGTTTCGACAGACATTGATGAGCGTCTACGTGTCGCGCGGTGTCAGCAGAATAACGAATATCGGTCAAATATGATTGCAAGCATTCCGTTATCTGCAGCGTCGTGTCTTGTCACAGGTATATTATTTACCAATTAATAATGCTTACTGATAAGCATAATGTTTGGGTACAAGCGAGTATTAACATTTCAAAATCTGCAGCGTCAGGTCTCGCCATATTGATAAAAACATCCAAAGTACCCGGATCCCAGTCTCGGTAATACCGGTATTGCAATCCCTGCGCGCGCGTACTGTATATTAGAGAGGGTCGACGAATTCGCACAGTGATGTTCATAACGAAATTGCGATTACCTAAACACATGGCCTGTCTTAGCCTTATCGTTCTATCCTTAATCACTCCTAAAAAGAAGAAATTGAACCACTGAGTTACTAACAGTTCTTATAGAACAACTTTTGTTGAGATAAGGTTCATTAGGACTACACATACTTTTACATTAAGCGATGGTTGGAGAGAAAATGGTTAGGAAAAAACTACTTTAAAAGAAAAGATGACAAGAATTACTTCGGTTACTTGCTCAGCATTTAGTTTAAGTGATGTTATGTTTAGTATGACGTGTATCCGTGTATGACGTTTATCTAAAGAGGGATCAAGGAAACCCCGTGCTCTGTATTATAATATTACAGCAAATTTATCGGATGTTTCAAATAATGGAAAGGATCTTTGATCTAACCAGTCACTGATCACTCACCCTGAAGGGGTCCGTGGACTATTACTTAAGACAAGGGTGCCCAACCTCTTTTGCCTTGGGAGCTACTTTTCAACTTCTATTTTGATTCTTATAGGAAGTTTTGTTTAAGGATTTTTCCTTCTTCAAACCAAAAAGTTAAGTAAGATTAAATAAGTATATGCTTGCAAAGTAATTAAATTTTAGAATTATTATTAACATAGTATTTATTATTATTTTTATTGTATATAATATATAAAATATATTTCATTAAATAAAATAATATTCGGTCATTCGAGTCACTAGTTGCAAGAGCCGTTCGGATGATTAATGCACTGCCTAGAGAGCTGGATATTTTCAGCATTAAACTCTGGGTATTTTACACCAAATATTTGTTCCTTGTAAATTAATAATGTCTTGTTTTTTGTATTTATTAATTTAAAAAAAATGTTTTTATTTTCATAATTTAAGACATCGGTTGAGTGTGCTTGATGGAATTTCAACATCAAATTTGGATTACAAATGCAAATACATGGACGTGTACAAAATCTCAATAATCCAAATTTGAGTTTTTATTTTCATTATTGTTTTTATTAGTATTATTGTTTTCAATAATTATTATTATTGTTGTTATTATTGTTACTGTTATTATGTTTGTGAATGCCTGGAACATTGGCGTCAGCTATAATGCCATACATATCAATTTTTAAAATTTACAATAAATAAATATATTTTTTTCAAAATTCACGGAAGTTTTCGGAATCGACCAAATTTTGCTTTGGGATTGACCGGTCGATCGCGATCGACCGGTTGGGCATCCTTGACTTAAGACTTAATACCTGACATGAACGAACAGTCATGAAATATAACGCAATATAAATACCTCAGTTACAAAGTGTAACAGCTCAAAAACTCGTGCGTGGTCGTGCACAGTGCGTGGTCGATCATTGGAAAATTCGACCCGGAGACCCCACCGAAACCTCTACCAAGCATTTCGTCCTTGTCCAGGACACGAAAAAGAGAAAGAAATTGATAGATGGACTTACAGACTTAATATCTGGATAAATTGTAATACATCACTGACAGCGTTATTAAATTAGTTCTGAGATAATAATGAAACAAGAATTTGGTGAGGCTTAATCTTCTTCTGTATATTTTTGTAGATTTTAGTGACATTTTAGGATTATCTTTTATTTTTTCTATGAGTTTTCAGAGGCTTTCACAGGATTTCCGTAGTTGCTACAGTAATAATAACCATTGTCATTCTAAAACAATTATAGATTACCACTTTTGTTACATGTGTGACTGATAGATATTGGTATTCTAAGTATTTCCTCATACTCAACTCAAAACTGCAATTTTTTGACTTTTTACACTTTAGAACTGAATTCTCGATATTATTATTTATTCTGTACGGTAAACGAAGATGACACAGGTAAAACAAATAGGATTTCTTGGCCGGGAATTCCGGATAGTATTTTCAATTTTATTTTCCTCCTCATAGAGCTTAGCTGAAGATATTTCCAAGAATTAACAAGCGCTTTATAAACATCTTGAATTCTTTTATTATTGCATAATAAAATTATGCGCTTATTCATAGCTAGTATGCCATGTTTATGACGTGACTCTCTGATTGTGTTAGCAAAAGTGAATTGGTTTTTTTGCTTAGAAATGAATATTTACATCTATAAATAAACGTATGCAAATAGCACATCCATAAAAATATGAACACGTTTTTTTACAACATCGTGAGGCAGATAAAAAAATGTGATTTTAGAATATTATCAATGCGGGATTTTAAGAATTTAAGCCGTATCGTTGCAACTCTGTCCTCTTCCAACGTGAAGAGTGTGGATTGCGAGGTAATTTACTGAATATCTATTATTTTATACAACACAACAATTACAAACTATGATTTTATATTAAACGTGATAAAAATACATAAGATAAATTGCAATTCTAATAAATCTACCCTGTCACACATCGCATTTTGTGTCATTTACTAGATATATTATAACGACGGTGCGATATAATTTATTTCAACGATTTAATTACTCCTTAACTTGCATCTTACATATTATATCGTTACCATACTGACAGAATTTAGTAAGTAAACAAATTAACGGAAACTAGGTAAGTGCACAATAAGATTATTAGATATTAATTTTTTTCTGGAATAACTACGTATATGCATTAACTATACCAATTTGGAGAAACACCGCAATTTATTTTATCAGTAATTATAGTAATGCAAATTTCTAGACAAGCAGTTGTGTCTGTCTATTGATTCCTGACTGGATTAGTATTAGATTGCCATAAATCCATCTATATTTCGATATTATGATTATCTATGTAACGTAAAATCTTTTCCAGTCACTGCAAATAACGTTTGTCATTAGGTATTTTTATTTTAATATGCCATTTTTTTATAAATCAACAAAATGTATTATCAATGATATTACCTATTTAATTTTGATTCTATTGAGAGCAGTAGAATATGATAATGAGGCGTGGTAATTATTTCGCAACACCTTCCAAAATCACTGATTGGATTTTTATAAAAGAGAATATTATATTTACATAGTTTTACTAGCAATAATTGAATGATTTTTTAAAAAAAAATATATAATTATAAAGTTGATGGCGATCACTTTCATGTATTGATTTTTATTACACAAGTTTTGGAAATTTAGCTATTCTATGTGTATTTAAAAATATGCAATTTTTGATTAACTGTGCATATTATTGTAGATACAATTCTGAATGCATAAGATAAAAATTAATTAATGGATTTTTTTATTCAGCAAACTTATACAAGTAGGACAAGAAAATAAAAATAATTACAGCACATTTATTTCAGGTATACGTTGTAGTCGCTGGGTCGCTAAACACGTTCCTGGCGATTTTTCAACGAATGAGAAGACCCGAATCGAAGACAGGCGAATGGTCGGTTATCAACGTCCTGGAAGGTCTAGGGTCTCAAGCAGACACCCTTTCAAATCCGGTTCAACTCTTATTTATTTTAGTCGAATATACAGTGGTTTAAAATACACAAAAATAATACTAACACATAAAATTGACTCTAAATATACATATGCTTAACACATGAATTTACCTTTAAGTTATAATGCAATTGACACAACAACGATTTTAAATTAAGTCCAATTTCAAAACAAACAAAAACAATTTATAATTACTTGCGAAGCCTGCCGGCACTCTAGCTGGAGGGCTCCGACAGCTGACTGTCACCAAAAATAATATAAACATTCAGCCACTGTAGGTTCTCCCCTTTTTGTCTAAAATGGATTCTTACGGACCCTTTCTAATTTCCGCTATAGGCCTTCGGCGATTAAAAACCGATGGCTTTCAATGACAGCAATCGGTTGGAATACCACGAATCATTGTCATTAACGCTGGGCGCTGGCAGTGATGGACCCTAATAAAACTTAAGCTTAACAAAAAAACCAGGGAGTGTCATAAAATAAGTTTTCAATGTATGTTCTATCGATAGATCTATCAAATTTTCCAGTGAAGTCCAAAATTTCTTCCTTTTTCGTTCCCTTTTTCAAAATTCAAAATTTTCCAAACATACAATTGTCGTCTTTTACACGATCTCGATCCTCGTTTTACACGGTGGACGCGCTCCGAAAAAACGATAGTGTAATACAATATTTTACTTTCTGCTCATAGCAGTTTTTTGTGATTTACTCAAAATTCTAAAAACCTTCGGGAGCGTGTTTAGCGACTCAGTAACTGAATTAGTCTAATGAACGCATAAATTATTTATTATAATTTTTGTAAAGCATCTGCGACGTATATTGTTATTGCCACTGAAGCGTTCTTATATTTGGAACGATTTTTGATACTTATCGTAAAATTACCAAACATGGAGTCCGTCCATCGTAGATATATTATGTTCTCGTCATCGTCATTGTTTGGGCGGTGTACGTCACATTTCCCAGACACAACTATAAACCATCGACTGTAGTTGTTGGCGCAATTTCATAGACAAGGCCGTCGCATCGACTCGCAACGCTTCGACTCTAATCGACGATCGAAAAATAATATCTGAAAATGTCAAGGCAGACCAGACCGCAAACGACAAAACCTCTCACCTGTCACTCGATACCTGGAATCGGCATCCAATGATTGCGTATGTAGCTGTGGAAGCTAGCCCCTGTTCAGTATATGCAACCATAATATAATATATTTTTGTGACCCATGGCCATCACACTAAAAGTCCGGAATACAGATGTTTATTTTTCTGCTTTTTATCAAATCGGGTCCACGCCATATGGTTGGACCTATGAAGCGAAATCTTGCAGAGACCAGTCCATGTGTCGACCTTACAAGAGATAAGCGGAGTATGATGAAAGCGATTCCAAAAATTTTAAAAATTAGTTTTGTGTTTTCTTTCGGGTACTGTCATAGAATGTACTCAGCGAAACTGAGGGATTCCGACATGTCATGGGAGGAAGCAAAACGATTGGCGGAGGACATGGAGACACCGCGTGGTGGCAATACGCTACACATAGGAAGCGAATATGTCGAAAAAGAAGTTTTGCACATAACCGGCCATGGCAAGTTCGACGGTAAATCATTTGGGCTGGGCAAGTTGGTTGAAAGGCCGGATTGCACTTGTGGACACAACCATCAGGACGCTAATCACGTTGTGTGGGACTGCTCCGAGATGAATGCCGAACGAGCAGAGCGGTTTGCTGTGGTCCGTCTTCATACGGGCCCAATAGGCCACGCTGACTTGATCTCAACCAAGGCCAACTTAGAGGCATTCGATAAATTTGCAACATCATGTGGAGAGGGGTATTCTCGATTACTCTTTTTCAACGCGGAGTGGATTAAACTCTAGTGCTACGGCAGATTCTCAGTATGCGGATACACAGGATACTTAATATCGCTTAAACTAAGTGGCAGAGCAAGTCACAATTTCTTTTTTTTTCTTTTCTTAAGCACAATAGTGCGTGATTAAAATATTTGTCCCGTGCATCTCTGCACCGGGCCAAGAAGGTGGTCGTGAAACAGCGGCTTCATACACATAACGGATGGAGATGGGACTTTCACATTTGTATAATGATCACGACCGCTTTCGCTCATTGCGAGCATTATCGACTGATAAACTATAAAGCTTAACAAGGATATTTATATGAAAAGGTACTTATATCAAACATTTGGTTCGAAAACTATGAAAAGAATTTACAGATAATCATACAAATCATACATAAATGAAATTTAATCATTAACACCTCTCACAAATCAATAACTACATATCTTAAATTAAACCAGATTAGGGGGTGTCCATATGTGACGTCATGTATGGATGGCCTCCTAAAGGTCAATTAAGTGACAAAAATATTTAATCATAGCATCTTGAACCTTGTACATCTCCTTATCTCGCATATCTTGTCTTCTTTATCGTCTACATTTTGTTCCTCTATAAATGGTAAAAGTTCTTGAACCAATAAAGTGTTTGAAATAATTACAAAGTATATCAAACATTTGGTTTAAAGGCCCCATAATATGTCAAATGGAAACCATAGAGAAAAATGTATGTTTTGTATTTCGCATAATTTATCGGTATATTTGAATCTATTATTTGATTTTTTGCCAATTTCCTATCCGCAGTTAAATTACATAGAGAACGGCACTGTCTTTAGGAGCATTAAGGAAAAAATCGGGTAGAAAAAGAGCAGCATATTGTAAGCATATTTACCATACCAATAATCCAATTCAGAAATGGAAGGGATATCTATTACAAATAATACGTCTTTAAATAAAACCATATTATTAATCTTATAAAACGTTGGCCTCGCTGCAATTAAATAACCGTTTTAATACGACAATTTACGTAACAAAAAACTTTGATACTCAGGTAGGAAAATCCTTGATTTCAATCATAACAATACCAATTTATAAGTATTTACATAATGACTAATTATAGTTTGGTATTGTTCTGTACCAGTTATCAAATTTATCAATGTTTTCCCTAGATGGCTAAATCATCACTTTTTATAATTACTCTTCGTTTTTTTACGCTAGGGACTTACCCAAGCCCTTGTTAAAATACAATAAATGTATAATACTATAAATATCGTTGGTATTGTGGTAACACCTGGTTTAGTGCTAAGATATTGTATATCCAGTATTCGTCGAATTGAGTTAATATACGCAAAACGTTTGTTTGCATCATAGCTGTATGCTTTAAAAATACTGTACCTTCAAATAGGGTATTTGAGTAGATACTGTATCATTCAAAGACATAATATGTCCATTTCACCGTTATCTTTCATGTATCTCAAATGTTGAAATTAGATTTTCTCAAAAAAAAAACAAAACTGGGCATACAATATCTTCAGCACTATATCTGCACTGAGCCTTTCCACCTTCCGCCAATACTTAGAATATAATTCCCCCCTTCCCAAGACAGTCTAACTCAAAAGGTGTATATCGACGGTGTTTTGGCCAATCGATGTAACCCTCAAAATTGTTCAGGAGAGAGTAAAAACCGTTTTTATCTAAATATTATAATGGTGAGCTGCGTTATGATTCTTTGAAATGCACTCCGGTAAATTCTCATATTTGCCGATACGGGATTATACGTAGGCTTACATTTAAGTGGACAGGTCAGAATTTTTAAACCTAAAACCAATGTAAAATATTTTCCTTCCAAAAATTGGTCAATTTATTTTTCTAATTTACATCATTTGGCCGAGATCTGCGCTGTCGTCTTTAAAATAAGATCCAATCATTGACTCATTTTCGTATTTTTGTAGGGTTACATCAATTGGCCACAACACAGTCGACATGTATATTTATTATTGAAAATATTTAATAAACGGCAGCAACTTCCCCCGTGGAACTCTAAAATTCACCGCCTTGTTGGAAATCCCTGCACTAAGCGATCGATATGTTCTATATTAGTCTGATTCTATGCTTAGAAAAATATAAAAAAATTTGATTGCATTTAACTAACTGTATACAGGAAAATAATGTTTTTAGTCTACATAGATTATCCTGTAGATTGTTTGTAATGCAATAGCGGTTTCGATATACACGAAAAAATACGGAAATTAAACGATATTTTTGCAAAAGGCGGAAGAATGAATTGACAATTATAAAATAAAACTGTAGATTTTCAACAAAATAATAACAATTATTGGATAACAGTACAGCTAACAATTATTTATGCCTGTTTCTTTTCTTGATTAGACACAACACCAAGTATTAAAATCGCGAGTTTATTCATTCATGTAAACGAGGAAAAGTTTCCATTTAAACACCAAGGATTTATAAAAACAATGCTCTTATGTCACTTGATGCGAAAATGCAATTATTGTAATTAATAAAAAGATTAATAGAATAAATATTTCTGGGTGTATACTACATTCTTATTTCAATAAATGCAACATTTTTGTTAAGGTGTGTTTGCTGTATTCGTCTGACTTAATAGCGATCCCGAATATAAATCGAGTAATTTTTGTTGAACAGTTTTTGGCGATTACATACCTTAAAACCGAGATTCCCAACCCGTTCCTGCGGTGGAAAACGTGATATGTTCGCTCGCCGTTTAATGCCGCAAATTTGCCGAATGCGTTATAGTTAGCCCTATTAGCTACCAATAGGGATGCAACTATTCGTCATTATCAACTATTCGGATATCGAGTAGTAAAACTGAAACTATTCAAATAGTTTCTGAAGTATAAAAATAATAATAAAAATTCGATTTCAATAATTAATAAAATAACATTACGTGTGCATATTTTTTTTACCAAGTGGGCTCCCAACGTGGAGTATATATTCTCGTATTGGAGGTATTTCAACAGAAGTTTTCTATGATAACTACTTGTTACTCAGTTGTTCAACGGTTTGTTTTTCGAACAGAGTAGGTATAGAAGGATAGGGCTAGGACAGGACTAGTGGTTAGCCAATCGCTCTCGCTACATCTCGTTTTTGAGGATCGGATGGGTGGGAGGGAGTTTTTTTAGACATCACAAGCATTCATGACTACGAACAGAGATCCATAAATCGATTGAAAGATCAATTTATGAAGCTGTCCGCACCGGGACTTGAAGCCGAGACATCTGTAACCGTAGCCAACGACGTTTCCAACAGCGCCACGGACGCCGACCACAAATAATAATTGAATAGTACATTAAAATTTGTAAGAAAACAAGGTTATTTATTCAAATTTTTAAAGTCTTAAATACATATAATGGTATAAATATAAAAAATGAGATACCTATATCGTATAACAATTTACGACTAAATCTTTTCTGACTTCTGTCAATTCGTAGATAAAGACAATATAAATACACATTCCATTAACATTCCATTGTACGGCAATATTTAAAATTTGCAAATGCGTCGGATTATTCCAATAGCATTTCTTCAATTACTGAAATTACGGTATGTTTAAAGTTTTTTTTAGCACCGAGTCATTCGTCAAACTCAAGTATAATGATAAGATTCTGAAAGCGTCCGAGTTGGCGAAGATTAAAAAAAACACGATATGCAATATTCGAGTTGGAATCCTTAACTGTGGGTCCGCTCATTTGATAAAGAAGGATAATCTCAGAGGATTTGGCCAGCGTCTTGAATTTCGCCACATGTGGATGTTGGCCCATTTAATATCCGGCCAATCCTGAAGAGCCTGGCAGCTAAACCACCGTGCCCCGAAGTGAACTGGCTCGTCTACAACCTCTGGAGGCAATAAAATTGCAGAACAGTGACGTAAAGAATACTTTTATAATGAAGTACATTGTAAATATTGAAACAGTAATTATGTGTTAGAAAATCACGTCGATTTGAATTTAATTATATAGAATTTCTGCTAAATACTTATGACGAATTTTCCAATGCAAAGAACGTACAACAAGGTCGCTTAACATTGAAATGCATTTTTTCTGTCGATCCGGGAAATCGAAGGTTCTCTTTTTTGCGTGTGAAAAAACTGGTGGCAGGATATCGGCTTTAAAGCCATAGAAAATCGTCCGATTCGATGGATTAATTTAATTTTATCTGCTATTCATGTTCGTCGAAGGTTTATTCGAAGGCTGCCAGAGTTTTAGTCACCATCAACTTTGGCCACGATAGCTGTCCTCTTTTGGATAAAATAAAGGATAAATCTATCCGATCCTAAAAACGTGGTGTAGGGAGAGCGATTAGTCAAGCACTAGACCTGTCCAAGCCCAATCCATCTATCCCTGTTCTCTTTGAAAATGAGAGGTTGAGTAACAGATTAACAAGCAGTTCTCTAAGTTCGGCGTAAAGGAGTTGATCGTTACTAATGGGCACTACTGGTGACACACAAAAAATCTGAGAAAAGAACAGCTGGTCTCCGTAACGATGGCGAAACAGTTACAATGTTATATGAGCACATATACCACATGTGGGGAATCATAAATCTGCAGTGCTTATTTTTGTAATCTGATCGTCGAATATACCACATTTTGCTTTGCTACATACGTATTATATTATTTTATGGCAATACCCAAAAAATCCTCACTCGACCATTTTTATTTATTTTTTTTCAAAAACCATATCCGCTCCCTATTTGGAGCATATGGCTATCACGTAGTTCCTCCAAGCTTCTCTGTCCCCCGCCAGTCTCCTCGCTTCCTCCCAGGTCATCCCAGTGTCCCATAGCTCCACCGAATACATTCTGTGGATGGTCATCAGCGGCATTCCAGGGCGACGGAATCCATCTGGTTAGTGGAAGAGACAGGCAGGATTCCGGCTCCCCTGGAACATCCACAGCACGTGTTCAAGCCAGGTTCATCATCGCTTTTTTATTTTGAACGTTATTACAGCTTCTTATTAGCTGGTCCGTCCGCTCTCTTACCTCCGAGTTCCTGACAAAATCAAACCACCGTACCCCTAGTATTCGCCGCAAACATCTGTTTTCAAAGGACAGTATATGGTTACCCTATGCCTTGGTGAGGTGCCATGACCCGCAACCGTAAATCAACACCGTCAGGATGCATGCATTGAATAAGTGGCACTTGGTTCTGACCGAGTACAACCGTGAGTCCTAGACTTTTTGCATTGAGTTAAAAGTTTCTCCAGCTTTCCCTAATCGGATTGCGAGCTCTTTACTCGGATCGCCTTCTGCCGTGATGTGTACATCCAGGTACCTGAAGCCGTCGACTCGATCGATGTCTTGCCCCGCGCTCGTCAGAGGGTAGTCTGGGTTTGGGCGGAAACTGCTGCAGAGCACATTGGTTTTACTCGCATTGACTTTGATGCCAATGCGATACGAGTTGCTCTGCAGCCTGTCCATTGTTTCCTGAATACTCTCGACAGATTTGTCAAATATGACAACGTCATCAGCATACTCGAGGTCGCATAGCCTCAGATTGGGGGCAACGGCTACACCTCGGTCTGGTGGAATTGACTTCCTCAGGATGAAGTCGAAGATTATTATGAAGAGGAACGGAGCCAGAACACAGCCCTGTCTGACCCCGGTTGAGACCCCAAACCATTCTGTCGTTTAGCTGTCAAAATATTTGATCGCTTATTCACGATTAAACCGTTTTTTTACCGTTGACAAACTTTGCCATAAATATCCGAAACACCATCATTTGTATACTTAGTCAAATATATTGCATTACATCGTCGTCCTACTGACAAAAGACGTTAAGTCGGAAATACTAGATTTATTTCATTTATCTGGGATATTCAAATATGACACATTGAAATTTTTAGAAAGATAACAATTGTGACCAGCATTATTTTAGTATTGGATTGGCCTACGGATTTTCGGCACTGAGAATGTGACATATGGAAAAGTATTGAAAAGTCAATATCGTAACTTTCAGTCTTACATTTTAAGCAATGACATTAAAAAAATACAAATTTTAATTCATCCTTCGCCGAGTTTTATTTTGTCGCAAAACAGTAAAAAAATAAACATGGTGGTAATAATTGTTCGGAACAAGTAAGAATAGCGTTGGGTCTTTTGTTCCGGCATCCTGTTTTTTTAACGAATTAATTGCAGCAAAGGCGCACTTTATTATTACATAAAGCGACGAAGCGAGGAAATTATTATACAAGGATCGTAAACAGTGTGCTGTTAAAGTGTTGTACTGGTCACGAAAACAGCAAACCGTTGCGAAATGAAACAATGGAATCTGCTTAGTTTGGTGACCACAAGAAAAAAAACTATTGGTAGGTTTTCATAATTATATAACCTCATATTGCATTCTTTCTTTTTTTAACCACTGGTTATTAGTGGTTCTAGGAAAGTTCACCGACTAAAAAGCTTACTGCCCCGCAATTTGTTAAAAGGATAATAATTCACCGATTAGTGATATTTTCTAACGTTTCTTTGAAACTTTCATAAGCCACTCCTGAAACAATTGCTCTCCATCTATCCCTTCAAATGGTTGAGTTGTCATTAGGGACAAATGGACACTCCCTACGTACAATCACGTAAGTGTCATATACGTGATTACACGTCTTTTACATTTTCGTTGTCTACATACGCAGTTCTATAGGTTGGCATCAAACAAGATTGAGAAAAATACATACTTCATCGTTTTACACGTAACTAGCCACTAATACGAATGATCTTTACCTAAAATCCGAAGTAAAATGTCGTATCTGTAATATCTCAAAATCTAGAAACTTTTGAGCAAAACTTTATATTAAATAAGAAACTAAATTTAAAATAATAGCACTGTCTCAATGTAAATGCAGCCGTTACTTTGCAACTGCGTTTTTAATCTTTGAGACGCTCTCCTGTCAAATGTCATGTTTGCAGATACGCGATTATACGTAGGGAGTGTCGAAATATAATACAACAAAATCAGTATTACAAAAATAGATTTAAAAAATTAGCAAATATAATAATAACGGCCAACGGAGTAGCAGTACCGACTGAACAAACATTTTTTCTCTCCCAAAGTGGAGCATATAGACTCCTAATGAAGAAATTATTCAAAAGATACCACTTACCATTAAACTCATTATGTTCTTTGCCTTTAAGTTATTATGAATATCGTGTATTTGCAAGTGAAAAGAATGTACATTGCTGTGTTGCATTGAATAATCATTCACGTGAGACTATCATTAATTAAATGCCTTGTCCATCAGCATGTCGCTTTGTCCTACTGTGCGTCGAATACTGTCCAAGTTTAATACAAATCACCACGCTGCACAGTGGGTGTCAATCGAATTTATGGAGGTATTTGAATAAATTTGTTTTTTTGTTAAATATCACGGTATTGAGGATTGTTTACAAGGCCAATTTGGAGCATCAATATTGATTCGTCGTGGACATCACCGGACCACCGAAGCACATCCTGGATACGATGAGAACCGATGGTTTCGATCAATTTCGCTGGCCATAATTCGTTGTATAATGAGAAATATCAGTTTGGTTTAAGAAATTATAGAAGCTTCTATTTTGCAACTATGCCCGCTCCCAACGTATAGCTTTTGGATTCCTAATAAAGCATCTCAACAGATTTTTTTACAATAACTGTTTGTTATTCACTCGCTCGATCACTCTTGTGGGGAGAAAGTAAGAATAAAAAGATAGGGTTTTGTGTAATGGCTATGAGGTGGCTTATCGCTCTAGTGTTCATATAGATACCATCGGCGTGCAGTGGACTTATCTTTATCGCACAACATCACTTGTGTATGAGCAAGTAGGATGCAAGAGGAGATACATATTTTCGAATTATTGATCTTTGACAACGGTGCATGTGCAGTGATAGTCTTATGGTTTCCAATATAGTCAACAACCAACTTTAAATAAATATTCACCAACATAAAAGGTGTCGTAAACATTTAGCTGCATATAACATATTTGTGGTAAAGTCTAATCTGTGTTTAGGTAGATGAAATAAAATTCATTCATTTGTTTTGTTTCTTTATTTTATATAATAATTAAATGACATTTATCGGGCACATACGTTATTCAGTGACGTGATTCAGGATGAATAAAGTTGAACGAAAGTGCCAAATTATTGTAAAAAAAAATTTCAACGACATTTTCTAATCGCTATTAATGTGGTTTAACGTCAGCTTTCAACTAATTAACTCATTCCATTCGCAACCAAGAGTATCATAAAAATGCGGCTTCTGTTAAAGAAAAGAATTCTGTAAAACCTGCGTCTTTCGTCTAGCGCGTATTAAACAGTATCATAATATATGAGAATTCCCCGGATCGAAGAGAGGCGAGCGGCTGGTTATCCGGAGTCCTGGAAGGGCTGATCTCAGACAAACACCATTTCAGATCCGGTTTAGAAACTTATTTATTATCCATTCAAGATGCAGTGGTTTAATATTACACAAATATATAAATCTTAACACATAAAATTGATTCTACATTTACATTTACTTAGCAACTGAATTTACTTTAAGTTATAATACAAATAACACAACGAATTTAAATTAAATCCAACGCAAATCAAAACACAAAAACAAACAAACAGTTCACATCGTCACATCACCTTCGTCGCGACGAGACTTCGTTCGTCCGACTCGGCAGCTCGTCATCGACTGTCTACAAAAATTCAAAAAAAACTCCGTGCAAAGTTGGAGCTACCCTTTTCCGTAAAAATGGACTCGTCCAGCGGCCGAAGCCTAGGGGCTCTTTTTTAACGCCTGGCAACATGAAAGAGCGTTTTCTGCGAATTATTGCTGTTTTGCCGCAGGCCGATTTCAGTTTAGGACACTAATGACACTTATACTTAAGAAAAACCAGGGTGTGTCATATAATATGAAAAAGACCATTCAAAAAATTGCTGAGTAGTATTTTCGATGGATTCGGCGATAACATTGTGGAAATTTATTTTTAATATAAAATTAATAATGACAGCTTGGTTATTGCAATGGCAGTATTACTAAATGTAACGCGTTTCGCCTCTTTAAGAAGTATCTTCAGACTAACTATATCGCAAGTTTATTTATTTCTAGGGTAAAAAATGATTCCGATTCTCAAATTAAAAGTCGACCACATGGTGTCGTTAGTAACGTCGTTGGGTACAATTCCTGGTGCGGACAGTTTCATAAATTGATCTATGTTTGTAGTCTGAGTGTTTGCGATGCCTAAAAAAAATTCCTTCCCCTCCCACCCATCCGAGCCTCTAAAACGGGGAGAGTGATTAGCTTAAGCTATAGTCCTGTCCTAGCCCTATTATTCTATCCCTACTCCCTTCCAAAAAAATGAGGTTGAGCAACTGAGTAAACAAGCAGTTTTCATAGAAAATTAAAAATGAAAGGGTAGGGTGGATTTGTTTCATCTACCGGACGTGAGGAAGGGATAAGATTTAAATATTATAGTACTAATTACCATAACACTAGTAACTATCATATACCATCATATATATCAAGTATCTATCATTTAAATAATAACTATAAATAAAGAGGTGCGACTTTCCTATAATTGTAATGTGATTTCAAAACTGACATTATTGTGGATTGGTTACATTCTGGAGGACTACATTCAATTACAATAATTATTCAAGTAACACACCGAAGGTGTTGCAAAACACTCAATATTGAAATTTTGCCGGCCGGTTTAGCGAGACTGGCCAAGACGCGACGGATGATGACTTGGACGATGTTCGGACCGTGCCGATCTGAACCGAACCGACACGGCCGCTCCGACCTCCGACAGTGTCGCTGTCAAAGTAAAACGATAGTATCAACTAATAGTATATTACTTTATGGTATCAACAGTTCGTTTATTTTGATACCGACATGAATAATTGATATGTCGAAAGATATAGATGAGTATCTGATAACATCTATACGAGCCAATCCGTGTTTTTATGATCCAGAACATCATAACTATACTGATCCTAAATTCAAAACAAAAACATGGTTCAACATCGGAAAAGAAGTAAATATGCAAGGTAAATAGTATCTATTAACATTATCTACTTCTAGGTGAATCTCATATCACATAATCACTTAAAATAAGACAATAATTGATATTTAAATTCAACTTTATAGTGCTCAGTTACAATTCTTTGTTTTCTTTAAAATATAAAGACGTTTTTAAACGCTTTGTCTGAGCCTATTTTGACGTACCAGAATGTCTGCTAAGTAGCGTGTCTGCGGTAGATTGTTTTTTAAAAACGCCTTTGCGAAGGCGCAGCGCACATATTCAATAGTTGTGTTGCCATCATTATAAAATAATTTTGTCATCATTTTAATAGTAAAACTAGGTAAATAAATTTATAGTAGAAAACAGTGTATTACCATTATCATGCTTTAATTCTTATTGCGTTTCATATTCAACTTATCTATCCTATTAAATAACATAATAGTTTACCGATTGTTTACTGGATATTATTCTGCTTTAAATAAAAAACGTCTAAAGAAAAAACATTTTTTTATATACCACGTCCCTCACGTCATATGAATTACTAATGTAGTTATCTCCTAACAGAAGTTTCCTACGAGAACTGCTTGTTACCGAGTTGTTCAACCTCTCTTTTTCGAAGATAGTAAAGATAGAAGGACAGTACTAGCGGTTAGCTAATCGCTCTCGCTACGCACCGTCTTTTAGAATCGGATCGGTGGGAAAGAATTTTATACATCATAAACATCCATGCGTACGAAGAGAAATCCATAAATCGACTGTAAAATCAATTTTTGAAACTATCCGTATCGGGACTTGAACCCGTCCGAACATCCGTAGCTTATGACATAGCATGCTACACCACGAACCCAACTAAAATACTTGGTTATAAAACAAACTGTGTTTGAAACCTTAGTAATTTTGAACATTATAATATGTGATGCTTTAAACCGGGTGTCTCCAAACTACGACCCGCGAGCACCACAAATCCGGCCCGCCATAGATTATTTTGATTACATTATAAAATTTATAATGTAAGTAAATTATACAATATAATAATCAGATGCTTTTATTTAACGACCAATAATAATTATGAAATACAACAACTGAACAATATAATGAAAATGAATATTTTTACTTTAATTACTGATATGAAACATGATGAAATTGGTGAGGTATGATCACTCGCCGGCTAGTCCCAAAACACAAATTTGCGCGTAATTCAAAACTACAGTATATTGGTATGATGAGCTAGTAAAGTCTTGGCCCTTGGAAGAGTCAGTGTGGTCTTTAGCCTAAAAATTTTGGAGACCCCTGCTTTAAACACTTGTTCCACTTTACCTTACGTTTAACAATTGGATTATATTTAATGTCCTGCTATTTCATGAAGATCAATGATTGTGAATCAAATTTTCAACATCCCACTATGAGTAAGGATCTAATAAAACTAAACATTTACCATAAATACGTAAAGAAACGAATTATTTAAATTAAATTACTGTAAATTCAAACGCTGAGCCACATCACGATAGTCAACGTCGTTGCAAACTGTCATCAAATTTAGACTTAGATATCGTCGCTGTACTGGAAGAAAACACTAAATCGGAAAAAATGACATATTGAGTTAGTTATACCAAAATGTTCCTTATTTCAAACGCTGCCGTATGACAGAACATGCTTATTTTTATAAATTATACTTCAATTTATAAAAACAGTTTTATACAAACAAACAAAATGAAAAACGTATGGCATTTAAAGCATTTGGCAAACTTCAAAGCCCATTTACTCAAAACTAGTATTTTCCAGTTAGTATCTTCTTCCAGAAAAACGACGATATGAGGTAATATAAATTGGCAAGATCAATTATTAATGTGGTGATTAGTAGGGAAGTTATTGTATAAAAACAGAAGCATGATGGAACGTGTTTCATAAAATAAATTAACTGTTGGCTGAAGATAATAATATTTTCATATTGTTTTTATTCTACTACATCTGGATCCACTGTTCCGTTTATGAACATAAACACTCGTTTATCTAAGATTAATATTTTTTTGAGGTTACGTCATTTTTCATTTGACATAAAAGATAATTGGACCGTTAGATTATGTATTATCTTCTATTATGTATTATATTTGAATTGTCGTTTAATTCTCAGGTATCGAATGTAAGCGAAGATGGCAAAATATTAGAGATCAATATAGAAAATATTTGTTACGAAAAGCATCAAGACCGCCAAGAATCGCCGCACGTATGAGGCACAAAAACGAACACCTTTTAGATTTTATTTTACCGTTTTACAGTAAAGACATTCCGACAAAATTCCATGACGACGGAAAGGCAATGTCTGATGCAGACGAAGCCACAGAATTTAACGATAGCAATGAATACGAAACTAAAAATGACGACATAACACCTCCTGTGGATACTGGACCACCAAATTCCACCCCAATTGTCTTCAGCAAACCAAAAGCAATAAAAAGAACAAATACGGCTGAAAGATTCATACCGTCGAAAAAACTTAAAAGAAGACTCCAAGAAACTGATTCCCCTGCTGCAAAGCTTCTGAAGTATATATTAAACAAAAACGAAGCGGAGACAAAATGCAAACATCCAATTGATGCGTTCCTTTCCAGCATTTCTTATACCTTAAAAGAGTTTTCGCCGTACAAACAGCACGTGGCTAAGAACAAAATCTTTGCTGTGGTGCAAGAAATGGAGATGGAACATCTTCAAGAAGCCTCGCCTGGAGCGTTTTCTCAGGTTTCACATCTGAACGGAGTAGGTACTCCTCGTACTAAGTTTGAAGTCGTTGAAGATCCCATATTTGAGTTCCGAGATATGTTGTAAGGATGCCATCGAATGTAATTCGATTTTTAAAATGAAACCGTGAAACGGAATTAAAAATTAGCATATTATCTGTTTTGATAATAACGACGCGTGTTTTTGAAATTCAATTGTGATTTTATAGCTGTTGCATATGTTACAAAAACATTATCTTTTTTTATTGATTACATAATGTGAAATAATTAATGGTTGTCGTAGAGTTGGGAAACTAACATAAAATATAACAAAAGAAGAATTTAATATATTTACAATAAAAAATCAATTGATAAAAAAGTGCATTTTAGTTTATTTTAGGTAGAAAATATCGAGGGTATATTATATTGACAGAACGCATTAAATCAATTTCGATGGTTTTCTGTTTTAAATGTCAAAATTAGAACTGGTAAAACACATAAAATCATAGGATATAATGGCTTTGAAAAAAAAACAGGAATAAGTCATATTGTTGTTTTTTATTCTGGCAAAATTAATAGATATAACTATAACTCAGCGGTGCCAAATCTTAAGAGTGTGTGCCAAAACGATTACTCTTTACAATGTACAAAAACCCTTTAAAGACAAACAATATTAATCATATTTTGGAATCTATGATAGTTCACATCACAATTTAGCCACTCGATGACATCTTCGTCACATTCTCTTCATATCGAAATTTGTGTTGCTGCTTTCGTGATATCCGGATAATAGTGGTTTTATTGTATCTAAATGGACATGGTATCATAGACGTTTCCCTTGCAATCATCAATATTTACATAATGAACCACTACCAATAATAATTTGCAACAACATATTTTATGTCGTCAATGAATGGAAAGGTACTATTTATAATAAGTTTTTGCATAAATACTTTTATGAATCAAAGAACAATACAATACGTCAAAAGCATTACTCCGGTAGAGTCACGATCAATAATATTTACCCGTGCATCCATAAATCATAAATATTATTTATTGGTTTCGATTGTAAACATAAATTTATTGATACGTGCATTACCTAAATAATATGAAGCATGCACTATTTATTTATAGATGGTGTTAGCTTTTATCCTTAAAGTAGCACTCGTAGTGTAAAATGGAAGTGATATTTATGACTAGGGGTCTCCAAACATTTTAGTTTTAGGGCCTCCTCCTCCTGACTCCTCCACTAAGTCTCAAGGGCCAAGACCTAGTTATCTCATCATACCAACATACTGTAGTTTTGAATAACATGAAAATTTCGGTTGGTACTTACAGGAGAGTGTCAAGGACATCTCATTTCAAGGACAAGGAGGAAAACCGGTTTCTGCCTGATTTATACACTCATATTAAGTATTTTCGACAAAAAATTTGGTTGATCAGTTGCATAAATTTGCTCGTGGCTTTTTGACCGCTTTCAGCACTACTTATCTTTATGAAAAAACTATGATGGACCGGATACCGGGCATGTACGGCCAGCTGCCGTGGGCTGCATTGGTGGTGCTAGCGGGCTGTAGTTTGGAGACCCCTGTGTATGACAGTAATTATTATTATTCATAAACAGTAATTATCATTAGAGCAGCTTCACCTCGCACCAGCTCTCCAAAAGTCACGTAAAATAATACATTTAAGTTGCATTCTCCAAGAACCTCGTCAAGATGATGTCACAATCCTTATGCTCACCCTCCCCTTCACTTACAATAAATTCTTTAAGCGGAGGCGAACGAGGAAGAGCCTGACAGCTATTCCGGTTTCGCGAACTCCACATTATAGTCTCAGTAGGAAAGAACAGGTAGAAAGAAAAAAGACAATCATTCATCGTTGAGTAAAGTTCCGTCAGGTGTCTATATTCTCCGCATTGGTTTAAAAAATACCTAGATTGTACATCCATTACATAAAGATTTAAAATATTATGAGGAATAGAATAATTCTAACGATGGTGTGATGCCGAAATAAGTGTCAATTATATTACACAATTACTGTGTTTGTGACTCGCAGCAATAATATCCCTTATAAGGTGTTAATTGTCAATTCTTGATGGAAATGCATTATATTTTCAAAATAAAACAATCGATTTTGTACTACTTTCACAATCAGCAAAACCGGTTCCATTATTAAAATCGTCATTAATAAATAAACAGTATTTTATTTTTTAAAAAATAATATCTCTTTAGGGTTACCCACATATATCTCCATCGACTCAATTATTTAACTTGACTGTACAACAAACAAACAATCTTTATGATTGGAAATTCTCCTCACGTATTCCATGCCTTAACGGGAAAAGGGTTTTCCCCGTATCTTCGATTTGAAAACTACATGCTATAAATAATTGTGAGCATGTTTTAATTTAAGATGAGTCGGAAGGTATTGTTTATATATTGTCATTAAAATGTACCTGAACTCGTTATTCATAAATATTGTAAAAGTCATCATCATAGGCATGACAACCCCGGGGTGGGTCTAAGCTTGGTGGTGAGTTTTAAGGATTACAATCCGAAGATCCCACATGTTTTTCTTGTCCCGACAAACTCGGTATTGAAAATATCTGTACCTGAGAAGCATACGGGTGCAAGTCAAAGATTTTAAGAAATGAGTTAATGATGTCGAAGTTAAGTCCTATCACCAAAGAATAAAGGAATGTAATTTATATAGAATGGAACAACCATAATCGTCGGCCTCTGTGGTCCAGTGGTAAGTGTTTGCCATGTCATTATCAAAATATTTGGCGCATTGGCTCTCAGCTGTGATATAATTATTTTTAAATAAATATAACATTCCACAGATTTTTCATTTAAAATTGACGTTCCTAAACATGTCAAGTTTTGCACTTACATCCGTATGTTTCGCAAGTATAATTAAACACGGGATTTTCGTGGTTGAAACTGCATTGATACCCCTTTAAAATCAAAAATAGTTTTTTTACGTTCAAAAATTTATCAAAACGTATCGTTCCCATAGAGCAAAACAGTACCAAGAGCAAATTTTTCAATTTAGACTTTATTACTGATATGCAATGGTAATTTATGGTGTACACTAGTGTCCATACTCTAACGCTTAAGTTAGCCAGAGCGGACTGACCAACTCTTTATCAATTCCAAAATAAAAAAAACGGTGGACCTGTGAATGCTCCAGTGGAACCTAAATACTGCTTGTCTCTCCTACCAACCGGATGGATTCCCTGGAAAGCAGCTGATAACCATCCATAGCATCGGATATGTGGTAGAGAATTTTAGACATCATAAACAGCCATGCTTTCCAACAGAAATACATTGAAAAATAAATTTATGAAACTGTCTGAACCTTAACCCATGAGATCCGTAACCGAAGACAACAATATTGACTACCGCACCACGGACCTAACAATTTTTAACTCTATAATATATTTTCTTAACACATTTACCACTATTGATATCAGCAATTCAATTTAAATTTAAACGAATTCTTAAGTATAAAACTTGTATTATTGCAAAAAATAGCGACGATATTTTTTTAAATAAATATCTATTTCGGAATCAAACCATCGTCGGACGTAATTAACATAACAACTATCGTCATAAAAGATCTATATGCCAAACTATGGCGTCAAGCCGAAATAGCTATCAACGATATTAAAAAATAATTCTTGTGCAATTGAATAAATTGCTTTTAATTCGTTTGCTGTACGCGGAGTTTTAGCAAATAAATGTTAAATCAATTTTATTGGATGATCAGTATACGGATGCACAGAATGCATACTTAATATCGCTTAAACTAAATGGCTGAGCAAGCAGCATTTTTCCTCTCAAGCATAATATTGCTTAGTTAAAAGATCGGTCCCGTGCAGATCTGCATCGGGCCAAGAACATTATTCTTTCCTTGATCGTTATTGTGTTATGGAAGGCGGTTGTAGGTGGGGCAACCAACTTTTAAATCAATTTTAGTATAGACAGTATTTGAAAGTAATACACAATGAATGTACTTCGGATGTAAAAAATAGAAAAAATAATATTGTGTTAATTGTAGACTTTTTATTGTTGTACAGTCAAACTCTGATTTAGCGTTCTCACATGGATCGTTAATTTTTTATAGTTCCGGCCAAAAACCCATAAAATAATCGCGCATTAATCGTTCCCCGATTTATCGTTCCGTTGATCTATCGTCTAAATATTCTACGTCACTAGTATTACCCCGATTGAACGTTTCTGTTGAATATTTCTCATTTCGCTCATAAGCACGCTCGAATCTTTCCAACCGGTTCGTAGAAAAAAAACCCCGATACTGCAAACTTAAATCGAGAAAAAATAAAATCATTTTTCTATTCTAAAGATATAGATATTATAGAAGAAACTGTTGTTAGAAAAGTATGCGAGCTGGAAGGGTATTAGTGAATATTTAAGTGCCAAACTGTAAAGAGACAACTTAGTATTAAGAAAAATAAAACAGAATTTGTTTGCACTACTTCCACATGTTAATAATGATCACGACCTTTTTCACTCACCGCGAGTATTATCAACTGAAAAGCTGTCTCACTTGATCAGCAGCCCAACTGACAACTGATTCTGTTGATAATGCTTGCGATGAGCGAAACCGGTCCTGATCGTTGAAAACATGTGGGAGTAGTACCAACAAGTTTTATTTTTCAAATATGATGCCTTTCCACCAAGAATAATTGACAGTTAGCACTTCAAAAGTGGTTTAGTATTAAGGATTTTTTATTAAAGAATAATGTCTTTTAGAGTCCCTTGAATAACGTGAATAGGAGTTTGACTGTAATGTAATAGGGGTTTGCTATTGTATAATATATACCATATTTTTTATTTAACACATATATAATATTTACACGCTTAGCAAACTGGTCTTAATCTTAAGGGTTATAAATAATTGGTCTTTGTGTTAGACAGTATTCACTTAGTGCAATTGAACTTTTATTTCGATAATTTGTACTTTGGATTAGATGGTATTATCTTAGTACACTCTAAACTTTAGATTTTAATAGTTTCCACTTAGTCACGGATACTTTTAACAAAAGTGAGTTAATTGGTTATGTTAGGGTTGGTTTGGTTTGTGTACTGTATTCTAATGCGTGGAGCAAAGACAATATAGGCGGCCTAATACAGGGTAGAAGAAAAAGTGACATTTCATTACAGCTTCGTGCAACTGTCGATTTCAAAGTGTGAGTATTTATATTAAGTGAAAACTATTTTATCTATTTGAAAATATTTTTTCGTAAGTGTAATATATTTCTTTAATGTTAAAATATATTTTATTACATAGGGTCATTTCGCCAGTGGTTGGCCGGTTAAGCGACAGGTGTACTTTCAAAAGGGATTTTGAGTCAATGAATGATAAACACAATTTTTTTCTCTGCTATTCTATTAAACAGGGATTAAGTAATGTAGCCAATTAAAAATAAAATAGTTAATATTGTACCAAGCATAAAATAATAGAAGTTTACAAAAAAATGCCAATTCTCCCGGTGGTCGGCCCCCAAAATCCAATGATCGGCCTTTCGTTGCCCAGTGATCGGCCATCACTGTGAAACTTCATAAATATCGCGAACGAATTTACTGAGAGTAGACTGAACAATAAAAAACATAATAATGCAAAGCATGACAATATAAAGTATATTTTGTTAGCGATCCCCATACAACATGAATGAGTCGAAACTTGCTAAGAATTATTTAAGTTTTAAGCTTAAAAGGCCAACCACTGGCGACGGCTGACTTTAGGAACACCCACCCTATTATCACTTTATTTTTAGTGAAAGAATTTGTTTTTTGTGGAATATATTTGTTATAAGTGAAAACTATTTTTATGAAAGTGAATATGATCTAAACAAAAGTGCATTTAATTGTAAGCCAATCTTTAATAATAATAATTCGTAAAATATTTGCTATAGACGTTTTTTCATTATCAATATTATATTGTATTACATATTGACATTAAATTCCTTTTGTCGTTAATTTCTGTACTCCGGAAAATATCAATTCTATTTCCTCCCCGCGTACCCCCTCGCGGAACAGCTGATTCGGTCCTCTCGGATCGCAATACAGCCTGCCGGCACAGCCTTAAAAAATAACCACGCTTCTGTTTTTCGCTCAGTTATAAGGCGCCACTCGATGTGATCGCACGTCGTTCGTTTCTCCATTACAAATAATAACAAACTACGCGAAATAACCAAACATATTCTAGTTCGTTATTAACGACAATTAAATACAGCCACTTAGCAACATTAATTATTGAAGAATATTTGTCTATGATACAAATATCAGAGATCAATCAATAGACTATTATACAACAAGATAATATTGTTGATATTTAAAATATATATATACAATACGTTGACAACCATTTCATATAGATAGTGATTCTTATTTATGTGTGTGTTTTTTTAATATTCTTTTATAATATGTGTGAACTTTATATCTAGATAATCTTTGAAGATAATTTATCTCTGGTATAAATTAAATTGATCTGCTATTTTACGTTCATTTTAGTGGACAATACAGAAGTTGTCATCCGAATTTGATAATTTTTAAATTAAATATCATTAATTCTTAGTGTTTTTCTATTTTTTTGTTAATAATTTGACATATTATTTACTGTGACGCGGAACACATTGCGTGTTAATTTGTGCGGATTTGCGAAGCTATTTTGAAATAAATGTAGTAAAATAACTACATTCTCAATTCAAAAGTCTCTCTTTCCAAATTATTATTGCAAGAACATCTAAAGTGAATCAATCTTTCTGTTTGCCAATAATTAAAACTGTATTAAGTCATCAACCAAAGCGAAATTACAATTATTCCAGTGTAATTTCTGCCATTGTTATGCTATTAACTAACAAAAGTGGATAACGGAATCGTTGAGAATTGAATTTTTTATACATGGCCATACTGCACAGTTAATATCCGATACAAAGAAGTGTGGTAATTATTTATTTTGAAAAAGGAATATTTGATTGATTTGAAAATGGCGATGCCGTTAGAACAGCTGATGGCGCGTCATGACAATCACGGACCTCGCGAAGACGAAGACAATTCCGACGTCATCGTGGCAAAATCTGTAGCGATGGTCGTATTATTCTTCGCTTCCTTAATCTTCGGCTGCCTTCCTATGCTGCTGTCGAAGAAATTCAACTGGATGGGCGACGGAAAATCGGCTGCCGATATCAAATCCTCGAACAAATGGGTTGTGGCACTGCTGTCATTCGGGGGTGGCGTACTTCTCTGCACCACTTTTCAGCATCTGCTTCCAGAGGTTGGAGAGAACATTCAGGAACTGCAAAGTAAGCTATTTATAATAAATATTTTATATTTTTAAGACATAACAATGAACTTCATTTCCCATGTACCTTCATATATAATAAAGATCTACAACTACAAATAAATTGATACATTTTTGTAAGATACAACGAAACTAAATAAAACAATTGAATTGTTGAAATTTTGTACAAATACATGTATTTCGTCACTAAAGACCCGGGTTTCGTCTTTAGGCATCATCAGGCATTCGACAACACGAATGAACTCCTGTCAGTTCGTGTAAAAAATTTCAATAATTCAAATTTGATATTGAAATTCCATTTAGCACCTTATGAATTATGTGAATTGGTTAATAGCTATTTAGGCTTCACGCTATCGCCAGAACTATCTGGATGTAGTTCTGACGATTGCGTGAAGCCGTAATAGCTATCAATCAATTCATACATTTTTTGTGGAGCTAAATGCTTTGATATATTTGCCTTAGTATAATTGAGTTCTAACGAGTAAACGCCAATTCAATGAATATAATGAAACTTCTAAAGAAAAATGTACGATTGTTTACACATAGTTTGGTTTCGTTTTTATTACTCGTCCAGTGGTGAGTTTACGAAAACTGCTAAGCTTGCTCCAAAATGCCACCACTAACATTTTTACAGTGCATTTAAAATGCATCATAAGCCATGGAGTTTGTGCTGTGTTTTATACAGTATCTACTTATATTTTTTACGATATTTAAAAATACAGGTTTATTATAACACGCATTGAAATCTAGGAAGACAATACAGTATTCAAATTGACATCACCCAGATGCTCCGAGTGATATATTTGGATAATATGTCGCACACGTACAGTCAATCTCATTTAATTGTTTTTTGTCTGTCACTTATATGTAAGTATAGCATTTAATGCCATTATGACACTATATATTATAACATCTATTACATTAATTGTGCATTAGGTGATAGTATTATATTTAAAAAACAATGGTAAATATGCATTACAGAATATAACTCTTTTACTGCCTGAAAAAACACTTAATGCTGCTTAAAACAATGCCATTCTCTAGCAAATTTGATTGCGGATAGGAAAATGGCAAAAAATAAAACATTGAAATCAAGGAAACCAATAGATTATACGAAATATTATTTTAAAAATTCTGCGCGATTTTTCAAATTTGTCATATTGTAAATATGGAGCAAATTGACTTGTAATGGAGAAATCTAAACACAAGTTTTTTTTACTAGGACTGATTTTCACTCTGTTGATAATATCAATAATGCTTCTTCGAAGACAGTAGGAATATAAGTATAGGAATAGGACAGGACTAGGGCTTCCAATTCCGGGATTTCGGGATTCACTATAAATGCTAAAAAATCATCTATCAAATCAAAACTTCCTGATTAACTACAACGTGTACTGAAGTTTTTTGATTTACACAAAGTTTTTTTTAAAAATCCTGTAGAATTAAAATGAATTTTTTGTAGTCTCCTTCCTTCTCATATTTCCTAACAGCCGTTTTTAAATAATTTTAAATGGAGGACAAATTAAGACCGCTTCATAAATGAATGGAGGGCAATATCTCAAATTGAAGGACATGTCCTCTTTTTGGTTAAATTTGGTAAAACCTGCCATAATAATGCAATAAATAAAATAAAATTATTTTGACCATTATGTCTTTTTTCAAATATTTTTCTCTTTTTTTGTAAATGACTGTCTGATTTTAAATCAACAAAAAAATCATTCCAATGCCCAAAAAAATATTTAATCATAAATAAATTCCAAATGAAGTAATAATGAACACATTTTAAATGTACAATTTAACACATGAAATTTAATTTGGATTATTGAGATTTTGTACACTTCCATGTATTTTGTCACTTACGACCTGGGTTTCGCCTTTCGACATCTTCAGACATTCGAGCGCCCAAAATCTCAATAATCCAAATTTGATATTGAAATTCCATCAAGCACTCTCAGTCGATGTCTTAAATTACATGAAATTAAACTTAATGACCAATCCCTGGATCCCGGGATTGAGAAATTCTGAATCCCGAAATCCCGGGATCGTAAAATGGGTCAGGGATTGGATGCCCTAGACAGGACTAGTGGCTAGCTAAGTTTTGTCGCTACGCCTCGTTTTTACGATCGGATAGGTGGGAGGTCATTTTAAAACATCACATACATTTATCCATTCTTAAGAAGAAAAATCCGTAAATCGATTAAAAAATTAATATAACCGAAGCCAACGACGTTGATCACTGCATCACGGATCCAACGACATTTCATTGGGATATTATCCTTGTTTCTTTGATAACCATTACGATAATTTGGCATTTGCCGAATTGAAATTAAATTTCCTACACAAGTGCATTGTTATTAGTGACATTTGGTTAATTTACATATATAAAAAATAGCATGTTGTGAAGAGTATTAAGCAAAAAGTATTATTCGGATGACTCATACGACAAACAATGAAATTTTAAATTATAAAGTCTTTCATGCAATTATCGTTGCAAATTTCTTTATACATAAGTTCATAGGCCAATATAAATTGAATTGATTGCTTAAGAAGGCCATTTGATTTTTTTCGTTTAATTCATTTATTATTTAAAATATAAACAAAATTTGAATAAACAACTCTTCGACGAAAAAAATAGATTTTATCGAAACCATCTCTTCCGGTTTGGATAATTAGCACCACAGTTGTTTCACGAAAAATATATTCAATTCCGCTTTTATTCTACGCATATCTATCGTCCAGTTCATTAGTCAGTAAACTCCAAAAAACCAAATTGAGTTAAATATGCAGTTATATGTAAAAATCTGGTCCAGTACTCAGAAAACTCAAAAATTATAATGCAGATAACCTTCTAAAGAATTAAACAATATGCTCATATTTCTTGGTCAGTAAAGGAATATTTCTAAATATTCTTCTACTGACTATATTCGGAAAGTACTTAATTGTTAAACACCTGTTTATAAAATGTTTAAAACTCGGGCACAAATCAATAATATTTGTTTTATGATGACTATTTGCATATTTATTTTTTCATTATATCAATTTGAGTTATTTGAAGACGATTTTTTATCATAATCATCAGCTACTGAATGAAGGTATTTACAGTTTCTCTCCATCATATCTACTGCTGTAGATATTGCCACATACTGTAGTTCTGCAGAAACTTTCATTACGATAATTTTACGATAGTTTTACAAAATTTCTATTGTACAACTGTCGATTTGAGTGACTATCTTTAAAAACCACAATATAACAGATATTTTTCTTCATAATCTAATCATTATAATAATACATAAATAATCATTATTAGGGTATACTGACAGAACACATTAAGTAAGTCTGTGATGATTTTCTGTTTTAAATGTCAAAATGTATGAAATTTAGCACTCTACTTACTGGTAGAACGTTTTAATTCATTGGGTATAATGGCTTTGAAAAAAACAGTATTAAGTCATATTGTTATTTGTTTATTCTGGAAAAAAAAGCATGATACCAAATCTTAAGATTTATATGCCAAAAAGAATATTATATAAAATGTACGATTTTAAAAAAAAAACGAACAATTGTAGGCACTTGGGAAAGACAGTACTTTGAAAAAATAATGCTTTAAATGGGAGTATCTCAGAACAAGTTTATAATGCCTTCTGTCAGCATACCTTGCTTTTGCGTTACATACGAAAAAAAAGGATATTAACAGTCGAGTGTCTTCAATACGACCAACTTCTTTTCAGCCGAAACAACAGATAAAATGGTTTTATAACAATGATACTAAAACTAGACTCGCTGTGTCTAGACATTATGACACAGATCTCAAATGAAATTCCCTACCTGGAATATCAATACTTTGACTCGGGGCTACCAGATGTACAGATTTCCAGGATTTTCCCCGGAAGGATTGTGCCAATATGGAATTCAAGTGAAGAAAATTCGAATTAAAACGAAATTATGCAGTATTGTAACTGCATTCATTTAATGCTTAGATTACATAATCAATTATAATCGTTTCAGTTATAATGAATAAACAAATATTCTACGGATTTTAGATTCATCATTCCTCACTCAAATTGAACATCTGATAGTTTATAAGCTTAATAACAATAGCATACCAAAGTTAAAAGGAGCAGGGAGTTTTAATATAACATACGTACAATGAAGATTTCTTGGTTTTTTAATATTCGTAAAAATACACGTACCACATTTTGTGTACCACACAACAAAATTTTACAGTTCTCTTTTGTTTATTATTGTTTTATTATCATATTAATTGTTGTTTTAAAAAATCTGGTAACCCTATTTCAACTCCATCGAATTAAGCTTGTATTATATTGTAGCCTCTTACCACATTAAATCACCCACAACGTTGTGTCTTCTACGCCACTGATAAACACTTGTAAAATACAATTAAAGCTGCCGATATTGACATATTTGGTATTGGAACAGCTTCATTAAAGAAATAATTTTTTAAATGTACCGAAATCAAAATTAGACAAGAGACAACTTTCATTCAGGAGACTTTTTTCGAGGTTTCGCTATACAATCCCTTTCTATAGGAAGATCTTCGGGAGCGTTTGTGGGAAACTCTAATCAAAATTTAGTTTTATTGTATTTTTGCTCTATTTGCAATATTAAAATTAATATTTTTTTGGCACAGCTAACTCGACTGAATTTTGAATGATGTTTGTTCATTTGCTTAAAAAATATCATCAAATATATCCTTTATTAAACTGAATATGTACCGATTAGTCTAGGCCTGGGCAAAATTTTTGGATCAAGGGCCACATTAGGAATTCGAAATGAACGGAAATTTAAACACTATTTTTATATTTGCTTGCATGATTTATTCTCAAGAAAAATCTATTTCGACATAAAAATAAGGTGGTTCACTGATAATCATTAATCACACAAAAATGCGCCACAGGCTGCATGTGGCTCACGAACCGTAGTTTTCTCAGACCTATATTGGTCTGTCGATTACTTATTAACGCTGTTTTACCGAAAACTTAAAAATCTACCATTCATAATAAATGAAATCTGAAAAATATGTAAATGTAGTCCATGCTGTTGAAGGGAGGTCACTACTGCCATATGCCACCGTGCTGTATCGAGTGTGCTATAGAGCTGATATCGTATTGCCATAATTTATAAAATAATATACCTTAACTCACTTTTTACTATTTGCGCACTGGGTCATTGATATAGACGTATTACGTGTAAAGTACATTGGTAATTCACACATCCATGTCGGTTTCATGCACTCAAATGAATGCTAAACAATGTCACATGCTGTTGCCAATTTAAATACGTGAAAAAAAAACGATTTTTAATTTACACATCTGTCTTCACGCAGCCGTTGGGTGTATTGAGAACGGCCCAAATTTGCTATAATTAATTAGATTACACGGTATATTTGATGAGTGTCTATATTTATGATTCTGGAAAATGGGTCTAGGTCACGAACCAGGCAATTGAATCTCGAGAGGGTTTGCCAGAGCGATTAACCGATTTCAGTAACAAATAATATCAAAACATTTATGGGTATTTATTTATTTACTTGTTTTAATCATGTCCGCTCCCAATGTGGGACTCCTAATGGAGTTATCTCAAAAGAAGTTTTTCTCCAGCTGCAGCTGCTTCTCAACCTCTCTTTTTCGAAGAGAGTGGGGATAGAATGATTAGTGTTAGGACAGGACTAGTGGTTAACTTACCGCTCTCGCTACACCCCGTTTTAAGGATCAGATGGGTGCAAGAGAAATTTAGACATCACAAACATCCATGCCTACGAACAGAAATCTATAAATCGAATAAAAAATTGATGAAACTGTTCGTACCGAACTAGGACATCAGTAACCGAAGACAACGACGTTGACCACTGGACCACTGACCCGAAATTTATTTATTAGTAACATTTTATGTCACACGCAATTTCGTATTTTTTTCTTCGATGGATTCGGCGGTAACTTTTAGTGTTCTGTGAGGAATGTCATTAAAATGACAGTGTATAATTAGCGACTCGCACTCTAAATTTATCGCTGTCAAATTAGCGAATCGGTATATACAGCAAACGTCCCAATTATCCGTGCTCATGGGATAATTCAAACTATTCATTTTTATTTTCGATGGATTCGGCAGTAGCTTTGTGGAAAATCATTTTAATATTAAATTAATGTCGATAACTTTATTATTCAACTGGTTGTATTACTAACTGTGACAGGATTTTCTCCTCATGCAAAAGCAACTTCAGACTAACTATATCGCAAGGTTATTTATTTCGAAAGTAATCAATGATTCTAATTCTTAACTCAAAAATTAAGGGTGGGATTATTTTCTTCTACTGGATGTGGGGAGGGTGTTTGACACAGAAGATAAAAGTAGTTTTTACCAAAACACTACTAATTATTACAAAATTAATTATAGCTGTTTGGAGGTGAAAATCCCAAGGGAAATAAATGTAATAGCGGTGAGCCACCTGCCCTATTTAAAATTTTATTTACTTAAAATTGATTACTGCTAATGATTTTATTTATTTCTAAAAACTCTAAACTATTCGTTTTAATATCTTTTTTTATTTACTCGATGGAATATTTCTACTCAGTTTTAATGTGTTATCTGTCAATTCTTGGTGGAAAGGCATTACATTTTAAAAAATAAAACACAATTCATTCATACTACATTAACATTTTTATAATAATCAGGAATGGTTCCGCTCATCACTTGCATTATCAACTGATAAAAATACAAACATAACAGGCCTATTTATGTTAGGTATACAATTTATTAGGTTAGTTCATGAACTAAGACAATAAATTACTGATCATCAAACAAATTATACATAAACCAAATAAAATAGTCTACAATTAAAATGTTAAGGACCTCTTACAAATTAATAAATACTAATCTGAAATCATAAATATAGCTACATTAAAAGTCCATTAACTAAGTCAAATTTTTTAAAGACATTACTGATGCATAAATAGCAGATTGGGAACATTTTAAGATGAAATTAGTGAACCATTTGAAACAATGAAATATTAAATATGTAATTAATATTAACGATAAACCCCCATGGTAAGTGGAGAACACAGAGCAGCCAAGAGCATCCAACAAATTTTTATATCTGAAAAACAAAAATTGAAGAGACCAGAATTCTTGCAAGTTAAAATATAAAAACAACATTATAGGTATAACACAAATTAACGAATCGGGTATAGCAAACGAGAAAGATGCTAAGACGGTTTGCTCATTCAATAAATTTGAATTACGCACCGCACTAATCTATCTTATATTTGATTTTTGTTGTGGATTGGCTTCTTTCTGCATAAGTACGGCCATTTTGCTGTAGAATAATGCACCTGGTCATCTGACAATCTAATGGTAAAGTTGTATTTACCTCCAAATAGTATTTCGATAATAATTCATAAAATTGATTTTTAAAAAATGCGACATCTAATAT
This sequence comes from Himalopsyche phryganea, assembly GCA_022494535.1. Taxonomy (NCBI): domain Eukaryota; kingdom Metazoa; phylum Arthropoda; class Insecta; order Trichoptera; family Rhyacophilidae; genus Himalopsyche; species Himalopsyche phryganea. The sequence goes on from JAGVSL010000139.1 coordinate 1,857,429, forward strand.
CCCGAGTCGTTCACTTGATTCGTTAGAAAGCTAGCTGCTAATTATACACTGTCATTTTGATGACATTCCTCGAAGAACACTATAATAAATTGTTTTTTTTTCTTTACATTGCAGTCTTGAAAGTAGTCAAGATAACAGTGAATAGATAACACTGTGAATCATAGATATGTCATAACACGCTTCATTTACCAAGTGACGAGAATGTGTGACAATGGATTTAAAAATATCATTGACCTCCAATGGCGGTATTATGGTAACGAGGCGTCATTATAAATGAATACGACCTGCTATCAGCTGTAACGGGATCGTACTTTTTATCTGTCAGCTTTGATTCGTGACAATTAGACAAATTTAATGGAAGTCATTTAGGCCATACTAAATATAGAATGCACTCGTACATTTTACTTTCGAACAATTCACTGTCTCGTACATTTTTCGAAATTTTGATTTTTGCCAATAGTGAAAAAACTGTGCCGTCACCATATACCTCGATAACTTTATTATATCCATTGATCAAATGAATATTTGAGTCGAATATTACCTATCAAAAGTAGAACAATCCACAATTTGAAGTTTCGAGATACACACAATTTTACAATGTTTTGATTTGTATGAGCGGCCATATTGTGACATCACTTAGGGTAACTCTGTGATTGGTCGAAAGTATGATTTACCAAACCGTTCACTTGTTTCCAAAGCTGTTAATCGTTCTGATTTTGGTAGCACGCATCATTTTCTTCTACGTTTTTATACCACATGTACATAATTTTGATACCAAAATTTTATTTCTAACCATACACTATGACCGGTAGAATAGTTTGGCAGCATTAGTTCAATTTCGACAAATATGGGATAGTTCTACTTTTGATAGTATACGACTCATTTTTTAATACACTTTTTTTTTAATTCTTCGCTCAACTTTCGTACACATTTTCAGGAACCAATAACGAACGAAATAGGAAGGTTGGGGTTCAACAAACGTATCTGATTTTTCGTAGCGAGAGAGATTAGCTTACCACTAATCCTACCCTAGCCGTACCCGTCTATCCTTACTCTATTCGAAAAAGAGATGTTGAGTAACAAGCAGTTCTTGTATAAAATTTGTTAAGATACCTCCATTAGTTGTCCATATATTCCACATTAAAAGCGGACATTGTAAAAAAAATGTATACCTGTATGCACTTACTAAATATCTCGTTTTAATTATTGTTTGGATCGCATATCTGGTAGAGTTGCCACTTTATAACATTGCACTCTAGGGTCCGGCTATAGGATCACGGGATCCGTACATACTAATACACTGATACGCTCTGTGAATTATACACGAAGCGTATCAGTGCAGTAAAAAATCCAAAGTTATACAGTAAAATATACATTATGTCAATAATATGAGTCAAAAGAAGTTCAATGAAGTATTATTAAAGTGAAGTGAGCTAAGTAAATACATGCTGCAAAAGTATTTTTTAATTAAAAATTATGCTACGTGTAAATTAATGTAATAAGGTCGTTTAACTAAAACTTTCAATAAACAAGTTTCAACATTTTATCACTTCACTTCACGAGGGCTCATACACGGTATTTTGTTTTCGGAAACCCCAACATTCTCTCTTGCGATTTTATTTTCGGACTTCAATAATTGGGCCCTGCGTTGTTATAATGCAATATATCTTGAGTGCCAAGCAAGTTTGAGTAACATTGTGCATTAAATTACTATTAATCCTGCAATTGCCGAGTGATTTTTTCAAAACGCAATCGTGTGAAATCCGTTAGTTTAGCCATCAATCGGTGTCGAAAGATTGCGTCGACGGCCAGAATTAGCCTGACGTGCAATTTGGTATTGCCAATAAAACCAATATGGCGGGTGGAAAGTAAAACTGCGTTACATTTGGCGAATTGGCGCTCCCGATTTCTCATTCCGTTTGGCAACTCTTTGCAACTGCCTTATTGTAGAAAGTTCGCAACGCATGCAGTTATTATTTCTAATTCTTCCATTTCAGTTAATCTTTTGTTGGTGCACTTGTGTTCTGTCAAATATTCGAAGCGTAAATAAACATCTAGCCAGTGTTGCGGTGGACAAAACGGCCTGTACTATGTTCCGTTTTTTTACAGAGAATGTGTACATACCGGCATTTTGTTTACTGTGAAAGATTTAAATAAAAAGAATACGTTTTTGCAGTCTTATATCTATTATTTTAGCTGTATATTTAATTTCATACCATTAATTTTAATTTCTCTTCCTTGTATAATAATTAGCATCATTGACAATGAAATGGAAACGAGTTTCTAACTACTTTCAAATTCGGAATTCTGTGACGGCTGTTTGGTTTGACAGTTCTACAGAACAAAATATAATCAGATCAGATATAACTATAATTGCAACATTTTCAAAAACCATATCGGCTCTCATATGAGGTGTTTAAAAGCAAAACCCGATGTGTCGACTTTGCAATATTATTAATAAACATTTTTCTGTATCACACATTTTTTTAGTTCTAGCGATAATTTATTTCTGTCATCGTATTGTTTTTCCAATTAAAGTCAGTATGTATTTTATAAGTAGCCAGTCAACCACTAATTGCAATAAAATATAAGCGAAATAAAATTGGACATTTCGGCATTTAATTGTAACTATTAAACTTATCAGATTATGCATGTCATGAAAAGTTTAACTATTTTTTTTCGTCTGCTTTTGTCAAGTAATTTGCCATTACATTTTGCCATTACACGGTGTATTTCTACGTATATGTTTGTTAAATTTTATCAAAATGTGGACTTTTCGGTTTTTGCCTTTCACCGCCACATCTAAAACATCATAAAACATTTTTTTTTCAGATATCAAAGTGCGTAAAAAGCGTTTGATCTGTAATTTCGGATTCGTAAGAAATAAATAAATATTCACTCAAGAAAATGTTCTCTTTTTTTCCGGGGTTCATTAAAACTTAAAATATAAGTGAAAAAGGTGGTACATCGTACAGCGGAGTGACCACATAGTCGATAATGAAAGATTCTTAATTAAAATATTAAATTCATCAATAATAATTATTGCGGATCCATCATGTAAACTCATGGCGATAAATTTAATGACATTACAAAATTATTTCAGACAAACAACGATTGGATTCTGACATTCTAAAATTGAATTTGACAGTTCATCATAATTGATTCGGAAATTATGAGATGACATTATACCAACTTAATAATATATATCATTTATAAAAGTTTAACGCGCGAAAGGAAAATAGATTGGCATGCTTGGATTGCTTCTAGGAACAAATCTTGTTTTCCGTCCTTGAAACATTTTATGGCCACTGCGTTAAGCTGTGGAGGGAAACCGGTTTTGTAAGCGAAACAATAATGTTGTGTACCTACTTGTTTTATCCATTTCCAAGTAACATGAAATCACTCATTTTATTTATGTCTTAAAACTGTTTGTTGTCTGACGGATTTTTTCCGTCTGCAAATCGGACTTGTTTGGTCTGTTGGCGAACCTGGTTATTTATTGTCCATGAATTGAATTTTTTAATATAAAAAAGGTACCCGCATTCTTTGAATAATAATATTTGTACATTACATAGTATATGAATTACTTAACATCTTCAATCATATAAATAAACAAGACGCGTAAGAATCCAGTTAGATTCATTATTCTGAATAATTTAAATTGTACCTACTGGTTGGTATAAACCTTAGTGAATACATATCGTCGATGTTCTGGAAGAAATCACTAAATCGAACGAGTGACATATTGACTTAGTTATATCAAAATGTTCCTTATTTCAAACTCTATCGTATTAAGGAAGACACTTGTTTTTTACAAATTATACTTTTACTTAAAAACAGTTTTGTACAAACAAACAAAATGAAAATGGTATAGCATTTCAAACATTTGACTAAAGTCTAATTACTGAAAACCAGTATTTTTCTAGTTAATTTCTTCTCCCAGAACAACGACGATATTATCTAGAAATATCGACATCGTTCCACGCTGGTTTATGTGTTTATCCTATTATAAAGAATATCTACATTGTTATAAAATAGAAAAATTGGGAAGACGATTTTGTTACAAATATATACAAAAAATTTAACATTCCATAATGTGAAAAACTGTAGAAATCAAAATTAAATTTTGATGCATCTCCAAATATCTTTTGTTCGCCCATTTCCGCTGCTAATGTTTAACATATGAACGCCTAATGGAGCAACTCAAAAGCAATTGTTTTTCCAACAATCAGTTGCTATTAATTCGCTCATCCTCCCATTTCACGGCGAGGATAAAGATTGAAAGATACAGCTAGGAAAGGATTAGCAGAGCAATTAGCCGCAACTGCGACCGAAATAGAAAGAACGCTCAAGAGCTTTGGCCACTCGACTTCAGGACCTGCAAAAATCATTAGTTTACGACAACACCTTTTTTGTTAATGATTTTAATCCTTGGTATGTTCTTAATTATGTACAAAAATAATATTTTTTATTCGTCTGTGGTCCAGTGATAATAGCTTTTCACCAGTATAGCTATCAGGTGGGTTAGGATTCGAGTCCCGGCAGGGTCAATATCAAGCTTAAATTTTGTTCAATTTCCATTTGAGATCTTGGACATGGGTTTATGTGATGTGTCATTTTTCATCTCGTTAACTCAAATGATTTTCCAATTTCAATATATTTAACGCATTGGCATTGCTTTAATGCAAAATAATTAAATATCAATTAACTACCCCGATTCCGCCATTAAAATTATTTGCATTGATATATTTTTTTTAATAATTATATAATTTTGACATAAATCCATCTATTCAAAATTTTATCCGTCACTAAACAACGCCAATAAATTCATAGATGATGATAATAATAATACATAACTTCTCAGTAATATTTCAACAATAGAATTTTTCCACCGTTAGTATTTTACAATAAATACGTAATAATTAATGTATTATGAATATTCATTTGTACATCCGTATTCAAAGCGATGACTGGCCATCAAATAGCAATTATAAAACCACATAAATATTGTGAAGAATAGATACTATCGCAATAATGTTATACTAGATACCTATTATAAATTTACCTACATATATTTATTGTCTTTTGTTTGTCTATGATTCATAGACACATAAAATAGAAAGGAATAATTATTCTTAGTGACTGATCTCTTTCTTGTCAATCATATTATAATGACAGATAAACCTCAATGTGCTTTTGTTAAAAATGTTTTTATTAACATAAATATGCATTTTATGAATTTAATTTATTTTCGTCGTAATAGCATGTTAAAACATGTGCTAAATAATGTCACGTTTGTGAAATTTTATATGTTTGAAAAGTCGATCATCCAGTTCATTACTCAAACATTCCCAAATAACCCATATTGAGATAAAGAAAAAAAGCAATATTCATTTATAGATATGTAGAAATATCCTTTTACTGACCCAGAAATATGAACATTTTGTTTAAATAATTAGAAGGTTATCTGTCTTCACATTTTTGGTGGCTTTTTTGGTTATCTGAGTACTAAATTAGATGGAACGCAAAATTTTACACATAGTTGCATCTGCATATTTAACTCATATTTCATTTTTTTGAAATTGCCTGACTAATACGAATTCTTACCATCGCCGAAAAAAGTGTTTAAGCGACAGAGCTAAATCTCGTAAAAAAACATCTCTTTTTGGGAATCCATATGCTCCACAAAGGAAACGCTCATGGTTAAAAATACAATAGAACCAACTCTTAATAAAGATAACGGTAAATACTAACTTGAAGTTAAAATCACCTGATCAATTATTGGCAACTCTACTTAGTGATGGTATGAAATAACGAGGTGGAACGGGAATCGTGAATCCATTGGTTAGTCGCCATATTTACAAATAATACTACGAATAGATTTGCATAGCAGCTACGCAAAGCCCGTGAGAGGCATGCGGCGTCCGGCTTCTGCCATTCGACAGCATCCATCACCGAACGTCAGTTTATACAGTAAACATTTAAATATATCAGGTCCATATATTGACCGGGCTAGGAATGCGGTTCCAGATCTGCATAATGGCACCCCAGGGCTTCGAGTCAGTGCTCCACTTTAACGTCCGCTCCAAAACAAGTGACTTTAATAATAATTAACCTGGCCGCAGCGCAGCGTCCACCAGTTAAATATTGTCTCGTGTCATTTTAACACGAGGCTTACAGTGCTAAAAAAATGCGCGCCACCCGGTACTGTGCATTCGATTCACATAAGTGACTAACAATGAATCAAATGAATAAAAAATCGGAAAAGTAAGAATATTCATAGACATCTAATAAATTAATTATAGTTGATGTCAACAAGTGATAATAATAGAAATATATTAGTTAACAACATAAAAATACTTCAGTTGAATCAATGTTTATTATTTTATTATTAAATACGAAAATCCGTTAAGGAGTAATACCTAAAATCTGAAACCACTATGTATTATATTTATAAATCACTTTAATGTGTTAATTGTCAATTTGTGATATAAAGGCACTATATTTTAAAAACAAAACACGTTTCTTGTACTAATTGATTAGTACCGGTTTCGCTCATCACGACCATTATCAACTGATGAAAAAATGTATATATTTATAGCAACACTTGTAGGCGAGTGATCAACGTCGGCACTGTCCGGGTTCGGAAAAGCATACATTTTTGTTGTATTCACATCCCCTCCTACCCGCATGTTTCTAAAAACGTACCCCTTTATTCAATCCTTACTTTCTCCAACTATTACTTTCTCCGGCTACTTCTTTTGAGATATCTCAAAATTATAATTTGACCATATAACATTGGGAGCGATACACCGAATTGGTTAATTGATAATTCTTTTAATACGCATTTCACTCGTTGTATAATTACTTTTTTATTTATTTTATTCACGTACATCTTCTTTTTCCTGTCTGTTGATTTTTAAATACTTACTCGCTTTTGTTTATCAGCTTGCGGGAATCTGTATGCCGCTACTGCACTGCAATGCTTGTAGAAATATTTATGCAAAAAAGAAGAAGACGCTGTGCATATATTTAATAAAATAAATCGTGGCAGACAATCATTAATAGTTTACTAGCTATCCAGTTTGGCTTCCTATGAAAACAGATAATATAATAGTATGAGATATAATGATAACTATTTTTTTGGTATACCAAAATAAATAAATAAACACGATTTGAATTTTACTTCACAGTCGACCTGTCACCCAATTCATATTTAGAACAATTGTTTGAATAACATAATCGATAGTCATTTGTTTTAAATATTTGACAGTTTTCTTAACAGACTTCACAAATCTACTACTTTTAGGGGGATTTGAACAACATTTTTCTCTTTCATTATGCATCAAATTACAATCTGTCTTTTATCTCAAAGATGAAGACGACTATTGTATGTGAACTGAAGTTTTTAAATGTAGATTGAGCCATAACTTCACTGGGCAAAAGCAAAGAGCTGTGAGAAGTTAAATGTTGAATAATATAATTATGTATGTAAACATATAATGCAAATACTTTCTTATGTGTTATTTAATCTACTAAGTAACTGGATATGTTTAATACAAGAAAATTATAACAAAAAAAATGCCATGCTGTGGCAAAAATAGTATATTACATTACAAATAAATTTAAAAACATATTAACACTCAAACATAATAATTGCCAATTAAAATTGGTTTTAATTTCAAAGAATAAATAATAAATTAAAGAAAAACAGATCCAATTAAGAATTATATAAAAAGAAGGATTCAATTGAACAAGCAGTAAGTGACTCACCAAATATGTCTGTATCAGGCGCGTGCGGTGGCTTTATTTCTTTCTCGCTCAATCACATGAAAAGTGAAGGTGCAAGCGAAATGCAGGTGCATGCGGCTCATCCTCTTGCATCCTTCTTGCTCATACCCAAATTAGGGTGTGCGATAAAGGTATTGATAAGTCCACCGCACGCCGATGGTCTGTATCTATCGGGAATGCTTTGAACACGCTATCGTTATGGACGCCTTGTGATGACCTACAGAAAGAATCAGTGGGGATAAAAAAAAATCTGTGAAGATAGTTAACAGTAAATCGTTAAATAACTGACCACGTGAAACACTCCTATTACCAACTACATTTAAAACATGTAATTTCCTTATCAATTTAAGATAATTGAAACAATTTGAACATACATGAAATAACCAACACGTGTTTAAACACGTGGAAGTAAGCAATACTGATTCAAGAAACAATTCATAACTTTGTTAATTTGAAGCGCGTGCGAGATTATGTCTGCACTGTGTAAATATTGTAAACAGAAAATCCGAAGCAATATACCATACAAAATATTGCGAACCGCACAAAAGCAATGTTGCGTGTATAAGAAACATAACAATAATGAAAAATCAGTATTCGTAAGGGGTTCAACATTGAGTAACATAATAAATGCCGGAAAAGATATAAAGGCTTAAACTGTACCCAACCATAGAAATAAAAATAGACAGGAAACTGAAATCCTGATTCACATTATCCATATAGTGTCGGTATGTAAATAAAGGTAGGAAAATGGTTTATTTTATACATAGTAGGTACATAATTATAATATCAAATTTCTCCCAACAGTAAATTTATAAAAGCTCAAGAATATCAATCTTACTTCTCTAGTTGTTATGTCGTTTTAAATGAAAACAAATAGTGTCGGTCGCATCTGAAGTGTTGATTATTTACGTTTCTTTTTTGTTTTGTTTAACATATTAGATACAACAGCAATAAAAAAAAACATCAGTAACTCCATAGTCATAAAACAATCAACATTATCATTATACGTGAGACAATCCATATTTACGTTTTAATTTATTACATTTTTTATGCTAGAGCTGGTTAAAACAAAAATATTTTTACAGTACAGCAAAAAAATATAAATAGAACGTGAGGCTTCTGCTAGCAAATATGATAAATTAAGATGTGTTGTATAATATGTACATTTAAAATAAACTTATCTTAAATGCCTTTAAGTATAAATTAAATAGGAAGTTTATGATCCATTTTATTAAACACACAATTTAGACTGTTACTTTACGTAATTTTTATAAAAATGGTTTTCTCCTTTGACTAAAAACATCAATCGAAATGGTAAATTCTTAAAAAATAACGACATTTTTTTCAAAAATATTTGAAGCTTCTGTCAGTCTCGCCACCAATGATTGATGCACGAGTGACGAACCAGCGGCCTTATAGGGTCTCAAGTGTGGCCTTTTGACTGAAATAAACAAATACATAAATAAATTTTATTTAGTTACAAAATAATCTACACACATTTTTACGTATGTTTAGCATAAGCATCATGCGATGATTTTTCGCCACTTTGTCTTTAAAGGGTTAAATGCGGCCTTCCGACAGGAAAATTTCTTTGTCCCTGAATTAATGTCTCATTTCGGAAGTTTAGATTTGTAAATGCAGCAATCATTTTTTCGATGGGTTCGACGGTAACTTTGTAGAAATTAATTTTTAATATGATATTAAAAATGATAACTTCCAGTTATTCCACTGACGGTTACTAAATGTGGTTCGTGTTTCGCCTCTTTAAGAAGCACCTTCAGATTAACTATAATATATCGCAAGGTTATTTATTTCTAAGGTAAACAATGATTCTAATTATCAGCTTACTTACTCAGTTACTGTACATACTCATATATTATTAATAGTCAATTATCTTACAAAAAACGAAGTACACAATTATTGTTTTGTCTCTATATAAACTTAGGTTGAGCCCTTAGCCGGAGGTGGAGAATCTGAAGCCTTCTACTTAATCAATTTAGCCTTTGAATCTAAATCAATTAATTCACAAAATAATGTACATGTTTTTTAAATACATGTCATTAAAGCTTCCTGCATGCGACTTTCCGACATGAAATCGTTCGCCATTCTATCCTAAACCAAAATCATGAATTGTTTTAAGACAGGTATAGAATTAAATTGACCAGTTTCTCCAATAAACCTCAAATAACCTTTTCTGCTTAATGTGCCAGTTGCGTAGATGTGGAGATATAAAAAATCATGTTCTTGTGAATCGATTCTACACAGGTGACTTCATCTGACATATTTGCGGTCAGTGTTCTAGGAAACTGTTTCACCGACCGTCCACTTTAGTAGTTAATTATTATTCCGCAATTGTTTCTGTGTGTGCAAAATTGCAAACAATGTAATATATGTTGTACACCAGATACACTTCACAAGTTATTGGACAATGAAAGATAGTCATTCTGATTCAAATGTATGCAACTGCATCCCACACCGATTAAGATTCATTATTCACTTTATAATAGCATAATACATTGATAATGATAGTCTCTACTGATTTACTGTAAATGTGGAATGATATTTTAAACATTCAACGGATCGGTAAAGATTTCGTTAAGCTATTTTTACTGTTGATAATACCACAATGTGTCTTCCCTCGTTGGAGAACTTCCTCTGAATCCTTATAATATTATATAATATTTATATGTGTTTGCAGTAACTACGAAACGTCTGTTGGATGTTTTGCAAGGGCAACCCAAGTTAAAAATTGTCTTGAATATTAGTTAGAAAACCCCAAATATGAATTGTTTTGTCAGATGAAACTAAATTTAATATTCAGTCAGTCTAGTCAAGCCAGACCCGGGCAAACTTTTTGTGTGAAGGGCCAGATTAAAAATTCAAAATGGACGGCGGGTCGCAAATAAAATACTGTTTTTAGATAAACATTATTTACTGCTGTAAAAATGAATTTCAACAAAAAAATAGTCAATTTCCTTATAACAAACAATTTATTGACCGCATAGTGGGCCGCACAAAAATACGTATTGGGCCACACTGGCCGTAGTTGGAAAGGCCTGAGTTGAGAGAACAGGAATGTCGTCAGAACTTCTATTAGTGATAACGTGACATGAAGCCGAAATATTTATCAACAAGTATATTATATTATAATTCTCGTAGATCTGAATACTTTACTTTATAACAATGGTGTTCTAACAAGGAAATGCGAATTCAATCAACAAAACTTAAGTGCAGTTTGAAGATGTCGTGATACTTAAATTCCTAATAACAATATTATTATTTCACAATTGGATGAACTAAATAATATGATTTTCATTATTCTGATATATGCCGACGAATCGATAACTTTTAATTTTGAAAATCATCATTCTCTCAAATAAAATAACATGTTAAAAGAATGAAATACGTTTTTATTACATAACTGATTCATTTACAGGCGCCAAAAAGTTTTTTAAATGCCAGTTGCTTAAATAACTAGAATATATTAAACCACTACATGCATATTTTAATTTTAATATATTTAGCGATATTATTAGCTATTCTACGTCTTACATAGTCAATAGCCAATATTTATAATATTATGACGCAAAGCTTAAATAAGACTCAATTATTGCCACTGTGGCCGTACGTCTTTCATTTAAAGAACCGTCCTTCATTTTATTGGTGTGTCCTTAACATTTATTTAATTTTTCAAATAGCCACTTCTCATATAAAATTAAAAGGGATAGCTTTTTTTTAAATTAAACACATTTTTTTGTACTACTTCATCAGTTGATCATGCTCGTGATGAGCGAAACTGGTCCTGAGCATTATAAACCATGTGGAAGTAGTAAAAATAAATTGTGTTTTACTTTTTAAAATAATATAATGCCTTTCCACCAAGAATTCACAGTTAACACCTTAAAAGTGATTGATAGCTTTGTTCTTCCACTGGCTGTGTTATTAAATATGACAAGTGTTTCGCTCCTTTAAGAAGCATCTCTAGGCTATTGTTTATATCTAAGGAAAACAATGATTCCAACCTTTTATTTATTTTGTAAATTGTTAATGTGGTCACCAAGAAAAGATTGCAACTAACAAAATGGTCTACATTAACTTTTCAATGGAAAATCGATTCACTTTTAATGTGTTTATCTTTTAAATAAAACACAGATTTTTTCGCGAGTACCATTTGATAATGCTCGTGGTGAACAAAACTGGTCCTGATCATTATAAACATGTGGAAGTAGTATAAAAAATTGTGTTTTATTTCAAAATAAAATCGTTTCACTTAGAAATCATTTAGAAATGCATATCCTCCACAAAACAGTGAGTGCGAGTCTATTTTTTAATAAATCGGTTTGAGACAACCTATTTTCTTCAAAAACTGTTCTTCGTCGAACAAAACTTCGAAATTTCGAAGTTACTATGCCGGATACATGATTCATTCTTAATTATCAAAAACAACAAAAAAAAATCGGGAGTTCCACGGAAAAGTTTGTGTTTTGTATTCATTCTTAGATTTGGCGTATTTAGATTTTGAAAGTTTTCTGTTATTACCTCTTTATTATTTTGTTTTTATATACCATATTAATAATTCAGCTCACGGGAAATACCCGCACGAGAAATTTAGTATACCAAGAAATTTTCGGCTAACAATTTTGTATTTAAAAATACAGAGAACAGCGCTCGTCAATAACGGATTTGCATTGTAATTATGCGTCACATAACAGTATTAGAAATAATAATAGATCGCGTAAAGGAAGAAGTAAATAAATAAACAGCCAATAATACCGTAAATTATTTAAAACATATGCATATTGATAGTTATTACATGTAAATTAATTACACATCTGGCATTTATGTAGTTTTTTTGGCGACTATAAATAAAACACTTCCGCAGTAAACAGGTAACACGTATTTCATTGGTTTTAGTGGGTAGCAGAGGTCTGCACCGGCCCGGGCTTTGTCCGCGAGCCTCTGCCCATCCCGGCCCGTAGGCTGGGCTCGAGCGCTTAAAGACTATTAAGATTCTAATTTTTCAGGAAAATGTTTAGTACAATGTTCGGCTCATGAGTTAGCCATACGTTATTCACAAGAGAGCGTTTATTATTTAAATAATTTATTTCACATTTGTCATCAATATCGTTGGAAAGATGGAAAAATGATATGAAGTCCCTACATAAATAGCGTGTGATTAATCAGTATTTGCTTTGACAATTTGTTGTGTTAGAAAATTCATTTTTAATAAATAAAAATGAATTTCAACATTGAAAATAAAACGGACTTTTTTCGGGCTGAGAAAAATAAATGTGTACTTCGGGTTACATGTGTGATATTATGACTCGGGCCCGGGCCTGCAGTTGTCGATCTCAGACCGGGTAATTTTATAAAATTTTGACCCGTGCAAACCTCTAGTAGAAAGTAAGTATAATTTTGTTGGAAACTTAAAACACAGTAATTGATCGATTTGCATTTACTGCATTATAATAATTATATATATAATTATAATTATTATAATGCAGTATAATTATATAATAATAATAATAAATATATATATATATACAATTCCGGGTCCGTGATGCAGGGGTCAACGTCGTTGGCTTGGTTAGTTGATAACTATTTCGGCTTAACACCATATTTCTGACGATGGCGTCAAGCCGAAATAGCTATCAACTAACTAATAAAAAATTTTAGAACTAAATACTTTGATATTTTATCGTATTTTAATTTACAAAACGCTTCTTTCTGAAAATGCAATACGCTGGAGCATATAAACTACCATTAAAACTAATAATCCAAGTATGAAACACAAGAACGTGGACATATCGGTGTTTGCTTTTGAACGCCTCATATATCTGATGATGATGATGATCAATATAGCTGGTCAGTAATATAGTTGTAATAAGTTTATTGCACGTGCGCTTTGATATTTCGAAAATATTTTCTACACGCCACCTTTCATAATAACAAAACTCGTTTCGCGAGATATTGCCATTATTGAATGGCAGATCAGCGAGCACTTTCCCGCCACAATGCGTCATTAACATCAGTTTTTAGGTTAAAAGCCATTAACCTGCACCATTGTGTAATAACAAAAACGCAACATAATTGCATACGAATGGAAATTAGCTTGTATTGTTCTTTTTTCAAAATTTACTAACCTGCGTGACAATTCGAATAGCTAATTAGTGAAACATGTCAAATCAATGCAGGTTCTTTGAAGTGTCAAAACGACGTCAAACATAAATAAATATAATAGAAATGCAAAATAAATTGAGGTTAAGATCACTTCATTGGAAATAGTCATGGATATATAAATATCTTTGAAAGATTTCGCAGAATCTTTGTGAATGATTCTGTGGTTTAAAATTCGCAAAAATAAATTTCAGTATATCTCGTAAACCACTTAATGGAATGATAATTGTTTTACACTTCAGATATGGCTGATGATCGTTTCTGACATTCTAATGACATATAGTTCAAATATTGACAAAACTGGTTTAATTTATTAATTTATTTTAAATGTCTTTGGTATCATAAATAATTCCTATCACGTTTCGTAGCCTCTTCATGCAAGGAATGGCGCGATAGACGAATGACTAACAACTAGGACCAAAACAGTAAAAATTATCTCTGTAATAATTGGGAACCGTTTTCAGAGTATGGAATTATACTCTGAAAACAATATTTCGTAAACTATCATATTACAATATTTCGAAAACTGATTGAGAAATAGACGTGCACTCACATATTTTTTGCGGAGGATATGGATTTATAGCGGAACATCTCGACAGATTTTATTTTACGTGCACTGCTTGTTATTCAGTCACCCAATCTAACCTCTTTTGGAGAGGATAAGGATAAAAGGATGGGGATAAGACAGAAGCCGTTAAACTGGCAGTTATACGATAAATCAATACGTATTTCATTTGTTTCACCATGTTTATTAAATAATTTAAATAATGATTATTTATTTTAAATTAAAACAGTTATTGATTTCAAAATTGGATTATTGAGATTTTGTACACTTCCATGTATTTTGTCACTAAGGACCCGGGTTTCGCCTTTCGGCATCTTCGGGCATTTGAGAACACGAATGGACTTGAACTGACAACTGACTGACGAACTCAGTTCGAAATCTCAATAATCCAAATTTGATATTAAAATTCCATCAAGCACCCTCAGTCGATGTCTTAAGTTATTGATTTATTTATTTTATTTTCAACCATATCCGCAATGTGCAGCATATGAATTCCTAATGAAGTATCTTGACAGAGGTTGTTTTAATAATAGCAAAGTCGTCGCAATAGTTATTACGGCAAAGGGATTATGCATAATAACATAACTTGGTTTGGACTTATTGACGTTTTTAATAGTCGGAGTCGGGTCTTATATAATGAATCAATTGAAAAATAATATTCTAAATCGTTCACTATAATAATACTTCATTGCTATATAAATACTTTGCGGGCTTTTCCCAGAACAGACCTATTACATAGAAAATTGTCATCATCTTCTCACTCGGCGTTTGAATGCTCACGCTTTGACCTTACGACCGATCACGACTCCAAAACTCCACTGACTGCTTCTGCTCACCAATGTTCAGCGATGCTTTGCACGCCTTGAACTTGGGTATGACTTTATCGAGTTACGCGATGCGACGAATGTTTTCACTCACTGAATCTTTGGATGGATATTTTGAAAATGCCAGAATCGATAAAAACACAATTTAAAGAATAAAGAAACAACACGTTATTATAAAATATAACACGGCATCTGCGGTGTAGCGGTAAGAGTTTTAACTTAGTGATAAGGTGACTAAACTACGGTTTCAAATCCGGACAATATCAATATCAAATTTAAATTGTTTCAATTTATCATTTTAGGTCTTGGATATACGATTAGGTGCTCGTTATGAATTTTCTTTTTTTATGAGTTGATCTCCATTTGAAATCGAAAATTGATTGTGTTAAATATAGTAAGTGAGTCACTTAGAACCAATTTCGCATAGCGAAGGACCATTTTCAACTGAGAATAACTTTAAATGTTCCACAGTGTTTTATTTAAATAAATATATTTACTATCTAAGCACCTATAATTGAACATTATTCTGAAGATTGTGGTTTTACCCTGTCGTATCAATTTGTGCGCCAACTGTAATTTCATCACATTACAACTGGATATGGAAATAATTGAATTTCAAAATAATAGTACATTATTATAATTAGTTAATAGTATAGTGCAAGCTGTCTATTAAAACAAAATTAATTTTCGTTGCTTATTAAAAAGTTTAGCATCACTTTAAAAAATTCTTGTTTTATTCAAAATATCTGGCACATTGGCAACATGTCCGCTCCCAATGAGGAGTAATATGGACTCGTAATGGAGGTATCTCAACAGAAGTTTTTCTACGAGAACAACTTGTCACGTAGTTGCTCTTTTTTTAAAAGAGTTGACATACATTTTTAAATAGGGAAAGAATTATAGGGCTAGGAAAGCACTTGCGGTTAGCTAACCGCTCTCGCTACTCCACGTTTTTTTTTGGGATCGGATGGGTGGGATAAAATTTTAGACATCGCAAAGATCCACGCCTACGAACAGATAACCATACATCGGTTGAAAAATCAATTTATGAAACTGTCCATATCGGGGTTTGAGCCCGAGACATGGGTAACCGATGCCAACGACGTTGGCCACTGCACCACGGACACGACATTGATAATTATTAGCAGTAATCCCAAATAGTTTTGAAATTATGTGTCCAGTGGTCATTTAATCGCTCTCGCTTTATCCTACTATTGGGATCGCGTGGGTGGGAACACAGCGGTGCGTCACAGAAATCCATAAATTGATAGAAAAAAATATATATTTACATACTTTAAAACGTGTGTAAAATTATATGACTATTTTTTCAATTATATCGTATATGACATCTTATTCTTAGTATTTTCTCATACATCAATATAATTTCTGGTAACTTAGTAACGTATAGTGTGATATAAAGCTACGCAGAAATAAAACATGGACAATAAAAATTCTCGTAAGACTATGAAAGTTGCCCCCAGACGCTGATGAGACGATACGACCACAGTGAAGCACCAAGGCCACACAAAAGGGAGAATATAATTATCATTTTTAAATTTGCACTGGACTTAACATCTACGGTTTGAAACCCATTACAGAATTCATTTCCTTTACAGAGTTACACCACTCGCATTTTTTTATCCTAAGACCTGTTTCTGAATCAAAGTATTTTTAAACTTAAATCTTACAATCAGCATCCATAAGCGGTTTTTTTCTAATTCTTTTCCTCATTACAAACCCTTTCATTTGATTAATATAAAGCCTGTACCCTCGAACAGAAAGTAGTGATATTTTAAATGTAAAATTTATGTAATTAAAGACATATTTGCTACACATTTGAAGAGATCCATGCATTATTATAATTTTTTTGTTCTTTTTTCAATTATCAGTTGATAATGATCGCGATTAGCGAAACCTGTCCTGTCATTATAAACATGTGGAAAGAAGTACAAAAAAGTGTTTCATCTTTAAATTAGAATACCTTTCCACCAAGAATTGACAGTTAACACCTTAACAGTGACAAAATCATTCAATTAGTAACTGTTTTAACTTTTATTGTCAGTTATGAAAAGAATTTATCGAATATTGTGAGAAAGCTATCGTTAAAAAACCTGTGTAAAATTACAATACAAATTTTCACAGGCCCACATCTAAGTAATTTTAAAATGTGGAATAAGTTAGTTCATCAGCTAATCGACGAAATCAAGATAAAAATGCTTAACTTTGGCCAGTTACATCATCTTTACAATACCTGTCTACGATAGCGGCTCCTGATAATTATTACTTTATCCTACTGAAAGAAAGCCATGCACTATTGCTGAATTATTGTAGAGACGCCAATGCGCAATGAGGTAAATTGCCGTTATAGAAAGTGCTCAAGATTATAGCAGATAAACTATTGCCAATTCTTGGAAGAAAAAAATACGCCTTGGGTTAATGACCTCGACCTGGTTCATACGACAATTATTGACACTTACAATATTTGAATATTAAATATGCACGTATATGAGGCGTCTAAGGGCAAAAACCGATATGTCCACAAAAAACGATATTTTTGTATACCTCGCTTAGATTATTAGTTTTATCGATAGTTTATTTCTTTCATTGCATTGTATTTATAATTAAGACAAATATGCCTATTTTTAAAAGCCGGTCATTCACCAATTGCAATAAATATAAGCGAAATAAAATTTACCATATCGGCATTGAACTTATTCGAGACATGCGGAAAATTTTAAACATTTTTTTCGTATGCTTCTGTTGAGTCTTGCAAGTTACTTATTATGTGAAAAGACTGATTTAATATGTATATATCGTCATCACAAAAGTAAAAGAGCACTTGTGCAAAAATTGGGTTTTGAAAGAAATGCATTTTAAGGCGATTAAGTAGGTTTTTCTGTCATTTCGCGAAAATCGTTAATAAATTTCCGTCGCCTAAAAATATTGAAATGTCGAAATATTTTTTTTATCTTTTAATAATTTTTTTATCACATGTCAAAAAAATAATATTTTATAAAATTATTTACCGATTTTTACAATAGCACTTATTCAATATTTGATCACTATGGAAGTTTACAAAATCTCAATAATCCAAATTTGAATCTTGTTTTTTCTGATATTAATAATAGGAGTCTTTTGATGTTTTCACAAGATTTTCGTAGTTGTTACACTTTGGATCTAAAGCAATAATAACTACTGACATTCTAAAATAACTATAGATTAACACTTGTTACATTTTGGAACTGGCATATTTCGGTATTCTAAGCATTTCCTCATTCTTAATTCAAATCTGCAAATTTTTGAGTTGTTACACTTTGGAACTGAGGTATCGATGTGTTCGCCAAAGTGCTTTACATACACATGATAGAAATAATTTAACTCCAAAATAGTATGTATTAGATACATATAGAAAATGAATCACTTAGAACCAGTTTCTTCCTGGAAGGGAACATTTTCAATTGAGAAAAAACACCAAATGTATTGTTGGAATGAGTTCTACGAATTGTGTTTTATTTTAATGAGTATAATATCTTAACATCAAGAATTGGCCGTTAACAATATTCAAATAATTGTGATTGCACCTTACGAGCGTATCGCAAGATATCTCTAAAAACACAATTAGCTTTCGTTGGCTATTAAAAGCTTCAGCTGCACAGCTATTTTAACAATTTAAAATTTCTCTAAAACTTCGTTAGGTTAAATTGTATACAACAATTTAAAATAATAAAAAATGGCCGCTTTGTTTAACAATGCAACGTAAAAACAATGGAGAAATTATTGTGACGTTCCATTTTCAAATAAATTAAAATCATTATTCGAATATCATACGTTAAATTTTATTGGCAGAAATCATAATTGTGTTGAATTCGAAATTTGGTTTTCGTTCTGTCATTATTCTAACCAACAATATGGTGGTATTTATTATTGTTTTTGCGTCAAATCTCGTGAGATGCTATCGCATATTTTTGTGGGACGTGATTGATTTAACACTGGTTTTCCTTTTTTGATTTTAATCAGCTCATTGTAATCTATCGGAATTTGAATATCATTCATGTCATAGATTAATTTGTTTTTTATCGCGGTAAACTGTATTACGGAATGCTATAAAATCAATAACATTCAAAGTTGACTCTTTTGACCCGTAAATACATTTCGATTTAATTGAATATATCAGTTAGCGACTCTTTCGAGACTTTAAAGAATAGTATTTTTATTCTTGGTTTGTTTTTCGGATACGTTGGCAACACATTCAATTAAAGATGTTTAAAAACAGAAAAAATGCATAGCGTGCTGTGTATAAAATTGTCTATGTATTTTTTTTACCATATCCGCTCCCAATGTGGCGCATATGGACTCCTAATGGAGGAAACTTAACAGACTTTTTCTAATAGAATGTCTTGTCTCAACTTCATGCTCAACATCTCTTTTTGAAGAGAATTAGGATACAAGGATAAGGCTAGGACAGGACTATTGGTGGGAGGGAAATCTAAATACCACAAACATCAGAAACAGAAATCCATAAATCAATTTATGAAACCTTCCGTACTGGAACTCGAACCCGTGAGGTCCGTAAGCGAAGCGAACGAGGTCGAACGGACTCGGCATTTTAATTTTTATGAACAATAATATTCATATATTATTCAATAACAAATAAGTATAGTTAATAAATTTTACTGTCACATACGCCATAGTTTATCCCGCCATATGTCAATCTTTACTACATTACTTACTAAAGTATTCACGGCAACCCTTACCAGCACTTAAAAAGATTACACGGTTAACGTAATTTAGTCATTATATAATCGTTATCGGTTTTTTGATGAGATTGCCGTGACCGGCAAGCAAATAATCGCCTGGATGTCAATGCCGAGTTCAGTAATAATTCAATAATTACGTTTGCACCATTAAAAAGTACACAACTGACGTATTGCGAGACCTTAAAATGTTTAGAAACACAAGATTAATGACATTTTCGAATAATCCATAAACCATAAACAAGCGGGTGCATCTGCATACACCCACAATGCCGGATCCTCGAGAATTGCATAGCGGACAAATAAATGTATCAATTATTTTCCTTAAACCAAGTATGAGTTATCGAACGCCTCTTCGTGACATCCAGGAGTATTGTTTTGTCACGACTCTGGAAGAAAATGAGATAACCTTGGAAAGCCGGTCGTCGCTAAATGCGCGGAGGCAGAACGGGTGAGGGGGTGGGTTATTTATTGCAAGATGGAAGCCAGGATCGGTAATAAACAGGATATCTCGACCCGAATAAAAGATTATAAAAGTGTTTTATAACGAAACTATCGTATTTTGTAAAATAATTAGGAATTTAGATTTAATTTTGCTCAAATAATAGAAATATGCTAACGGTGCTAAATTATTTAAAACAGATGCATTGCAGATGAGTTATTGTATTTAAATTATTACACAACTTACATTTATGTTGTTTATTTTTGACGACTATTAATTAATTAAACGGCTCTGCAATAAACAGTTTACAGGTATAATTTTATTGGACAATTAAAACATAGTAATTGATTAATTGGCATTTACTGCATTATAATAATGATATATCTATATAATACCTATTCCGTGGTGTAGTGCCAACGTCGTTGGCCTCGGTTACGGATCTCACGGGTTCTAATAACAGAGCGGACAGTTTCATAAATTGATTTTTCAGTAGATTTATGGATATCTGTTCTAGGGCATGAATGTTTGTGATGTTTAAAAATTCCCTACGGCCAATCTGATTCTAAAAACGGGTCGTAACTAGCGCGATCAAAGTTCTGAAGACACCTCCATTACAAGGCCATATGCTCCACATTTGGAGTGGACTTGATTTTTTGAAATCTAAACAACTTGTGGAACTGAGAAAATTACTGCAAAATCACTTACATCTCTCGATTTTGACATATCGAGACTATACTGACAGAAGGCATTAAGTCATAAATACAAGTTCTGAGATAATAACATTTAAAGCATATTTTTTTTCAAAGTACCCTCTTTCCCAAGTACAATTATTGTTTGGTTTTTAAAAAGATTTTTCGTACATTATAAAGAATAATCTTTTTGACATACAAATCACAAGATTTACTATCGACGAGTTATAGACATATCATGCTTTTGCCAGAAGAATAGAATAACAATATGACTTAATACTGTTTTTTTCAAAGCCATTATATCCAATGAATTCATGCGTTCTACAAGTACGCAGAGCGTTTAAATTGCATACATTTTGACATTTAAAACAAAAAATCGTCAAAAACTGACTTAATTCGTTCTATCAGTATGTCTTCGATATTATAACTGATTATCAAGTCTAAATATACCACTATTTATAATGTTCCGCCTACCTACGCGTAGAAAAAGTTTAAATAATATAAAATATAAACACTCAGTTGTTTTTTCGTGTTTCTTCATTCGTATTTATTATTTGTTAATTGACATTCCTATTCGAATGTCGAATCAATTATTCACCGGTGCTATTTCCCATATAACTTCATTTGGACGCTAAATCAATCATTGTAAACACGTAATTAAAATCCGATACCTATAAACGGAATAAAAAAACGTGCTTTCGCGTACAGATCCGCATGGTTGATGATCCTACTGAATTTGATTGAATAATTATTACACCTCACCAGTGGCGCGTGCGGATGTTTATAATCAGGGGATTGTTTTCGATCGAAAAGGTATTCTATAAAAGTATAATGCCATTGCAGATTACGGTGATAGTGTTTCGAATGATCCTGTGTGGACCGAAATGATTCTAGAGAAGCAGTACTTCATCTAAGCACCATGAGGTTTTTTTTTTATAAAGCGACTGAAAAATAAATTAATTAAAATGTCCATTCGGGATTTCACACCCAAGATCACTTAGCAGTATCTTTATTTAAATAAAAACTACTACTCGGTAACTGCGACCGAAGGATATTTAAATAATTTATTGATTGAATAAGTCTTTACTTGGTAGAAGTATTCACATATACACAATTTTATTAGTTAATTGGTAGCTATTTCGACTTCACACCATCGTCATAGCTATGTTTAAGCTTAATTAATGTTCAGAAGCTCAAAATCTCAAAACTAATAATTCTTAGTGAAAACGCTTTAAAATTATATTTGGTTTACTAATTTGGTTGATAATGCTCGCGATAAATGAAACCGTTCGTGATCTTCATAAAAAATGTGGAATAGTTCAAAATAAAATGTGTTTAGCATGATTCAAGAGTCAAAAGCGACTACATCTAAATTATAAATAAATTGTAATATTTTCTTCATCTCCCCCGCTCGTTGAAATGCAGTGCTCTACTGGACGAGTATCATAATGGGTAGACAAAACAAGCGATTTAATTTTCCTTCGAGTACGGGAAACGGAAGTGGTCGGCAATCAAACTAAAGCGCAGCCATATTGTGGACGATATTGATATGAAAAATAAAACGCTTTTAATTAATCACGTGCTATTAAAAAAATACCTTCCCACCAAATGCATACTTTTATCAACAAAACGAAACATAGCATACTTAAAGCGTTTCCGTATTTATTCTGCACCCGGGAGAATAACAAAAAAATATTCTTTATCGTTAATCAAACTAGTATACAATATTTAGACGTCTACGTACTTCAATGGTTTTCACCTTATTATAAAACACTAAAAATTATTTTGTGTGTCGGCATTTATTTCTTACACATGGAATATCGCCGAGCTTGTTTTGTCAGACGATAGACCGTCCTAAAAATCTATCGTACTGCATTCATAACTCAAAACAGCCTATTTTAGACTTATCGCTCTCTGCAAATATATCTTGAATACCGGATCATAATTTTAATGGATTCGTAACATGAATGAAAATACAATAATCTTAACATATTTAAAGCAATATATCATCATAATATGAATATGAATAATAATAGAAAGTGTAATATGTCATAAACGTGAATATTAATCACTTGGGATTTATGGCTTAATGTTTATGATCAATTAACCTTAATGTTTATTATTAATACAAGATATTTTAAGGACGCTATTCACAACCACACTTCCAAGCAATATAATTTAATTTAATTACTATATCAAGGTTAAAACGACACTTCAAAAACAATTCTTCTAACAATATTATTATATTACTGCAGACTGTCTTATCTTTCTAGTTTACAATTGTTGGAAATCACGCGATGCTGTTTACTGTTTACTTTCGATTTCATTCATATTTGTATTACAATAATTATAAATGTATTTATTTTATATAATATACATTACAAAAATTACAAATCATAGGTTTATGGCTTTTGCAATGTAAAAAACGTTTAAAACATAGTAATAAAATAAAAAGGCGACGATAGACCTGGCTTGGACATGTGCTACGGACGCCACAGGAGAGCCTAAATCCTGCCTATCTCTTCTATTCTGTTTGTATTCCGTCGCCCTGAAAGACTGCTGATGACTTTTCATAGAATGTACTAGGTAGACCTGGGTGGGAGGAAAATAGCTCACGGGGGATAGAGAATCTTGGAGGAACCGTATGGGGGCTATATGCTCCGAGTAGGGAGCAGATACGGTTTTTTTAAACAGTAAACATTGAAAATTGGCAAGGAAGTCAACCAAGTAAGTTCAGACAAGATCTACCTTAATACATCACAAAAAACGGTTATGTTTTGAGATTTAAATATATGTATATATTCTATGTTTCCAACGTGGCATGGCCTACTAATGGAGGTATCTCAACACAAGTTTCTACAAGAACCTTTTAATTCAGTTGCTTAACCTCTCATTTTCGAATAGAGTAGGGACAGAAGGATAGAGTCGGAACTAGTATGGTTAGCCAATCGCTCTCGTTACGACTCGTTTTTAGGATCAGATGGGTGTGAGGGAATCTTATACACATCATCGGTTGAAAAATCCATTCATGAAACTGTCCTTACTGGAGTTGGAACTAATGAGATACGTGACCGAAGACAACGATTTTGACCACTGCACCAGGGACTCGACAAGATTGAGATATATATCCTTTTCCAGCTATGAACACAATGAACACTCACGTCATTACGTTTTCAATTCTCGTTAAAATCATTAAATGTCAAAACAAGACATAAAAAGTTTTTGAATATGATTATTCTTATATACTTCTGCAATTTCATAATATAAAGATATGTCGAGTAATTGGCTCAAAAATTGTCAACACTCAAATTCACATAAATAGCCTTGTTAAGATTAATATTATATCAGTTGATAACGCTCGCGACGATCGAATTCGGTACTGATCACTATAAAAATGTGGAAGTAGCACAAAACAAAAATTGACAATTAACAACTTAAAAATGTCGAATATTATAACTAAATTCACATATTGTATTTAATACTCAAAAGTGATCACTTTGTTCCATATTTGAACGGTTCATTGTTTTATTGTATCTGTTTGAAACACAAATATTCAACTTTGATTATTCGAAACTGGAGTTTCCGAACTTACGCGTTTTCGTCAAAACAGCGACAATTATAATATCGACGATCGACCCAACGTTGTAACCCTAAAAAATACGAAAATAAGTTGACGATTGGATCTTATTTTAAAAACGACAGAGCATGTCTCGGTCAAATTATGTAAATTAGAAAAATAAATTGACTACTTTTTGGAAGGGGGATCATTTTACATTGGTTTTAGGTTTAAAAAT
Source organism: Himalopsyche phryganea (assembly GCA_022494535.1). Lineage (NCBI taxonomy): Eukaryota > Metazoa > Arthropoda > Insecta > Trichoptera > Rhyacophilidae > Himalopsyche > Himalopsyche phryganea. The sequence goes on from JAGVSL010000139.1 coordinate 1,882,465, forward strand.
TCTGACCCAGCCACTGGATGAAAGCCATTATTATATCAAAACTCCCTACGTACTATCCCGTATCTGCAAACATGAGAATTTACAGGAGTGCATTTCAAAGATTCATAACACAACTTACCATATATTTTTTCCGATAAAAATGTTTTTAATTACTATTTCCTGAACAATTTCAATTTTGAGGGTTAAATCAATTGGCCAAAACACCGGCGATATATATTATGCGATATTATGCAACAGTAGATGCCTTTTGAGATTTTTCTGTAAAGAAATGATTTGAGTGTTTGAAACAGATCTACCCTTTCAAGAAACTTGGACTCATCTGAATCTCTCTGCCCCTCACTTCCTCCCTTATTTCCACACTTTACTCTTTCACTCGATTCTATACGTTCCGCCACACTGAACTTATACCCTTGTTACACCGTACTCACCCTTCACACTTCAAATCTAAGGGTACATTTGATGTTATTTTATGAGCCGCTAGGCAGAAACTGAATACGATATACATATTCATTCGTTATGTGGAATACGTGATTAATAATACATTAAATCTAAATAAAAAATGTATCGCTATTTAGGCCCCCTTTACGCCTCTATTGCGAACATACTTGATGTGTAGATTATATATATAGTTTTAGTATATATTTATAAACAAAATTTTCATTTATAAGCTATATTTATAATAACAATTTAGAATTTATACTCAGTTATAACTAAGTACCACCTATTCAAAGCATGCATTCTGGCAGTGCTGCTTTACGGTTTCGAGTCATAGCACCTCACTAAAGCACAGATTGATCGTATACTGAGAAAACAGATCCTTGCGGCGAACACTGATTTGCTTTTATTGGGAATTCGGCGACAAAAAAGCGGATGGACCAGCCCCTTATTATGTCTAAAATAAAAAAGGTACTATGGACCTAGCTTGGACACGTGCTGCAGATGCCCCAGAGGAAGCTGAATCCTCCCTGTCTCTTTTAACAACCAGATGGATTTCGTGATGACCAAGCATGTACTTGGCGGCTGGGATAACATGTATGGAAGCAAGAAGACTTGAGGGTGACAGATCTTGCAGGCACCTCGTGGTGGTCATATGTTCCGATTAGGGAGCGGATATAGTTAAGAAAAAGTTTTCGCCTTTCGACATCTTCAGGCATTCGAGTGCACGAGTCGGGTGGGTGGAGCGAATTTTAGTCATCACAAACATCATATGAACAGAAATTCATGAATCGATTTAAAAATCAATTTACGAAACTGTCCGTACTGTGATTTGAACCAATGAGATCTGTTACTGAAGAGAATGGCATTGGCCACTGCACCGCGGACGCGTTATTAAATTAATCATCACAAATTAACAAAGACTATCCGTTTATAAGGCACTAGTAAATGCGTCTCTCCGTCTAGGTGTTGCTCTTCGCAAAATATCCGGTCGTAAAATAAAAAAGATAACCATAGATAATAAAAAAGACATTGAATAAAAATTGAACATGAAATGTACATTTCCGCACAAGGCGAGTTCTAGCGATGTTTATCTGAAAATCGCTAGCTTCCTCTGCGTTGCGAGATATTATTCCCCATCCGGCGTTGCTCCTCTTTGCTTCCAAGTATCGATCCGAACTCAAAACTAGAGACGGAGATAATAATATATGTGTTTGTAGGTGGACACATCTGCGTGTACAAACTGTATTAGGTCGCAACCAGACATTGCAAAATCGGGATGGCAGCCGATTTTGTTTTCCTGAAATACACAGATTAGATATTTAAAACATGCAATCCCGAGATCAAAATAACTTTGAACTTTAAAGTCAACAAAATGGCTGAGTGGAAAATGTAAAAAATAGTTTTTTTTTTGCGCATCCATTAGATATCAAATAAAAAAACTTTTCTTTTTACCATATCTGCTCCCACTGTAGATGTAACCCTCAAAATTGAAATTGCTCAGGAGAGAGTAAAAACTGTTTTTATCGAAAACATTATATGGCGAGTTGCTCTATGAATCTTTGAAATGCACTCCTGTAAATTCTCATGTTTGCAGATACTAGAGTATACGTTTGGAGTAATATGTATAATGTAAACTGAAGTTTCCTTTTCAAAAAGTGGTCAAATTGCTTTTCTAATTTACATCATTTGGCCAAGACCTGCTCTGTCGTCTTTAAAATGAGATCCAATCATTAACTCACTTTCGTATTTTTTTAGGGTTACATCAATTGACCAAAACACTGTCGATATGAACTTCTAATCGAGGTATTACAATAGAAGTTTTTCTATGAGAACTCTTTGTTACTCATTTGCTAAACCTCTCTTTTACGAAGAGAGTAGGTATAGAAGGATAGTGTTTGGACAGGACAAGTGGTTAGCTAACCACTATCGCTTTGTTCCGTTTTTAGGATCGGATGGGTGGGATAGAATTCTAGACATCGTAAACATCCATCCATACCTACGAACAGAAATCAATAAATCGATTGAAAAATCAATTCATAAAACTGTCCGTACCGGGATTTGAACCCTAGACATCCGTAACCGAAGCCAACGACGTTGACCACTACACAATCTTATGTTGTATTGTTTATTGGAATGGGAAAATTGGGCAACCGGACAAAAATGGTATAAGCCCAATAAGATTGTTAGCTATAATAGCACTTTTTTGCACAAAACATCTTATAGATTATATAATTTAAGACATCGACTGAGGGTGCTTGATGGAATTTCAATATCAAATTTGGATTATTGAGATTTTGTACACTTCCATGTATCTTGTCACTAACGACCCGGGTTTCGCCTTTCGGCATCTTCAGGCATTCGAGTACACGAATGGACTCGAACTGACAGTTAGTGACAAAATACATGGAAGTGTACAAAATCTCAATAATCCAAATTTTATACATTATAGCCCAGACCGCTCATTATCACATACCACATGTAGGTATGAAGTTGTCTCATGACACACATAGTTACTTTAGACATTCAGTATTTCATTTTCAATACCGTCATTTATGACGGATACGGTTATACTAGTTATAAATTGTTTGGACTGTTTTCATAGTCAAATGTTTAGATTATTCGCATGAAATATCTATTTATAATACTGAGGACAAATAACATGTTGAGGATATTTAAATTATTTATTCAAATAAGCACGTTCATGGACATACATAACAAGTTAAGATTGTGAGGTTATTAACACTAGAATTTTTTTAATATTTTTTTAAATACCAGCTATATATTTCTACATACTAATCTTTCTGCCTGAAAAATAACCTAGATTAAATTCAAGTGCAGATCGGAAATTGTCAAATTATTAAACGTTGGAATCAAGGAAGCCGATAATTTATGCGGATAATGAAATTTTTGACGTAAATTTGCCGCCGTCTTTACTTGAAATTTTTCGCTATAGTTTGTTCTAAGAACGACCATTTAATATTATTATGACGACACTGTTATACTGATATTATAATTATCGGTTTCCCTAATTTCTCATCTACGATAATTTGGCATTTTTATATTCGTAATTAAACTGCATGCAGAACCGCATTGTTACTATCGGCATTTTTAGTAAATTTTCGGAAAGAAAAAAAGCAGCATGTTTTTTTCCCATGTCCGCTCCCAATGTGTAGCATAGGGTCTCCTATTGGAGGTATCTTAACAGAATTTTTCTACGACAACTACTTGTTACTCAGTTGCTCAACCTCTCTTTTTTCCAAGTGAGTAGTGATAGAAGGATAGGGTTATGACAGGGCTAGTGGTTAGCTGGTCGCTCTCGCTACTCCCCGAGAGTATGGGATGGGTGGGAGGGAGGACTCAGACTACGAACAGAAATTCATTGCTATTTACCATTTTTACCAACGACATTTTTATAAAGCCAATAACAAACATGAATTCCTTTCAATTTAAATCAGATTTCTTTGGAACTAGTACGTTTTTTCTACCTATTATTTACCTATTTGGAAATTGCGAAGCGAGCTCTGTTTTTCCTGTATATTTTTATCTTAAGGTGTTCCTCCCAAATACTGCATTAATAGAGATTCTCTCAGTTTTTTTGCATTTCGATGTAAAAATCGATTACGAAAAACCCTTAACGAATAAGGATTATGAGTGTACAGTAAACAAAAGTGTTCACTTCTCAACATACATCGTTTGTAATGTTATTTTAGACGTGAAGAATATTTATACTTGCCTAGTCCTTAACTAACTCTCACGAATGATTCGAAGGCAAGTTCACAGACTTTCTGCCGGAAGGTTAAGTGCACAATATCCTTGATCTTCGATATGATTATCAATATTGTAACCGGGGATCTTTTATATGGATTTAATCGTTGATTAAAAAAAAATTGTCGATAGAAAGTGATAATAATAAATGAAGCGAAATAGCCATCTTGTCTTTAATATGAAATATCTTTAGATTCAATAACCATCCATACTTTATCTTAGAAGTTGGGTCACAAATCATTTTGACTATAGTATACCGACTTCGAACCACGGTTTGATGAAATTTTAACCCAGAGAAATCAATTGATTTGTTTTATTCAATAATACGAAAATATGTCCAGTTTATATAATGTCGTTTGTATTAAGCTTTTTTTAACGTAGGATCATCTATATAAACATCCCCGAGTTTGCTTCGTGGGCCGTCGAGCCTAATTAATTTTACGATCTGGCCATTTGCGAAAAAGTTTGCCCGCCGCTGATTTATCCGCATCTGAAGTTCATAGCATTGGCTTTTAGTGAGACATTAACTGTACAAGAGTTCAAAATAAATTAGTTGACCTTTTAAATTGTGTTATTAACTCATTAATAAGCCCTCTTGTTATATGAGACTATTTCATGATATGCGGTCAATCTGTATGAAATAATTTTTAGAGAATTTGTCCAACATTAAGTGTAATAGTTACGGGTCGCAAGAGTAAATTGTCTAGTGTTATAATTTATATTTTGTTAATCATCATCACACCATTATTCCAATATTTATTCTATATAAGGATGATTAAGTATCATACAAATACATACCCACTGTTAAAATTATCCAAAACATAGTGATCGATTGAGTTGTATAAAAGCAAACTGTTCTTAAAAGTCCTATCGTGAGAAATCAAATAAAACCGATACTGCGATAATTTGTATACAACTAAAATGTGACTTTAAAGTGAATTTTTATAGAACAGTGGTTCCCAAACTTACAGTGGACCCCTTCTTAAATCAAAACCCTAACCGTGAACCCTCAAAGTAAATTAACTCTACGTAACTGCATAATAGAAAATGTATAAATTTTATTTTGATGTCTTGAATGGTAAATGATGATGTAAAAATAAAATATATATAAAACATTTTGATATTTAATGTATAATGAGGTGTTCATAACTGCACTCAATCCACGTTCCTCTAAACAGAAAGATAGGAAAGCAATCAACAGCCTCTGTACAGTGACCCTTAATGGACGATTTAAAATTGCTATCTGTTTTTGTATCCAGAATTTGTGTTATCCTTTTACAAACATTGTTTTCCGCTCCTTATTTGTGGATTATTCAATAAATTGCTCCCGTATTAGTTATGGATACATATGAGTTTGTGGGTCATGTTGAGGGCGCAACAGCCAACAAATTGCTACCAATTTATTTATTGCTATTTATTTCAACTTTCATAATAATAACAGGTAGAGCGAGTGAGTAACGAACAGTTCTCGTGAAACAACTTCTGTTGAGACAAGCTCCAAGTAGATAAGCGCCACATTGGGAACGACAAATGTTAGATATTGGTACGTCTTTCAAAATCAATACATCAAAAGCAGCCGGATGCATGACATGCGAATCGTAAAGTATAGAGATTTGAGCTCATTGCTGGTAATACCTACGCTGACTTAACAGGTACTACTCTAGAACATCGACTGGGTTTAGATTGCTTAGGTATTCTTTCATATATATCATATATTATCCAATAATGATTCCATATTGCTGGCAAAAGGATAAAAAAAAGAACAGATTATTTTGACAAATGAATGTAGTCATACGGTTTACTATGATTATTACATAAATACTATTGTGACGAAGTATGCTGCGCTTAAAATGAAATAATAACATAGATCGCATGATTGAGTTCTATAAATAATAACAAACAGCTGTCGCTGTCAATTTCTCGTCAGCCATTACAGATGATCGTGTGTGGTCGTGCGTGTTCGTAAATGCTCGCTGGGGTAGGTATCTTAAATCCGTACCAGTCGGGGAAATGTGGATTGCACAATAAATTCAGCAGTAAGTAAGTATGTTAGTATTATGGAGGTAAAATTTTATATCGACTATTTGCCTCTTTTGGGTTATGTCTATTGCCATAAACAGCTGGATGTTTTGAAAAAATCAGAGATCTGAGTTATGGCAATATATTGTAATGTTGTCACCTCAATACTAAATATTGGGAAAAATGATTTTGAGCCTTGCTTAGGTACTTACCACGATGGAAATAGCCGTAAAACCATACGCATATATGCATGCTGTTGCTTTCTAATAAAGCATTGATGTGCAAACTGCAAGTGCGAAAACCTTGTCAGGATAACATAAAATGATAGAAATTGAACTTCATTTTGCTAAATTGACTGGTTCTTATATATGAATTAGTGACTAATGACTTTACTAACTAATGCCATGTACACAAGGGTCAAATTGTCAAAATATAACAGCTAACTAATCGTAAAGATGCATTTGGGACACACATGCACCAAACCGAGGCCACTACTTTCGTATGAAAACTGACAGTACGCAACTTTTACGCGACGTTGGTTAAACCTTGTCTGTCGAGAACTAAATTATAAAGCATAATTCTACTTTTTTAATATGTTTTATTTACACTCGTTGGCGATATGAATCTTATACCTGACACCTTGCCACCCAATCGACTTAGCCAACAGAAGCTATCCTACGAGAAACGTTCTCAAACGATCAACCTTACATTAGTATTCAAAGAATGTAAGGATAAAAGAATGTTAGGTAAGACTGGCTCTTATTTTCAACATTTCGTATGATAACAAGGAACCAAAACATGACAGATTTAAATTTTACATCAACGCATCCGAACGTCAATAATGGATTCAAATCAAAAATTTTAAAATGTTGCCATTAGGCACATGTTGAATTACTTGATAATATAATTATTTAAAATCTACAAAAAAAGCTTAAGTTAACTTATTTGGTTGGTACATTGAGATAACAAATTATATATAATATGAGATTTGGAGTCCATCTAGCAAAAAATCTGTGGGTGTCAATTCTCTAGTTATCAGTCTATAAAACATTAATCTTGTTGGATCGAGTAAAAACCAGACACGTTTAGATAACATTTCAAATATCGATTAAAATATAAATAAATGAAATTAATCATGTATGCCGAATAAACCTCACTTTTGAAACGTCAAAATATTTTAAATTTCGAACATCATAATCTTTCTCACAATAATTTGAAGACTGCCATTGTGTGAAACTCTACCAGTGGGCGCAACTAGACCATTTACGTAATGCAGTTTGCGAAGTCGTTTTAAATCATAAAATCTACGTGTTTGTTTGTTAACCCAGATCTACCCACAGTCAATAATGTACTGCAGATATTTTAGCGATAGCACATTTACTTTTGAACAATCTATTACCATTAAAACCTAAATAATCAGGACCCATAATAATTTTTATACATTAACTTACTGTTAATAATATTACATATTAAATACGCAGTTATTCTGTGTCTTGGATGGAAACATGCATATAATCTTTTATAATGTTCACTCTTTAGCTGGAGCATATCCAGTTGATAAAAACAGACATTTTACGAGAATTTTACTAACTATTTGCTATTATGTTCTTTTAAAATATATGCAGCTTAATTAAAGTTTCTTGATGCCGATCATAGGCATATTTTTGTTGGCTCTTATCGCCCCACACTCCCGATTTTCTATATTCTAAACATAAATAAGACTCAAAGCCACTCCAAGAAAAAGATGATAATCTTATTATTTTGTTTTATTTTGTGATGACGCCAATAATTTATCTACGCTGTATATATTGTATGATATACAATCTTGTTCGGAAACCGACAGAAAACACACCAAAGAGATCAGATAATATTTGATATACGTAATAAAGAATATTTTCCACTTGTTTTCAAAGATCGTTTATTTTCGCATCTCATTTAATTACAAAAAGGCATTTTCACGGTAATTTTTCACCACTTAAGCTTCATTATCTCTTTTACTTTAGTAAACGAATGATAGTAAGAAATTTTCTTTCATTTTTTCGGATGTCACAATAACAGGAGGCATAATGGAAATGATTAATTATTTCGGTATTATTAAGTTGAGACATTTATACAGTCGAGCAATATTATCATAATGGCAATAGTTTTTGGCGCGGTAAATTTTCTCGGCTCGGAACTTTTCATGAAAAGATTTCTACATTACCGACTCGGTTAATAGATAATTTATTATTATTATAGTCTATGGACTCTTCAGGCTTTTGACCTGAAAATGAAGGAAAGTGACCACTAATTAAATTATTATCGAGGTCAGGCATTTTTTTGTTTTATCAGCTATATGCTTGTATTTCAAAAAGAGTTGTATTAATTACTAAGTTGCCGATTAATCTTTATTTTAATAAAATGAGAAAAAAAATATATGTACATTGCTACATACACATAATGGGTCCTTAAGTAAATTGATACAGATTCAGCAATAATTATTGAAGAGTAATCTAGGGCACGAAATGGTTATAAAATTAGGAATGCTACAAAATCGCAAGAGCGGCTACGACTTCAAGAATAAGCTCAATAATCGGTGTACACAGCGCTTTCAGTGGATTACGACCCTCCCATATACTCTACGCCAGGAGTTCTTAACCTAATTGCGGTAGCGGTCGCATTTAAGATTTAGGATATTAGTGGCGGGCGCACGTCGGATTTCGAAAAAGCAAGATTTACGACTTATGTATTTCATTTATTGTATTTACCAAATTTAAATTCATATTTGACAAGAATATTCTGAAATATAAAGAGCATAAAAAATCCATACGGTTACATAAATACAACATAAAAAGAGATAATGAAAATATATTAAAAAAAAAACAATTAGTAGGATCTTTGACATTGTATTTCACTTTAAAATTTTTCAAAATTGGGAATGTAAGATGATAAACCCAATCGTAAGCAATCATCAAGATTGGTATAGGTAAGTCAAGGTCAAGTTTTTATTTTATTATATTCATGTTGGAATTCACACAGATATGTCGAACTAAAGCAAGATATAAATTTGTAAGCTCGTTATTTCAAAATAGGGTACTTTTGTATGCTTAACAAGTTCCAACAAATTTTCATTCGGACTGTGAGATTTAAATATGTCATTTTTAAAATCCTGATGATGTTCTTCTCAGAGATGGAAAACGTAACGTATCGATACCCGATAACGTTAGAATAACGATTCAATTGGCATTATGTTTCAATAACATAACGGTATTATTATAAAGTTCTATAGCTTTATAATAAACGATAACGTTTCTGAAATGTTATTTTAAAGTTATTTATTTCCTTATTATCCTTTTTATTTTTTATATTAATTTTATATTTGACAAATATATTCGACAATCGTTTGACAACGGTGCGGTTTTGTCTTCTTGCTAATGACTCACAATTCTTGAGAAGTCGTAAAAATATAGTTGACACGAGGAAAACATTGGATAACGTTATAGAATAACGACAATTCGAAACGTTATCCCATCCCTGTTTCAAAGATGAGTAAAAATTATATCGTTATTAATGTAACGATTTAAAAAAATTTTTGCGTTATAAATACCGTTATATAACGGAACAATATTAGATAACGTTATAGAATAACGTAACAATTAAAAACGTTATCCCATCCCTGGTTCTTCTTGAGTAACTTACGGTATGGAATTAGAAATTTCAGTAATGTGTGGTAAGTATATAATTTAAAAATACTATTAAGATTAAATTTGGGTTTTTACATACTTTGTAGCGAGCATAGGGTTTAGAAACCCTGCTCTGCGCCTTCTTTGATACTAACTCTTGCTCTATTACATATTGCTGTAGAGAATAAATACACCTATAATTATGTATTAGGAACTCTTAATAAAAGACATCGTAATAATTTTCTTTTTTTAGACAATGCAGTTGAGGATATTTTGTTTTGGTATATTGAAAAGAAGAACCATAATCAAAACAAAACAAACTAACTGTTCCTAATTTGAATTTTAACCTATAAAATTATCAGTGAGGCCCGCGCATAGACTACTGGGGTCGTGTTTACATCGCATATGATACTAAAGTGTTTATACAATATTACACCTTCTAAATCAAATGCCTATATAACCATTCTCAGTCAATACGATAGCAATTAACACGTTCCCGAAATATGTTTGCTTTCTTCAAAACAAAACCATTATTGACGTGTTCGGAAAATTATTCTCGGCTGGAATGTCGATAACTACGAGAAGTGTCATTCTCTGTCTAATTTACGATATTACTCACAGATTAACTAAACAAGCACCTGGAACTATTGCTAGAACATATTAAGTGCTCAAAAACAACACGCACACAGTTTTAATAATTGATCTAAGAAGTCATTTATTATTAAATATCTATGTAAAGCTAGTTTGATATGTTTATTAATAATCTACTAAAATGCTCTCAAGAACTATCAATTGAAAGAGTTAATGATTGCTTTAAAAAAATCTTTTTTAAGGTGTTAATTGTCACTACTGATTTCAAACTGATCAGTGCTGATAATGCTCGCAATAAGCAAAACCGGTTCTGATCATTATAAAAATTTGGAAGTAGTACAAAACAAATTGTGTTTTATTTTAAAAAATCTAATGCATGTCATAATAATATCATTTTTAAGTTGGCTAACTGTCAAATCTTGGTGGAAAAGCATCGTATTTTAAAAATGAATTTATAATGATCAGAACCGGTTTCGCTCATCGCAATCATTATCAACTGAACTTTCCGATCAGCTTTATGACTCTCGCGATAAGTGAAACCGGGCCTGATCATAGATTAAGTGTCTCAGCAGAAGTTGTTTTTTCGAGGACTGGTTGTAAGTGGTGAGTCGATCAACGATATTGAAAGATAGATGGAATTAGAAAAGGATGAATTTTAGAGTTCCAGGGGGGGGAATTTCCGACGCTTATTAAAGATTTTCAATATTATATATATATGCATATTTGGAAAGTACCTTTTGAGTTTGAGTTAGACTATTTTGGGAAGGGGGGAGTTATATTCTAAGCATTGCTGAAAAGAGGTAATGTGGCAAAAAAGGTTGGGAGCCTCTGCATTAATCGATTGAAAAAATATGTTTCAAGATTCGAGCATGTTACTTCACAGTAAACCCCAATAGAATATTATTATATGCCGACGCTAAATGTATAGTGGTTGCTAACACTTACCAAATCTACTTCAAGTATACCTAATAGATATTAAATAATTAAAATAAATACCGCTTACTGGCAATATTACTTAAAGTACCTGCAAGCTATCAACACATCGTGTGAATCTATTTGTCTGCTCGGAAATAAGCGTGACAAATGACAATAAAGCCATCAGGTAGCTATTATTTCCCATCGCTAATCTCTCAGACACATAATGGATTCGATCTAGTACTGCATGTAGGGGTGGCAATACCGGGTCCCGGCATTTCGGCTGGTTTTTCAGCACTTATAAACCGATTTCGAAAATGAAAAATACCCACGTTAAAAATCAAGTCAAATAGAAATATAAATCTGTGAGTTTCTGGCAAAAGTTGATAATATTGTCCGTTTTTGTTATATTGGGTTTATTCTCACAATAAAATATTTGTCAGTATACGGTAGCAAAATTCGGTATGCTAGTCATTATCCATGAAGGAGATTCATTGAATAAAAAATGTATTATCCATTTAATCTGAGTTTTTGATTACTTACCAAGGTTCATAGTTATTCTCCTGTAAGCTAGGATAAGACTTACACATCAACTTCTGCCATAATGTCACAGAAATTGAATTGTTTAAATCGTTATTCTAAATGTCACACGTCCTACTACCACCCGCTATGTGTATGCAGCCGCTGTTTATGACCACCTTCCATCACGCAATAACGATCAAGAAAAGAAACGCATTTATTCTCCATTTCCTTGGCCCGTTATAGAGTTGTACAGGAGCAATCCATGTTTAAAAAATAGAGAGAAAAATTACAATGTAACTTACTCAGCCGATATATAAGTGATATTAAGTATCCGTATACTGGTAATCCGCCGTGGTGATCGAGTTTAATTTCACGTGGAATCTAAATAAGAATCAAGAATACCGCGATCCTCTTAATATGATATTGCAGATTTATCGAATGCCTAAAGGTTGGCCTTGGTTGAGATTATGTCAGCGCGGCCCTATTCTGAATCTGAAAGCATTAGTGGAAAATATGTCCAATTAGTGTAACATTATTAACGAACAAGAGTTGAATCTGGGAAGGCTTTTGCAACCGAACTTCTCAGCACGGATATCCAATTAAGATCTACATATTCCGCCATTATTAACTAAACTATCGAATGCCTTATTTTTTTTAAATGATACATATATGACCATTATCTTTTTATGATTTTTAATACCGGTATTACGATCCTAATAAGCCGTAAGTATTTTCTTTGTTAATACCGGTATTTCATATGAAATACGGAAAAACCGATATTGATAATATTTTTCAGGTGTTGCAATCCCTAACTGCAGGTCCTTGACACGCTCTTCCATTAAAACTATTATGAAACATTCTATTTCTGAATAACCTAAATGTAGTATCATTTTAAAAAGCGGTTATATTAAGTACTGTATTTAATTTGCCATTTTTTGTACCCGTGTCCGCTACCAATGTGGAGCATATTATGGATTCCTAATTGTGCACATCTAAACAGAAGCTATTATGTGAGAACTACTTTTTACTCAATCGCTTCACCTCTCTTTTCCGTTGAGAGTAAGGACAGAGCCTGTGGTTAACTGATGAGTGAGAGGGAATTTGAGACAACCCAAACATTCAAACCTAATTCTATAAGTCGATTCAAAAATCAATTTACAAAACTATCAGTTGACCATGTCGCATGTTTTTTTATCTACTAGCCAGTCAGTGTGTTAGCATGTAAAAACTGTGTAGTTACTATATTATCAAGCTGTACGTTAGCCCTGGGCATATCGTTTGACTGAAGGGCCGCATTTATAATGAGTGTACACGAATGGGCCGCACAAATAAGATACAAAATTTTTACTATCTCCACTGCTAACATGGACTTAATTAACCTCTTATAGTACATAATAAATTACTATTAATTTATTACATAACCTCGTTGATTTCTGTAGTTCGTTGTAGTTATGTCGAGAAAAATGTCAAGAACTTTAAACTAAAAACAAATGAACATCGATTACGTGATTCAAAATATTCCATTCGATCGATGCGCCATCTATTATGAGTTTAATTTGATATCGACAAATGGTGCTATATTGACAGCTAGTGATACATACATAGGTAATTATATCTGCTCCCATAGGTAGCGAAACATGGTAGCTGGTCAGTATTTAAACCAATTGCTTTTCTACACTTCTGCTTCTAAAATATATATACAATTCATTGTTGTTACAATAAGTCAGTTTAAAAGTAGGAAGCAATCAATTTCCTGCTATAAATAATATCATTTATCATTTATATTCTTTTTTGCGACTGAAAACTTGTCAAGTTTGCAAAGTTTTACAGGAAATGCCTTGAAATTGGAACCAAACTATTTTGCTAGTGTAAAAAAATAACGTAGCAAATCGTAGTTTGGGCTAGTCTATAATAGTAGTGTTCCGTAAAATAAAAACAGCAATAAAATTGACTAACTGTTCTTATGCATGTTGAATCACATATCTCTATATGCAATGAAGATATGTTATTCTTAATAAAACAATGTCACCGTCGAAGAAACTGGTGTGATTTTGCACGCTTGTAATGTATTTTACCATCTATGAATTTCGTCGTTCCTATATCCGATTAGTCAACGCTCAAATACGTAGTCGAGGGTTCGAACAGCCGAACGGACACTTACATACATTGAATTATGAATTTCTCTCCAAAAACTTGTACTTTTGCGATATTTGCAATCCCTCTCACGTTGTTTCCAAACGTTAAAGAATGTTCGTAAAAATATAAAATAGAACTGTTGACTAATGAACGCATATGAATCTACTTATAAGTTTCAAAGTTTATCTGCGTGTTTCTCTGCGCGTTTCCTTGATGAGATGTTTTGCACTAAAAAGAGAACAATAAATTCAAATGTGTATTTTGCCAGACGATTTAGTTTCATAAATACCTGAAAACACGGCATATTCGACTATTTTTACTAAAACGAGGACCATATCAGAAAACATTCTTTTTAGCACGGAAGTATAACAAAAATACATTATTGCTTTGTTATTAATTGTGAAATGACAGATTTAAGACCCTTACAAAACAAGATGGCGATTTTATTTAGAACACATAGACCCATTCATTCAAATTATGCTTTGTTTTGAAACGTCGACATTAATTCGTAAGTGAAACGGTTTTTTTTCGCAAATCCATATTTTTACCTCCCAAATGTGGAGTTATAACCCGTTGCTGTGTAGCGCACGAGTGGGAAAGCAAAGAAAGCTCTTTTTCATTGATATTAATGGCTTCCCTACGAGGCGGCGTATGTTTTGCGAGAGTAGATTGGAAAATGGAGACGTCGCCGACGCATGACGTCACGCCCGGCGTCCTTCAGGGTTCAAAGAAGCGTTTGCGAACTGTTGACGCGCGAAACACAAAACATTCTTTCAATAAGTTTACAATGAAGGTTTGGGATCGTTGTAAAATACTGGAAATATCGTAAATTGATACAACATTGTTTTTTTGCAATTTCACTCCCAACGTAGAGTGTATTAGAACATTTAAACAGAACTGGTTGTAAGTCAGTCGCTCAACCTGTCTGTTTGGAAAGGGTAATTTAATAACGATGAAATTAGAAAATTAATTGAATTTAGCTAATCGTTCTCTCCAGGATAGGGTGGATATCGAGGATTGAAAATATGCACGCCATTATTTTCCTTAATTATATTAATATTAACTTGATTTCTTGCAATGTTGGTAATGTGTCTAATGACTCAGATATGACTAAAGCATAATTCATTCTATTCAACAAAAATGCTAAGCTACCCCTTGGAAGCTGCGTGAAAATTTGATTGACACCGAGATATCTTAATATGTATGTTTCCTTTAATTTTATGCACACATAATTTCCACATATAGAGAGATCCACTGTCAAACTGAGGTTTTCAAAAATTGAAAATAGTCATTGCCACAGAATGCTAAACGTTGAACTTTCCACGTTAATTTTCGCACACACACGAACAAGAATAGAATTAAATTGTATTCTGAAATTAGACTCGAAGAATATTGAACAGTTGATCTTCGTAATATTTGCTCGATATGAACTGAAATTAACAACTTGAGAATTCAAAATTATAGGTTCACTCTCTCTGTATCAGAGCTGCCGCTAAAAGTCAGCAAAAATAACCCCTTAATGTTGAAAGTTTCATTCAATCAATTTCGCAACAACATTTCACACCGTCAGTGTGTCAGTTGGCATTTAGCAAAGATTTCCACCCCTACTGCATTTTTAATTTTCCTGTGAAACTTTTAACTATCGCCGATAGATGGTTTAATTTTAGGTTAAAGTTTTAGGTTAAATTTTATTTAGTGGTGGATGATATTGCGGTGAAAGCATTGGCGTAACTAGATGGCTCATGTATAACTTCTGGAGGGGTTTAAGGGTATCCGTAAAAAAATATTTTTCTTTGCTGTTAGTTATATCGTACGTAGTATTCTTTTTCAAGTATCTGTCAAAAATTAATAAAAGTTTAAAGGAGGTGATAATTTTTCGTTACGCCAAAAGTGACAAGGGTAGATAATAATTGCGTCAGCGGACACCTCAAATGAATTTCAATTCGAGATGATTCACAATATTTTGTTAAGAAAAGCAAACTGATTGACGCTGCTCATACTTTTCATTAGGTGTCGGTGAAATCGCAGAGAAAGCAGGTCTTATATGAAATACAATAAGAAGTTTTAATATTCTTGTTAAATTCCATCAATATCGATTATTGTTAACGTTACTTTTTGGAGATGATCGGGTTTGATCTTCAGCGATTCAATTATTTACCAAACCAAATTGCATTAACTTTTGCTTAACTAAGCTGATGATGGAAATTTCTTTTCTGGTTTATATGAACATGTTAAAAAAAACAACTTACTAAAAATATCAAATCAACTGGAAAAATGCGAAACTGAACATATGGATTTTTTCTTTTGGCTGCCTACTTAAACATATATGCTAGGAATATTCATTAAAAACATTTTTTTAAGACAACAGTCATTGTTCAAGGTCAAATAAAAAAACCGTAATTTTGAAACGTCACTTTTAATCTACGTTCAATTTAAGAATTATTATTGTGACTCAATTACAAAAATTTACTTAAAAGTTTAGATACGTGTGAGAAGCTGTGTGAAACGTGAACCGATAAAATATTTAATATGAATTATTGGGGTATTTTTACTCCATATATCACAGTACGAAAATGCTAACATTGACACACTTTCCACGAAAGCAATACATACGCATTAGATACAGAAACACAACCGCCGTTCAGTAAGGGTTAAACCTTGACCATAGATAAGAATACGGCATTGTCAGGATTTTTATTCTCTATTCACGCTACTCTTCTTTTCCTTCTATTATTGTATTATTCGCTATATTGATTCAGCACGAAAACGTATTATTTCGCCCGTGAAAACTTAAGTCTTTGTATGGATTCTGGTATCGGGCAAAACTTTTTATTAGAAAAACATCATAAATCGTACGTTCGGCCTACTTTATAAGTAAACCTACGTAATTCTGTTTCTTTTTGACATAATATATGAATATCGATAAATCGAATATTGTTTACGGTTGATCCTTGACGGAATATAATTTTATGAACTAGTTTAGGTGGAAATCGCTCGAATCGAAACTTGTCCTCTTCTTTTTAAACATATTTTCCATAGAAATCAGAGCCCTCAGGCTTTCCTCTAGTCAGTTTCAAAAAGCTGACACATTCTTTACTATGCAATCATGTCATCAGAACTTATAATACGGATCACGACTGTTTACTGTCAATTCTTGGTAAAAATACACTATATTTGAAAACAAAACATGTTTTGTACTACTTTTATAATGATCATTTTAAAAACAAAACAATATTCGTATCAAATCATTCTAGTAGGCTACCGGCTCTCTGAAAAGTTTGATGCTGGGCACAAAGATATAATAACATCACTATGTTGCACAATATATTTATTTATTCAACCTAGACCCCTTTAACAGAAAAAAATAAAAGCGTAATTATTTAATATGAATTTCATTAACTTACTGCCGAGTCAATCGAAAAAAAAAAACTTTACCGTTCGAAGGTCTCTGCCGCCATTAAAAAGGTTGTGGGGAATTCCCCACTTCTTGCGAAGAAAAATATATAATACAAGGATCTTTACTTTGATAAACATCCGTACACCTTTAAGCCCTTTGAATATAAATAACTTATTCAGCCTGGAACCTTTTCTACATGTTTTTTTGTTAAATGGCGATTTATAGAAGCAATGCGCGGCTCAGGATTTATGTGGTAAACTCGGGACAGTCACTAAAATCTTTAATTCTGACAACATCACATGGTTTAATAATGCCATATATTTAGAGACATTTTTCAATTATTCTATATTTGTATTAAATCTATGATGGGTTTAATTGTGAATATGAGTCCAAAAAGGCTATTTTTCATGAGAGCAAAAATAATTGTACTCTCCATAAGGTTACCATTTTTACTTTTCTTATCAGCAGAGTTTAAATATATAAAAAAATCATTAAAACAAGAATTAATGGACCTGTACTTCTAGGACCATAAAAATATGTATCTCCATTAAGGCTTACCACGTATACTGTTAAGTATCTACCACGTATACTGTTAATCCCATGAAGCGTTTTTATATTTGCAATGATTTGTCAAATTTATCGCTAAATTTCCAAAAACGGAGGTATGTTCATAAGTCAGCGCATCATAGATATTGACACCTAAGTCCTGAAGTGTAACAAGTAAAAAATAACGGTTTTTAGTAAGTTCTAATGAAATTCTTAGAATACCGATATCAACTATTTCCAATACGTGACAAATGGTAATCTGTGGGTATTAATTACTTAAGATCCAAATTGTAACACCTACGATAACCCTGTGAAAACCTTTGAAAACTCCTATTATTAATGTTGAAAAAATATATCTTTTTAATATTATAATTATATATATGTATATTTTTTAGATAATACAAGAATTTCATTGAAATCTACAAGAATAAGATGTGCAGTAGAATATTAAACCTGCCCGAAATCTGGTTTCCTTATAATCTTAGAACTATACTTTTTGATTTAATTTAAGACATCGACGGAGGGTGCTTGATGGAATTTCAATATCAAATTTGGATTATTGAGATTTTGTACACTTCCAGTCCCGTCAAAACCCACAATGCTATTATAATTGTAAAATCACTGGTAATTCTAAAAGTAACTGGAAAGCGGCAATTCGCCACTCTGTTAATGTGTTGTTTACAAAATAAGGATTAAGGCGATTCTCGAAATGTTAACTCAGGTATCAGTGTGGCTCTCAGACGTATAGTTCGAGTCCATTCGTGTGCTCGAATGCCTGAAGATGCCGAAAGGCCAAACCCGGGTCGTTAGTGACAAAATACATGGAAGTGTACAAAATCTCAATTATCCAAATTCTATGCTTTTTGAGTTGACAATCAATCAAATAGAAATCATTTTCTAACGTCGTATACAATGAATCGTAAATTTGAGAAGCAATTATTAAATGACAGTGATTCAGAGATTTTTTTGCGGTTAGACATATTTTAAATTCGTGAGGAACGTGTTAGAATTTGACAAATGAATATTGTCCATTGTTTTTATAACAAATGATCATTCAATGTCGCGGCCATTCAAAAGAATTATTACACAATCAAGTTATATTAAATCGTTATGCGCGCCCTACCGCACACCTGTTTGGTGATTTTTAAGAAAATATTTAAAATTTACCAAATCGGAAGTTTCCGAGCTCGACAACAAGCTTTCATCACCATCATCAATCACGACAGTACTGCGTGGTTCATTGCTGTCTTCATCAAAACTCTCAACATATGTATATCCAAAGTGACCATCCTCTGGCTCCGTCTAGCCAGCGAATCATCGACCAACCACTTCCACTGTAATCTATTTATTGAAAAATTGTTGTAGCCCATTCTTTTCGTTTAATTTTCTGCAGTAGTTAAGAAAATAAGATACATTTGATAGTGCGTTCATTTAGGTATGAATCCTCTTGTATCTTTTTAAACACATAATTTTTCCTCGTTGATTTAATTAATAAAACAATATACAACGATTTTGAGTTTAATTTTCCCTACTTTTTACTCGTCCTTATCAAAAAATCATTCAAAATTATTGATGTTACAAAAACATCCTGTTAAATTGATGAAAATCTTAATTAATGAGAAATTCTCATATAAATCAGTGAAATTATATAATTTAATATTATTTTATCTAGGTAGATGAATCAGAAAATAACATTTTCTTGGTCTACATAAAAAAAATTGTAACAATAATAAAATAAATACGATTAATTGAAATTATCAGTTTCCGCATTAAGATAACACAATACTCATTGGTAAATTAAATAATTATATTGTTGACATAAAATAAAAGAATGATTATTTTATATCTAGTAAAGTATTATGAAAACGATGAATGCGCGAACGAAAGATCGAGGTTCCACATTTTCGGTTGGTCTCGGGCTCAACCTAAAAAAATTGTAACAATAATTTCTGTTCGTAAAATAAATACGATTAATTGAAATTAGCCAGTTTCCTAGTCTTATCTTTTCTATCCCTAAGATAACACAATACTCAGTTCTCATAGAAAAATTAAATCCATTAGGTGATTGACATGGAAAAAATGAATCTATTGAAAAATAAAATAACATTCAAAACGTATTAGCGTTAAACAAGCTAGAAACTTCATTTAAACTGACTAATTCCTAAAAGAAGAAATATGTATTGGTTAAATCAATTATTAGTCTTATAATAATAACAAATTTAATTTACTAGAAAATCAAAATAACTTTAGCGTCGTTGGCTACGGTTACAGATGTCTCGGGGCTCAATTCGAGCCTGGTGAACTGATAGATTCTAATAAATTGATCCTTTCAATCGATATATGGATTTCTGTTCGTAGTTTGACCATATTACCAGAGTGTCTAAAATTCCCTCAACTTCCCTTAGAAATACCAGTGATCCTCACGGGATGCAATTCGACGAATGGGTAAATATATACAATCATTCCACATTTAGTGAAATCTGTTAGTCCCTCATGTTTTTATGCAACAGTTTAACCCCATCATCCGCATTAACGTATGGTTCTCCATTAGCAAGTGATTTGCGAATGTCGAAGTTTCTCATAGAAATGTTGGCAATCATTGCATTGTAATTTATAAATACCAGATTTGTTCTTAAAGTTTACTCTATCTTTATTGTTTGATTTGAGAGAGACATGGAAAAAATGAATCTATTTAAAAATAAATAACTTATTCAAAACTATGTCTTTAGCAAGTTAAATATAGCATCTTTTCTGCTAATTTACGTTGTTTTTTTATACAAGACTATCTATAAGAGACGCCTATAGCCATTATTAATGGCAATTTGTTTAATAATGTTTAGTTCGTTTTCAAAATTAAATTTATTTAGAGGTATAGTGACTAATCTGTGAACCTGAGAATGGAAAGCAGCCAATTTATATGAGAAAGGATGGTCTGACTTAAAATGGATCGCGGCTTCTGAAAACGTCTGTTTTCGGTAAATTTTAAATTCATGAATGGAGTTTTTAATATCAATATAGTCGTTAGTGACAAAATACATGGAAGTGTACAAAATCTCAATAATCCAAATTTAAAATTGAAATTCCATCAAGCACCCTCAGTCGATGTCTTAAATTATATGTAATGGTAATGTTAAATCGTTTAGAATTTTTTACACAGCGAATTAATTATAAAAGGTTTCTTTTAATCAATACTTTCAGCGTATTTTTTTTTATAAATTATGTCTGGCGTCATCTTCAGAATGTCAACGGCTTAGTATTCCAGTGATATCTCCAAGTCATACCAAGATGTATATCGTTAATTCGAATCATAATAAAAATTAAATAACATATTTCGAAGTGGAACAAGAACGCCAAAATTGTTTTAAGTAATAAGATTAAAAAGGTAAACTATACATCAGTCTCTTGTTCGGAGAAACTTTCTGTCATAGATCATAGACAAGGAAATTAATGATTTAAACTTTGAAAGAGATTTAACATGAAAAGTTTTCTAGTATTTTGACGTTTTGAAAATGGAATAAAACAAATTACCTACGACAACAAAATTTGACAGTTGTTGGCGAATAAATCAGCGTTTTTTATTTACGAAGAATATTGTTGACGATTACACCTTACTACTCGATATGGAAGCATTATCAAACCTTTTTCTTTTTACTTGATTGTTTATCACGCGCCATTTCGATGACATTTTCTGTTTTAATTATCTTTGATAGTCAACCATCTGAGTGATATTATGTTGTATTTTGACAGTAAAGATTCGTATCAATAAAAAACATTGTAGGTATAGCAAAATATAAGTAATCTGGCTGTTAGACTGCTTTCAAACGATTTGATCTTATTAATATTAGAAGAAGCTGCCAGGACAGGAATATTAGAAGACGGGTGATTAACAAAACTGATTCAACTGACATATCAAATATGTAATGTTTGGAAAATTATACCAGGTCTGTCACTTATTTCAGATGTGACACGCATATAATATATTATAGTATCATCACACTTTACGAATTAATTATTATCAATAATAGTAAAAGAAGTTCATACTGTGTGTATACGAAATAGGAAAGATAATTCTCCAATACTAATAATAGTCAAGTTCAGAATAGAAACAACTTTTCGTATTTAAACTTTTCATGCGTGCAAATATTTTACATTAGTTATTTATTTACCTACCTAATTTTGGATGTATAGTCTTAGGTATCATACATAAGTATTGCCATATTGTACAAATTTCTCTAATAAGTATTCCAATTTATATTATTTATAACTTGGATTTATCGTAAGAAAATTTTCGTCAATAAATTTACTCTAGTCATCCGCGACAAATATTTTTGATTCGCAATAAAAATGCATTATTATTTATTGACCTTAAACCAAAAAAACAAAATGGGTATTTACGTCAATAACATTTTCTAAAATAACAGACAGTGGTTCTCAAAATATAAGAATGCATCAGTGCTTGTCCATGGATAGAAGAAGTGGTGATACAGTTTGCGGGATCTTTCGTTCATAGCCTATAGTGACAGAAACCCGACATGGAAATCATACAAAAAATATTGTTAATGCTTTATCATTAATTTCTGTTATTAATATATTTACCTTATACAAATCTAAAAACATTCTACAAATATAGTTTTCTTAACACACTCTTCCCCTTCCCCTTTCACTCTAGTGATTTTTTGGGATCATAACTTGATTTTAAATCAGCTTTGAGGCTTTACAAACCGTCGTCTTAAGCGTCGTCGACAGCATTTTCTGCCCTAAGCTTTCCAAGGCTATGACTCGCTACTATTAAATTAATACAAGTAACGCATTTTGAGTAACAATTATTAGTTTCACTAAGATTGACTATTGGCCTCTTTTCACAGTATTTTCAACGGTCTTCAATGTATTTGTGTGTTCATAGAATGTATGTTAAAATGTTCAACAATGACACACAGAACATCTCTTCAAGATAAAAAAATCACTCACCTCGCCGAAAATCTTTAGGAACCATTTAAATATGGCAAAAAATGGGTAAATTTAGCTCGCCGAAAAATAAATATTTCACATTTACGCAAAAATGTGGAAGTTTATTTTTTCATCTGGCCGCACTCAATTCAAACGTCACCGTGACAAAAAAAAAACATGGCCGCCTTGACAAAAAAACTTTTAATAAAAAAATAAATCCATAAAACTGTTTTTATTCCGGAATTTTATTAACGGAATCACACAGAAAACACATTAAATGTTCTTATTGAAACACCGTCTAAATCCAAATACTACAATAATTATTCATCAAAAATATAATAAAAGCTACAAGATATCAATTTCAGTAATCAAATCTAAATTTTCTGAAGTCAACAAATAATAAATAAGAATGACGATTAATTTATTCTGATTGCGAGTGAAAAACATTAAATTTTTAGGACAAGCCACAATATTTATATTATATATTCAACAGAAAAGTTATATAAATAAGGTACCTATCATAAAATTGATAGTTTTGTCATTTCACGCGACACGTGTTTTGCCTCTCTGAAAAGCATCCTCCGGCGTATTAATTAGAGCATTCAATCCCGGACCTCTTCTCTGGCCCCGGGATTGAACAATAGCCAGGCTTCGATGTCTGAAATTTTTTGTAGATAATATTTACCGCGATAAACCGTGTAAATGAAGCCACGAAAAAAAATATAAAAACGCTCATAGAAAATAAAACCCCGTGAAAAGGCATTTGCAGTTCACACAAAATAGCAGGATATGAAAGGTATGTTCTTAAAAACGCACAATACCTAGGTATACGATGATTTAATTTATTTACTGTCAGAATATAAAATAATTGTGATTATGAACACGGCGGGCCGGGTAAGACCACCGAGGATCGGGTAAGGAATATTGAAAAAATCGGGCTGTTTTCGGGCTGAGAGAATCTACACTTCGGGTCGGGTTTGGGTAACAAGTGTTATATTGAGACTCGGACCGGACTACACAGTTGTACGGCTCGGATCATGTTTTTCTCTAGTACCTAGGTATCTTCATAATTATGCGAAAAGCATTTCCAAGCAGAATATTCGTATTTAACTTCGGGTTTATTTTCTTATCATCTTTTGCATTTTAATATAAATTATTTTTTACTTCTTTAAGGCGAATACCGAAATCCCGGGATTTAATAATTGCTAGGGATCCCGGGATTGGAAGCCCTAGTAGTAACACAAAAAATAGAATAACAAAGTTGTCAATCAACTAATTACATTGAACTTCTACAAGGAAACCTGGAAATTCATGTAATAGCAACGCAGCAAGTTCACAAACAATCTGCGATTCCAAAATTAGCAAATTTACGCTGCATGCTCGAACTAGCATGCTAATTATTTATTGCTTATTACAACTCACAACTTCACCACTCAAATCCATTGATTTGTATTAAATATTTGTGAATTTTGTAATGTCTCTTCGTAAATACTTCGGCTCTGTTTTAAACCCATTACCAGCGGCTTCATACTTTGTATTATTGTGTTTATTTATCCATTTCCTTATTTTTTCATTCGTTATTTATACGCCGTCGCGCTTTTCAGGTCATTTGTTTCAATTCTTCTATTTTATGACCGCCATTTTGCAACTTTCTTTGGCGGTAAATCCGTCATGTAAACAAGCGATCCTCAAGCAAAATATTTACTTTTCAATCGCAATACCCAAGAAATTCAATATAGATATAGGATGTAGAGTTAATAGCCTTTTGTTTACATATACAACAAATATAAATATTAATTAGTCTACTTTGGGTTAGCACGAACGTTTTTTTCAATTCTATTGTAATTAATAAATTACAATTTAATTAATGACAATGTAGAAATTGAAAACCTTGTATTTCAGTCGTTTCTTGATCATATTTATATGCACTACAACTCTCAAATGCCAATCAATTTATTTTTTTAAATCAAGTTCGCTCCAATGTGGACCATATGATATCCTAATGGAGCTCATCACCACAGAAGTTTTCATGCAAGATCTGCTTGTTACTCAACTTCTCAATGAACTTTTAGAATAAGAAGAATTAGGCATAGGCAGGACCAATAGTGAGTTAATCGCTCTCGCTACACCCAAATTTTCTCTTAGATCGGATGGGATGGAGACAATTAATCATCACATCACAAACACCTTTGCCATCGAACACAAATTCATAAATCGATTGAAAAATCAATTTATAGAACTGTCCGTACTGAGATTCGAGCCAAGCAACCGAAACCAACCACTTTGACCACTCGTCTAAAACCCCATCATTAAATTAAGATGTTGAATTTAATAGTTAGTTAATCGCTATCGCAACGCCGCCCCGTTTTTAGGCATTTGCAAACGTCACAGGCATCCATGCCTTCGAACAGAAATCCACAAAGCGATCGAAAAATCAATTATTTATGAAACTGTCCGTAGGTACTGGAATCCGAATCCATGAGCACCGTAACCGACGTTGACCTTTCGACTAAAGACCCGGCACTATTATTTTCTATGAATACAATATATAAATATAAAGTAACGCGCATAATCATTTTATCAAACAAGGATCTGAAAGGGTGAGTGGGAAGTGATGAAAACATCGAAGTCATTCATGCCTTTGGACACTAATTCACAAATCGATTGAAAAATGAATGGATGATGTAAATACCGGGAAATAAATATTTGACGCCATCTTTTCGGCAGCCGTGTCAAAATCTTCACATCGTAAAAACAAAACGTGGTGGAAATTGTCCAGTAATTATGAATAAATTGTACGAAAGTAAACGACTCTTTCGAATTAAATCATAGGTCATTTTAACTTTTCACTCTCAGTATGGATAGACCGCTTTTACTTTAACTGTTGCAGGATAGAACTGACACATTTGGTTACTTGTAAACATATTCCAATCTTTAGATAAAGCAACAACAAAGCAATTAAAAGTCTGGCGTATTTAATTCATTCAGTCGGAATTGATTAATATAATGTCACCTTAAATCAAGGGTAGTGAACCTTTTCCTGTCGAAGGCCACATCCATTTATCTTAAATCAAATAAGGCCCCATTTAATAAACATACATACAAATGTACCTACATTATTTTGTGAATAAAGTTAAAACAATGAAATTTATTTCAAAAATTTCGAATTTTGAAAATTTGGATGCAGTCAAAAGGCCGCACTCGAGACTCTAAAAGGCCACATGTTCGTCACCCCTGCCTTAAATACATAAAGTGAGCACATCGTAGGGCGCATATCTTTCCTCTGCATATTTTTTAAATTTTATTAAGCGAAATTTCAATTGACATTCGCAAAAGACGTAAGCAATGTCATCGTCTTCTTTCACTTGTTTTTTGAAAGATGACAGAACGAGAAACGACTGTAGCCGTCCCGCATAAAAGTACCTACGCGAATAATGTTTACATTATGAAAATTCGCCCGATACCGTGTCAATGCTGAGCACTATTTTTATCTATTATTGATACTTTATTATTTTTATATATATGGGGATAAATGATCTGTAAGAGGATTGGAAATATGAAACGAACAGCTGCCTGCTGTAATGTTATACTCAATAAATAAAAATGCCGTATTTTTCAATCGCAAAATGATATTGACAAAACTATGATATCACTTTTAGCTCACGAACAAAAAACAAACATAAAACAGTATCTCATTTTAATAAATTAACACTACAGTTTGTAGACACGTGCAGAGCGTAAAAAAACACCTACAATTATTATGAAAATATTTATATATTTTGAAATTATATCCACTGGAATCCTAATGAAACATTTCAACAAGAGTTTAAGAGGTAAGCCAGTTGCCTGACCATTTTTTTCATGAAATGTAAGGATATTCTGATTGGCCAGAAAATGAGTAATTGTTTTCTAATTGATGTGTCTTAGATTTTGTGAATTGGAGGAGCACCTATGCCTTTTAATACATATCCATTTTTTACTTCCACAAAAATACTTGAATTAATTAAAATTTGATTATTCTTATGGTATTTTTTCTTTCTTTTCAGATGATTGCATTCTTCCTGAGCTGAGCTTCCATCTGGAATCAGTACTGATGTGCACCGGTTTCTTCATAATGTATTTAGTTGAAGAATCCGTTCATCTCTATCTTCACTCCAGAACCCATCCCAAGGCACTACCCGACGCGTCTCTCGTCAGAACACTGAGCGTGCGACACAGCCGAAATCACAATCACAATAACAACAACAGCATAAACAACGGAAAGCCACCAACGATCTCAACAACAGACTTAATAGCCAAAGACCCAGAGAAGTCTACAGAAACAATCTCGACTGTCTCGATTCCAGAGAACAATCACAATCACAACCATAGCCACTCGCATGATCACAAACACTCTCACTCGCACATTCCTGTTATGGGAGTAGACGATGACCCTGTCATTGCGTCTCTTCGTGGACTTCTCGTAGTGTTAGCTTTATCTGTACATGAACTTTTCGAAGGTCTTTCAGTAGGCTTAGAATCTTCAGCTTCGCAAGTATGGTACATGTTCGGAGCTGTGTCAGCTCATAAACTTGTAATTGCTTTCTGTGTCGGAGTCGAGTTAGTAACAGCTGGAACAAAAAGGAAGCTGTCGTTAATCTATATATTTACCTTCGCTATCGTCTCTCCGCTCGGTATTGGAATCGGACTGGCGCTGGCCGGTGGAGGTGGTGCGGCAGCAAGCGGTCTGCCTTCTGTGATTCTTCAGGGTATTGCCAGTGGAACACTTCTGTATGTAGTGTTCTTTGAGATCTTGCAGAGGGACAGAGCTGGATTCATCCAATTCGGTGGAGCACTCGTTGGATACCTCGTCATGTTTGGACTTCAATTCTTGAGTGAGTATTACATTTGATTGATTTCATAGTCACTGATATAAAAATATAGCATTTACATTTCTTTTGTATTTAGTAAGGTTATTAGTAGGCCTCATAACTTATTAACAAATCGTTGCATAAATGGTCCATCAACAAGGATATATTGATGGTGCTTATTTATATATATGCTTACCGTGCATAAATTGACCAACGCTGCAATCATCTTATATCATACTGTTGACAAAACTTCGGATCTATTTAACAGTTTGGTGTAATATGTTTTACAATTGGTTCAAATTCAAGCATATTTACATGCATGCTTGCTCCAGAAAAAACAACATGTAGCTTATAAAACGTTTTCTCAAAGTTTCATCATTTTTTAGCTAGTATTCATGATGACCTTAACCTCTCTCTTGCTTTCAGCCGGACACGAGCACAGTCACGGAGACCACGAAACTCCCGACTGCCACGAAGGCCACACGCATCCATGATTTTCTCTGCAGATCCCCTATGTTGCCAGAACTGACTGCTGTCAAGTGACGCCAACCGCATGAGATTACAATCGCTTAATTCTATTAAGAGCAACACCAATCATTGTGATAACAAAAACAATTATAACTAATTAATACTTTAATGAGCGAGGATGAATGATGAGAATTTAAATGAGAATGTAATGTAATACTGATAATATGATAGTTGATAGGTTTACTAGTAATTTGTACAAGCTTTTTTTTAAATGCTCACCACTTAGAAAGTCTTTAAATGTTACAATGAAGATTTTCTCTACGTTTAATTGACATTTATTTTTTGATTTTCTGTTATATTTTTGAGGTTATATTATTCTATAAATTCTGCTAATTATTTGGCAGCTCAAACTTGATAGTATTTTTGCCTTTAGATTGGAACCAACACAAATATTTCATTATTATCTGTAATAATTGTATAAATAAGTGTACATATTTATATAACTAACTGAAGAATTCAAACATAAATACTAATTTAAAGCTAAAAATATAAAATTTGCGATGTTGTAGTAAGTAAGATGATACAATGTCTATCTCTTTGAAATTAATATATAAATAAACTAAAATCAGTTCATACATAGTCTGCACGACGACGGGAAGCCAAAATAGCAATTCCTATAATTCTTGTACAGCTAAATACTTTAATATTTTTACATTATTATAATGGAATTTTACCATGTAAATGCCAATTCCGTCAATGAACATATTTGTGTTGGTTTTATTATTAAATTTCTAGAAAAGAATGACAATAATGCATATCTTTTTGTAAATAGATAATCGTACAGCTAAAAGCATTGTGCTATCTTATTCCCCACCCAAAATAGAGACAAATTTAGTATGAATTTGTACACTGGCATCTATTGAAATAAAATTAAGTTATGCTACTCATAATGGTAACTCTCAAAAAATAGGTGTTCATCGCTAGTGGGTTTTTTGATGTATCAAATAAATTTACAATTGACAGAATAAAGGCAATAAGTTGCAAGGCTGTGCTTCATAATTTATACATTCTTTCAAAATCGTACTTGAAGCATGCAGACCAACAACAGGATGATTTAACAATTTTCAAATTTGTCCGTTAAATCTATTGTATTGAGGTCTGTTATATATGATAGCTATGGTTGATGGTAAAAGACTTTATATCGAAACACCAATGATTTAGTGCTTTTTCATTGTAAGCCCTCAATACTTACTGAAAAATATGCTTCATTTAGCTCAAGTTACAATCAACTGTACCTATTTAATTTGTTTTGTCAATTGTGAGCTAGGTGTATTATATCTGTGTATTAAAAATGAAGGTTATGACTAAAACCACTAATTTTTAAGAGTGCCACTGATTGAGAAAGAGTATTTGTATATTTACTGAACATTAAATTTGAAAAAATGCAATTAATCCTCTCTTGACAAACTCTAAAAATATAAACATCTGAATAAGGCATTTGTTCACAAGAAATGGGTCATAGAGAAACGACGTCACATGGTTTCACTATTGTCACAAAATTTAACTTAAAACGCATTTTTCCCCGCCTCATTGAAAACAAAAAAGTGTAATGCTTTCATGAAATATTTTATTGTGCATTAGGACGTGTCATCATATACATTCTAATAATTCATTACTTGGTTTTAAGACTTACTTACCTTAGTCATACACAAATTTAATACATTGAGAATATTATAATAATGATTTAATTTTGATGTTTGGAAGATGTTAAAAATGATTTAATGTGATATAGTTAATGATTAATAATACGTGCTGTGAGGTACACTTATTTTTAAACTATTGTTAAATTATATAAGTGTATTGTTTAGATTTAACTATATACTAATTAATGCCACTAACTCTACAATGTTAAAATAACATCTATACAATTAATCGTAAATGCCAATATCGAATATCGAGTTGTCGGAGATTAAGCTTATATGAAGAAAATCAATTAAAAAAAAGAACAGATGTCATTTGTTTTATGTTAATCATTTGAATTGTTAATAAAATTGTACTGTTTTAGAATTGAACTTACTGACATTGTGCTGTCTATGTTTAATTATATCCAGAAGTAACAACTGTATGTCAAATTTCATTTGGATTGCGGTATGCATTGACAGATATCCAAAAACATTGATTGTTAAGTAACTAGAAAATTCTTCTACTTAAATAATAATACACAAACATTAAATCACGAAAATTTTCGATTCAGCTTACTTTTGGAGAGTTTTAAGTTAACTACTGTTGCCAAATTGTCATACACTAATAATTAGTTTGATTGAAGTCATTTTTACTCACTTCAAATCAATTTTATTTCTTTTTCAATATTTGAGAGGTCTAAAAGCAAAAACCACACCCACAAGTTCACATTATGCCACAATCTAACAAAAAACACGTTCATATACTATAAATCATTTCACATAATATGTAAAGATATCGATGGCCCAGTTCCATAGGACGATAAGTCAAAAATTTGATGTTTTGAGTTAAGTCAGCCATTATATTCGAACACCGCTCTTCTACAGTTCCACAAAATTACAGCTTCTAAAGTGTCCAGGTTCTCTCTCAAAAGGCAGATATTTGCATATGGAAATTAGCAAAATTAAATAATTTCTCAGTCCCATATACATACATATTGAAATATCGTATTGTGGAAATATATTTTTGTGAATCGTGGCGTTCCATAAAGAAATAATATTTAATCCTAAAACTTTAAACTATTAACCACCTATTTAAATAAAAAAATAATAATACAAATAATAAACTATCACTTTTTACAAGTCCGTTTAGATGAGTCAACACTTTGATAGGGCATATCACAAAACTACCAATTTCTAGTTGTATAGCTATGGAACTAGGCCATCGATATATAATTTGCGAAAAACGCCAAATGTTGACAAAAGCGTTTCTGAATAAAAAACTGTTTTAAAACTTTATCATATCACAAAATAGCAATAATATACAATACAATGGAAAAAATAAAATATCGATAAAATAATAATTTTAGTATGAAATACAAAAACGTTGCTTAGTAGACATAACAGTCTTTGCTTTTAGACGGCTCATTTATGAGATATCGAAACTTTTATTTTGATTTTAAAATTCTGTGGAAAATGACTGCTCAATCTTCACGTGAATAACAATGTTTAATTAGTTATTCTATAATATTAAAGTTTATACAGTAATCAAATCCAGACCTTTTATAGTGAGTTATTCATTTTATATTTTAATTTTGAGGCTAACAACCTGAAATAAACAATCGATTGCTAAAAAAATTGGAGACATCGTTCTATTAGATACATTCAAAATGCTGTTTCATATTAAATGAAATAAGTATTGGTAAATATGACATGACACTATTGTTAGGGCTGTAAAGAAATTTGTTAATATATCGCACAAATCCCATGACTTTCGTTATGTAATGTGAATAACAATTATTATATGCTTCAAATTAATCATCCATTTCTCCATCAGACGTAATTTTCCTTAAACATGTACAATAATATTAATTCACATTAGTGGCTTAAGGATTTACCGTAAAAAGATTCAGTGGAATATATAATGATTGTGCCTTCTGCAACACAGTTTGATGTACGGAGTGTTATTTGACTTGTTAAGTTAAGTAAAATAAATGTAATATTTTTTTATGATGTGTTTTTATTACGGGATCCATCTGATAACATTGTATCAAATCGTAGGTTTCGCAGAGGCAACTGCACTCTGCGTAATATTATAAAGTTTGGCAAGAGGCAACTAAAGCATGACACTTGCACCACGAGCCAAAAAAGTTTTTATTTTGTTGTCTGAGAGTATTTTGATCTAACCAGCAGGGTTTATACAGCATATACCGCCCTATACCCATCACTAGAGCAGTGCTCCGAAACCTTTTCTCATCCACGGCACACCGAAGCGCACCTTAGAATTTCGAGGCACACCGCAATCAAAAATATGTAAATTTTTATTTAATTTATTTGATGAATTTTAATGGAAACTAATTTTTTAGTCGGTAATAAAGTTTCATTCAGATTCTGCAAGATATCAGCCGCGTACGCAAGTTTGACCGTCAAGAGTTCTAGCATGTTTTGGTCGAGTAAAAAATAAATAGCCTCGTAGCGAAGCTCTAATAATCTTGCCATAACTTTACCTCGGAAGAACCATTGCTTTTCTGTGTAAAATAATAGGGATTGATATTCCAATCGCATTTCCTCACAGAGTATTTCAAAAATGTAAGGCTCCTGATTTGGGAATATTTACTATTTTAATAAGTACGTTCATTTTTAAATTTGTAATAATTACTCTGTTAAGTTTTTAACCACCAATGCTTCCCGATATACACACTATGCAGCAATGTGTAACTTGATAAAAATCGCTTTTTATTCCCCATCATTGCCGCTGCACCAACCGTGCAGACACTAATACAATAATTATTCCATTGAATTTTTGAAAAAATTTGAAAAAATCGTCAGTTGCTCGAAATATTTCCTCACCGGTAGTCCAGTTTAGAAGCTTTTTGCAAAACGGAGATCTAGCAACAAAATGGCTTTAATTTTTTTCATATTTAAAAAATCTTGCTTTTTCTCATTTTCATCGCATTGCGCCGCGCCGCACCTGGCATCGTCTCGCGGCACACCGATTGCGGAGCACTGCGCTAGAGTACTGATAATATATATTTCTATTGATAGAAAATAGATGACATGAGGATATGCTTACCTTTGCAGTTTTTTCTAACAATCTGAAATAATAATCTATAAAGGAAACAGTGTTCACCAGTTCGCTTCCACTGAATTTTGTAAATGTCAAATGTTACGTTCCCGATTGAATACGGCGGTCAACCTCTTTAAGTATGAAATAGTTTTGCATACAATATTCATCTTAGTATGAAGATCACACGGTTCTTAGTGCTACCGCCATCCCCAAAAGTTTGTTAAATGTTAAGGTATCAACACTCAAATTGTAATTACCTATATATATATATCAATAGTGCTATGTTAGTAGGAGCTGTTAGCATTGAAAATTACTACAATACTCCATGTTTCCTGGTCCTAAATGTTTTGTATCTTCAACCACCTCAGAGCGCAAGCCAAAGGATTATTTCAATCAATATTCTGCTCTTGCTTATTACTTATCAAAAACAACCAAATAATTTGAAAACCAAATTCAAATTTACTCACATAAAAGACAGCGAGGAAAATATTTACGTATGTAGTAATCAGAATGTTTATTTTATTGTTATTGACTTACTCGGGGTTTCTCAAACTATGTTCCGCTGAAGCTGAATAGGTGTCCCGCGACAATATTGAAAAATTTGTATACAATGCAACACATAAAGATCTTCTACTTCACATTGAAAGGGGAGTGATGATCAATCTCTAATAATGTTTATTACGTCAAGTATCTAGGGGCAGACGGAGGACTATCTTTTCTCATACCGTGCGCACGAAAGAGAGGTATATTTTAATATTATCTATGAGTATATTGTCACCTGACCGGTTGACAAGACTTGTCAGTTTGATGATATTCGTCAAAATTGACGGAACGGTTAGCCGCGCTAATAAATATTATTCATAAATAGGATAAAAAAAAACAGCTTAAAAATACGTGTTATATATTCAACATATCAGTGTATAAATTCTGGAGAGACAAGTCAGCGGAAAAGTAAGTCGGTGTTGTTTTTTTAATCTTAAAATTTGATCGACTTTGGACACGTTTTTTTCAAAACAAACCATTATTGTTTTGTTTACGTTTTCTATAACCTGTTTATGCGAATCGGAATTTTCTTATTATGCTGGAACTAAATCAAAGTGCAGGAACAGGCTCGACGCCACACCAGATATTAGAATGCAACTTACCAATATATTGAGCCTGATATCAAGGAGATATGCGATTCAAAGACTCAAAATCATCAAAGTCGTTAAGTGCTTTTTTTTATTCATACTTTATGTTTATATTATATCGTTGTTGTTCTGGAAGAAGACACTAACTGAAAAATACTAGTTTTGAGTAATTGGACTTTGAATTTTGTCAATTATCGGAAATGCTATACCTTTTTCCAACGTTTGAAATAAGGAATATTATGGTATAATTAACTCATGTAAATTTTTCCATTTGGTGTTTTCTTTCAGAACAGCGTCAATATTATATGTTTGTATGTTTAAAAATAATTACTAAATGAATAATGAGTTTTAATAACATTTTTTTAAATTTTTTTAGTTGAAATTACTCAACCTAAAAAATAGTAAATAAAAAGTATTTTGCTAAAATTTCCGAGTTTGCATGCATGAGTTTGCATGTTCTAGTGCAGAAAAGGTTTGAGAAATCGTGGACTAACTCGTAATAGTATACAACCGGTTCCAATACCACGTACTATTAATATTTGCTCAATACTCACACTTACACACATACACTCTCTCTCTCTGCACTACTTTGTAGCAATCGACAGAATAACAACCAAGATAAATAAAAGTCAATGGTTTTTTTTTTATTTTATGTTTTATTTGTAAATAATTATATTATTCTATTCAAATAGAGATAAAAGTTAAAATGCCATACATGAATTAGTATTGCTGTAGGCGTTGAAGAACAGTTTTTAGATTTATACATTTATTTTTGAAAGCATTAACATCGCTTTCTTACACATCTGAAACAAAACTGTTATCATAAGAATGACATAGAAAAATGTATGTCATAATTAATATGAGCGCCTTTCTATATAGAAAGTGGGAAATATAGAATCATATTTAACTACAAAATAGTTATTTCAGTAACTTATGGTTCATACAAAAATATAAGCATGTTTGTGAAGACCAACTAACCTCCAAATCAAAAATATTTACAATCAAAAATCAAAAAAAACTTCGTTAAAATGAATATCAATAATTAATGACACATTCGAACACAGGTTGTTTGATTATTTTGGTAAATTTCCAAGAGACAGTGCAACAATAAATTCATTTGTTCATAACAGCTGGAAAGAGTTACTCTGCAAGCTAGCTCATGTCAAAGTTCAGCCAGAAACGGCGTATTGTTCACATTTTGTAGACAATCAAAGTGAGCATTAATGAGAAAAACAAGTTCAGTGCAGGGATAAAACATTTTTATTGTAAGAAATAGACAGCCGCCCAGAACAATTCCAAGTTGATGAAATTCATTCGGAAATCTGCGGCAAAATTTAAAACGGTTAATTATTGTAACTCTGTTGGCTCTCAATACGGAAAATCTGACTGAAAAGCGACTCCTAATGGAGCATATCTCAACTGAAGTTATTCGGAAGGACGTAAGAATGGATGAGCACGAGAATAGTAGATGGCTTATTGTTCTCATTATTCCCCAACATGGGATATGTGGCAAGGAATTTTAAACATTACACACATGCCGAGCCTTCAAATACCAATCCATACTTTGAAAAATCAATTAGTGAAAGTGTCCGTACTGAGATTTGAACCTTTGGACAGTGCAACTGTAGAAGAAAACGTTGACTATTCAACTTATTGCTCATTTCTAAATTAATTAATTAAAATATGACAAAACAAATGTCCACTGACAGAGATTTCCGCTGCAAGTTAGAGAATAATTTACAGTACAGTCGAAGTGAACGTGCGTGAGTTTTCTGATAGTGAAGCATAGGCGAAAAGATATTCCAACGCACTGTTATGAACATTTTTTTTTGCATAGTGACTGCAGACAAAATAGTGACAAACGATCATACGCCTGAGTTGAAGTTACCATCAAAACGTACCAGAAAGTTGTGAGAGTGCGCCAAAGAAGGCAAAGACCGTTCGTCAAATGGGAAGATGGTGGCCACTTTTTGGGATCATCAAGGAACCATACTGAACGTCTAATCCTAAGGTACAAAGCCAAAAATAATCTATTATGCCAAATTATTAGAATGACAAAATGGCCAATATTGTTTGTAAACACAAAGTGACACGACAAAGAGCTCATTCGAGAAATCAAATTGACGAAATTTCGCTACATTATTATCATTCTTACATAGGGACACAGTAAATTTTTAAATATTCTAGGAGATCAAAAGTGATTTGTTTCAAAAAGAGACAGAACAAAAATATTATTCTTGATTTAGAAGCTGAAACTAAATCACTTATACATATTTAGTACGTGAAAAAATGTCTTTCTATCTAGATTTGTTCAAAATACTACCCTATTATTGTTTTATGTATATGTTACAGCATTATAAAAGAATTTCTCAATGAAATCTTAGACGCAAAGGTATTGCTTGTCAGACTTTATTACAAAAAAAGGTATTTACTTATTATGATGATAAATTCAAGCAAAGGTGTTGGAATGGCTTAACATTGTGTTGACTAATCAATTATAATATTTATTATCAAATTCTTAATTTACAAAGGCAAACTTGTTATATCTGAGGCTAATTATGTTAATTTACTATTTAAGGAAATCTTAAATTTTTGAATGATGTTAATCTTAAGATGAAAACATAACGATGACAATTATTGTTAACATAAACAATTCTGTATGTATTACCAATTTTCAGAATTTTTTAATTCAATTAGTTAACAAAGTATTTGAATTTTCACGCTCTCCTGCAAAATGTTTCGAGTTCCAAGCAGTGCACTCTAAGGTGACAATATATAATCTGAATTTTAATCATCAATTTTATTACCTGTCAAAAAGATTTGAAAACAAAATTTTCTAAATTCACTTTTTGGGCTTGAATTGGAACAGTAAACAATTTTTGCTGCCTGTTTTACCTACAACCAGGTCATTGCAGTTTCTAAAAATCGTGTGACTACTGTTATTTAACATCAGACCATTTAATTCCAATTACATTCACTGAATGGCCCAAAAGCATATGTTCATATATAATAATAATTCTTATGAAAGAAGATATGTAATTAAAATGTATTTAAGAGAAAATTTCATACATTTAAATGGTCAATTATTGCCACAAATATATCTACATTTCACATCAAAACAATTTGTCATCCTTCAGACAACCTTCTACATTTCAGAGAATTGTTTACCGGAGTATCATTCTTATACTTATTATTTTATGATAACTGGAGGCGGTCAAGACTCACAATGGGTTGTAGCATATATCATGATAATTTAAAGTAATATAAAAAAATGTAGTAATGATTCTCCACCAAGAATTGACAGTTGACACCAGTTGTTGTCGACCTTGCCTCTACCACAGCCCACTTATTGATGATTCAGGCTTCATAATGGACGTTTCTGTCGAGATTGTTCTTCCATTTGTGAGATTGACTATTTAGTTACTTTGAATGTAAATAATAACTGATCTGACATTTCTCAAAGTACACTCGTGGATGATGGAGCAACGAGTGAGTTCTGGTTACCATTGGCCGGTCTTCAAGATATATCTCTTCTCGTTCACTTTTTTTATTTATTTAAACAACTCCTACACTAGTAGGTACTGTATCAATACATATCCAAAATATTATGGAACATTTTAAGCATACATAAAAAGATAATTTTAAATTCGTGCTATTTACAAACTCTCTCCCTATAAAAATTACTTCACGGTTGTGTTAAATTGAGTTACTGACTGGTGAGTGGCATGGAAATTTTACCATCAACAAAGATATAAAAGTGGACAGTAGGCATTTAAAGGTTGACAACCCCTGGCTTACACAATTAAAGTAATTTAAGTTTCCTTAGACTTTCTATTTAATCAATGAAAAAATTTACATACTTTTGTTATGTCCTAATGAAATCATGTAACCTTGTAAATTTAACTCAAAAGAAAGCAATTACTTATTGTTAATATTTGCAGACACCAATTTCTCAATAATATAGTTTTTTTCATTTTGTATTACATAAATGTAACTTATTATATTTACATAAATGAAACAATTCAGAATACATTCCCATTACAATGAGAGTAATTTAGATAATATTATTGTTGTATGTGTCATTTTTATAAACTTTGCTCAGATAGTAAACAAAAATATTATGAAATAACACCTATGTAATGCATTGTTCAATATTTTACACTTCTCATCTCTAATACTGAAAAAATAGCCGCACATCAAATACACAAGTAATATGCAATTTAATATATACAGTAAATTCTTGATTATCCTGGACAGTTAGGGAGCAAAATTATTTAAACCATAGAGATCTGATCCATGAATTATGCTGTACAAATTTGAAACGACGATATTGAGAAGGGTTATTGAAACTGAAAATGGCAAACGATTTGCAATCGTCTATCGGGTGTAACAGTTATGTCTCTATAGTTTCATATTAACAATTGTACAACTCCAGTTGGCAGACATGACTAAAAGATGGAACTCAACCAGGCAAGAGTTTCCTGGGTGGGCTGGAAGGTTGGAAGGGTATCTAAACTATGACAATTGTATTGAGTAGAAAGAGTACAATTTAAGACATCGGCTGAAGGTGCTTGATGAAATTTCAATATCAAATTTGAACTGTTGAGATTTTGTACATTTCCATGTATTTTGTCACTAACGACTCGGGTTTCGCCTTTCGGCATCTTCAGGCGTTCGAGCACACGAGTGAACTCGAACTAACTCAAATAGACAGTTTATAACGATTATATACAAAATAAAATATGACAAATCTTATCGCTGTGTCTAGGAAATTAACATCTGGACTAGTGTCCACCTTATGAGTGACCACCTCTGTTCTCACATTAAAATATTTGTCAGCATGCCGTGGCGAAATTTGGTAAGCTAGTCATTATCCATTTAATTTGAATTTTCGATAAATTACCAAGGTTCATATTTCTTCTCCTGTAAGATGAAATAAAACTGATAATTCAATATTCAATATAACGCCATAGATTCAATAGCATTTCACATCTTTTCCAATATACTATGACATTTCTGTTTCTGCGGCACGACTTTTCATGTAAATCAGCAATTTAATGACGGGGAAAATAACATATTAGTTGCGACTTAGATGTGTGTCCAAATCAACGACAAGTTGTAAACATTCAATGAATTCATGTCAAGTGACATTACAGTCCCACGGACGATACAATGCTTTTGCAGAAAATAAAAAGATAACAACGTATATAATTTTGGAGCATAC
Organism: Himalopsyche phryganea; assembly: GCA_022494535.1. Taxonomy (NCBI): domain Eukaryota; kingdom Metazoa; phylum Arthropoda; class Insecta; order Trichoptera; family Rhyacophilidae; genus Himalopsyche; species Himalopsyche phryganea. The sequence goes on from JAGVSL010000139.1 coordinate 1,921,821, forward strand.
TTTTCTTGAATATTCTGAAGGATGTATTTCGGTTTAAGACTTGAGCAATTTATTGGCTCGCTGATTCGCGACTGCTATGCGTGTCTCATTGCTCTCCCCCTAAAGAAAACAAACACATTTTAATAAATGATATTCAGAGTGATTTCATAAATGTCAGCGCCCCGTATCACTGACTAACTCAAACTCACATCTTTGTTTTGCCGGCCGAGAAAAATACTCCCATAACAGATGCTTTAATATTTATTTCAAGAAATATCTTAAAAGACAAACCGAGCGACAAACAGCAATAAGTCCTAACCTAACCCACTAATCAAAAGATGTGGATTACAACATATTGCTGGTTTTCGAATGATATATCAATGGCCCAGTTCCATAAAATGTCAATAGTCAAAAATTTGATGTTTTGAGTTAAATTAGCCATTATATTCCAACACCACTCTTTTACAGTTCCACAAAAGTACAGCTTGTAAAATATACAGGTTTTCCCTCAAAAGGCAGATAGTAACATATGGAAATCAGCAAAATTAAATAATTTCTCAGTTCCATATACATACATATTGAAATATCATATTGTGGAAATACGTTTTTGTGAATCGTGGCGTTTCATAAAGAAACAACCTTTCATCCTATAACTTTAAACTATTGACCACATATTTGAATAAATAACTAGTACAATTAATACTTTTTACGAGTCAGTTTAGATGAGTCAAAACTTTGATCGGCCATATCTCAAAACTACCAATTTCTAGTTGTATAACTATGGAACTAGGTCATCAATATATAATTAAAAGAATTGTTTTACCGAAATGAGAGTTATACCTTTTCAACTTGCCTCTTCTTTGACAGCTTTTAGAATTACTACTATTTCCATTTTAATGGGGAATTTTAAAACCTAGGCTTCATAAAACTTGCTAAAAAACAATTGACACTTGTTCATAGAAGAAATGCTATCCAATACTAAATTTATATCACATGATGCTGTTTATTATATTTAAAAAGTATTTAATTATTAATAATTATTATAAACTAACAGTGAATGTTTTCTTCTGTTCAATAAAGCTTTAAAAGATGTAAAGAATTACTCCAGACCAGTGGTTCTGAACGTGCCTCGTGACCCAAAATTGGCATATTTCGTGGGTGACGAAATATTGTCAACAAAGTGATATTACAATCATACTGCACATATTTTATTACTTTATATTATTTATTAGTCAATAAAAATACAATTTACTAAAATAACATAATATTAAAAAAAAATTTGTAGTAATTTTTAATGTTTAGTAATCGCCCAGAATGAAAAAAATTTCTTGCAAAAATTTTATTTGGCAAATAATGATTGAAAGGTCTAAAACTCGTATACATATATAGTTTGTGCTACCTGCAGTACCAGACGCAGTCCATACTAGATTTAATGAACCCTCAAACTTCAAAAATCAAAAGCGAACGTCATTTATGCTGTATTTTGTTCAAATAATTTTGGTATGTGCCATTTTATACATATTGACCTTGTTAAGGCAAAGGGGAGTAAATCTCACAAAAAAAATTTTACAGTGGCAGGAAAAATGGTTTTTTTAATGATTTTGAGCTAAAGTCAAGTTTGTGTAAATAACTTTACACAAACTTGAAGTGCATGATGACCAGTAAATTGGCGTATTATTTTTTTAAACTGATAATAATTAAACAAGTTATTAAAGAAAAATAATTAAAAGGGTTTATGCTTTTACATTGACAAAAATTGTCAACACTTTTCTGTCAGCTGAATTTCGTTAATAGTTTGGCGTTTGAGGCTTAATTTCTTGTGATTAATAAATAAAATCACTTTTGATAAAACTGAGGCCTACTCCCTCTTGCCTAAGCACAGTCGATATTATCTTAAGTCGTAAAACCAAAACTTTTGCATTAAAATGGGGCACGGCTCAAAAGGTTCAGAAAGGCTGCTCTAGATTAATGTAAATATAATGTTTAAAGCAAAAATTTGAAGTATACGGAAACAAAACAAAATTGCACCGTTGGAGAGGCAAGAAACAAAAACTTACACACGTACATAAAAGAACTATTCTGATAACTCGATACGGTGTAAAAGATTAAGTAACCAAACAAATCGTCATCTAGTTTAGCAGTGCATAGTGCCAGCAGTTTCAGTAAGTTAAAACACAGAAAATAATGAAATGTCGTAGATACTTACACGGTTTGTTTTTCTTGAAGGTAGAAGTGGAGAGTTGTGTGAAGACTTTGTTGTGAATTTTGAACAATGTGACAATTGTGTTAACAACAGTAATTACTTCACAAAAACAATTCACTCTTGACAGAAAGAATTCAATAATATTTAAAATTATGAACAATTTTCAAACACTAATTTTATCCTCATTTCAAATAGCTTATTTTTATAAAAAAAATCCAATACAGTTTATTTGTACTAATTCCCCAATTTTGACATTCCACAACAGACCATTTGAAAATGCTTGCGACAAACGAAACCGGCCCTGACCGTTATATAAAATCGTGGGATATTAAGAGCAAAAAAACCTTGTTTTTTATTTTTATAAATATAATGCCTTACCACAGAGAATTATTGACAGTTAAGCCCGTAAAAGTGATTACCAAACAAAATTATTGAAATAAACGCAATAATTAACTAGTCAACTTTATACCATATAAGTTTCCCATACTGTACACACTAATTATCGAAAAAGGAAAGAATATATACCAAATGTAATGAACATTATAAATAAAAACATCCAAAAAAATGAATTTCAATCAATGGCGTATACATTACAACAAAGAATCCAGCATTTAATATGTTTTTTGTGTATCTTCGTAGATCAAAGAATCAACTTTTGCAACAATGTCAAATTTTTAAATTATAATTCCTCCTAAGCAGGTTTTTGAAGGTTAACAATTTTTGACAGTAACCCAACAATATTATGCTTTGTAGACAAAACACATTTCTTTTTTCCTTGGGCTCCAGCATATTTTATACGGATTTTTTAAAGATGAAAAATATTGCATTTGGTATAGCCTAACCTAATTATTACTCTCAAAAAATATGAAAACAATGGTACCATTTTCATAAATAAAGTTCATTATAAAGTAGTTACGTTTTTGCACACTACTGTAAACTTGCAGAGTACAGAGTTACAAGCTTTGCACTCTAGGCTGACAGTATATCATCATTCGGCATGCAACACCGCGTCAGCGACAAAATATAAATTGTGCAGGAGAAGAAAGTTGATATTATTTTTAATTTGTAAAGAAATACAATGAAATTAGTGTTACAAGTTGCTTACAAATATGTTGATTAAAACTAATACCCGACATTCTATAATTGTATATTTGCGGAACAGATTTAGCATCGAATTGCATCAAAAATAAGTTTTAATCAAACTGTCGCTGACGCGGTATTGCATGCCTAATAATTATATTATATCCTATGAATTCAATTGAAAAGTCTTTCATTGATCCGTTTTTTTACAAACTTGTTCGATACTCCCTAAAAACATTGAATATTTTAAACGCTTTATAATTTAATAAATGTTCTACGACTGATATCCTAATAGTCTTGAATATTCCACAAAAGATATTCAATAGAGTAAAAGATGAGAGGGTATTTTATTTTAATATTATTTATTATTCACATTTTTGTAACCAGAATAATTGAAACATTTTTGTATACGTTTTGATAAACATAAAAATTATCCTAACTTCTTTAACAATTAAATACAAGAAAATTATTACGAATGTTCAACTGATTTTGTAAAGAAGAGTCCATAATATTGCACTATTTTTTAACAGCTAAAATAAAACAGGTAACATTTAGATTGTATTAAAACTGAAAACATTAAATGTTAATAGAAAGCTTCACACTTAATCAGTGAAACGACAATAGTCAAGTCTGTGTTTTCCCTTATATCTTTAAAAATAACCATCATGCCTCTACGCCAAATCCGTACCAATAAATTAAACACACAATTATTCCATCAAAAGCAAAACCTAGTTCATTTTTTTGTAGTTGGCCGAAATCATTTTTACTTTTAATTTAAATATTGTTCACAGCTTTAAATGGAAAATGTTGTGGAATTTTTAAACATTTTATTTGACATATTTACATAAATGCTACAAATAAATATCATAACGCCCAACAAACAGCAATATGTAGTAACTCATTCATTTTAATTGGTAGGTAATGACATGTTAATATTTATACGATAATCTTATTCTTCCATCTCTACAAATAGGTTTTACTTCTTTACAAAATATTTGTCACATTTAATGGTTTGTCTTCATTCATTTAGTTAGTCGGTACATCTCCCGCTATTATATAGTGAACAGTAGGTATGCATTGAAAAATATTTAGTATATATAATTAATAATTGATTAATGGGTGCAATGGAAAACTGCAATTATGCACAAGAAGATCTCGAAACTTTTTTGTCTGCTTTAAATTAATCGTTTTGATATACGGGGACTTCGTGTAATTTACAAGTCAGTATTACTGAGTACAGATTCGACAATTTATGTGATGTTAGCATTGATGCAAAAGAGAGGTTAACACATTGACTTATGTTTCACCAAACAAATGACAGCTTCTATTGATAACAGCAATCAAAAATAGCACATCTTGTTAGAAAATATTGTAAAAATTGATTAATAGCCGCAATATACAATAAATTATTTACATTTATAGAATATAATGTAGACTGTATCAATTGTCTCAAAATACATGATTAAAATATATCTTTAAAACTCTAAAATGTCTACAAATAAATAATTTTTGTGTCGAATACATGCCTACTTATATTAAGATACAGACAAAATATTTTAATGCAAAGATTATACAATTCATGTAGAGTGGGATGGTAATAAAAAATATTTAACGAAAATTAGAGCATTTGGAAATTTTTTTATACAAATTCAAAATACCAAACATTGTATTCGATAACAGGGAATCTTTCAATAACAGGGTAACGGTTCTCAATAACAAACATAACAATAAACTCGGCTTCCGGAAATAGACTTTTAAGAATACAAGAAATTTTCGAAAAGCATTTAACCTACAACGCTTAACTATGTATTCAATGAACCAGCATTAGAGGAGTTGTCGTGAAATATAAAAAGAACTATATTTGCAGTAGTGGTTTTAATTACGTATTAACATTGATCTTGTACATATGCAGACAGGCCATTTTAAGTTTTCTGATTTAAAATTCGAACGTAATTTTTTTGTTTTGGAACAGCATTCGCATTTACTTTCTTTTGCTTATAGCAAGAAATATACTGAATATTTCAATAAATATTCACTGTAAATACTTGGTTCAACTGCCCTGTTGTACTGTTGTATTGCAAGGACTAGCTTTTTGCAGTGGTTAGTTTATCTCTGGGGGGTAGTGTTATTAGCCTTTTACCGGACCATTCTATTATGCCTGTGATAAGAACAGTCGCCAGTGTCAGTAAATGTGTTATCTAGATGGTGGTGACTTTAAATTTTTAAAATATCTCACAAATATCTGCAGATATAATATAGAAGTTTTATATTGTCGCCTCATCCAACTGTGATATTTAAATATCCGAAAATGTTCAAAGAATTTCTGCATCAATACATTTAGCCTGAAAGTGGATGACACAATCCAAAACTGAGGTTCTAAGATACTATAATGTAAGCTAATCTGTAATTAAAATAAGCTGCACCAATCGATGGATATACTGACATAACTCGATTAAAGATTCAGCTAACAATTCAGAGATTACTCTGGAGCATTTCCAATGGCCTATCTTTGCATAATATATCACTGTAAATAGTGGTTTAGTAATTGACTATATAATTACAAATGTCAGAATGACAGTGCATATTCTACTTTTAAATTGTTAATGTTTCTTTCTTTCTTGACAAGCGAGATACATGATGAACATATAATTATTTTCTTCCATGTTGAAAGTTATATCAAGGGAAAAAACTAAAATCTTCTAATATTACTATAATCGTGTCAACCAGTGACCGAAATATTCAGAATATAAATAAATAAATCTGTAAACGTTCCACAATAATGTAAAAAACTATTTATGAATTGATTTGAGATTATTATCTTAACGTAGCCAGAAAGATATGATGAACGCTTGAATTATACAGTTTATCAATTTGAGTGGTTTGTTTTCCTAGCAGAATAATTTCCATAATAAACTTATGGATATGTTTAGGAACACTAATCTTTCAAAGATAACTCACACAAATTGGAATTGGTATGTGTGAAGTGGAACACCTTACAGTAGTCAGACTGGATTCTGCAACTAAACTGTCAACTGTGACTGTTGCGGTAATACATTGATAAACAGGCGAGTTTGTTTTAGTGACTCACTGTAAAAAATGTACATACCTTATTGTAGTTGACCCCAAAATATTAACTTTGAATAAAAACCAGGTGGCATTTTTATAGAAGAAAATGTTAGAATTTATCTAATTAACATGTAATGTAAAGTTGCCAATTTTAATTTCATATTTAAAATGAATTTCCATAAAGTAACATCAAATGTCAAATCCATCTGAAAACTAGCATGTATTGTGTTTATTTTATTTTGAATACAATCTAACTTGATTGTTCTTTACGGTTTTACAAAGATGCAAAACAAAAATGACTACCATATTAATGTCATTTAAACTCAGTCAAATTATGAATCATATGTCATGTAATATATTTTAAAATACATACAAGCATTTAAAATGACTTTAAATTTTAACTTTACAAAATTAACAACCATAAAGAAACTCAATCCTCTAGTTGGATATTTTTACTAACCTTAAAACCGAGGAAGATCTAAATTTGTTTAAAAATACTGAGTAAATAACTAGTGAATGACTTTATTTAAATCACAATAAATTGTTTTCAGATGCTATAGAAAAAGTTATCTTTTATTTCTTTGTATAGAAACTACTTAAGACACCAAACTTGAGCCATTTACCAAAGTCAAATGAGAAACTATATTTTAAATTTGAAAAATGTTTAAACCACAAATTTACTACATAAATGAAATGACTTTACACTAAATCAAAAGTGCAAAACATTTTTAAATGCATTTTTTAAATCATATGTATTAACTTATTATAATTCAATATGAAATATCACCACATATTCAAAAAAATATGAATCCTTAATTTTACATATTTATTAACTGTCTGTTCCTGTTTCTAAGTCTGTTTATGTCTCAAAATAAGTTTATCATAAATTTTAAATGTGTTTTTACTTAAGTGTCTGATTAGTTTTTTTTTTTTGATGATCTAAGCACTCAATGAGTTAGAAGGGAAATGGCCACATCAAGTTTCCAAGTTCTGTAACATATTCATTATAATCTTGTTCGGGCAAAATACTAGACTTAATCAATATATTGCATGTGATTACAACGTGTGATTGCAACTTTTTTAAGTAAACTGGTTTTGCCAGAACAGGGAAAATATTATATTATTATGTGTCCTAAATTTTCTTATCGAATATCAAAGAAAATTCATACTGACATATTATTATGGTATATCTTTATAAATATTTTGGAATCAGTGTATTCTCAAGAAGCCGTGATATATTTCAGATGTGTCAAAACATTTCTTCTTTACAGTGTCAGAATTCAGTAGTGTCCTTGCCATCCAAATATTTATTATACGAGCCTCCGCAGTTAGGAAATTGCAAAAAATACATATAAACATGCCTAATAGTGCAGTCATTATATGTCAGTTCAAACCCCACACGCCCACCTTCCCCTTTCTCCATTAATTAGTCCATAAAAGGAATGATGTTATTGAAATCATGGCTTCTGTTTTAAAAGGATTCGAAAGATGTACTGTTTCAGTACCAATTACTTTCAGATAACGAGGACCTCCTGAATTGAAATTTGTTCATTAAAGATTTTTACTTAAATTGTAACAAAATTTCAGACAGAAAAAAATATAAATTATCTCTTGGGATTTCTGTAAAAGCGGCATCCATTTAATTTTTATTAATAGACTTGATAAACACGTCTACGATTTAGTCTTAAGATTAGAACAATAATTGGAGATATGTTGATACAATTTTGCATAATTATAATATTGTATTATTCCTCATCAACTAACTTATCAATATTATTAGTCACTTAACAATTTGTGTAGCATTGTTTTTCAAATTCTGCTGTTTACAAAAATATTGCTATTTTGATATCCAAATATATTTTATCATAGTTACAGCAAACCTGAACTGTCATTTTTGTAATAATCATTAAATAAATCCCAACATAGTTTATTGACAACAGACTCCTAACGAATCACTTTGACAGAAGCTGTTCTACATAATCTGGTTGTTATGCAGTATCTTTCTTTTTTGTTTGGAGAGTAAGGATAGAAAGACAGGGCTACGAAAGGACTACTGGTTATCTCATCGCTATAGCTGTGGCTCGGTTTTAGGGTTGAACGCGTGACAGGTAATTTAAGCATTCATGCCTTCAAACACAAATCCAAAAATCAATTTATGAAAGTGTCCATACTGGTATTCGAGCCCCTGAACACTGCAAATGAAGAGATCATTCACCTTAACGGTCAGCAAATGCTTTTGGGATAGCCCATAAGTGATGTCACAGAATATTTAATATTTTTTTAACTATTTTGCCACAAAATATTTTAATCCCTTCCTTCATTCTTAAATTACCGAAAAGATTGGCAATGACATTCAATACCAATGAAGTGTGAAGGAATTCAGTTGTAATATTTTGTAGGAGCAAATCAAATACATTTACAGCTCATTTTGTTGGTTCCATGACGGTTACCTTTTCTACGAACCTCCTCGAAACAAATCGTTATATTAGACATGTCATACATGAATCGCCCTTTCAATTATTAAAGATAGCATATGTTTAATAATGGACTCATAAAAACGACATTTACATCAGATATTATTTTCTTGAATGCATATCAGGTATGATTTGCATTGTTTATGGTAACTGACTAATGTAGGAGATTATTTAAATAACATTTGATAGAGGATGGCAACAAAAAAAGAAGATATTAAAAGTAATTAATTACTTTTGTGAAAGGATGAAGTACTTATATTTATGACTCCAAATTTTAGTTTGGTGAACAAAATATCATAAAAACATCAAAAATGTCATAATAGGGAATGAGTTTGTGATAATTTTTATAAAAAATGACAGTTCAGATTATAATTACTTTAAAGGAGTGCTAATCTAATTTATTAGGGGATAAAAATAGGAAATAAAAAGGACAACACAGTAAAAAAAAAACCATTGTAAGAAATAAAAAATACGTTTAATAAAATGATAACTTTATATATATTTTACATAAATAATAATACATAGCACGTTTTGTAATAACTGGACGTTGTTTAAATGTAGAAAAAAACACTAAAATTGGATGCTCAATGAGAGGAATACAATTTAAAATTAATAGTTAATATAGGAATTGCACCAATTCTGTTACACTAATCAGAATACAAAATAATTGAGTCTGAAGAATTAATATGATGAAGAAATTAAATGCATGTTATTATTGAGCCTAAACACAATTAGCCTCAAAAACCTAACTAAAATAAAGAATGAAAAAGAATTATGCTGTCCGAATATATTTTGTTCTAATATTTTATGAAATTGTTTTCGTTTATAATATGTACATATTCAAAACAATATAGAAGCAAGTTAGAGAAAATTCTATCAAAGACTATCATTAAATAGTTATGCTTCTTTTTTGACAGCTGTCAAATCTAAACAGTTGAAAATGAGCATAGAATAATTAAAGTCTTTTAGTACTAAGCAACCACTACCAAATATTTATCTTCTTGTCTTGTTTAAAAAATAAATAATGAAAATATACGTATAAATATGTAATTCATTCGAAAAGCAATATAGATTCATTACAGAACCCAAACCAAAATAGTAAAGTCTGCAAATAGTGAAACAGCAATATTCAACAATATGACTTGATTGGTATTTTGTTTCACTTATTAATACAAAGTGTAGCATTAATTTAGTTCTAATTATTGTTTATTTTGCGAGAGATCTGCAATACTCTAGTAAATAAATATTTGGCTCATTTTCAAACATAAAAATAAAGCGATGACTAAAATAATAATTACAAATTTTTAAAATAAATGAATGATCCATGAATTGAATATAAATTTTCGTTGTATAAATCAGCTTTGCAGCACTGATTGACGAGACCATAAACAAAATATATATTTTTATATTGCAAACAGGTAGGGAATTTTTGTATATTTTAAAAAATACAGAGTGAACGAAAAAATATAACATTTTGTAATTAAAAATATAGACTGTTACATTCTGTCGTTTCACATTCAAATTTTTGTGGTTGCAAAGTAGACAATAAAAACATAGTGTTATTTTAATAAAACTTTAATATTTCACATCCGCAGATCAAAATCTTAGAGACTCTATTAAAACGTAGATGTTAATACGATAATCAAGTAAGCTACACGAAAAGGTTTCAAAAAATCTATTATACTCCATAATCTTGGTTATAAATATAATCAATATGAATACAACCTTAGATATAAGAAGGAAAAAACAATCTGTGATACTTTTCCTAATAAAATAAAACCAACTGTATTTCTAAGATATAGATGTTTTGAATATTTAAACAACAAGATGGCGGTTGACAGATGAATCAGTCATTTACCATAGATATAGAAATGTAATTTTTATAGGAAAAGATAGATCAAATTTTCTTTCTATGGTTAGTGATTTACATTTAACAGGCAGATTACAATAATTATTAAGTAATATTGTAGATTAAACACCTCATAGATGTTCACACAAAAAATTGAATGAATTATTAATTACTATGATAATATACAAAGAATTTTCATGTTCAGGCAAATCCAGGTATGGAATATTTAAGTTTCTTTTATGACATAAAATGAAAAATGTTAAGCAATTTATAGCTTCTTAATTTGTTCCACAAAAGCATATGCAGGTATGACACGTTTTTATAAAAAATCAATATCTTTTAAATAAATAATAATTAACTAACATACAATATTCAACATTGATTCCTTGGTCATTAAATTACGTAGTTAATTTTTAAGAATCACACAATAATGCAAAAAAATATTTATTACCGGCAGAAGCAACTGGCGATCGTCACCTGTTCTGTCAGTTTTAAAATAATTGTGGCCAAGATACCTTAAAAATTTTGCTATGCAAAACAACAAATACGGTTATTTGTTAAACTTTAAAAATATGTACGTTTGACATCTACAATATGAGCTTTGTGAAATTTTAAAGTTTACTATAAAAATCTACCATTCAGAATTTATAAATCGCCGCTCACTCTCCTGTACGCAAGTCACCGATGAAATATAAAACAATAAATTATTATTTCAAAGAGGTAAATGACCATAGAGGAAACAGCTTAAAACTCCCCAAGATAATGTATGAATTAGATTACTTTCAAAAAGTATTCAACATCTCACGGTGAGTAAAAACAATCAATCATAATTTTATTTTGACAATAATTTCTTCCTACCTAAAATCTCCATATTTTTTCAAAAATTACAATCTTATATCTATCTATTCACCAGATTTTTTCTATGCACTGTCAGCTTTAAGGTGTTGCCAGAGTAAAAAAAACTGTTGCTTATACAGAAAATTAAATCACAATTTATTTGCACAATCTACAATCTGTACCGTACACAACAATCTTTGCGTCAACCAAATATTGAAAATATTCCATCATTATAATTATTTCTAATTTAAGCACGGTATATGATAAAATATAACAATCAGATAAAATTATTTAGATATTTTTCTCATTTGATATGACCTATACAAACAATCAAATTTCACTCGGACAGCACTGCATGGATGTTTTAATTATACAATATTATCTGCTCTCTTCTACAAATATACATAATTAATTGCCTGTGAGAAAAATCTCAACCGATATTACAAAATAAAATGTTAATACAAATGTTACATTTTTTATAAGAAAACAATTAATTATACATATTAATTTAAAAAGTTCAAACCAAATCAAATATAAGATTTGAATAAGTCGATAAAATTTTTGAAAAAAAGGCACAAAAGAGATTTCTATATAGAATTATTACTATTCCAAACAAGTAAATAACAGTTGTGAAATAAAAATATATATCATTCCACTAAAGTACCAGAGACTAAGAGTCCCTAGTCGATAAAATAAATACAGCATAGAGCGTTATCCGAGCGACATCTTGAACTTCACAGATTACATAGAAAAAACAATGTTTACGACTGCAAAATTTTTCCTAGAGCTGAACAGGCCGCAAGGCATGACTGGCCAGAAAACTTAACACGTTAATAATTAACACCAGCTCGACTGATGCGACCTTACAAGGCATAATAGAAACTTAAACTTACAGCCTTGTCGCATTGCAATAACACGTAGATTCATATAATAAATATCGTAGCGTAATATAGGCTTTAAATACGCACACATGAAACAAATACGCAATAACGCCAATCTTATATCAAAGGATTCTCATAGAAGTTTATAAAAGTCATTTTGGCTGAATTCGTAACACGTACTTTATTGCTAGCTAGAAAAGGCCAATTTAATATTACTTTTGGTTATCGATTAAGAAAAATGTTGCTAATGTGATATGAAATTGCTGTTCCTTATTGACATCATTTTATTTTCATATTAGAAATGCACCAATACATCAAAATATAGTTAAATTATTCAAATTGTTGAATATTCTGTATTTAAAACAGAATGTTCTTTCATTTTACCAACCGGAAAAGCAATGTTACACATGTTTTAGAGAGTGACTTTGCCATCTAGGTCATTAGTCACAGCTTAGTTTCAATAAAATATCACTTTTACTATAAATAAACATGTTTAAATAGACTTTTAATACTTAATGAAGAATACTTGCGACACTTCCGCAGAGATAATTATTGCGATATAACTAAATCAAGAAGAATTTCGCTGCATCTTTGAGAGATCCTTTTGATATAATAGAAGCCTTTTCTATATGTTGAGATGTAATAATAAAGGTAATATATTTGTTGTAGTTTGTCATCTGTGTGGTCTGTGTTGAATGAGATTGGCTGGTGTGGTAGACTTGTGGCCGGCGACCTCTGCCCCCGCTGACTTACTTGAGGAGATCGTGGGCCCGCTGGTTGGCCACGGCTATCCTCGTTTCGTTTGATTCTCCCTACAGAGACAATCATTCCATGTTGGATTTCACATATGACAGCCGAGTGGGGGTATTTCATGGTGATGTTTCGGGACAAACGGTGGAAGAAATATAGCCAACGAAAGCGATGGGACTCTTTCATTCAATTTACAAGTGGCAATAATTCTTAATATGAATATTTACAATTATGGAAACACAAATCAAATCATACATCATCAAATGGCTATAACATGAAGCTGAGGCATTGTTTCTGAACAAGTTTCATTATTATTCAAAACTGTCATAGACAAAGTGCTATCTCTTATGCCAACAATTTTTACTGAATAACAATTTGTTTTTAAATTATTTCATATATTTGGCAAAGTCAATTGCCAATTAAGTTATTTATTATTAATATACTTTCTATCAATTAGTAATAGTTTGATTCAAATTCAGTATTCAAAAACTATTTGACAGCTGATGAAAATTTAGACAAAATAACTAATTATGCAAACATTAGATATCGATCATTCAGTTCATTACTCAGATTTCGCAAAATAACCAATACTGAGATATATATAATGGGAAAAGCAATATCCAATTGGTTACCATAAATCAAATATTTTTGATTGGTACCAGAGTTTTATACATTTTATAAACAGGTGTTCTACAATTAGGTACTTTAGTATAGTCAGTAGAAAGAATTTAGAAATATCCTTTTATTGACATAAAAATATCAACATTTCATTAAAGTCTTTAAAGGTTATCTGCATTGGCATTTTTTGGTGGCATTTTTGAGTACTGATCAGATAGAGCTCAAAAATTTATATATAACTTCATATTTAACTAAAATTTCATAAATTTGGAGTTGTCTGACTAATGAATTGACTATCAATATATGCAAAATTGTTTGTTTATATAGTAAGGAATGAAGAATTACTAAGATTAAAAAAGTAATTACCTTTTATTTTTTTTAAGAAACCTATACTTTAATATCTTTATAATTGGTATTACGGTTGCTTTGTAAGAGAAATGATTGTCCAAGAAAAAGAGATGCCCCCGTTTCGGTCAGTTTGAATAAATGTGTCGAAGGATAGTATGAAACGATGGTTTGGATAGTTTTTGACAGTTGGGAGGAGTACAATGAAGATAGTTGAGTGATTGATGTTTATGCTGTTGCCTATCTGTTATGCCGATCTTGTTTGATATGTGAACGACAGTGGAGTGTGATACCACACTGTCAAGAGAGAGAGAATGAGAGAATACAAATCTGTAGAGAAGATATCACTTTATACAGTCAAAGAAAAGTCTAATGAATTGAAAATTTCGAAAACAGCATGCTGCAGACGTGTGGTGAACGTTCCTTTTTTCTATATTTAAAAATAGAATGTGAATGAATAAAATGGATGCCAAAAGACGTCACTCAAATCAATCAAAACATTTAGAGTATTTTTAATCAATTCTCAATAAAAATATGTGCAAAAGGATCATTAAATATTTACTTCTTTGAAATATATAAACTAAATTTGTATACCTAGTTTCATATTTTAGAGTGTAGGATTTACAATTTTACTCGGTTCGACAGTACATTGTTATTATAGCTTTTATCCTCTCCCCTACTGACAATCAAATTAAGTTTCCTCATGGCAATTTGTATAAATTACATTACAGTATGGAACGGATTCAATGTAGATTCTATAGCATAGGAATAAGACCAAAGCCATAAAATAAGTGATAAGTTACGATATTTTTAAGCAAATACTATGGAGTGGCTTGTATTGTTCATAATATTAAGTCTTAGTAACATAAAAATCTGTTTACGTTTCAGGGTTCTAAAAATTGTCGTGTTTTTTTTTTGAGGTTATCTGTAATGAATGAGATATTTTAACACAGTAAATGTGTTAAATAAATATTTATTGGTTGATTCACGTGGAGTTGAATTTTTTGGATGCCATATTACTAATATGAAATTCTGTATTCTTTTTGAATTGTCTCTAATTGACTGCATTTAACAAATATATAATATAATACACACACACGTAGCTCTGGCTATATTTTCACATAAGTGTTCTTATGACAGCTGCATTAAGACAATCAAATCTCTGGGCAGTGGTCATGACTTGTATAGCTGTCATCCGTGGGAAAAGGTTAAAAGTGAGCAATAACATTGTCAACCATTTTTCTGTATTATCACAGTATTCTTTTTCATTGCAGTAAAGTGAACATGAATTATATTTTTTAATTTTTAAAATGAACCATGCACAAAACAGTCTATAATGTCAAAGAAATAAATGTGACAGTAGATTAGTTCGATGAATTATTTGGATCGTTTATATTGTAGGTATTGATTATAAATTCCACCTACTTAGAGAAGTACAGAGTGCGGAAAACTGTGAGAGTGGCTTCATGATCAAAAAGGAACGGACACAAAGCTTGAAGATATGAAAGGACAGATTACATTGAAACATGACACATAATGAAGGAAACATCAATGAATATAAATAAATATCTATACATGAGAGGATAATATAAAACATATATTATTAACTTCACAGATAACATTATACCGATAATGTTATAATAGCTTTCTGGTGAGTCGCAACAAAAAATACTTCGAAAAGTATTTTCCATCCCACATATCTTGTACAAAAAAAGAGAATGAAAGAAAGCAAATGTTTGCCTCTCAACTGGTGCAAGGCATGTGTTCATCTTGTATTGTAATTATTTGTCCAGATCACTTTTCAATAAAATCATGCAATGATGCTTAAGAGACATTAAAAATACGATCAATTAAAATGGCATTGCTTTGGCAGAACTGCATTAACAACTTTGAAGAATTTTAAATCATAAAATTAATTTTCTTTCATTTACTTTACATTAGAAATAGGCGATTGATTTGACTACAAATGATCATACTACCCCTCTCATGTAAAACATTTTATATTAATAAAACAATCATTCAATTCTTAAATTAATAATAGATTCAAATATAAATCAATTTATTATAAAAAACATAAATTTCTCTTTAGAAATGAAGTCTTATAAAAAGTTAACTGTTTCATCTGTCAAAATTAGTTCCTAATGTTGCCACGATGTCAGAAATGTTTATTTTAAAAATGAATCTGATTGTTTTTGTATCAATATGAAAATATGTGCAAACGATATTCAAAGAAAATCACAAAGCTTGTCAGCCTCAACAAAAAAAGTGACAAGAAAATTAAAAAAATAGCATTTCATGAAAAGTGTACCAAATATTTCAGCAAATGACATATATCATCAGTACAATTATAGTACCATAGACATTGTAAGAAAAGTTTGATACACTTTCCAATGCATGTTTATTATATTTTTTGATTCTAACCATTTTTAAAACACTTAAATGCTCATTTCAATAATATTCAATGATATCTATGAATTATGTAATGTAATAATAAAGACAAGTGTTAATATAAAATGAGTCACCTAAGTGATAAACCAAGTGGAATAACTAATTTATCAATTTTAATTTTATATTAAAAATGAACTTCCACAAAGTTACCGCCGAATCCATAGAAAATACACTAATGTTAATTTCATTGAATTGTTTTTCTTAGTGTTGCCATGCCAGGATTATTAAAAATATACACTTCTCTCTGTTGCCTAGAAACTGTCTATGGACAAGTCACATGTATAAAGGAAGATTACTGGCACATCATTAAATGACAAAGAAGCAGGCGCACAACAGAGTCAGACAGAGTTCAATGCGAGTTTGACATAACGTGTCTGGAAATGCTCCCTTAGAATTTGAAAATTTTCTTTATAAACAAAATTACTTTAGATTAGTAGCCATTAGTGGAATAAATATGCGGGTTGATACGCTCATAATGGAGAGGGGTCTTTAAATACAAAGATTTAAATTCAAATGAATTCATTGGCGCGGGACTTTTTTTTGTCAGTTGTAACTCATATTTTAAAACAATCATCACACACTATTTTTCTTGACAGTTTAATTATTTGTTTGTATTAAACCATTGATTAATTATCGTGCCTTCATTAGGAATATATATAATAAACGCACAATTGTATTGATATGAATTTTTTGCACCTAATTTGATGTGAATACCGGCAATCAGATAAGAAAAAATAATTAACTATCCATGGCTTCTGGCATCATACAAAACAATTGAACTGAAATAAATAAAATAGTTTTGCGTCGATTTCCCCAAGGCAATATAATTAGCTTGCCTTGGAAAAAAGACATTAGATTCCAGCACATACACAAGATATAATAGTTGACATACCTTGCGGTTGATACGATCAACCTGTCTATTCTGATTCTCGAGTTCGGATCCCATGTCAATGGCCATGTTACGCAGGTTACCTATCATGGTGTTTACTTGGCCCATGTTATCTTCCATCTCATCTTCTCGGGCGTCGTTCGTTATCCTGGAATAGAAGAGATAAAGGATTAGTACATTGGTCTTGACCCACACACCGTGGAAATGACCATAAGTTTGCAGCCATGTTGTGAAAAGTAATCACATTACAACAATTTGCCAAATTAAGATTCACGTGTTTAGATAGTGTCTTTTGCGTTCTACAGTTTTTTTTTTATTATAGGAGTGATAGTTCAATATTTTGTATATCATGTAGCAGATGCTGCATAATGCTGGTCCTGTAGCCAATAATCTACGCTCTTGAATGTTCATTCTATTCGACTGCAGTGCCCCATAGGTTCAAATCCCCTCAACAGACAACTTCAAACATTGATTTTTGATACTGTATTCACAATCATAGATGACAAATGATGTTTAAGTTCTCTCCTACCCCCACAAATTTGATATTAAAAAAATGCATAGCGAGAGCAATCAACTGACTTCTGGTAATTTCTAAGCCCCCATTCATCTATCCTTACTCTCTTCGAAAAAGAAGTTGAGCATCTGAATATCAACAGAGTCTCATGAAATAACTTCTGTTTAAGATACTCCATTAAAAATCGAAATGTTCACGTTGGGAGCAAATTTAGTTGAAAAAAAATCAAGTTGACTGTCCTTAGTCCAAGTTAACGTGGTAGTCCTATAAAAGTACCATGAAATTATAAATATATAAGAAATATCATTGCTGCAGTCATACCGTCCAATGTATCCCGCCTGAGGTCCCATTCCATTACGATCATCCATGACTCTTTGGGGCTGGTTGTTCACCACTTTACCGTCATCGTTCCCTTTCCACGTGCCGTCATCTTCTTTAAATGTTGCACTTCTGCAATATTACAAAACAAATACTCACATTAGCGCATTGAATGTTGAACGCACCACTTATGCAACCTTGGCAATATATTTTTGATATAAATTTTAGCATGTAGGATATTTATATATCTGATAAAAGTGTAAAGATTCAAGCATTCAAGTACACTATTGATCTCCAATTGTATTCATCATTTTGACAGTTCAAATTAATCGATGTACTACAATGTCTGAAGAAACCGAAAGGCGAAACCAGATTTTTAGTGATAAAACATGTGGAAGGCTATAAAATTTCAACGATTCAAACGTAAATTTACTTAATTAACCATCAAGAGTGTATAATTATTAATTATCATGAATGAGTTTGAGCCTGGATTAAATTTGTAAAAATAAGTTTAATCAAATATTATTTACTTGTTGCAGGGAAGGACACAAATACCACAGCATTTCTCCATACCAGAGAGATTCTTCTCAGCTTCACGCATGTCAGCGTTGATCTGATCCATCCCTTCCTCGATGCGGTCCAGTTGTTCTGTTTAGGGACCCAGCGGAATGGGTTAAGTACACATAGATTAATATATAAGACCATTCAAAGTCTAATATGAGGTTATACTTCAGTGGGGACAGCTAGAATATATGCCTTCTTAAATACATCAAAATCTGAACACCTATTTCTGTGCCATTTAATCTATTCAATTAAATATAAACAATATTTTAACCTTCTCAGATCGTGTAGGTACACATTTTCATAAATTACATTCTTAACTCTTCTATGCGGAATGATGTGCACAACACGCAGATCATAAACCACTCCCAGGGACAGACAAACAATGCTCTGTTTTATCGTCCATTTATAATAGTAAAAGTTCATCGATTTAATTCAAATAAGTTGAGTTCTAAAAACATTTGATTGATGTTTTAGTTATGAATACTTTTTATCCTATTTTTTTTATACAAAAAAAACTGTTGGATTTGAAATTATCTTTTTTTTTAAATACGTTATTTTTAAAGATAGAGTTTCCAAATAGAAGTGGTCCGGTGAATCTCAATGTGATGATTGAATAAAATTTTGCCATAAAACAAATTATCTAATGCTATCATCAGTCCTACCACTATCTCCATAAAAAAAAATGATCCATCCCTGGGACTGGAAATCTATTTCAGTTATACGTGCCTGAAGGGCTAAATTTTCTATTTGAGAAGTCCATGCTTTCAGTTAAACACTCAATACTATTATATTATATTTTCAAATATGAGCCGTAGAGCATAAAATAGAACAAGTGTTACTATCATTTAGAATTACTGGATAATTTTATACTGCTCTTTAAAATGGAACAAGTATCTTTTACCATACAAATAAAATAATGTAATGAACAAAATAGCTCAGTGTTGCAAGTCCCCTAATTACCATTGCAGTAGCTTTTGGGTAAAAATGATACCTATTTGTATTTTATTACTAAAAAAATTAATATATTTATGAAGGCATGTATTCGGCATATATGACATATTATGTATTTTGAAAGTCAATAAATATTTGCGATGGCATTTTTTACAGATAAAAATTAACTATGCCACTCCATTAAGGTTGCTTGATGTAAAAATATACTTGTATAAGAGTAATAAAAATTGCTTTTATATTAATTTGGCAAATCATTTATCAGTTGGAAGTAAAATGGCTTTTTCTTCACATCAATATGCTGTGTAATTGTTTAGAAATGTAACTGAAAATCTACAATACTAATCTATCATTGAATTTTTTAAGCATATTTTAATCTAACAATTTTATTAAATGTGTTTTGTTTATTATTAAAGAAAACAAGGCTGAATAGAACACAAATTGAAAAGTATTTCTCTTTCTGTTCCTTTGTTTTATTGTGTCAAACTCATAAAATATCAGTCCCACTGATTTTTGAAATAGCATATCCCCACTTAACTGGTCGAAGCTAAAACTTCTTAGGGCTCTAGAATGTTTCAAATAGAAAGACAATCATATTCTCTATGAACAAATGGTTTTGTGATACATTCAAAGCACAATCCGTCAATCCGTCAAATGAAAACCACCATATTCCTGCAGTTAATTTGACATACCTACTCCATTACTTTACTATATGATTAACCGGGATCTAATCTGTACATTACAGTCTTGGCGACAGTCTACTGTAGATCAAAATATGTACTAAAAAACTAATTTACAATTTACTTTTAGATTAAAGTAATGTTTTGAAAACTTACTTTAAATTAAGCACTTTTCTATTATATTCAGTGCTAACTTTGTGGAAATTAATTTAATATAAAATTAAAATTCATGATTTCATCATTCAACCAGCTGTGTCACACCTAGTTACAAGTTTATTACACCTTTTCATGAAGTAAACTTCAAAACTAAAAATAAAATCATCTTGGAAGATTATGCATATTAAAAAAACAGAGACCTCAAAAATCCATGTCAATAAATACTACTAAAAATTCTTTCAAAAACTCATAAACTGATAATAATCGAGCAAACACTTTGATTTGTCTGTCAATTTTTACTGTCACTATTTTTTTTGTGTTTCCTATTCAACCTTGTTCATCAAATTATGGTATCATTAATATTAATTAATATTAAACAAAAAGCAGCAAACCTTGGTTGGGAAATATTTTCAGCACATTCGTCAAACATTATGAAGAGAAAAGCGAAGAAAACACTGAGGTATGTGTTTAAACTGTCAGTATAAATCGTAATTGTCAACGTATAATATATATTTGGTACTCACAAAATAAGAAAACTATCTAACATTATTATGGCACTGCAATTTTGAGAACCGTTGGATAGTTGTGTTGTCTTGAAATGATTTAAACTAACCTAACCGTAATGATAATGATTTGCCTTATGAAAGGTGTTGTATGTTAGGTTAGGAAAGAATATCTGTTGATAACTACTTCATAAAACATTAACAATTGATTGTATTTTTTGCTGAACGATAACCCTAAATAACAAGTATAAAATATGATTAATTCAACCTTGTCTGTTCTACAGGACTCTGCCAACTTTACAGTGTCATAATGAAAGTTAGTTATTTTAAATTGTAAATACCTTCATTTATATTTCTGGTGAACCGAGTTAGTTAGTGCAGTGTTTCTTGTATACAATCCACGACGAGACAAGATGGAGTGCAATATGACTTGGTTATGTGTAAATACTTTCATAAAATTTTGTTTTGAACTGTTTTCAAAGATCTACGGTCGCCGGTCTTGTGGATATATTGTTTGTTTCTGGTGTAAACTATGTCCTTATTTCAAAATGAAAATGACGTATATGTTCTAATACGTCAATTTCACTTGTTATTGGAAAGACAAAATACTCTTGTTGTTAATGAAAAACTTTCACACACAATTCAGTGCAGTAGGTGTGAAGTAATATTGCAAATTTTGATTACCTAATCATTCGTCAAGTTTGAGTTGCATTATTTAAATGGTCTCATGTTTCTAAATTGTTGGATTAAAAATGTTTATTTTTATGCAGATAGATATCATTAAATTAATGTAGAACCACAAATAAAAGAATTATTTCATTTGATAACTTTAAATTTCAAATTGTTATGCAATTAAAATTCTGTAAACATGACCATAGATTTTTGTATTGTATACCTCGATTTGCCATAATGTTGTCTATTATTATTTTATCCGACATAAATTAGATCATCTGAATTAATTACCTCAACATGGTATAACGTTCTGAAATGTCATCTGACAATATTTCTTGTTCTTTAATTACTGTGTACACAATCCAATAATGAGTATTAAAGGAATTATATTGAAAATACTTTATTGTGACTATTAATTAACGTAACTTTGACTCCAAGGCAATTTTTCCAATTAGATGTGTTGTCTGAATATATCTTAAATAGATTTTCAGTTTATTAAAATGACAAGCTTAAGGTATATTTTAGTGGAGTTTTATTATTTGAATGACATAGAAAATGATTATTATAAGTATAGTGGAATCTGACAGAACTATGTTGCTTTTAGATGTTACCTACTTCAAAATTAATCCAGTATAATTTGCTTCAGGTTTTTCTTTTCTTGCATGCTTAATAATTACTAATTTTAGAAAGAAAAAATATCAAGTGTTACTGTTTTTTTTAAATTATGGAATATATCTTTTTAATAGTGGCAACACCTGTGATTTTGCAAAAATAGTAATGGAACAGTTTTCAATTGTAATTGAAATTTCAAATTTTGAATATAGAATTAAAAAATGGTTCAATGAACTATAAGTAAAGCCTTCCTTGTAAATCATACCGTTTTGATTGATATGAGAAACCTTTGGAGTGAAATGCACACCAATCAATAGTATTCATGGAACGCGTTTTATTGGAATAATTTTGAAGTGGAACAAATCTGTGGTTTATTTTTGCTGACATGGCAAGTTGAGTAATCCGAGTGAGATAGAGAAGTCCCTGAAAAGCGACTAGAAACTACATTGTGCTCTTCTAACACATAACAGAAAATAGCAGGAAGTTTTATTACTGACACAAACAAAAATTATTACTGAACAAATCCTAATGTTGGTTCCCTGGGGTACAACTGGAAAAACAGTAGAGAAAATTTTCAGTCATTGTTTATGTTTTGTGCCTATTGTTTTTTTTCAGTTTCATAGGATACCTAACTTTGTCGAATTATTGGACTGCCAAATGACAAGTTCCATTTTTTACAAAATAAATATTTGAGGTGGTAGAGCATGATTTAATTTACCATATTAAAAAATAAGCTTTTGTGGTTTAAAAATGATTATGGTTAGGTTTGATTAGTTAGCCAAACTGGTAAAACTATCAAACTCTTGCAAGATGGCGTATGTAGTTAATATAATATAAAGCATGTTATTAAAACTTAATATTTTTGACAGTTAAAATAACTTATATTTTTTGCTTTGAATTATGGTCTTGAGAAATACCAATAATGATATACATCAGAATTATTTCAATATGGTATTTGTATCGATAAAAGATTTGTTTTTTGATAATTATAACCGGATATTGGCGAATGGTAAAGTTGGTTCATACTTCCAATTTAACATTGATTTGGAGGTTATTAATCTATGAAATGATTATTTAGGAACGACGTGTTGTTATCCATTTTCTATACCTCTCCAAAAAAAAAAAAGAAAATCAAAAGAAACGACATATTATATTTTAAATTGTAAATCGTTTATTCTAAAAAATATATGATATAAATCAAAGAGTAATTTCCAATACTGATTTTATGATATAAAACCATAGGGTAACTAATTAAAAGAGATTCCCATAGACTAATTTTACGCGTTTGTTTTTATACAAACTTACCTTTTGTTCGTCTGAAAAGTGGTGGCCTCGTACGATTTTAAACAATGGAACGCAACCAGGGTACTGTTTAAGCACGAGAATTAATAAAACATACATTTTCTTTTCAAAATATGAATAATATTATATTGATTTGTACTGTTTGCGTATCCTGCCGTCAGTAATTGCAAGTAGATTATCTCTGGTGATTATTTTGTATGCATCATATAGGAATCGGCGACGCCTCGAAGTAATAGCTCAATATATATATAAAAAAATAACTTTAAAATTATCTTCAGACACTACTATTATTTGAGTAAAATTTTGTGATATAACAATTAATATCTTCAGTAATTGAAGTACTCTGTCAGTAATAAACCTTCCCACTTTCTACACATTTCGATTCCACTGAATTCCGCTCAATAGAAAAATAAATGATAATTATAAAAAATATAACGTTTAGCAGCTATGAAAGAAATAAGATATAAATAAAATTGCAAGGTGCATGAAAATAAATAGAAAAAAAAACACTGCACTCTTTCGGTTTGCCCCCAGACAGTAATACACTAAATATCTTTTAATAATTCAATAATAACAATAGAAACTAGTGAGACGAATGTATTATTTATATATCTAAGAATATTCGTTTGACATTTAAATAGCAATTTTAATTTTACATAATGACAACATTATGTATATAGAATGGGTAAAATGATATTTAACTTTATTATTTTGTTACTTAAACGATGAAAAATTGTGGGGGTACTGTATGGCAAATAATTAATATATCAATACTGATTTTAATTAATAAAACAATAAATGCTTCCTCTTAAAAATAAGCACTTCTGTAAAATTTTTAACACTGCGTAATATTTTGTCTATTTTTCAGAGACAATAAATATTCACCAACCAGGAATATTTGTTTTTTCACAACGGGCAAGCCGAAAGACGCCTCCCCCTACTTATGACAACTTAAAACCAATGTCAAAATAAAAAACATAATAAATACACATCAAATTTCCATGTTCAGCTTTGTTTGCAATGACTTTGAAATGAATTTGTTATAAATAAGGGGGTTTGTATTATTTTATTGGGTGAAACACCAGATATGTGTTTCAACATTGGACAACAATTTTTCTTCGACACGTTTTGATATAAATTTTGTATAAATACGTGAAAAATTGTCAATAAACGATAATAAATTAAGAAAACACTATTTCTTGGTATGATTTCATTTAAAGTAAGTACAAATGAATTGAAGTCTTTGAACAAGCTGCAATGAGAAATTTGATGTACAAGGTGTTTCAGATGAAAATCACGCAACTTTGTCAGAATATAGTTTTTAAATAATAATTCTTAACAAAAAAAGTTACATAAATTACGATTGTAATGAAATATCTGTAAAATTATTATACAATACTGAAATATAATATGATCCTTGATAAAAATACAGTGGCTATAATTTCTAAAATGATCTAACTAATATTTTTGGCGATTTACTTTGTATTTTATTAAATTAAAAACAGAAGGAAGAAGAAATAATAGAAACAAAAAGATGATTGTTGTGAAACACTATTTAACCTATTGTCAAAATAATATTTAATTAAAATTATAAATTATTAATCACAGTATTGTTTGCTTACACTCTACCCCACTATTTCAAACATGGCTGAAGAACTACTACTGGTTATTCTCTAATAAAATCTCCAAGCTTGCTTTTTTCTATTAATTGGATTAAACTTTTCTTATCGTAGTTTATCTGTCATTTAAATTGAACTTAAGTGACACAACTCAAAATGTAACATGGATCAAAATGTATTTAATAATTTAAATCTAAATTATAGAAGATTTAAAAAAAATCTAAAATGTATAATGATATTGTCGTCGAGGAACTATTATTCAAAGCTTTTTTGAAATGATGTAACAATTTAATTTTTGTCACCAAAATTGCATCAATTTTATAATTATAACGAATTGTTTATTTCATTATTTCGGATTGTGTCACTTTAGTCCTAAAAAAATGACATGTCATATAATATGATGTTATTGAAATGTCTACTTTTATTTGAGCTTGACTGCTTGATATCGTGCAACAAACATGGCCTTTATTTGGCTTTTCGTGTTGTGGCTGTCTTGAACTGGGAGTGTGTCACGTTATAAAAATTACGCGACTTTCATCTGAAAAACCCATGTATGTAAATAATATCTTATCAATCGTTGTTATTGTTACAAAGGTGTGGATGCTTACCCCCTTGCTCATCCAGCATGACGAGGGTTTTCATGCCCACCTCGTGACTCTACAAAACACGCACAGTGTAACTAGATCTGGCGATGATGATATCGCAATTCGGGAACGAGGATAGAAGGGCGGTACTCGACTTCAGAAAAGTCTCGACAAGACGAACGAATAGTGTCCCAAAATCACTAATACCCTTTCATATGGTTCAATCTATAACACTGGTGTTGGCTATTATAATCCTTGACGTTCCTAAACTTATTGCAGCAAAAAACAACTTGACCAAAACTAAAACAAATCAAAAATTCTCACTGTGGCACGCCATATTTATTAATTTGGAGTATTATTATTTAGAAGTATTAATAAATCTAGCATAAAATAATAAAATGCAAAGATTCAATGTTTCGCTTAAGTTGTGCATTATACTGTAACATTACCAAAATTTTATCTCACTGTCATTGAAAGTGGGAGTACTCGTAGTTTGCCGTTATCTATCAAAGAGTAGCATTGATAATGGAAACATAATGCAGGCGCTACTCAAGAGAATAAATATCCTCTAAGAAATACCCAATTTTTATTCAGATATTCCGGATTATGACTGATATTTGACTTTCAAAGTTTATAGCTTCTTAACAAATTTTTTTTTTTTAATATCGGATAGGTCCTTTCGGAAGTTTTCATTGGGCTACAAATTGTAGTTAGGAAGGGAGTGGGTTTAATTTAATGTGATGATCTGTAACAAGGGGTTGACGGGGATGGTTCATAAAAAATACAATTTTATTTGTAATTTGGTTATTTCATTGACGATTGTTCCAGTACTTATTAAATTTTACAGGTAGTAAAATATTTTTTGAAGAAACGCGACAAAAAAGAAAGGTGAACAGAATTCATTAAATTTTTTAACGTCGTTTATGGACGATGCTTTACGCGAGTCTTTCGTATTACTATATAAAAGATTAATTTTAAAAAAATCGTAAATAAAATAAAATGCGGGCGTGTAAACATAACCATATAAAAATTCGAAAAAAATATATAATTTCGCCGAAATGCGACATAAACTATTTTGTGACATAAACCTTGACTGTTTCATCCCGAAAGTTATAACGCATTACGTGGCAGATTAAATATTTCAAATGGTATTACAATCTCATCGAATTTGGTCGCGAGTTACGTGTGTAATGGTAACTTTCGGACTTGAGATTTACCCTATTCCGGATTAAGGAATGCTATAATATTAAACGTACATTTCTCGTACCGCATTAAATTCAGCAACGAGAGATTACAAAGAAGATTATGAACGAAAACAGAAAATATTCTTGACATTTAGCTTTGGAAAGTAACAAAAAGCTGGATGATAAAATATTAAAACAGATTTTCGTTCTAGGGCTCAAATCGTACGGTAAAAATAGCGTAGATGAATCTATTTTGAATCGATTCAATGGAACTTTTTCATTTTTATTATAAAATTAAAACAGATAACTTTGTTATTCCGCTGTTTGGGTTACTAATTGTGACACGTGTTTCGTCTAATTGAATAACATCTTCAGACTAAGACGAAGACGATTATAAGAGTTTCGTTATTTTTAAAAATATTTAATATAATACTATGGAAATGCTTTCAAAAAAGTATCATTTCAAAAATAATTCTTTATTTTTAATAATGAAGTTTTCCATTTTTATTGCTTTGGGCGTATTTAAAATTATATTGAAACTAGGGCTCCCAATCCCGGGATCCCGAACAATAAGAGCAAAAATGCCGGAATTTCGGGATTCGCAAGAAGTTGACTTATGACCCGAATTTTTTTTCTGAAAATTGAATTCCTTACCCGGCCCGCCGTGTGACGGACGTGTGAACGCCCGGGTGTCGCGGGAGCAAAATAATGTTAAATAATTTTTTTCACAATTTCAAACATGAATTTTTTTTTAGAAAATTCCCTATCCGTCTTGCCGTGTTTTGACAATTTCAAACATGAAAACCTGAGAAAAACGGACTTTTTTTAACAAAGCAAAGACGGACGGAAATTTTTTTGACAATTTCATGACGGACTCGTAAACCCGGTTGGCGCAGGAGCAAAAAAAAAATATTTTTGACACAATTTTCATCATGAAAACTCGAATTTTATTCAATCCCGGGATTGAAAAAGTCAACCCGGCATCAGAAAAGGGGTCCGACATTGGATGCCTTAATAGAGAAACATTGTAATTAACTATAACGAGGGAATCGTTCTAGAAAGCAATGGCAGCACTGAGTTACCCAAAACATAATAAACGTAAATATTACCTACAATTATTGATGCATACTAAAGTAATAAAATGATTTTCTATGACAATACCATTGAGAATCTTTTCTTAGTAAGAAACTAATTATAATAATTTATGAAGTCAATTGGTAAGATGTAAAAAATAATTCTAAATTAAAATTCATTTAAAATCTAAAAAAAGTCGAATATTTAGTTTTAAATGTCTATATCTCAGCTTTATTCCAGATTATATTATGAAGGTAGTGATTTGAATCCAAATAATAGACTAATGTCGTTTATGTTGTCGATTATTTTAAACAGCCATAAATACACACACAATTCGCGCGCGCTTTTACATGTCATGAATATTATCATTTCCCTTCCACGATAAACGAATATAAAATTGACAAAGGGTATCCCGAGTAAAGATGGCTGTAATCTTGTAAAGTAGATAGCAAATAACATTACGTAATATAAAAGATGCGAAAATTCCGCTGCGGCTTTTTGGAAAACAGCTTGAAGCAATAAAGAGAAAATTTAATATTATATTTCTGAATAACAGCCATAGAAATCAAAAGATTGTCAACTTGACAAAAAAAATCTGCGCCCCGAACAAGCTGTTCAATTATTAATCATCAGTTTTATCTGGGTATACTCTAACCTTTGCTAGCGGTGATTCATTTTTGATCTATGTAACCCTTCTAATAATAATCGTAATAATACATTCCTTGTTCTACTTTTGGGTATTTTATGAATGAAGGAAAGAAGAATCAAAAATATGCTTTAAAATTCCCTTTAAATCAATACCATATAAAATCTAAAGCCTTTTTTTAATGGTAAGACATAATATTATAACCCCTAAATAAAACCAGATTTATCCTAAATATCTATTGCCATAATGTTTCGTTCGACTAATTATTTAAATAAAATATATTACTATTTCATACAGTTACAGTTTTAGCATGAGAGGAGAGTTAAATATTATGTTATATAGCCAAAACCGAAAAGAAACTATTATATAGAGTAATTATTATATCTATTGATTAAAAGTAGTTTATTATTATACCAAATAGATTGAATATCGAAATATCGATATTTCAATGTTGCCAGTGTTTTAATTTGAATAGAATATAGGTATTATTTGAATTCGTTCGTATTGTCGAAACCTTTCTATGGAGGGGGGAAAAAATAGACGGGATGAAGTTTTAACGATTCGTTTCATACAATATTCCAATTCAATAGAACCAATTTGTGAATTTAGTGTTTAAAGATTTAAAACAAAATCTGAATTCATAGCTTTGTTATCTGTTCGGCTTTATTTTAATTGAAGTTTTTTTTTAATCGCCGCAAAAATATTTTGATTCAGTTTTGTCAGCAATAAATGATAACTACTTTCGAAGACTTGCTACCATTGAAATCAAATAATGCCAGTTTTAATATATATTTTTTTTTCATTAAAATATTAAATATTTTATGGCATTATTTATCAAGTTTGTACTTATTATCGAAAAATTTATGTCTATTGGTTCATTTAAAATGTTAAATTGTCAATGGAAGAGTTTTTAAATAAAGAATTCATTTGTTTTTTCGGCCACATTTGACCTTCGGTAACCTTTAATACCTTCGACAGAAAAACGAACTGTCAAAACTTCTTAGAGGTTATGTTAAATGATATCAAAGAAATAATATTAAAAAAACAAATATAATACAACTGTCAAATAAAAAAGCAAAATAGAATCAATGGATTAAAAAAAATACACAAACAACCAATTCTGACGATTTTTATTCTAAATTTATTTAGTATTTGCATAAAAAAATATTGTGTACGCGTTGTCGATTTCAAGATAATTATTGTATTATGGTCCAATAAATACAGTATTAATAGTAGCAGAAAAAAATGCTTCAACACATTTACTATGTATTCATAAAAAATTTCAAATTAAAGTAAAGATTTTATCTGTTTTTTTAATCCGGTAATGATAATTAAGCTAAATTAAAAACTGTGAAACCAGTCAGAGGAGGTTGCCTGAAAAATTATAAATATCTGACAGAACCAGAGAAGACTTTGATTATATATTTATGTAAAGATTCTAAACTGTGAAAAAAGATGAATCAGTTGCAATTAACTTTGTTAGAACAATTTGGAATTACGTGATTATCAAGTTTGTAACATAACTACAAAGTGTACGTGTTATAGTGAGTGTTATATAACTAAAATTGGTTTTTTTTTTAATATTAACTTTAAAATGGACAAAAAAACTTGAGTGATCAATCGCAAAACGATTCCAACAATAAATTCTTTTCGAGTTCAGTCAGATAATATTCTTAAAACTATCATTTAAACAAATATTAAGGAACAGGTTTGTCAAATGAATATTAAAAAAATAATTAGTATTGTGATCGGTGATTCAGGGAGGCAGGAGTCAAGTTTTATGTAAACTGAAAACCATAAAAGCGAATTAATTAAAGTCAAGCCATTCTTAAATAAAAAAAAACACAATATTAGCAGCTTCGTAACGTTTAATAAAACAATGATTAACTGATATTTGAATATACTTTAAAATAAATCAATCATTAATAAAGGAGGTAGCTAAACGGCCATCGATAAAAAATCTCAAATTTTGCAAATCTATTAAGTGATAAATCTTACGCCTTTCAGATTTATCGATTGTGAGGTAGAGAAGTAAATATTTATTTTAAAGAATATGTTAGATAAATTTGAGAATGTTTTAGACGATGGTGTATAGATAGGAAAGGACGAAATTCGTACATCAACATCCACATCATCCACTTCCCCCCACACCCAAAATCCCATTGCTCAAAATTATTGAGGACACTGAAGAATCAAACAGAAAACAAGAACGAAATGAAAACATCTTTCCTAAACAACTAAATAATGAAGTAAAACAGTATAAAGTCAGAACGCAATACTCAGATGTCGAAGACGAACCTCAACTAAACGATAATAGGATGATAATAAGAATAGCTTTGCAACAACAAATCGGCCCGCTCTATACAACAATTACCATAATAAGAACAAAAGAACCGCGTCGAGAACAAACCCCGAGAAAATAACACACATAGAAAACACGGACAAGTCCCATATATAAAACACAGAGTATTAATCAAACAAAAAAATAAACAGAAATCATTATCAATCCAACCAAGAGATCATATCAAACAGTTAAAAAAACAGTAAAGTCCGGTTAATGAGAGAGCTGAGAAAATTGGCAGACTGCAAGGCACATTTCGACGGACTACGGTCGATCACTTCTCCGGTTCTTACCGCCTTGGTCACCCAACATTCGGTTCGTCTGGGCCCCGCTTTCCTCGCTCTACATCATAGAACACACATCAGTTACGGGTTACACGAACCGCGACCTCCAGCGTCAACAATATATCCAATACTTCAACATGGGGGAGACAACGAAAACAATATTTTAAAAAAAAACGACCAGGATGGATATTGTTTCTTTTTTTACAAGATGGTTTAACAGCTACGTACATAATATATAACAGGGATTAGAAAATGTGTGCGTGTGAGACGATCGTACGGCGGCGATTCGCGAATAGGGAAGGGACATCGACAGCGGTTTCGGACCACAAGAAGCGAGACTAAACTAAAGTGGTGCGCAAGACGCGGCCGACCGAGGACGGGCGACCGGTGACTCTTCACCGAATTGGAGTGCTGCCTGACGGTGCCGCTCGCGACCGAAACCCTCCGAGCGAGGTACTTAGAACATTTCGGAGAGCAGAATTATTTGAATTTATTAAAAATTTAAATATGTACATCGCAGAATAAAATGTAGTGAAGGTAAAACCGCTCCCGGGGCGATAAAGAGACGGCGGCACTGTTTCAGCGGGCGATCATGCAACACACTCCAATTGCCTCGTCAGGAGGGTGTCTCTTCCCGCCGCGTCCGTCCCCGGCGCGGGCGAAGCGTACAGATTCCGCAAAGTCATTCACGCTCAAGTTCAAGTCTCAGATCGGCACAGCACAAGGAACTACGGATAATATATATATATATAACCAGTCATAGCGACACACATGCAGCTAACTTGCTCTCGGTATCGGTCGTTGTATAGTATATGTTTCTGCTCGGTTTGTCCGTGAATCGTTATCGTAGTGTGTGGACCGGAGAGCCCTCGTGTTCCCGCTTTTGTTGTGTTGCTCTAGGGAGCGCGCCGGAGCAGGCCGAGGCCGCCTCCGACGCTTTTCATTTCGTGTCGAGTAGTGTTGTTAATGTAGGAATGGATCACTCACCTCCCTGGTCGTCTAGAGCGACCAGAGTGCGTATTCCGGCCTCCTTGCTCTACGGGCCAGCAAAAACAAAACAAAACGGACATATCCATGTTAGTATCGGAGGGTGAGGTGGACAGAATCGGTGGGTATCAGACAAATATATATAAATATATATAGATAAATAGTTGAGATCGCATATATAAGATCGGTCTGGAGTGATGTGAGTGTGGTTGTCCGAGCCTTGGCAGCGGCGATTCGCCCTCCCCGTCCGGAAGGGTGTATTTACAGGGAAAACGGTTATGGAGATGTAATTCGGTTGGCGGTCGTATTACCATGTACCTATGAGGGAGAAATGCCGCTCCATCGAACCGTCTCCCGTCGCTTGTCTGTCAAATCAATCTGCGAAGAGTTGTGGTTTAGAAATCAGCGCTGTGGTATTTCGACGTGTTGTATTTTGACAATCATATGGAAACCGTGGGCTAGAGAGAGATCGCGACTTTTTTTAACTCACGCAGCTTAACGCGAAGCTCGAAATTTCGAAAGCGAAATCGACAAACTAATGACTTCAGATAAAAAAACTTCACTTAAAAATGTTTGTTTAATCTACGCTAATCGAAAAATCGCTATAAAACGAAAACGGGCAAAAAGTATCGAAAAATATCACTCCTTAGCTCACAGTTGTACATTTTGTGACCGGCGTTGAAAAGTCAGCCGAGACCGACTGCGATATTAGTGGATATGAATAGTTGAAACTTGACGAATAACAAACGAACAATAATTATGCCTTTTTAAAAAATAGTAATGAAAGATCTGCTGCCTTAATAATGAGCCTAGAATTGTGCTTGCAAATCGTGGAATCGCGTTATATCGTCAAGTTCCAGTAGTGATAATGAATTATGACAGACTCCAGTGGAAGATATAATGAATGGCGAGTGAGAGACCAGAGGACAGATGGAGTGTGACAGAACAGAGAGTGACATGCATTCATTAACAGATCCTTGGTGAGATCTACACATACCAATTGTAATGATAAAGGAAAATTTGCAAAACGCGTGTTTGTTGCACTGAAGCTTGTCTAATTAATTAATACATGGACGTGAATTAACGAAATATAAAATTGATGTTTGTTTTGTATTCAGTTTCGAAACAATCTAAAAACAATTGAAGGAACAATGCAAATATCACAGTTATGTTGTTCTGTGTCAAAATCATAATTATTACAAACACGACTGTCAGAATTTTAGTATTTTTTCATTGGTTTGTATGATTTTTCTGCTCTAAACACAAATTTATAAATCTTCTGTGCATAATTCACTTATTTTATTATCTGCCTACAGTTTGCATTTCTCCACTCAATTATTATATAGTATGTTTACCAAGTTTTTTTTTTTTTTGTAAAAACATGTTAGTGCTGTGTAAAAATGAATAAAATGTATAGAATTCCAAATATATTTGTGTTTAATTTTAAAATATGTAGTTTTAGCTTTATTTGTAGAGTGTAACGAGATTTTAAATAAATGTGTTGCGATTTTTTTTATTATAAAAAATATGTTAGATCAATGAGAAAAGAAATAAACTATTTACGATCTTAAAAAATCAGTGCTCGTAACCACTGTTTTTCGGAAGAAACTATCCATAACCTAACAATACATACCTAGAACGTGTTATAGACAATTGAGTTGGTTCATTTTAAGATTAGATTATGTTGTGTGAAGTTGCAGTTTTATAAAGTATATTTTTTTAGGATTACCAACATTTAAGTATGTTACAGTACCAACACAATCTAGCGAAAAATCAAAAATGCTTTTCTTCTCCCGCGCAACAAAAATATGTGTCAATCCGTACAGTATACTTTAGTACGTTCTAATTATATAGTTTTTAGTTTATAGATGTATATATTATTTATATTTGCGTCTTTCTTTGTCTGTATATGTTTCAAATTGAAAACATAAAAAAATACACAGAAACAATGGTTTTCAAGAAATTTCTATAGTATTGCGATAATTAATTACAAAAACTGTTACGAAACCAACTAAACGTTAAATCAACAAAGTTAAAGTAAAGAAGTAATAGACACTGATCTATTCACGTATAATTAACTTTTTATTCATATACTAGTATTAAATTATCCATTCAGTTAAGAGTTTATAATTTATAATATAACTACTATTATTACGTTCTATTTCTGCCGAGGCAGGAAAATAATTTGATTTCGTCCCGATGAGCAATACTTGTGAGGGATTTGTCTCCTCTCCGCTCAGTGCAATGTAAATATACTTTTATAGAATTCAAAAATTAAGGCTACATAATTATTACCTTATTTATCCATTTTTTTAAATAGAAATTTCATTGAAAACAGAATGACGTCAGTGCAAAACATATCAACTAACTGGTGCAGCAAGCATTTTAATTGAAAAGTAACGCACAAACTCGTTTTAAAATTAAACATAAAATGTGCACTTTATAAAACTTGATTTTGGACATGCGAAATAAATGTAGGAAGATTTTTAATAGTTTGATTAAAAAATATAGCAAAATCGAGTTTATTTCGATGCGTCGAAATTATTCTTTAATAATTAATATTTCAAGTTCGTAAACACAACATAAAGAAATTCATTTGGTACAGTAACCATAAACAATAGTATGCTTCCGAATTTAAATATTCAGTGCGGTTGCGAGCATAGAATGAAAACAAAAGTTACGAATGTTCGAAATTCGAATTATTAATAAAATGAGACATTTAATTTCGGCGGTGTTGCCGTCATTGAAGTAAGTGCACACAGAAAATAATGACAAGAAAATGGAAGAAACAGGAATGCTGTCAAAGTGAGTGATGAAGTGAAATATCGATAGAATTGTGATTGATTATATGTCATGTGATAACCGAATGTGTCTGGCTTATATTAAACGTGTTTAACTGAATAACGTAACAAAAAAACATGAAAAATGTATTTACAAACAACAAAAATGAAGAATTAGTATTCATTGGAAATGCATTTTTACGTAAATAAAAAATCATATATATAATAACACAGGTTTTATATATTAATAAGACTAGAAAATATTATTAACAATTTATTTTTGGACAATTTGGATTTATTTTCAATTTTAACGAATGTTTCAGATGAAAATATTCACAATTATTTGTTTTATGATTTCAATATATTCGACGAATTCCAATAAAAATAAAAAAAATTCATTTGTATTAGTGAGTTAGCTTTATAATTATTTGCCGTTCATTATAAATATAATAATTTTAAATTTCGTTTTTTATTATTAAATCAACAATTAATATATAATATAAATATTTTAATTTGTAGTTTAAATTGTGTAGTGAGTGCTTGGTGGATCATTCCTTTATGTGTATTGAATTGTATTTATCCGCAATATATTATAAATTTCATTTTCATAAATATTTTTTCAAGTTATAATGATGCTGTGATAATGTCCTATAGATATAACAACGTAATAAAAATTTAAATAATAAATGTGAAAATTGTGATGTCAATTGCATTTTATTTTGCGGCTAATTTATGGCATGTATCTTGAAACCTGGTGAGTGTCACAATGGAAATGTCAAGTCGCTGACATGTTGTGATGATGGAGGGCTCACGGTATGGAATCGGTGGTATTTGATGAATGGCAGTGAATTCTTGTCTCCGGGGCTGATTTTACTGGCCACAGCGCGGTCTAATTGCTCTCGCCGTGCAAGGCAACTTTGCCAAACACGACCACGTTAGCAATCAACCGACAGCATAATAACAATTTAGAAAAAAAACAATTCGCGGATTCAAAAAAACATTCCATAGACAATAAAACCATTTTCACGAAACATATTTTTGACAAATATTCAAACTGGAAACGGTTACAGAACGCTTCAAACTGTGTTTTCTAAAAAACGCATATCCAATGGATATCGTCTATGGATGGTGGATTTCAAGTAAACATTGGATAACGATATAGCAGAAATTAGCCCAGTTCAAATTGCCGAAAATAATTGAATAGGCAATATAATATATTATTATGCAGTGAAAAAACCAAACAGAACTGTGTGGTCAATTGATAGCGGTAAGGAAAGAATTGTTAACGGTTATGTCCGTACCATTTTGTTCTAGTTTTCAAAAACATAGCCTCCTGCGGTACATTGCATTTTTACCAAACATCTTCCAAACGCGTTATTTATTTCTTTTAATCACTCTAAATATGGTGTTTCTATCTTTAAACATATAGGTAAGTAAAATAATCATATTTGAATATCTAAAAATGATCTAACGGAATCTAGAAATGGCTCATTATTCAGTCCGTAAGTATTAAAAGTGTACTTAAACACTTTCAATAAATATTTACAGGAATATAAAAACAATTCTGTAGTCGAAAATTCTAAGACTAACTTTCATATAACTGAACTGAACTGATAAAAGTCCTGCGGTCCTATTCTCAGATTTATTAGAGTCCGGACACTAACAGCACCCAGTCGGTATAGTTCAAACCCTTTACGCCGAACGTAATGATTTTTGTATTTGCTCTATACATGTTTATAAGGTTGGTTCTAAAAAAAAACATTGTCGTTATAAAGGAAAGAGTCATATAACTTATCATCACAACATCAAATGAGTAATTTATTTAACACACCTGAAATTAATCGATCAAAATCATTACGTTCGGTGTGAAGGTGTTGAGCCTTACTGACTGAACACTGTTAGTGTTTGGGCCTAATAAATCTGAAAATAATACCGCTGGCGCCTTAAAATGATATTATTCAGCAATATTTTGAAAATGTACGGAAATAGAAACGTAAATAAATATTGTTTTTTATCTCATAATTGCTCGTTTACTAAAAATAATTAATTAATACACATTTATTTGAAAATTCCCTACCTTCAAAGGCCGTAGGTAAACCAATACCACCCGTGAAAAACAGACTCATTAAATGTTGCAAACGTAAAATAAAAAAAGTCATACCGAAATCCAATGTTGTATACTGAAAATCCATTGCGGAAAATTTAACAAGATATTAGAATTTATGAAACAATTTTTGAATACGTTTTAAAAATAAGCAATTTAATATCATGCAGACTTTTGAAAGACATCTATAGATATACGTTCATATATTTTTGGGAATATTCAAAAAATCTAAAGGTACGTTTACACCAAATAGTTGTGTGCTTTTGAATGACGTAAACGTACCTTGATAATAGCAAAATATTCGTAAAAACATTTCACTAATATAGACAATAAAATGCTTCGTATTTTTACTGTTTTTTTTTGTTTCATAAATTCCTCGAAGGGAACGGTAATTATTATTATCACTGAGCGCATGGATAGGAGACAAGATTTTAATCAATTAATATAGATAGACAGACAGATAAGAGTATAAATGGAGATCGTCATATATTTTATATAGTGTGTACATGCTTTTATTACATTAAATTCATTTATACGATCTGGAGCAGATGGAGTTAATAAAGAAAGTTTTAAGCATTGTGACATAGAATCCACAAAAAGTTAAGCAACATGAAATGTACACCTAATAACGAATTACTATTGTACATTAAAAAACCGCTTTGATGGTATACATTTGAGCACGATTTTTCAACAATCTTATTTTGGCAGTTTTATTCAAATGGAATCAAGGCTTTTTGTTTCTTCATATATCACGCAAAACAAACTTACTTAACACCCCAATATGATCGATCGTTTTATACATTCATAATAATTAATGCCATTTTCATATAACTGCATTTCATTACGTATAAAATATGGAAACGATGAATATTCTTCGGTAATGCAGAAGTATACCATACTCACGAAAGGAAAGCATAAATAATATGGATTGAAATCCAGAGACAACATTTCTATGAATTGGAATAAGTAAAATTCTGTTTTTGAAACCTTTGTGACAGTTCTATACCAATATTATTATTAACAGTTTCGAAAACAAACGTCAGATAATATTCGTGTTGTCATTTATCCTGTATGCAATTCAGCTTACTTAAGCATATTCATCAGTTCCATATTTTTAAGTGTAAAATTTATGAGAGAGCGAAACCTGTGAAAGATTTTTATGTATTTACTGCGTAAGATGTAAGTAAGTTAAACTATACTATATGTCGTCAGCTGAATACAGAACTGGATTAATTGACATTTTGTAAATTGTGCCATTCAAATATTTAGCTTCCCTATATCTCCCTTTTAGAAATACTACGGTTCAATAGTTGAAATCAATTGAAATATTCTAATTATAGTGAAACCCTTTTGACACATTATAAATTACGACTTTATAATGTTAGTTTAACTAGTTTTGCATCTAAATGACGACATATTCTTAACGGTTCGATCCCAATTAGCTTTCCGAAAGGTTAAAACTAATGATTTTGTATACTGTATCAAACATGAAGTTTAAAAATACCAAAAAGTTTTTTTGGTGCTCTAAAAGGAAATGACAACAAAGCTTTCTTTCACAAGGTTCCCTTCATGTATAAGGAAATCCATCAATCACCAGTCAGTCGCCGACTTACGGCCACCGCAAAAAACATATTTACAGCATAACATTACATGATTAAGCAATTGAATTTATAAAATTGTTTTTTATCCAATTTTATCGATATTTTTGCGCCAACGCGTAGTTCCGTAAATACGTATTTGAATGGTGTTCGTAAATTGGATGTGGCCCGATAACAGATGTATTCGACGTATATTAGGGATGGAATTGTTTTTAAATAGGTAGGTAAATAATATCTCGTTTCATCGTGTAATTTATATATCCATAGTAAAAATCTCAATCTGTACCTTATTCAAAACAAACAATTGAGCAGTTCTATAACAAAAAAGCATTTACAAATGATATCACATCCCTAATATACTAGTACATTTCATACACTGTAAATAAAATAATAGAATGGAAACATCAATGTACAGTCATAGAGAATAATATGTATAGGCGATAGATAGTGAAGGTATAGACAACAGATAGAAATACATAGACGGAGAGACAACAAACAGAGAGCAGCCACTAAACAGAGCACATTGAGTGCGGGCATGTGGACAAATTTTGTGGGTAGGAATGAGGGGATGCCCGGGTATACGTAATAATGAATTTTTCACGTTTTCATTATGTCGACGGGAAAAAATCTTCGCGAGGACCTTTTTGCGGGCAATACTTATCTCGTGCTTGTCTGACCCGGATGATGTCGTAATATGGTTTCTATTATAATGATATTTTTCCCTGTAAAAACGTAACATTTTATTATTTTTTTGCGTACAAAAAGGTTTACTATTTATTAATTAATTTACCTACACGCAAATCGTAGACAATATCTAGATTGGGCGGACTTGAGCATAACTCCATGTTTGGTAATTTTACGATTAGTAGACATTCCAAATATAAGAACGCTTCAGTAGGACTAACAGTATACGTCGCAGATGCTTTTCAAAAATTGTAATAAATGTATGCGGATACTAGACTAACGTACATCTGCTGTAATTATTGTTATCTGGTCCCAATAGTATAAGTTTCTCATTAAATAAATATTTGTATGGTCCTAGAAATACAGGTCTATTAATTAGTGTTTTAGAGTAATTTTGTTATCTATCTAAACACTGCTGATAAGAATAGTAAAAATGATAACCTTATGGAGAGTATGATCATTATTGCTGTAAAAATGTCTTAAGAACTGTAACTGACTTATAACTGTAAGAATTTAACTTTATTTTAACTACTCGCGAAATTGTCATTAAACATTCATTATAAAAGAATTAGGTGGGTGCAAGAAATGGCACATGCTTCGGATAAATGTGTAAGTAGTGACCAGATAAAACTGCAATTAACTCTAGACTCAAAAGTTAAAGTCCATGTTTTGCTTTTAATCCTACGAATATTAATGACGCACACAACCCAGATCCCTTAGAGTTCTAACTGACTCTGTGTGTTTAATATTCGTTCGGAAAGCGAATAAACAAATTCTAAACACGTACTGTTGAAATTGCCAGAGCCCCAAGTCAATACAAACAAATCATCAACGATTTGACAAAGGCCAAACAACGCAAATATTCAAAAGGTGCCTAAGTAAAGCATTCTAAATTAAACCTCAACATATTTCAAATACAGCTGATTATTAAAGATCTTGAGAAAGGGTAATATCTTTTTCAGTGATAAGAACACTATAAAATGTAAACGGAAAAACTTTAAAGTTCCCTATCCATAGAAAAAAATCCGCAAGAAGTTAGGGAATGATAAAAAATTATAAGCTTTTTTGTCGATTTTCTTCCTGGACGTAAACTCTTTTCTTGTTGAAAACATATAACTTTTACACAGCAAAAAGGTCGTATGTGTACACATAATGTGCAATTTTTTGTTCGTTTTATTAAACAAAATAAATTTATCTCTCACATGAAATAAGGCATGTTTTTAACGATTATTTAGGTGTTTTTATAAATACTATCAATTAAAGATGTGTATGATAATTAAATCAATATGCAACTACTTAACTGCTAATAGCTTCATCGTTAATTTTTTCTATCGTTTTAGAACAGTTCATTGTTCTGTAATTTCTTTACTATTCTAGTTAAATATTTTAAGAAAATGTCAGCTGGTTCATCGTATAATAAAAAGAAACTTTTATAGGATTGTATAAAACAGTTTTTATATGCATCAATAAATTTGTGCAATTGATGTAATAAAGATCAAACACATAAACAAATAATTTATAGCCATTAATTTACGAAGATATAAAAGACAATTTATTTAAAAGAAAGAATGTGATTGAAAATCAACTTAAATGCACACTAAAAAATGTGGTTCAACAGCCATATTCATTGCACATCAACAAAAGATTTTTATATTGACAATAACGCAATCCAATTTTAAATTTCGAACGATCGATTTCAGCTGTCAAAAACAAATGCCTTATTTCTTGGAAAATTTTAAACGACAATGAAATTGATATTGGTTGGGCGTTCTAGGGTAACAATGGGAAAGATTGCATAGTATTATTTTCTTTTCTGGAATTGTAGGGTACAGTCAATGGTATTCAATATTATATTATAACAATCAATAAGAGAAAGCATTTCGGAAAGAAAGATCATTGGGATCTCCGAAAAATTTGATAAGCACAATTATAAATAGACAACGCATATATTCAATCAATAATTCTAATATCAAACTAAGACAATTATGTTTTAGAGATTTATGAAAAATATATGCGTTTGACTATCGGAAAGGTTAGGTTATAAAAGTATGTGTGAAGGACAAATTCAGTATGTGTGATATTTATTAATCCAATTAGTATTATTCATAATAATTAAGGAAGGGGTAAAGCTATCTTCAACCTTTCGTACATTACTTAAATAGAAAACGGCGAGAAAGTGCACGGGTAGGTAGAAAAATAAAAGCTATTTTTTTTTATTCGCCTCTGTTGAAATTTAGGAAAAATGTCGGATATTGAGTCATTGGTAACACTTGCTGGTCATTTCAATATAGTTTTTATTTAATCGAAAACAAATTTGGTGATTTATACAAACAAAATGGTCACTTAACGCCCACCCGAAATTTGATAACATGGCAATAAACAGTTTTTTCAGCACGATGGAAAATTTTAACTAATTACTTTACAAAATGGCTGTTTGCTTTCCACAAAATTGAAAATATTTTTCAATTTGTCATTGTCATTCTAATCGCACACCAGAAACGATAAGTAAAAGATTAATGAACTATTCTCTTAATTTGAATATTCAATTAAAATATCTGGATCTGTTTTAAGTGTTGCCGTCGGAATAAAATTGCGGTATTTTTAATTAATCACGAGTTGGTATTACTACAAGAATAAACTCACACTTTATGGTCTTATTCCGTGAATTATAACTTAATTGGCGTGAATTGTACTAAAATATTTACTTTATTGCCTTTGAAATTTAGATGACAAGCAAGTGTTAAATCAACACTCTTTATTTAAATTCGATAAATGTACAAAAAGTGTCGTGTGGGTTAATAATGTCAAAAACAACAAAAACAAATGGAGAAAACAGACATAGGACAAGGGAAAATTTGTGTGAAACACGGGACAGTCAACAGTGAAACAAACTCGGGACAAAGGTTTACAGACAACATATCAACAAAAAGTACAGTTGCCAGACGGAATTGGTAAATGCTCGCATGTTGTGTTTACAAGTTAATATTTACACACAAAAAATATTTTCCCAAAGAGAAAATTCAACGCGATATATTTCAATAAAAAGTGCCAATTTAAAAAACGTATTTCGGAGATTATCCATATTAGTTATCTACATTTACAGAAATTTACGTGTGAGAATATATTTGACATTCCGAAAACAAATATTTAATTTTGACAAATAAACATGAACATTTTTCCATAACGTAATAAATCTTTTGTAAATATATATGTAATACATATTATATAGATTTATAGCTCGAATATATACTGACGTTAAAAAGATTTTTATAATAACTATGCAAGATTTATTTCAAACATCAATTTGGCAAGAACTTCGTTATTATTTAAAATCAATTGGTTCTAAAAATAGTTACGGAAAATATTATTATATAATGAAATATTTCATAAAGGGATCTTTTACGTTTAATAAAATATCGATATTAAAATAGCTTTCGCAAGCATTTACAAATAGCGTCTGACGATAGTTTCTTATCATGCAGCACAGATGGCAGGGCAGCGACGGCACACAGACGGACACACCCGCGGCGGGCGGGCCGCGGACGCCAGACCCCATTCCGGGGTATCCCAAAGACCTAAGAGACCAACCCCCACTACACACACACAGACCGACCCGCGCTGCAAACTCACATCACATCATTGTTCAACGCCGCCCTCCAAACGTCAAATATTTTCGAATTTTCTTTTTCGTCTATGCTTCAAATTTGAAACGGTCGAATTCAAGCGTGGAACGTTTTATTGACGACTATTATACTTCAATCGGCATCAAATCATAAACAACTTTCAGAATAAGCGGTCAATAGACAATCGTACACATCATGTTAATGTTGTAATTAAGCTTTAAATAATTTATCGTGTTAACACTGTACGTCGTAAGACCGGTTTAAATTGATTGAAATTCATAACGAAATCTACTTAATTACTATACTCATACGTTTCAAGAGAAACCCCTCATATAACAAGAAAATTGGAAGAGTAAAAAACGG
The DNA here is from genome assembly GCA_022494535.1 of Himalopsyche phryganea. Taxonomy (NCBI): domain Eukaryota; kingdom Metazoa; phylum Arthropoda; class Insecta; order Trichoptera; family Rhyacophilidae; genus Himalopsyche; species Himalopsyche phryganea. The sequence continues at coordinate 1,965,380 of JAGVSL010000139.1, forward strand.
CCTGATAAATTTATCAATTTATAACGTGGTTTGACAATACTCATTTTATTTATCGCAAACGTCAGAAAAATTTCCCCGTAAGATGAGAAAAATATCCACTAAGGCGAGGTGTAATGTATCGCTATAGGCTGGATGGATCACGTCTTCGTACAGACATGGATTCGAAATTTGAGTATTTTCAGAAGTTCATAAATCGATTTTTTCTACTGAAGTAAAATATATCTGAAATGAATTTTCTATGTAAAACACGCGTTTAAATTTGGAATGTGGTATTTCTAGCCCTCCACTAGCTTGTGGATGATAGCAATTATAAATATAATTTGAAAGAGGCACATCAAATATATCAGGAAATAAAATTGGAGATGACCTCCCACGAGGATGCAAAAGAAACTGGCGGAGAAAAAGGAAATGGCGCAAGCAGACATGTCCTGGAAAACGTATTACTGAATTGAATTCGAATCGAACAATATTGCATTTGGAACCAACCGGTTGGTCTAATTGATATTTTATGAGTTTAGTGTCATCGAATGAATAGCACGATTTTTGGCTTAAAAAATGCAACTTTAATACCATTTATCGAGGTTATACTGACAGACGTATTCAGTCAATTTTTGATGATTTCCTGTTTTAAATGTCAAAATGTATCCAACTTAACGCTCTACGTATGGCTTTGAAAAAAACAGTATTAAGTCATATTGTTATTTTTTTCATCCTGGCAGAAAGCATGATATGACTATAACTCATCGATAGCAAATCTTATGATTTGTATGCCAAAACGATTACTCTTTATAATGTGCGAAAAATCTTTTTAAATCACAAACAATTTTACTAGGAAGAGTGAGTACATTGACAAAACAATAATGCTTTAAATGCGATTATATCGGAACTTGTTTGTATGACTTAATTAAGGTGGAAGAAATATTTTCAAAACAGCTCAATACAACCAGCGACTGAGCGAGTCAAGGAATACTTTATTCAGGTCGTAATGAAAGTATAACCCGAGCGATTAAATATTCTCTTTCATTGAGACATTTTTCGTAATGAAATGCTACCAAGAGTAGAAACGTAAGAAACAAAGCAGTGCTTTTCGGGATATTTAATTATGGAAAGCTTTCCAGAGGCCAGTGGCTCCGCTGTACGGCAGTGAAAGTAAATTTAAGACTTTAAAAATAACTCTGAAATGTATAGAAAACTACACATTAGGTACTCTGATCACTTTTAATGCGGTAACTGTCAATTCTTGGTGGAAAGGCATTATTTATTTGTACTGATTGTAAAATGATCAGGACTCGTGCCGCGAGCATTTTCAACTGAGAAACGAAACCGGTCCCGATTATTAAATAAAATTGTGGAATTAGCACAAAAAAATATGTTTTATTTTTATAGATACATTACTTTATTGAATTTTTAAAATATGTTTTTAACGAGAATTTTCAATACACTTTTTTGCTTTTGCCTCCTCAAAAATGAATATGTATGTAGGGAAGTATATCACATTTCTTGTCCCAATTTAAAACAGATTAAAATTTATAAATTACTAATTATATTCACAAAATAATAGACGATGATACTGACTGAATAAGAATTATTTTTCTGTAACTAAAATTGTCTATGTATTTATATTAAATGTACGAGTTGTCTATGGTATACGCAATCGCCGTTGTAGTGTAAAATAATCCATTATGTTTTCCGATACGAAATAAATTTTATATCTTTCAAAAAATATCTCGATTTTAACCTCAGCCATCGGCTCAAACGAGCGAATGAACCGAAAAGTTCACAAACTTCACGACAGCTTAATTGCAACAAAGTTTAATCGAGTTTAACCATCAAGCGACCGCTTAATATTATTTGCGAATGATTTAATAGCCATAACAACGCGATGCAAACATTCCAATTTTTGAATAATGTATTTTTCCCTCCACGTTTTGAATTCGACCGCTTTGAACGTTGTAATTCGTATGAATTGGAAACTTAAAATTTTTGAAAAACGAAGAACGACTGAAAAAAATTACTGCTCGATTTATAGATAGGCTGACATTTTTTTCCATGTCGACCACACCACACCGGCGTCAGAACGTACTGGATCACATAGCAAATGACAAATAAAAATAAAAATAAAACAATACCTATTATAGGTAGGTAATATTGAAAGTAATACTAAACATATTAAATTTCTTACCTATGTGCTTTTTCATTTAATTGAATATTGGTTACCGTTTATTTTCGGCTTTATAAAATTATATTTAAACACAGTTGCGTGAAAAAAATATTAAGCCATTAAACATTAGAACTAGTTTTGTTTAGCGAGTAATTTCATCGTTATTTAATGATTGCAAAAAGAAAATGGCCCCATTCTTAATTATTTGAAAATGTAAAGTTTTTATAAGATTGGCCAAAAGCAAATAATTTTAAAATTGCAATTTACTGCAATTGTTTTTTGTTAGTATGTTTTTACCGTCTCACGGAAAACAGAAGCTAACCTAACCGTTGAATACTTTCAAATAAGGAACGAAACTTTATATAAATGGCAACACTTTGCTATGTGATTCAATGGCGTCATAATTCAACCTTGATTTTATCTAATGGTGGCATTCAACAATAAAAGGCATTGTTATTATTATGATACAATTGTAAATTAATATATATCAAATTAATAAATAAAACGGTGTGAAACTTACCTCTTCGCATAGCGCTAACATACGACGAGTACTGTCCAAGGACTGTAAACAAAAGAAGAAAAATACATTACATTGAATTCAAATATTCTATGTCTAAATGTAAAGAGAAACTCAATGATATACAGGCACTCCTCGACTTTCACACAATGCAATATTTTGTAAATTTATGAAAATTCAGTTTTTTGTCGATAATTATTGGTATATTAATGGAAAGTAAAGTCGTGTTTCTTGCTCCAACACAATTTGCCACATACAGCCCGTAGACCAAACAGCGATACCTCACCATAGCTACTCGATACCTCAGTTCCAAAGTGTAACAACTCAAAGAGTATTTTTTTACCATATCCGCTCCCAACGTGGAGCATATGACCTCCTAATGGAGGTATCTCAGCAGAAGTTTTCTATGAGAACTGCTTGTTACTCAGTTGCTCAACATCTCTTTTTTTAAAGACAGTATGGACAGAAGGATAGGACTAGCACAGGAATAGTGGTTAGCTAATCGCTGTCGCTACGCCCTGTTTTTGAGGATCTTCTACTTTTTGTAGATTTTAATGAAATTCTAGAACATATTTATATTTAAAATATTATAAACATAATTTCATTTTTAAGAGGTTTTCACGGGATTTTCGTAGTTGGTACAGTTTAGATCAAAATTAATAATAACAACTGTCATATTAAAAGAGCCACAGATTACCACATGTTACAGTTTGAAACTGGTAGATATCGGTATTCTAAGCATTTTCTCATACTTAATTCAAAACTGCAAGATTTTGACTTGTTACACTTTGGAACTGAGGTATCGACACGTTTAGCATTTAGATTTTAACCAGCAAAGCTTAAATTTATGTTGCTATTTTTTTCTCAAAAATAAATGTCACTTTACATCAGCTTCTGATTTGCTATTCGTCTATAAATCTTCTCGAAATTAAATGAAATTCATCAAGGGTTAATACTCACATCATCTGTCACCTGACCAGCTTTCATTTGTAATTCCTGAAGTTCTGTCCGGGGGACGCCAGGCGCCTCCCCCACTGGGGGCTCCGCTACCGCACCTGAAGGCATTCTAGAAACCAAAAAAAGGCAAACAATTAGTAACGTGAAGAGATTTTGAGTAACTATCAAACTGCAATTAACTTCGCCTTTTAAGGATGCATTCGAGCTACTCTAAAAGGACAGTTAAAGTAAATTACGAATAATCACTGTTAATAATTGAACACTTTTGATCACTGATCACCCACAATCAGTATTCGTAAGGGGTTTTCTTAATCGGTTTCCTCATTCAAAACTTTTAACTGACATAATCCCTATGTATAAAGAACATAGAGAGTTAATAAAGCTCGTGATGATTATAAACATGTGGAAGCAGTACAAACAAATTGTTTTATTTTTAAAATATAATGCCTATCCATCAAGAATTGACAGTTAACACATTAAAAGTGATAAAGAACATAGCTAAAATAATGCGGGAAAGAGATATAAATATGTACTTATTACGTACACTCCCTAGGAATAAAATTTGCTAGGAAACTTAGAACCCGCTCGCAGGCTCCTCCTAGTTTCAGTCAGTTAATATGAGTAGGAAAAAAATTAAACGACGACGACCAGTATACATGGCTGATATATCGGAAAATCGTTGATTTTATTCAGTCTCTCAAAAGGTTGCTAACCGCTCTACTACAATAACGCTGTCAAAAACGATAACCTGCCAAACTCCATAAAATTGTTTATATCGTAACCATAAACGTGGTATTGATATTCTGTCAATGCTTCGTTTATTATATTACACTGTATTATGTCGCGGCGCCATTCCGCAGCATCTCGCAATATCATTTCATAAATTTAATTTATCTCAAGTAATTTGGACATATTTGATGCCTTTGGTGCTAGAATTTTCCGCCCGGCAACAGCGCCTCTGGTGGCGGTTATGAATACTAAATTCGAAACGTCAGATTGTGATCAAATTACATACACGAAAAAGCGTTGGGTTTTTCTTTTATGCAAAATACGGCGCGTTATTATGGTGATTTTCGGATTACGGACATCGTCCTTATCGTATTGAATTGCTATTCATTCAGTTATTTTCATTCATACACCATAATAACGTATTCAATAGGGCTTCCTATCCCGGTCAATTATTCAATCCCGTAATCACGGGATTTCTGGATTCGCTCTAAATGCTAAAAGAATATTCATATATCATCATTGTTCTAGAAGAAGACACTAACTAAAGAACACTTGTTTTGAGTAATTGGACTTTGAAGTTTGTGAAATGTTGTACCCTTTTCATTTTGTTTGTTCGTACAAAACTGTTTCTAAGTAAAAGTTTAATTTATAAAAATAAGGAACATTTTGGTATAACTAACTCCATTTGCCATTTTTTAGATTTAGTGTTTTGTTCCAGAACAACGACGATATCAAATTAAAACTTCCTGATTAACTACAACGTGTACCTCGGATTGTTCATGTAAGTACATAGTTTTTTTTTTATAATACCAATAAAATTGATATAAATTTATTGTAGTCTCCGTCCTTCTTATATTAATTTCGTAACAGCTGTTCTTAACCAATTTGAAATGAAGGACAAATTAGGACCGCTTCTTAAATGAATGGAGGACAATATTTTATAGTCAAATTGAAGGAAAATTCCTTTTTTTTATATCATTTAGTAAAACCTACCATAATAATGCAATAAATAAAACAAATATAAAATTATTTTGATCATATTGTTTTTAAAACTGTCTTTTGTGATTTTAAATCAACAAAAAAAACCATTCCAATTCCATCAAATTTCATACAAACGCAAATCTTGTTTTGGCTCTCCTTAAAAGCACCAATTTTAGACTTAAATCCTTTTTCCTTTCGCACACAACTATATCTAATTGAAGTTCTTTCAATCAGTTAATTTTCTATTGGATATGAAAGAATGAAGTGGGGAGGCCACACGAAAAAGTTTTTCAACTTTGTTCTAGACATGCTTTATCGTAAAATGCAAAAGATAATCAACAGTACATATGCAGAATATCAATGTTAACATTATCGCTTGAAAAATAAAACAGCATCGCCGGTTTAAGAACAATAATAATAATCCAAATGAAGATTAAGAAAACACTGAAATGTAATAATTTTCCGTCACACAAAAAAAGCTCGAGGCAGGAAGCCGTTATTTGCGATAGACAGCACGCGATTTCCTCTGCCGGTTACGATGTCACGCAAAGGTTCTTTTTTTGAACAAATATTTCAAATTTCGAATGGAATGCTAATGTACTGTAATTCTCACAATAATACGAAAGGCAGTTTATTTTTGTATTGAATAGAATAATGAAACACCGATTTTTAAGTATGTTTGAGTGGCATTTTTTTTTATTTGAAGGCTTCTCGCTCAATTTGAGATAATGGTATGTATATTGAAAGCTCTTCTGATTCGACATAGTGTCAGCAAAATTGCGTTTTTTCAAATGGCAGAAAATATTTTTCGAAAGCATTTTTTCAACGCCATCGGCAGTTATTTTATTGTCAATATAAAATTACAATTGATAACTTTATTATTCCACTGGCTGTTTAAATATGAAAGGTGATTTTCACCACCAAACACTAGTAATTAAATTTGGATTATTGAGATTTTGTACACTTCGATGTATTTTGTCACTAACGACCCGGGTTTCGCCTTTCGGCATCTTCAGGCATTCGAGCACATTCGAGGACTCGAACTGACAGTCGAGTTGAGCTGACAGTCGAACTGACAGGTCAGTTCAGTTCCGAAAGGCGAAACCCGGGTCGTTAGTGACAAAATACATGGAAGTGTACAAAATTTCAATAATCCAAATTTGATATTGAAATTCCATCAAGCACCCTCAGTCGATGTATTAATTATATTAGCAATATTATTGTAAGTCTCTTACCCCCTCCCACGTCCATTAGAAGGAAATAAACCCACCCCACCCTTCATTTTTATGTTGAGAATTAGACATTGTATATATTAGAAATAAACAACCTTGCGATATAGTTAGTGTGAAGATGCTGTTTAAAGAAGCGAAACAAGTGTCGCATTTAGTAACACAGCCAGTTGAATTACAAAGTTATCCATTTTAATTTTATATTTAAAATGAATTTACACAAAGTTACCGCCGAAATCCATCGAAAATAATAAAATAAACATGTCGGCTCCCAGTTTGAAGTATGGACTCCTAATGGAGTTGAAACAGAAAATTGTCTACGAGAACTGCTTTTTACTGAGTTGCCCAAACTTTTTCGAATAGATTACGAATATGAAGATAGGGCTAGGACATAACTAGTGGTAAACTAATCACCCTCTCTCTAAGCCGTTTTATGAATCCGATTGTTGTGAGGGAATTTTATACATTACATACACCCATGCCATCGGCCAGAAACTTATAATTCAATTTAAAAAATAGTCTATGAAACTGTCCGTACTGAGATTTGAACCCGAAATATCCATTACCGAAGCCAACAACGTTGACCACTGCACCGAGGAACCGTTATTTCATTGTCAATATTAAATAAAAATGTTTTTTTTTAACTATCTCGGCTCCCAAAGGAGTTTATCTGAACAACTCTTAAGAGATTAGGAATAGAACTAGGACAGGACTAGTGGTTAACTAATCGCTCTCGCTAGGTCCTGTTTTTAGGATCCGATTGTTATGAAGGAATGTTATACATTGAATACATCCATGCATTTGAACTGAAATTTATAAATCGATGAAAAAAATTATGTCCGTACTGAGATTCAAGCCTGTGAGCACAGCAAGCGAAGACAATGACTCGACCAAGGACCCGACATACGAAATAAAAAAGCGCACAAGAGGCAAATGTCGTCTAGCTCATTGAAATCGCGAGCCACTAATGAGATGTCACACAGTGAACGATTATTCTCCTTCACGGAAAGTAAAAGTTACTTGCGTGTGATAAAATCATTATTCAACAGCGTCCTCGAATGCTAAATGCCACCCCCTTAAGAAAATATACCTCCTCAGCTGGCACACTCGTATCGCTCGCTCACTCAGTAAATAACAGCTGTTGGAATGGGCCACGTGTGCGATGCCAAGTCCAGACCAATCGAAACACGTGGATTTATTCGTCTGGACGCCAGCCAAGTCCGTTTCGATGGCATATTGTCGCGAATACGAACCAAGTGGGTTTTGCACTATGAATGCATAAAACCACAAACACACTATTACGCGTCACGTTGTTAATCGATTGCAAGCTTGGGGGCCGTCCCATATGATTTTGGATATTTTTTAACGGGTTATAAATAATTGCACTTTGTTTTAGATAGTATTCACTTGGTACACTTGAACTTTTATTTCGATAGTTTGCACATTGGATTAGATAGTATTAACTTAGTACACTCAAATTTTGATTTTAATAGTTTCTACTTAGTCACAGATTCTTTTAACAAAGTAAGTTAAGTTGTAGTGAGTTATGTTAGCGTTGTTCTGGTTTGGTTTGTGTAATGTATTCTAATGCGTGGAGCAAACACAATATAGGCAGCCCAATATAGGGTAGAGTTGCGACAAGTATTTTCATTTCATTGCAGCTTCGTGCAACTATCGATTTCAAAGTGTGAGTATTTATATTGAGTGAAAACTATTTTGAAATATTTTTTCGTAATATTGTTTCTTCACTTTATTTTTAGTGAAAGAATTTGTTTTTGTGGAATGTATTAGTTATAAATGAAAACTAATTTTATGAAAGTGAATATGATCTAAACAAAAGTGCATTTAATTGTAAGCCTTTTTTAACTCTCCCTCAATCGTCACATAACCTTGTACCCTCCCCCCTGGCTGTATTACGTCACATTTTTAACACCCCCCTAAGCGTTAAAAAAAGAAAAAAATATTTATCCAAATAAAAAAATAAAAAACTTCGACGGTTCATGAGAACCACGGCCACTGTTTCTCAACCTTTTTACATCCGCGGACCACCAAAAAATCAAAAAAAATTTTGCGGATCATCTACATTGGAATAAAATAATAAATATTTATATAATTGATTTTTTATTCAAAAAAATTAATTTTGCAACACCGTATGCTTGATATTTAATTACTTGAAATTTAAGAAAATTTTTGCGCCCACCCATAAATCTTCGCAGACCACCGGTTAAGAAACAGTTTTAGGCGACGGTAAACGATTAACGATTTTCACTAATTGGGAAAAAGATCTACTATATCCTCTTAATATATTTTTTGCTGCCTCTAAAAATGCCAAAGAGAGAATGAAAAATCGGCTAACTTATCATTCGTCTTTTTCTATTACATGACTTTTCCGTGTATTGAAAAGGGACGACAGATTGATGGATTACACGGGAAAACGGATTCAGTACGTAATACGAGATGAGCTTTTAATATCCTGTCTTCTTCTGGGCCTTAGAAACAAACAGAGAGAGAGACTTAGTGAAGGTTGTCGAGCATAAGTGTGTTTGCGGAGGAGGTATTGGTTTCGATAAAAATACTAAATGTAGTACACAAAATGTGTTTATTTTTATAAACGAATTTTAGATTGAAACGATTCGAAATGAACCAACAGTAAATTAATATAGACCGGAAAATTCCATAAACAATTACGTCTAACGATAAACAAACAAAAGTTAACACTTCCGTCGCACGCGTTCCAAATTTAAATTCCACCCGGTCTCAAAAATGTATGTAAAATCATAATTATGAAGTTAACTTATTTAATTAAAACACTGAAGACCCGCACAGCATCAGTTTAATAATTTCGCTCACATCCTGGACTGATAGCGGAAAGAGGCAGTCATAAATCTACCCCGCTCTGCCCCACTACCCGTCTCGCATTTTCCCGCCTTTTCGCACATTTCAAAGCCACGTTTGGTAACGACCTTTCATGTGATATTATTTATACTGCTGGCAACACCCAACGCCCGCCTTAGGACGTGTAAAAATGGCGAAACATTAAAAAGAATAGTATTTTTTGTTCATTTATATCAAGGCTGTAATTTTCAACTGCTGTCGCGAATACAAATGTGTTTTTAAGAAACAAAAGAAAGCCAGTGCTTCATCGAATTATCGGCATGGCTTTAATTTGTTATACAGTACAACCTTCGCTGTGGAAGTGTTTTTTTTTTAAAGAAGAAAAAAATATTTGGAATTACAACTAACCAAAGCCAAGGCGCCAAATTATTTGAAATTTTTGAATCATACAAGATAAACTCGAGGAGAAAAGACATCACAAACACCCATGTTCAAGTCAAAGTAAAATTAAAAAACATAAGCTTGATAGTCATGCTTTTTTTAAAAAACGGGGAGCAGCGAGAGTGGTTAGTTAAACACTAGTCCTGTCCTAGTCATATTCTTCTATCTCTACTCTCATCAAAAAAAGAAATGGTCGAGCAACTGAGTAACAAGTTGTTCTCGTAGAAAAACTTCTGTTGAGAAAACTTCATTAGGAGTCCATATGCTCCACATTGGGAGCGGACATGGTAACCAAAAACGTTCATTTTCTCCCATTTTTTCTACTGATATTTAAAGTAGAATTATACTAAATATGTGGTCAATCTGACGTTGGTCCAGTTCTGAGGGTTTTTGTATGTCTCGCCATTGCATTTATGTGTGGTATTGTTCTACATATAAATGTAGATGAAATTTAATCAACATAAATAGATTTATTGTTATAATTTATATATAAATATAGATAAAACATGGGCCAAATTTTGCATTAAATTCGGGTAACTTTGGCCCACGATACAGATAATCACTGTAAATTCAGTGATTTTAAAGTCTTGGCAACTTTTCTTTATGCTTTCATACATTTACACATGAAAAAATATACAGCATTTGTTTACAGATTACTAACACAAATTGAAAATATGGCTAATACAATTTATTTCAAGAAAAGTTTTTTAATTGTATAATTTAAGACATTGACTGAGGGTGCGTGATGGAATTTCAATATCAAATTTGAGTTATTGAGATATTTTGTACACTTCCATGTATTTTGTCACTAACGACCCAGGTTTCGCCTTTCGGCATCTTCAGGCATTCGAGCGCACGAATGAACTCGATCTGACAGACAGTAAACAGTGTCTAACGTTCATATAGAAGATACAAATACGTAATGATCTTCTATATATACGTTAGACACTGTTTACTGTCTGTAAGTTCGAGTTCATTCGTGCGCTCGAATGCCTGAAGATGCCGAAAGGCGAAACCCGGGTCATTAGTGACAAAATACATGGAAGTGTACAAAATCTCAATAACTCAATTTTTTAAATTGTGTTTTATCATTCCAAACTGACAGATTACAAATTGAACAATAAAACAAATTATGTAGCACATTAAATCATATTTTTACCACCAGGGGCTACTGAATACCTTTGCTTAACTAAAAAAATATTCATATGGGATAAGTATTATTATGGAATTATAACAGCGTAATGTTAAAACTTTTTCCATGCAGTGGGTCAATCTTAGACCGATGAGCAAATTTACTCAAATTGATGGTACTAGTTCTTTTAATTTTATTTAAGTCGTGATCTGGCGCCATTATAATCGGTAAATAATTCATTGAAATATTATTTATTGACTTGTGATAGAAAAATTGTGAAAAAATAATCTTAATTGTTTTCAAATGCTCTACTTGTTACGCCATTGATAATTTATAATAAAACTAAAAATAAATATTTCATGGCGATCTGGAAAACATAACGAAATAAAAATGTTGCATTATATAAAAAAGTAAGTAAAATTTGCAATCATGTTCTTGCAACTTCATACCATCAGTCCACACTCCACAAAGATACGAAATCGTAACTTGGAAGCATTACTTCCCTGCATGATGACCGCATTGTATATATAAATTTACTGTTTGTTTTAAAATAACGATATGGAGGGATAAACTGCCTCTTGTTGAGACGAGAGGTGCCGCGACCCGTTTCCATTTTCCCGCGTCACCCGGAGCCAGCCCCGCGCCGACCCACTGGCCGGGCAAATACCCGTTATATTTAACACAGACCGGAGAGGCCCCCGTCACGGCCTAACCTATTTGCAGCCAACGGCGTGGCTGGGTAAGGGTGGTTCTGAATCGGAGATAATTATGCCGCCCTGTGCAATAAATCGTTAATTGATTCAGAACAAACGCAATCAGCTTGTACTATGAGGCTAAATGCTTTTGATAGCAAACAACTCAATAACAGGGACTTAAAATCGTTTCATTTATTCTTCTTTCTAACACATGTAAAGGTTGTACTCAATTTACGACCGTTCGACTAACAAGTACCAAAATTCGTATTTGCAACAAAACATAAGCCAACACTCTATCCACAAATATGAGGTTACGATGAGTTATTAGTTCGATAATATAGATGAAAGTAAGGAACTCATTCAATATCGGTTCATCAGTGACATCTATTTATACTTGAAGCCAACTCAAAATATTTACAGAAACGTTCCTGTTTTTATTTATGAAGTTAAACTCGGCGGGATGCACATATTTATATATGAACGTCGACTCAGCATGTTAAAAAAAACAATGATTAATATCACAATTAACAGTTAATTCGCGATTGTCTCAATTTACCGGGTTTTTTCCCCGCATTTCAAAATTTCCAGGTTATTTGCAAAACTAATCACGGGTACCATTGCCAACGGCTAATGCATATGGGAAGAAAAATAAATGATTCAATACTTTCAGTCGGTCAGCATAGAGTCGTGGGGTGTTTTAAACAGCCTCGTTCGTGTATCCCTTCTTATATTCATTGTTGTTAAATTCCAATTCAGTCAATTCAGCATTTCAAAGTTCGGATATTATTTATATAAAAAGACTTAATTTCTGAGTTGAATAATTAATAAACAATGCCCACGAATACGGTGTTGTTTGTAAAGTTTAGGAAAGTAGAGTATTCGCCGTATAATTTTGCACTTTTTACTACACTGATAAGCAGCTTTCTGTATAATACAAAAAGAGTGTCAGTGAATAAGTATGAATGGCTCTCATGATCCTACAGCAGTCTAGTATGTATCAGTATGGATCCTAGAACTGGAGTGCAAAGTTATACGGCGTTTACTTTACCTCGGTCGTAATTCGATGATATTGTTATTTTCAAACACAGCTAAAACGTAAATTATTAAATCGAGAGATTACTTCATACATGAAAGCTTTCTTGCGTTCAGACAAAATGTGTGTTCTCCTTCATTGATTCTCTCCATGATTCCCTGTCACCCGTCAATCGCTTTGCTTCCTCGTATGACATACCAGAGTCCCTCAGCTTCGCCGAGCACACCCCGTGGATAGTATCCGATGGTCGTCCAATTGTGTGTTATTTATTTAAAATATTTTTTAAAGAGAACATGGACGTCTATGTATTCCGAGGCCATTAATGAGCGAGCACTTCTGCATTATATAGGGCGATTCGGGGGTAATGTAGCGAAGGGGAATCACCGCTTTAAGAGATCGTTTCGCGAGAGTATCACACTGTACAACACCCATTTTATAATATATCTGTTGTTAATCTTTGACGTAAGCCTGCTGTGATACTGTGATGGTTAAGCCGGTGGTCGTCAACCTGTCACCGGCAGCACACTAGTGGGAGATTCAAGTTTTCATGGTTCATGTTAGAAATGGTAAATATGCTTTAGAATTTAGAATGCGCTACTTTTTTACTACGCGAATATTTACTAAATGCCGCAAAAAAATGCAATTCTCTCAACACATTGAATCCCGGAGCCGTGTTTTCACGTGATAGGCCAGCCTATCAAAAACAGTCGTATTTGAGTGACCAAGCGATACTTATTACAACGGAAATCTGGTTTTAATTATAGTCAAGACAGTCTTTCCAAAACAGTCATCTAATTTGTGTTATTGCCAAAATAGGTTTTGATTTTATCGACTTAGAATCTCAATCGAATTTTAGTTTTTTTTTTATTTTCCCCCTTCTGGAGACGATATTACGGTGAAACCGAGTCACCCGAGCTATTTTTCAAGATCTACAAGACAAGTTGCCGGGGGATATGTCTAAGCACATTTGGATACCGATACAGTCAACAGAAAAAAAAATAAGCCCTGTAGAACATGCAAGGTGTGTGCAAAGCACAAGAAAAGGAGGGAGACTTGGTACATGTGTCAACATTGTCATGTGACTCTTCACAAAGGAGAATGTTGGCAATTTTACCATACAAAAAGTAAATATTAAAATATTTGAAGCAATTCCAAAAAGTTTCATTTGATTTCATCCAGTATTTCCATAGTTATAACACTTTAAGTAAACGCTTAATAAAAAGGATATTTCTTCAAAAATGGGCCGGGCACGGAGGTTGGGTTTACCTGATTTTGGCCGGAGCTGATTAATAAATTTAACTGTGAATTGGCAAATACTAAAAAATCGAACATTGAAATCATGGAAACCGATAATTTATGCGAATTAGTACGAAAGTTCGTCGGCAAATTTCAAACGTTTTATGGCGACTTTTTCATGTTATATTCGTATTATATTTTCATGTTATATTCGTATTTCGGGTAAATTATCGGTATCCATGAATCCCATGTATAATAATTTGACATTTCCTATCTTATTTGGAATTAAATTTCTTACAGAACTACAATGTTATTAGTGGTTGCTATGTTGGCAGCCTCACATTTAAACTATGTCTGCTCTTATATGGTAGGGTATAAAGGTTATCTTAAAACAACTTTTGCAGAGATGTCCCATAAGAAATTATCAAAGCAAATTGAAGTGTTTATTATAATAAAATCTAAATGAATCAAAATAATTTCTGTTCCAGAACTATGTATGTCACATCCGAGTGATGACCGGTGGCACCGACATCGGAAAATGTCTAGTATATTATTATATATACTGGATTTAGACTAGGTTTTACCCATTCCACGGCCAAAGGACGTGTAATTCAAAAGTAAAATTACATTTGGCGGTGTACATTATTATTCTATGCTGAGCTTTCAAGATTCTAAGCGATGAACTAGTTTTTCGTTAATTAAACTTCTCAATTTTTCTCACCAGCACAATACAGCAGCACCGTTTCCAGAACCTGAGGCCGATTGCTCAAGGCCACTCAGTTATATAATAGTGGGGGGTGCGGGTAACGTTCGCCAAAGGGGGCAGCGTGGAATATACATTACGAGGGTGAAGGTTAATTGTCACGGGGTAAGTGCTGAATAAAGGTGGTGGGAAACCTGAGGTATCACAGCTCAAACTGACAAAACATTTTGTTCAATCAATTACATTGAATTCTGGAAATTAGGTGAAGTAGGCATCCGTCATTCGCGAACGAACTAATTCAAACGAATTCATATTTGTAATTAACGAGAGTCACTCGTTCGCCTCTTTGGAAATTTTTCAATCGTAGCAAATCAATTCCTAAACCAATTTCTCACTCTAACACTTGATTTTCAGTCAGAGTACGCAAACAAATTATTCACGTAAAATCTAAATGGAATTTAACTTCGAAGCATTTGTTTTCCCTTCCAACATTGTTTTGTCAATAGCAAACATGTTAGAAAACAAATAATTCGCGGAGAATCCAACTAGAATTTAGCTCAGTCATTTTGTTTCGTTACACAGTGACATGAAAACGAATTAGTATGAATGAATCGGATCTCCCCGAATGGCTCGATATATTCGATTTGAGTCTAACTGACTCGTTCCTCATATATATGTGTAAGACTCTCTGAAACTTGAAGGTATATTTTTATATCTGTACGACTCGTGGATTCCTATTTTCTAAGAAACTGTCGAAGTAATCGGTCGGCATAGCACGATAATCGTTGGTGTACGTAGGTTGACAGCTTCAAGTTTGACAGAACAGTGATTTCAAGTAACGTGTATGGATGGTTGTGATGAGTGGTGTAATCAACAACACACAGCTCGTAACAAAGAATCAAAACAACATGAAATTATTGCCAGAGATATGAAAAACAGTAAATAGTTGACAATATGTACTGCTAATGGACGCATCTTAGTATAAGTTGTTTATCGATAACTGGTTTTAACTCTTGGGAAAGGGTGAGAAATGAAGGATGGGGATTGAGAAGCATAAGAAAGAAAATCGCTCCCTCTACGCCACGTTATCAAGATCGGATAAAGTGTGGGTGGGAAGTAATAAAACAAACATCACATGAGGGGTATAAAAGCAAAGGCAGCTGTTTAAGTTATGAGAAAATCGATAAAAAGCATTACAAATTAATTCAATTTATGTGTGCTATCTACACCTTACAGTAAAATATTGTGAGAAGACAACTTAACTTTTAGAACTTATCAATTTGATTGCATTACTACGATATATTTATTTTGAATTTGTAGAAGCATGCATTTCCTAACATCTTCAGACTAACTGATGGTTCCTAAAGAAGAGAAACGTGTTACATTAGTAACACAGCCAGTGGAATAACTAAGTTATCAATTTTCATTTTATATTAAAAATCAATTTCCACAATGTTACCGCCAAATCCATCGCAAGCACTGCATTTGATTATCACACATCTTAAAGTCTGACTTTGCTTCTGACTACTTGAAATATAGCGAAGTTCTAAACTAAAATGTACTGGGCGGCCATTTTGTCACGTGACTTTTTTATATAGGAGGAAACATTTCTAGTGAAGAAAACTTGGTTTACTTCTTAAGTGAATTTTAAGCAGCGACTTTCTATGGAATAAAAACGAGTATGCTAATGATTGTGCATTCATAAAAAAAATCAAGAAGCTTCACTTTGCTTCTGACCCCCTCACATACACGCATGCCTTTAGTAAGCAACCCCATAAATCGAATATAATATCAATGTACGACATTTTCTATTCTTGGATTTGAATGCTAAACCACGTGTAAAGCCCAAGAGAACCTAAACTAATCTGATCATGAAAACGGGTTGTAGAGATAATATTTAAACATAAATTAAATGAAAACAATTGGACAAATAATACATCAGGAACTGTTGTTTTAACAATAATTGCTATGCAGAAAGTAGCCAGTCCAAAACAAATTAAAAAATCGAATATAATATAGGGTGACTGCTATAGTAATTGGACGGCGATAGTTATTGGACACTTCAACTTTGAACGTCCAAAATAAGAGTAGCTAAACATTCTTGTTGGTGTGAAGGAGACAAATATATCTAGTCTTTCTATCTCTATGTAGCTTTAATTATCCACTACTAGATGACTATACTGATAAAATTTCATTCGTATGTGATGTCAGGTCAAAATCGTGAAAAAACGTGTTTGTGTTAGTAGATAGACCCTTTAAGAAACAGTGATATTTTAGTGATATTTACTTTATAAAAGTTTTGTGAATTTCGTAACGAAACGTCTCAGGAAAGCGTAAGAGACTACAAGCTGTCAATATTCATTGAGATTTAAATAGTGGTACAACAACTAACCTAAAAAGTAAATGTGTCTAATTACTGTGTTTTTCCATATTTTTCAGTATAATCAAATATCTAAATAACCTTTTGTTTTTATTACTGCTGTGTTCATTTCCTTGAAGCTGATTAAATTCCTTATCTCTACATATCTTACATGTTTCCTACATACTTATTTTTTTTTACTTATACACTGTTAAAAGAAAGTACTTCCTTAAGTGTCCAATTACTATAGCAGTCATCCTAGTCACCTAGATCAGGTGCATGAAGGTTTACTCTAGCTTCTGCCGAAAATAGCTTGGCTGAAAAGAATATATTCTTTGAAAAAAATACCATGGAAATATTGTACTGCTCAAACAAGCCAGGTACAGTGTACAATTAAAATACACTAAAAGATTTTATATTCAATATAAAACCGTCAAAACCGTCAAAAATAGAAATAAGATTCAATTATCGCTATATTTATCAAATAAAATTTTTTATTTAAGATATATACTGAGGGCGCTCGATGAAATTTTTATATCAATACCGAAAATGACGGTTTGTAAATTATTTCAAATTCATGAATGGAGTTTTTAATATCAAGAGTTCATCGAATTTCATTTTAAAACCCTCCATTCCACCCATAATGCGTTTGTTTTCCCAACTAGGGTCATTGTTGTTGGTGTTGGGATTAAACCAGATGTCAA
Organism: Himalopsyche phryganea; assembly: GCA_022494535.1. Classification (NCBI taxonomy): domain Eukaryota; kingdom Metazoa; phylum Arthropoda; class Insecta; order Trichoptera; family Rhyacophilidae; genus Himalopsyche; species Himalopsyche phryganea. The sequence goes on from JAGVSL010000139.1 coordinate 1,983,092, forward strand.
TGTAGTTCCGAGACTTTGTTCGTATTCTATCGTATATATAAACTATTTACTGTATGTCAGTTCAAGTTCATTCGTGTCCTCGAATGCCTGAAGATGCCGAAAGGGGAAACCCGGATCGTAAGTGACGAAATACATGGAAATGTACAAAATTTCAACAATTCAAATTTGATATAAATAATTACTCAGAGTTGCGACTCTCCTACAAGTGCCATTATCTCAGCTTGGCATTATTGTAGATTGGCTACATTCTGTAGAACAACAGTCGATTTGAGTTAAGACGTATTTCAACAACCGAGATATTTCAGGATTGTGTGCAGTAAAACCTCAACTATGCGATAGAAAAAAAATCTGAATTGGATGGAGTTCACCGTCACTGTGGTGCCGTGTTCACTATTGTTTCACGCGGTGTATTTAGCAGTAATTACACCTGACATGTTTATGGAAATGAAAATTTTCCGTCGTGACCAGCGATTATGTGTATTTAAAGTACCTGTTTTTAACAGATATAAATCACTTTTTTTATAGTGGGATAAAGAATCGAATCGAATCTAAAAATATATATAAAAATGAATGCTTGTTTGTTTGTTTGTTCTTTATACGTTCCTTTCCCATTCATCCGATTTTGATGAAACTTTTGTGAGTTGTTGTGCGCATACCCGTGAAGGTTTCTGAAGAAAAAAATTAAAATCTAAAAAAAAGAATCAAATACGTACAAACACCGACATCTAATCAAAAAATAGTGTGTATCCAAAAGCACTTTAAAAAACAAAATTAAAACACAAACCCTTTCTTTCTTTAAGTGGCATTGCAGCGCATGCCGGGTACTCACTAGTATATTATATTTGTTGCTATAGTTACGCAATAATTGATATCGATTAGACAACACCAAAAAAATAACGTGTTAAATAAGCTGTTATATGTAAAATTTAACACTATATGATTAAGTATTTAAATAACTCAAAAATTCTAAGGCAGATAATCTTATAAGGAATTGGATAAAATGTTGATATTTCTGGATCAGTAAAAGTAAAAGATCTACTTCGAATCGTTGAATGTGTGACTCGATTAAACTGTTCGTATAGAATGACGATCATGCAGTTCAGGAGAGATGTTTCCAGTTCGATGGGTGATGTCAGAATGATGATTCTTTTCTTGATTCTTCACTCGTATCCTCGCCGCTATTTGTATTCCGCCTTAGTTGTCATATTCGTGTTTTCAAATATCGCATTTGATAATCACATATTTATTTATATTTGCATTTAGGAATATCACGTTTCGTAAATCTGCAGTATGATGCTAATGACTTGACATAAGTGCCATTTTATCTAATCTTCTTCTTTTATAATTACTAAAAATTTGATGATAATAATAATGTTTGATGAATAAATACTATTTGTCAATTTTGCCTCGTCTCTATTGCTGTCTCGGCATAATAGTCACAAAAGAAAATTCATTCTCCAGTATTACTTATTATTATTAGTTCGCAAATCTTCAGCGCTACATAGGTATGGATATAGCCAGACGTGAACCAAAGACAGGAGAGTGCGACATTAAATCAAATCAAGCTTAACGTTACCTGAATTCAATATTCATAATTTTAATAAACGATATTATGTATACACTGCGAGCGACAGAATTATTTTACACAGCAACACTGTTCGTCGGAGATAATCGTAATTGAAATCCGTTAAAGCGGTACGGGTAACCCCCGTGCGTTTTCTCGCGGGCAAGGAAGCTTCCAACACTCGAGTGAACTCTTTTATCCCGCCCAGCCTCAAACTCCGCGGCGGGAAATCGATTTAAGCTTTTCCCGAGACGCTCTCGACGCGGTGAGTGCCTACCTTGAAGACAGAAAAATAAGTCAAGGAGGATTAGTTTGTTTTTATTCCGCTTACGCATTGTTGAGTTGTCTGTGAATCGGAAAAAGAGTTCAAAAGCGATAAAAAATCGCGGTCGATATTGAGTAAGGTTTATATGAAACAATGTAAGAAAATAAGCTTAAATTTATCCAAAATACACTTTCCTTCACTGAAAATGATACAAAAATCTTCCGACGAATATATCTATGATGGGCTGACGTATGAGTTTAACTCCATGTTTGCTCATTTTACGATAAGTATGAAAAAACATTTAAAATATAAAAACGCTTCAGTGAGAATATCAGTATATGTCGCAGACGCTCTACAAAAATTATAATAAATTGAAATCAAAAAATTAAAAAGAAGAAAAATTAAAAAATTGAAAGCCTGAAATAAACGTGATGAAAATATTATTATTTTCTGGTCGTAATAGTATAAGTTTTCTCAATAAATAAACATGTTTATCGTCCTAGAAACACAAGTCCATTAATTCTTGTTTTAATGACACTTTGTTATATATCTAACTAAGAACAGTAAAAATGATAACCTTATTACTTTGTTTTTGCTCTCCCGAAAAATCGCCCTGTAGACTTATACTCATATGTCCGCCTATCACACAATCAGTATTGAAAATTTAGAAAAATAAAGCAACTTGTAGTGTGTATTCCACAATTTTATATATTTTTTATCATATCCGCTCTTTACTCTAAGCATATGGCTACACTATGCCTCAAAGATTCTCTATCTCTTTGCTTGCTCCCAGGCCATTCCACTCCGCCGAGTACATCCTATGGATGGTCATCAACAGCCTTCCAGGGCGACGGAATCTATCCGGTAGGTAAAAGACACAGGCAGTATTCATGTTTCCCTGTGACATCCGCAGAACATAACCATACCAGGCCATCTTTGCTTTTTTATTTTATAATTATAATAAAAAAAGGAATTAAGATATAAATTCATACCTTCTGAACGAACAATTCATTCATTCATTCTCAATTTTATTTTATCAATTTCAATAAACCTATTCAGGTTGTATGAAAAAAGATTGTTTATAGTATAACTGGATAACTAAGCACATTTCATGATGTCCTGGGTATACTTTGATGAAACTAGACGTGGCGATAAAAAGCAAAAACCGATAAATACAAAAATAAAAAAAATACGTAAACATAGTACTACCCATTTTACACAATATTTCGGTCTGTGGTGCAGTGGTCGATTTCGTTGGCTAGGGTTACGGATGTCTCGGGTTCAAGTCCCGGTACAGACAGTTTCATAAATTGATTTTTCAATTTAAGACATCGACTGAGGATGCTTGATGGGATTTCAATAACAATTTTGGATTATTGAGATTTTGTACACTTCCATGTATTTTGTCACTAACGTCCCGGGTTTCGCCTTTCGGCATCTTCAGGCATTCGAGCTCACGAATGGACCCGAACTGATCATCTCAGATTTCAGTTGATTTTTTGAATCGATTTATGAATTTCTGTTCGCAGGCATGGATGTTTCTGATATCTTGAAATTCCCTCCCGCCCATCCGATCCTAAAAACGGACAGCGACGCCTAACCGCTAGTCCTGTCCTAGTCCTATCCTTCTACCTCTACTCTCTTTGAAAATGAAAGGTTGAACAACTGAGTAACAAGCCGTTTTCGTAGAAAAACTTCTGTTGAGATACCTCAATTAGATTCTCTATATCACTGTTTCTTAACCGGTGGTTCGCGAAGATTTTCTTAAATCCACAAAAATTTCAAGTAATAAAATATCAAGCATACGATGTTGCAAAATTAATTGTTTTGAATAAAAAATCAATTAGACAAACATTATTATTTTATTCCAATGTCGATGGTCCGCAAAACATTTTTTGATTTTTCGGTGGTCCGCGGATGAAAAAATGTTAAGAAACAGTGTTATATATCCTCCACATTGGGAGCGGATATGGAAAAAAATAGATAAAAACACGTATTTTAACAAACCCACATTTATTTTAACGTGCAGTTAAACGTTCGAGTTTGTCTGTGTGTGTTTATTACATGAAATACGCCATTCGGTTTTCCGGAAGCAATCGGATTGACAATATAATCCCGGATCGTCTTTTATTTGCTGACGCGGCAACGGTGTGCAAAGAAAAACGCGGGAGCGACATAAAAAGGCGCGGGAAACCCAGTCCACGAAATGAAACACACAAAGGCTGTTAAAAACGGAGGAATCGGCCTCGGCAGCTTTTTTTTATTTCGCTTTTACGGCCGACGGTTCGTATTTATACGTTTCATTTTAAGCTGAGATTGTCTTAATTAACTACTTTATTTTTTGGCATCATGGTTTGAATATCAGTCCCGTGCATATATGCAACTGTAAAAAGGCGTGAAAATTTCAAACGCAAATTTGTTTCTTTTTGTCGTATTGCAGAGTTTCCCAAACTTTTTCTAGACCCTAGAATACTCAACGTTATACCCAAGACCACCCGCTACGGGTTCACACTCTTGTAGGGTGTTTTCCTCAGCGTAACAATGTTATGCTCTTTTCAAATGTTTGCCAGGAATGTCGGAGGAGAAATTCCTCAAGACTTGGTTTCATGCACTCTAGTGTGCAGTAAGTTGAGTTATAAATAATAATGTTAAAAAGTGGGTTAATGTGCCTAAGAATTGCGTTCCAATCGCTTTTCATAGGACGCCGTGAGTAAGTTACATTAATATGAAATCAAACATATTTTAATTTGATGTTGTTAAAAAAATCGCTGAACACCAACTCAAGTTCTGCGGAATATAGTTTGGGAAACCCTGGCGTAATGTAAAGCGGCAGTAAAATTAACTGTTGCATACACACGACGGATGGTGGTAGAATGACCAATTTATATCTGAAATGTATAATATACGCAATCTCACAGCTCAAGAAAGCTCTGCGGTTTTATATAGGAATTGATCTTCTGCACATTTAAGTACAGGCAACGAAGTCTTTTGTAGTACTCTCGGTATGTTTGACATTTGCAGTATCTTTGATATTTGCCACAATGTCAAATTCTGGATTTTAAAGGCATTTCGACACGAATTCAATCCCGAATGTCCAGGGATCTTCATATTGCAAACACTAGTATTAACTTGTTCACTCAACATACCGTATAAATCGCGTAAAGTATCACCAAATATTCGGCACATAAATGAATATTCAAAAAAAAAACGTTTTGTATTTAATCGTAGAATTCTATTTTAATATTAGCACTGCCTAATTAATTCTTGAAATTTTGGGCGCGTGAAGATACAGCGCGTTTGTAGGCTGTGCAGGGAAATGGTTAAAGTAATAGACAACTTGACCGAACTCACTCTTTTGTCTACATATGTATGGATGTTATGCTATTCACAAATTCAATTTTCGAGGCCAAATTTACTCCTGGTTGCCGAGTTACTACCCTTTGTGCGGACGAATGGAAGTCGAAAGGAAAATAACACTATTACTATAATGACATCGTATATTTGTGGTAGTTGAGACTTACTGGCATAAATGAATAATTTGGGGTAGACACATCGGGGTTGTTTTGACTGGAAAATAGAAATAAACGAATAGATTCAGGTCACCTACAGATGACAAATCAGACAACGAACTTTTAAGAACATCATAATAATTATAGCAGAAAATGAAGATAAATATAAAACAAAATTTAGAATTAATACAAAACAAAATGTGGTTCAATTTTTATAAACAAAAAAAATGTATAATATTTGTCAAAGTTTATCTTATAAAATGCCCTGACTGTATGAGGACGCAAATTTCCGACACACATATTTTGTTGAAATTCACAGTACACATACCGACACTCCCTACGTATAATCCCGCATCTGCAAACATGACATTTTACAGGAGAACGTCTCAAAGATTCAAAACGCAGTTGCAAAGTAACAGCTGAATCTATCTTCTTCAAAATTCGGACAGTGCTATTATTTTAAATCTAGTTTCTTATTCTATACAAAGTTTTGCTGAAAAGTTCATGGTTTTTGAAATATTACAAATACAACATTGGACTTCGGATTTTAGGTAAAGACTTTTGTGTAAGTGGCTAATTATACTACGGAAAAACGGTGAAGTATCTACTTTAAGCAATATTGTTTGATGCCTACCTATAGAACTGAGTGTGTAGACAACGACAATGCAAAATACGTATAACCACGTATCACTTAATCACTTACGTGATTATACGTAGGGAGTGTCGATATTATCATATTTTTATTTTTTTCCCCATCATTCGCCATAGTTGTTTATGGTATAAGTTGATATTGAAATGTAGTAAAAAATATGAATGAACCATTCGTTAAAAAAACAAAACTAAAAATTATTGTTGATTAAAACGTTTATTAGTATTGCCGCATTTTTTTAGATAGTAATGAATATAAGTCATATGTTTATTTACTACGGGATTTTCGTATATCTACTCCTCAGCAGTCGCCACTGTGTTAATTATTGATTAAAAATTAACGTGTCGCAATTTTGCGTCACTATGCACTGTAGGTTTAACGTCAAACTTTATCCATTAGTCATTTTGCGAACAAAGAGATAGAAGCGCGGGCAAGATTTATATAACTGTGCATAAAAGCCTTCACACTCTCGTAACACTGTTCGCCGCCAAAGGATTGTGTTTCCGGTAAACAGGTATTCCCAAAAAGGCTTTTCAAAAACGGTGACTTCGGCATTATCGTAGTCGTTCGGGCAAAATTCTAAATTTGAATCGTTCAAATTTCGTGGACTTCGATAAGTCTAGCAATCGGGAAGACCTTTAAAAATGTCAATGATATTACTACGGATATCAACTTTTCGCGTGAACCTGAGGAGATTGGGGAATCATAAAAATATTACTGCACAAATTTAAACTGCATTAATTTTGAATACGTATTTTTCTTCAAAAATTAAATTTAAATAGTTTGTACTGTAGTCCGTGTAATGTTGCACATTACAAATTATATATATATTTATGGAATAGTTTGGATTATGTATTCCAACTAAAATTTAATAATTGGAAGTCCACGCAATGGCAATTTTGTGTTAATTGCGGCGGCGCGACTAACCAATCAAGTCGTGCCGTGGTGGACAAGAAAGAACCAATAAGGTCATTTCAAATTGAATAATAATTAAGCCAGAATAGAAGCGACGAAATTATAAGATACTTCAGGTCTGGCGTTCAACCGCAGAGGTGGTCCTCCAAGGGCTACCCAAACGAGCAGCGCACTGATGGACGTCATCCGATCCTGATGGAGCAACAACATCTCTATCAGTATCATATTTATATTTCTTTTGTTATTTTTATTGTATTAACTTAAGCTATGGTCATTCCATATGTTGTGCATATTGCAACCTTTAAATGTAAAATCTTATTTTTTGTTAAACACGAGGTTACTCAGACTTTTTGTATTAATTTGTGATAATTCATTGTTGTATATTAAAATTTAATTTATCACAATTCTTAGCATTTTATTAATTAAAAATTAATTTTCGTCTGAAAGTCTGTTTTCAGACTGGCGCCCATTCATTTATATATATTTATAGTTTTCTAAATACCCGTGTTTCTTTAACCTTTTTACTTAGGGCACTTTTTGTCATATCACTTTTATAATATCTCTGTTAATTGCAGAAGGGTTCTTACATCCCACGCAGCGAGATTATTGTTGTAATATCTTGCCTTCCGACGAGCTAGTTTCTTTTAAATTAATGATGATAGCATATAGTGCGAAGTGGAGGTAAACCATTTTGCTTCCACTGTACTGTTTTGCTTCATCTTAATTATCCTTTTAAATTTAACGTAAAATCGTTCGATCGATCATTTCGCGTCTTTTTTCACTTTTCTTTATCTTCTCTTATCATATTTCTAATATGATCGTGTTTTTTCTATTTTTATGTCTCTATTCTAAATATGACATCCGCGCCAACCCGAGATGAATACGCGGGGGATCTAAAACTCCTGCACGCTGTAATGGGAGGAGTTCTTGTGACCGACAGACATACAGACAGATTTATACATGTAGTTTCTGCTATATAACAAAGATCAAAAAACTGTAGCAGTGCCGATTCCAGGTACTGTAAAACCGGTGCTGTAAATTTACAATAAGTCCTCAGTGGGTATTATATATTATATCTTACGATATCAAAGTAGCTTTTTACGTACAATTATTATCCAACGTTGTGTATCTGCCACCACCCTACCCCAGTCTTTACATATCCCGGTTCATTATCATAAATTGCCACGAATAACCGCCAAACAATATTATTTCTCCGATCCGAGGGCTCTGCGAAGATCTTGGGGTGTTTTGAAGGCTTACTGGTATTACAAGTGGGGTTAATTTTGAATGAGAACCCGAGAAAATAACTTTTACCCAGTTTCGATATTGAATGTAACGAATTTTCTGTTAATAGTATGTATGTGTGCGAAAGAAAAAAAGCGTTAAGTCTTGAAAAATGATATATTTGTGTAATGGAGTAAAGAAACCAGTCGAATCGATTTTGCTGCATTAATAAATTTCACTTTTAGTATCATATCTTCACAAATATAATGCCTTTTCAACAATAATTGACAGTTAACAACTTAAAAGTGAGAAATATTTCATTTTTTAGAAACACTCTTTTCCTTTCGCATATTTAAAAATATATTTCTCTGGCATACTTAAGGGTATGAGATGTATCAGCTGATTCTCAACAAAACAATGGTTTTTAACGAATATATGTATTTGTATTTATAAGCATGAGTGCCTTCAATTGGCATATGCTTTCAACCCTATCTAAGCTTCTCTCACATTATATAATGTGCCTCCGTTTGCAACGGACGTATATACAAGACAAAAAAATTGATATCAACTCAAAAAAATAACATTTTCAACACAAATTTCACATGATCTTTACAGTTAGATATTGTGGTTACTTTGCGGTAATTCATTAATTAAATCTTTGATTGCGAATTCGTGCATTTTCGGTATTGACGACTTGCTGATTCATATTATTTATATCAGGCAATAATTATTATTAGTACCACACTAACAAATTTTACGCACGGTATTGTGTAGTGTTCACAGAATAATTTGACATATTATATTACACTCATTTTAAACGTTTTTGCTAAGTATTTTAATTATTTTGCCAGGCCCGTGTTCAGTAATCACTTTCGTTGGCTTTGGTTACGTACCTCACGGGTTCGAGCCCCGTACGGACAGTTTTATAAATTTATCAAATTATTGATTTCTGTTCAAAGGCATGGATGTTTGTGAAGAGTAAAATTCCCTCACACCTATAAGATCCTAAAAAAACGAGGCGTAGCGAGAGAGATTCGATAATCGCTAGTCCTGTCCTAGCTCCATCTTTCTATCCATAGTCTCTTCGAAAAACAAATGATATGCCAGTCATTCAATTTTCATATTTATTTAAAAACTAAGCGACCGTTACCACTTAAAATAAGAACCAGATTCGCTACGAAATAAATAATAAAATTATATCGGATTTTACTTACCGATTTTTTATATTTATAATGGTTCTGTAGATATACATTTCCATAAAAAAAATATAGTCTACATTTTATGTTTTATATAAAGAATAAAAATACAGCAAATTCCTGCGGCATTAATTCCTGCACACGCAAACCGGCAATTTATTTTACGGCATTGAATTTACCTATATAGGTATATCAGATACCTAAAAATGTTGTCCATAGAGAATTATTTGCCATGCCAATAATAAATTAGTATACGAATTCCAGAACGAAAGTTTAAACCGTCCGGTGTTGCCATCATGGAAATGTATCGATAAAATTATTATAAAGCTACCCATTAGATATTAATCTTCTATATAAAAAATAATGTTTGTTTGTTCGTATATTATGCACTGCCATACCGTTCATTCGATTCCGATAAAACTTTGTCAAGTTATTGCTTGCACTTGCGCGAAGGTTATAGGCATAGTAGAATTAACTTACGGTAGATCTTATTTATAAATGAATGTTTGATTGTCCTATACTAGCGTTTCTATACTACTTAACCGATTGCGATGAAAGTTTGGTGAGTTGTTGTACCCATGTCCACAAAGGTTCCTGAAGAAAAAAAAGAATCAAATAGATACAAATAGCGACATTTACTTCAGTTCGTGTGTGACATAACAAGTGGTCTTAATTGTTAAATTCCGATTGCCGGTTTTAATGGAAAATTTAAATGGAAAGATGTACTGCTGCCACGCATCCCAATGATTCCTACAGACATGCCAGTCGAATTCAAACGTCAGCAGTTTCCGGTGCCACTCGTAATATGCAATGACCGTCACAAAGCACAATCGCTACAAGTCTGTGGACTTAATTGGGAAAATCCATGGTTCTCACGTGTCGGAAAACCTTCTGATCTATTCGTGTACGCACTAGACGTAACAAAAAATATTGTGTATCCAAAAGCACTTCAATAAACAATTAAATCGCAAACACTTTTTTTTGAGTGGCATTCACACCAAATATGACAATTTATGTGACATTTAACGACAGTTATGGTGTATGTCTCAAATTTAGTTTCGGTGTCTATAGTTAACGCCCAGACTTGTAGCAGAAAAATATCTGGCATCACAACTGACAGCCAATGCGCCAAATATTTTGAAAATTAGAAAATCATACGAGATAAACTCGATGAAAAATTTTAGAAGTCATTCATGTTCAAGATCACAAATTTAAATTGAAAAAATCTAAATTTGATAGTGACCTTGCTCGGAATTGAACTAGAACCCACCTGATCGCTATGGAAAACTTACCACAAAAGACCACAGAGGCCGACTTAAATTATGTTAAAAGTCGAGAATGTCTGATGTATAACAATTTGATCCCACACATCCGATCCTAAAAACGGGATGTAACGAGAGCTATTAGCTAACCACTGGTCCTGTCCTAACCGTATCCTTACTCTCTTCGAAAATGGGAGATTGAGCAACTGAGTAACAAGCAGTCTCAATTACTGACCAACTCCTGGCAAGGTCAAATATCAAACGTTTTCGGGTGTTTTTCAAATTTACGTTTGTATTTATTTCAGATATACAGGATGAGTGTTCGTGTTTTTCGCCCCGAATTTATTTTCGAGTGACTTTCGCATAATGGATACTTGAGTTCATCTCAAGTGTTTTGAAATGCTGCACATTGGCAGTCGAAATTAAGCACAAATAATAAATTAATTTTAAAATTGTAGATGAAATAGCAGATTTTTTAATAAATCATCTAACACAAGTGCTTTGGTCGATTTTTGAGCTCCAAAAGAACTAAACCATAACCTTTTATTGTATAGAGGGTTTGAAAGAAAAGTTTTATGATTTCTCTGTTTGAATATTACACATGACTATATCCAACTGATATCTCAGTCTGCCAATGATGATGCTACGAGGAAGAACTTTAAAAATGTCAATGATTTAGCTCCGAATATCGACTTTTCGCGTGAATCTGAGGGGATTGGGTTATCAGAAAAATATTACTGCAAAAATTTAATTATTTTTATATCTAGGTTTTATTTCATGTTGTTTTATCCGACTTTGCAAAATCAATATGCTAAAAATTGGAATATTGAAATCGTTCAAATATTGTACACTACCATACGTTTTGTCACTAACGACCCGGGTTTCGCCGTTCGAGTGACAAAATGTATGGAAATGTACAATATTTCAAAGCTTCAAATTTGATATTAAAATTCCATCATACATCCTCAGTCGATATCTTAAATTCAAAATTGGCAGTTTATGTCAAAACTTTTAAGAGACAATTTAATAAATAAAACTGCTTGAAAATTGTTCATTCAGAACAATATAAAACAAAATTAGCTTTGTAAGATTCTGTGAGGTAAAATTATCTTAAAATTTAAATATCATCAACTAATGGTTGTTTGAATCATTTTTTTACCAAAAATAGTTCCGTTAAATTATGCATAAAGACATTGATGGTTCGATGCGGAGCTTAAAAAAATATCGTACGTGAACTTATAAATAAAAAATGAGTGTAGCAATGTCATGCAAAAAAATATTCAGTGGTTGTTAGAAAAATGTTTTACTCTACAGATCAATCTCGGCCAATCGAGTTTTTGTTGGGTTCTCTCACTACCCTATCTTTTTTTTATTTCATCTATGGCTACAGAAGCTATAAAAAGTAGTTGGGGATGGTGCGAGAGAAAGCGCGGTCGCAGCTGGCCGTTGCGAAATCAATACTCGACAGCCATGTAGTGCGAGAGAGAGGGGCTAGAGGGAGACAAAAGCGCGGAAATGCGACACGGAGGCACGTCACAATACGGCGGTTGGGCGGGAAAACTCGGTAACGTGTGTCGCTTCCACATAAAACGGGTTAAATAATCCAGTGTGTTGCAATAGCTTGTAACAAAAATATGGAAAATCTCATTTTAAATATTTAGCTGTTTTGACTTTTTTTTTTTTTTAAGGTGTTAACTGTCAATTCTTGGTGGAAAGAGATTATATTTTAAAAAATAAAACAGCATTCATTTGTACTACTTCCACATATTTATAATGTCAGTTGATAATGCTCGTGATGAGCGAAACCGGTCCTGATCATTATAAATATGTGGAAGTAGTAAAAATGAATTGTGTTTTATTTTTTAAAATGTTTTGACTTATATTTTATTCTTTACAATTTTCCTTTTTATTATTTTGAAACTGTCCTGCTTTTGCTAAATAATTTTAAAAATACTACATTATTTTAAGCAAAGAGCTGTAAAAAATAATTAAGTCCCCCATCGCCACAATATTTTCGGTGTTTAACCTTCAAAGCCTATTTAACTTAAGAACTCGCTATTTTCCTCACAACCAATTTTAATGAGTAGCTAATTGATTGTTACAATAATCGGATTCAAATGCAGGTTGAAATGAAGCAAGTGAAAATACCAGAATCACAATTTCAAATTTAACATATTATGTTTATTCACTGCCAAAGATAATAATATAAACACTTTCTTTTTTTTTTTAAACCATATCCTATTCGGAGCATATGACCTTCACACGGTTCCTCCAAGCTTCTCTGTCCCCCGCCAGTCTCCTCGCTTCCTCCCAGGTCATCCCAGCATCCCGTAGCTCCACCGAATACATCATATGGATGGTCATCAGCGGCCTTCCAGGGCGACAGAATCCATCTGGTAGAAGAGACAGGCAGGATTCAGGCTCTCCTGAGGCATCCGCAGCACGTGTCCAAGCCAGGTTCATCGTCGCTTTTTTATTTTGGACGTAATAAGAAACTGGTCCGTCCGCTCTCTTATCTCTGAGTTCCTGACAAAATCAAACCAGCTTACCCCTAGTATTTACCGCAAACATCTGTTTTCAAAGCACAGTATACGGTTACCCTGTGCCTCGGTGAGGTTACATGACTCGCAACCGCAAGCAACACCGTCAGGATGCATGCGTTAAATAAGAGGAGCTTGGTTCTGACCGAGTACAACCGTGAGTCCCACACTTTCCGCATTGAGTTAAAGGTTGCTCCAGCTATCCCTAATCGGATTGCGAGCTCTTTACGCGGATTGCCATCTCCCGTGATGTGTACCCTCAAGTACCTGAAGCCGTCGACTCTCTCGATGTCTTGTCCCTCGCTCGTCAGAGGGTAGTCTGGGTCTGGACAGAAACTGTTGCAGAGCACACTGGTTTCAACTCGCATTGACTTTGAGGCCAATGCGATAAAAGTTGCTCTGCAGCCTGTCCATTGTTTCCTGAATACCCTCGACAGATTTGTCAAATATGACAGCGTCGTCAGCATACCGCGAGGTCGCATAGCCTCTGATTGGGGGCAACGGCCACACCTCGGTCGGGTGGAATTGACTTCCTCTCATTCATATTAGATACGAGGTATTGCAAGCGTTTTCCGCATATAAACTTACTCACGTCATTACCAAAAAGCCATCGAAAGTTGAAACGCCATTGCCGTAAAAATATTAACTACCCCGTCGGCAAGCGATAAAAAAATACCAACACGTTTATGATCGTGTTCGTGCATGTCAATATTGTTTCAATGAAACTTTGCAGGTCATGATAAAAAATAATTAAGTACCCTATCTATTTATGTACCGATACTTTCTATGCATAGTTATGACAAGCGAGTGACATATCGGAAAACAGTGGAGAAAATAAATTGAAGTAAATATGACAATGAACAATGGGTCAAGCTATGGCTACCTACACAATTTACACTTTTATCAATTTAAAGGTGGATATAATTTATTATGACTAATAACATCAATTAAATTAATCTTTGTATCGATAATTCAAACATCAACCAATCGAATTATCCTTTTACTTTTAAAAATCCTTGTGTCAAAAGATTGTGGGAGAAGCACTATAACATTTTTGTTTTTCTATTGATGTAGTCTAAATTCTAAAGAGAGCAAAGCACATAATTATGTAATTAAGTGTTTTTTTTATAATAAAATATTAAACTAATTTGAACGTACGTTGGATTACCAAACAATCCAATACTAGATGAAATTTCGCAATATGTTCAATTCGTCAGTAATTTTATGGCCAGTATAACCGTACCCGTCATAAATGACGGTATTGAAATTGAAATACTGAATGTCTAAAGTATCTAGTACGTCGGAACTGTATGTGCATTGTATAAAATTTTATTCTATATACAACGTGAATGCTTACGTCATTAGAAAGTTTTATAGCTACATGTGATATGTGATAATAATAAAACGTATAAGATAATTCGTGTTCAACATCATGTACCTACTGAAATGTATTAAATACATTAATTAAATAATATATCTATATTTACGATTTGTTAAAAACCTCTGTATTTTGAAATGATATTTATTTACATTCTTATCTGTGATTATGTTCGGCAGCATTTATTTTTGACAGCTGTATTCATATTTCGAAAAGTGACATATAAACCGGATAAATTCGAAAATGGAAATCGCGACAAGAGATTCCATGTCGAGACAACCCCGGAAATTATTCTCTGTGGTTTCAGCCATTTTTGTTCTTTCCAGTTAACTGGAACTCGAAACATTCCAATAAAATGTATATATAATATATCGAACTTTTAATTGATAAAAATTGTGTAATAATCAACATTTTTTATGTACAGATCCAACTAAATCATTTAGTCTAGAGGACAAACTAGTCAAAACGATCACTGTATCATATACAATTAAAAATGATAACGTAGTTATTCCACTTACTGATATCGTTAGTCTGAAGATCCTTCTTAAGGCATCGAAACATGTGTCACATTTAGTAACACAGCCAGTGAAATAACTAAGTTATCAATTTAAATTTTGTTCAATGCGTACATAAAACATGTTAAGTTGAGAATGTACAGTTTTCATCAACTAAAAATTCAATACATTACATAAATTTTAAATCGGGTTTCGAGTCCCAACCAACTGAAATGAACAAAAATCTCTGAATTCACAGAGAATAATTTCCGTTCCTCATCAACTTTAATTTTATATTAAAAATGAGTTTCCGCAAAGTTACGACCGAATTCATCAAAAATAAAAAAAAAACTGTTTCTTTTAACAACCGATCAACAAAACATAGACATAACAATACCATTTTTTCACAATGTCATTATGAATAGTTTGCTATCCCATCTATTTATCATAAGTACCATAATAGTATGGATTCATAATCTTCGATGACAGTCGTAGATAAGCAATAAAATGATTGCATTCAATCAAGTAATAATGGCGAATAGACAATACAGAAGGATAAATAATAGCTTCTATGATAAATGCCACACATTACCTTTACTATCAATAACACAAAGGGCGAGGAAAGTGACGTTTCGATAAAATTGTTATGAGCTTTCGATCGATATGGCATTAATTTTTAATTGTTTATAATAATAATAATAACTGAAACAGCGTTGTATACATGAAAGAATATTTCTACATTAAAATTAATTATTTTTGAATGACTGTTTTAATAGTTATTTAATTCAATGACACGCAATAAAAACAATTCAGGTATTCCTGAATATGCAGGAGGCAATAATATTGAGTATTAAATCGATACGTGTAACAACTGAAAAAGCATAGTTCTGAGATAATTAGGAAACAAATTTTTGGACAGGGTTAATCAACTATACCTACATCTAATCTTCGTAGAATTTAATGAAATCCCAGGATTATCTAAAATATATTCTTATATTAATAATATTAAAAAAAAACAATTTTATTTTTCGTCGTCAGAACTAGTACTTATACTGTGATATTTTATCTTATTATAATGGAGTTCTACTAAAATGTCAATTTAATTAATAATAGGAGATTTCGGAGGTTTTCAGAGGATTTTCGTAGTAAAGTAATAATAACCAGTCATTCCAAAATGACCACAGGTTATCGCCTGTTACATTTTGGAACTGGCAGATGTTGCCAATATTGGCACTTATTAAACTACAAGTCTGAGCATGTCTCGATGGGTTTCGGTCAGTGACGTTCTCTATTACAAATTTCAATGTTAGATTTGACTGAGAGTTATATTTTAAGATAAATGAACGCATTTGAATTATACGCTATATTTAAAAAGTATTGGGACTGCAATGTTCCCGCTAAGCTACGTACATGCGCGGCCACGCAGAAGGTTTTGGGGCCGGAGCACCCATCTCGGGTTTATATTTTTCTTTTAAATACATTTTCATTTTCTTTATATATTTTCAATACCGAAAAGTAAAATAAGCATATAAACCATTTTTTTATTAAATATTTGCTTATAAGTACCTTAAGTATAGTATAAATGAATGAATAATGATATTTTTATTTATGTAAAGTAACAAAAAATACTCAATCGAAAAAAGATACTGTTGTTTTTAAAACGATTAATTATGCCGCGCATTTGTTGATTTAGTCTGCTAATTCTTTGGATTTTTTGCACAAAGAACATCATGTCTTAGAGGGAGCATTGGTTGAGAAGTACCTAAAACTTTACATCTATTACAGCCAAATCTATAGACTTTCAAAGCACCCTTGTAAAACGAAATTATCTATTTTGAAGCTAAGAAAATTTAATCATGTATTCCCTGGAATTAATAAGAACAGGGTGTTGCCAGCTTTTGTTGCCATTAAAAATTCAACAATATACAATCGACGTTTTCGTCATTGAATTGATAACGTATATTCTTGGAACCCTTAAATAGATTTTATTAACATATACCCATACATGGAGAGGCTTACAGTGTATGATTATAAGGTTTTCCCATTTGCTCCTTCATCAATTATTCAAATCAATTTCGTTATCATGCTGTATGATTCGGCTTGATGTACGAAAATAGTTATAAATGTTATCATACATTTAATTTCGACAATTCAGTGAAAGGAAAATTTTCAATGCTTATTCGCTCAGCGAGAATTCAATGCAGAGTTGTGGTGTCAGAATCGTGATTTATGATATTGTGGATTTACTGACAGAGGCATCTCTACTATAAAATACATGTAGAAATCTAAATGTTTGTATGCCTGTCGTTCACAACAAGTCCTCCCGAACGGTGTACAGTAGCGACGTGAATTTTTCACATGCCATTCTGGCTGCTATTTTTAGTTCAACTGTGCTATTTTAAACTTTCAACTGTCAAGTTTTATCTTTTAACTTTAAACTTAAAACACTATCAAATTTGGATTATTGAGATTTTGTACACTTCCATGTATTTTGTCACTAACGACCCGGGTTTCGCCTTTCGGCATCTTCAGGCATTCAAGCACACGAATGGACTCGAACTGACGCTATATTTTTGATCTTTCGAGGCAGAATAAAAAAATAACAAAAACCAAGGAAGATTTCTTAGCAACCGCTCCATATAAAATATTCCGTGATGTTCAACGTCTTAGCATCATGTCGCTTAGCCACTATAAATATGTTATATTAAAAATGTCACAAATAATATTTTTTCATGCTTGAATAATAAAATTTGTAAAAAATCAAAAGATCGAGCGGAAAATTATCCATTATTTTTTAATTTAAAACAGTGACTTCCTCGTTTCGTATCTTTAACGCGCCGGTGGAAATAAAGTTGCTCTCACTGATGGAAATGAAATTAAGATTCGTGATATTCTCTTGAGAATGTACTGATATACGAAACTCACATTTCGTGTGACGTTTTATACATAGTATCCACTCATGTTTCCGAATGGCGATAATGGATATGCAAATAATATCAACTGCATATAGGCAATTTTTGCATCCGTATTTGGTGGACATGTAGGGTGACTGCTATAGTAAGCATTACTATAGCAGTCACAGCTAAGCATTCTTGTTCGTGTGAAGGAGACAAATATATCTAGTCTTTTTATCTCTATGAAACTGCAGCCTTAATTATCCAATACTAAATGACAATACTGAGAAAATTTCATTTTTATGTGATGTAAGGTCAAAATCGCGAAAAAACGTGTTTGTGTTAACAGATTCGTTAAGAAACAGTGACATTTGCTTTATACAAGTTTCGTAAATTCCGTAACGCAAGTTCTCAGGAAAGCGTGAGAGACTACAAGCTGTCAATATTCATTTAGATTTAAATAGTGGTACAACTAACCTAAAAATTAAATGTGTATAATTACTATGTTTTTCCATATTTTTCAGTCTAATACAAATATCTAAAAAACCCTTTTGTTTTTATTATTGTTGTGTTCATTTACTTGAAGCTCATTAAATTCCTCATCTCTACATACCTTAAATGTTTCCTACATACTTTTTTTTTACTTATATACTCTTAGAGGAAAGTACTTCCTTAAGTGTCCAATTACTATAGCAGTCACCCTATGCTAAATTTGAGACGGAGCGATTATTATTTATCAAAAGAAGTTCCGTGTCGATGAATATATTGAAATCTGATAATGTGGGTATTGATAATCAGTGGATCGTCCTTAGGGCCATTTGTAATCAAAGCCGACGTCTAAATAACCTAATATGAGCGTCCTCTATCTTGGACGAAGCCGGGTAAAAACTTCTAGTTAAGTCATAAAAGCAAGTTCTGAGACTAATGCATTTAAAGCATTATATTTTTCAAAGTACTCTCTCAATTTTTTTTTTGTCTGCTGAAACCAGACATACGGCCGTGGCGGGTGGTGGAGGGTATAGTGCTGTCCTGATCGGTCTTTCTAAGTCCCATTTTTCGAATGGGATGGGTGGGAATGGAGTGTAAACATCACAGAAATCAATAAAACACATTTTATGAAATCATCCCTACGGGGATTTGAAGCCGTGGACAGCACACCGAATAGGACGAAAGCCCCCAAGATCATTGACCACTCAGCTACAAAATCGGTAGATACACAATTTAATATTTATGAATCCATAACACGATAATAAAAATAAAAAATACAAACGTTGTGTGCATTTCCTATACGGAAGCAAATTGAATTTATCGAAGTTCTGTTTTTAAAATTCGAGCTGTCGTTTTAATTTGATTCTTGAATAGACAAATAATGTACCACAGACAATCGATAGTGCCAGAAATAGTTAACGCTCCTATAATAACCCGTCTCCTGGGAAAACTATGTAAATTATGTTTATCTTTGTCCACTGACCTT
Source organism: Himalopsyche phryganea (assembly GCA_022494535.1). Taxonomy (NCBI): domain Eukaryota; kingdom Metazoa; phylum Arthropoda; class Insecta; order Trichoptera; family Rhyacophilidae; genus Himalopsyche; species Himalopsyche phryganea. Next base: position 2,002,456 of record JAGVSL010000139.1, read on the forward strand.
TGGTTTTTGCAATGGGGTTAGTTTCAAAGACTAAGAAACCAAACTACGTAAGTCGGGCAGTATAAGACATTAATTTAACCAAAACTAAAACAAGGTTTTTAGAAGATGGCGCTATTTAAAGACTAACAATATCACTAAATCTTTACTATATGGCAGAAAATACATGTAGCCATCTGTATGTCGATCACAATAACTCCTCCCAAACGGTGAACATTGGCGACGTTAAATTTGCAGATGTCATTCTGGCTGCTATTTCTAAGTCAACTGTGCTACTTTCAACTTTTAACAATATTATTAATTGATGAACTATAACATAATTGATGAGTTACATCTGTTACGGTCCACAGTGATATTTTCAACTTTCAACTTAAAACATGTACCTATTATTAAATGTTGGTCTATATTTTGTGGGTGTTGCACGAGGTACGGTCCACGAGGATATTTTCAACTTTCAACGATAACCCCAACGTCTAAATGTTTGTGTTCTATCCCCGGAGAAACTGGGTAATATATATTTTGTGTAACATCTGTTTCATGATTATTTCACAACGCTATTCAATAACGTCACACATCCTCCGGACAGCCTCGGCCCTGCTTGCTTATTCCGACCGGTAGGATTCCGGCGTCCTGGAAGACCATCGGTACTATCCATAGGATGTACTCGGCGGAACTGAGCGACTGCGGCATGTCATGGGAGGAAGCAAAGCGATTGGCGGATGCCAGGGAACCATGAAGGAATGCTCCACATATGAAGCGAATGTGGTCGAAGAAGAAGAACACCGAAACGCACTTAACTATTTTTTTTCGAAAATACCAGATGGCTAATCAATTTTCTATTATAATTTAAGTTCCGATTTAAACAATTTATTTAAATCCATACTGTTTAACACTGATAAATTTTAAAATACCAAATACAATTTTGTTTAATTATCGCCTGTGAATTTTGCAGATTCTGTAGGAGACGTATTTTATATTATAGACGCTTTTATACGTAAGTCACTGGCAGCGATGTCGGAAGGTAAACGAAAATTACTTAAAACTAGGGATTGCAATACCGGACGAATTTATCAATACCGGTATTACAAATATGTCAATAAAAATTAGTAAATTAGAATCGAAATACAGGACGAAACAATCAGTACCAATATTTCGATAGTTCGTGTTAAATACTATAAAAATGTACTACAAAGTGGAGTACTACAAAAAATCGCTTTATTTTTTTAAATATTCATAATGCCATTCCACTAAAAACTTACAGTTAACACCTGAACGTTATTCAAAATAGACTTTATCATAAGTAAAAAAGGCTGATGTTCATATATATTATACTTATACTGCAAATTATTTTTTTCTTTGAATGAAAAATGCTAGTTCATTGATGCTCGATATTTTTTATTGAAACAAAAAAATCTAATTATGTCAATTCACCGCGAAGTCGTAGTGACATTTACTTGGTAGAACTTAATTATAATTAAGTAAAAATATCAATGTATTAAGCTTTCCAAGAATTGGATGAATAGGTTGATAGCTATATCGGCTTCACGTTATCGTTAGAACTATATTTGAACGTACATCTTAATTTATCTATATCTACCGGTAAAGAAAAAATAGACACTAATTCATTTTACTTGCAATTAACCAATTCACATAATTTATAAAAGAACTAAATACTCTGATATTTATATTCTATTACAATGTATGTTTCATGGTACCGGTATTTCGGTATTAAGAAAACATTCGAAATATCGGGATCTCGGATTTCGTAATACCGGTATTGCAAACCCTACTCACAACGCGTGTAAATAAACTGTTTTGTATCCTCGGAAAGTTTTAATGAAAAATCTACGCGACGGCTTTTCAAGATGAAATGAAATGTAAAAAAACCAATCTTTTAAAACGCGAAGAGAAACGACGGTTAGAGCATTCTCCACAGCGGTGGTAAGCGAAAGAAGGGTAACCACCTTATATGCAAGTGCGAGAAATATACCAGTGTTTAGATTAAGTATTCTGGTTGTTCAATAGAGCGAGCATATATTTGTGTATTTTGATTTTACAATGAATTTGTATTTTATATGGTAAATATGCTGTACAACATGCTACTCTTTTGCAGTCTCAAAAATTGCTTAATGCTGCTTAAAACAATTTCATTATCCATTGAATTAAATTGTGGATAGAAATTTGTGCAAAAAACCAAACATTTGGATCAAGGAAACCGATAAGCTATGCGAAATACAAAGTATTCCGTCACTATTTTTCAAATTTTGCTCTAAGGTTTTTTTCAAGAAGTTTCATTTTGGCATATTATGGTGACTTTTTCATATTTCGTATCATTGTATTCTTATTTCGCGTTAGTTATCGGTTTCCCTTATCCCTATGTACGACAATCTGTCATTTTCTTATTTTTAATTAAATTTCCTACAGAACTGCATTGTTTTTAGCGGCATTTAGTAAATTTTCGCGGAGAAAAAGAGTAACATTTTGTAATGCATTGCATGTAATTTAGTCTTACAATTTCACTCTTTAAAACTGTTTGTTTGCAGTTTTTAATAAGATTAAGTGCTTAGTCACTAATCTATGTTATTATCTGGTACAATGTAATCTAAAATGTATTTAATAATCTGTCTTTAATACAGTTTATCACATCAACTTCTCAAATTCACAAGTTCGTCCCATTGTCGAGTACTGATAACTTTCACCCTACTGGATTACCTTCGAATGGGTATTTTCATACAATGATTTTTCAATAGATGTATGGATTAGTATCAGCATAATCACTGTGGATGTGTTCTAAGCTTTTCCCTCACCCTTTTCGATCCTATGACATAAAAGGGGTTAAGTGAGAGCGATGAATTAACAACTAATCCTAGTTTCTAGTCCCATAATTTTATCCCCATTCTACATGAAAAAATAGGTGAGTGACTGACTTAAAACGAATTTTGTTGAGATCCTTTTAAATTATACGTATTTACAATATTTTTTACACGCGGGTTCGAATTCCAGTACGGCCAATTTTATAGTAAGTATATTTTTTGAAAACAGATGCTTGCGACGAATACTAGGGGTAAGGTGGTTTGATTTTGTCAGGAACTCGGAGGTAAGAGAGCGGGCGGACCAGCCTCTTATTACGTCCAAAATAAAAAAGCGACGATGGACCTGGCGTGTACACGTGCTGCGGATGCCTCAGGAGAGTCTGAATACTGCCTGTCTCTTCTACCACCAGATTTATAATTTATGCGTCAAAATATTTAAAAAAACCAAAAATTGAGATAGAAAAAGGAGAAATTGAAGAGACGTGTCCCAACATTTCATGGTCGATTTCTTGCACTTGCTTAAAATGTAGATACGGTAACAAACCGTGCTTGATAAGGCAGTATTATTAAATCGGCGCAAGTTTGCATGTCAGTAAACGATACCGAATGTTAGAGTAGCCATGCGGTAACATGCATCAGCAATAATTTATATTGTCTATGGAAGATATCGTGGGGCAGTCATATGAAACCTTTGTGAGGATTTTATCGACGCAAGATATTAAAAATAATATATCTTCAGACATGCAGTCTTTATTTTTCTCGCAAAACACTTTTGGGTTGGATGGTTGACAAGATGAGAGGATTACTGCAAAGTGTGACTGAATTTTCGATGATGAATCCGAATGTGCAGCTCCCTTTAATGTTGCGCTCCATTGACTATCATCATCAGATCGAATGCCGTCATGTCTTTTGACAACTGTGTCTTGCTTGTCTCGACTGAAAACTTTTTTTGACTTGTCCCATTAAAATATAATTTTAGGACATCGTAAAATTATAATGTATTCGCAAAGCTATCATTTTTGCGCGTAGTGTTTGGTGGATTAGCCAGACGATAATAGATGCGCACCAAGATGTACGAATTTACCAAGCTCACCTACTACGAAATCACCAACATGAAATTCTTAATATTCAATATAAATATGAACGTTATTATCTCAATTGTCACTTACGGAATATATTAGTATTGACCGGTTGCTAGGCGACCCTTAACGCCATTATTTTTTTAGTCTGCATTAAGATTTCAAAAATATAGTTTTGGTAAATATTAATAAAACCTTGAAAATAGCACAGTTGGACTATAAATGGCAGACATAATGACATGTGCTAATTTCACGTCACTACTGTACACCGTTTGGGAGGAGTTCTTGTGATCAATAAACATACCGATTTAATGTCTTTTCAGCTATATAAGTAGAGATATATATTTTTTAAAGTTGTTCATCACTAATATTTCCCTGCAAACACGATCATACAATAGATTCTCTAGCCGTTTGATACATTGTGCAGCGTTTTATTGAGCAAGTCTTCTGCAATGCGCCATTTTAAAATACACTTTATAAATACATAATTTATTGAGAAAACATGAAAGACGCCTAACCTTTATCGTCCCGAAACGACCTTAACATGACCCTATATTTTGCACAAACCATGTCCTGGCAAGTTTTCCAAATATTACAAAAACAAATAAATAGTGGAAGATGAATCATTACTAAGTGATGTAATTTTCTTGATACGTTTTTCATAATATGGAATAGGTCTTCAACTTATGCGAAATCGTATATCAAACAAAACTTACACAATCTTGATTGACAATCTTGTTCAAGATTTAGATTGATAGTGTACGGTAGTGATTGAAGGAATGTAGGCCGTGATTATATACCACGCTCAGGACTGTCAATCTGAATGATTCAATAGGGGCGTTATTCTGATTGGTTGTGGAATGATTTACAAACGCGATTATTAAAAAAATACTAGACTCAAAAATATTAAAAAATGCAGAAAACCACAAGAAAAATTATTAATAGATGTCGTAACAAATATTAACCCTTTTTTCACCCACAATGCCGAAATATCGCCACATCCAACTAATGCTAATGGGTAAAATTTTGGTTTGAACTTTTAGAGTCAAATTTACGATATTTTCTGTTAATTTGTGATATTTTGTTTAACATTTAATATCTTTAAATATTTATATTCATGCCAAGACATCCTGCTTGATGGATCGTGCAAATTTCCAATACTGGACCCATATACTGCACCACAGCATGGTTTACAGAAGAGCAAATGGACACATCAGATGCGTTATGATAAAAGTCTATTTTAATTCTTATTTTAAGTAACTCTTGTTGGCAAAAATAGTAATTGCACGACTGTTTTAGAATAATTTAGAATCTAGAATGACAACCATGAAATTTCTCGAATGCATGTCGTTAAATGTTACTACTATGGCTTTAGTTGAATAGCAAGAACATCACGTGAAAACAAGTGACAAGGAGTCAACGCGCAGTAAACATGTGACATGAAAACACGGGTCCGGGACTCAACGTGATAATCAGAAGGCTTTAGGAAATTTCTATGGGGAAAATAAATATTCAGACGTTTTCTCTGCGTATACGAAACCTAGATAAACAAACCCCGCTCTGATTCAATCGGGCAGATAGGTACTGTCCGTTTCTTTCTGTATTTTACTACTTTTCCTGAAAATTGCTCGGCGAAAATTGAATAGTCGGCAAACAAAACATCGGAGCAAACAAAAAATTCGAAACTGAATAAGTTTTTGCAATCCAATATCATGTACTCTGAAAATATGATCGATAACGTTAAATACGAATGATAAAATAACGTTAAATTTGTTGTGTACTACTTCCACATTTTTATAAAAAATATGGAAGTAGTACAGAACATATCGTGTTTTTTTTTTTAAATATTATACCTTTCCGCTTTTCCAATAATTGACTGTTAACACATTAAAAGTAATAGAGTAAAGATACGGTTAAGTTCCACAAAAATTTATAATGTTGATTGTCAGTACTGAATATACCATGAGGCTGAAATAACTATTAACTTGCTGTTTGTACTAAATACTTAGCTATTTTGTATCTTATTATAAAAGAGTTGTGCCAAGTTAATACACAATACAATAAAATGTAAGAGATTGTGAAAATACGATTTAACGCTTAAAAGACTTTTAAACAAAAAAAACAAAGAAACTTTTGTTAATAATTATCATATCTAATCATTTTTTTTTCTAACAATCGTAACCATATCTCATATAATTTTTACTGTATATCAGAAAGTACATGTATAAATCTGTTTGTCTGTATGTCGCAAGAACTCCTCCCAAACGGTGTACAGCAGCGACGTGAAATTTAGACGTGTCATTGTGGTTGCCAATTTTTAGGCCAACTTCAACTGTTAACATTTTTGAATTTTTATTAATCGATCGACTATATTTTGTGGGTGTTAGTTACATCAGTTACGGTCCACGGTGATATTTTCAACTTTCACCAAAATAACGCCTACATCTAAATGTTAGCGTCCTCTATCCCGGGCGAAACTGAGTAATAAATACTAGTGCATAAACCTAACCCATCAATATTTTTGAAGACATAAATATGACAAAGTGTGGGAAATAGAACTGAACGTGTAAAAAAGCGAACTATTAAAATGTACGACCATCATGTTCTAAATAATTATTGGACGTACATACATTTTTTATTCGATTGTCTCTATTAATAATTTGCTTATAGAACGATTTGTTAAAATTAATTTGACAGCTAATGGCACAATTCAAAACAAGAACAAATTAATTTCGCATTCAAATTTGAATATCGAATTCCTTTCTTAAGTGTGACATACTTTTCCTGAATGAACAAGGTAAACATATTAGAAAAAGAAGAAAATGTAATTAAGTACCAGTTGGAAAATGTAACAGGTCAACACTACACGGAAATGTCAGACGGGTTGGCGCCACTGAGTCACGTGACAGCATTGAAAATGGCGCGACGGCACCTTGACACTATATAATGCCTCTCACATATGACACGAATATGGGAGCATTCACACCTACAGACACTTACATGAACATGCATCTTCACCTCTCATTCACTTGTCACCGCATCTCAGCCTCTTTAGTCTAACTATCGGAAGATTTCGGGTTGAAATCTTGATTTTTGGCATGGTCGATTGTGATGAATTTCCTCCTCAATTTGATCTCAAGTCATTTGAAATTTATAGATTACTAGACGGTTTGCCAAATATACTATGTTTCATATATATTTCGTTTTCCTTATTAAAACGAATCAAGTTTCAAAACAGATACCGCTTGAAAAATGACAGTAACGACACACATTGATCCTGACATCAAAACACTATATGTGAGAAATCTCACTAGGTTTGACACCACCGTGGAAGAAGTATAGATGAGCTAGATAAAAAATGAGAGTCGCCATTTTTTTATTTATCGATGACGACATAGCGTGTTTATTGAATCACAATTAACTTCGTTTACAACAGTGTTTTGGTGACAATAAAAACTTGGTTCTTCAACATGACGTCACATATTTTAGAAAAAATAACGATCCAGCTCACCTATACTTCTTGCACCATATGTTGATACTAATTTGCATTGTACAAATATGCATGTAATTCAGAGGGTAGAATTACTAAAGTATTTGATACGTGATTATTATATTTATTGTAGTAATATGTATTTCTCGTCTAGAATATCATTATTGTTCAACACTTCTATCCACTGCGGCGATGTGGTCAATAAGAAAATGGACAATTTGGCCTTTCTGTCAAAATGGTTGTGTACCACTCCCTTAAGCCCTCACTAAATATAAATGCATAAATGTCATAACACATTTTTGTAAAACGACAATTTTCCAATGACCAAATTAAACTTTAGACATTCGAAAGTGTAATTTTGACTGCAATCACTGTCCATAGTATTCAAATTCAAACGCTTGCCTTCCTAATTTTCCATCAACGCGGGTTCAAAATGTGGCCATTTCCGCTGAGAGCGTTGAACACGACGCGTTTCCGCCTCCGAGGGTATTTCCCGGTTACAAGAGCAATTCCTTTTGGTACACGCCTACCAATACAACGAGAGGGTCGGGTCTGCTTTTCACAAAGGTAAAAAAAACCCCACTTCAACGCTTTATCATTAAACCTTTTCTCGTTAGTAACGATAACTATTTAAAATTTCAATGGAATATATATCTTATTTAACCATTTATATTTATTTAGCATGTATTTAACACGAATAAGATTATAATACCTATCGGAATTTACAAATGTTCCTTAATATTTATATAGGTGTGGGTCATGGTTTTATATTTATGTGTATTACCATGGGAGTGGGTACATAAATCATTAATTTAACGATCATATTTACTACATCACTCTTATCAACCTTCTTCCATCCACTGACAGTATTGTAGTCGAAAGCAAGCATAATGAATTATCAAAATATAAATAGTCCAACAAACATGACACGAGAAAAATGTTTTATCTCATTTTCCGCATTTCCAAATTAATATACGGATATTTTGATTAACACTGCAGTATAAGCGCCTATAAATTTAGTTAAAAAGGTTTAATACCATTGAGACCATTCAAAAGACTGATAAAAAGTCTGTTCTTTAAATAATAAATTATGTTAAAAATAATACCACAATGAATCCAGATATGGTTCTAGTTTCGATTCTGTCAAAGTTGATTTAAATATCGAATATCAAGTCGATAAAACAGACAACTGTATTTTTTTTGCACACAAGTTCACGGCCGTCAGGTTTAGACGTAAAAGATTTTGGGCGCATTTCAAGCATACCAACATAGTATAACAATGGAAGAACGAAGAATTCAAAATATTCCATAGAATTCTTAGACTACATTAAGACTGTAGTAATTAAAAGGAATTTTGATCTCATCGTTTTAGGCACAGATAGGTATACTGGGACCAAAATTAAGTTAAAATTAGATGGATTTTGGTTGAACCGTTTGGAACCTCTACAATTTAAATAGTATGACTTCTGATAGCTTGTGGAAATTATTAATATGTTTATAATAAACAAAACACATTTCAGTTACTACTTCCAAAAATATGTAAATATATGCCAGACAGTACGATGTCCGGAATAATTCAAGGTAGACATTACGTATCGCCTCCAAAATTTATTTTACCCACCAATCCCTTTGCGTCCTCTCAGGATTTGTTGTTACCATTTATAAAAAATATGACTTTAAAGAAGGACTTGTACTTCACTCTGCCAAACATTGCTTTGTCGTCTCTTCATAAACGAAAGAGTAAAAATTGATTGGACACACTAAAATAAGCTTTGGCCTTCTATAGTTATTGTTTTAGGTAATAAAATACCTATAATATTGTATTATATGTGTAATGTAATCATCACACGTATTTCGTTTATAAATACGTTGTTTTATGAGGGAAAATCGTAAAAATATTGTTATACCATAAAATCTACATATTTAATTTGATGATTTAACACAATTCAGCGTTGTAAACTTGCCATACATTGCTCTTAATCAACCGTAAGTGACATGAATAGACAATAAAAGATGACTGTCAAATCTCTCTGGTTATTAGCTTGTTTCATATTTTTTAAATAATATACTTACTCTAAATATTGTTACTAATAAACCAACATATGAATAGCTACTGAATGGCTTAATTTCAATCTGTTACAATTATTGTAAGTACACCAAATTCTCTTTTTGCACGGGGGATACGTTCCAAAGACTACCTTGCAATAAAAGATAAGGTGTTCATTTAAAAATGGTAGATAGGTTCAAACTAATAATACGCAATAAAACAACGTCAATTTTTCATATTACATGTATATTATTTAAAAATATATTTTTAACATTATATAACTTATTTATTTGGTCATTCGGTATCACTACTAGACAATATTTATCTACAAGTGTATCTTGAATAAAATTTATATCTTCTAAAATAAAAATTTGGTTATCAGATGATGTGGTTTCATTTTTTTAAGTTCTTTATATGATTCTTCATAACGTGTCATAATCATTTTCAAATCACGCTGGAATTGCACAGGGTGCACATAATGCAGTGCAATATAATTTTTTCTTTGGTTTAAAACTGTGTTAAAGTGAAAAAAACAATGTAAAAAAATTATTGGTTCTTTTTCTTGGACCGTGCTATTTCGAATCCGTGCAAAAAAACCATGCAACAAGAGAATTTGGTGTACTAAATTTCGTCTTGACATAGCCCAGATATTAGCAAGATTCTCATACCAACTATCTAGATTCTAGATTATTATCAGGATTGTGACATCTTACGTAATTTTAGGTGTAGAAATTATACCGATGATAATCATGGTTTCAAAGATACACAAACATCTAGGTATATGACATATTTATTATTTTGTTGCTAATATTACAATTATTATCATTCAGAATCAAGGTATTTCAAATATATTATAGCACATTCAAGAAAATTGATCATAAAATCTAAAGATAACTGTCATAGAGATGACATCATTCAATAAAATGGGTATGCTATCAGCTATCCTATGACGTTATGCTAAGCAAACAACACAAATCCGCAACAAATTGATATGAACATTTTTAAGGCTTCGCGTTTCTCGGAAATAAGTAGGCTGTGTCTAGAGCGGCTGACCATGACGTCAAAAAAGCCTTAATCTAACAATTTAAGTAGACATACACTTAATTGGGGAATAAAATCTATTGAGAAGCACTGAAAACTCTGCGCGTCGAATGAAATCAAATGCGTAACGTATTCCTAAAGAAGAAAACGGAATATGCAGTCATTTATAACGAACATAAATTTACTTCATTAAAAGCAACCAAAAACATGCTGCGAAGACTTAAAAACTTAGTAGATATGGCAAATGAGTCACTTAGGAGTGAGTCGAAGAGTCATTTTCTTTCTCCGATTCGTTTATTCAATTTGTATCATTGTGAAAATGTTTTCTGACTTTTCCTGCTATTGACAAAGTAATTTTAGATCGGGAAAACGAATGAATCGAGCTTCAATTAAAGCTTGATTCTCCGTTGTATTTTATTTGTTTTCTCACATTGCCTACTATTGACAAAGCACTGTTAGGAAAGCAAGTAATTCGACACGATTCTAATATTACCAAAGAAGCGAATGAGTGACTATTTTTCACTATTACAGTTAGGTCGTTTGTATTCGTTCGTTCGAAAGCGGCACATGTCAGAAGCCTAGACTTCGCGCAGTTCTTCCAGCAAACGAATGAATCACAGGTTCATTATTTAAACGGCATCGAGAAAAATTGTGAGAACCACACATTCCTGGAGAAATAAGTGAAACCAATTTAAGACAAACAATTATGCAATTTAAAGTAGACATTACTTTTCCATGTATTTTTAAAAATGTATTTTATAATGAGTCTTAATTTCGTTTTGTTACGTTTCTCGCGGAGTTGGACAAAAATAAGATTTTAATAGAGAAAAAAACGAAACGAACAATCTAGTAGACAAGAATGTAATAATATCCACATATTATTAAATTTACTCCCACGGACCAAGGCTCCGCACAAGAAACATGCATGATATCGCTGTAACAAAAAATTAAATGTACATATATTTTTTACAGCCAATGATCGCGCGTCTACTCTGCGTCCTTACTTTCGATTTAGGCTGCGATAGTATTTTTTTTCATTGCTTCAATGAAATATACAATATGATAATGGTAGGTAAATACCATAAATAATCTATAATATATATTATTGTCTATGATGGAAATGACAAGTAGAGAAATTGTGAAAAGTAAAAAAAACCTTCACGCAAAGAAAGGATATTATGTTTACTACAATTACTACAGTACTTATTTAAAAAAAACTCTTGTTTCGTTTTTCCAATTTGTTAACCTGCAAATACTAATTATTGTGTAAGGCTACAAATGACACATATTGGCTGATTTGAGAATCTTCTTCAAACCATCTAATGCTTATTTAATGAATGATGTCATTTATCCCGAATACCTCAGAATGTTTATAAAAATCATGACTATGTTCTTACTGGCTTATTACACACGTTTACTATCTAATGCTAGGCGAAGGCCTCCAAGAATACTTATTAGATTTGTGTTTTTAACGCAATATCTTCAAGGGCTGATATAGTTTTCTAATCATCTAACCGATTTATCCACGGCAATAATCAGTGATTGCCATAATATAAGTGTCAAATAAATAAACATTCGTCTCATCATCCTTGGGTGAGTAGATTTAAGATGACGGTCGAAGTTTTTCACTAAAGAATTGCATTACTGATTCCCAGAACACAGATACATCATAACTCATAAAAAGAGTATGCAGAGTTGACACAATACACACGATTCTCAATCTCAAATAGTAAGATGGCGTCAGCAGAAGAAGAATAATTATAACAGACAAAGTAACTATGTACACAAAACCGTGAAAGCATAAAGCGGATGATTGCATTTAAATATTTGACTGGAACATTATCTATGATTTCATAAATAATAGGTAAATGAAAATGACACGCAAATGTCTCTGGTCGGTTAAACAAACAAATCTAATCCATAGTTACACGAGAAACGGAAGCATTTCGGATTCTCAATGACGATTTTGCTGCAGTAGGTTCTTGGAAAAAGTATTTCATTCTAAATGTAGCCATGACTCACGGCGGCCGTGAGTTGCTAAAGAAGATTGTGAATCAATTTAGTACCTTAGATTAAAAAAAAATGATTTTAATAATGTATGAATGCTATATTAGAATGTTTACCACGTTAACATTTTCTTTTTAAGTTTAAATCCTATCTCGTACTCTTAGAGTTATAGTATTTAGGGCGGAGTTATCAAAAATTGACCAACGGTGACTCCTTGTTTACTATAAATGTAAGTTTTAATAAATCAATGAATGCTGGCAAAAACAATAAATGTGTGAGTCAACGGCGTGCAGTGCGATAAATATGTCGCAATTTGGTTGGTTAATTTACGACTGCCGAAAAATTCACATAAGCTTCTTCAGAATACATTTTGCAATGATGCCGCGGCCCTGGTTTAAATTGAACTAATTCAGTCAACCATTTTTTTACCCACAAGTTTAGTAGATATCGTGAGCCTTATAAACTATATATGAGATACTAATTCGACACTCCTACGTATAATCACATAAGTGCAAAAAATGTGATTATTGTCTTTTGCATTGTCATTGTCTACACACTCAGTTTTATGGGTAGGCATCAAACATCAAGAAAAATTCGATTTAAAATACTAGCACTGGTCAAATAGTGATGAATATAGATGCAGTCGTTACTTTTCAATTGCGTTATGAATCTTTGAAATGCTCTCCTGTAAATCACATGTTTGCAGATACGGGATTATACGTAGGGAGTGTCGCTATGATCCATGGATAAAGTGGCTATTCGTAATGATTTTATCAGTAAACTACTGGTTTTTTGGACATTGGTCTGGCTAGTCGTGACATTAAAAGAGCGAAATTAAGGACTATAAAGCATAGATTAAAAAAACTACATTTTATTGTATTGTTTCACTTAAAGACAGAGAAAGGTACTCCGCAATACTTTTTCAACCGCGTTCTACGACATCGACTATTAATCATCCCGGCTGAACTATTTTAAATGTCCTGGTTTTAAATTTGAATAATATGGTCACCTTATCTATGAGCGACTTGCTGCAACTAATGGCGGTGGTCTTTCATGACCGCTGTCACGGCGAAGATTATAAAGTATACATGTAAATATTAACCACAAATTTCAGCAACTATTGGTACTCTTCATTGAGCAAGAAGTATTATAGGTGAGCCAGATCGGTGTTTTTGTAAAATATGTGACTTCACTTTAACGAAACTAATTTTTATTGTCACCAAAACACTGTTGTAAACATTGATTGAGATTGTAAATATTTCGTCTGAAATGTTTTATTTTCTGCGTAGAATCCTCGGACCAGTCAATGAAACGAATGCACAAGAACATGAGGAGGAAGATATATCGAGGATGACAAAAGTGATATTTGTGACATCAGATGGCGAACAAAAACCAGGTTGACCTCGGATACGATGGACGTATAGTGAGGAATTAGATTCGAAGAACCTGACAAACCCTAGCTGGCAGGAAGCAGCATTGAACAGACGTGGCTGAAGGAAAATTCTTGAGAATGGCAATAAACACGGTGGCCTCAAGCGCCAAGAAGAAGACTCTTTTCACGTATCTATTAAACGCTTATCACTGTTATTAGTGCAATCACGCTTGTGCAATGAAAAGGAATATGTGGGACAATTTAGATACTTAAACTGTATTACAATGATTATTGTATAAGTATGTATGTATAATTATTGTATAACGCTAAATGAAATGAACAATGGAACTGATACGAAGGGATTAAAATAAAATTGTCTTTACTAATAATCTTTTTAAAAACTTAGCTGGATAACATACAAACCGAACACGGCAGCATTATTTGAACTGATTATTTATCCAATAATCTTTTGAATAAATATCATTTTACGTAAACGATTTTAGACATAAAAATTCTTATTGGAATCCATTTATCGTGTTTACCGAAAAACTTACCAAGAAAAATTATAGGGATATAATAACAATGGTTCAAATTAAATTACCAAAAGTTCTTTGAAAAAACATCAGAATTAATTTTGTTGCATTAACTATGAAATTACGTTTTTTAGAATGAATAAAATAAGCATATTGATCCCATGTTACTGGATTACCCTACCTACTAAAAGTCCTGCATAACTTTCCCCCCACTAATGAAATCTATGGGCAATGCTAAATTTTGACAGGACGGAGTATCTACACCTAAACTAATTTATAAATCTGTGAACAATAAAACATAACGTTAAATCATCATCTCGAAATCGTTGCTGTCAACTTAACTTTTACGAAATGTTCACAATTTTCGGCGATAACATAGCAATGGCAATGAAAATAGTTTGGCACAATATTTTGGTATTTCGGTATTGACCTCGTTAATCAAGTGCATACCTAAACAAAGTTTAATTTTTCATCTATTGAGTAGATTTATTCTAGATTTTGCATCATAAGGAAGTGAAATGTGCCCAAATTTGACGTGCCGATACATTTTAATCAACGTGAAGTCGGCGATCTTCGGTACAAATTCAAGTGCAGGCGATAAGTTTTCAAATTTGGAACAATGAACTGTCAAAAATTATTGAGACTCACCTGAGTTTTTTGAGGTTTAACTAACAAGGAAACGATGACACAGTTATTGAACACCGACACACACCCACACTGCACTTAACACTTGCGGTGTAGAGACGTTTTCAGCATCTGACAGTTGCTGGTCGATTGAAGAAGCAGAGGTTACCCAATAGTGATGGGCATTACAAATCGAATGAACTAAGTGTACTATCCTTGTGACGTACTTTTTTACTTGAAGCCAGTAGCTAAAGCACAAGTATAAATAATATGAACTAAATAACGGGACGAGTTGAGATCTATTTTAGTATGTTTAACTCAACTTTATCACTCAAATAATGAAAAATAAGAAATCCTCAGATAGCCTTTACTCATATATATTTTAAAATGTATATACGCATTTAAATGCAATCAAAAATCATAACCTTTTTCAATATTGAATTTT
Source organism: Himalopsyche phryganea (assembly GCA_022494535.1). Classification (NCBI taxonomy): domain Eukaryota; kingdom Metazoa; phylum Arthropoda; class Insecta; order Trichoptera; family Rhyacophilidae; genus Himalopsyche; species Himalopsyche phryganea. The sequence continues at coordinate 2,017,904 of JAGVSL010000139.1, forward strand.
ATGATAGTATATTCAAAATAATTGTTAAAAGAAATCATCAGTTGTGTAGTTTCAATCATTGGTTTATAATGTTTTCCTCTGTCTTAGATATACATTTTACAATTTAATATGCTTTATATTTTCTTTGAAAGGTAAGCTTTATTTGATATTACATCATTCGTTACCAGGACAGATGGTGATATAGAACACACAAGCGTCAAATGCAGATTTACTTTTCATTTACTCACTTTTTCCATTCATTCACTCTAGAGTGAATCAAAGTTACTGCATGTGGAACATTACGTGTGGGTTAACATTAACACACATTAAAAAATAAAACAAATGTTTTATATGAGATTAATTTATTGCTTTCATTTAGTTTTTGTCTATTTAGGAATTTTAAATAATTCAGATTATTTGCTTTAAAAGTATTCCATTTCAATATCTGGGTAAACTGACTGACACAGAATCATCTATATTATAAATATCACCCCAATGTCAATGTTAGAGATATATTTCAATAGTTCGGTAGTGTACTATTTTGCCCATCACTAGAGATTATAGTTGGAAATGCGCAGTGTGTTAGGCATGCGCAGCGACCTCCGACTAACTTCGCATGCGTCGTTGGCGGCGGAAAATTCGAAAAGCGATATTGATTTTGCAATAAATTTTAGACGCCACGCTCTGCTATACGAGATCGTGGAAATCCTTTGTCTGGAGATGAGCCTCTTGGGCTTGGGACATTTTATCAGATATCATAGTTGCCTATAATATACCTTCACGCATTATAAAAGAAACTTATGATGGAAGCAGTAGTTTTATTTCAGAGACTTCCGCGATCATATTTTAATTCATTTATTTCCGTTGTGGGTTGTGGATAGCGCGTTTAAACAAAAATGATATGCTGAAGGCCACAACAGTTTTGAAACATTTTATGAATAAGTTCGTATGTTCGATAATTAAATTTATTGTTTCGAAAGTTACTTATTTGTTTACCAAATAAACAACTTTACGATTGTCTATAATTTTTTTTGGAACTCTGCTGAACATCAAATAAAATAAAAGAATGCTAAATTTTTTTTTTATCTGTGTTGCGGTAGGTTATCATTTCCAAGTTTTATAATAATTTTACAACATTTGCTTACAAATAATATTATGAATTGTTTATTTATTTTACTTAGTGACATCTGTTAAATGTTTTTAAATAGTATAGATTCATTTAATTTAAGCAATATCTTTTTTAAGTGTAAGTCCTCAAATTTGTATGTATATTTAAAAGTTAAACATAAAACTGGTTTTTTTTTCATTTCTTAGTCATGGAACTAGGTTTACAACGAAAAATCTGTAATACACATCTGACATCTATGATATAGATTTTCAACTTCTAACTAAATTTATAAATATTTTAAATATTGATGCTATTATGACAAAACTATGAAAAGTTAAAATACATAATATTGTTGTAACCATCTGCTGGTAGCGTTTCTTTTAAAAAAAAATTTTCAGGGTGCATTCCTTTGCTGGTCTATACTTGCTGGTCTTAAAATCTGTCAAAACAATCTTTTCGTAATAACGTTAAATTTTTCATAATTTAATTTGATTACATATGTGAATTTAATATTATTATATGAAGGAAATACTATTCACGATTTTATTATACATGAACAGTGGTGGTTTATCTATAAGATCTGCAGAACTACATTTTCATTGCATTTTCCAATACACTGTTTTTACTTTTATTATTATAGTCACACCACTACAAATTCTTAGAGGTCGCCACCGTATCACGCTCAAAGGAAGTTTGGAAATAAAACACAATTTGTTTTTACTACTTCCACATGGTTTGACAAACAGTACAAACAAATTTTAGTTTTATTTTTTAATATATAAAGCCTTTCTACCAAAAATTGACAGTTTACACCTTAAAAGTGGAGGTAAAAAATGCAATCTGTTTTTTTTAGATCATGGAATCATGAATAATTTTACAGTATTGTCAATTGTGAACACTAAATTTTATTGTTATCATTGAAAACGAATGAAGCTATGACAAAAATCATTTAGTATTACAAGGATTAGTTTAGATTTTAACAGTTAAAGCGTTGACTGCGACCCATGTGCATGCAAATCATATGTTTTAAATGCTAAAAATATAATTATGATTCAAATCTCTTGGCCATAACTGCTTCCCTCTTGAGATTCCTTCCCCTCAGCACCCAGCCTTGTCCTGGCGAGTTATGGATATTTTCAATAGGTTCATCTTCTGCCGACATCAACTGAACTAAAAACATTCTCCTCGGTCTTGTTGTCAAGTTTAGATAGCTTCCGTGGATGAGGAGATATGAGAATATGACAACTTCACCGCGTTTTGCCGATATTGGTGTGGCTTTCTCGAGAGGGAAGATTTTCTAAAATAACATATACACAATTAAATAGGACATGAGGAATCTTTGAATTTTCAACATAATTAATCCTGAATGAATTGTTTTTCTTTCATTCTATGAGTATACTCTAATTTTATAGATAAATGCTAAGACAGGATTAAATAAAGAATGACTGTTACATTTGACAGGTCCAACAATTGAAAGCTGTCAGAGATCAATATGATAACATAAAAATGCTATGTTTTTATACTTATGTCAAGTATAGTTAAAAACTGGTATCGTTGGACAAACAGGAATATAATCAGCCATAATAATATTCATTTGTGAACATCATAAGACTGAACACTACTGGACTCTCCCTGGAATAAATATATTTGTTAAATTTTCAAACAATTTGTACTGCAAACACAGTTTCAAATACTTGTATGTACATACTTTTTTTACCCTTTTTCTTTCTTCTTCAAGCATTCATTTCTGAAGTTAGGATGTTAAGAGAATGTTTAATGACAGATCTCCTATACCATGAGTCTTACATGACAACTAACAACCATTTATTGGTTCAATATATCAAATGCCCAGTCAGTGAGGATTGTAAAAGAAAATATAGGTATATAAAGAAAATTTACCTGATCTAAATAGTGATATTTTTCCCCTCTTTCTTCAACGCCTTTGTCCTCTTGGGGTCCTAATTGGTGAGAACCAGGATAAACAGCCAATCCACCATTTTCTGGGGTAGTGTCATCCAAATGAATGAAGACGGCCACCATTGAATGGTCTCTAAATGGGAAATAGTGATAATCCTATACCAAAAACAGATGAATCAATTTTATTTATAAATAAATACATGGTATTTATTTAAATATCCTGAAGGGATAAAAATCACAAATCAGTTTTGACTACTCTGATTAACTCTTTATATCCTAAGTACAACATATATGGTAATGGTTTTCAAGTAGCCATGTTTTAATAAGAAACCTTTGTTTCATAACATATTATATTATATAATACTACCAGGGATGCCAAAAGTAGCATATCAAGACAGCATAGCAAAGAGTTGAAACCTGTTTTTGTGCTTTTTGAAAACATCTTTTATAGTTTTTTTTTACATTTAAGTTAAAAATGCCTTTGATGTCCGAGATAAAAAAAAGTAGTAATACTAACGTAATCATTTTTTTGGCATTTGTAATTAAAAAAATCACTTTCCTAGACAATTCAAATGGATCAAAAAGCTTCTTCTTTTTATTATTCTGCCAGCTGATATATTATGGCAAACTGATATTAATAGACAACTGATATAGATAAAAAAAATGAATAATGTAAAAGAAATGTCATTATCACTGTATCATATTAAATCACCTTTTATTGGGATTTATTTATCATTATATTTATCATCAGATGGTGAGAAATAATCGATGATGCATTTTCAAACTACAGAAAATGTGTAAAATATGTCAAGTTAAGGATCTTGTAAACCTGTACTTGCTGACTGATTCGGGTGAACATGTTGTAGAATCTACTTATTTCATAAAAAATAAGTAAGATTTTTTGTGACAATATTAAATTATTACCTGATGCATTAAATACGGTGCTCCATTTTCTGGCGGCTTCAAATGTGCTTTAGTGTGATGCAGAAGAATGTTTTTTGTCTTCATCACATCTTCTAATGCATTGAGGAGATTCTCATTCATAAGTGTCTTTGAAAATACACCACTGTGAAACTGCAAATTGTGTATAGATTTCACCTAAAATAAAATCGTTTTAGTCAATTCAGGCAGTAAATAATAGAGGAAAATTAATTGCAGTAAACCACCAATAATGGTGTTCCAATAACCTTCAGTAGATATTATATACTATTGAGTTGGAACTTGTTCACTATACAGACATGGCTATACCATTTGTTTGAAACATATATTATAGCGGACAAGGGTGTTTAGTGAACTTCACAATAAAGTGTACATATTTCTAAACCAATAGACATTAACACAAAATTGAGAAAGGAATAAGAAAATGTATATTCAACCTCATTTAACTGAAAGGCTAGTGACTATACACTGTTATTGAACCGCTTCAACGAGGAATAGAACCACTAAATGTTTGTATGTCTAGTCTAGCATAACCTAGCATGTAAAATGAATTAGTCACCACTGATCACTTTCATCAAGTTCATTTTAGGTATGTTTTTTACTACACTGGTATACTTGAGTAATTATTTTTTTTACAAAATGGGACAGTTTTATTTACCGAATAGTTAATATAATTGGCCTGTTTCTTCATTTCGTCTCCCACCCACGACGATTCCATCCCATCATTGTTCTTGGTATCAAATATGAAATTATATTCATTTGAAATTTCATCCATATCAGCAGAGGTGAAGATATTATTAAGTTTAATGAAACCATTTTCTCTGTAGAACTTAATCTGGTCAGGGGATAAGAAAGTCATTGTGAGCTGGTTCAACTACCCTGAAAGTAAATTGAGCCGTCTGTTAAGATGTATGTACCCCAACTGGTGATGATATTGTTAGTTTAATTTGTATTATATAAATGACCAGGATTGGCTAAATTTATCCCTCTATCATTATACTAATTAACTTGAGATTACTTACAAACAAGATATCACTTTGAATGATTCAAATCGAATAGAAATTTTAGTGATGTGTTTATAGTTTTAATGCAATAGACAGGGAAGGTAAATCGTTCTCTGTCTCAGCAAAATTAAATAAATGATTGTATATATCATGGTACAAACTTTTAGTAAATATTGATGTTATCATATAAGAATGTTATCTACATAAAACTAAATATACAGTCGAATAAAAGAGGTCGCTATATGTGTAGTAAAAGCTGGACCCATATTTTATTAAATCCGGACTGTCAGGGATAAGCAGCTGTACTTGATTCAAACCAAATGCCATTTATTAAAATCTTATATTCTACCAGTGTAGTAAATTATGACACCTGACAAGTGTTACAAAAACCAAATACAAGGCTCCAAGAATATATGCTTGCATCTTATCTTGCATTGGATATTAGGGGTAAGATGGTTTGACTTTGTTTAAAAATTCGGAGATTAACCACACAGCTTTCTGATTCGTCAGTGATCATTGAAAGACGTTGGAACTGGCTGCATCTTATCTCTTCTTCCGACTGGCAGGATTCGAGTGTCATGTGGGGTATACTCAATGGAACGGAATGATTCTGGCTTGTTATGGTAGGAAACAAAGGGATTGGCAGGTGAATTCCATGGTGCAATATGTTCCATATAGGATGCGGATAAGAGAAAGTTGGTAGTTGGGATAAAAAATGAGTAATTTTCGTGAGTTTGATATTTAGTCATAGGCAGCCCTGGGTTGCCAAGCTGCATCGCTGCATTTTTCTATATGTCTAATTATTTAAATTAAAACCTACATTTTCGTGCTTTCCAATAGGCCACCTGAATCTGAAAACAGAACTTAGATATTGATGATTTGCTTGCTTATCAGTCCTTCCTAGAGGTTTTATAGTTGTTAATTATCTTCTCCAGGAATTCCGCATTAAAAGTCCATATTCTCTATGCTGTGAGCGTACATGATAACAAAAGAAAATACAAATTTCTTGTAAAAAATCATTTATTTAAAAACACCTGATATAGGATTTTATCAACATACTTTCATAACTAATAGACAATTAGACAATATATTAAGCACCATCCCTTTTATGTTTAAATTGCAAAAACATAATTCAATGTTTATTATACAACTAACGATTGACCTAATAGGGTAAATATGCTTCTAAATAGATATTGATTTTTACAAAATATTGTGAAATAAACACTCTAATGCTTGACCTTTATCAGATCAATGTCACTGTAACAATAAATAAACAAAAACAAGTTTATACAGGAAAATTTTGCACAGTTTAAAAGATCTCATTTTTACCAACTGCTAAAATCTGCAAAATAGGAATCTACAATTGTGTATCAGTCAATCCAAAGTGTCACAATTAATTCATTTGCTTTTTTCTACGATCATGAACATTTAGTTATGAAATCCAATGAACCGTAAAAGAAACAATGAAGATTATTGAAATATGTAGCGTGAAATTCTTTGTCATTTTGTTTGATATAACATTTTATTTTATTTGCTTTATACATTTTGGCTTTCAAGATTTTTGCCGGCCATATCGGATAAAATTGTCAGATGCAATTGCGACAAAGATATCAATTTTTATTCGAGGATACACATTATAGTTACCAATTGATAGTTGATAGTTATCAAACTACAGTATCATATTTATCTGTTTCAAATTTATTAGACATAAATTTAACCATGAATATGTGGCTTTTATTTCCATAGATATGTCAAAATTAATTTATTAATTCAAATTAATGAAAATGATGACAACTAAAATAATTTAATAATATATGTATCTTTTTCAGTCAGAGATGAATTATATTCACTATTAAAAAACAAAATTAGTCAAATGGGGATTTGACAATCTTTTTCCTTCTCACTCAAAAGGTATAATAATTTACTCCCAATTATCATGATTACCATATCAGTTTTAAATAATTAAAAATCATATAAATATTGTTTTATAAGAAGTATCTATATTTAGGTGTTAAATTAAAGCATTTTGATGATTGAATAAATAAGACGTTAGAAAATAAGCTAGTTTCCACAATAAACGAAACCTGTTTTTTTATTTTAATTTTTATGTTCACAAAGAAAATATTTAAAAATGTTTTTCCCAAACACATGAAGGTTGCTATAGCATTTTAAGAATATTGCCAATTATTCACACGTTTAAAATCTTGTGGATTATATTAATAAATACAGCGGAACCCCGATTCTTCATTGTATAAGCAAACCTCCAAAAAAAACAATGGATTCAGTGATAAAGTCTCAAAACTCATTAATAATGAAAACTTTTATATTGGAGCTCCTGACTGCTGGTACCACATGATAAGAATTTGCTCAAGCACGTTGAAACTAGTCTTTATCGGACATTCTTTTCTTATTATTTTTACAATTAATTAGTATATTTCATTATTCTTAGCAACAATTGAGTTTATGGTGCTAATATTAGACATTTTGCCATATCAACTGGCTTCACTCCTTTCAATTTCTTAAATTATTATCATTTTCTCAGTTAGAGTCCTAAATCTTTTTCATGCGAGGCATATTAGTCGCGAGTCAAAAAAATCACGATGCAAGGCAAAAATGAACACTGAACTGTTCTTGAAAATTTGCAATCTCACTTATTGTGCGAACAGGATAACTACAGCGGCCGGATGAACCATAATGTTTAGAAGTTAGATCATCAAGTAAAATGATAGAGATAATAAGAAGATGATGCATGTAGGAAGACAATGAATGCGAGAATGATAGTTCGGGGTTACACTGTAGCACCAAATGTTTTATACATTTACTTGTGATAAATATTTTATGATTTTTTATTTTATTTGCACAACCAATTACAAGTCATATTACAGATTAAAAATATATTGGAACTATTTACAAAAAAAGTGATTTTCTAAAATTTTGTAAAAGATTATTTAAGAATAATTGATTATGTTGTTAAGTTTCACTACACAGTAAATTTAACAAAACTATTACATACAATGGAAAGCATTAAATATTTGAAGGGTCCACTCCAAGACCGGTGAATGTTAAAGTAAAGTGATTTCGAGATATCTGAATTTAAAGGTTCGAAATGGTTGCAATAAACACTTAATATCCCCATAGTTTCACATATCAGCACTCTCAACAAACAAAGCAACAAATCACTGGTTGTCGTTTTGCAGGATGGGGAAATACAAGCTTTAAAAATTATCAAGTAGGTTTCATAGAAATAAATAAAAGCCTTCATAGAAATCAATATAAGTACAGGTTATTTCGCTCTCCAGCAATATGATCAAAAGTGAGTTACGGTTTTATTCATTTGGGGTATCGATATAACAATTTTCATTGTACTTATTGCTTTATAAAGTCTTCTCAAAATATTTACAAGACATATTTGCATTAATCGAATTCATAGTATAAAAGTCCTCTAATTTTAAAATTGAGCTAGTAAATATAATCAGTTAAGAAATTACATGCAACATTATATATATATGTAGACTAACCATATTTCCTTGTGACAAAAACGAGACGGAGTTATTTTAAAAGTGACAAATAGTCCGTGGCTCGCCCAACAATTTTCGGCACTTGAGCAATTGAAAAATGGATAATTTGAACCAACTGCATAAAAATTTTGTTCTATATGAAGTAATATTGTTAAGAACACATGAGTTCTGCATCAGTGTCCTGGCGCCGTAACGAGGTCAAATAGTTTACATTTGACAGACGGAAAATACCAAATACCCTGTAAAACGTTAAACAGTATAGAAGTCTATTAATAATTTATGAACATGATGTAACAGCTTTTTAAAAACCGATTCATAGTTTTGGGAATGCAGGCAAAAGCATTTCTCACATTGGTTGAGCACCTGTTACGTCATCAGTGCTCTCGATTTGACCTTTATTAAGAGGGCATTGACTGGTAGCTGTGGGTTAATTGGTTAGGACGTACAGAAAATTTTAAATACAACATTAATTTCAAAATCAGGACAGACTGGACGTATGGTCAGCTTAATCAATTTTTAACTATCCACATATCGGAGATTGATTGTCCATTAATGAAACAGTCTTTAAAACCCTTTAACGTTTCGGTTGCCTGGAACCAATTTCTATCATCGAAATGTCTATTATATTCATCAAAAATGTCTAATTTACTTTCATTGGAATGTTCAACACTGTTAGGCGAGACTTCGGTAAATATCATCAACTGAGAACAGCAATTTACTGTGAGATCAGGCGTATAGTTCAAATTAATCACGGCTTGAGGAATTTTTGACGATATCCGCAACGTGTCCACGGGCAAGAAGAAATCGGCAAACGCGCCATTTTTGTCAGGCATAATGAGGCTGTCGTTGTCGAAGGAGTCATTTCGTTTAACAAACACAAACATGTTCGTCGGTCCCAACGAATGGTAGACAATTTTTTGAAGATCTTGAGAAAAACAGATGCTCCTGAAAAATAATAATTACTTTTAATCCTATAAAAAAAGAAGTATTTCTTAACTGAATGAAACTAACACACCGGATTTTTTAATTTTGTTTACCATGAGGTGATTCAATGGATTTTTTTTCGACGAGAACTGCTGGTTACTCTGTTCCTCAACCTCTTTTTCGAAGAGCGTATTGATAGAAGGATAGGGCTAGGTCAGGACTAGTGGTTAGTTGATCGCTCTCGGTACGACCCGTTTTTTGGATCGGATGTTTGGGAGAGAATTCTAGACATCACAAACAAACGGAAAACTACTGAAACCTCAATTTATAAAAATATCCATACTGGGATTTGAACCTGTAAGATCCGTAAACGAAGCCAACGACGTTGACAACTGAACCACGGACCCGACATTTTATATGAAAGTTATACTATATTTTTACCTCATAACTTTCATTGTTAATTTGTGCGCATTGACAGAGTGGTTTCTATGCGAGTGAGAAAGAATAGAAGTCGGAACTATCACTCGGTACACCTCCTTGGCACACATCGGACTGCTCCCAAGAACTATGCACATCTCTTTCGGTGGTGCATCACTCTCCAATTCTAGCATCAGATTCTGAAATTTGATAATGGACCATTCAGCTACTATTATGAAAGTTAACCAAAGTTGGCGCCAAATGGTTGGGGAATTATTACAGTTTTAACATTTGACACCGTTGCAAAAAGAGGTGGAAAGTTATTTTTAACCCGATGAACACGCTGGACATGATTATTACCTACCAATAATAACAAAGCAGATATATAGGAAATTTAATTATAAATAAGAAAATACCAAATTATCATGCATGTGAATCAAGAAAAGCGTCAATTTGCAAGTAATATGAATGTGATATCAGTATGAAAAAGTCGTGATAACATTATGTCAAATCTTACAAAATTTGAAGTAGGTGGTGAAGAATCTTTGTCAAAATATTCCATAATTCGCGTAAATTATGGTGCAATGTTTGAAATTTTGACAATTTGTTAGGAATGTTGCCATACTCAACTGTACTGAAATTTCAATAAATTCCAAAACTGATATTTTAGCGACGGTTATTAAAAGTAGACAAAATATTTATTTTGCATAAAATGGCAATTAGAGAGATTTATTCTAGACTGACAATTCTAGTTCCAAATTCGGCGGCGGCCAAGTAATATTGCTAATACTATAGAAAGAAACACTTGTGGATACATGCTTTAAAAAATAGTTGACACCTTTAGGTAGAGAAATTAGGCAACAGATCATGAAAATGTCAAGTAGAACACAAGGAAATATATTTTTGAAAAGAGCTCTCGATATTCAATCTTTCTAATTTCAGCTTTGAACTGCTGATACGCAGCATTAATTGTCAGCCTTATGTATTACACAAACTTAAGCGGCTACGCGATTGGTTGTGTGCGTGTTGGTGGTGTATATGAAGACTAGCTGCAGTCATTTTGCTTGTAATGTTGTAGATTAAATATTTTTCAGTTTCTTAATTTTCTTCGATTTATTTGGGATAACTAATATATATTTCACAATATTCTTCATTTTCTAATGTTGAAATTGATCTATTTTTAAGCATAGTGAGCATTATAACAGATCAATTGACTGAAAATAAATTCGTGCGAAAATGGCTCACGCTGTAAAGGTTACTAATGAGATATTTGTGATCAGGAGAGATTACAAATAAATGTTTTCTATTTATGTTATATACACAATATGTTAATTGCGTTATTTTGCTATCCGAAAAACAGGGCCTCACAAGTGCTTAATCCGTCACTGTTTTACTCAATACTTTATTATTTAAGAGAGTGCAAGAGAGTGTCTCAATGAACATAATTCTTATTTTTGCCAATAAAACGTTATTTAATTTAAGACATCGAATGATGGAAACGATTATTATTTGTTTATTTTTGAATTTTCGCCTTTCGGCATTTTGCACTGAATGGACTGTTCAGTCCAAAAAGTTGCTCGAAACTGGGTCACTGACTATACATGGAAGTTTTACTAATCCAAATTTAAAACGTTATTTGTTTATTGAATTTCAATTTTTGCCTGCTGCAAAAAAAGTTGCTCATCACTGGACTACAGGACCGGAAAATTATGGTTTAGATTATTTTACTCAATGGTAAACCTTCCCAAGACCGCCACATTTGTTTTTCACTTCACAGTTTCATAAATTGACTTTTCAATCTATTTATGAACTTAAGTTTACAGGCATGGATGTCTGTGAAGTCTGAATACCCTCCCACTCACTTAATCCTAAAAACGGAGCATAGTGAGAGCAACTAGCTAACCACTTGTCTTGTCCTAACCCTATCCTTCTATTCTTACTCTCTCCGAAAAAGGAAGGTTGAGTGGCTAAGTAACAAGCAATTCTTGTGGAACTTCTGTTAAGACAAGCTACACAAGAAGTCCATATGATCTACATTGAGAATGGACATGGTTACAAAGAAAATGATCAATATTGTCGATGAAACTTTTAAACAAACCAGCGCATACCTTAAATACGGCGTCCAAGACATCGAGAGCAGCAGAAGCAACTCTAAAATACTTCTGCGACTGCCAACCTTCGGTTTCCGTTGAACAGGTTTTGTCTTTTTCACGTTTCTTATCGACGACATATTTCAAATGTTCGAATGAATATGGAGTCTGCAACTTCTGATACGCTAGAAACTTAATTATCTCGATCAAAATGTTCCCGCAAGTTCGCTGTGTAAGAATTTCACTTATATTTATGTCAACATTTAATTGTTTTGATTCCTTATTTCGTACATGGTTCATATTTTCTTTACTTATTATAAAAATAGTCGAATTTAAAACTAATTTGACTCAGTACGTTGAAACGTGTATAACTTCTTATCAAAAACTTTTAAAATGCTCCCTCGACGGATGCTCGACGGTAATATGTCAAATTCAAATATAACAATAGAAATGTCATCTGTCATAAGATTGCCATTTTATTTATTAAAAAATGGGAGTAATACTTAGGCATACGGAATACATATAATTAAACTATAATTGTCTGTCGGTTCGAGTCCATTTGTGTAATCGAATGTCTGAAGATGCCGAAAGGCGTAACCCTGGTCGTTAGTGACAAAATACATGTAAATTTACAAAATCTCAACAATTCAAATTAAATTGTCATTTGTAACTTGACGAAAAGATAAGAGACATGTTGGTAAGTAAATATTAGAAAAAAAGCTTCGTTTATAATGTTATTAATGTGTTTAGTTAATTTAAATAAAGACGGGTCTATAAAATAAATTAGCTGTGCTTGTATTATTCCTTTTTATCGGCCTACACTACTTAAACATTATTTATTAAAAACATTATTTTTGTAATTAGCGTGGGCTTATGCACGTAAAAGTAAAGTTTTAAAATAACTTTACGAGAAATTCTAGATGTTTAAATAGTATGATTCTGATCAACTAATGATTTTGAATAAAGTTATAAATAAATATCTTGTCTACCTGACTGTTAAAATAAGTTAAGGCCATATAAACAAAATATTTTTTATTATATCATTTAAGACATCGACTGAGGGTGCTTGATGGAATTTCAATAGCAAATTTGGATTATTGAGATTTTGTACACTTCCATATATTTTGTCACTAACGACCCGGGTTCCGCCTTTCGGCATCTTCAGGCATTCGTGCACTCGAATGCCTGAAGAGGCGAAACCCGGGTCGTTAGTGACAAAATGCATGGAAGTGTACAAAATCTCAATAATTCATTTTTTTATTTTTTATTAGTTGGCATTATAGTATTACCAACATTACTTGGCCGCTGCCGACTTTGAAACTGGAATTGTCAGTTTAAAATAAATCTCTCCAATTTCCATGTTCTACAAAATAAATATCTTGTCTATAATAACCGTACCTAGTTAAAATATCAGTTTTGGAATTTATTGAAATTTTAGTTCTGATTGAATATGGCCATATTCCTAATGCGACGGTGGCACCCTTACTAGCGGCCATAACGGTGACGTCTTACCACAATAAATTCAAAATAGAAGGTCACTTGAGACATCTACCGAAAAATGGCTCTAAGATCCATACAACAACTTTCACCATTTGTCGGCAGGGAAATGTATCAGGTTCTAGTTTTCCCCCCAAATTGTCTTAGGCCATAATATGTAGACGTCAGATCTGTCACTTTGACAGATCTGACGTTTTTATATTATATTGCGCATAGAACCTCGAAAATAAATCGAATCAAACATGTATTACCTCAAACTCAAGCAAGCATCACTATTCGTCATTATAGAATATACATTTGCATTATTATTATTCATGGAAATCGAGTAAACCGATAATTTACGCGAAGTACGTAAATATGAAAAAGTCACCGCGTCGTATTTTGTCGTAAATTATCGAATTCTGTTGAACCTAGTGATCGGTTTTGATCAGTCATAATATAATGTGAAGTAGATGTATCTAAAAAAATCCGGCAATTCAATCAAGTTTATCTAGAAGAATTGCCAAAGAAACTATAAAACTCTAACGAAACCGATGTAACAATATATCTGTCACAATATGTAACACTAACCAGACAGTTGAATAAATAAATGCAGCTTTCCGATGTTGAACGGCTTTATTGAAATGCTTACAATAAATCATAGACATATTTGCCTTAAAACACAAATCCATGGAATGAAAAATAAATTTATGTAGTCGTAACCCGTGTATTGTTTATTTTTCTTGCAAAACTGAAAAAGATTTTACCAGTTGTTCTTATATCCAAGGTATTTCACTACCTATCAATATTCCATTGGATGTGTGGTGACATTTTGTTGTTGGTTTTAACTTGCAATCAAACGAAGCATGCCGGAGTTTTAGTAATTATTCGTTTTACATAAGACAGTTGAAAGGGTCAAAAATCGTAAACGAAAGCTTATGAATCTTTCATTGCTGAGGTTTGAGTCGGCATTTGTTTTATGCAAACTTAAAATGGCTAGAAAATTAAGTATGCAAGGTCTCAATCGTCGAAATTACAATTTGATGTCCAGTAAAAGACAATATATAATTGATATGGGCATTGATCTGCACGGAAAGATTCACAAAACCGATTCAAAATTCCTTCTACTATTTACCATGTAGTCAATCATACATATCCATTGCATATGACTATATTTATTTTATTTAAAAGTAGAAAATCATGCAATGAGGGGATATATAAGTTCCAAAAAGAAATATGGTAAGAAACAAAAAATCGGTAGGTAGCATAATTTAGACAGCGTTAAGTGGTCAGCCAGTTTTCAACCATTCATCTATGATCTCGGTATAATGTCGAACTCTTCTTTCACATTTCATTCACATATTAATTCTACTGTTATGCGTGCTAGCAAACTTTTTGGGTTAATAGTAAGGCCTTAGCCTTAATCTTTTGAAAACCAAATTTGCTAAAGCATTTTGAGAATATCATACAAATAGATAGTAGATATAATAGAGTTGAAGATACCCACTCTGAGAGATTGATCTTTCCTCATCATAGTTTAGTAGTTTCTTTTTCAAATATTTTCTTTAATGTACTTAAACGTCAGTAATTTAATTTCTTAGATGAGCAAATAATATCAAGTTGAAATTTTTCTTTCATTACAATGTAGTTTTACCAAATAAATGCTACTTCAATCAACGAATAGAAATGTGTCGACCTCAATTGAAAAATCAATTTATGAAACTGTATCTACTAGAATTTGAGCCCGTGAGCACCACAACGGAACCACTAGACTACAGATCCGGCAATATATAATTTACAAGAATAGACAAAAGAAACCAATGGATTCGAGTTAACTAGGATGGTGGTTATAGTGAATTATACCAAGAGACTTAGATAACAACAGGCTTTTCATATCTCACGGGTTCACGAAATTTCACACCTCGTTGAATACGACAATCAGCAAGCTGATTTGGTTTGTTCTACTGTAAAACATTAAATTTCAATTCGCGTACTTTCTGAAGCTGTTCCAATCTGTCATAAATGTCATTGTATATTGATAATTAACCAAAAAAATCCAATGACAGTCCGACATATCATTGTTAAAATTATATTCCAACGTTTTCTTTCGTCATTCCCGAATACTTCCCATATATTTACACAAAAGGCGGCAGAAACAATCTAGATTGCAATACAATATGTCAACTGTCAAAAAGCAAGCATGTGGGTAGCATACATAGTACTATACTGGTGTGCGTATGTACATACATGCAAACACACACCAGTAACGGTGTAACTAACGAATAAATAAATCGATCGCAGAATGGAACGTATAATTTTGCAATCGTCATTTTGAAAACGTGTAGAGACATCTATGTAAGAATATCACTATCTTCGCCTTTTTTGTAAAAAATCGGGCTCATGATCTGTTTAAAAATAAAATAATATTTTTCTGATTTTTTTTAGATTTATATCCACGAATCTGGATATTTTTAATAGTGTAATTCGACAACGACTTTTGTGCTTCTCTTACCCTTCGGTGACGTCTTACCACAATAAATTCAACATAGGTCACTTGAGACATCTACCGAAAAATAGCTCTAAGATCCATACAACAACTTTCACCATTTGTCGGTAGGGAAATGTATCAGGTTCTATCTTTTCCCCCTAGATTGTCTTTGGCCATAATATGTAGACGTCAGATCTGTCAAAGTGACAGATCTGACGTTTTTATATTATATTGCGCATAGAACCTCGAAAATGAATCGAATCAAATATGTATTACCTCAAACTCAAGCAAGCATCACTATTCGTCATTATAGAATATACATTTGCATTATTATTATTCATGGAAATCGAGTAAACCGATAATTTACGCGAAGTACGTACATATGAAAAAGTCACCGCGTCTTATTTTGTCGTAAATTATCGAATTCTGTGGAACTGAGTGATCACTTTGATCATTCGTAATATAATGTAAAGTAGATGTATCTAAAAAAATCCGGCAATTCAATCAAGTTTATCTAGAAGAATTGCCAAATAAACTATAAAACTCTGACTAAACAGATGTAACAATATATCTGTCACAATATGTAACACTAACCAGACAGTTGAATAAATAAATGCAGCTTTCCGATGTTGCACGGCTTAATTGAAATGCTTCCAATAAATCATAGACATATTTGCCTTAAAACACAAATCCATGGAATGAAAAATCAATTTATGTGGTCGTAACCCGTGTACTGTTTATTTTTCTTTGCAAAACTGAAAAAGATTTTACCAGCTATTCTTATATCCAAGGTATTTCACTACCTATCAATATTCCATTGGACATTTTGTTGTTGGTTTTAACTTGCAATCAAACGAAGCAAGCCGTAGTTTTAGTAATTATTCGTTTTATATAAGACAGTTGAAATGGTCAAAAATCGTAAACAAAAGCTTATGAATCTTTCATTGCTGAGGTTTGAGTCGGCAATTGATTTTATGCAAACTTAAGATGGCTAGAAAACTAAGTATGCAAGGTCTCAATCGTCTAAATTACAATTTGACGTCTAGTAAAAGACAAGACAAGATATAATTAACTTTTTGGGTTAAATAATTTACAAGAATAGACAAAAAGAAACCAATGGACTCGAGTCTACTAGGATGGTGGTTACAGAGAGACTTAGATAACAACAGGCTTTTCATATTTCACGGGTTCACGAAATTTCATACCTCGTTGAATACGACAATCAGCAAGCTGATTTGGTTTGTTCTACTGTAAAACATTAAATTTCATTTCGCGTCCTTTCTGAAGCGGTCCCAATCTGTCATAAATGTCATTGTATTTTGATAAATAACCAAAAAAGTCCAATGACAGTCCGACATGAGAGTTTGTGACATATCATAGTTAACATTATATTCCAACGTCATTCCCGAATACTTCCCACATATTTAAACAAAAGGCGGCAGAAACAATCTAAATTGCAATACAATATGTCAACTGTCAAAAAGCAAGCATGTAAGTAGCATACATAGTACCATAAAGTAATATACTATTACATAGTACTATACTGGTGTGCGTATATACATACATGCAAACACACACCAGTAACGGTGTTTCTAACGAATAAATAAATCGATCACAGAATGGAACGTATAATTTTGCAATCGTCATTTTGAAAACGTGCAGAGACATCTATGCAAGAATATAACTATCTTCGCATTTTTGTAAAAAATCGGGCTAATGATCTGTTTAAAAATAAAATAATATTTTTATGATTTTTTTTAGATTTATATACACGAATCTGGATATTTTTAATAGTGTAATTCGACAACGACTTTTGGGCTTCTCTAACCCTTATCTTATTGGTACCTCTATACCAGTGGTTCTCACATAAAATTTCTCCGTGGCTGCATAATGAACATCAGTGGTCTTTTGGAAATGTCTCGTGGCCGCACCAAATTTTTCAATCGAAATTTTAAATATTAGGCCGATGCATTTAAATGACTCATTGCCGACTTGAATTTTTTTTAACCATAAAGCATCTCGACAAAAATTTCCGCCGCAGGCAGAAGATGTGTATGTTTTATTATAATTTCTTTAAAAATATGTACTAAATTTTTACAATCCTGTCAATTACAAATTTTATATTTAATATTAATACTATAAAGTCCTACACGTTTGTTTTTCAAATATGTCCAAAAATCTATTAGTCATTAGATTTTTACACTTTTATCCTTCTGAATGTTTGTTTATAGATAATTTCTATTTTAACTCGGAGATTGTATCAAATTCCCTTCAAAATTATAAAAATAAAGAAAATATAACGTAATATACAGATGCTTCCATATTTATCAAAATATCAGAAGATGATCACTTTGGAAAATCTCTCATCAATGATAATAACACGATTGCAAAATGAAAAGCGTTGGTACAACAAACCGAATTACTTAATGCACTGCAGCACAAATTAACTTGATGGGTTTATCGTACTGATCCTGATTATTTTTTATTCAAAAAAGGATCCTTATTTTATTAAAAATATTCATTCATGACAAATACGTTTTCAAACTGCATACGTACGCAATACAAATAAACAAATGTCGTATTTATTTTACATTATTCCTCCTTAAAAATTCTCTGGTGGCCGCACATGAGAATCATTGCTCTATAGCTATATTTGGTGGGCGAAATAACCCCAGTTGACGGTACTTATCGAATAAACAAGTCTCTTACTAAATTAATTTTTACTAAAAAAATGTTTCAGCTCCCAATCTCTCCATTAACAATTAGGTACTTTTTAATTCTCATCATTATCTCACTGAATATTTATAAAACCATCTACCTTCTCAATATGGAGTAGGTAACTATTTATTTAAAATACAGTGTAGAATGATGGCCAATATGAAAAAGCGGTGAGCTTAGATCTTATTAATCATAAGTCATTGTCAAAAGATATTGTTTAAGTGGAAGCACGAAGACTGGCAGTGTTCTCGGTGGCACCACATGATCATCATTTATTCAGTATAGGAAGTAGATTTTTCTGAATGAAAGAAGTAGAATCATTGGGCAACAACTTGAAAAACTCCTTTCATATTCTACATCTATTATTTAGAGAGATACAAAATCAGTCTAGTGGTAAGAGCTATGCCCCAGCCGTCAGATGAGTCTTTGTTCATATACTGTCATGGTCTTTATCAAATTTAAATTTTTCCAATCTAACATTTGAGAACTTGGGAAAAGATATTTTTTAATCAAGTTGACGTCACATGATATAATTTTTTTAAATAACTAATCCCTTGGGTATATTAGGTAAGCCAATGATTTTTGTAAAAAAAATATATATTTGGGGAATTAAAATAAAACATGACATTGTTTAAAATAAAATCCTTTTATTTGTAACAAGGCATATGTAACAGTTTTACAATTGTGATATAAAAATGCAAAGCTTCATAAAATAAAGTGTTTTATCAGAAAAACAAAAGAAAAACAATCCTTATGAATATGCAAGCTGAAGGAAGTAACTACAAAATATAGATCATAGATTGGGGAAGATAACATTCAACAGTAAATTGATTTCTTTAAATATTTAATTTATTACATATTTTAACAAATAATAAAAAAAAATCAACTACTTTAAGGAATGCGTAAATAATCATAAAATATAAATAATTCAACAAAAAGTCAGGATATTTCTAAGTTATATAGTGTTATTTTTCAATATAATAATGACTAAAATAATTATAGTATAAAGATTATGACTTAACTTTTTTTCAGTGTATCATACATTATAGTTTCACGTCTCAACACCAGTTACAATATTTTTAAACAATAATATATTCGGAGACATGGACATTTGAAAATCTGACGCATTGATGTAACAATTTATTCAGCTGCCATCTCCAGGAGATGGCACTACCCTTTCAATTCATATAGATTTTTAGAATAATGAATTATAACTTTTTTACTTCCAACTATAATCACTCCTCTTGAATTTGATGACACATAACCTAAAGAAGAAGAGTCTTAATGGAGAGCCCTTAATAAACAATATATCATGATTATGGTGTATTATGTCAAGGCCTACTCTGCTAAATTCTAAGCGCAATGAAGGTACTTCAAATTTAAAAGGTAGGAAAAATCAACTGCCTAGAATTGCTCCATATGGATAATGGATAAACGAGCTGACTTTTAAAGTGCTACAATATAGTCTCGACATGTTTATTTAACGATACGACTAATCGGCAAGCGGAAAACAACTGAGCGTTGAAAATAGTACATAACAATAATACTCTTTTCCGGTGCATATAATTTAATTAGTTTATATATTAATATACAAAATATACAGATAAAAACCCATTTCATCAGGAAGTATTGTAACAAATACGCCATTTATAAAACAAACAATGAGAAAAAGTAAACAAGATGCAAATTAAAAACTTCCGTCACATTTAAATTTGTCACTTACCTCCTTTGCGCTTAACATAAAAGTATTAAGGTTATCACAAGCATTGAAAACAATAGACAATAATATCAGAATACTTGTCCGTTATAAAGTATGCTTCAGCGAGTGTTACAAGTAACGATTTATATCATGAAGATGACAGAAGATAAGAAAACGGAAAAATTATTATTTATTTAAATTATTGGTTACTTTTAAAGCAAACCTTGACACAATTAATAAATTTTTCATTGCATGGAATGAGTCATTTTACATATGATGGCAAAATAATTGTCAAGCTTCTTTTCATGAATTTACTCAGTCTCCTTCTTGCAAGTTTGCTCATATTCACTCCCTATGTAGAACATATGGTCACGCAGGTAGTTCCAATGCCTCCGGGATTTAGTCAGTGACCACTTAAATTCGCCATTTGAACAGGTCGGATAGTCAAAATCCATCCATCCGCAATACTAGAAGACAATCAAATATTGGCTATTTGGATATAACAGAAAGAATAAAATGAAGCTTGGTGAAAGTTGGAAGCTTTGAAGTAACCCATACAAGCAATATAAGAGTAAAAATAGTCAGGTGTATTTTCTGTTTTACACAATATGAAGTAATGAAAAAATTATCGTAAAAATCAAAACGCATTAAAAGAGCAAATCAATTCAGAAGATAGTTTCAAACAGACTTAAAAATAAGTAGCAAGTTTGAACGAGATAGAACTGTCTAGAATTTTTAAAGAAACGTTCCAGAAGATCGCAGACATTGACAAGGAAGAAACGTATCATCGGAGTTCTAAAAAATCTGTGTAGTTAAGCAGCAAGTTACATTTGATGAATAGTCTATAGCCTCGATGAAATTAATCATTTCTGTAGATTCAACTTCAGAATGCTAATTTTTCAGGGTGCCAAGACTACTCTCGGAACCAATCCATCGACGAAAACTTTCATGCTATTCTTTTGACAATGTTCACTCCCAATGTGGAGCATATGGACCCCTAACAGATCTTATCTCAATACCACTTGTTGTACAAAAACTGCTTGTTATTCAGACCTTTAGGAGAGAGTAGGCGGCGTAAAAAGATGAAGATAGGACAGGATTAGTAATTACCCAATCACTCTCGCCACGCTCTGTTTTTTTAAGGATCAGATTGGTGAAAAAGAATTTTGGACATCATATACATCCATGCCTTCGAACACAAATCCATAAATTAATTTATGAAACTATTCATATTG
Organism: Himalopsyche phryganea; assembly: GCA_022494535.1. Classification (NCBI taxonomy): domain Eukaryota; kingdom Metazoa; phylum Arthropoda; class Insecta; order Trichoptera; family Rhyacophilidae; genus Himalopsyche; species Himalopsyche phryganea. Next base: position 2,039,416 of record JAGVSL010000139.1, read on the forward strand.
AGATTTGAACCCGTGATCTCCGCAACCGAAGCCAACGACATTGACCACAGACCAGGACATTACCTGGACAAAATCAATTTATGAAAGTGTTCGTACTAGGATTGAAATCTGCAGACACTGCAACCGAAGAAAACAGCGCTGACCACTTAGCTACTGGCCCGGCACTCATCTATCATATAAAATTCAATTAAACAGTATCATCTATGTTAAGATAAAATATCAAGGTATTTAGTTCCACAAAATTTTATTTGGTAGTCGATCAGAACTATACTTAAACTTATTTTAGCTTAGCTTTGTATACTATTTAGAAGAGATAGACAGCATTATGTCATCTCACAAATTCAAATAACGTAATATTTAATTAAAATTAAATTATTCAAGGAACAAATTGTGTTTTTGGAAAAGGAGCTTATGTGGTGTTATTAATTAATCATTAAAATAGATGTACTGAAATTTTATTAATTATGCTTAATTACATGATCTTCTTGTAATGGTTTAAGTAAAGGTTATGGCGTCAAGCCGAAATAGCTACCAGATAAAATGTAGCAGAACTAAATACCTTGATATTTTATCCTATTATAATGGAGTGCTACTAAGTAAATGCCAATTCAATCAATCAATGTTATTGTCTTTCATGTCAAGCATCAAAGTTGTCACCGATAGATTGGTTCTGTGAGGATTATTATTGGCACGCAGATGGATTGGCACTCTGGTGTCTGCTCAAAAGATTTGTTATTAAAAATTAACTTTATGTCTACAAGCACTGTGTTTATAATGATTAAAAATATAAATACATTTATTTAGGACACTACATAAATTGCATACAGTAAAACAAACAAGTATCCTCTTTCATGATCGCTAGATCCACAATAATGCTTTGATTATTCGATAAGTCACTATTACACATTAATACGAAGTTTCATCCAAGCAGTAAAACTGGCAAGTGTATTATTATTTCGCATCGATCTCTCGAACTTGAACGTAGGGATTGTTATGCGGGTCGAACTGCGGATCGTCTTCGATGGACGACCTTCCGATCCTGGAAAGCACCATCAGGATTGTCACGATCACTATGATGATGAGGATAACAAACATCAGGTATCTTCTGTTTATGTAGCCGGCAGATCTGCGGTTGCGGGCGGGCGGCAATGTATTTCTGTAAAAGAAAATCACAAATTACAATGATGCAAAGGATTGAAATGCAGTGCAACCTTCAATTTATCTAAACTTTATTAATTTCTCTTCACGTCTTACTTACAACTGTGCAGTAATTGTTGTACTAGGATCTAATAATTCAAAGTGAATTATACAGAAAACATCTCACCAAACACTCAAAAGAACTTAGGGGTCGGAACCATTATTTCATTCTTATATTATCGTAAACCATCAATTTCTCATCGCCAGTACAATTTGATACAAATACACTGCACATGTTCAACAGTTGTTCTTTGTTATCCGAGGATAAATAAGCCAGTAATCGATTTTGAATACTTTGAAATATATTGAAATTGGTTTTATAAGATAAAGATATAACAAAGAGTCCTCACTTCCACCATCTGATAATCCACTCCAGAGCCGATTTTCGTTTGTATTTATCTTCATCGTGATCGAAGCGAGACGTCTGCGGGCGGAGCTGCTCTTTCGTTTCGAAAATTCTTCGTGGGGTTTGACCGCCTTAAAAATAACAATATAATGAAAACAAATGTCTAATTCAAAATCATGACGTCATGATGGGAGGTGAGCATTTATTTTGTTTGATTGTTTAACAATAATATGTTTAATATAATTTAAGACATCGACTGAGGGTGCTTGATGGAATTTCAATATCAAATTTGGATTATTGAAATTTTGTACACTTCCATGTATTTTGTCACTAACGACCCGGGTTTCGCCTTTCGGCATCTTCAGGCATTCGAGCGCTCGAATTGACTCGAACTGACAGACAAACTCACCATTGCTTTATCCTATACGTTGAAACACCTAGCAGATGTCACTAAATGTGGAATGATTGTATATATTTATCCTATCGCCGAATTGCATCCAGTCGAAACCTAGAATGCTATTATAATTGTAAAACACTGGTAATTTTAATATTAGTTGGAAAGCGGCAATTCGCCACTCTGTTAATGAGTTGTTTACAAAATAAGGATTAAGGCGATTCTCGAAATGTTAACTCAGGTATCAGTGTGGATCCTAGACGTATCTCGTAAATAATATTTGTCGTATTTGTATCTTCTATATAAACGTTAGACACTGTTTACTGTCTGTCAGTTCGAGTCCATTTGTGTGCTCGAATGCCTGAAGATGCCGAAAGGCGAAACCCGGTCGTTAGTGACAAAATACATGGAAGTTTACAAAATCTCAATAATCCAAATTTGATAATATGTTTTAATTGTTTGAATGATACACACAAAAAAAGAGTAATAACAGTTTTCAGATAAAGGAAGTATGCGTGATAAATATGTATTAATTATTTTGTTTAGTAAATATCATTTTTTATCTCAACGCGGAACATATGGAATCAAAATGGAGCATTATTTAAGAAAATACTAGTAATAAGCTAAACAGGATTGGATAGAGGGTGGGCGGCCTTTTTGAATTGAAATCCATATTTCAGTTGAAAAAATAATGCATGAAAGTTTTCCAGTCTGGGTTTCAAATCCTACCACACTGAGTGGACGAAAGCTCAAGAACTTGGCTGTTGAACAAGCAAGGATTATCATAATAGTAATCAATATTGACAGATAAATATTCTTGTAATATCAAAACTTGACAAAAACTGTTGTACTATTCTAAATATCACACTCAAAATAGGTTTAAAAACTTCATTAAGAATAGAAACCTTGGTATCCATCACTCCTTGATCCAAAAGTTGCAGAATCATAGCCATTATCGTCTTGGACTTGCACAACCGAATATGGTGGCCCGTTTGGTATTCTCGAGCTCTCGTCATCGCTGGCACCCACAGGGGTCCCTCTCAGAGGAGTGTGGGAACCGGACATGCCCCCGTGTACTGCAAATGCTGCCGCGCTATTGTTCAGCGGATAACTATTGGAGCTACCGTAATGGTTCGATTGATCAGATATAGAGCTGCGGGAATCCATGCTCGCTTTCAAGTCCATGTCCTCTGAAAGCTGAAATAAAACAGAATTATTAAAAATAATTACACTTTCCACAGAACTCAGTGCAACAGGTGAAGTACAAGGTGGCGCCCAAATGTCACTTTATTGTATTTTGCTGTAGGATTGGTTCATCAAATATATACTTTAATGATATTGAGATTTTTTTACAATTCAATTCCTAATGGAATGTACCATTGTCTTCCTGTTAAAGGTAGTCAAGAAGTGCTAGAAGTTACAAGATACAAGTAATATATTTGATCCACTCACTAAGGGCAGGCCCAGTCCAGCACGCCCCCAATTGACTCCGGCCAGTTTCTCCCTCAAGATATCAGCGACTGGAGCAACGAGGTTGGGTGCTGGGAAGAGGGATGCCGGACAAGATGGACAGCGGTAACCTGCCGGAGCCGTTGTTCTCGGTAAGGATCTGAATGTCTCCTCCACGCAGGACCAGTGATAAATATCTGAAAAAAAATAAATGGGTGTATAAAATTTTTATAATTTATATGTTCAATTGAAGGCTATTGCTATATTGACAGGCAGGCCGTAAATGATAAAGATGCGATCAGCTGAAAAATGAATACACTAATACTAAAGATTGGGCGTTAGCGAAATAAAATATACATTTTTATGAGGATATAGCAGGTTTTTTTCCCGCTTAATCCCTAAATCGGTAATTGTTTACTGTCGCTTAAATCTCGTAAATAAACCTCATCATCATCACATATATGTGAACCAACAGTGACTCCAGAATGTCAAGAAATAAGAGGATAAAAGCTGTTTTAGAATATAAGTCATAAAGAGTACCACAGATGCCTGTAAACCTCAATCTTGATAGCGGAGTAAAGGTTAATTATTAAACACACTATAAATTAAGATGTCGGAGATTTTACAGTTGTGAAGAACAGGGTGTTGCTCATGGAAACCATGAAAACTAGGTATGTTTTTGTAACACCAATTTAAATAAATTTACACAATTTATTGATTGTCACTAATGCGGTGTTGCACGCCGCACGATGACGTTTTATCATGTGTCATAATTCGCCACTAGTGTCAAAAAATTAGCTTTTTGTTTAGTCCGAGACTTAGCGGAATATTGCATCAAGTGTGTGTTTAACCAGCCCTTCCAGTAATATATTTGCAAAGTTTAATTACTTACGATAGCATGTGAGACGTATGCATTCTTCATCTCCGAGGGATTTAGTGCAAATTTCGCATATGGGATTGTAGTCGCTATCTTGCAGCCATTGCAGGTATGATTGCACTATGCACTGGAAAAGAAAGTCTAAATTACCGCTATTCATAAATTAATATTGATGGCCACACCACCATATAATTTTACAGAAGAGAAACATGTTTTAAATGGTGACTGTAAATCAGAATACTTGAATAGATTTATTTTTCCCATATAGGATAGTTTATCACTGATTCTCAATACATAGCTTTTCAATATGAATTAAGTTATGATCTTCTACACACAATTTGTGGACTGTTCTGCTACGGTCATGTTGCTTACTTTCTACTCTTCTGCAATTAATAAGTCCCCAACCATTTGAAGCCCGTTTGAACTGACTTGATCGACTTTAAACGTAAACCTGTTCCACGCCAAATCAGTGTGAGACTGTCAAAGTGACAAATAATGGGAAAAAAATTAATATATTACGGAAATTTTACTGTAGAATACATAAATAATGGATTTGAATTGATTTTATATTATTCAAAATATTATCAATGACATTATTTCTATAATTTAAGACATCGACTGAGGGTGCTTGATGGAATTTCAATATCAAATTTAAATTGCTGAGATTTTGTACATTTCCATGTATTTTGTCACTGACGACCCAGGTTTCGCCTTTCTGATCTTCAGGCATTCGAGTACACGAATGAACTCGAACCGACTTATTCAAATTCAAATTTGATATTATTTGTGCTTTAATCATAAAAATATTGAAATAATTGAAATTTCGGCAGAACCATAAATTAAAAATGCCTATTAAATGTAATATATTTTTATGTAGCTATTAAGTAGCTATGGTCAATTTGGTAAAGGTTCGTATTAGTGGACTTTGTCTAAAAATGCTTTTTTTCACCTAACACTGCGCGAAATGATAATATATAGGTTAGAATAGTCTTTATATATTAAAAAATAAAACACAATTCATTTGTACTACTTCCACATATTTATAATGATCAGGACCGGTTTCGCTCATGTTTGTATTTTTATCAGTTCATAATGCTCGTGATGAGCGAAACAGGTCCTGATCATTATAAATATGTGGAAGTAGTACAAATGAATTGTGTTTTATTTTTTAAAATATAATGTCTTTCCACCAAGAATTGACAGTTAACACCTTAAAAGTCTTTATATAGGTTAGAATAGTCTTTTATCAAGCTAAATATGTTCAATAACCACGAAGTGAAGCATTATAAGACTGGTTTATCGCGTAATAGTTGCATATGTCAAACTTTATTTTTTCAGCCATGTTGAATAAAAAATCAGAATAGCCAACCTAAAAACCAAACATATGCATGTGTACATGAAACCAATAAGAGACTAAATTAATATTCAACTATCTTTATTTTACGTATCTGGTTTTAGGCTGCCGGCGATATTCAACGTAAAATTCGATGCATGTGATTAAATTATGTATTTAAATGTGTCAGAATATATAATTGTTATTAACTTTTATACTCTCAAACATTAATTTGGCGGATTCTCACGGCGCGCGCGCCCATTACGCGATATGCAACTATTACGCGATAAACCAGTCTTATAATGCTTCCTTTCGTAGTTATTAAGCATATTTTACGTGACAAAAGACTATTCTAACCTATATTTTATCATATCGCGCAGTGTTTGGTGAAAAAAATACATTCCACTAATACGAACCTTTACCATCAATTTTTCTCAGATTATGTTACAAATTGAACTGTTGCCTAAATAGCAATTCATGCCAGACCTGTAGCTTAGTGTTCAATGCTTTTAGGCTTCAATCCTATCCTACGAATACTTCCATACATTGATTTGTATCCAATGGAATAGATGTATGTGATATTTTAATACCTCCCTACCTACCCTCTATATTAGTGTTTCCGAAATTGACTGCAAAAACATTAGAAATATGACTGTCCTATTTTATACTGGTTGGCAGGTGTAAACATATTAGGAAACACTGCTCTATTTGATGACAGAGCGTAGAGAGACCAACAAACTAACTACGATACCTACAAAGATAGACGTTGAGTGACAAAGCCAGTAGGTTGCGAAAACAACACGATTTCAATGGAAAATTCAATGTTTCTACGCATATCTCGCTAAAATTTAATCGGATTTTACGGTACAACATCAAGAAAGCATATGTTAAAATACCAACAACTTGCCGGTATCCGTTTACTTACTTTGGGATGGTTTGTGACCATACAGTGCTGGCAGACATTGACTCTGTGTTCAAAGCAAAACTGATTTGTAACAAGCCTCTTGGGACACTTGCACAACCCCATTTTTGTGTGTTTGGTATTGAATATTGCTGTGTTTCATGTATAGAATGTTAATGATGGAGTATATCGTTATTATATTGTACAAACAAATAGTTTTCGCAAGAATTGTCAACGCCACGTACGGCTGTCAAAATTGGATTAGTGTTGTCAGAAAATATACTAGAGTCTATGGTTACCATATTTCATTAAAAAATCTCAAAAAAAATATTCATAAATCTTACCAAAACAAAAGATAACAGGTCTGATCGATTCATCATTAGAAAATTCTAGCGTACTTAGTGAAATCTTTCCTATTTCCCTAACAAAAAATTTGAAATTCGTTTTGCGAATAATGGTTTTCATTATAATATTCTAATAATATAGGTAGGTAGGATTAGAAAGTATAGTTCTCTATGGTTATTAGATTATTAACACAAAGCATCATAGACATATCATAAAGAATTACCAAAGAATCATTGAAGATGTTTCGCGGATAAAAATATTACCTACCTCTAAGGTTGGCGTCGGGTCTCAAAAAAGTAATAATTATCCTCTGATTACGAACCGTGGTAAATATTACTTACTAATTGTAAGAAAAGTTTTATCTTTCATTTCTTGATTGTCATAGACGAAATTGAAATAATACTACATTAGGTTGATGTTTTTTCAACCTAACAACATTAAACATACTATTATTATTTAAAAATGGCCCTCAGAGCCGCCAGCCTTTGCAGGGCTCTTATTAAACCATTTCAAAATATTTCATTAAATAATGTCAATAACAAGGTAGTCACTAAATATTTCAATGCTAACAGCTTACTCCCGACACAAAATATATTAACAAATAGTATAAGATGTACCAGCTTCTTCAACAAACGTAAGTTGTAACTTTATAGGTTATGCTTTTATAATTTTCTTTTAGGTTCTATAATAGTTAAGATAAAGAACACGTCGTTAAAATAAGAACTCTAATTAAATAAATATTAAAAATAGTCATATCTCTACCCTTAGTGTCGAACACTGTGTAAATGATATAATTCATTGGCATAATTACTTTCGGCTTAAGAATTTAGTGTGCCTATTGACAGTTAAAAAATATGATTATTCGATTTCAGTGCCTGCTGAACATATCTGGAAGAGTGTAACGTCTGTAAGTAATGCCGGTGCGAAAAAAGGTCGTGGCAGAGGTACGGGGCGGAAAAGACCAAAAGATTTGAATAGAGGACAGATTATCGGCAAGGGAAAAGTGAATATGGTGTGGCCAGGCCTTTCCGCGCCCGTTTTAAGAGGACAGGAATTGGTGCGGCAGCAGAAACTGCCGGAAGATCCTGAAAGGTGAACAATTTTGCTGATTTTTTCCTTATAACCATGTCCGCTCCTAATTTGAATCGTATGAACGCTAATGTAACACATTTTTTTCTATGGTAATTGTTTTCTTGCTCAACCTGTTTTTTTCAAAAAGAGTAAGCATAGAAGGATAAAGCTTAGTCAGGACTAGTGGTTAACTAATTGTTCCTACTTCGTCCTAATTTTTAGGATCTAAAGAAGAGGGAGAACGGAATTTAGACATCACAGACATCCACATTGACAAATTCTAGGATTCGAAAACGAGAACACGGCAACCCCGTTGACTACCTGGATTCAAGTCCGGTGGATATTACATGATTATATTTATATGCCATTGGCTACTGTTTCGGATGTCTCGGCTTCAATACCCGGTGCGCACAGTTTCATAAATTGATTTTTCAATTGACATGAGTTTCTGTTCGTAGGCATGAATTTTTGTGTCTTAAATTACCACCCACCCACCCGATCCTAAAAACGGGGCATAGCGAGAGCGATTAGCTAACCACTAGCCGTGTCCTAGCCCTATCCTTCTATCCCTACTCTCTTCGAAAAAGAGAGGTTGAGCATCTGAGTAACAAGCAGTTCTCATAGAAAACTTCTGCTGAGATACTTTCCATTAGGATGCCATATGTGCCACACTGGAAGCGAACATGGTATAAAGAAATATATATTTATATGTCATGTACTTTTGGTGAACTAATGTACTAATGGTTGTTTGAATCATTTTTTTACCAAAAATAGTTCCGTTAAATTATGCATAAAGACATTGATGGTTCGATGCGGAGCTTAAAAAAATATCGTACGTGAACTTATAAATAAAAAATGAGTGTAGCAATGTCATGCAAAAAAATATTCAGTGGTTGTTAGAAAAATGTTTTACTCTACAGATCAATCTCGGCCAATCGAGTTTTTGTTGGGTTCTCTCACTACCCTATCTTTTTTTTATTTCATCTATGGCTACAGAAGCTATAAAAAGTAGTTGGGGATGGTGCGAGAGAAAGCGCGGTCGCAGCTGGCCGTTACGAAATCAATACTCGACAGCCATGTAGTGCGAGAGAGAGGGGCTAGAGGGAGACAAAAGCGCGGAAATGCGACACGGAGGCACGTCACAATACGGCGGTTGGGCGGGAAAACTCGGTAACGTGTGTCGCTTCCACATAAAACGGGTTAAATAATCCAGTGTGTTGCAATAGCTTGTAACAAAAACATGGAAAATCTCATTTTAAATATTTAGCTGTTTTGACTTTTTTTTTTTTTTAAGGTGTTAACTGTCAATTCTTGGTGGAAAGAGATTATATTTTAAAAAATTAAACACAATTCATTTGTACTACTTCCACATATTTATAATGATCAGGACAATATGTGGAAGTAGTACAAATGAATTGTGTTTTATTTTTTAAAATATATTGTCTTTCCACCAAGAATTGACAGTTAACACCTTAAATGAGATACAACAATCATAATTTGTTACCATGTTACATTATGTCAAAACACAAGCGTGCAGGCAGTGAACGCTGTCTAATCACCAATGCATTCATTGCTTTTCAGGATGGCGAACATATTAAAGCTTCGCGATTCGATGGGAGGATTCAGATTCTTGAAATTATCATCAATCGAAAGAGGTTGGTCTGGAACCAAAATGCCTGGAAGAAGTATAGGACCTCCTGATCCAATCGGGGAGGGTAAAGTGAATCTTTAATTCTTTTGCTTACCTTTATGAAGAACTGTAATGGAGGGTACACAATGGTATACACCTGATACCCTATACTATTTTTGTGGATATGGCGTGTACCCCTCTACCAATAATATTGTGAAGATTCAAACATTATTTTATTGTCCATTATACTTTTTCTTATACATCAGGGGTTTCCAAAATTTTTAGTCTAAGGGCCACACTGACACCTCCACTAAGTCCCAACGGCCAAGAAATAGCTAGCTCATTATACCAACATACTGTGGTTTTGAATTACGCGCATATTTCAGTTGGTCATTACGGTCAAGTGTCAAGGACACTTCATTGCGGCGGAGATAGCTGATAGCCGACAAGGAGAAAACCAGCTTCTGCCTAATTTATACACTCATATTAATTCCTTTCGACAAAAAATTTTGTTTATCAGTTGCATAAATTTGCTCGTGGCTTTTTTCCATTTTCGGCAGTACTTATCTGTGTGAAAAAACTATGACGGGCCAGTGGTGGCCCGCAAGCTGTAGTTTGGAGACCCCTGTTATACATTATGGTATTTAAGTATAGTCAGAAATATGTCATGGAGAACCTTTTCATATTTTAAAGCCGCATTAAGTTGTCTGTATGCAAGTAAAACCACAGTCAAGAAACTCCAATTAAATACATTATATTGATTGAATTATCAAACTAAATACTGTGTTATTTTTACCTAGTCGTGTGAAATATATTCTACTTAATACATGTACATCACTTCAAAAGTTCGATATTTAACATTTGGTAGACCGTAGATTCCCCATCTCTGGTATGAGGCAATGGTGGGCAATACCTCTAAAAAATAATTTATATCCGATTTCCTGTGTGACTGCAAATTAATGATTAATGAAAATAAGAAAATATCTAGAATTATAGCCAACTGCGAAGGCGCGTGATGTTTTAAAATTTTAAATCACCTGAGATTAACTCGAGGAGAGATGACATCACCGACACCCATGTCCAAGATCTCAAATTTGATAATTACCTTGCCGGGACTTGAACCCAGACCCACCTCTTCGCTACGGTAAAACTTTTACCACTAGACAACATACGCTGAAAAATTTGAATGGAAGTTTAGGAAAATTGCATTTTTGCCCACTGTTGATATGAGGAAATAAGATGACCTTTTTTTCCCATTTTTGAATTCACTTTCCTTAACATTTCTTTTTAAAATTTTCTAACATGTGCTAATGAAAATAATGATTAACTGTTTGAATACCACTTGTATTTATTATATTATGGTGATTTGCTTTCAGATAAATTTGAAGGTTTTGATACAAAGGTACTGGAATTTAAATCCGTCTTGACTATGAAAGGAAACCTCGGCCGAGTGAGAAGAATATCCGCAATGGTAATGCCATTTCTAATACTTGAAGTGTTCCACGTAATCATATGAAATGTTAACTTCCCACATTATGCACAGGAAAGATATTAGTTCTTTTTGTGACTGGTGGTTGTACACAAAATTTATTTTACCGTTTCTGTAATCTGGTTGTTATCGACGGTAAAGTATTGATATTGGCTATTTTGCTTAAATTACTTAACTGTCTTTTGAGGATTGATTTAAGTTAATATCAAAAAAATCATCAGCTAGGATGTGTGGGATGGTAAGAAACAAAATTTGAATCGTAAAAATATTGAGATTACTTAAATTAAAAACGATTCCCATGAATATTGGAATTGGCCGGACATGTCAAAATTAACTTTACATTTCTAAAACAAAAAAAAATGTTTTTTATGTGCTTCGTGGCGTAGGAAAAGCTGCCTTAAATTTTATTCAAATGATATTTGTATATAACTTTCTTAAGCAAAAAGCTTGACAAGAAGTGAGTTCCGGTACCCTTTTTTCTCTGAAAAAAAGCCCTGGGTAAAACACTCGGTTAATAAAATATACAACATTTTATGTCTGAACTGTTGTATTTTAATGTGTTTATTTTCCATTAGGTTGTAACTGGTAATGGAAACGGACTGGCTGGATTCGCAGTCACCAAAAGTAAAGAAGGAACCGCCGCATTAAGAAAAGCAAAAAACCGGGCCGCACAAAAGTTGATGCATTTTGAACTCCTCAACAATCACACAGGTAAGATCACTTCATCATTTTCAGCCGGGGTCGATCCACTACTGGATGAAGGTCTCCCCCAGCTTCCTCCACTCTTCTCGGTTCCTAGCTTTGCACTGCCACGTACTTCCGCCGAACTTGACAAGTTCATCAATCTTCATCAATCTTGCTTTGGGATGCCCCTGAGGCCGCTTAGTGCCCCTCGGGTACCACTGTATGACTGCATTTGTCCAGCTGTTTTCGGTTCGCCGTGCGACATGTCCGGCCCACTGCCATTTCATCAATTTGGTGACCTCTATCACATCTCTCACTCTTGTTTGCTTCCTTATCCATTGATTTCTTTTGCGGTCCTTACGCGTTATGCCCAACATGCACGTTTTCCATGCCACGTTACGCAACTCTTAGTTTTTGGACCACTCGTGTATTGAGAGTCCATGTTTTGCAAGCATACGTTAGCACTGGTAGCCCACATTGGTTGAACACTTAATGCTTCAGGCATAATGGAAGGTTGCTCTTGAAGATATTACTTAAGCGCCTAAATGCAGTCCATGCTAGTGTGGCTCTCCGAGCCTCTTCTGAACCCAGCGTGCTCTCTCGGTTGATTCTCATCTAGAGCAGTTTCTAGGCGGTTGGAGAGTATTTTTGTAAAAACTTTGTACAGAATTGGCAATAAGCTGATTGGCCGATAATTTTTCAGATCTTTCTGATCTCCCATTTTATAAAGGATGAAGATCGAGGCACTTTTCCACGCCTCTGGGACATTCTTTTCGCGCAGGCATGTTGTGAACAGCCACGCTAGCACTTCGTTCACAGTCCGTCCGGCTCTCTTGAGAATGTCGATCGTAAGCCCATCTTCTGGAGCTTTTCCATTTTTTACACCTCTTATTGCATGCTGTACCTCGTAGGTAGTAACTTCAAGAAGACAGTTTTCGTCATCATCATTCCTCAAATGGTTTGAACTCGTCGCATTTTCATCACTTTCGTTATTATAGAGCAAACTGTAGAATTCCACCACTCTGTCCAGTGAACTATCCCAATTCCGCAAAACAGTAGTGCCATCCTCTGCTTTTAGTGCTATGATTTGCCTTCTCCCTATCCCCAGCTGTTGTTTGTTTTTGTTCAGACTTCTCCCTGCTTCCACCGTAGCCTGTATCAGCGTCATATTAAATCTACGAAGGTCTTCACGTATGCTTTTACGGAGAGTTTGCCAAATTGTTTGATACTTGAATATGACTCTTTGTTTCCCTTTGCTGCTTCATTAAATTTAACATATTTCAATCGAAGATCACTTATCCACTCACAATATAGGGTTTATTTGAATTGTGATCTATTTGCCCTGCCTGAACTTCCCACCTTTCACTTGTGAATGCATCTTTCCTCCTTGTCGCTCATAGGTTCCATAACTAGACTTATAGCGTGCGATAATTTCATATAGATGTCACTAGCTAATTTTTATAATATTATTTAATTCCCATTTATCACCTTTTCGCTGTTTATTAAAAGGCGCATGTACTGCGTTTTTGAAATTCTATAATTAACCTTGTTCTTCAAACAAACTTGGGCTTGAAACTCTATGGATTCAAGCCTCCGAACATCTGATACATTGTCAGATACCTACATCTTTGATCGCTACGGTTTAACCCTCTGTCAACTTAACTAATATTCTACGTTTCATGTTTTACTGTGTTTATCTACTTTGCTCGAACCTACAAATTGTGTTGACTTTGCAAGGAACGATTATCATTTGAGCCTTGAGAAGACTTCTTATTTTAATTGTGACATGTGATATACCTGGTTGCTAACCTACAGGGCCTGTGTTACAAAACTATTCTGTATTTTTAGTTTCTTGTAACATAACAAAGCATATTTAAAACTCAATTTTCATATTTTATAATTTATTGTGTATTGTACAATTAATTTTTCTTGTGACAACAACGCCAACAGTTTATAAAATCTTTTGGTATTAAACAAGGGAAACTTAATGTCATAAACTCTAAACTTACTGACGATTTAAGAAGAAGCTAGAAAAGATTGACATAACGTAGTTTGACTATCATGTAGCTGAGAAAGTAAAGTAATGTCATCAAAAAAATGCTGTTGTGTAGATAACGTTTGATTTTAAGCCGTCGATATATTATGATATAATATATATCAAGATCATATTTTATATCATTGTTGTATGACATAAAACTGTGATCATGTGCTATGCTCTTTACAGAGAAACAATTTCATTCAGTTCTTCATTCTTCAATTTCGATCCATTGTTTACAACACAAAGCCAAAGATATTACTATTCATTCTGTTGTACATCACTTCCAGTTTATCACGATTTCTTCACGCAGTTCGGTAGCACAAAAATATACGTAACAAAAAAGCCAGAAGGTTACGGACTGATATGTCACCGAGCCATCAAGTGCATTTGTGAGGTGATTGGAATCAAAGATCTGCATGCCAAAGTCGAGGGCTCCACCAATCTTCAGCATATCGTCAAGGCATTCTTCGTTGGGCTATTAAAACAGGTAAAAAATCATCTAACACAAATACAGATCTAACCAGCTCACCTGTTTCGATCTCTACAGTTAAATGTTACTGATATGTCAATCTCTCATCCATTTGTTAACCTATTAATATCCAATCCCCTTCCTGGAATCAATGTCAATCAATGTATGCAATATTATGCCCACAGACGAACTTAATAAATGATCTAGGCCAGTGGTTCCCAAACTTATACCCATGGATCCCTTCTTCAAGCAAAAACCTGACCAGTGAAAAAAAACTACATTTGTGCATTATCGAAAAATATTGTAAATTTAATTTTGATGTCTTGAATGGTAAATGGTGATGTAAAATTAAAATGTAGATAAAAAAATTTGATATTCAAAGTATGAGGTTCATAACTGCACTAAATGCAGTGTCTCTGTACAGTGACATAATGCACGGTATAAAATTGGTATCTGTTTTTATATCCAAAATTTGTGGTATCCTTGTTCAAACATTGATTTAAGCTCCTCATTTGTGGATAATAAAATAAATTACTCCTGTAATAGTATAGATTCATCGGAGTTTGTGGGTCTGCTTGGAAAAGGGTCTAACACCCAACAAATCGCTATCAATTTATTTCTACTTTCATAATAATGAAAATGTGTTAAAATAATGAAAATTTCGTAGACCCCTCGACGTTGTCCATGCACCCCCAATTTATTTTTAATTTGCCACAGACCCCCTCAGCAGACACAAGGACCCCTGGGGGTCCGTAGAAACCCCTGATCTAGGTCCAAATTGGAATTAAAAGCTTTTCTCTAGATAAGTCTTAAAAAATAATAATGTATTAATTCGAAAATAGTAATGTATTTATGTACTATATTTCTCTGGGCTACGGCAAAAGTTGATATGTCCGTTAACATCATATTGGGCTTATTCTCACAATAAAATATTTGTCAGCACGTGGTAGCAAAATTCAATATCCTAGTCATTATCCATGAAGAAGATCCATTGATAACTTACCAAGGTTCATATTTCTTCTCCAAGCTGAAGTAAAACTGACATCAACTTCTGCCATAATGCCACAGACTTTTTACTATGCATTTAAAAGCATAAAAAAAACAATTGAAGTAATATTCATTACCAGATTAACAAAACATGTTTTTTTTTATATTAATACATTCAGTGCTAACGGTGCGTGTCGTCAGTAATTAGCGACTGCGTGGTAATCGATAAGACACTAATATCTAGGTGATTAGTGTAGCAGTTAATGGGTTAACAGAAAAACATTAAATGTATTCATAAAACCATATTTCTTTGAAAGTAACTCATTACTAAAAGGTTAAATCAAATGTTACTAGTCCCTACTGGTATATTTTGAGAGATGAGATCCACTATTGTAGTTTTCTAGCCTATATAAATAAAAAAAAGACGTCCTGTGTGATAATATTTATTCGGTTTACAGAAAACTCATCAGGAAATGGCGGAAGAAAAGGGACTTCATCTTGTAGAGATCTGCAAAGAGACAGAGTACTTTCCCCGAGTGGTTGCCTCGCCTTTAACAGTACGCAAGCCGGAAGAAATTCCATCCGATGAAATCCTCAACTTTTCACAGTATGTCATGGATAACCGGGTGGTTTTGCAGAAAAAGAAACGCCCTCCGTTTTATACTCGGTTCCCGCAGTGGAACATTCGATTGAAAAAGCTGGAGAAAAGGAGGAACCACGAGAAGATCAAGCTCGATCTGATGGTAGAATACGGAGAGTTGAAGAGCTTTCTCAATGACAAATATCCTGAAGAGATGATCCCTCCTCCGAAAAGTTAAATTTACCAAGGAATCAATGCCCCAAATGATTTGCAATCTATATTAGCGACAAATGGGTATTGATTCACAAAATGAAATTTGTAGAAGAGTCGTGAACATTACATTGTATAATTATACCGCTTGCCTGGAACCAACTGCAGTCTCTTAAAAGTTTTGATAAAATTAATTTCAAAGATTTAGTCTAACTAAATTTATCAATGCCTCAGCAAGCAGCTGAGTAGTCAACGTCGTCTTCTTCGGCGAGTGTCCACAGATTTGAATCCCAGTATAGACACTTCCATAAATTGATTTATCAACATAAATTCACTAACCTTTGATATTGTCCGTGGTCCATGGTCGAATTTCTCTACTTGCAAGCATTCTTGAAAGTTAAATATATGGGAATGCTTGATTTGTTTACATTCTTTCTAATATTTTTGGAAATTTCAAAGCGATTATTGAGTTAAAACAAAATTGAAGCCCTTATTTTCTTCTACGATCAGATATCGAAGCCGAAATAGTAACATTAAATTCACAAATAAAACAAAAGGGCTGTATTTATTTTGTAAAATATATTTTTTACATAAATATTGCACACACAATAATTATCGTCGATACCTAAAAAAGAAAACAATAAAAAACTAGTCACAAGATTTTGTTCAGGCATAAATAAACAATATCCATTTTGATTTATAAAAATAATAAAAAATCTTAAAACACTATTTAAAAAATGCATACTGCGTTATATAATAATATTATCCTTGTTTTACGATTATAAATGATTCTCTATAATATTTCTTCTGGTTGATTATTGTATTCCATAATATTCCTAAAATAGCAACCCAGAGGATTTATGGTATTTAAATGGCAATTTTAAAAAGTCACTCAATTAATTATAATTATTATCAATTTAGTCACCTCACATTTAAATAATTAAACTTACAAACATAGTTTCGATGGATTCGACCGGTAACTTTGTGGAAATTCATTATATAAAATTGAAATCTCATTATTACACTTGAAATTGAAATACTGAATGTATAAAGTAACCATACCCGTCATAGATGACGGTATTGAAATTGAAATACTGAATTTCTAAAGTAGCTAGTATGTCGGAACTGTGTATCCATTGCATAACATCGCTCGTTTTGTTTTGAGCGGTTATGCATTTCAGTTTCAAACGCCGCGCCCACCACACCGCCGCGCGTTGACTATGGCCGAGCACTACAGTGTCTAAAGAGTTCTCTGGGGTAGTATATGTAAGATAATAACTCTTAAAAATCAAAAAATTTTGTCCACCAAATAAAAAGAAAGAAAAAACACCAGCTCGTAACTTCCAAATTTAGATATAGAACCAATGTTTGTGTTATAGTTAAAGTATTATGAAAGCGCTTGTCTGAAAATGTTTCTCATAGGGCCAAAACACGAGTCATACCGATTTAGACAACCAGTCGAATAACAAAGTTATCAATTTTATATTTATTAATATTGTGATTTGAGGGCTATGTTATGTTTAAATATATAATTGAAATTGACTGCAGCAATCACAAGGGACTTTATCATAGCCAAGGATTATTATAAATCTAAAAATTAAATTAGAAATATTATCAGACGTTTAGTTACATAATTATAAAAACCAGACACAGCCCACGTAAAGTATGCTAACTGCTTTTGTGGTGATTATTAGTTATATGAATTTATGATACTTATGAAAACGTAGTAAGGAGAGAGAATTTAATGTTTAATAACACGATTTTTAATTCACAACATAATATCCAATACCTAGTAAAAGTCTTGATGTTTTCAAAATTTTGCTGTAAATACAAAAGAAGTCTGGGGATGGCATAAACCATTTTTTTTTAATGACAATTAAGTCATCGTTTTACAACTGCAGTTTTAGTATTCTTTGATATAAATAAGAATGCAGAATTTAATATCAATTTCACTGTTTTTTTGTAGATGTAATCAAACGAATCAAGTGCCCTTTTTCTCAGACACTATTTGAATCAAAAATGTGTACATATTTTATAAGAATAGAGCAAAAACGAAACTCACGAATCTAAAACCATATTCCATAACTAAAACACGCCCATTATTTTACTGAGATTGTGATATGTTGTGAACTCTCCTAAAAACAAATTCGCAGACAAAGTACTTCACATTGAACGAGTCGATATTAAGCTGATAATAATACATTATATATATTACATAGAGCTATATATGGAGGAAAACAAATGAGCAAATTTCCGATATAATTGAAGTCCAACCTTGAAAGGCACCGTTACCGGTATTTTGCTAATGACATAAAATCGTCTCTCTACTGTAATCACCGCGTTGAATGTGTAAATTAATTAAGAATTGTGAAAATTCTATTAATACGAATATGTATTAAATAAAAAATTACACTAAAACAATGTCCGTCCAGTGAAAATAAAACAAAACGTTGCAAAAGAAAGTTTTAAGAGAACTTTGAATCTTGTGCACACTGTTTTTCTTAAGCCGCCTCTGAATCTAGCAATAGGAGCGCTGGTTAGAGAGCAGAAGAATCCAGTTTCCTGAATCCATGTCCTGGCAAGGTTTGTGATTTATTGATTGATTGGCATTTACTAGATCTCCATAGTAATAGGGTGGTTTCATGACACATTGCAGTGCATGGGTGCACTTCCACTTGATTTGAATGTGTTTCAATTATACATACTTTGATTTCAAATACATTAGAGTAATACTAACTAGTTCTGATGATGGTGTGACGCCGAAATACAACGGTAATTCTTGTAGAACTTATATGCTTTCATATTTTTTTACCTTACCAAGGTTTGTGATTTTGGACATGGGTGTTTCTGTTTTAGTTTGCATTCAATTTCAAGCCGTTATATTGTTGACGTTTAGATATCTATCCTTCTGGAGGTACGACTTTTATGGCATATACAAAATCGATGGGTGTTTTTTGAGCATCTTTATGTTACAATTCTTCATCTAGATCATCTAGATGACGGCTAAATCTTCACAAAATCATAACCCGTAAGTAGAGAGTGAAATAGTATTTTCACAGCATCAAGGTTGACGAGGATTGCCTGTGGAAGATAAATAAGTACACAGTGTTTATTTAAGACATCGACTGAGTGTGCTTAATGAAATTTCACCATCAAATTTGGATTGTTGAGGTTTTGTACATTTCCATGTATTTCATCCCTAACGACCCGGGTTTCGGCTTTCGGCATCTTCAGACATTTGAGCACACGAAGACAGTGTTTATTTATATAATTTAAGGCATCAACTAAGGGTGCTCATTCTGTCAGTTCGAGTTCATTCGTGCGCTCGAATGCCTGAAGATGGCGAAACCCGGGTCGTTAGTGATAAAATACATGGAAGTGTACAAAATCTCAATAACTCAAATTTGACAGTGTTTTTGTTTACTATTCTGTGTGCGAAAAAGGAAGAGGGCATTAAGTCTACAATTGGTACTTTTTAGGAGAGCCAGAACAAGATTTGCATTTGTATGGAATTTGATGAAAAATATGATGTTTAAACATGAATGTTACCAATTCAGCAGCATTGATTCGACTATTCCTTTCTACATTATATACATATATTGTGGTTATTTTATAATATCTAACTCGTTTTTCAAATAACTCCCTTTTCCTTTCACACACAGAATTATTTTTTTAACTTTTATCGACATTCAGCCACTTTTAGCAATTTTCTAAATTATACAAAACCATTAACAGGGATGAAATAGGTTCCAAAGCTCAATTTGATAATGAATACAAGCCAAAAAATATACAAGAAAAAAGTGGCGACTCGTCGATATAGGCTGCAGGTCTTATGCAGACGTAGATATGAAATAGATTTTCATTGTTGCATTGATCATTGTATTTTTTTACCATGTCTGCTCGCTCCCCAGTTGCTATTTTTACTTTGATTACTGCAGCCCCACCATTGCAAATTCTAATGGGCTGCCACAACAAGAAAACATATAAGATTGTAAAATTATAATCTGTGTTTTTGGATGCAGAACAAATTCCAGGGAGTTTCCGTTTGATTTGATCGGAAGAGTGTTGGCATATCTTTCATCCACGCATAGTTCCATTACTCATAGAGTTGATGAAAAAATCATTATAATTACATTTATCTTTCCCCGTCCCATCGCCTAGTCTCCTCCTCTTCGTCGTCATCTCCAGGCGTGGCTCTCCATTTGTCTCGGTGGTCCCTGTGATGGTGCGGTGCGAGGGTGGCTCGGACACCGCCCAAGACTCTGGAGGCGGCTGCGCTCGCCAATAGGAAGGGTGCGATAGCAGTCGGGGGAAGTTGGCGTAGGACACCACCCACGGCACCGCTGTAGCCCCTGGCGGAGCGCTCCGCCACAGCTACGGACGCCAGAGCCTGAGCCGTCTCTCCCAAGCCCTGCAAGTTAAAGCACGATAGCATATTTAAGAGAGAATATAAAACGCACTATACAAAAAAATCACCAAAGAGATCAATCCTCACGAAACCTGCTTCTGAAGTTCTATTCTCACGTCTTATAAGTATCCGGTCTCTTAAGCGTCCAGAGCAGTTAGGTTCAGTCGCTTCGTGCGGTTTATTATGTTGGTACTTAATATAGCCAGTATCGTTATAAAGAAAGTGGTCAGATAACTATTTATTTTGGAACAGAATGTCACCGTAATTTTAAAATTTAGTGACAGTTTTTTTAGAAATAGTGTTTCTTTGGAATTCTGTTGCTAAATGGTCATAATACACACTGCTGTTGGAATTGTGTTTAAAATCAGTGCACATAAGTGAGTGCATAAACAAATTTGTTTTGGTGGAACGGGCGGCCATGCATCTCGCTCATTCAAAGAGTTTTTCAATCATCCTGAAGTTTGTTTTAAAAACACGGTGTAAAAGGTGATATTATCTTTGATATAATTTATTTTACATACCTGAAGCTAGTCGATCAAAAGCGATATTTTCAGAGATAATCTTTAAAACCACAAATACGCAGCTGAATACCATAAATTATTAATTAAACTTACGTCTTTGACGAGATGATAAGCATTGGTGACACCCTCTCTAATATCATGCGGCTGCCTCGGTCTCTCTCTTCTCCGCCTTCCTTTCCCTCTCGCTCCTCGCAGACCTGGACTCGGCGACACCATATCATAGGCGGTTTCAGCGGTTGCCTGTAATCATTTTATTATTACAATACGTTTGTCCGGATTACGAATATGTAAAATTTCTTCACTGATTCATTATCACTCACACCAAGTGTCGTCAAATTAAAGCTATTGGCTCTTGGGATACGAGCGTGTGACTTTTCAACAATATTTAATTATTTTAAAACGAAAAGGACAATACATGGATCATTCCAACAAAAAAAAAAACAATTTCACAGAAAACAGTAGACAAATAAAAACATTTAGTATGAAGAGTTTTAAGCATTGTGAATGAGGAAATAGCTATATTATTCTGTTACGGAAAAGTTTATTTGACTTAATACATAGTATCAATTATTACCTGTATGAGGTGAATTATCCTGGCCGTTATATCCAACGCAGCCATCGCCGTGGAAGTTGTAAACGAGGAAGCTCCGCGCTGCAGTCCACGCACCAGTCTTCCGTCGCGCTGGTATTGCTCAATAGGCAACCAGAACAAATCTCGGATGCCTTGGACTGAAAACAATCATAGTAAATTAATTGCAGGTACTTCATCAATAGCGTTTTTGTTGCCGTTACCATCCGCGGCAGGTCATGGTCAAAAACTCTTTTCAGCTCAGATAGTAAAAAGATGCTGTGGTCCAATATCAAATCCTCGAATCCATATTAATTGAATTATTATTACATTACACTTAATTTGTTTAAAACTATTTTACTTACAAAGCTGCACTAGTGAATACATAGGTCCCACACCACCCAGGAGCCCGGGTAGCTGATGTCTTTTTATGTCACCGAGCCACTCTTGAAGAGCCCACTTCAGGAGGCGCTCCACGCCAAGCAATCCATGCCTATGATAAACGAAAGATGTTAAGTTGAGTAACACCAACATTATTTTTTTTCTGCCAAAATTCAGAACATTTTGATTAATTGTATAATTTACGATTTAAAAAGTGGCACAATTTATTACACACTATAAATAGAGTTTTTGTTAGCGGTTGCCAAAATTTATTCGTGTTTTCACTTGTCTACAGGTGTAAAAAGATTGAAGATCATTGCATTAAACTATTGTCACCTGTAAGATAGTCTCTTGAGTCTAAGTTCGGAGCAATTGAGCTGGCCGAGTCCCATGAGGAGTCCAGCGAGAGGGCCATGACTCAGATCCACCCGCTTGCCTTGGTAGTCCAGTCGGATGGGCACCTCCGGTGAGAACACGACACTCCTGAAACATTAAACACTAATTCATCAGCTTATTTTTTTTAATGTCTCAGAGAAGGTTGCAATTTTCACCTCTACAATATTTTTTCATTTGTAAATTGTGTAAAAATGATCAAATATTATTACACATATGAACCGGTTAAAGTCGCAGTGGTGTAAGTCATGTTTTGAGACATAACGAGGGTTATCAGAGAAGCTGAAATAAATTCCAGAGGATTAAATTTGATGTCGTCTCAACTGTTGAGACGGCAGAGTTCAGTGTGCTGATAGCTGGTACTCAAAAATATAACAGTGCTAAAACTGTGTGTACAAGCTAATTATTGCATTAAGATATAGCCTGATAATCTTTATAAGTTTAGGTTAACACTACTGAATTAATTTTTAAAATAGTTAGTATTGGAATATCCTTTAAACGGCTCAGCAGGAAATGTGTTAAGGTTTTGAACAGGTGTGTCTGAAGTTAGAGAAACTGGAACTATGTAACACAGCCAGTGGAAAAACAAAGTTTTTAATTTTATATTAAAAATGGGAAACTATGGGTATTCTTCTTACCGTTGTGTCATTCTATTCATTATTTATAGGTAATTTGAAATAACTGTGTTGTCAACAAAGCCACAATTTTGTTTGTTTTTTCCAAACTTACGATACTATCTTATTGATAGTACTATGACATTTAGGCTTACTTTAAGTTTGCTTTGTACAGTTTGAAATCTGTAGATATGAATTCTGAACTTATGTCAAATCAAAAAAGATGTGACTTGCACTGCTGTCCTCTAGTGGACTAATTTGATATTCATCAACACAAGATACAATAGCACTGTGATCTAATAACCGCTAATTAGCTTCATTCCAATTGATGAGAAATATTGCATATTTTCCAAATAATGTGAATTGAATACAAACCTGAAGTAGACAGGAGCATCATTCACCGCCGTTTGTGAATTGGCCTGTGGAGCTTCTCCACCCGATGAAGAAATGCTTCCTCTGGGTCTGCCCTCTGTCAGACCCGTTCCACTGCCGCGGCTCACACAATCCTCTTCTAAACGGATCAGGTTCTCAGATACCATCTGTTCCGCTTCATAGCTGTTCAGCATCGGACCCTCGTTTTCATCATCTGCCAAAAAATTCGTTACAAGACTTAAATAAAACATTGGAAACACATGTCGAGTCTGAAAGATAATCCTCTTGGCCAATGGTCAGCAACCATTATTTCTATAAAGGTTGCCGTGCCGCGCAAACATTGTACCTAATTTCTCTTAAAATCAGTTTAGGAAAATGCAGACGATGTCCATTTTTAAACACGATACTTGGCATTGTAGATCTTTAGTTAATACTGCATTGATATCGGGCATTTTAAATAGGATTCAAGGTCAATTTGGTTCCTCCATACTCCAGGTTGCTGATCACTGTCAATTGTTAGATGAATTAGTATCCAAGGGAATGGATAAGGGATTTCACATAAACCAAGGTTAAAATACAGAAAATGTTATATCATAACGTCTCACCGTTATCCCTGAGCGACAGTGAGTCCTCGCTGAGACAGTCACTCGAGATCATAACATTCTCCGGCTGCGAAAGATTCCGTTTTGTGCTCCGGGGCGGGGCCACACTCATCACAGGGCGGCTGGTGTGTGGGCGTGGAGTGACGAGACGAACCTCCGCCTAGACTGTGGAGTGATTGGTTGGAACCGGAGTTCACTGAACTCATACCACCATCTGAAATCAAAGTGATTCAAGATTAGATTGTTAACCAATTTGAACGAGCAAGTTAAACGCCGTACCGTTAATCGAACAGTAATATTACTACCTACTAAATAAATGTCAGTTTAACTATAATAATTAGTCATTAAAAAACCTTTAGCCGTATCGCCTTCCCCGATGTTTCCGAAGAAACTTATGAGGAACAGCAGCGAGTCCTGGTCTATATTAAACCTCAGCGGAAGTAAAGAGATCTTCAGGCAGCACTCCTGTGCCAAGAGGTGACGGTCGGGACGGAGATGAACTGCCTTTATCACAACCTATAAAACAAAATATTGATTGAATTGGCATGCACTTGGCAAAACTCCATTATATATTAAGGTAAAAATAGAAATGGACTTTTATGCTCAATATGCCCATAGATTTTATCCAAAATATTTTTTTCTTCAACAAATTATAAAAATACTCGGCATCGGTGGCGCAGTTGGCTGCGGTTACGGATGTCTCGGGTTCAATTCCCGGTGTGGACAGTTTTGCGTTCATAGTCATGCATGTTTGTGATGTCTAAAATTCCTAAAAATCCTCCCAACCAATCCTCAAAAACGGGGCGTAGCAAGAGAGATTAGCTAGCCATTAGTCCTGTCCTAGCTCTATCCTTCTACCCATACGCTCTTCGAAAAAAGAGAGGTTGAGCAACTGAGTAACAAAGCAGTTCTCATAGAAAACTTCTGTGGAGATACCTCCATTAGGAGGCCATATGCTCCATATTCAGAGCAGACATGGTAAAAAGAGAAAAAAATAGTGTGACTGCCAAAAATAATTGACATATGTGTAGGATCAATTGTGAAAAAATAAGGATAATTTAATTAAAAATACGAATATGGCAAAGGATAAGAGGCAACACAACACAATGTAGAATGTGCTGAATATTTCGATACATAAATGTTTCTTACCATATTGGCATGCTTCCTCATCGGTCTCTGCTCGGAAGTATACTGATGCAAGAACTTGTTGATGAGACTGGATGCGAGTCTGTCGCGTATTTCCACCGAGGACACGATGAGGACCTGCCGGGATGCTTGAGTGCCGCCAGCCGGATACGTCTCGTGTTGGAACTGAACCTGAATGCAATGTAAATATAATTATCATTTTGCTGATTGCATTGCATTTTTCACCACCTGTTACCATACGTTTAAGAAAGAGATTATTTTCTTCGCGTTCCAAAAGTGAATTGCAGATTTCAATACGCTCTTTTTGTAACCTTTTCCACCTCCGAAGATGAAGCGTATGGACTCCTAATGGAGATTATCACAACAGGAATTGTTCTCAAGAATTGCATGTCAGTCAGTTGATCAACCTCTGTTTTTCGGAGACAGTGAGGATAGAAGGATACGGCTAGAACAGGACTAGTGGTAAGCTTATCACTCCCGAATGGGTGGGAGGGAATTATGACATGACAAACATCCATGGCATCTAACAAATCAATTAACCCCCAGAGACGAGTGTGACCATAAAGGTCACAGTAAGCACCATCGCCCATCTATCCCAATTTTCACCCCATCTCTTGCTGAATATCGTTGCTTTCACTCAATTTCGGTTAAAAAGAATATTTACGTCAGTTTTACAACACCTGTTTTCGCGCCGATATCTACTAAAAGTACGTTAATGAAACTATCCATAATGGAATTCAAGCCCGTCAATATATCAATCAAAGACAACGGTGTTGAACACTCAGCAACAGCTATAAGGACATATTAAATATTCACTGAATTTTTCAATGTTCGATGACTGTCCTGTTGGATAGTGATCTTTGATACAACTCTATCTTCTTTTTGCACATATGTAATATCACAGATCTCTTACTTTATTCAGTTGCAGCTCTATAAGGACATCATGTCTCCTGGCCGGTCCACCTCTTTGCCTCCAGGGCGGCTGTCGCGGACTGCCAGGGGTTCGGGGCACGGCCGGCGTGACTCCCTCGGATCCTTTGCTATACCTGACGCCGAGCTGGTACTGTCCGTAGTATGTGGAGGGCGCCGAAGATGACTTTGGAAGTATTTTGTATGGGTCGCACTCCCTATAAATCATTAAATATATAATTAGCACTATCAATCAACTGACTTCTTGATGCAATTTAGAGGTAAACTTTTTTACTAGTTTAAACGATTGTTTTACACAATTAATTTATTTTTAATTTGGTATTACAGCTATTAATTACCAATGCGCATATTTATAAATTTTTAAGCCACATGAGATTAACTGAGATTTTTTAGATGGGTAGGAGGGAACTTGGCATCAAATACATCTCGACATTCAAACAGAAATCCGTAAATTGATTGAAAAATTAATTCATGAAACTGTCAGTGCTGTGATTCAAAGATAACAATATTGACCACTAGGCTAAAATTATTCTGATTCTATATCTGATGTATGGTAAAAAGGTGTGAAAATAAAGTGATGTCAAACCTTCGTATGACAGTGGGTGAGTGCTTTTCGTTGGGATCATCAATGGTGACTGTCTTCTTGTTCGGACCGAGCGAGCTGCTTCTGCCCGAGTGGGTTCCACCCGACGGACTGGTGCCATCGTTGCCGACCTCCGACTGCTTGAAATCGTGTCCCCCGTACATGTGCCATATAAGTGTCATCTCACAAAGGGTATACCTGCCATTAAAAAAATATTTCAGCGCACTCATAGTTCAATGCAAATTATGAATTCATTGTGTGACATACTTTTGCTGTGTTTTATGATAAGGTTTTGAATACTTTAATTAATACTACATTGTAAATAAAATGGAAAATTAAAGGTAGCTTTATTATTTCGTTTGGTAACGAATAAATACCAATGGCAACACAGAAGAGTTGCTAACAGTGATATAGGAAGCATAGACACGACAGAACGAGTCATACCTTACACTGAGACAGGCAACAATAATTTCTCACCAGCTGTCGACCGCACTAGATCAGCGGAAGGTCGATTCTTAAGTTAAATAACGATTCCAAAATAAATCACAATATTTTTGTACTAATTCCACAATTTCATCAAATGAACAGAACTGGTTTCGCTTGTCTTGTCGCTTCGTCTCTCGTCAGCAATGTGTTAACCCACTAATTTCATGAATAATGTGGGAAGCAACAGGAGCTTTGTATAGTATTTATTAAATGCGACAATTTAAATAAGTTTCACCTCAAAACAGCCATCGGGAAATTCTTAGGAGGCTTGAGCAAGTCGGTCTTGCCGATGGGAATGGTGAAGTGATTCTCGATGACTGTGACGGGCTCCTCGATCAGCCACCGGATCTCCGGCTCGGATGTTTGCACGTCTTCTTGACGGGGAATGATGCAGAACTCGTCGTCAGTGTTTTCGCCGGAACTCTGTTTTTGACCCTGTTGGTTAAATTTCGATCTAGTTTATTCAGAAGGGAAAATAAACAAATATAGGAAAATGAATGTTAAATATCAGTCACAAATATTTTCGGTAGATTTGCCAGTTACTTATATAGAAATATATTTTCAACATAAAATTATTAATTTAACTATTTTATTCCACTAGTTGGAACATATTTATGTTTCACCCCTTTGAGGGAGCATCTACAGAGTAAATGTATCGTAAAAACTGATTTATATTACATTTGGTGTAAAGGTGTTGAACCTTACTGACCAAGCACTTTTAGTGTCCAGATACTAACAGCATAAGTCTGAGAATTGGAACGTTGGTGTATAATATTATTCATTCATATTAATATCACATTAATTAATATTAAGGTACCTGTTTAGGCTTGAATGCGCCTACGTCCGTAGCCTTGGACTGACTCTTCACACTGCCGACCTCGACTATGTCACTCTTTATACTAAAATCTCCCAATTCCTTCGTAACAACGGCCATCGGGGGCAGAGAATCCCCTTCAGAGGTCAAAGAGTTATGGTGGCCCTCCTCCGTGCTAAACTCATTTATCATTTCGTCACTCAGCAAATCGGTCTTCTCGGCAGTATCTTTAACGCTGGGTGCTCTCTCTTGGTTGAAGTTTCCAGATATGTCGGTGGCTGATGAATTCTTTGATGTGGTTTTGAGACTTTTTAAAGCTTTCGATTCGTCAGGGAAGAAGAATATCTCGACGCCTTCGCCGACACCCTGGTTTTTTTCGTCAGGATTCATATCTGAAAATTCACGGAAAAGCATATTATTTTCTTTGTTCGTTCTCAATGTGAAGTATATAGACTTAATAGAATAAAATTTAATTAATTTTTTATCGACTGAGGATGCTTTATGGAGTTTCAATATCAAATTTGAATTGTTGAGATTTTGTACACTTCCATATATTTCGTCACTAACCGAGTTCATTCGTGTGCTTGAATGCATGAAGATGCCGAAAGGCGAAACCCGGGTCGTCTTAGTAAAAATCGTTAATCGTTTACGTAAATCTCATGAAAGGTCAAAAAAAAAAAAAAAACTTTTTTTCTGCGATTTTGTCTGCCTTTGAACACAAATCCTTACATCGATTTATGAGAGTTCAAAGGACAAACAAACACCTGTGACAAAGCAACCTTAAGTTACAAGCAATACTATAAGAAAATTTGCAATTTATGAGTAGTCCTAGGAGTTCCAGTCTCTACGAACAAATTGTATGGCGGTTGTCTCTCAACTCCGTTTCTCGTTGAATATAACATATATTTGAAAAGATTTCTTGTGAGTTTATTCAGTGTTTCTTTACTATAATCATTATATAATTTACGATTCATCGAAAACCAACATAAATATATGTATGTTAAGTAATAATTAAATCGTCACAATAAATTATATCATAGTCGTTATAATATATATATAGTGAATGGCACGAAATGCGATGTGTGGCAGGGTAGATTTATTAGCATCGTAATTTATCGCAACATACACACGTTGAATTGTCGATTAATAACAATCATTGATTACAGCTAGGCTTTATAGTAAGTAAACAACTATATTCCTAATATGAAATTAAAATTGATATCTTAATTATTCCACTGGCTGTGTAACTAGATGTAACGCGTTTCGCTTCTTTAAGAAGCATCTTCAGACTCACTATATCACCTCCAAACACTAGTAATTAATTTTATAATTAATACTATCATCGTTTAGGTCTTACCCCCTCCTCACGTCCAGTAGAAGGAAACAAACCCACTCCACTCTCCAAATTCTTAATTAAGATGCTTCGTAAAGAAACGAAACGCACTACATTTAGTAACACAGCCAGTGGAACAACTAAGTTATCAACCTTTATTTAATATTAAAACACCAAAGTTTCCGCCGAATCCATCCAAATTATCTTTATTCCTATTAACATTAAAGATACTACATTTAATTACCCACTATTTCACATTATTAAAATATGCTAGTATTCATCGTATTTAGTCCAAAATATCATTTTCATGACTCCGCAGTAAATGTAACGGACTACTCGTCTGCAAAAATACCGGCTGACGGGCCGCAGAGCATGGCTTTTAATTATAGGGGGCTTTGCCTGTGAGCATTGAACTCTCAGCTACACGACCGGTCAAAGCATTTTAAATGCATCTTATACAGGAAATTTGTTATTATACTGCAAGTATTTTTCGACGTTAGAGTGAGCGCAGGTTTGCTACACTTCAGAGTGCAGAAGAACACCACATCATCAGTAAAAACGTCCAACTTCACAACACGAACCTTTGCTATCATAGAGCATGGTAGATAATCAACAAAAATCGATCACTGCAGTTGAGCAGTTGAGTCGAAACCAATCAAGCACAAAAAAGCCTTACCATCAGAATTGAGACTCTCCTGCATGGCTTCGGCCATAAGGTCATTGACTTGCTGAACTTGGCTCTGAGAGAGATCTCGGATTTCTTCCGGGGCGCGATCTACCACACCTGCAACAAATTATATTTAATTAACTCAATTAGTTATTGAATACAAAATCTCGCACAGCAAGTTTAATCCCACCTGCAACATGCTGTATCACTGTTCAATTAGGCATTCCAATATGAATGCAGTCAGCCTCTTAAACATCATTTAATATCTTCATATGATAACTTTTACATAAATATTGAATAGTTTATAAAATTTTCGATTACTTTTTTAAGATTTTAAGATAGGCATAAGATTAAAACGCTATATCATAAAGGCAAACTGCTATCCTAATTTCAATATTATTCTCGGCAACACAAATTAAGAAATGATATGATGACAAGTGTGCGGCAGCATTTGTCCACATATCTAGAAATGGTCAGTCTTGATCTAGCAGTACAATTGACAGAAGATTAATTTTTAAATCACCAATCAACAGATCTTCGTCCGCGGACGTTGCATTATCCCTCTCAGCGGAATTGGCATGAGAATTAGCCGGCAGTCCGCACTCGGAGCCGGCATCTTGTCCCAGCGAGCCAGATAGATCCCCGTCGCCAGCCAGGTAATCCACGAGCCGGCACAGCGCTGCGAACGAGTCTGAACACGTCCTGATATGGACAGCGTTGTTCGATGCGCGAAGATCTACACGCGGCGCAGTAGTGACATTCTGAAATCGAGATTAAAATATACATACAATGGAATCCTGATTCTTCGTCATTTATGGTCATCTTCATGCAAGTGATGCGATCAGTTGATAGTGTGCTCAGTGAGCGAGTCAGTAGAGGAAACACACGGGCATCATAACAAAATAATTGTGCTTGCAGACTTGCAGTCTCTGAGTGGAACGAAAAATGTTCGAGTATGTGGAAAACAGAGTTTCCTATAAGGAATATTTATAATGAAAATGATTATTTTTAACCATGGCCCCTCCTAATGTGGAGCATATGGTTTCCTAATGGAGGTATCTGAACAGAAATTTTTCTTTGAGAACTGCTTGTTGCTCAGTTGCTCAAGCTATTTTTTTCCAAAGAGAGTAAGGATAGGACTAGTGATTAGATAATTGCTCGCTTTCACCACGTTTCTAGAATTGGATGGGTGAGAGGGAATTTTAAACATCACATACATCCATGTCTTCAAACAAAAATCCATAAAACAATTGAAACTATCAATTTATGAAATTGGGACTCGAGCCCATGAGACCCGTAACAGAAGCCAACGATGTTGACCACTGCACCGCGGACCCGACAAATTAATTTCCACAGAGCAACAACTGAATCCAGCGCTAGAGGCTCTATCCTAACAGCTCAATTTGTTATCTACCAACTTCTGGCCAGTATGGGGCAATATAATGTGACCACAGATAGTAGACTAGGAGAAAGACGTAACACTAAAACCAACCTTATCATTGAGCCTCAGAGACAGTTCAAACAAGCCGAGATCGATGACGCAGACATAGTCCCGTTTGAGGTTCACCGCACTTTGGCTGTCAACGGAAACTTCTTCCGACAGAAAGAGAGCACACTCTTCAGCGATAAAGCGCAAATTCGATGCGTTGGTCTGCGCGATTACGTTACTCGACACGCTGAAGCTCCCCATGGTTATGATGGTCGAGAGAGGCAAGTGGATCGGTCTGAAAACAATAAACGAATGATGCAGAATTAAAACTTTTGAAAAATTTGTACCGAATCGATAGTAAAGATAGATCAATACTGCCATCTACAGATTGAATAAAAGAGAGATTGAATTTTTGATGCGATAAAAAACTCGTTACATTGTTTATCATTGCAACCAATAATTAAAACTGTTTACACAGAAATGCTAATTGATAAACATGTCTACTCCCAAAACATATGGAGACGTTTTTCAACAATATTTGATTGCTGTTATTCAATTGTATCCTAAATGTACTGCGCAAGTAATATATCACCTGTAGTCGACGGCGCAGTCCCACAGATGCACATGTAATTCTGTGACAACCGTGCTGGGCTCATACCCGGGTACCGGATAATCCAACACGTCAAACACGTCCATGAGCTGGTTGAGCCAACTGTGCTGCGATACCGTCATCAGATGGCGCAGAGTGGCATTCGAAATTCCCGCCGCCACTCTTATTGTCTGAAATTGCAGCAAAAATAAAATCAAGCAATATTCAAAATCGATTTACTCAAAACAAGTATTTTTAACATGCGTTTTTTTTAGCAAAACATGACAAACAAAACGGATAAAAATACCTTGAAGCAGGGATAATCCTTGTTGGGCTTCACACTGACAGCGACACTCAAGTAATCTCTACCGTTGCCGGTAGCATTGTCTTTGACACTTACACCGCTTCCCGACGGATAGATGGTGCACTTAAGGTGCTCGGGAAGAGAACACCCATACAGTCTCAAAGGCATCTTCTCTGTAGGAATAGGCTTCAGACCTAAAAAATCATATGTATACAAATTTCTAGCACAGCTATACCAAAAAAATACATTTCAACGAGGACAATAGTTCAACCTCGCTTGAGATAGGGTTACAATAGAATGGCTGTGGTCAATTGGCAATTATTTAGGCTTCCATTCCGTAACCTGATGTTCAATTAGATTAGTCTTTGATTGTTCAATTACATTTAAAGGTATTAACCCTTTTAGTGACAAATATGGAAAATCTCACCACAGTGGTAGAGTTGAGCTGAGGAAGCCTGAACGGAAACAAGGGCTGATCGCCTGTCCCTCCCCACTCCGCCGACGTGGCAAACTACGAGATCAGACACCAAAATCACGAGCTCGCCTTGCTGCACCGGAAGCACATGATTCAGGGAATCCTAAAAGAAAAAAGACATTTCAAATAGTGCTTCCAATCCCGGGATCCCGAGCAATTAATCGAGCCCGTTATTATAGGATTGAATTAATACAAATACCAGGATTTGCTATAAAATATCAAAAATTAATTCAGTTTCTGATGTAACTTATTTTGATTTATGTATGTTGATTATTTTTTACTAAAATATATACATAATTAATATTTGTATTGTTCTCTCCCTTTCGGTCATATTTCGCACAGGAACAGACAGTTTTGATTGACAATTTATTGTTTTTTGTGACATTCTGGGTCTGGGATTGGATGCCCTACAATCTACCCACTTTAATGGACGACAACAAAAATTGTAACAATAATCATATGAAATCTAAGAAAAAAAATCTACCTACACAAAATGAAAATCATTTTGATGCAAAATATTTTATCAAACTACCCACATTTACGGGTGACAATACTATTTTTATTGTTTAGTATTTTCACCCGTAAATGTGGGTAGTTTGATAAAATATTTTATATCCAACTACCCACATTTACAGGTGACAATACTTTTTTTATTGTTTAGTATTATCACCCGTAAATGTGGGTAAAATTTTTATTGTCACCCATAAAAGTGGGTATTTTTATTTTGTATACATAGATTTTTTTTCGTAAATTTCATACGATTATTATTACAATTTGAGACGACCTTGCTAGTGTCCTCTCGACGAGAGAGAGAGAGCCTCTACCACAGAAGGAGATAGAATTAACTGGAAAGGAAAGGGAAGCTAAGGTCTCCTCACAAAAAGTCACGTGCGGTTTGTACGTAGGCTCAACTCGGAGCGTACACATTTATTTACACACACCCAGGAATACTATCAACATTTATACTTAAGACTAACATACAAAGCAATTGAGTAATTCCTGTAACAAGGCCCTCGACCATGTGGCGGGGGGACGGGGCTACGCCTGGATGATCCTGAGGAGAGTCCGGCCTAGACAACGAGTGTCTCTGTCTTATTCAATTACAATTTGTGAGCCGAGGTAACAGCGAAACTCAGCGCGAATGAAGCTACGTTAATCGGGGTACGAGATTTTAGTCACGGTTTCCACACAGCGAGTGAGAAGGGGACGGCGGGATTCTAAACTTGGATCTCCGAGATCTTCAAGCGAAAACGTTTGCGAATAGTCCTCAAAAGAACTTTTAAAACCATGCGAAGTAAAGTTTTCAAGGCGAAGAGTTAGCGGTGACCTCTTCCCAAAGGTACTTGTCTCTCACAAGGAGAAGACTCAAGTGACTTGTTGTATTTTTTTTCCCTACCTTTATTGTCCTACTGAAACTATTAGGTGGAGTCCACGAAGCAGGCTCCTAGTTTCCTGACTAAAATCAGTGCTAGGGTGGGTACAGACTAAGTCTTTATATCCCTTTCCCGCATGTAAGCTAGCTAAGTACTACATAATGCATTAAGAAAGGGAAAAGCTGTGCAAGTCAGTCCAACCTTCAATTGGACCGATTGGCCACGCTGACTTAGTCATCAATAAGGCAAATTACGAGGCTTTTAAACAATTTGCGGCGTCATACGAAGAGCGAGTAGACCTCAACTCATAGAAGCTTTTTGTTTATCTGGATGGATTGATTTTCTGCACACTTAATTGCATGCCACCAAGTCTTGGGCAGTTTGCTCCAAAGACACTACCAATTAAGGAGAAAAAACTGTTGATACGCTTAACGTTTGTTACGCCACTGGATACTGCCATATAAAATTAACGGATGCGAAAACAGTGGTGGGTGGAGGAGGGCAAGGTAGCTAAGTACTGCTATCTAAAAAGATTCTGTCAGCTGAAGGCTTTGTGTGGGGAAAACACTTAAGAAAAACCCCATACGAGAATGATTGTCTTTGAATCAAGTTCAATTCTTACCAAGAATTGCTCGTAATGTTGGCGTAGGCTTGAAAAGCCTACTAAACTTATCTTTCAGGGCTTACTAGGGCTCAGACCTAAGGTGTCCGTCCCCAAACGCCCCCTCGCGCAGTCTTCCCCTACGAAGATATCCCCTAAAAATAAATATTGTTGTCACGTATTACAGACCCAACATCTAATGACGGGCTAAAGCCTGGTAAGCGATAATGGTTGTAACATAATTAGCTGCCACAACATGTTTACCGAATGACTAGTTTATTATCTTACCCGAACAGGCGTATAAGTGGTCAAAAGGCCCTTTTTGATTTGCAGATGAAAGCAGATATTATTCATTCGTCCCACTCTCTCCTTTCTATCGACTGACTTCTGCATTGTCTTCGAGCGGTAGTTCTGCCGCGCCCTCTGGTCGTACACGGAGTAATAGACGTTGCTGTCAGTAGACGATGACGAGGATTCGGAATCAGAATCTGAAAAAAAAAAATTGGTAATAATCTACCAGGTAAACATGAAGATAACTTTTGTCGCTATTGAATGATGTACAAATTTAATTTTTGCAAATTGTATGAGGCCTGACATGCTCTTTGTATCAAATACCTGCAGCACAGAAAAGCAGGAAAGCAAAAGAACCAAAAGAGAAAGAAGGATACAACAATTCATTTCATTTTTATAGTTTTATACTGAGATCTACTTGATTGTTTATGCCAGTCATTTTTTTTTGTATGTAAGTGCCTGGCCACATGGCGTATTTTGACTCGCGCATTGTCGAGGTACAGGCGCCGATGGAGCTGTCCAGATGCTCTCGCGGTGTTTTATCTCTAGCTTACTCACGCCGGATTAATGTGTATAGGCGAGTTTTATGCTGGTCGAGGTAATGTGGCGGCAATGCCCGCGTCCATTAACGTCACAATTTGAATGCGATCGCTGTTGCGATTTGATGCATTTTTTGTCATTTCTGTCAACAGTACGCTTATGAAACGTATGAGTCGTATAAATGCAAAATGCATTTGGCTAAAGTGAACTTGTGACTTTTGTTCACGATAAAGGTTAGGTTGTTTGTATCTGTTCATCTGCGAACAAGATAATCATGTTGAATATACATTATATTCATTCGGTTCATATGAAAAATATTCCCGCATCTATTATTCAACTATTCCCTTCATAGGTAATATATGACTTACTGTAATTGATGCCGCTCTTGCACATGGAGAAGGCGGGGTAAATGGATTCATGCATATCGAAGCCGGCCAGGAGCGAAGTGGGATCCAAGGTGCCGGCAATGACGGTATGGTGAAGGCTTTTCGGGGCCGACGACTCCCACAGCAATAGATCTGAGTTGATGCGATTATACAGGATCTCGTACAAGTGCTTCGAGCTGGAGAATATTTAAAAAAAATGGTTATTTATTTACCCTTTTCATGATACCATATTGGCTGCTGGCAGATAACTAAAAAATGCTAAGGCAGATAACCTTCTAGAAAATTAAACAAAATGTTGATATTTCTGGGTCAGTAAAAGTCAGGAAAATAAAATAGTTCTCACAGATATGATGTTTGATTTCGAGAATTGGGTCAAAGTCTTGCCAGCGATATACACTAATGTCAGGTAGCATCGCTTCATATATTTGTCCAGATATTTCATTTAACATACCCTAGCTGTAGACTGACGACCGGCAAATTGCACTGGATCTGCAGGAGGGAATTCCTGATAGAAAAGTCAACAAACTCGGCCATCTCAGCAGAGTCTCCGGGAATCACCAGCTCCTCTGCGTCGTCTATGAATACAACAAAATCAGTATAACCAATCGGGGAAACTAAGCAGGTGATTCGATTAGTTAATTTGTCATTCCGTAATGATTATCCTATTAAACAGTAAAGTGAAATACTTGTACATATAGTTTGACACTGCCCCGTACTTATGGGGCGGACAGGGGTCTTCAAAACCAATCTGCAGACTCTTCCTATTCAGGCAAATTTAATATGTAATATCTCTCCTAAGGCGTTCAAAAATAATTTGTCATATTTGTCTGTTAACCATTATTTGTTTACTGTTAGAAGTAAACAAAAAGCAGGCGATGCTTAGGAAAAGAATCACTTATCCCTCGGCCTAGGCGGTTAGTCGCCGACACAGCCCTGCGGTGGGTCAAAAGGATGGCCCTATCATAAAACCACTTCCTGTGTTGTTAAATTGAAATTGTGTATTTTAAATCTGTTTGTGTTTGTGTAACTGTCTTCGAGGAATTTATAAGTATAAACTAACTGCAATTAAAGAGAAAGTATACTGAATGCCACCGGGTTTTAATGGAAGACGAAGGAACCTGTGAATGATCCTTTGTCGCCACGCCGGACTCGGGGCGGTCGAAGTGTGTTGACGCCCCCACCTCTCCCCTTCAAGTAGAAGTAGTGAATTTACTCTCTGAAGTTCATATTTCACACAGTGATCAGCTTATCAAACCACTTATCAAAAAAAAAATGTGAAATTGAGTTTTGAATGCCATTGTATGAAAAACAATATTCTACAATCACCTGACAAAAACATGTGAATGGGGGACTAATGGAAGGCTCTAATTTGAAAATTTAAAAACACTTATTAGTTTTTCTTTTTCCATCATGTTATATTCCAGGAATTTCAGAATTTTTAAAGTGATGGTAATATAAGTAATGACTTCTCTTCCTTTGTTTCATGGAAACTGGCAATAAAAATATTTTTTATTAACAAAGATACAACATCTTGCTTCTTTAAGCTAAATGATGTTTTTGCTTCTCCTGAACAATGCTAATATTCTGATAAGTGGTTTTGCCGTGGAAGCGACGATATATACTCAAAAAAAATACCGGGCCTGTATCAGAGTAGTCAATGCTCTTTGGTTGCAGTGTCCGTGGGTTCGAATTCTAGTACAGACACTTTTATAAATAAATTTTTCAACCGATTTCTATAATTAATCATTAATTAGATTAGAGATTAACTAAATACTAATCTAGTGTGGAGATGACTCTATTAGAAGTCGATATTCTCTACATTATATAGTATGATTCGTACTTTATTGATGTAAATTATAATTTAAATAATTTTTGGATATGTCAAACCGTTTTTGATATACATTTTTTGGTCCCCTGAAAAGTTGATATTGTTGAGTTAATTTGTTATTCCATGAGGTAGTCAATATGTAACAACCAAAAAATGTATGTTGTGGAAATTAGAGTATTAATAAAAATTATTAAACTGATTATCATATTCTTTAAATTGTGTCCACTTCCAATTCTCAAACACGTTATTTTAAGATTAGACAGTTTATGAAAAGAGATCCTCAACATTTTGATGAGTTGTCAGCAATTGCTAGCATACCTTCATCGTCTTTTGCGTGCGGAGTGTCACTTTCGTGGACCATCTTCTTAGAGCTGAACGGTCCCGGTCTGCCGATCGGTGACTTTAGCCTGTCCATCAACATGGCTGTGGACTGACCCATCACGGCCTTGCCGGTCTTGTACCTCTGGTTCATCCCGCCTCCCTCGCCATCACTGGATGAATCCAACAGGCCGCTGGACGACGCGGGCATGGGCAGCACAATGATCGATACACTATATAAAAACAAATTTGTACCAATTGACAATTTCTTCAATACATCAGAAAATTTCTTGATAAAATCCATACATTCTTACTCTCTAATTCGGTGTTTACCAACCTTATTTGTACCATGTTATTCAATTTTCATAAATAAATAATATGTATATTATGTTACATTACTACTCGAAACAAAATTAGTGCGATCCTTGGGCTTGATGTGAGCCTGGTGAATTTGGTCAATTTTAATCGTAAATCTCCACGGTTTGTGATATCAAGACGATTTCATTTCTTCAATAAAAAATCATTTACAGCACTAAAACCGCATTCAACTAAATATGATGATGGAAATGGTAATAGTGATTTTCTTGCTAAATTTGTCATAATCGGGTATTTTGTTTCGGTTTCAACACAAAGCCACTCCATTGTATTTTTTATGTTGAATAGTGCTTTAAAAGATTCATTATTTTGCAATTCTAAAAGTTCTTCTTGATACTGCATGGCCATATTAGTTATATCTACCAACATTGGTTGAGTTATCCACGATGGGAAAGAAATTACTTTTAAATCTGAATATCTGTCATTTAAGTCACTAGCCATTTTATTCACAAAGTGGCGATCCATAATAACAATTACAGTTGAGTCAGTCACCTCACATTTACTTAGCCAATAAAATTGCTGAAATTCGTTGTCCGAAACATTTTTTTTATGCACCTGCAGAAGTCCAAATATCTTCGATGTAACAAATATTAATGATTTGCGCATTGCTCCCGGTGGGGCGTAGACCCCACATTGGGAAACACTGCTCTAAGTGAAGCACTTGAAACACTTTTGCATGCATAAAGAATCCTGAAAGAATCACTTATAATATAGCAGGGATGGGCACATGAGGTCAACGGGACCCACATTCTGGATTTTCATATATATACAAAGAGCCACACCATAGAAACATATACACAAATTCAAATTTAATTACATCTTGTGTCAATGAGCAACTGATTTTTTTTTATTGAAAACATTATATAGTGAGTTGCGCTATGAATCTTTGAAATGCACACCTGTAAATTCTCATGTTTGCAGATACGGGATCTTACATAGGGAGTGTCGATACAACAGTGGCTTACATCAAGTGGCCTGGTCAGAATTTTTAAATCTAAAACCAATGTAAAATGATGTTTCCCTTCCAAAAAGTGGTCAATTTATTTTTCTAATTTACATCATTTGGCCGAGAGATCCAATCATTAACTCATTTTCGTATTTTTTGAAGGTTACATCAATTGGCAAAAATACATACCTATATAAGAAAATAAAAGATGAGAAAGAAAACACAAAATAATAAGATTTATTAAGAAGCTAAGATTTAAGTAAAACGATTTTATAAACGTCATATAGTAGTTACTACTCTAAGATGTTTAATTATCATAAAATTATAAGTTTGACTCTTGCTGTACCAGGGTACAATAAACTGGCCGAAGACATGCAATGTCAGTCTTCACATTAATTTTTAATAAGTTTTGTTTGTCCTGTATCATATCATTAATTTGCTCGAGATATACTAAAGCAGTGTTCCGCAACCGGTTTGCCGGTTTGCGCCGCGAAACGATCCCAGGTGTGCCGCGGCGCAGTGCGTCCAAAATGAGAAAAAATCGAGTATTTTTATATATTTCAGAAAAAAATAAAAGCCACTCTTTTTTTCTGGTGAACAATCACTAGATGCTGAATTATCATTAGAAGCAGAATTGGGGAGAGAAATGTTTTCTTCACTGGACAGTGACTCATAAAAGAACTCCATTAAATCTTTTGAGTGTTAGTTAAATTAAGATCATGATGATGATGATTGGAGGAATACAATTTCATCCTCGCAACCGTGTTTCTAGCTCTGAAATGAGTTTAAACATTAAAATTTTCTGCCTGCGGTGCAATCTTTTGCGTATTGATGTCTAAAATAAATTTTGGAGGCAAAGTGGGGGGAGGCAGCAAACTCAAGGACCACCCAGGCGACACAACCTAGGCCACTGCACGAGACTATTATTGAAAACAGAAAGATTATTTTGGATTTGGCCAAACAAAAAATGGGCATTACTTTTATACACTCAACTTAGGTTAAATAATTTTTAAAGTGAAGCTAAGTTAATTTTTTAAGTTACACTTTTACAAATGTTTTTTTTCGAATTTGTAAGTGTACCATCAGTTTGAAAGGATTAAGTAGTTTAATTGGCTTTTAATAAGAAATATATTAGCCACTATTTCAAATTCATCAAATAAAAACAAATTAATAAATTGTAACTTTTGTTTATGAAATTTAAATATTTTGGCTTGTAGTTTGCCATCGACGAGAAAAGGTTGCAAAGCACTGTACTAAAGGCTAGGCACCACTGGAGTGTTATAACGATTCACAACTGTATGTTGTACAGAAAATGGAAAATAATCGGCAAGCAGCTTTTTTAAATTAGGATATTTGAATTCTGGTCCAAGTTTCCAAAATTCAATTATGAAATTACAAGATTTTTTAGAAGTATAATGGGGAAAGAAAATACCTATATTTTTATCAAGAGATATTGGGAGCCGCATTTGCCCACATCTGTAATATAGTCTCTATTCTGGCAGAGTTTGAATTATTTATTCTAATATGTTCCTTTTTTTCTAGCCATCATCGTTTGGCAAAACTCACAAATTCGTTGATATTAAAATTACCTTTAACCCGCGAGGAATTTTATTTAGACGACCGGTGTAGCCCTGCCGCATTAAAATCAAAAAATCATTTTCTAAGCGTTTTAACTGAGAACTGATTAAATAATAACAGTTATAGAACACTTCTGATACACAGGACCTGTAGGTTAGGAGCCAAGTATATCACATATGTCATAATTAAAATAAGAAGTATTTTCAAGGCTCAAATGTTAGTAGTTTATGGCAAAGTCTTTTAACACATTTTGTAGGTTGGAGCAAAGTAGGAAAACACAGTAGAGAGCGTAGAATATAAGTGAAGTTGACAAAGGGTTAACCCTCGTAGCGATCGAAGTAGTAGGTATCTGACAATCTATCAGATATAATTTAAGACATCGACTGAGGGTGCTTGATGGAATTTCAATATCAAATTTGGATTATTGAGATTTTGTACACTTCCATGTATTAAACTGTTGCATAAAAACATGGGGGATCATAAATTATTTTATCAAGAAATTTTGGAAATTAATAGAGCCCAGTTAAATTCCTTGCCAATTTTGAATGAGCAGCTGAACCTTCCTAATTCTCCGCTATTATATCCTATACGTTGAAACACCTAACAGATCTCACTAAATGTGGAATGATTGTATATATTTACCCATTCGTCGAATTACATCCTGTCAAAACCCACAATACTATTATAATTGTAAAATCACTGGTATTTCTAAAAGAAGTTGAAAAGCGGCAATTCGCCACTCTGTTAATATGGTGTTTACAAAATAAGGATTAGGACGATTCCCGAAAATTTTAACTCAGGTATCAGTCTGGCTCTCAGACGTATAATATCTTACCTCGTAAATAATATTTGTCGCATTTGTATCTTCTATATAAACGTTAGACACTGTTTACTGTCTCTCAGTTCGAGTCCATTCGTGTGCTCGAATGCCTGAAGATGCCGAAAGGCGAAACCCGGGTCGTTAGTGACAAAATACATGGAAGTGCTCGAATCAATAAAGCCCTATCAGGTGAGAGCCGATCTAACAATGAAGGCAGTGTTTCATCAGAAAGATAGTTTCAATAGGCGGGAATCCGTAGAGCCGTACCAATTGAGAACCGATCCAACAGTCAAGGCAGAACTCCGACAGCTAGATAGTTTCGAATTTTTAGGGTAACCAATGTAAGAAAGATAGGAACTTTCTGAGTGAACGTACCACAGGCGCTTTTTAATATGGAACAAAGCGCCATCACATTCACAACGAAAAGGTGATAAACTGTTTTTATATAATAATATATTTTAAAATCAGCTAGCGACATCTATCTGTAATTATCGCATGCTATACAGTTTATTTTGTTATTTACCTTGGCCAGTCAGTAGAAGAGACGGGAGTTTCAGAGGCTATACCTCCTTCATCCGCACTGGCACATCCCACATGGATCTCATTGTCACCGTCAGATTCCTGTAATTAAAAAAAGAGTTATCTTTGTTTAAGCCTACGCAAGATTTGTGATATAAGTCGGATAGCAATTTGCAATTTGTTTGTACTACATCCACATGTTTATAATGATCGCGAGCATTATCAACTGATA
Source organism: Himalopsyche phryganea (assembly GCA_022494535.1). Lineage (NCBI taxonomy): Eukaryota > Metazoa > Arthropoda > Insecta > Trichoptera > Rhyacophilidae > Himalopsyche > Himalopsyche phryganea. Next base: position 2,081,838 of record JAGVSL010000139.1, read on the forward strand.
AAAATAAAATCATAACAGGGCTATTTATATAAAATTGAATGCTAACAATTAGATGGTATATAAAACAGTTGGTTCAAGAATTTACAGGCAATCAAACAAATTACATAATAACGAAATTAAATAGTCTACAATTAAAATGTCAAGGACCTCTTACAAATCAATAAATACTGATCTGAAATCAAAAATGAAGCCACATTAAAAGACAATTATCTGGGCATAAAAGAATTTGTAAATATTCGTTATCCAAAATTTTCCATTTGATATTGTCTTCGCTAGCCGTTTTTCGAATTTCACATGTCTGAATCCCACAATGGACAGTTTGTTGATTTTTCAATCGATTTATGGATTTCTGTTCGAAGGCATTGTCCTACTAAATGTGACACGTGTTTCGCTTCGTATGGGCTCCACATGCTATTAGCCCACCAGTTTTTTTACCATGAATTTACGTTATTTATCACTTTTGAATATATAACATTGATTCGCCATTTACCGACGTCTAGTAATATGTACATAACATATCCAGTTTCACAGATTTAAAAGATGAAATTCAAAGAAAATCATATAGGTAGCATCAGGGTTGCTAAAACCACAGACATGTCAAGATCCAATACGAGAAATAAATCATTTAGCCTATCAAAGATTGCTGTTGTGAAATTATTAAAACAAATTGAATCATTCGGAAAATCTTCTCTTGTCAGAGTTGTCTAAACAATGGTTATGTCAAAATCCAATATAAGAAATAAATAATTTTGCATTATATCAAACATCACCTATGCGACATTTTTGAAACCGATTGAGATGGTGAAAATAATGAAATAAAAGATGTATTTGAAATGCCCACTTTTTACTTGGAATTTGTGAATTTACACTAAAAGTTCAAGCATTCTATGAAAGCGTGTCTGGATGGAAAATGAATATGGACGAAAAATAGAAGGAATCGGACTTTTTCAAATATTTCGTTGATGAAGATGTAATTATTCGAATGGTTGATAAAACTTACGAAAGGTTGGTGAATCTCAGTGCCTTAAGAATTGCGTTGATAAAATATACGTTCTTTGGCGATTATTTCGTTACTGCCAATCCTTTTGCTGTATTCAGCAATTTATTCTGATACAATGCCGCGAGATTGTTTTTTGTCACTGCTACGAATGATGAATTTTACAAGCAAAGAGAAACACTAGTTGGTGATCGCCTTTCAAAAATAAAACCAATTTTTTTTAATCGTTTAAAATTATAGAAATTGCTTGTGACAACCCTAATTACAGGTTCTTAAACATGTGACTAGAAGCTTCCTGATAAAGGAATTTTAATGATATTGCTTTTGGCGAGGTCCAGTTACATGAAGGAACCATAATTGACATAAATAAGTTGAGTTTTTGTAATTTTAAGCTATGAAAATATTTGGCGTATACAGAGGCAGAAATGTATATTTTTCGTAGCTGTTAAGTGGTTAAGAAGCATCTTACGATTAACTATTTCGCAAGATTATTTATTTCTAAGGTATAAAATGATTCTAATTATCAACATAAATTGGCAATTATATCACGATTAATCTTTAAATTTGATGCTCACCACATAATAAAGGTCGAGCTTCCTGCACTGGACCTTGACCGAAGCCGTTTCCTTGGAAGTTGTCTTTGAGACGGAAGTGACGGTGGCCTGCTGCAGGTCGCCGACGAGGAAATCGGGTCGGACAGACCGCTTCCACCATGGACAGCGGGACATATCGTGAGCAGGCCGGAGATCTGCCATGGGGAACCTGTCAATTTAATTATTTTACAAATGATATATACAGCTGTACCAAAAATATTTATACAGTTAATTTTTGAAATCTACAGTAATGAATATTCACCGTAGTTTGATCCTCAGCAACGGACAAGAGAACTTCAGCTCGCAGTGGTGATCGGAGAGCGCGCTGTCTCTATCGGAAAAGTAATTACGTGTGGAAACTGACGGGTCTTCACCGAATCCGCCCGGTTTCCCGCACAGGGGTTGCGGATTTAGCAGAGCGCACATTCGATCGACTATCGAAATGTCCACTTCCACTGTGCACGGTTCCATAATCGTGCTGTAAAAATAAAACGGAAATCGTAAATAGGGAAACTATACTTCTTCACCCTAAAACAGTGTTGTCCAAACATTATGTTAATATGCCTCTCTTTAAAAAAAATGGTGCCTTCCCGTTTTATTTATTTTATAAAATAATATAGACACACTTTTAGGTGGTAAAAAAAAAATTAAATACCATCAATTTGGGTAAATTCGCCCATCGGTCTAAGATTGACCCACTAATGGAAAAAGGTACTGTTATAATACCATGATAATACTAATGCCATATGAATATTTTTTAGTTAAGAAAAGGTATTGAGTAGCCCATGGTGGTAAAAATATGAATTAATGTGCAACATAATTTGTTTTATTGTTGAATTTGTAAACTGTCAGCTTGGAATGATGAAACGCAATTTAAAAACTTTTCCTGAAATAAATTGGATTAGCAGCGGAGCGGACATGGAAAAAAAAAATAACAACCAGCTTTCGTAAAGACAACTTTTTTTTTCCATGTCCGCTCCCAATGGTCTCCTAATGGAGGTGTCTTAACAGATTTTTTCTACGAGAACTGCTTGTTACTCAGTTGCTCAACCTCTCTTTTTTTCGAAGAGATAGGGATAGAAGGATAGGGCTAGGACAGGACTAGTGGTTAGCTAATCGCTCTCGCTACGGCCCATTGGGGTGGGATGGGTGGGAGGGAGGACTCAGACTACGAACAGAAATCCATAAATCGATTGAAAGGTCAATCTATGAAAACCATCCGCACTGGAAATTGAACCCGAGACATCCGTAACTGTAGCCAGCGCCGCTACCAACTGCGCCAGGGACGCCGAAAAATAACTACCATTCCATTACTACACATTGGGAATGGACATGGTTGAATATAAATAAAATTGTTACATACTTGATTTCCGTTCTCGGATAAGCGTACTTCTTCTCGCCGCCGATCTTCATCGCCTTCTGAGTATTTTTGAACGAAATTTTCACATCGGGCGACTTGCTGAGAGGGTTCGACATATAGCTGGCCATATTTTCATAATCCTTCGATGACTTTTCCTCTGAAAAAAATTAACACAATGTTTATGTACAATTATTACAATACCTGGAAATGGAACTCTTCTTAGAATTTCCGTAAAATAATGATCATCTACTGCTGTGGTATTTTGATAATCATAATGTTTTTTTGATGAAAAAATTGATTAAGCTCGTGAAGGATGGATCTGTGTGTTTTCTTTTGTTGTCTTCTACTCTCGAACACCACTACACTGCTAAACATGCCGATTGAAGTGAGTGCAAAATAGTCCACATCTATATACATAAAAATGAAAGTTTGTTTGTTTGACCCGTATGCGTTCCTATACCATTCATTCAGTTGCGATGAAACTTTGGTGAGTTGTTGTGCGTACCCGTGAAGGCTTCTCCCGTGAAGAAAGAAAAAAAAGAATCAAATAAATACAAACAGCGACATTTCAGTTTGTGAGTGACATAACATGTGGTGTTAATTGTTAAATTCCAAATAGCGGTCTTAAACGGAAAATTTAATGGAGAAGATGTACTGCCACGCATCCCAATGATTCCGACAGATATGCCAGTTGAATTCAAACGTCTGCAGTTTCCGGTGTGACTCGCATTTGCAATGACCATCAACAAAGCACAGGGACAATCGCTACAAGTATGTGGACTAAATTTGGAAAATCCATACTTCTCACATGGACAGCTGTATGTGGCCTGCTCAAACAAAAAATATTGTGTATCCAAAAGCACTTCAATAAACAGAATTAAAACACAAACACTTTCTTTCTTTAAAGCCCTACTAAATTCAAAGCTTGTTGGATGAACAGTCATAAATTAACTTTACCATTATATATCGAGGTTATGCTGACAGAACGCGTCAGTTTTTGGTGGTTTTGTTTTAAATGTCAAAATGTTCAATTGAGCGCTCTATTCATAGGATATAATGGCTTTAAAAAAGCAGAATTACGTCAAAGCGTTTTTTTTTTATTCTAGCAAAAAGCATGATATAACTCATCAATATCAAATGCCAAAAGAATCATTCTTTATAATGTACAATAAATCTTTTTAGATAACAAACAATTTTACATGGAAGAGAGAGTGCTTAGAAAAAAAATAATGCTTTAAATGCGATGATATCATAACTTGCATTTATGACTCATGCCTTCTGTCAGTAAGTAACAAGCTGTAAATGATCTAAATTTTACTCGTTTACATAATAAATGATTGAAGACTTGTATACTTTGATTGCTCAATTGATACACATCCAAATGACATGAATATCCGTAATGTTTTCATTCCTCAAATCCATCTGCTGAAATGCTCCACTTGATGGGTCCACATACTCCACAACGGAAGCGAACATGGTTTAGAAATAAATATATTTGGTCCATTCAATCCAATTTATCGTGCATCAATAAAAAAACTCTTGTTTCCGGTGGGAGGGTATGTTAGACATCCAAGCCTTTGAACACATACATGGATGGAAAAATCAATTGTAGAACAACTTCTCCATACTTAAAGCGTTAAATTAAATCAATCGTCAATATTTAAATTACACACAACCTGACCTTACTTAAAATAGATACAGTAAAAAAATAATCATTTACTGACCATTTAGTCACTAACGGTTCATGCATTTAATTACAGAGCGAATAATTCACTGCCTTAAAAAAACCAACAAATACTGTTGACCCATTTCTCATTTATTTTAAGACAACTTCTAAAAATGATTTCGAAGGTATCTGTATCTAATTAAAAAAATTCCAAAAAGCCTCCAACCTTCTCTCGTGAATATAAGCAGTGGAATAGCTTCAGAGACAGTCTGGGTCGGATCCTCTGGCCTAGCGGTCCGTAGACACTCCCGCAGATCCACGCGCGCCATCGTGAGCTGCACGCACAGACTGGATCCTTGACTGTTTGTCTTCTCGCTGCCTTCTAATACGAGGGGAGCGGCAATCAATCTGGAAACAGAACTAAACATAAGATTTTTGTCATGGTAAATATTTTGTATTAATTTTTGCCTTCAATATTCTACACAAATTCGGAAAAAAGTACTATGAAAGACCTGATGTGATTGTAGGCGACCGCGGCATCGAAGGCCTGACTGGCCACCTCGAAGTCCCTGCCGCCGTATCCCCCGATGGCAAACAAGCCGACGCTGTCGAAGAACCCCTCCGAAATGGACTTCATCTGCTTCACGCTGGACGCAGCCAAGCAATCTCCGCCCAGGGACGCTGACAAGGTTAATATATCCTGAAATACAACAATAATTATGGCGTTGATGTAATCATAATTAAATTCTTCATAATGACAATGGGTATGTGTGAATACGTAATTGGGAAATTTATATAAATGTATATTTCGATTGAATATGAATCTACATAAAGTGTAATGTTTTCAACTCCTCTGAAAAAACCTCGCCTTATAGTCAGGCTAATACGGTAATAATAAAAATAATGTGACTACTAAAAATCACTTATAGATATGTGCATATGTGCAGTATCCATATCTGAAGAAATAATAATAATTTAATAAAAAATATGAGAACGGCAATAGATAATAGTTGATGACAAAACTTGGCAGTACATATTACTCAAAGGTTTAAAATAAAGACATTTACCTCATGAAGTAGCACGCAGGCAAATGATGCAATCCGAATGTGAAGTTGTGAAACTTCAGCAAAAGGATCTCCTTCCACCTGAGGTATGGCTGCAAAACAAACCAAAGTAAGTATCTGGTTACTAGCTTGGGAAACATGCAGAAGAATCGTTTTTATATATCGTTGTTAAGAAGACACTAACTGAAAAATACTAGTTGTTAGCAATTGGACATTGAAGTTTTTCAAATGTTTGAAATGCTATAACTTTTTCATTTGGTTTGTTTGTACAAAACTGTTTTTAAGTAAAAGTATAATTTGTAAAAATAAGTGCATTCTCTCATACGGTAGAGTTCGAAATTGGGAACATTTTGGTACGACTCGAGATGTTTTCTAGAAGAGCGACGATATATTACAACATCCCAGCACTACAAACATAAAGTTAACCAGACGGACACTCACTCCTCTTCCTGCGGGTGTTGTAGGGACTTCCACTCCGGTGCCTGGGAGTGTTCATGAGCGACGGGAGACTACTGGCGTTTGACGTTATACTGCTGCTCATCGAACCCGAAGATGCGAAACTCTCCGCCATTTGACAGTCGTCCCGTTTTGAAGCAAGCGGAAGGAACTTGTCATCTTCCGTATCACTGTCATCTAAAACAACAGGAATAAAATTAAAAACTTCTTCTTGTATAATATATACCATATCCACTCGCTAAGCTTCTTCCTGTGACATGCCCAACGATTGTCCAGGACGCATTAATATACCTGGTCTAAAGACGCAAGCAGGGTTGAAGCTATCTGGTGGCACGTAACGGGGCACTGTTTGCTCCGTTCCCTAATATCTGAGACTCACAAAGCCAAAGGCCTCCAACCCCAGTAACTGACATAGGCATCCATTCTCAATGCTTGGTACAAAGTTTTATTGAGTCTTCATCATGTGCCACGATTCACTATGATAAAGCATTAACACCTTTTGATAATTTTACCACTGATACCACACCAAAAAATGGAATTTTACGGAACTTATGAATTAACATATTTATGAAAGTATCCATTCTGAGATTTGAGCCCTTCCCCTCGCAACCGAGTAAACGAAAGCACAAAAGCACTGACCACTCAGCTCTAATTAGGTATTTCATAAATATGTAGGAGTACATGACGCTGCTTCTCAGTGAAATGTGATATTTCAAGTGTTTGGCCAGCACATATGCCGAGTCATCATTTCACACAACAGCAGTTATGAAATGTGATATTACTGAGTGCAAAGATAAGTAAATACGTGATTGTAAAAAGAAACCGTCTGCAGGTGTGAGATTCTTTGAATGCCATTTTTGGAAAATGCAATATAATAAGCGAAGATTATAGGAAAGGGACTGTAGTCTTTCCCCAACCTCCGATCGTGAACCACCTACTCCATCGCCAATCATCATCCGTCATCACTTTTAATCACGTCAAGTAACATACAACATAGGAAGCACATATTCCTAAAAATATAATACTGAAATGAAATTCTTCTCGCCTATGTTAGCAGTACTCCATCCATGTTTCGCCATCAGATTAGGTGGCAATCTTTCCGAGGCCATACCGCCCATAAGCTGAGCTTCGACCCTCTCGAAGTCCATGCGCTGCATCGGCTTGGACTCCATGCCAGGATGCCCGCGGATTGGAACATTACTGGAAAGATATGATACTACATTTTAAGCAGTGTTGGTCTAATTTAAGCAATGTAATTTTCAGATTAATTTTATCTCATTATCGTTAGGTAAAGTATTAATACCTGTTATGTTTTGTTTAATATCTTGCTCTAACTATCTTAAAAGGATTGATTTAAGTTAATTTTCACAAAAAAAAACATCTACTGAAGGTATAAACAAACCTCGTGTCTTCCAGATGCGGTTCTGCCAAGCCGTTGGCCAGCTCTGCAAGTATATGAAACTGCCTCGGGCTGAGAAACATGGTCAATGAACCGAGCGTCAGCTGAAAGTCAACTTTGGGACCCTGCGCCTCTTCGGACTGTTTCATCTTCAGCCTCATCTCCTGTCTGCCTGCCAGGCGTCCAAACAATATAGGATCCGGCGTCTCTGATATATTGGACACATTCCTGTCAGGGCTAGGTTGCTTACTTATAAATGGATTAGTTTCCGACGACAAATATAGACTACCGTCGTTGCTGAGGTATCTGGATTCGGTATTTGCGTCACTTTCTTCTGGTGTCTGGTTGCTGCTGGCTTTCCACGTGGATTCCGAGAGTAAAACGGAGCGCGCAAACGTTCTCGCCCTTGATGGGAATTCGTCCGTGTGGAAGGTGATACCTTCGAAAGTGATGCGCTTTGTTGTGAACGTCGATACAACATAGGTCCTATTCTTTTCAGCTTCGACTATCTCCGTCGGAGGGTCCGACCCTGCCTCATCTAGATAGTCAATACTGAAAAAAAGATTTATTTAGATTTTTTTTTTTTTTTCATGTCCGCTCCCAACGTGGAGCATATGGTCTCCTAATGGACGCATCTCAACATAATTTTTCTATGAGAACTGTTTGTTACTCAGTTGCTCAACTTGGATAGAAGGATAGGGCTAGAACAGGACTAGTGGTTAGCTAATCGCTCTCGCTACGCCTCATGAGAATCGGTTGGGTGGGAGGGAGTTTTAGACATCACAAACACTCAGACTACAAACAGAAATCCATAAATCGATTGAGAGATCAATAGATCGAGAGATAACTACTTTATAATTAACAACTGTTTAATTTGTTTTTGCCCCTTACTAGTAAGTTGTTATATACAGTGAAAATGTGTGTATCACATTTTTAACAATATAGTAGCACTTAGTGACCCAAAACAAATAATAACCTCTTCGGACCCAGGGTATCACCTATGATACTCATGGTTTTTATTAAAAATCAACCAGGCTGTTAAATATTTCCTACAGAGACCCGTCATTTCAAATGAAGTAGGAAACTGTTACTCTGGATGATATTCATGTTAGTTTAAATGTCATTTTTGTGGAAGCAAGTTGATACTTTTCAGCAGACAAGATGTTTCGACATTGAAATACAGTAGGTGATCGATTAACGAACATAATCTGTTCCAAGACTATGTTCGCTATCCGAATTGTTCGTTAACCGATCACCCACTGTACGTAATTTTTTCGATTAGTTTTACAGATAGAATTAGTAGATTAGAAAGATTGTTTTAGTTTGTTATCTGAATATGTGTTGGTTGTTCGAACACAAAAATCTTTCGTGAAGTGTTCGTTGTCTGATTTGTTCGCAATCCGAACTGTTTGTTAACATATTTTATGATATTTTCTCTACATGACACATTATTATAAAATCAATTGATAGAATAACTGTTAATCGTCCAAATTATTTACGAAACAGCATGAAAAAAATTATTTTTATTGTGTTTTTTATATGAAGTAGGTGATACTGTGTGTATATCTTTTAAGGTTTTTAGAACATTTTGCAGACGTAATTACAAAAATATGAAATTCTGAAAAAAAGTATTTTTTTTTGCTAGGGACCCAAAGTATCATGGTTGATACCACCTCTCCCTCGAAAATGAAAAATTTCAGAAAAAAAATAAGGTAGTACAATACTTTCGATAGAAAAAGTTCATTAATGGTATTTTTCAACCAAATTATCAATACACACATAAAATTTTTGGCGGGGTAACGTTTGGTTTCTTGATTCTGTATAATTTGAATAGATGACAAAAAAAAAACGTAACTAAAAAGCTCACTTTTTAATATGTATTTCCAGCGCAACCCCAGTTGAACTATCTTTAGGAACATGCTCCATCCTTATAGTCGTATTGGAAAACCTCACTTTTACCCTGCAGAGGACTGAAAACATAAAAATACAATTATTTGTAACATATAAGATAGAGCTTCGCACGGTCAAAGGTTAAATGCTCCATGTAGATTACATTCATAAGAAGAGTAATATACATTTTACGAAAGATTTCAGGCTTTTATAATGAACCAGACCTAAGAAGTTAGGTGTGAATCACTTCAAGACTCTAAAAACCGACCATTTAATTGCATTAGAATACCTGTTCAAACTTTTTTATTATATTTGGATTTTCTTTAGTTTTCCACTTACTCGAGTCTATGGTTTGAGCGAACAGTTCAATGCCCTCGACAGGTTGCGGAGCAGCGGGGCTCTCGCCCTCTTGCTTCAGGCATTCGGCTGCCAACTGCATCGACGATGTCATCGAAGACCACATCGACTCCAGCATCGAAGTGGCTAAACACAACACAAAAAGTACTTTGAAATGAGAGCATTATAGCAATACATCAAGAACACATGTCGACAAATTAAATTTTTTTTTAAAAACATAGAAAAGATAATATTGCATATTTCTTTATGTTTGCCAATTATCCCATTAAGTCGAGATGACGAGCTTTTTTCAAATGATGGAAATGCTCCTTTATTGAGCAAAACAGATACTAACAAAATCGACAAGTATTTAGAAAATTTTCTTTGATCCTAAGAGGTTGAGAAAAGAAAGAAAGAACTATTAATTGTACAGAATGGTAGAAAAACTCACCACTCTCTGATCTCTGCTTCGGTTGGATGGTAATCGACAATCCATTGACTTGCACGAAGGAGTCATCGGTGAGCAGGGTTGTCCACGGGATGGACACATTCATTTCCTGCACAAATCCATCGACAAACTCCAAAGGCCAGCCTTGCGCCTCGCCCAATTCATTGAGAGCCTACAATCAAACATGAAAAGTAAGCCCATCTTGCAGATGACTCCATCGGTGGGACAGCTTCTTCTATCGTTGTCTGTTCAGACAGTAGAATAATCTGAATAGTGGCTACTTTATCCATACATGGTTCAAATCTACAGTTGAATTTTGACAAATGGTGTTTTTTTAAATTTCGTTGTGTAGAGATATGTATTGTTGCTGATTTCATAGCCTAGTGGTAAACACTGTTTTGTTTGGGCCAACATTTTTTTCTCGATAGATTCTGCAATAGCTTGTCACACCAAACTACACGACCAGCGAAATAGCAAAGATATGAATTTTAATTTCACCTCTTAGCAATTTACTGCATTTGTTCATTGTCAATTGACAATTCATAAGAATTATATTCCATACGGCTTACATTGCCCTGGGCTAAATCTGATATGCCAACAATAGTTTAAAATGCATATAGCTTACATTGCCCTGGGCTAAATCTGATATGACAACAATAGTTTAAAATGCATATAGCTACAATTCTGTCCTCTTTTCATGATAAAGTTAACGATGCTGAAATTTTGATTTTCTGAATAGATGCAAAAAATTTCGTAGGATTCACATAATTGTAGTGTAAAAACATCACTACTGCTAGTCACTCCTATTCATGTTTGATGCTTAGTATATATAACAAATTTTAAATATTTACAATTAAAAAATAATCGCGATATTTTCAAATATTTTTGTTGAAATCAGTTTGAAACACACTATTTTAAAAATATCTTCATACATGAGATGTTTGATCCGAAAAGAGTATTTTAAATGGATGAAAAATTTCAAATGCGATTTTCTCAAAACTATGAATTTCCAGCTAGGGTTGTTTTATACTGAATGGGCGATATATTCTTTTAAAATGATTAAACTATTCATTGAAATGATTCAACAAAGCTAAGCATCACAATATGTTCATAGGAAGTCCTGTTGTAATTAATATACACACGTGCCCTTAAATCGTAGTTGAGCCACAGTATATCATAAATATTCATTTAAATTCGAAATAATTGTCAGCATTATTCAACGTAAATATTCAGTAGATGTTTTGTTGTTTTGAACACAACAACACGTTGTGTGGCGAATTGAGTCATATACGTTCAGATTGATTTTAAGACATTGATTACACGTACGTATTAGGATATACCGGAAGGGATACAAGTAATAGAAGCTGATCTTGAAATTCAATTTCATACCTCACAGTCAAGGGTGACATTGCTGACAGTGCCTGTTCCATTGTATAGATCCACACTCAGCTGATCCAGAGTTAATTTCTCCTCCAAAAACTGTCCCAAATACCTCTGGAGGAGATATCTACAGGCTCTCTTTTTAATATTCTCCGACCAAGGTACGTACCAAGGCATTTTAAACAATTATAACACTTGAGTTGCGAACAATATACGTCGCAATTTTAAATTATCTGTCGCGGAGTCGCGCACGAGTTCGCGTTCATGGCTATTGTTTTTGTGTTCGACGAAATATAAACACACACAGCTGATAGTGACAAGGAATCCGACAATCTGTCAATCTATCTGTACTGCTTTTTCAGAGACGTACGTGTTTTTTTCAATACATTCGCCAATCGGAGGATTTATAAAGGAAATAAATAATATTTATTCACAATTAAATAAATAATATTCACAATGAAAATAAGTCCAATACATTCAAATAAATTATTAGACTATAAAAAGGTTTATTTTTACTTATTCTCAAGATATTTATTGTATGAAATGAAAAATCACCTCTGCTCTATATTGTCGTAAATGGATTATGTCCCACCATTGTCCTACTTTGATGTACCTACTCATTGAACGCAATTTTATTTTTCTGCTCTTTCTACCGTTCAGAGGCTGTAAATTATAATTATTTTAGTTCTTAATAGTGTATGCATATAACCGATTTTTTTTATCGGGAAATTTAGTTAAAACTGAAACAGTACCTATTTCATTAAAATCTCTCAATAAGGCAATATCTCGATCACAATATTTTTTATAAAAAACTTGATATTTCACAATTTACATATTTTGCACTACCTACAACACTGCAGTAGGTACGAATAATTAATTATCCGTGTCTATGACAACTGCCATTGTCATTATATTTCATTGTCAAGTCTCAAAAATATCTATTGTCTATGCTAAAGTGATGTGCAAGGCGTGATAGATTCGTTGTCATGTCAATTCGTGTCTGTTTTCATTTCTCAATAATGTATCAATTGAATATTTAAGTCCTCTCAAGATTCATCGTCGAGAAAAAAAATCAATGTTTAAAATAAAATGGACAGCGGGTGAGTAAACGATTCATCTTCCGACCTCCTCTCTGCGATTCATACTCCGGAGAAAGTTTAACAACAAAACTTTTGTCTCTTCTGCAGGAACGCGTCGAAGCGAATCAGCGTTTTCGGCGGCGAAGCGTTCGACGATCACAGCCACTCCATAGTGCACATCGATATCGACTGCTTCTATGCCCAGGTTGAGATGATAAGAGACCCCGAATTGAGGTCGCGACCTCTCGGCGTACGACAGAAGAACATCATCGTGACGAGCAACTATCTCGCAAGGAATTTCGGTATTCAAAAGTGCATGCCCGTTTCGGAAGGTCTGGCGCTCTGCCCGACGCTGACGCTAGTGCGGGGAGAAGACCTCCGACACTATCGGAGCACGTCGAATGACATCTTTGCTCTGCTGCAGAAGCTGGGTTGCCCGGTTGAGAAATTGGGGATGGACGAAAACTTCATCGATGTGACGAGTCTGGTGGCGAAAAAAATGGCAGAAGAGCCCGTTGTGGGAGAAGTCAGCGGATATGTTTACGAGGGAGCAAATGAAGAGAGGTGTGAATGTGGATGCGTGGAGAGGCTCACGGCCGCTTCTCACATTGCCAACCAAATCCGTGATAGCCTCAAAGAGGAGTTGAACATCACAGGATGCGCAGGAATAGCGCACAACAAACTGCTCGCTAAGCTTGCCGGTGCGCTCAACAAACCGAACCGGCAGACGACTCTGTTCCCCGGATCCGCTCTCGGCTTCATGGCGTCTCTCGAATCTGTCCGCTCTGTTCCCGGGATCGGCACTAAAACAGCGGAGGCCCTCGCCACAGTCGGGCTGCGTAGTGTTGTAGATCTTCAAGCGTGCGAGACCAGACTCCTAAGGAAGACTTTCAGCGATGACATCGCGGCCAAACTTAAAAACTTGAGCTTAGGAATTGACCGATCGGAGGTGAAGAACAGTGGACGTCCTGCGGTTATCGGACTCGAGGACAGTTTCGAGACACTCAGTGTCCAAAGTGAGGCACGTGAAAAATTTGGAGCCCTACTCAGCAGGCTCGTTGCCCTCGCCGCTGGTGACGGTCGGAGACCGGGAGGACTCAAAGTGACAGTGAGGCAGCGGACTCCCCGTAGACCAGCCCCCCACCGCGAGACTAGACACGCAAATGTCTCCCCGTCTATGTTCGCCTTCAAGGAAGGTCGCTTCGAACTGGCTGAAGGTGGCCGCGATAAGCTGATGACTGTCATCATGCGGCTCTTTCACAAGCTGGTCGATCTCTCAAAACCTTTCCACCTCACTCTCGTCGGCCTGGCGTTTACCAAATTTCAAGAGAGGACGACGGGTAGAAGCTCCGTCACCAATTATTTCACAGATGACGTTTCGGTGCAAGCAGTACTGAGCCTCCGCGGCGACGTCGACAGCGGTGGGATGTCCATGGAGTGCGGCCCGGACTCTTCTGATCCCACCTGCCGTCCAGAGGAAGAACCCGAGCCCCTCGCAAAGAGGATTAGACGGAAAACCCGTCCCGCTTCGCCATCCCCATCTAAGCTCCGCGTCGCTGACTTACACTTAGGAGCTCGCCCTCCTGACTTGTCATTCGAGATATCTCCAACAGATGACGATTCGGCAGAAGAGAACTTTCAAGACTGCCGCGGGCTCTCTCCCGAATCTCGGCCTCGATCAAACGGCGCCCTCTCGTCCGGCTGCTCGAGTTATTTCAAATTGAAAACCGCAGACGATGACGCGAGGTCGTGGGATTCCGATTCGGACGCGTCCCACGTTAAAGGCCACTCTCCGGAATCGTCGTGCAGCTCGCTGGAAGCCCACCCTCCTCTCGGGGCGAAACGCCTGTCCGAATGGAATGGCCGACCTCGAGACGTGGACCGCGAAGTGTTCTCCGCTCTGCCCGCCGACGTGCAGAACGAACTCCGTGCCACCTGGAATATCGCACCGGAACGGCGGCTCGCTCCTAGAAAAGGAAACGCTAACCCCATAACTCGATATTTCATACCCAACAAACAGTGACACCGACTCGTTCCGCCTTCTATTTGCTCACTATTCTCATGATATTAGCTGTCGGTCATACAACATGAGATTACGTATTCATATTATTCATGACAATAATTGTTAAGACTCCGTAATACAAATGATATTCAGCGGATGCCTTTTTAACTTAGTAAATATTTATAAAACAGCTTTAGAGACATTTAAGCTTAGGATCGATGATGTGAAATAAACTGTTTATATTATTACTGTAAAACATTTTTAGTACAGTTAAACCTCAATATATCAAACGCAAATTTAGAAATGGTTAAAAACATCCTGTTAATATTATTTATGGCTTTTTCCAAGAGTAACATCAAACAATTTTTGTGCATAATCATAACGGATAAGCTTATTGGATAAAATTATACATGCGTTAAGCCACATGCCATCCACACATACGTCCCTCATCATTTATTTATATCATATAATATTTTTACTCCGTCTATGGAATCTTTACTGGCCTTGTATTCTAATATTTTTTGTCTTTTATTTTCTCAATCAAAATACGCATTCGGAAAACTTACTTAATTCTACAACAGACTTTCTGCTTTAACGACGGACTCCTCCTCGCCCGCATCACTCCATTGTATCGAGGTTTTACTGTAATACCTTTTAAACTACATCGGCTGTAAAAGACATTATATTTGATGTGAGAACATTCCTTTTTGCCATCTTTTTCTATGTTAACTTGACATAGAAATTAACTCACAAATACAGATTGATGATAAAACAATGCTTTACAACTATTGTCAACGCAAAGATGATTCAGGCAACAACCCTCCTGTTGCATGTTCAATTCATATTGTGTTATTCCGTAAATGAGTTGAGTAAAACTTAATAGCTATATCTGGCGTCCTATTCTCTGATTTATTAGTCTATTTGGTCTATATGTGTTTATTAAGTTGGTTCTGCACATATCCAATATCGTAATACACTGCCATCTATACGTGGCACCAATTTTCAAATGAAAAAGTGTAATGGAAAAATTCGTGATAAACAAAGATTGTCCCGAGTTAGTTAAGTCATGCTGTATGGAAACCGTGTTATATGAGTGGTTTCCTGTACTTGCTTTTAAGGCCATTGCGGTTAATAGTATAAAAAGTCTTGACTATTTCATATTGTGATTATTGTCATTACTTTTGGGTTCAAACGCCATTTACAAAATTAATTCACTCTATATTAGTTAAATAATGATTACTTCGAAATAATTTTTGCTTTATTTCAGAGGCCTGTGTAGATTTATAGAATTTGGGACCGAATGAGTCATCTGTGTGTTTTTTTTAACAGTATGTACATGAGTCGACAGCTTACAATGTTTTTAAAAAAAATGTCATTCGTCACAGTGGTTGATGAAATCGCAGAAATTTTTTTTTTTAAATCAGAGTTGGAAGGTAAAGAACAATCGAAGCAAATCGATTTCCAAGTTACTTCTCGGCCTTTGTTTATATTTGAAGATTACATGTCCCGGAAACAATCTTATTTACCATGTAATAGCATGTTTTAAAACTTTCCTTTATATCTTACTATGACTATGCTAGCAAAACTAAGTATGTACTGTAAATGGTAACAACATATTTTAAACTCCGTAAAATTCATTATGAAGCATTGTACTTTCTTTCTAAATGATTACTATAACGTTCAGTATTTTGGATAGTCCAAATCGTTGTTAATGTGTAGCTTCTTAACACAGTTCAAGATCACCACATACAATTTGCTGATGCTATCAATATGTAGAGCAACCAGATCTAACTCTTTCTACTTAATGTCTGGCTTGCAACTAAGTTTTCTGGACCCTATGGTTAACTAACCACCCAGGATTTTAATCATTCAATTCAGAGAATGTGTCCATTTTCCAAGTTATATTATCCTATCAGCCCATATTCTATTCAGGAAATAAAATTTTTCAGTGCGTCAATAACAAGCTTTTATCTTTGTTTTTCAACAAAAAAAAACAGTCTATTGATTTGTGAGTCATATACTTCAAAAATTTAATTCCGCAGCCTTTCTTTTTCGTACTATAAAAATTAAATGTTATTCAAGTTTAATTTTTGTTAGTTAAATTGTATACGCCATATATGATCATGTGGACTTTTTTTTAAATATTATTGAAACACGTCGATCGCTCCTGTATAATTCGTAATACTAAAGGTTCAAATATCATCCATCCACTTTTGTCCCCTCGTGTCTTAAAATGGGTGATATTAATTTTATGCTATTTTTTCTACTTCATAAGAAAATTCATGGAAATGTACCTATGTATATATTTTTGAGATTACGGAACAGGTGGGGTAGTGTACTTTTATATATTTTTGTAATAATTTATGTGAATAAAAAAAATTAAATATTTTTTGGTCATTCATTTATTTTTAGCCTTATAACAAACCTTTACACAAAAACAATCATTCAGTTGGAGTGAGTTGTCCTCGTCATGTTCTCAGGGTGAAGTGAATTTAAAAAATATGCAATTGATTTACTTCCATATTACATTAGTAAATGTATGTCATATAAATTTGATAAAGCGAAATATTATTTTAAGGTAATTTAGGAAATGTCAGTTTGTCCACACTCATATCCCAGTCACCTAGTTGCATCACATTTCTTTCCAAGATGGCTAAACAAAATTATTTCTTCGGTAAGTGGTAGTATAGAAGTATGAATCCAGCAATGTGAGAGCTGACATATCGCCTTTCAAATATACGTAAAAATGCTATATTTTAAAGGAAATGAGTGTTATTTTAAATGTCAGCTATAAAGAAAACATCGAGGGTATACAGACGGAAATGAGCCCATTTTAGACATGATCACCCAATGCAAAATGACCAAAATTACGTTTTTAAGTTTAAAGCGTCAAAAAATTTCATTATTTCACTGTAGAAACATAGCATCGGTAAGTCGTATAGTTTTATCGCTATCTTAGATAGTCGGTTTTCTATTTTGATGAACTCAAAATATTTACAATGTAAAACCAACATATTTGGCAAATGTGTCACTTTCGGAAATGCAGTATTTTATTTATAAATAATATTTGAAAAAACTTCAAGCGCAATTTAATTCAAACTGTAAAAATGCAGATATGGCTGTTTTGCATTGGATGATGGATACATCAATAATAATACTAACATTTTTCAGTCCACTCCCACTTAATGGGGATGTTTCAAAAATCTTTGTTTTGAACTTCTTGCACTTATTGATAACATTTATCAGCAAGATGGTGGCATCCCTCGAAAAAATTCATTACAGCTATTAGGGTTACAACTTTTGAAATGTAAACAACTTGAAAATAACAGACAATAATTAAAGAATTAGAATTAACGTCTATGTTATGAATGAAGCATCTTACAATAGATATGTTCTGAAGATGTTTGCTTTAAGAGGTAAACAAGTTATCAATTTTATATTAAAAGAGATTTCCACAAATTTACAGCTGAATCCATCAAATAAGAAAGCCTTATATAATACAAGGGAGGGATTACATTCAAACTGTTATATAATATCGACACTCCCTACGTATAATCCTGTATCCGAAGATATGAGGATTTTACAAGACAGCATTTCAAAAATAATAACTGCATGTATCTTCTTCAAAATTTGGATAGTGCTATTTTAAATCTAGTTTTCCCTGTTGTTTGATGCCTACCCATACAACTGATTGTGTAGACAACGAAAATGCACAAGATATACAATCACGTGATTATATCTAGGGAGTATCAATATATCGTTGTTCATGTCAATGTGTTGTATGTCAAAAATAATTTGAAATGATATTATACCGTAATAGTATTCAAAATCCATATCTTCGCATATCAAAGAATCACATGTCAAGCAAGTGGTATAAACACAGGAAAACATTAGCAATCTCAAGAATGTATGGTGATAGTAAATAAATGACTACGTTTTACTGACTTCCTGAGCATTTTTACTACTCCTGAAATTTATTATTATTGAGAGTTAAATGAATAATAAATTATAGATAAATACAGTCACAAAAAGCCTTCATTTACATTCATAGGCGTAGGAAACAAGGCAGACAAAAAAAAAGATTCCAAATGTTTAACAATTCAGTGACACCAACATGGAAAACTGCATTCAGTGTTGGTAAAATCAGTCATACTAGAGTCGACAATGGAACACACAATAATAAACAATTCAACGATATAGTTACAGAGCAAATTGAAATGGAAGACAGAGGATCAAATTTCTTAAATGGACGGAGAATGTTAGTTACAAGTCGAATTGGAGGACAGATCCTCCTTTTGGATAACATCTGGTAACCCTCAGTATTTTGTGGGGCTGATTTGAGAGATAATTTTAAACGAGGCTTATTTGGGTATGACAAAATAATTCTCGACAGCACTAAAGTAATTTGAAAACAATGAAATTTAAATAAACTTATATTATATAATTTAAGACATCGACTGAGGGTGCTTGATGGAATTTCAATATCAAATTTGGATTATTGAGATTTTGTACACTTCCATGTATTTTGTCACTAACGACCCGGGTTTCGCCTTTCGACATCTTCAGGCATTCGAGCACACGGATGGACTCGAACTGAGAGACAGCAAACAGTGTCTAACGTTTATATAGAAGATACAAATGCGACAAATATTATTTACGAGGTAAGATATTATACGTCTGTACAGACATATAATATAATATTTGCTGTCTCTCAGTTCGAGTCCATCCGTGTGCTCAAATGCCTGAAGATGCCGAAAGGCGAAACCCGGGTCGTTAGTGACAAAATACATGGAAGTGTACAAAATCTCAATAATCCAAATTTAAACTTATATTAACTGAAAATTGCAATGAATTTACATCTACTAGAGCTTTTGAACAATATTCGAAAAAAAATCTGATGGATTAGACAACAATTTTGTGGAAAATCATTTTAATGTCTAAAATATTATGCATCGTCGAGGAGTTACTAATTTTAGGTTGCAGAATGTTACTTTTCAGTTGACAAATAACCAGCACTTGTAATCTCATCCTCCAGGGACAAACCTCACTCAGGGTTAAACAACAACTTACAAATATGAAAATACGTGTGACAATACTGAAAACAACATTACATGTTGTCGACCAATTATATGAAAGACGACTAGCCCAGCAGCGAGTCTGAATTTTGATAAAATATTTTCTGTCTATTTTGTCCGACATTTAAAAACGAAGTTCGAATATGTATTTCTAATTTACAGGTATTAAATCAACAAAATTATGGTAATATATAATTTAAAACCCTAATAATAGGAGGGTTTCATAAAATGTAATATCTGACAATGCAAATGCAAAAATTTTACTGGTATTGAAATTGATAATTCTTTCGGCAATTTGGGAATTGAATATTAGCAAACTTTACACCTAGGCACTTTCACACACATCCAGGAGCATGCGGGGTCTAGAGAGGTAAAGATCGTTGAAGCGACATTGCGTGACACAAATTTGTCACTAAGACTCATGAAACTTCTTCTGCTCACGAAAGCATGTCAACATAAGGAGCATGCAAAATTAGCTGACGTTTGCGTTGCATAGTTTAAACTCTGAAAATTTCAAACATAAAAATGGATTGTCAAAGAAGAAAGACCCTTGTATCTAATGTATGTGTGCATTGAATTGCATCCCGTCGAAACCCACAATGCTATTATAATTGTAAAATCACTGGCAATTCTAATAGTAATTGGAAAGCGGCAATTCGCCACTCAGTTAATGTGTTGTTTACAAAATAAGGATTAAGGCAATTCTCGAAATTTTAACTCAGGTATCAGTGTGGATCCTAGACGCATAATATTTTATCTCGTAAATAATATTTGTCGTATTTGTATTTCTATATAAACTTTAGACACTGTTTACTGTCTGTCAGTTTGAGTCAATTCGTGCACTCGAATGCCCGAAGATGCCGAAAGGCGAAACCTGGGTCATTAGTGACAAAATACATGGAAGTGTACAAAATCTCAATAATCCAAAATACATTAATAATGTCAGTAGTTAGATCTAGATAAATTAGTGAAATGAAATAATCTCATTTTTGACCAAACCTTTTACCAGTAATATTTAACATTTATGCCAAAAAAAAAGGTCTAGCCAGGGTGACTAACTACATAAATCAAGAAATTCGTTTTTCGTTCTACTGCTGATTTTTTGAAGGTTTGCTTGATTCTACACATTTATATGTAAGCAAATACGTCAAATGCTGTTTGGAAAGTGTTGTATACATTTTAATAATCATACAAGTTATTTACCTCAAAAAAACGAGTCAAAATAAACATTCTGATTTATGTGATTATGTCAAAATAATAATTTAAAGCTTGATTGTTAAAGTACTAGATGATTTAACCAGCTGACTGCTAATGTCTCAACTGTTGAGATGGCAGATTTCAGTGTGTTGATGATTGATACACAAAAAGTATAAGATTAATTATAATTAAATTATAACTACTGAATTAATTTTTGAAATATTCAGTATTAGAAAATCCTTTACTCGGATATTATATTATTTGTTCTCAGTAGGGAACGGGTTAAGTAGTAAATAAGAGTTTTAATTTAATAGTGAAGTTTTCTAAAAAACAAAATGATATTCAAAATAAACACTTATGTATAATTTTATTTCTTGACTTATATGGTCATTCACCCCGGCTATAGAGTGAGCACAGCAATGCTTATTGTTCTGGGATTTATGTGTTCCAGCACTTATGACCCAAGTGACTGGAACGGATAAATTGATGGGCTCCTGCTGCAGATAGGTTGAATCTGTATAAAACATTTACTGAATGAAACAATTTTAACATAATAACAAATTGCCCTCATGGGATCTTTCGCATTTTAGGGTTAAAAACTACATTTTTTTTAGCTAGTTTTTTATCTGTCGCATTGAAAACAGAAAACTTCTCAATGACAGCGTTTAAAGCCGCGTCCTCGTCGCCAATTGGACCTGATACTATTTTCTAAGCATCGTGTACATCTTTGGGTTCATCTACATAGCGAACAGTCTTTGTAATCTTTTTCTTATTTCTCTGAGCTGTAAAACAACAGTTGAAGTAAATCACATATGACGGGTAAAATTCGTCTTCGCTGTATTTCACAAAAACATTTCTCTTATTTCCGCTTGTGTCATGCCTCAACTTCAATTTTGTATTGCAATAATCAGGGATCGTCATGTTTTCATTACCAGAGCAACTAGAAGAGGTTAAGACGGATGCTAGTACCATTGCCATTTCCTTTTCGAGTCCACAGTACCACGACGAAAATCCTGCCGACGGACTGAAGTACACGCCCTGGCCGAAACTGCAACCGTTTGCAGTTCCATACAACATCCAATCGAAGTTGTCTCTGCGGATGCTTTCAATGTTTTTGTGTTCTGTACCGTGAAACCACAACTTTTCCTTTACATTCTTCTCACCGTAAACGATGAAATACTGCTCTTGTTGAAGTACATAAAAGGCATCCAGAAAATCGTTACAAATCACTTCTACGCGGAGATTGTTGCAATGTTTAATGGAATTCATAATTTTACTTTTGATTTCATTAAACACAGGATCTTTTGGTGATAAAATGACATTTGTTACTGTAGGTCTTGCGATTTCAGTTCCGGCTAATCGATGTATCTCCACGCATAACGAAGATTTTGTCTTGAGAGCCCACTTTTCATTCTTCAGTAATAAATTCTCGATTCTAGCACTGACAGGATTAAAAATCTCGTTCACGACATCCACCATTTTCAAGTCCTCCGTTTCCAAACGACGGTTGCTCAAAATAATGCAGCGGTATCCTCGAAAGTACTAAAATAAATAAAAAAAATAAATAAAACATAATCAACCTTGCTAATACAACTTTTCCATACAGGTTTTGGGGGCAATTGTTTAAGCGGGTTAAAAAAAATATAATTATATTTCAACTTCAGATTAACAGGAGAGAAAGCTTTCATATCGGAAAACCGCATTAAGACACAACCAAAATCTTGGAAACATTGATTCAGTGCAATTCAAAATTTACATTTGGTAAAAAAAGCCTTCCATATTCCTACTTTTTTTTTTCATGTCCGCTCCCAATGTGGAGCATATGGCCTCCTAATGGAGGTATCTTCACAGAATTTTTCTACGAGAACTGCTTGTTACTCAGTTGCTCTCTTTTTTTCGAAGAGAGTAGGGATAGAAGGATAGGGCTAGGACAGGACTAGTGGTTAGCTAATCGCTCTCGCTACGCCCTATGAGCCCCATACGCCCCATGGCTACGCCCATCTCATATTTTATTATCTATGCCTCTCGTATCGTAGCAATGTTAGATAGATCAGGTTCAGAACAATTAATCGATGTATTACAGGGAGAGAAGATTGTAATGATTGTTTAGACACTAATTATAAAAATCGTCACATGTTTAACAATTATACTGGACGTGGCCTAAAACTATTACTTTTAGAACGAAAAATACTCAAAATGAAATGTTTTAGACACGACAGTTAAACCATTATTCCAACATTTCCATTGTCATTCACAAAGATTTCATATATTTTGCTACATAGAAGATACTTCTACTGAACATTTCATTTTAGGTATTTTTAGTTCTAAAAATATCAAGCCACGTTCGATACATCTGAAAATCAACCTTGTTTCTTTATTCTACTCATGCTGGATGAGATACTTTAAATGTCCTGGTTTACAATAACGATTTTGTAGTTCTGTATGGGTTACATCCCATCACTAACCAGACTCATGGCAAAAAAAAAACATGACTGCAATGGTAAAATTAGCATGAATGGTCACCTTCTTCAAGGGGTTGATTCCAGGCAAGCGTATGCTCCCTGAGCTTTGCAACCAGGCCACAGCGATAGTCAAAACCCAGACCCTAATCACTCTTTAGAATAAATACTTCACAACATGATACGCTTTAACTGCCTCAAAATCTACTTAATGCTGCTAAAAACAATGCACTTCTCTAGAAAATTGCGGATATGGGTAAATGTTCGTTATATCGGACGTGGCCTAAAAATGCTATTTTTATACCAAAAATCAAGTGAAATAAATGTAAGCAACATCCGATAAATCGAAAATTCAGCATATTTGCCAAATCGACATCATTTTATACGCTACAGTAGGGAAATAAAACTAATTCTTACCTTTTAACCGATAGGATCGGCACGTTTTAAAACACACTGAATATACTTTAATTGAGCACTATTTATCATTAGATTTCCACTGACCGTTTATAAGGTTGATAACTAATTGAATATTACTATTATGTACTATATAGAAATCCTGGTCATCGCATTGGACGGTCGGTATAAAAATAAATTGATGCGACTGCCAGCCACCGCTACAAATTCTCTACAAAGATTAGATAAAGTTTTTATCTGTCAGACTTTATTGAAGTGAAGGGAAATTCAAGCATTCTAGAGGCAAACAAGTAAACCAAACGAATCATAATTGAGTTGCCAGTTTTTAAGATATATTACATTGCGGGGAAAAACGTTATCAAATACTAAAATGATTAAAGTATTTTTGGAAGAACACTGCGTTTCTTAATGCGCCAAATTATTTAAAATTTCATAAATTAAGTGCAATGATAGAAAGTGACCGAACCTGATAAATTATAAAAAGAAGGTATGTACGGTCAGCTGGGATTATTTTGCCTACCAAGTATAATGCCGCCAAATAAAAAAATCTTTATAATATAAACTTAACTGACTTCAATAATCGGGTAGACAAGATATTTTTTTAAAACTTTATCCAAAATCATTAGGTAGATGATCAAGCTGAACATGTTAAACATTTAGAATTTCTCATTGTAAGACCTTATCTTTGTAACTGATGTGTGCATATGCATACAAGAGCAAAGTTTTCAGATATTTAGAAAGTTCAATGTGATCAACTCTTGTCTACCCAAGTCTTAAAAAGTTAAGGCCATATAAACAAAGTATTTTTTATTAGGCAGTATTATACTTGGTAGGCGAAATAACCCCAGTTGACGGTATGTGGAAAAAATAATGTATCCAGATACCCACCTATCTACGCGTAAAATAATTTTTTATCCAGAATTATGCGATCTAAATTTTTGCGGTGAAGAGTTTGTTGGGATTCGCGAAAGACATATGGTTGAAAAGTGAAGTAAAATATTTTTTTATTGTGAGAGACAAAATTTTAACAGTGGCTAACCCACGAGCTAGAACTAGTGGTGCGAGGCTGGGATAAAACTGGGTTTAACCTAGGTAAGAGCCCGGGCTTAAACCTGTGAATACACTCGCATGGGAAAATTAGGAAAAAACGGAAAAAAGAGTTTGAATATTAATGATAACTGTATATTATTTTTAGCATTCGATAAAGCTTATTTTAAAAGCGTGGCATTTTTGACGAATGCACACATTGTATCACCAAATTTAAGGTTATAGTGAGTTATTACTTTAGTGATTTAGATGGAAGAAACTTCAATATCGGATTATGTATGACATCTATGTATACTTGAACCAAAATAAAATGTTTACAGAAACGCTCATATTTTAAAAAATAAAACACAATTCATTTGTACTAGTTCCACATATTTATAATAATCAGGACCGGTTTCGCTCATCACGAGCATTATCAACTGAGTTCAGTTAGATAAAAACGAGACGAAAAGTAAACATCTGTCATCAAACAACACAACCTGTTGTTATTAATTTGCAAATTAACAATATTTTTTATCGAAAACATAAATGCAAAAATAAAAATTCTTCGAACTGTTTTGAAATAAGTCAGATTTTCATGACTTGGTACAAATAATTTCCGAATATAAAGAATGCGCTTAAACCAAGTCAAAAATGAAGAAAACGAGTTGGGTTACATTACAAAAAAATATTAAAAATACTAAATATATCACAAGAAATTATTTTAATTTAAATACAAATGTATCAAACACAAGCTGTGGGGTTTTTTTTAAGTAAAAATGAATTGTGTGTTATTTTTTAAAATATATAGCCTTTCCACCAAGAATTGACAGTTAACACCTTAAAAGAAACGCTCTAATTTTTTATGACGTTAAGCTCGGTATTAAACACATACCTATCATCGGCGTGCGGTGAACTTATCACTATCTCTATCGCATAACCTAATTTGGGTATTAGCAACAAGGATACAAGAGCAAGCGCCGCATGCTCTTGCATTTCGCTTGCACCTTCACTTTTCATGTGATTGAAGGAGAAAGAGATAAAGCCACCGCACGCGCCTTAAACCTATGTGTATGTGCACCTAGACTCAATATGTTGAAAAAACAAAGAAACAAATCATATTTGCTCCACTATTTCAAAATTTCCGGGTTTTTTGCAATACTAGTTGAAACAAGTTTAAAGCCCTATTGAAATAAAAACACTTCAAAAAGACTGACATTAAATTAAAAAAACATACATATTAATTCAAAGATGCTTTTCAAATCTCGGTATCACGTGTCACACCTGTGAAATAACGAAGTACCTACCTAGGTAGGTAAACAATTTTATAGTTATCTTTTCATAAAAAATATATGAAAAAGACTATATTTTCCGTTAATGACAACACTAAAATAAGTGAGTCATTCAGACGAACGTTTTTGAAATGTCGTCGTTTTCACTTTTCTACCGCGCATCATAAATAATCTTTAATATCAATATAGTAAATACAGAATTGATATTTTTATTTTTAAGGTAATTTTTTATGCATGATTGCATCACATTGCCAAATCAAAATTTCCATTAATGCATCGCATTCAGCGGATATATGTTATTATACTATAAACATAATTAATGTATGTGTTGACTCTCTCATATTTTGCGAGTAGACAGAAGCAGACAATTTTGATTGAATATTTGTTATTGTTTGCATCACTATCTACAAAAAACAGTTAAAATCAATTCTGTTTTTAGATACAGCTGCATCGGTCTAATGAAAATTGTGTCTTCAAACTTTAATATGACTTCGATTACTAAACAATGACAAAAAAAATGAAAGAAAATAAACGTGCAATTAAATAGGAATATTCTGCATGGAAATACTTTTTGCGAGAAAAGAATGACAATAATTGACGAAGAATAAAGTTTCAAAGTGAATTAAAAACAAATTATTAAAGATTTCATTCTACATAATGTTGAACATTAAGATTTACTTTTTAACACGCCTAAACAATGCTTCGCGGGCAGCTTGATGCCCACGAGCTTGAAAAACACATATTGTCATTTTCCTCGAAACTTTGCCTTTAGCAGTTACTGCCTTCTTCCTAAGAGAGGCATTATATTTTTCACCGTGCAGGTGACTGAACTTAGTATATTGTATTTAGAAGCGGTAAAAAAGCGCCGGCGCCAGCGCTTTTTAAGCGATCTGATTAAAAACTTATTTTTTTGGACCGCGAGACTTCCCGCCGATATGTACATGCATTTACACTCTTTATAGTATGCTGTATGCTGCAAGGTCATTCATTAGATGTGTTTCAGCTATTTCGTTCGTTCGATATGGTGCCTGGTTTGTGGATAAGTGATTAATTGGTTTATGTTAACTTCATCTTTCAAGATTATCATTGTGATCAGAAGACATTTATGTTAAAATGGGAGGCTTGTTTTCATTTCTGAGGTACATTTCTTTTTCCTACGAGTCACTTATAAATATTATGCTTTATGCTACTCTTTTTCAATTTCAATCCGAAAGATACTAAATGCAGTTGATAACAATTCAGTTATGTAGGAAATTTAATTACGATAAGGAAAATGCCACATTAATACACGGGAAACCGTAAATATACGTGAAATACGAATTCTTGTATCAGGCTAAATATATGGAAAATATTCAATAGTGATGAAAGGAAACGTTGGAATAGTGGTTTATCGATGGCATGTCGCATAGTAGCTGCGTAGTCACAAACTTTTATTCGGTCTGCGATCTCGGGAGTCGCAACAAACCAAGGAAAATTCGTTTTACTGGACGTGACCTTAAAAATGGGTAAAGGTTCGTTTTCGTGGACATTGTCCATAAATGATTTTTTTTCATTTAATAATACTATGATGGTAATTGGGTTAGAATAGTCTTTTATTAATCTAAATATGCTCAATACGATCTGGTTTTAGTCTGCCGGCGATATTTAACGAAAAATTCGATGCTTACGATTAAGTTATGTATTTAAATGTGTTAGAATATATAATTGTTATTAACTTTTTTACGCTCAAACATTAATTTGAATAGTTTTCACAAACAAATGGGTCGTTTTAAAAAAGTACCACAAACTTTAGGTAAATATATTTTACAACACGCTACTCTTTTCCTTCCGATAATTTACTCAATTCTGAAAATAACAATGTATTATGTAGCAAACTTAATGAAGAATAGGATGATGCTAGGATGAAGCGCGAAAATAAAGATGTTTGAATATGTAGGAATATAAATTTAGTCTCTTATTGGTTTCATGTACACATGAATATGTTTGGTTTTTAGGTTGGCAATTCTGATTTTATAACCAACATGGCTGGAAAAATAAAGTTTGACATATGCAACTATTACGCGATAAACCAGTCTTATAATGCTTCATTTCGTGGTTATTGAGCATATTTAGATTAATAAAAGACTATTCTAATCTAATTATCATCATTTCGCGCAGTGTTTAGTGAAAAAAAAATCATTTATAGACAATGTCCACGAAAACGAACCTTTACCCAAATCCCAAAAATTATGTTAATAATTTATTAAATCTTTTCTTGTCAGCCGAACACCTGAATATTCCAGCCCTTCCCCACCCGTGACTGCTTCATACCCCCCGAGAGCTGAGAGCAGAACAACATATTCTGAAAGAAGGTGAGGTAATATTTCTTCTCATAGAATTGCTGTTGATGTGTAATATCAACTACGCCAATGAATTAATGATTATTTCCCGTGAGGGGTTAAGTCTTGTTAGACTTACCTGCTGACTATTGCCAGCTCGAGTTCCAAGATCATCAAAATGTCTCAATGGGTTAACTTAAAATAGGTAATAGTTTGATAAATCTTGTTTACAGCCCAACATCTGATTACGTGCCTGCTTATACTGTTAACAATGGATCTGCAAAACCTTCATATTCCCGCCCATCCCCAACTGCTTGGGCCGAGAGCAGAACAACATATTCTGATTATAATAATTTTTCAACCGACGAGTTCCCGCCGTTGGGTTCTCGATATGCAGAAAGAAGGTGAGGCAATGTTTGCTTTGATAAAATTGTGTTTTGATGTGAAATATAAATCTACATCAGACGTGCCTGACTTAGAGTGAGAAAGAGTTTGTGTATAAAGGCAGTCGATGGAGAACAGACTATGTCTGATCAGGCACGTACCCCATCCCGTATAGAGTGCATGCGAGCCGCATCACTTTTAGACTACGCTCACTTTCCTGCTTTCCTTTGTGTAAATGAAATGTGCAACTGGCATCACCTTACACCAGTGGTTTCCAACCGGGGAGGCACGGACTATCCCCAGGGCAGGCGCCAAAATTTTGTAATTAAAAGATAATTTTCATACCATAATATCTACAAATAAATAAAACTTCATATCGTAACATAACAATAAAAAATCAGTGAATAAATGGTTATTTTACTCATTAAAAAATGTACTCTTGGAGGCAGCATTTTTGAACAGAAAATTCCGTAGGTAATAAACAAATAAAAATAATCTCAGGATAATCATGAAGCCTCAATGTCGAGACAGAAAGAAAAAATTGTTGTCAACAGACTCAAGATGCTGAATTATCATTTTGTGGTTGAAATTAATAAAGAAATTATTTAACATTGACAGTGAGCAATTTGCGATTAAAAAATCTTGCAATTCTTTCAATAGAACACCAACCGACAGATAATATAGATTTAGATAATGTTGCTGACGATTTTGCTAAGAGCAAAGCAAGCAAAAATATTTTCTAAATCTGCTGAATATCTTGTTCTAAATTAATTTACAATTTTAATGTACAATATATTAATGGATTGTATAACAATAATTTTTTTTTATATATAAATAATAAATATAGAAATTATTTTAAAGACTAAATTTTTTGACATATTTCAAGAACAAGCGGGACAATACTAATATTAAATATGACACTTCTAAATGACAAATTGTAAAAATACAGTACATATTTTTTTTTGTTTGACCAAATCCAAAATGTCTCGTGCAGTGGCGTAGCTAGAGGTTGTGCCACCCGAGGCGGTCTTCGGGTTAGACACCCCCCCGCCACTTTTCCTCTAAAATTTCTTTAGTCATTATGATGCCAAAGGTTGCACCGCAGGCAGAAAATTTTTCATGTATAAATATAATTTCTTGAAAAGTATGTTCTATAGTTTTACAATCCTGACAAATTTTAAATTTTATATTAATATAGAAACACAAAATTATTTATCTACGATATATTAAATGATATGTATTGCACTTAAAAGAAATTGATAATTTTAAATTAATTTATAACAAGATATTCAGCAGATTTTACCAACAATTCGCAAAAAAAAAACATTTAAAAAAATTTAAAATAAATATTTAAATAAATATTTTATAAAAGCGAAACCGTCAGCAAAATTATTGGAATATATTTTATCTGCCAGTTGGTGTTCTATTGAAAGTATTGCAAAAACTTTTAATCGCAAATTGCTCATTGTTGATAATAAATAGTTTTTTTTATTAATTTCAACTTCAAAAAGTTGCTTTCAGAGCAAACAACACAGTTGCGAGGATAAAATTATATTTTTGAATAAATTGCAGAAGTTCAATATTTGCCATCCTTCCACCAATCTGTTTCATTATGTTTAACAGCAACATGTTTTGAATTCTTCCCGATCATCGTCATCATCATAATTTCAACCGCGTGGCTTAAATTTTTTTCTGATACATATAAAAATACTCAATTTTTTCTCATCGCGGCACACCTGGGATCGTCTCGCGGCGCACCAGTGTGTCGCGGCACACCGGTTGCGGAGCACTGCTCTAAGGTACGCTCGCCACCTAATCATGTGGAAAAGCGCTTTGGCATAAAGCCCGCTTCTGGGCTTTGAACCAGTCTATGTTATTTATTCTACATAGTCATAAAAAAATCATAAATTAATATGGTGTTATATAGCGGGGTGAACACATTTTCTTAAAATTAATTCAGAGGGTTGAATAAAAAACTTCAAATTTCATAGAGGGTAAAAAGACACTGAAATTGAATTCTTTTTTTCTTTTTTTTTTTTTTCATTTATGTCTGCTCCCAATCGGAAAATTTATATTGACTCGTAATAGAGTTTATCTAAACAGTAGTTTTTATACGAGAACTGCTTTTTACTTAATTGCTCAACCTCGTTTTTCGAAGAAAGTAAGGATATAAGGCTAGGAAAAGACTAATAGTTAGCTTGTTGCTCCTCGTAACATTAGGATCCGTTGCAGGGAATTTTAGATATCACAGACATCGATGCCTTTGAACAAAAACTGTTAACTGATTAAAATATCAATTTACGAAACTGTGTACTAGAGGTCTGCATGGGCCCGGACGTGGCCCGTGGGTCTTTACACAACCGGTGGGCCAGGTTCGGGCAAGTTAAGACAATTCAGATTCGGGCTGGGCAAGGAATTCAATTTTTCAGAAAAATATTTCAGTCTTAGTTTGGCTCATGAGCCAGCCATAAGGCATTACTATTCATAACATAAATATTAATTTTACATGTGTTATGAATATCGAGAATATTAAAATAATAACACAATAATATTATGGTTAATTGTGTTGTTAGAAAAGAATAAACATTGAAAAAATCAGACTTTTTCGGGCTGAGGAAAATAAATCTGGGCTCCGGGTCGGGTTCGGATAAAAAGTGTGATATTGGGATTCAGGCTGGGCCTGAATATGTCAGGCTCGGACCGGGTAATTTCATAAAATGTCGGTCCGTGCAGACCTCTACTGTGTACTGACATTGGAACCAGTGAGACTGCAGTCTCGATAATCTTCAAACTCTACCTAAAGTTAATTGTCATAGTAAATTTTCAAATGCTTTTTTTCTGTTGCAGACGTCCTGTACCAACGCCTTCTCCCCGTAGTACTGTCATTGGATATAGTGGAAAAACTAGAGAAAACTATTTATTGAGTGATTCGAGGAGCTTTATGGATTTAAAAAACAATCTGTTAGAAATTCTTGACAGTTCAGAATCGAGCATTGATCTTAAGTGTCCGACAAGAAGCATATTATCTACTCATTCTTTAGATTTTATTGACGTGAAAAGGAGATTTACGAAAACAACCCGGAAATATAATATTGTAAAAATCGAGGAGCTTCACAATCCTTACTTAAGGGTATTCTATTTATTACGTTTCATGGAATTTGAAATTTTGCATGGCTGTGCTGCTGAAAAGGCATTCTGGTTTCACGGTACTAAACGAGTAAATATTGACAGCATTTGTGAGAATAATTTCAATTGGAGGTTGCATGGTAAGGCGAAAGGGAATATTTTCGGTAGGGGTGTATCATTCAGTCCCATATCGGATTATGCGGCAAATTATTGCGATGCAAGTGGCACAAAGGTCATGATTCTTGCAGAATCTATGTTCAAGCACATGTCTTTAGGTGACAAAAATATGAAAATTCCTCCATATATTAATGCAGTCAAAAATATTAGGTATGATACTAGCGGAAAAGCTGACGGCAAAGTCTGCGTGAAGTACAATGATGATGAATTTTATCCACGGTATATTATCCACTCGGTAGATGTTATCAGTCATTAAACACTTACCGTGCGCTTGATCTTGAAATAACATCGCATATTTTATACCTGGGAAAAACTTAAACGCAGTTGGAATGGCATACACAAACTGAATTCAAAGAACAGCTTATAAATTATTTCACATATTGAAGCACTTTAAGATTTCAGAATTTCGTGGCGTGACGTAATGTAGTTTAAATATCAGTGAATGTGTTAATGAGTGATCCTCGCTGATTATTGCTGCTAACCCTCAAGCCACCCGTGACCAGTGGTGTGTCTCGTGGGAATTCGATAATCGCACTCTCATAACAGATAATATTGTACTGGGAGAAGTAGTAGGTAAAAGAATCATGATTATTTCAATATATAGATAGATTTCTGCCGATCTGACACAAATAAAGTGAGGTTAATTGCCTGCGTATAATCTGCATCAATGTAATCACTGATAAAATAAATGGCTGTTTTGCTTAACCCGTGTAATAAATGCACTTACTGAGTTATTTCTGAGAATATCATTTTTGTCAATTTTGTTACCTCAGCCAGTATCGTCACAATACACGCCAGATTGTTTTGAAGTCTTTCAAGTCATTCTCTGTGGTCTAACGGTAAGAGCTTTACCATAGCGAACAGAAGGGTATTGCTTTTTTAAGGGTTTTCCTATCAAGGTCAATATCTAAATTAGATTGGGTATGGATATTTGTGATATTATTTTTACTAGAGTCAATCTTGAGTGACATTATAAATTGTTTTTGAGTTTTTCTCATGTGATATAAACACATTTGCTGTTTTTAGGCTGAGGTCTTCAATTGCCATTAGCTCTAATTTCAAATATTTTGTTTTGTCAGATTTGAAAGTTAAAATTAAAATAAAATTAACTGAATAGGTATTTCATTAATAATAGAAATAATGGCATTTATCATGTTTTCATCTTAAAATTAATCGAGTATGTTTTTATAAATTAATTATAAAACTAATCAATTTTTTTAATATATTTTACAAGGTTCTTTCTGAAAATATATATATTTGATCAGGTATTCAGTGAAATTATACCTGATTCTCCTTTTGCACGGTTTCTTTTTATCCTTTTTATTTTGCATGGTATAAGAAAACAGACCAATTATTACAAAAATGAAAAATATTGTTAAACACACTCTGGCCATTTGAATATTGGAATTGTCATTTGTACCATTCGGAAAATTTTAAGATGCTGTGTGTTGTTATGTCTCATGCAAGACTTGTTTTTGTTTAGACACATTTATGTCGCTCTTCTATGTTTCGATGTTATTCCCTCTCTGGTTTTTATGTTACAATGCGTAATTTAAATCGCAAATAATATTAGTTTATTTCTTATTATGTATCTTATGAAACTATATTTAGCTGCGCTGTCGTAGGCTTTCAACCTTTACTTCCGAGATTGTAAAACTGACATGAGTTATTTACTTTTAAACAATAAGGAGATGAGTCAATAAAGGGAGAGTGATTAAATGATCACCATTTCCCAATTAAAAATGAAGATGTTACCATTATACTGTATGGAAATGAGGGTTGAGCCAAAACGACTTCCCTACAGGTTCATGTGATGTACTTTTATGGTATGACTGGCATATACTGATTACTTTTATTTTAAACTGATTGAAAAATATATCAGTAATGGCTATAATCGTTTTGCATTCATTAGGAGCATATACCTTTTATTCCCAGACGGTTTTGGCATAATAATTGTGCCCTGTATGTTTAATGATGTGTTTATTAACAATAAGTAAAAATAGTTTGATGTTTCATTATCAAACTGAAAGAAAGTATTGTAAATTTGACTTTTAAAGTGTTAGGCTGAAATTTTACCCACGGGAGTTTTAGCATTAGTTGGACGGCCCTAATTTCGGTCCTGTGTAAAAAGGTTAATAATAATGAACTTAATTTTTTATTGTGTATTTAGAATTTTTATCTTTGTTGTATTTTTAATTATTTTAATGATAAATACCTGACTTTCTTTTTACACGATTTCGAAATAACATGATCTAAGGAAACACAACAATTACTATTTTAACCTGACAGTTTTAAAATAGCCATAAAAATGTATATATATTTATATCTTCATTTAGTGTAATTTTAATTTTGTATGCACATATACCTGATAATTCTTTGTGGATGTTCCCATATCCAAATCAATACATGAAACGGTTGGTACTAAGATTCGAACCTGTGAACACCGCAACCAAAGCCAACAACATTGATCACTTGACTACAGGCCCTGATGATAATTAATTTTTACTAACAAAATCTTGAAGTTATAAAGTAAAACGATGGTGTAATATATCGAGGGTACACTGACAAGGCATTAAGTCGTAAAAACAAGTTCTGCAATCTAAAGAATTTTTTTCTTTCAAAGTGCTCTCCTAACTACAATTGTTTGTTTTTTAAAAACATCTTTTCTATATTGTAAAAAGATTTGATAGCGATGAGTTATATCATGCTTATTTCCAGAACAAAAAAATAACAATATGATTTAAATCTGTTCTTTCTAAAGCCATTATCTCCTATGACTTCATGTGTTCTAGTGTAGAGTAACCTTTTCTCATCGCGACACACCTAAGCACTCATTGATATTTCACGGATTTTGATACATTCCTTTTTTAATAATTCCACTGGGAAATTTTTCACCATCAATACTTCCAAATATATGCAGAAATGTATAATTTCTACAATAGGATGTTTTTGTTTTACACACGAGACAACACCCATTTTATTTCCTATCATTGCAGTTGCACTATCCCTGCAAATACTAATATAATTATTCCATACATGTTTCATCGAGAACAATTTAATGAAGATCTTAGTAACTGAATGGTTTAAATTTTTATCTTATTTTGGACGCACTGCACGGCGGCACATCTGGGATTGTCTCGCGGCGCACTGGAGTGTTAGATTGCATACATTTTGACATTTGAAATGGAAAATCATCAAAAACCGACTTAATGCTTTCTGTCAGTGTAACTTTG
Organism: Himalopsyche phryganea; assembly: GCA_022494535.1. Classification (NCBI taxonomy): domain Eukaryota; kingdom Metazoa; phylum Arthropoda; class Insecta; order Trichoptera; family Rhyacophilidae; genus Himalopsyche; species Himalopsyche phryganea. Next base: position 2,117,209 of record JAGVSL010000139.1, read on the forward strand.
ATATTACAGTAACACGCCATCAAAATCTGAATACAATCTAGTTCCAGTTGTTTCGGAACTATAATGAATACATTCCTAAATGTTATGGTCAAGTTCTATTTGTAATATTTGTCGATTTTCATTATATTTTTTGCTGGCATGTTTTTGCAAAACCACACTCGCTAGCCAGGGATTCTTTAACTGTTTATAAAATGCGTGTTTTGTCTTCTCCCTCGCTCTAATAATAGTAAAATAAAACCTTGTTTACTCTTCTCCCATAAATAATGTGTAAAAGATCACAAACGCTTAGAATGCAGATATCTACCAGTTCTAAAATGTGACGGATGGTAATTCTGTAGTCATTTTAGAATGACAGTGGTTATTATCACTTTGGATCGAAACTGTAACAGGATAATCTTAGAATTTCATTAAAATCTACAAAAGTTAGATGTACAGTAGAATATTAAACTTACCCAAGATCCTTGTTTCCTAATTATCTCATTACTATGACTTTGTTATTACACTTTGGGACTGAGGTATTGAAGAATACCATTTTTAATACTTTGATCACAGACAACTAAATAAATAATTACAACAATAAATTATGTTTTTTTTTCAATTTGGTTATTTAATGACATTATTATTATTTCTATTCTAATTTTATCAATTCTATTAGATTGAATTACGTTTCATGTACTGTTTAAATTGTGTTTGTAGTTGTCAGCTGCAATGCTTTGTATTATTCTATTTTTTTTACAACAAATAAAATGGAGGGGCACATTTAGACAAGTTTATTTATATAAATTATGTTGAATTTACTGAAATGGGGCATATTCACCAACTGTGAAACTTTCCTTTTTTATGATCAACTTTTGCTGACGTTTTTTTGAAATAATTATCTATCGAGAATCCAAATAAACCATTTTGCCAATCCTCTCTTTTGTACTTCGGTAGTTTCACATATAATTTAAAACTATGTCAGATTAATAAAAAAAACCGAATAATAATTTACTATTCATTAATTTGCGAGTGTATTGTTCCAATATTGTGGGATGGTTTGTTTTTGTGAAGCTACATCCAATATCAAGAGTAATAATATCTCTGTATTTAATATTTATGTCTTCACTTGTCATACATTCTGTGAATCACTTATGAAATAAATATTTTGAAACATTAGTTTTTCTCTTGATTACCTCGTCTTTCCTATACAGGTTGTTGTCGACTTACGACTGAGATACGTTCTGAACTTAGGTCGTAAGTCGAATTCCATACAAAATATTAAAATTAAATATTGTTCAGGTCAGTTTTAGCGTCACTTTGATTTGTGGAAATAAAGCAGCTGCAACCGAAGATAGTATGTATGCATTTGAACACAACAGAGTGCGGTTTTCAATTATATTGTAGCTGTCAAACGTCCATCACAATATTATTGCATATTAGCTCGCTGATCCTCCTTGAAGCAATTTATATTTTTACTACAGTGAAACCCATTTTCTACGTTTTTGAAGGAGCCTAAAAAATAAACGATAGATGCGGGAAAGCTTCAAATAAAAAAAGGATTTTTTTTACAAACAACTATGCCAATCTTTAACCTATTGATCCATCCGTTCTATGCAGTTGCATCCGTGCTATTGAAATTTGTGATCCTTTTTTTAGCTATTTACAAAGCTTTCTCTCAAACTATGGATCCATCAATAGGTATGTTTTCAGCTCGCACCTGCTGATACCGCGAGTGAAGGATCTCATCAAGCTCACTAAAAGTAGACTCATTAGCAAACATTCTTTTATTCACTGACTTGCAGCACTTTTCGTTTGTTTTGCGTAACCTTCCTTCCAAGAAACAGTCGTGTTGATGGTGCTAGTCCCAGATGTCTTGTAATGTCAACGTAGGTGGAGTCATAATACGAAACATTATGAATGATCATAAACAATTCTGGAAAGCTTGTACTCTTGCAGTCTGTTTTTTACGTATCGGTTGGATGGGGTAAAACGTGCTTATGAACGAAATGAGGAATATTCAACAAAAACAGTCGATCGGGATAATATTTGCGACGGGACCATAATGTTTACACGGTAGATCGAGGAAATCGATAAATCGCAGAACGCTTAATGCGGGATTATTTAACATTGTTCTTATGGGTGTTTGGCGGGACTATAAAAAATAAACGATCCATGCTGGAAAACGATTATGCGAGAACGGTAGATCGGGGTTCCACTGTATTCTCATATTGTTTCATTAGTTTAAGTTTCGTTAAGTTTATTGAACTTCTCTTTTTTATCACGTGTATTCCGTTAAATATTATATAAATTCAGATTATTTGTTTAGATATGGTGTACCAAATATTATAGGTACGATTTATTAATTATTCACTTCAAAAATTAAACGTTCATCAGCAATCACATGAGAAGTGAAGATTGCGAGCGAGATAAAAGGCATGCGGGCGCATGCTCTTGTATCCTACTTGCTAATTCACAAGTTAGGTTGTGTGATATAGATTAACCCACCGCACGCCGATAAAAGTAAAATAATCGTTTACACTGTCATTTTTTCGGAGCACGTCAATGTGTAAAACGAGGATCGAGATTGTGTAAAAAAATGATATTTATAAGCTTGAAAAAATTTTTGAATTTCCAACAGAGGACGAAATAGGACTTGCAACTAGAAAAATTGATAGATCTTCAGATAGAGCACATATATACATTAAAAACTTATTTTACGAAAAATCGCGTAGGAGCATGCTAAGAGACTCAGCGACATATAAATATATGCATAATATATGCATTGCAATTGAAGCAATAATGGATACAAATGAAAGTTTAAATGTACAATATAACACATGAAATTACACTTAATGACCGATCCCGGGATTGAGAAATTCTGAATGAACATAAAAAGAGGCTGGGATTGGATGTTCTAGTTTGTATGCTTTAAAATGAGAACATTTTCTCCTCTCTTTTTCGTTTTAAAGCACACAAACCTCTCTTCCGTGCGTGGAAGCGCCAGTGTGTAAGGCCCCCTATTATATCAAATTCCCAAAACTTTAAGCCTAGTAACAGTTGGAAAATGGTTAAATTGGCCATTCGGCTAAGGTCCAGCTCAGACAACTATCAGCGTTCTGTATTATTTGTAATGTATGGACTTAATTTTTAAGATATAACCTAAGCAGAGAAACCCATGTAAGGCATTTTGTTTGAAAATGAAGAAACACGACAAATAAAATTATTTTTTGGAATGTGTTTATTGGCTTGTTGTAATTACAGATACTTTAACATTTTGGAGAAGATCTGCCGCCAACTTTGCAGTCGACGACGTCGAGAAATTATTGTTGTCTTTTTCAGAGTTTGGATAGTGCGGCTCCTATGACGTTCAATCGCGTTCTGTCTAACGCCAGCTTGCGTCTATCGGTATGACGTGTCTGTAGGTATCTCTGGTTTGGTTAAATGTTGTCAGCTCGTCCGTGTTGACAATCGTATTTATTCATTTCCCCACATAATTTTCGATCAAGAGATAAATAAACGTAAACAACAATTACCATTAATCAACATTATTATGATGTATCTATGCCAGAGTGTCAGATGATACTTAACTTCTTTATGAGAACCCAAGTGTTCAAAATTATTATGAACTTTGTGTCCAAGGTTCCTCATCACTCTTCATGACTGTACATCAATATAAGTATTGTAATTACAGTCAATGAAATTAAAGCTTGTTCGACAATTTCTGTCAAAAATTTTCCTCATACGTTCAAACATGGCCATATTTTTCTAGATCATCGACAAACTCCTGTCACGGTTACCCCATTATTTTACAAATGTATATTTTTTTAGTGTAAGACACCACTAACCACTAAAGTCCAAAAGTTTCCGACCCAAGCATGGTAGTTTTAAGAACAACAATTCAGATTAGGTGGAAAACTCAATTAGCCGTTCTAAAATATGTTTCAAAGTGAAATGTTTTTATCGAAAAATAAAAATGATTATTTTATTATATTAGGTACGTCCACTGGAATCTTTTGGACCCTAAGTTTTATTACATTATGTCATAGATATATGCCGCTTTGGACAGACTTGGATGTAGCCCAACGTCTGAAGAGACCAGCCCCTTGCTGGGCGCAAAGAGAAATTAGCAGACTATAATAGTAGTAATAGATTTATCAAGAATTTTAATTATGAGGTTTGTCTTGAAAATGTATAACATATTTTGGGTAGAACTCATCATCGTTATACTTAACAATGACATCCCTATTTTGTTTTATACTTGTATCATATCGCACATTATCTAGTTGGGTAGTGGGGCCGTTTAAATAGCGAGGAATAGTCATCCTTTTATGGCCAACACATTCATTGGCAATTAAAACTATTGCCATTATCATCACCTGGGCTCTGTCGCAGTAGTGAATCGCATAGTTAGATATTGTACTGAATGACATGCCCATCCCGTAGATATTCCCCCGAGCTTTCCCGTGAAGTCGCCAGTTGAAATTGTTTGCAATAATTTTATTTACATTTTCTTTTTTTGTTCCGTGAAACATAAACTCTTCCTTTACGTTTTGTGAGCCGTAGAGAACTTTGTATTCCTCTTTTCTTAACACATAAAACGCTAATAGAAATGTATTGTTCACATGTTCTATATTCACAATGGCATGCTGTCTCGTGGTTTTCCTGAACAAACGGTTCACGTCCATGTACATACCGTTTTCCTCACTGAGCATAGTCCTCTGGACTATTGGCTGACTGTTTTCATTACTACACTGAGTCAAAATGCTAGATACCAAGCTTGGCAAAAGGTGAGTTGTTTTATCTATCTTAAGTAAATATTGCAGTCTTGGCTGGACTTGGACTATTTCAGTCAATGTATTGGCATTTTTAGGTTTCTGGAGATGTCCCGTTCTGAAACAGATTTTTTATTACAATGTGATCTAATACTTTGATAATATAATGACATGGAATCCGTGAGGCTCTTGACATCGTCGATGCGCAAAAAGATGTGTGACACATATTTTTTTATATTAAACCTTTGGCGGACTCCCTGACGTTGTCCATGCACTTCTTAAGTATTTTTTACTTGCCACAGACCCCCTCAGCGGTCGCAAGAACCCCTGAGGGTCCATAGGCACCACTTTGGGAAACACTGATGTAAATGTATGCAATGTATGTGTACTTGAAACGATGACTAGCGAGATACTCGTGATGACCGAAACCGGTCCTGATCATTATAAATATGTGGAAGTATTACAAATGAATTGTTTTATTTTTTTAAATATAATGTCTTTCAACCAAGAATTGATAGTTAACGGTGACGTCTTACCACAATAAATTCAACATAGAAGGTCACTTGAGACATCTACCGAAAAATGGCTCTAAGATCCATACAACAACTTTCACCATTTGTCGGCAGGGAAATGTATCAGGTTTTATCTTTTTCCCCCAAGATTGTCTTTGGCCATAATATGTAGACGTCAGATCTGTCACTTTGACAGATCTGACGTTTTTATATTATATTGCGCATAGAACCTCGAAAATGAATCGAATCAAATATGTATTACCTCAAACTCAAGCAAGCATCACTATTCGTCATTATAGAATATACATTTGCATTATTATTGATGGAAATCGAGTAAACCGATAATTTACGCGAAGTACGTAAATATGAAAAAGTCACCGTGTCATATTTTGTCGTAAATTATCGAATTCTGTCGAACCTAGTGATTGGTTTTGATCATTCATAATATAATGTGAAGTAGATGTATCTAAAAAAATTCGGCATTTCAATCAAGTTTATCTAGAAGAATTGCCAAAGAAACTATAAAACTCTAACTAAACCGATGTAACAATATATCTGTCACAATATGTAACACTAACCAGACAGTTGAATAAATAAATGCAGCTTTCCGATGTTGAACGGCTCTATTGAAATGCTTCCAATAAATCATAGACATATTTGCCTTAAAACACAAATCCATAGAATGAAAAATCAATTTATGTAGTCGTAACCCGTGTATTGTTTATTTTTCTTTGCAAAACTGAAAAAGATTTTACCAGTTATTCTTATATCCAATGTATTTCACTACCTATCAATATTCCATTGGATGTGTGGTGACATTTTGTTGTTGGTTTTAACTTAGCAAACGAAGCAAGCCGGTGTTTTAGTAATTATTCGTTTTACACAAGACAGTTGAAAGGGTCAAAAATCGTAAACGAAAGCTTATGAATCTTTCATTGCTGAGGTTTGAGTCGGCATTTGTTTTATGCAAACTTAAGATGGCTAGAAAACTAAGTATGCAAGGTCTCAATCGTCGAAATTACAAGTTGACGTCCAGTAAAAGACAAGATATAATTGATCTGGGCATTGATCTGCACGGAAAGATTCACAAAACCGATTCAAAATTCCTTCTACTATTTTTCATGCAGTCAATCATACATATCCATTGCATATGACTATATTTATTTTATTTAAAAATAGAAAATCATGCAATGAGGGGATATATAAGTTCCAAAAAGAAATATGGTAAGAAACAAAAAATCGGTAGGTAGCACAATTTAGACAGCTTTAAGTGGTCAGCCAGTTTTCAACCATTCATCTGTGATCTCGGTATAATGTTGAACTCTTCTTTCACATTTCATTCACATATTAATTCTACTGTTATGCGTGCTAGCAAACTTTTTGGGTTAATAGTAAGGCTAAGTAAATCTTTTGAAAACCAAATTTGCTAAAGCATTTTGAGAATATCATACTAATAGATAGTAGATATAATAGAGTTGAAGATACCCACTCTGAGAGAGTGATCTTTCCTAATCATAGTTTGGTAGTTTCTTTTTCAAATATTTTATTATTTTCTTTAATGTGCTTAAATGTCAGTAATTTAATTTTCTTAAATGAGGAAATAATGTCAAGTTGAAATTTTTCTTTCATTACAATGTAGTTTTACCAAATAAATGCTACTTCAATCAACGAATAGAAATGTGTCGACCTCAATTGAAAAATCAATTTATGAAACTGTATCTACTGGAATTAGAGCCTGTGAGCACCACAACGGAACCACTAGACTACAGATCCGGCAATATATAATTTACAAGAATAGACAAAAAGAAACCAATGGATTCGAGTTAACTAGGATGGTGGTTATAGTGAATTATACCAAGAGACTTAGATAACAACAGGCTTTTCATATCTCACGGGTTCACGAAATTTCATACCTCGTTGAATACGACAATCAGCAAGCTGATTTGGTTTGTTCTACTGTAAAACATTAAATTTCATTTCGCGTACTTTCTGAAGCTGTCCCAATCTGTCATAAATGTCATTGTATATTGATAATTAACTAAAAAATCCAATGACAGTCCGACATATCATTGTTAAAATTATATTCCAACATTTTCTTTCGTCATTCCCGAATACTTCCCATATATTTACACAAAATGCGGCAGAAACAATCTAGGTTGCAATACAATATGTCAACTGTCAAAAAGCAAGCATGTGTGGGCATACATAGTACTATACTGGTGTGCGTATATACATACATGCAAACACACCAGTAACGGTGTTTATAACGAATAAAAGAGTCGATCGCAGAATGGAACGTATAATTTTGCAATCGTCATTTTGAAAACGTGTAGAGACATCTATGCAAGAATATCACTATCTTCGCCTTTTTTGTAAAAAATCGGGCTAATGATCTGTTTAAAAATAAAATGATGTTTTTCTGATTTTTTTTAGATTTATATCCACGAATCTGGATATTTTTAATAGTATAATTTGACAACGACTTTTGTTTTTGTTTTAAAAGTGATTCAAATAATAGGTAAATATTTAGTCTATTGATCATGTGGATGTCTTACTTATTATCTACGATGTGGCGTGGTGTATCATTAGAAGAATGAATGTCCGCTGTCGAGGTTTCCAAAGTGAGTTCATTTCTGAAAAGTAAACGAATGTTTTAAAAAAAGGAAATATTGTTTTGGTGAAAACGAGTGAGTCATGTGCAGGGCTCGGGAGTCGTAAAAATGCAACTCCACTCCGATTTTTAAAATTTCAAATTGTTTTTTTATTCTCTACAATTTTCAACGACTCCTGGTTTTAACATCCATGGCGTACCAATTTAATATCTACGTTGTTCTAAAAGATGACACTAACTGAAAAATATTGAGTAATTGGACTTTTTTGTACAAAACTGTTTTTAACACATTTTGAGTAGAACTCGTCATCGTTATATTTGACAATGACACCCATATTTCGTTTTATACTTGTATCATATCGTAAATTAGTTAGATATTGTACTGAATGACATGCCCCTCCCGTACATATTCCCCCTAGTTTTCCTGTGAAGTCGCCAGTTGAAATTATGTGCAAGAATTTTATTTACATTTACGTTATTATTACGTATTCCTCTTTTCTTAACATATAAAAAGCTTATGGAAATGTACTGTACTTCCGAAATGTACGAATCTCCCCGCGGACTTAGTCCCGTCTAAACCGTGAGATCGGCCGAACACGTTGCACAAACACAAATACACGAGTCGAAGTAGTTAGGTAATTTAACAGACATCTCCGAGACCTTTCAAACGAAAGTTACGGAGACGGATTCCAAAGAAAGTAATGTGCTCGTCCCGAATTTTGCTAATTCAATTACACTGAGCGTCGCGGTTTCTCCCGCTGAAAGCCACTCGCTCACTGCAAACATTTTTAAAAACTTTTAAGGAAAGGGCACGCAGGAATGCGATGATCCTGTGTATGTTTCTGTTTCTCAAAGACCGCCAGATATCGTTCGGCCGACCAGCATATTGACTGTGGAAAGTAAAAAGGACGCAACCCACACAAATAAAATAATGTGTACAGCCCAAATAAAACGCGTATACATTGTGATTATCGAAAAAATTTTTTTTTTGAAAAGACGGAGGGAAATAATTTCTTTTACCTTTCTACACTCGATATATTAAACATGTTTATATAAATATAGTGTTTTAGCACGTTTTGTGTTAGTTATACACAATATTTTTCGGTGTGGGTTACGTCCTTTTTCCTTTCCCAAGTCGATATGTCTCCGGTTGCCAGCGCCGTACGTAAGAAGTATCGCGACAAGATTCTTAACAAGTTAGCTCCGGGGGACGCGTTTTCCGCGTCGAAAACTTTTTTGTGTTGCGGCGGGGAACGCTTTTTTCGCGTCATTCGATATAGACGACATTAATCGCTCATAACTAATAATTCATGTTTGATTCATAATATTATTGAAAGAATTTGATCAGTTTATTACGAAACACCTTTAGGATAACATCCAAACTGTTTTCGCGTAATTGTCGGTTGGTCAGTTTCGTACTATTCTTTACATGACCTATTGTCAATTTCCTATTTGCGTATCTTGGTCATATTTCCTCCGTTGCGAATTTGTTAAGTGAGATTATCCGAGAGCTTACGGAATTTAAATGTTATACTGCAATGTTTTTTTATGGTTTACCTCGACTCGTATGCGTTTAATCTCGCAGAAAACGTCGCAACGTTCGCTTCGGGGCATAGTAAGACGGTTAGACAGTACCAAATAAGTTTGCAGTCGTGTCAAATGAAACACAAAAAGGATAAATTTGAATTGTTGAGATTTTATACATTTCCATTATTTTGTCTCGTCAATCAAAATCTCAAGAATTGAAATTCCATCAAGCACCCTCAGTCAATGTCTAAAATTACAACAACGCTATTTATAAATATATCTGATGTCTTGAATTTTACCTTTTTTCATTATTTCTGTTGAGTATACTAATTTCCGATGTATTAGTATGAGCAATAGTAACGGCACTCCTCTTCAAACAGGGGGTTGAATGTGATTCTCCCTTAAGTTCAGTAGTGAAACTAAATCTGTTGTCGCTAACTAAAGAAATAGATGGTCGATGAATGTTTAAATTTTTGTTTTTTGTTCTGTCAAACACATATTTGTCTTGAAAATGTATAATATATTTTGGGTAGAACTCATCATCGTTATACTTAACAATGACATCCCTATTTTGTTTTATACTTGTATCATATCGCACATTATCTAGTTGGGTAGTGGGGCCGTTTAAATAGCGAGGAATAGTCATACTTTGGTGGCCAACACATTCATTGGCAATTAAAACTATTGCCATTATCATCACCTGGGCACTGTCGCAGTAGTGAGTCGCATAGTTAGATATTGTACTGAATGACATGCCCATCCCGTAGATATTCCCCCGAGCTTTCCCGTGAAGTCGCCAGTTGAAATTGTTTGCAATAATTTTATTTACATTTTCTTTTTTTGTTCCGTGAAACATAAACTCTTCCTTTACGTTTTGTGAGCCGTAGAGAACTTTGTATTCCTCTTTTCTTAACACATAAAACGCTAATAGAAATGTATTGTTCACATGTTCTATATTCACAATGGCATGCTGTCTCGTGGTTTTCCTGAACAAACGGTTCACGTCCATGTACATACCGTTTTCCTCACTGAGCATAGTCCTCTGGACTATTGGCTGACTGTTTTCATTACTACACTGAGTCAAAATGCTAGATACCAAGCTTGGCAAAAGGTGAGTTGTTTTATCTATCTTAAGTAAATATTGCAGTCTTGGCTGGACTTGGACTATTTCAGTCAATGTATTGGCATTTTTAGGTTTCTGGAGATGTCCCGTTCTGAAACAGATTTTTTATTACAATGTGATCTAATTACTTTGATAATATAATGACATGGAATCCGTGAGGCTCTTAACATCGTCGACGCGCAAAAAGATTAGTGCTCTTGGGATAAAAGAGTAAGGAGTCTTAAAGCTAGAGCAAGGCTTCGCGGGCGCCGTAGAGTTCATTTTACTTACGTCTAGTACTGATAGGTAAATAGGGTTTAATGATACACAACAAACTTGTATAAAAAGATTGTCTTGAATTTCACCTTTTTTCATTATAAATGTTGTCGCTAACTGGAGAAATAGATGACCGGTGAAGCTCTGATGATATATCAAACGTTTCATTGTAAGCTGCTGCTTCAATTTGTCTGCTTAACGCAGATGTATTTGTGGCAGAATTCGATAATATCCTATGTTCATCATCAGGAGCATCTGGACGGTGATTTAATCTAGAAAAAGAAAAATGCCAAATGTATTGTCAAACATATCAATTTCGGCATCACGATATCGTCTAACCCAGTGGTGCGCATGTGGTTCATTTTTTGGTGACACTCTGAGCTTTTCAAAAATAAAAAAATAAGTTAGCTACGAAGATTTATTGAAATAATATTACTGTCGTCGACCAAGATGCGGCGCTCTTTCTTTGTGTTACCGTAATAATAAATATATTGGTCATACCAATTGTGGCCGTAGTAATTTCATATATTCATGTAAATCAGCGGTTCCCAAACTTATTATGCCCATGCACCCCTTCTTGAAGCAAAAACCTGACCATGTACCCCCAAGTAAAATAACTCAAGTACATAACTGCACAATAGAAAAAATGTAATTTTAATTTTGATGTCTTGAATGGTAAATGGTGATGTAAAAATAAAATATAAATAAAACATTGTTCTATTTAAAGTATGATGAAACTCATAACTGCACTACATCCACGTTCTACTAAATAGGAAGACGGGAAAACAATCAATAGCCTCTTCATAGTAACGCACAATGCAGGATATAACATTGATATTTGTTTTTGTAACCAGAATTTGTGGTATCCTCATTCAAACATTGATTTCCGCCATCATTCACCATCATCAGTATGGATTCATCTGAGTTTGTGGATCTGCGTGCAAAAGGGTCCAACACCGAACAAATCGCTAAATATTTATGTATTGCTATTCATTTCATTCGTAACGACAGAATGGTTTGGGGTCTCAACCGGGGTCAGACAGGGCTGTGTTCTGGCTCCGTTCCTCTTTATAATAATCTTCAACTTCATCCTGAGGAAGTCAATTCCACCCGACCGAGGTTTAACCGTTGCCCCCAATCTGAGGCTATGCGACCTCTGTGCTCTGCAACAGTTTCTGTCCATACCCAGACTACCCTCTGACGAGCGCGGGGCAAGACATTGAGAGAGTCGACGGCTTTAGGTACTTGGGGGTACACATCACGGGAGATGGCAATCCGCGTAAAGAGCTCGCAATCCGATTAGGGATAGCTGGAGCAACTTTTAACTCAATGCGGAAAGTCTGGGACTCACGGTTGTACTCGGTCAGAACCAAGTGCCACTTATTCAACGCATGCATCCTGAAAGTGTTGCTTTACAGTTGCGAGTCATGGCACCTCACCAAGGCACAGGGTAACCGTATACTGTGCTTTGAAAACAGATGTTTGCGGCGAATACTAGGGGTACGGTGGTTTGATTTTGTCAGGAACTCGGAGGTAAGAGAGCGGACGGACCAGCCTCTTATTACGTCCAAAATAAAAAAGCGACGATGGACCTGGCTTGGACACGTGCTGCGGATGCCCCAGGGGAGCCTGAATCCTGCCTGTCTCTTCTACCAACCAGGTGGATTCTGTCGCCCTGGAAGGCCGCTGATGACCATCCATAGGATGTATTCGGCGGAGCTACGGGACGCTGGGATGACCTGGGAGGAGGCGAGGAGGCTGGCGGGAGACAGAGAAGCTTGGAGGAACCGCGTGATGGCCATATGCTCCGAAGAGGGAGCATATATGGATAAAAAAAAAAAATTCATTTCAACTTTCATAATAATGAAAATGTGTGACCCATATTTTTTAAAATTAAACCTTTGGAGGACCCCCTGACGTTGTCCACGCCCTTCTGAAGAATTTTTTACTTGCCACAGACCCCCTCAGCGGTCGCAAGGACCCCTGAGGGTCCGTAGGCACCACTTTGGGAAACAATGATGTACATGTGTGCAATGTATGGGTACTTGACACGACAACTAGCGAGATACTACTATTCAAATGATATTTTAAAAAATAAAACACAATTCATTTGTACTACTCCCACATATTTATAATGAATTGTGTTTTATTTTTTAAAATATAATGTCTTTCAACCAAGAATTGACAGTTAACACCTTAAAAGTGATTCAAATAATAGGTAAATATTTAGTCAATTGATCATGTGGATATGTTACTTGTTATTTACGATGTGGCGTAGTGTATCATTAGAAGAATGAATGTCAGCTGTCGAGGTCTCCAAAATGAGTTCATTTCTGAAAAATAAACGAATGTTTAAAAAAAAGGAAATATTGTTTTGGTGAAAGCTAGTGAGTCATGTGCAGGGCTCGGGAGTCTTAAAAATGCAACTCCACTCCGATTTTAAAAATATCAAATTGTTTTTTTATTCTCTACAATTTTCAACGACTCCTGGTTTTAACATCCATAGCATACTAATTTAATATCGTCGTTGTTCTGGAAGAGGACACTAACTGAAAAATATTGAGTAATTGGACTTGTTTGTACAAAACTGTTTTTAAGTAAAAGTATAATTTATAAAAATAAGTGTGGTCTTCCAAACGGTAGTATTCGAAATAAGGAATATTTTGGTATAACTAACTCAATATTTCGATTTTTTGTTTTCTTCCAGAACAGCGTCGATATGTACAGGCAGATCAAACAGTTAATATCGATGGGCATCTTACATATAATAGCCCATACCGCTCTGTAGACGTTTTATTATTGTCACATATCACATCATGTAAGTGTGAAATTTTCTGACTTAAGCGTTCCTCCTAGCTACTTTAGACATTCAATATTTCAATGTCAATACCGTAATCTATGACGGGTACAGTTATACTAGGAAATAATATTGAAACAAGTACATTGTGAGGACTTTCATCAAAACACGAGAAAAAGACCAATATAGAAATAGCTACTTTGTCTCTCAGATTTCCATACATTGTCTCGCCGCCGACACAGTAACCTACATTACTTTTAATTTATTTTGAGTCATCGAAAAAATGAGATATAAAAATACGTTGGAGTAACTCCATCTTGTACGACTCGAACTCTTCCAAAAACAAAGGACTACAACTCTGAATCCGCAGCCCTGCATATATGACCCTTTTGGAATATTGGGTGGTTCCCAAACTTATTAAAGCAAAAATCTGACCATCAACCCCCAGATAAAATAACTTTACATAACTGCATAATAGAAAAAAAATTGATTTCTTCAATGGTAAAACGTGATGTAAAAATGAAATGTAAATAAAACATTTTGATATTTAAAGAATGATGAGGTTCATAACTGCACTTAATCCATGTTCTACTAAATAGGAAGACGGGAACGCAATCAACAGCCTCTGTATAGTGACCCATAATGCAGGATATAAAATTGGTATCTGTTTTTGTAACCAGAATTAATTGTATTCTTGTTCAAACATTGGTTTCAGCTCCTCATTTGTGGATTATTCAATAAATGTTCCTGTATTAGTATGGATTCATCTAATTTTGTGAATCTGATTGCAAAAGGGTCTAACACCCAACAAATCGCTTCCAATTTATTTTTTGCTATTTATTTTAACTTTCATAAATGTTTTATTAAACCTTTCGCGGACCCCCTCCCCCCGACGTTGTTCACGCAGCCCCAAATTATTATCAACTTTGAAAACTTTAGTAGCTAGATTGTTTCAATTATACGAATATTATTTTTAATTTAAGATATCGACTGTGGGTGTCTAATGAAATTTGAATTGTTCAAATTTTGTACATTTCCATGTATTTCGTCACTAACTTAAATATGTTACCAATTTTGAGCAAACAACTTAATCTCCCCTTTATTGTATCCTTTGCGTGATACGAGTTCATGAAATAATCATAAATTACCCCAGCAATCAAAATAATGAAATTCCTGTAATACGTCATCTGATATTAATCTTAACAAAACCCACTAATTTAAAATCAGTAGGTACAGTGCCACCATCATAGCAAGACATACACGTCATCACGGTCGTTCCTGGAAGTAAGGCCCACCCCTCGCATTTACTCACCCCGCTATTACAGCCTTGCCAGTCATTCCGTGCTCATTATCAGTGCAGTTTCTTTTACATTATTTCTAATGTATTGAAGTATTGTGAGGTTGAGGAACGGAAAGGAAAGCTTTTAATTCCACTCAATAGTGCCAGAGATAAAGTATTTGCTACGACAAGTAAGAAACGAAGGAATTCAACAGTGTGACCAGTGTTGCAAAATTTCCCCAGCTTTAGGGGAAATATTATCGCATGCTATTCAACGGAAAATGTATTCAATCAGTAGTTCTTAAGTTAATTACCTTCGGTAAACTATTTTCGAAATCATATTCTTTATTATGTTATTAATATCCAATAATTTTACTAATTTTTGAATCTTGCCCTTTTGCTTCTTCCTTCTTGCTAATACCTTATTACTATATGTACTAACGACATTTTAAAGTAAGGTTATAAAGTGTTTATTAATGAAAAATAAGAGAAAATGAGTTTAAAAAATAAAACTTTTTTGGCGATCAACAATATTTAACATTCTATTAGTAATTAGTTTTTATTTATCTTTGGTTACAGATGTATCACTAAGCACCATTCAACGTATTTGTGTAGAAATAAATACTGGTGATGGGAAGGTTCATTCGCCCAAGAAAACAAAAAATAGGCTGAAAAAAAATATTAGATTCTTTGATCCGTGTGCCATACAACAGAAAGCGGGGTTTTTTACGAGACGAAGAAAGAAATCCCGGTACACTCAATACCACTTTATTGACCTTAAAAACCGATATGGATTATCAAGGGGGAGAGAGCATTTAAGAAAAGTCTTACATACGATAGGCTTTGAGTTTAAAAAATCACGCTTAAAAAGGACTTATTTAATGGAAAGATATGATATCATAGCATGGCGATATAGATTCCTTAACTTAATGAAAAATAACAGACAATGAAAAACGTCCTGTTATATATTTTGATGAAACATTCATTCATCCTTCATATGTTATGAAAAAATATTGGCAAGACGGAAAGAAGTCAAAGGCGTAATGACTTCCTATTCCATAGGCCAAAGATTTATTATTGTTCATGCTGGCTGAGAAAGCGGGTTCATTCAAAATGGCTTGCTAATTTTCAAATCGATGATATGAATGCGGTTAATTTTACGAAATGTATGCAGACGCAGCTGATACCGAATTTACCGAGGAACTCCATAGTTGTTATGGACAATGCACCATCCACAACAAACAAATAAATATAATTTAAGACATCGACTGAGGGTGCTTGATGCAATTTCAATATCAAATTCGAGTCCATTTCAGAGTCCACTCAGTTAGAGTCCATTCGTGTGCTCGAATGCCTGAAGATGCCGAAAGGCGAAACCCGGGTCGTTAGTGACAAAATACATGGAAGTGTACAAAATCTCAATAATCCAAATTTGAAACAAATAAATAAATGGTGGCCATATAATTCACATAGTGAGCAAATATGGTTAAGAAAAAGAATCATTTTTTAAAATATATTTTTTAAATACTGTTGTTTAGGAATATTTTATTTAAAAGTTTTATTTATAATGTATTACTATAATTATTTTGTAGCATTTTTTATAATGTATTACTATAATTATTTTAAAGTATTATTTAAATTATAATATTTTTGGGATAGAACGCCGTCAACACAGGCGGAGCGAAAAAAGCATTTGACATAATAATCTCGGCGTTCGCAGCGCTATGACGTGGAAGTCTAGATAGGGCGGTTGGACACTAGCATCGTCTCGCGGCACACCGGTTACGGAGCACTGGTCTAGTACTCGCAGCTGTACACGATTAAAATCAAATGCCATTTGCTCAACACTTGCATTCTACCTGTGCTGCTTTACGGTATCATGGCACCTGACGGACACCGTTTATTACGCATTTTTATGTATAAATATAATTTCTTGAAAAATATGTACTTTATTTTTACAATTTGTCATTTACAAATGTTATATATTAATTAATATTGTAGTCCCGCAGGCTTGTTCTTGAAATATGTCAAAAAATCTAGTCTTTAAACTAATATTTATATAAAAATACAAAATTATTGATGAACAATCCACCAATATATTGTACATTAAAATTGTAAATTAATTTAGGACACGATATTCAGAAGATTTTACTAACATTGACTATTCACAAAAAAATTATAACAAAATTATTTTTCCTTGCTTTGCTCTCAGAGAAATCATCAAAATCTATTTAATCTGCCTATTGAAAGATTTTTTAATTGCAAATGCTCACTGTCAATTAGTTTTTTTATCAATTTCAACCACAAAATGATAATTGAGCATCTTGTGACTGTTCACAACATCTTTTTATTTCTGCCTCGACATTGAGGCTTCACGATTATCTTGAGATTATTTTTATTTGTTTATTACCTACGAAATAGTACGTTCAAAAGTACTGCCTCTGAGAGTATATTTTGTCAATGAGTAAAATAAACATTCATTCACTGAATTTTTACTGTTATGTTATGGATATGAAGTTTTATTTATTTGTAGATATTATGTAATGAAAATTATTTTTTAATTACAAAATTTTGGCGCCTCCTCGGCTAGAAACCACTGCGTTAAGGTAATGTTATTTGTATTTAATTTGTCTCACCCGTCATCGAAGCAATTTCTGCAACACACAACTGGCGAGCAACATATGTTTCCCATTGCAAAATTTTATATTTTTTACTTTTAACAATCCATTTCGTTAACTGATTTATTGACAGTTAGGAGAGATAGTTACACTTGTAATGATAAGTGATTTATAGAAAAAGTATTATTTAAAAATGAACAACAATCTTAAATATTTTATCTTATCAATAGTGATAAAAATGACTTGTATATTGTACTTGGTGTATGATTTTTAAGAAAATTGATCAAGATGTCACTATTGATTTTTGTTAATTTAAAGTAACCGCATGACGTAGTGGTAACACTCCGTAAGCTGGAAAATGTGGACTTCTAGTGGATACATCTCAATAGGAGTTTTTTCACGAGAACTACTTGTTACTCAGTTGCTCAACCTCTCTTTTTTCGAAGAGAGTAGAGATAGGATAGGAATAGGACAGGACTAGTGTTAGCTAATCGATGTCGCTAGGCCCCGTTTTAAGGATTGAATAGTTGGGAAGAAAGTTTTTAGATATCATATACATCCATCCCTACAAACAGAAATCCATAAATTAATTGAAAAATCAATTTTCGAAACTATCCATACTGGGATTCGAACCTTTGAGATACATAACCAAAGCCAACAACGTTGACCACTGCACCACGGATCCTAAACCTAATGTAAACAACGAATAACTCATATGAATCGTTGTGTACACTCCAATACCATTACTTTTAATACCATTATTAATTTATTTCACCAGTCCCAAATACATATATGTAGTTGAAATATTACACCGGATAATATGATCGAGGATATGGTTTTAAATAAACAACCAGAAACACAACAGTTTCCAGAAATATCCCGGTCTAGTTTCAAAATTCTAAGCATAGCTCTTCAATTTTTAGTAACGATTTATTCATCCGAAATACCTGAGAAAAAAAAGAAAATAAATGTTTGCTTAACTCATTCACTGCTACACTAATCACCTAGATATTAGTGCCCTATCGATTACCACGTAGTTGCTAATTACCGACGACGCGCGTGGCGCGTCGTTCGCAGTCAACGTGTTAAATGAAAAAAAAAGTTCAATAAAATTGTTATATAACATTTATTCAGTATAATATCGACGGTGTTTTGGTCAATTGATGTAACTCTCAAAATTGAAATTTTTCAGGAGAATAAAAACTGTTTTTATCAAAAACATTATATGGTGAGTTGCATTATGAACCTTTGAAATGCACTCCTGTAAATTCTCATGTTTGCAGATACGGGATTATCCGTAGGGTGTGTTGATATATGTCGATAATGGCCCACGTCAAGTGGGGGGTCAGAATTTTAAGCCTAAAACCAATGTAAAATATAATATAAATAATTTTATAATTTACATCATTTGGCCGAGACATGCTCTGTTGTTTTTAAAATGAGATCCAATCATTAACTCATTTTCGTATTTTATGAGGTTGTTCCATCAATTCGCCAAAACACCGTCGATATTTACATCAACAATTATTATTACTAATAGAATATTAATTTTCTCTCTAAAATAGTTTTACAATATTTATAATATAAAAATGTATAAGTTAAAAATCAGATCACTCGAGTTCAGGGATTTTAACTATTCAGATATCGAATAGTAAAACAGAAACTATTTGAATAGTTTCAGACGCATAAAAATAATATTAAAAATTGGTTTGAGTAATTAATAATATAACATTATATATACTATAATAATAACATAATAGTACATTAAAATTTGTAAGAAAAGAAGCTTATTTATAATAAATATCACTGATGTACATATATTTTCTTAAGGATGAGATAAAATATTCTAATACCCATTCCATTGTATTACAATATTTAAAATTTGTAGCTTCGTCAGATTACTCGATAATTTTTCAAATTACTGAAATTACGCCATGTTTAAAGGGTTTCTTTAGCAAGTATTATAATTTATGATTAGATACTAAGAGCGCCTGAGTTGATTGAATACAAAAAAAAAAACACCACCACCAGAGGCGGCCGGTGACAATAATTTTAGGGAGTGCAAAAAAAGACCCGCCCATGTATACAAGAAATCCATCCTCCGATTCTTGGATTTTAAAAACACTTCAATAACACGAACAATAAAATCCGATATTGACGACATCAATTGTCGCTCTACACTTAACATCGTAAGAACATTAAATCTGTCCTGAGTCATGGTATTTCTCAAAAATGATTTAATCCTTTTTAATGTTGAGAAACAACGCTCACTTTCCCCTGAAATCATCGGTATTGTACAAATAATCTGTAATAACTTAACACTTTCACTAAATACTTCGATTAAATTATTGTTTGTAAAAAGTTTAAGTATGGACAATGCTCCAACGGTGATGTAAAAATCTTCCCTACTGTATGACAGATAATTCATTTTTAAGCTTTAGTTTGTCAATGAAATCGCAAGTTGATGTTGCAATATTAAAGTCCGCTAAAGGAAAACTTTTGTGATAATCCGAAAATTTTTCGCTAAAAAACAATTTAGCTGCTCCTAAATGATCATGGTATGCGAAACGATATTTCGTTTGATTCACTAAAGTATCGCATACTTCATTACAAATGACATAATGGGGTAAGTCATTTGGTCTACGTCTTTTTGTAGGTTGGACTAGTGACATTTGGGTATTTTCTCGGATATTCTGAATAGAACGCGTAAAACTTTCGATATCCTTATTTATCCCCAATACATCTTTCAACCTAGATTGAAGTTGCATAAAAAGTATATCAGTGTGGCATGACTTTTGCAAAGAAATCTAGCCAGTAATTGAAATGATCTTCGTTTAAATATCGAAACAGCATTCCAGCTTGATTGATGGTATCAGCGTCTAAATTTACAGTTTCTAAGATGTGCTCCATACACTCTTTCAACTGCTCGCGATAAGTGTGCCCGACAATCACTGTTCTTATATTAAAATTCCACCTAGTTATTGGTGCTGAAGGTATTCTTCTATGAACTATTTCTTTTAAAATGTCAGTTCTCTTCGCAGATCTCGAAAAAATGTTGGAAAAGATCGTAAATTTGCAAAAAAAGTTCCGAACCATAGTGTTGGCTGAAGCACTTCTCTCTATTATCAAATTCAATTGATGTGCATAACAATGTATGAAATGTGCGTATGGATATGAAGCTTTTGTCAAAGCCTGCACACCACCTAATCGCCCACTCATGACTGCTGCACCATCATAACTCTGCCCGATTAATTGTGCTGGTTTAATGTCGAGAAATTCCAGTTCCTTCAAAATCTCAGATGCAATACCTACCGCAGTATGATCTTTTGGGATCATAAATTTCCAGAAACGTTCATGTATCTTTCCACATAATTCGTACCGTATTACTAAAACGAGTTGTTTCGTCCGCCTGGATAGTGATATATTTACTCTGCGATATTTCAATTTTAATTTCATTGCGACACACCTCCAAAATTGACATTTTAGTCATTTTGAATTGTTTTTGAAGATCCCTTGAAAACACTGTTGCTCTCTAAGTGCTGTTTCATTGCAATGTCAATTTCTGAGACGAAATCAATAAACCATCGATAGACACCTGGATTATGTGAATCTGCAGTCCCCTTAAAGCTAATTCAAATGCACCACAGAACTCCACATCGTCAATTAACCTATATCGATGTTTATCTACACGCTCATTAATTTGTTTCACTGACCAACGATAGTCAGCATCCAATCAGGAACAAATATCCAACGATCCCATGACCGCAAGTTGCATTTCATTTAAAACGTGATATTGAGAGCTACCGTGTTTCTTTATTTTGAATGGTAGGTGAACCAGATCCTTAATTCCACTCTCAGTCCAGTTAGATTCACCTCCAAACAACAGACACGGAAAACAGAATACTGTATTAAAACTAGGACAGCCACATAACCATGGTGTTTTTTTATACGTTTCTACATTAAATTTCCGATTAAACACTTTATTATTAAGCGTACACTTCTGCAATAAATTTAAATTTGGCATACGACGACCTGCTGCTTTAATTTCCAGCCTTTTCGGAAAATCCCGACGATTTTCTTTAATGTATGAGACAGAATATGCACTATTCATTATTGAAGCACGTAAATATTAGACTTATGTATAAAGAAAGTAAATAAATTTGATGGTATGCGTTTCTTTGTGGACAGGTTCAATATACTAGAGGTCCTTTCGACGTACGTACTAAACATATGCGACAGGTCTCCGCTAGTTTGAATATTTTCAAGAACGGTCGTCATAATTCGGCAAGTGGTGCAATACTCCTGAATAAATAAAGACTTCGTAAGGAAGTCGAACGTGTGACACAGGTGACGTCACAAAAAACAAGTTTCCTAAGAAATCCCTTCTACTCGAGGAGCGCTAAACAAAAATTGCACCTCCTTGACGTATTATTATTATTACTATTTTTTCTGGCACGGAATACGAGGTAGCATTGATGTGAATCATCGCTTCATGCAATAGTTTTTATGGGAAACACGCAGGCAAATTTAAAATGAGTGAATTGCTATGTTTGTATAATATCGCTTATTACTTGAATGAATATGTATATGGGAGTACACTGCACCCTTTGCTCCTTTGTAAGAGCCATCTCTGACCACCATCATTACTGTTCTTGAAATTTGGTTAAATTCTGATGTAAAATAGTTATTATCATGAATAGTTAACCAAATATTCTAATATGCGAGTTGGAGATCAACTCGAATAGAGACACCGCAAACACCCAAATGTCAAATGTTAAATTGAAAAAATCTAAATGTCACATGTACATTGCTTGGACTTGAATGCGTTAAAATTATAAATAGTTTTTTTCTTAAGCCCTTCCCGCATGAATGGATGATTATTTCATAAATGACGCTTTCAAATTTGAGAGCTCGAGTATCATAACTCAGAATCTTCATCAATGCTTGTTTTTTTGAAAATCAAAAAAAACTGTCTTCATGCTACAGTTACAAATGCATAGTTTGATACAAATAAAAATGATATGTAAACAAACATTGGTGGCCATGAGTCAACAATGCTGCATTTTCATTGGCCGGAATGGAGATTATTGGTTTAGAAAATTATAAGGCATTAGAGAATATGAGTTTTGAAAATTAACATCATTTTCACACCGGGATGGGAGTTTGTGGGTTAAGAAAGATATTTTATAATTTAAATGGTAGGCGTGAACACGAAGAACAATGTATTCATAACTCATTTTTGCATATGCTGGAGATTATGAGTTTTGATACTAGACCCTTCATTTGATGCGTGTTATTTTTGGCTTGTTTAATTAAATTGCCCTTTGCGAGACACGCTCGATTTATTTAGGAATGTTGGCATACCCATACCGACAAATGGATACACCCATCATGGATAGACATTTATATCCAGTAATGAACACTTGTATAATAAAAATCGTGGAAATATTGATCAAATATGAGACGTCAAAGCCACGCTCGATTTTCCTCACCAATTTGAAACAAAAATAAGACATGCTGGCATTATTACCCTATTGTACAGTAATAAATTAACAATGATTATTATCTGAATGATTATATGAAAATTTGTAGTTATTTTTCGGTTTGGTAAAGGGAACTCAATATGTACAACCCTTAGAATAAGACTAAGAGAATCAAACTTATTGGAAAGAGGTGTATTATGCTACACTGGGTGATTATTAGATTTATCATAGTCTTTGAAATGGATAATATAATTAGGATAAAACTCATCATCGCAATACTTCACGATTACTGCTCTGTTTGGCTTTATGCTCGAGTCAAATCTAACAGCAGACCGACTGCTGATATACGGTGGAATAACCATATTTTTAGTGCCAACACACTCTCGAGAAACAAGCACCAGAGATAGTAATGTAACTTTGACTTTGCTGCTGCCGCAATAATGTGTAGAGTAGTTTGATATTGGAGTAAACGACATTCCCATCCCGAACAGGTGACCCTTCGCTTTACCGTGAAATCTCCAATTGAAATTGTTTTTAATAATTTGCAATAGATTTTCGTTTCTAGTGCCGTGAAATAATAATTCTTCTCTGACATTCTGCACCCCGTACAAAATGGCTTGTTCTTTCTTTCTTAATAAATAAAATGCTTTCAAAAATGGATTTTCGGCGACTTCTATCCGAACAGGAAAATGTTGTCTCGTGGTTTTTTCGAATAAATTCTTGACTTTGATGTATCTGCTGTCATTAGTGGAAAGAACCTCCCGGTGCGGCGCAGAATGTTTCATGTTATCTTTGCACAGGGATAGAATGGAGGCAGCCAGGCTGGGTAAATCTTTTCTTTTTACCAGTGCACAGTCATTCAGTAAAAAGCCCTCCCTCGATTGGAATAGCGTAGGAGAAACAAACACCGGCTTCAGCTTAAATTCAGAGGACCCTTTTCTGTAAAGAATAATAAAAATATTCAATATAGGTATTCAAAATAACCAACTAATCAAAGGGTTAAAATAGCATTGAGGAATTGCACTATTTCCGGTGTTTATATATTTTTCCAGAGGATAAAAGTTATGTTGAGTAACTGAAAGACTGGTTCTCGTAAAAACAACTTCTGTTGAGATACTACTAAGGAGTCTAGCGGTCCTATTCTCAGATGTATTAGTGTCCAGACACTAACAGTGCCCGGTCAGTAAGGCTCAAACCCTTTGCTGAGTATTGTATAATTTGACATTATAATAGGACAAAATATTCAGTTTAAGTTTATCCATTGGCCATTTTACACACTGCTTTGGTCATATATTAAATTTACCATTACAAAAAGGACTTTCCTATAGAAAAGAGTGCAAATCATTTTTTCAAACATTAAATGGATTGTCTGCATTCTTTTCGAAATCTTCTAAACGAATATAATAAGAGTTTGTGGCTAGAAGACTTCCTTCTGTAGCACCTACAAGATGGAATTATACATCACGTCTAAGTAACACAGTGCAAGAATACAGAAATGAATTTACAGACTTCTTTCGAGACGTCGTGAAAAAATGTGGGACCCCGACACCGTAATAAAAGCACGAGGATTTGTTACTTTTTGGAAGATTTTCAAAAAAGAAAACTTCTTCATATATTTTCAAAACTTTTTGGAATAACTGATGTGTTCTACAACATTCTACAATCTAAATCTTTTGATATATTATATTGCTGTAAAAAAGTTACCGAAGTTTTGCGGCAAGTCAGATATGAACAGGATAATAATTACGAAACATTATGGGATTCTTATGTATCGGAAGAAAATTACCCCAGACTGAGAAATGATTTGCTTATTGAAGAAAAGCATGGGCTTAGTCAACTATTTAAATACAATAAGCAAATTGAATGCCGTTTTACTTCAATGTCCAAATTGGAATATTTTCATCTCCTGGGGAAAGAAAAATATGAGCAATATAAAGGAAAATTTCCAAATATCAAACTGCAACAATTCTATGGAACATTATTCGATTACATAAGTTTAAAAAATTAGCTTACTGCTCTTTATCATTTACCTAAATTTGCAGAGAAATCTGTTCATGAGCTTGCATAATTTAAGAATAAAAATAATCTTGAGTCAGGTTTTCAGGAAGTAGATAAATTAGGCAAACCAATATTAACTCTTCCAAGTAGTACTGCTTCAGCAGAACGTTCATTTTCTGCTCTGAAACGAATCAATAGTTGTTATCGAAGTACCCAAGGCCAAGATAGACTTTGTGGCCTTAGCTTGATTTCGATAGAAAAGGGAATCCTTAAAAGAAGAGCACCTTTTATGACAATGTGATTGAAAAATTTATGAGTAAAGAAAGAAGATTAGATTTAATATGTAGATAATTATAATGTTTTGTTTGTTTGAAATTTGACATTTTTATTTAGTAATATTTTAGTTTAGATTAGGTTTGTATTTTTTTTTTTAATAAGAAATAATTCTTGAGCATAATTTACTGTAATTTTGTTCATTTCTATGTGGAAAAGTGCTATAAGGCAGTTAAAGCATGCCAAAGCCTCGGTTAATAAAAAATGTATGTTTTTTTTAATTTTTACAGCACACCCAATATTAACACCCACCATACGCCTCTGGTTAAAAGAGGCCAATACGAACATTCACCCTGATCAATGCGAGTTTATCTAGAACCAGGGTTTTTGGATGTCCCGAAAGCTCCCTTCCGAAAGCAGGGACTCGAAAGAGAGGCTTGAAACCGGGACAAACCCGGAATATCGGAACACCTGGCAGCCCTAATCTAAGGTGATGTCTAATAGAGAAAACATTACCATATTACCTCTCCGTTGATGTTTTTAATGTAGAATCTCTGACATCCTCTATATTTGTTTTTAGTGGCAGTGTGCACTGACTCGTCTTGTGGGGTAATTCTCTTGGAAACTCTTGTACGTCAGGAGATGTGGGCTTGCTTGTCCTGTGGGGTAATTCTCTTGGAAACTCTTGTATGTCAGGAGACGTGCGCTTGCTTGTCCTGTTGGGTAATTCCCTTGGAAACTCTTGTAAGTCAGGAGATGTGGGCTTGCTTGTCCTGTTGGGTAATTCCCTTGGAAACTCTTGTAAGTCAGGAGATGTGGGCTTGCTTGTCCTGTGGGGTAATTCTCTTGGAAACTCTTGTATGTCAAGAGACGTGCGCTTGCTTGTCCTGTGCGACAATTCTCTCGGAAACTCTTGTATGTCAGGAAAGCTAGAAAATAAAAATATATTTTTTACATTAATCCTTCAAACTTCCACAAGTTGAAACATCTGTCATTGTTTGATCGTGTGAAAATGTCCTGTGCTTAGTTTTATCAGCTCAAATAATAAAATTTAATGTAATAGAATTAAAAGACCAAGTGTAAGTACATACTGCCTATGAATTAAAAATAATTTCAAAGATTGTACTTACCCGCCCACTGGCGCCTCGTTTTCGCCATCGCCCGCCGAGGAACAGCAATTTCCCATGATGAACAAATACGCTGATAAAACATTAATAACAAACTGTAGCGAAATATCTAATGTTCATGCATCTACACAAAAACAATTCACGAACGGCCTCCGACGTACTTTTTCGCATACCATAGACAACAAAGTAGCTATAAATGTATGAACACAGCTAGCCGGCCTTGATTGCCAACCAGTATCCGCGAGCGCATATTAAAAAATATATCACACATTCATTTTTTTTTTCTTAACCATCATTATTCTTTTGAATTAATTTTACTGACTTATACTGGTAATCAAGTTGTCGGCATCCGTGGCGCAGTTGGTAGCGTCGTTGGCTACGGTTACGGATGTCTCGGGTTCAATTCGTGGTGCGGACGGACTTCTGTTCGTAGTCTGAGTCCTCCCTCCCACCTGTCCAATCCTCACAAGGCGTAGCGAGAGTGATTAGCTAACCACTAGTCCTATCCTAGCCCTATCCTTCTTTTCTTATTCTCTTCGAAAAAGAGAGGTTGAGCAACTGAGTAACAAGCAATTCTCAGAAAAATTCTGTTAAGATACCTCCATTAGGGAGCGGACATGGAAAAAATATTGGTAATAGGTATTGTATATATAATTATCCAACGATATGTTTTCCAGTCCCGTACCAGAATGGTAAACACTCTTTGACTTTCGTCCTACT
This sequence comes from Himalopsyche phryganea, assembly GCA_022494535.1. Lineage (NCBI taxonomy): Eukaryota > Metazoa > Arthropoda > Insecta > Trichoptera > Rhyacophilidae > Himalopsyche > Himalopsyche phryganea. Next base: position 2,144,283 of record JAGVSL010000139.1, read on the forward strand.
CGAGTGCACGGATCGCGCCGCCCAAAATTTGAATCTCTGAACTGCGAATGAACATTTTCATAAATTCATTTTTTAAATGATTTATGAATCAACATCTAAAATATCTCCATCCACCGCTTATCCTAAAAACGCAGGTAGAAGAACAAATATAAAACAAACAGATTTTTCCTAACTCTTACAGAGAGTTTGATTTACAAGCAGTTATCTGTGAACAAATTGCATTCAGATACTTCATTAGAAGTAGGTTATTATGCTCTACATGGCGAGCGAACATGGTGTGAAAAATAAATTAATCCATTTCTATCTAGACTTGTGTAATGATTTCACTGTGGAAGAAATACAATAATTACATACAAATGTTAAACATAATATAATGTGGATTTTTCTATAAAAAATATTTCTCTTCCCATCAAACAAACGTAATACAATGATACAGTGTCCAAATATAAGCATTTGAGACCCCCGCGTTGCACCAACGTGCCCAGAATCTCCCTCGAATCATCTTTCACTACACAATTCGTGGGAAAATAGGCAGTCATATTAAATGACAACGTTGTTTCAATTCAAAGTCACTTTATTCTGGTAACGTCGCCAATAGTGTTTGGAAAGCGGCCAGTTTTAGATCGACCTCAGATACTTGGTAGTATTTATAAGAGACATTCTCGGATGTCGGTAGCGTCAGCTCCCGACGGATAGGTCCGCCTCGTATTACTTTATATCTATGTGGGCAGTGCGGTTCCTTCAGTGAATGCGGGTGGACATCTGCGGGCCCAACGCTCAAAAATAACGTTACATTCCCTTTACCGCTCATCCATTTTTTTCGTAAGGTACTTGTAAACATTGATTTTGAAATTGTAAACTTTAAACTGTGTATTGTATAACCAAATGCAAAAAAGATATTGGCTTCGATCGAGCTGGTGTGTTTGATTGATTGAGTCACCCTGGAAGTTGAAAAATTGAGATTAGTCTGTCGTCTGTTTCTGAACCCCACCCGAGAGAGGATATCACATTTTATCTATTTTAATTCGGTGGCTCCGGTTTTTTGTAATCGTAATTATTTATTTAATAATCAAGCATTTTATTTAGGAATAATATATATTATATTCATTGGTATTGTAATTATATTTACCCATATATTGACAATACAGTGGGGGGGTCAGAAGGAACTACTATGGGATTTTTATTTATACATTTTAAACTAACTAATGTCTATTGAAGTTTAATATTTTCTTCCTTGTAGTTCAGGCATTTTAAATAGGGGACCACCAAAAAGCATGGCATGCTTCTTGAACACATTGTGCTCCGAACATAGATATCATATATCAATCTATACGAATTACAACGGTTTTCGATCTCTGCATAAGCATGTAATGAATGAATATACTTTAGTTGGCGGGAAACTTCGAGACGTCACATTTAGCAATGTGTTGCCAGTGTTTTTAGAAGTAATTTTTTCTATATTTGTAAAACATTATAACTTCCCTTTCGTTAGCCTAAGGACCACACTGCCTCCTCCACTAGTCCTGTGGGCCATGAACTAGCTCATCATACCTAGGGTTGCCAACAGGTCTCTTTTTAAGAGAACCTTTTTTATTCTCTATCTTTTTTACATTATACCCAGAATGTTCTCTTTTTCAATTTTGAAAATTTATACTGTCCGAGGTATTTTGAGCGTAGTATATAATTACAAAAATATTTCATATTTAGAATTTTATATAGAAATAAAAGAAAATCAGAAACTTTTGCACCAAATTAACTGTGCAGATAAATAAAGCAGCAGACATGATGACATTGTGAATGAGAATAAAGATGATTAAATCAAACAATTGATTTTTAAGCGCACTTTTCACATTCCTAACTATTATTATGGAATAAGTCATACAATATTTTGTTTGAGATAATTGGACTTATGCGTAAATTTGTTTTAAAAAATATTTTGATACTACATAACAACATGTGTGATTCTTAGTCTTATAGATATAATCTTTCCTGTACTTGTGAAATTTTACGATTACCTTGTAAAATAACGATATTTATGGTACCTTAAATGACGTATTCCACTTAAATAATAACCGGCACAATTATAAAGAAAATTGTACAAAATAAACATTTTTTTGTTAAAGGTTTTTTTTTGTCCAAAACACTTGGCAACCCTAATCATAGTCACTTTTAAGGTGTTAACTGTCAATTCTTGGTGGAAAGACATTATATTTTAAAAAATTAAACACAATTCATTTGTACTACTTCCACATATTTATAATGATCAGGACCGGTTTCGCTCATCACGAGCATTATCAACTGATTCAGTCAACCGGTCCTGATCATTATAAATATGTGGAAGTAGTACAAATGAATTGTGTTTTATTTTTTAAAACCTAATCATAGTAGTTTTGAATTGCGCGCAAATTTCGGTTGGTACTTACGGGCATTAACTTTTCCTTTTCTGTGATGTTTATTTAGTGCACATAGCTTCTAATAATTAAAATATCTCTATACATATAATAAATACTGCGTTTAGATTTTAGGTATTCCTCCGTTGTACATTTACGCATTCAATAACATAATAATAGTAATAATAATAACATGCCATTGGGCGCAGCGGGGATATTTTGTCAAAAAACCCAGTCGCGTTGTATCTTTCAAGATTGCGTCAGACGAAAACTGTCGAACGCAAGCCAGTAACTTTCGAACCTACGTTTGAGGTAGTCTGCTAAGCTATTTGTCGTCGGCCGATGTTTTTTCATGTTTTCAGATATACAATTTTAATTATTATTCATGTCGACTATGTCGTCTTCAACTTTAATAAATTTAAGCAATTTCTATGAATATTCTTATTTTTCCGGCTATAAATCACTTATAATCAGTCATAAATGCATGATGTGTAATGAATACACTCCACCGCAGCACGCGGATTTATTATACATGGTTAGGGAAAGGTTAAGTAATATATTATTAAGCGTCAAGGACATATCATTGCAGCGGAGATAGCCGATAAGGAGAAAACCAGCTTTTGCCTTATTTATACACCCATATTAAGTCCTTTCGACAAAAAATTGGTTGATCAGTTGCATAAATTTGCTCGTGGCTTTTTGTCTGCTTTTGGCACTACTTATCTGTGTGAAAAAAACGATGGCAGGCCAGTTACTACGGGACGGAACGGTGGTGTTAACGTATCGTAGTTTGGAGACCCCCTGCATTAGACGATGAGACATGTTATGTAATTAAACAATTAAGAAGTTTGTAAAATACTTTTATTATATGCTTTTTATAAAATGTAAATATTGTATTTTCTATGGATTTGGCGGTAACTTTGTGGAAGTTCATTTTTAATATAAAATTAAATTAAAAATTGATAACTTAGTTATTCCACTTGGTAGTCAAGTGGAATAACTAAGTTATCAATTTTTAATTTAATTTTTATATGTAAATATTGTAGTATAAAATGAAACAAAACTTAATCACCATTACGTTTTGAAAGCATATTTTTCTCTCTTTCAACATAACGGACACATATAATAACACGAGGTACACCAAGCCTAGCCATCTCCACGTTATCTATGTATATTTGTCTACAAGTAACTGTTCAAATTTTTATTGGAATAGAATGTAACGAAACTCTATTGTATGACAAATAATACCGTGCTGAGGTATTTTTTACCCGTAAATATGGCAGAATATAACAAAAACTTAATTAATCCCTTTATAAATTTATATACTGCTTGATTATTTTGAAACTAATCAGAAAACGTAAATGATTTAGAAAAAAGTTTATGTAATTATCTTAAGTTATCAAAACACTGCAGTTAAAGAAGATCAAAAACAAATTTAACATTCAATTTTAGCTACACAAAACAAATCATTCAAAATTCACCTGACAAAATTAATGTGAATTTCTTTCACTAAATGTAACCTTTTTAAACAAGGAAAAGTGCGTTATTATTTTTTGAGCTGGAAATTTGTAACTCGAGATCAACGTTTCCCAACCATGTGCCCGCGAGCTATTTGCATACGCCCATTACAAAGTATGTTCATGAAAAATCACAATTGAATCAAAAAAGCAATTTTTTAAAAGCCCTCACACGACTATAAATAACGTATATTGTAAAAATTTAGAACTTTAAGTAATTAATATAAATGTGTATATTTATATATATAATGAATTTAACACATTATACTTAAATTTGGTTAATTTTTTAATTCGCGACTTTTTTAAATCTCGAATGCACAAGCGACCACAGTTAGGATGGGAGTCCCTGATCTAATCACTACCGCCCGGGAGTAGGTAGTTATACAAATTGAAGCTTTTTTATGTTGTCAGCAAAAAATATGAAGAATACAAGCCACATTGTAGAATGTTTGCTAATAGACATTGTGAAGCGATGTGAATACGGTTCTGGTATTAACGTGGTGATAATGTTCTGATAAATTCAATATTTACGGATGAATGCCGATATGTCCTATTTTAATTGCAATAAGCGATTGACTGGCGTGGTTTTTTTTGAGGGGTCTTAAACCTGTTGCCCGTGTCAAACATTATTAGAGAACGATGCCACTTGTCACTTAGGACCATTAACATCTTTTAAAAAACAATTCCTGTCGTTCTAGTTATATTTTCAAATAAACACTTATAACAGCTGTAATAGGACGTTTGAATCTCCGTGAAGTGATCATGACTTGTATAGCGGTCATCTGTAGGGAAAAGGTTAAAAAAAGAATCATGGTTCAACTATACAATGAAAGGGATGACTGTTTCAAATTAAAATCGATCTATGATCATTCTTATATCCAAATCCGATGCAATGTTTCTATTAAGCCATCTATAAAAAAAAAAATGATTTCTTGTAATATACTTCGTTCTAGAAATTTTTTGAAACTAGGGAATTTAATCGATGTTACTCAAACGTTTTTTGATTAAGAGTTGGATTTGCTTTTTGAGATCAGGATCTTTATCCAGATAGGCGAGGCATTGGCTGCCGGATAATTCATCGTCCTCTACACTGCTTTGGAGCTTAGGAGACGGCGTAATTTTACTAGAATCAATTTTCCTTTTTTTATTTGTCTTAGACTCACAGTCATCAGAATCTTCCATCGGCTCCTGTCACAAGAAAAAACAACAATATTACGTGATGTAAGTTTAAAATTACAATTATACCACTTGTTGGTTATAATACTATGGAGAAATAGCCATAAAGACAGAGATTTTTATGCCTGCTTGATCCCAATATGTTGCATATCAACTCCTTCCGACAAAAGGTGTTTTATAAGAACTCTTTGCAAATCAGTCTAACCTTCTTTTTCTGATAAGGTAAGCATTAAATAATAGTATTATGGAAGGACGAGTAGTTAGTTAATCATTCTATCTACAACCCATTTTCAGGATTTGATACAGTGGAAAACGATCAAAACACCACAGACATCTTTCACAGTGCTTTAGATACAATACAATAAATCGATTGCAAAACCAATTTATGAAGGTTTAATTTAGTTTTCGGAACCAGCCAATTAAATCAGATAGGGTAGGGTAAGATAAGTGGGAAGGGATTCAAACATGGCCACGTATATTGATTGAATTGGCGTTTACTTAGTGGAACTCCATTGTAAAAAGGTAAGTATTTGGTTACCAAAAATTATTTGCAAAATTATAACCAAAACTAGGTCTTGATAGATTGAACGTTTATCACTGATAGTTGCATTTGAAAAAAGAAACAAAAGCTACATACCTGTGACCGCTTTCTTTTTTTAGTATTTGAAATTTGCTCGCAGTATTCTGCATCAGCAGACAACTGCTTTGATTTTCTTTTACTCTTCGGTTTACCCGTGTCGAGGTCTACTGAACCATTAAGAGTGCGACGAGAATTCAACGATATATCATATCTAGATTCGCCCTTCTTGTATTCCATACTTTTTAGAATTACCGGACTATCTACGATACCTGCGACACACTCCTCAGGACTTTTAAAATGTTTCGTTTTCTCTCCCAGATCTGGAGTAATATTTCTACGCTTTTTCTTACTGTCATTTGATTCAGGGGTAAGATTATTTTTTTTGAGAATATTAACGATCAATTGTTTTTTGTCACTCTTATCTGTATTTTTTAGTATCTTCTTCAATTTACCAGAATTTGTCGTATATTTAAGTTCATTTTCTGAATTCACATCCTTTTTATCATAACTATTTACAGTCAACTCAGCAGTAAGCGATACTCTTTTTTTACCATCTTCAGAAGCAGTAGAGAGCATTTTATTCCAGCTCGCCTTAGTTTCAATCTTCTTCTTTTTCTCCAACGTTTCAATGTCTGTTCGTCTTTTTTCAGAGGTATACTTACATTTTGTCGCATTTTCATTTATATAACTCTTTTTGGGAGTAGATTTTTTGCTTATTTTTGTTTCTTGACTTTGATCTCTCATCGGGGTCAGCTTATGTTTAGAAACATCAATAACCGGAGAAAGAGTTTGTTTCGGTTTAGCTCTAGCATTTAAACTGTTGACTGCAGCCCCTGTAGGAGAGAAAGTGTTTACGGGGCTGTAGATTAAACTCTTTCTTTGGTTTAATATTTTTTGTATATTACTTTGTATTAATGAACAATCATTAGCTACGTTTCCCTCTCCGCTATCTGAACTATCCGATACATCATCAGAGCTATCTTTCAATTTAGGTGTTGCTACATTTGATGAATTACACACGCCTTTGATATTGAGAGTCTGCAAACTGCCATTAAGTTCCTTTTTTGTTTTTTTTTGCTTCGGTGAAGGAGCAATTTGACTGGGAGAGATTTTATTGATGTGGCGAGGGAGTATTTCTACATCACTATCGGAACTTTGAGATACGTCAAATTCTGAATATTTGACAGTTTTAACTGCCTTAGAATTATCGATTGTTTTATTATAAATAGACAGCGAGCTATTCGGCTGACTCTTTGCGGTCTTTTTAATGTCTTGTCGCATTGGAGAAGAATTTTTTTGGCCGGGAGATATTTTATTTGCAGCGGGTGTGAACTGGAGCTTTTTGGGTTTCATTTCAAGCGTGTTACTGGACGGCGTTCCCGAAATTTTTACACCCGACCTGTTGGTTTTATTCAATGATTTCGCTTTATCGATAGAAGTGATCAATCTCTCGCGTTCCATGATCTTTTTGATGGTGCTAGCTTGATTGATAATAATGTCATCGTCTACATCAGAGATACTGTCGCTCTCAGAATCCTGTCTGGTTAATTTATTTCGCTGCTTGTCCATCTCCTGCTGCATGGCGGTCGTCGGAGACTGAGCTGATATTGAATGTCCACTTCTTTTATGTAATTCCACATTGGAGGCTCTCGAGCCGGCCTTTGATTTATATTCCTTTCCCAGTTTAGAAGTGGAAGACGGCGAAGTCATGGTTTCATAAGCCACTTGAGGTTTTATGCCGTCGAAGTTGACATGCGTTACTTTAAGTCTTTCTTCTTCGGAATTGTCATCTTCATCATTCAGCGGTGGCAATGAACTGAAAGATAACATATTTAAAATTACTGTAAATAAATATAAGTAATGCTTTTTGTTTTTTGAAAAACTGAAGTTTTGGACAGTCGCCATTGAAGCCTGTTTATATTGAAAGAGTAGTTATTCAACAAAATAAAATCATATATTTCTTTGGAAATAGAAAGTTATGCTATTTAGAAGACAGTTCCTATATCTAGCTTATGTCATCACTGATTTAAAAATGTCTACCATTCCAAAAGTCTGCGCACACCAGTTAATCGATCTTTTTCTGAGGGTGCATTACCCGTGGTTTTATCTAGATGAGTTTCCCTCACATGCTCACAAATAATAATTTACGTACCACAACGAAAAATTTACAACATATATCTTTTGACTCACACAGGACCAAAATGAGAATTCTGCCATTCTTGACAATTTCAATCTTTATGTTATTGATGATTCGCTAAGAAAACGTAGATATGAATTGTGTCTTCCACCATAGTGCAGAATTAAATTGCCGGTGATATCACTGTTAAAATATTATTTCATGTGGGTGTAAGAGGTTTCAGATGAATACTTCATTATAAGTTTTTAAAAAAGATGTATGAGTTTATCTGTGACACCAAAGTAACAAACTAAAATTGTATGATTTTGTTAGAATTAACTTGAAAATAATCCAATTTAAATCTAAGCATGGATTTAGGTAATATTAAGTAAATTCTAATATTGCTTTTGATTGTGACCGACTCAGCATAGGTTATTAACCCGCTGACTGCTAACGTCTCAACTGTTGACACACCTGATTGCCGTGTGTTGATAGTTGATACTCAAAAATATAAGAGTGTAAACAGTGTTAAAACTTTTGTGTACAAGCTAATTTTTGTATTAAAATATAGAATGATTTCTGAAGTTTGTTTAACACCAATACTATTGAATTAATTTTTGAAATATTTAATATCAGTATTTGAATATTCTTTACCCGGCTCAGCAGGGGCGACGGGTTAATAGATAAGTGTGAAAGGCAGTCTGGAAATGTGCAGAATAAAATTAGCATTCTACTGGTTGAATTAGCCCCCATCAAATATCAAATCTCCACTGATGCCATAAATTGCGCTGAGATATAAAGTATATATTCACCTCTCATCCAAACATCCCCGGATGTATGGAAGAGCTCCGAATAAATCGACCACGATGATTTCGAAGACGACTTTTTGACCAACGGCGAGCTGCGAGCCGACCCACACTTGATCGGTAGGCTTTGGGATGACCACGTTGAATAATCGGTGAACTAAAACACCCAGATGTGTAATGCTCTTCTTGTTTATGACTCCTCGTAGCATCGTTCCCACTTGAGGCCGGAAAACGTACAAGTCTAACCGGATATCAGAGTAGATCTCAGCGCTATCGTTCCTGATGGTTCCAAGATCATTCAGTATCTTTACATTTTTGTAGCTTATAATTATGCCATCCAGCCTGAAAGGTACAGTACAATAACAATTAGTGATTTTTGTTTGTTAACTTATCATCCATATATGAATCTCTATTTATTCTCATATTCCTATCATCAAAAATGAGTTTTGTTTTTCATATTGGTACTTCACCAAGTCGGCGTCCGTGGTGCAGTTGGTAGCGTCGTGGGCTACGGCTACGGATGTCTCGGGTTCAATTCCCGGTGCGGACAGTTTTCATAAATGGATATTTCAATCGATTTATGGATTTCTGTTTGTGTTGTCTAAAACTCCTTCCTCACCCACCCATCCCATTCTCACGGGGCGTAGTGAGAGCGATTAGCTAACCACTAGTCCTGTCCTAGCCCTATCCTTGTATCCCTACTCTCTTCGATAAAGACAGGTTGAGCAACTGAGTAACAAACAGTTCTCATAGAAAAAATTCTGTTGAGAGACCATATGCTCCACATTGGGAGCGGACATGGAAAAAAAAAAAAAAACTTCACCAAGAAATCTAATATGGCAAACTGACATGAAAATCTGAGACATAACGTCATCGTTTAACCATTATTGCAACGTTTACTTTTGTTATTCACGGGGAAATATCGGATACTCATAACATGGCGAAAAAATGATATTTTTCACCGAAAATTATGCAAAATGAAATGTTTTAGGGTAGAACAATCTTTTATCAACCTACATATATGCGAAATATTTGTGGATGACGAAAGGAAACGTTGGAATATAGGTTTAACGATAATATATCGCAAACTTTCATGTCTCTTAAGTACCAATCAAACAAAACAGCACAGTACGTATGAAGAAGCAATGGCAGCATGATAGCTTGCGATCGCTTCAGAAAGTACGCGAAATTAAATGTTCTAGTGTAGAAAAAAACAAACCTAACCCATAATTTTATGTAGTTTTCGGTGATAAATCATTTTTAGGCTATGTTACGACTATCGGATATATACCATTTCTCGTTGTAAAAAAAGCATTTTTAGGCCACATCGATGTAAACGAATATTAACCCAGGGAGGTTAAGGATGCATCCGTAATATATCGAGAGGTAAAGGTTCGTATTAGTGGACATTGTCTAAAAATGGATTTTACAGTCTTACTTAGAAAACGATTCACAGAGCACGCATAAAACAAACTATCTAAATACATCAATTTGTTGCTTAAATATTTCTTACTCTCTGTCATATTTTCCTATTTTACAGTCCAATATTTTTGTTACGGATTGCTGTAAATTTGTGAGTCCCCACGGCGGTAGCGCAATATTTTGAACGACATTTTCCACATGGACGCATGATTTATCATCCGATATTAATTCTTTCAGTTCTTTCAAAGTATATTTTATAATGCTGGCCATTATCGAATTGTCTTCATACCAAACAATCACCACGATAACATCATGCTATTATGACATTAGTATATTATCTATGTATATAGTTATTTATATTTAAAAGTATAGTTCTCTATGTTTAACAGCATAGTGAAAATATGGTTCATGATTGGTTCTGGACCACAGACAATATAGCAAATAAGCTGTGGGCAGTGGGCTATCATTATTTTGAAGAATTTGAAAGGACGGTGTAAAAGTAAAATTGCAAAGTTACTTAAATACATGTGTGACGAAAATGAAATCATTTTTTCAGATCAAGATTTTGAATGCTACAACTTTTGAATTACAATGAGTATTTTAATATTTGTTCAATCGGTTGATTTGTAGGTTTTTACGCCTTTACATTTATAAATATTGTCGCATATTGTTCTGGATTGAGTTAGATAAACCGACCAAAATGTTTATTTATTTGTAACTCTGCCGTATGGAAAAAAGGACTTATTTTTTATAATTTTACTTAAAAACAGTCTTGCAGGAACAAACTTAATATTATTATCTTTTGATTTAGGGTAGATATGTTTTATACAAAAAGTAATATTACTATACACTGGCAGCACTTGATTAACTTGACAGCTGACAGCTCAATTTAGAGGTTATAGTTACCAAAATAAACAATGCTTCGGCATTAATATATTATGCTGTTTAAAACAGTATTCAAAAGCAAAAAATGTTTGCATTTTACAATCACTATAAAAATATTTACGGAAAGGATATAGTTCTGAGCTATAAAAAAATTCTTCCAAATTCTGACGGATGTCAGTTTACTCTCAAGAATTGTCATGCTCGTAAAAGGCGCTTCGCATTACTAATTTTTACAGCTGTCGGCGTATGTTTATCCCTACCTTATATATTGGAAAAAGTTGATAAAACCATTTATCTAGCGGCGCTGTTTCTTCTCTCCTTAGCTGCTTTTTTGCAGTCTAATATAATTAATGAAGGTATTCTTATATTTAGTTTCGTTTACTTCCTTCGAAATTGATCATTTTTATCTCCCGTATATAATCATCTGACCTCATTAGTACAAATTAAGGTATATATGCTTTAGTGTAAGTAGTGCTTAAGAGTGGCGCGTTGCCGCTCTTTTCAGCCTGAAAAAATACTTAGTGCTGCTAAAAACAATGCCATTCCCTAAAAAAATTTATTGCGGATCGGAAATTGGAAAAAAATCAAACATTGGAACCGATAAATTATTATTTGTAATACAAATTATTATTGCGAAAAAGATTTAAATTTCCTTTATGCTTTGTTATAAGAAGTTCCATTTGACATATTATGGTGACTTTTTCATACTAATATTACATTCGTATTTCGCGTAAATTATCGGTTTATCTATTCCCTAATTTAATTTCCTACATAATTGCATTGTTATTAGCGGCATTTAGTAATGTTTAGGGTAGAAAAAGAATAGCATGTTGTAAAGAATATTTATCAAATTAAGTATTTCATAATGTTTTCGAGTAAAAAACGTGTGCAGCATAGTCGAAAAGGCTTACTAGTAATTCTAAATACATAAGTGGTGAAAGTCCATGGAGGTAGGTGGAGAGAACTACAAGGTGAGTTGTAAAACAATTGACAATCGCCATTTTTATTTTTAAAGACGTCATAACATGCCAATATTTAAACGTCAAAGTACTTTGTTTGCAACAATGCTTTGAAGAGGTGATAAATAGTTGATTCAGGTTTTAAAGAGAATACATATATATATATATATATATATATATATAATAAATAAATAGTGTGATAGAGTTTAAAATATATTTAGACATTCTTGTCTAAGCACTATTATTTTAAAGATTTTAAAGATAAAAAATTAATAACAATGCCGAAATGTGCAATGAAAACTTGTAAGAGCTGGAACATGAAAAAAAATCAACAAGAATGTGAAGTTTTTTTACTTTTCCTAAGGGTCGGATTTGTGGTCGAGTGGTCTACTTAGTTGGCTTCGGTTGCGGTGCTCATGGGTTCAAATCCCAGTACGGACAGAATTGAATTCATTTCATGAATTGATTGAAGGCATGGGTGTTTGTGATGTCTTAATTAAATTTCCTCTCATCAATGCGATCTTTAAAACGGAAAGTAGCGAGAGTGATAAGCTAATCACTAGTCCTGTCCTATTCATATCCGCACAGCCATGATCTTTTCGAAAAAAACGAGAGGTTGACCATCTGAGTAACAAGCAGTTTTCGTAGAAAAACTTTTTTTGAGATATCTTCATTGAGAGACCATATGCTCCACATTGGGAGTGGACATGACATATAAAAAAACCGTTTTAATATTGAGTGAATAAAGTGAGATTAAGATAAATCCAACATCAATATATTATTTGGATTTTATTTTGGTGAATGTTCTTTACAACACGCTCTTTATCTGTTAGAAAAAACAATGTCATTCTCTAGTAAAATTAATTGCGGGTAAGAAATTGACAAAAAGTCGAACATTGGAATCAACGAAACCAATAAATTATGCGAAAAACGAAATATTATTACGAAAATTCGTCACCATATTTCAAATATGCTGTATGGTTTGTTCTAAGATATTCCATTTGTCATAATATTATGGTGCTTTTTCATACTGATATTATATTCGTATTTTGTGTAAATCATCGGTTTTCCAAAATATTAATAATTCTTATCCAATATTTTAGAATTAGAAAAAAGTGTATTTCAAAATAATGGTTGTAAAATTTTCTCTGAAGATCATTTTTTAAAATATCGTTTAAACGAAAGTATCTTAGTTTCTGAAATTTTAAAACTATTGCTTTTTAGATCTAGGATGCATGTTAGAATTAAGATTTAAATAAGGGATTGAAACCAGAAAAAGTTTGCAAAAAAAATAAAAACAACTGTTACATAAACTATAATCTTAATATATATTTTATAATAGAATCCAAAAATATTTCAATTTTGATCACAAAGCAAATCATGCCTTTTGATAAATTTCCAAACAACTCAAAATTACGATGCGCCCGTTGTGACGTCACATATTTTTCATAGCAACGATGCAGCTCACCTTGTAGTTCTATCCTTCCACCATAGTGAAATCCTATGAACATGATTATTTGATTTTATAGAGAACTTTCTGGTGATTCCATCTGTTGGTTTGCAGTATACAACAGAATATCAAAATGGTCGTCAGAGTAATTTGTTTATACACTGGCAAGACATTAAAGACATCATCATCAATGAAGTTATCCACATGGTAATAACCACTTATACTGCATTCGATAGCATATTTGATACACTTTCATTATCAGTGCCAAACTCAGAATCGACCAAAATCAAACAGTGAGGGTTCTGTATCTAATGCCCTAATATGTACTTTACATGAAATAAATATTTTTGACATTTATAAAACATTGCAGAAGATATTCACACATTGATCAGTCGTTTCTCCAGCTCTTTCTCTATCAGTCTACAAATGGCTATACAGGCATATTTTGTATCTTTAAGTGATCACTGGCTCATTTTCTCGATATTCAGTATTTCAAACAATATCTATAACCATTATATTATTATGATTGATTTTTCTAGCACAGGATTCATTACATCTTGACCGTTATTGCTAACGACAGAATAACAAATAAATCTTACTTGGTACCTTTATTTGTGGTAAGTAATAGAAAACAAAATACAAAGCAATTAGCAATTTTCTGATTCAGAAATGACATCCTCTTGATGTGACAGTCAGTTCTAATTCATCCGTGTACTCAAATGCATGAAGATGTCGAAAGGTGAAACCTGGTCGTTACTGACAAAACGTATGGAAATATACAGCATTTAAATGATTCTATATATTATATTAGTACTTAAAAGCTCGCAACCAATATTAAATTATTTTTATTTACAAAGCCTCCTGAAAATCATTTTTTTTCACATAAAATATCACTTATTGATATTGTAATTCAGTTATTTTACTAATTCTTTATCTTAATTCAATCTTGGATGGATGTTTTTCAAATTAATCAATAGTCAGCGTGTGATTGGCTGTAATTTTGTATCAAAAAATTTATGATGGTAATTTAGGAATTAGCTTTGTTTACCGACATTTTGACAGTTCACTATTCTATCAAGATTCCGAATCTACGTCTGGGTGGCAATAAATTTCTTACTTGACCAAATGTTTGATTTTTTTCAGAACACCAAACCCCGTCTGAAATGTTTGGAGGAGATTTATGGTGAAGTTCAGAAAGTATTAACACAATAATTTCTCTAAGCAATTATGTGCAATAAAATAATAATCTTGACGCATCAATAAAAAATGTTATGCAGCCTAATTCTTATTTTTTATATATATCCCTTCGATCTGGTTTCTAAATTATTTTCCTTGCTGGCGTATTTACCTCCAGCTTACACCTCTGATTAAATATTTATAAGAAGCCTTTTTTATGGCAGAACTTAGACCCCACACTTATAATGTAGTCAACAGCGTGTATCAAAATAAATTAATTATTTTCATAGAGGGTATGAAAAGATAAATACGGCTATTTCACAAGATAAGTTTCTATGTTATCTCTCTACATTCTATTTACAAGATTTTGTTTTGTAGGAAGGGTTGCAATCTAATCATCAAGATTGATTTTTATCAACAGTGCATACTTTATAGTAATTATAATGATCCATTGATAATGCTCGTGATGAGCGAAACCGGTCCCTATCATTATAAATTTGTGGAAATAGTACAAACAAATTGCGTTTTATTTTTTAAAATATGTCTTTCCACCAAGAATTGACACTTAAAAGTGAGTAAGTACCTGATTATAAGGTTTAAAATTTTGTATACTTTGCCGACTTTAAACCTAAGGCTGTAACATTATTCAATAATAGGTACCTTGGTATTATTGAAAATGCGTGAGTGGCTGATTTAGTGTCAATTATTGGTAAATATTATTTTATTTATGAATAATATTTTTAATGTAGATCTGCGAATTTGATTTTCAACTATGGCAGCATTAAAATACCATAGCCAATAGAGAAAATAAAAATTGACGTCTTGCAAGAGCTGTCAAAAATATATGTAAACATGGCACATATTACGACGTATCCGCGAATAATTCGATTATTATCAAATCAAAGATATGCCTTCAGAAATTTATCCGCTACCAAAAGTACAACGAAGCAAGAGGAAACGAATACAAACGAAATTGGTTTAAAACTAAGCGACGATTGTGTGAAAAAATTAAAAGATTTGTGCAAAGATACGAATTCTCATCTTCGATTAGCTGTGGAAGGAGGTGGATGTTCCGGATTCCAATATAAATTCGATTTAGATACCAAAACGTCGGCTGATGATAAGTATGTTTAAAGGTGGTGAACCATCCCAATACCGCCGCATTCGTTTTCACTAAAAAAAGTAACGAAATATCCCTAAAACGGATGCCATTCTCAAATAAGCTTTGTTTACGCACGGAAAAGGCAAAGGTTAATATTCTTTACAACATTGGCTATTCTTTTACTTTCCGAAAATTGGTAAATGTTCGTATTGGTGGACGTTATCTAAAAATGCATTTTTTTCGTCAAAAAGCATGCTAAATGAATTGTTATAGGGTAGAACAGTTATTATCAAGCTAAATATATGGTAACGGTTCGTATTAGTGATTGTTCATACATAACGTCATCTTTCAAGTTCAAGTACTATAGTGTTCAGAAGACATTTGAGTTATAATGGGAGGCTTGTTTTCAAATCCGAGGTATGTTCATTTTCCTACGAGAGTGACTTAATAAATAATAAATTTAGTAAGGTAAATGTTCGTATTGGTGGACGTTGTCTAAAAATGCATTTACCTTACTGGTAAAGTTTCGTATTAGTGGACATTGTCTAAAAATGCATTTTTTCACCAAACACTGCGCGAAATGATGAAATATGGGATAGAGTAGTCTTGTATCAAGCTAAATATGCTCAATAACGACCAAAGGAAACATTATAAGACTGGTTTATCGCGTAATAGTTGCATATGTCAAACTTTATTTTTTCAGCCATGTTGGATAAAAAATCAGAATAGCCAACCTAAAAACTAAACATATTCATGTGTAATTTAAGACATCGACTGAGGGTGCTTGATGGAATTTCAATATCAAGTTTGAATTATTGAGATTTTGTACACTTCCATGTATTTTGTCACCAACGACCCGGGTTTCGCCTTTCGGCATCTTCAGGCATTCGAGCGCACGAATGAACTCGAACTGACAGACAGTAAACAGTGTCTAACGTTTATATAGAAGATACAAATACGACAAATATTATTTACGAGATAAAATGTTATTCGTCTAGGATCCACACTGATACCTGAGTTAAAATTTCGAAAATCGCCTTAATCCTTATTTTGTAAACAACGCATTAACAGAGTGGCGAATTGCCGCTTTCCAACTAATATTAGAATTGCCAGTGATTTTACAATTATAATAGCATTGTGAGTTTCGACGGGATGCAATTCGACGAAAGAATAAATATATACAATCATTCTTATTTTTGAAAAAAATATTGACCAGGTAAATTTCTTTTTCTCATAATAAAAGCCTAGTGAAACTAGAAGGTGTGTGTCAAGCAAGCAAATAATGTTTTTGCCTATTTCTAGTATAACTACGTTTAGCACATCGTTATCCTTTGACGATCTTCAAAGTTTCACTGTCAAATGGTAAATATTGTTAATAACTTGTTTTCAGGATTTTCGAAAAGGATGGAGCGAAAGTGATTATTGATGAGACATCATTGGAGTATGTCCAGGGCTCGACGATTGATTACCACGAAGAACTGATCAAATCGGCGTTTCGCGTTGTGAAGAATCCCAAAGCAGAGCAGGGTTGCTCGTGCGGAGCCAGCTTTTCAATCAAACTAGAATAATTCATGAAATAATACTCAACAAAAAATATACTTATTTCAACTAGAGTAAAATTTTACTGTAATAATATAATCCAAAGCTATTTATATTTTTAGATTTATGATTTTAAAGATTACATATTATGATGAGGCTGCTTCTCGATATTTTTTGACCTTAATATGTGAAACATTACGTTTCTCATCAAAAATACATTATTTGAAAGAATAGTATGTACACTATGCATTACTTTAAAAAGAATGTAAATATGATTTTCCACTATTCGTTTCGTTTGTTAATATAAAATAATGTGTTCTTTCTAAAATCGCATTGATGGCGCTCGCTTTCTTTTCGGTGCAAACCCTCGAAATTCTCTCGGCTTGAAAAAAAAATATCGTAGTAAGTCTAATCATAACAAGAAGTGTTCGATTCACGAGGTTATCAAGTCCATAGAAAATTATTTTGAAGATGTGTCACATTTTATGAAGACCTTTGATCTGTTAGGTATATTTTAGTTACGAAACATGCTGTTATTTTAACAATTCAGTGTTGTTAAATAAGTATAAACTCTCTAAATATTATGTCTACACATTTAATAATTTAATACAAGAATATTTGTTAACAAAAATCACTAATCAATTCTTGGTGGAAAGGCAGACTGCCTGCATTTAAAAAATAAGACACAATTCGTTTGTACTACTTCCACATGTTTATAATGATCAGGACCGGTTTTGGTCATCACGAGCATTATTATCAACTGATAAAAATACAAACATAACAGTGCTATTTATATAAAATTTAATGTTAAAAATTAAGGTGTATAAAACAGTTAGTTCATGAACTAAGACAAGAATTTACCGATCATCAAACAAATTATACATAAACCAAATAAAATAGTCTACAATTAAAATGTTAAGGACCTCTTACAAATCAATAAATTCTAATCTGAAATCACAAATATAGTTACATTAAAATTCCATTAAATGAAAATTTTTTAATGACATTTCTGATGCTTAAATATTCATTAAGCAAACAGCAGATTGGGAAAATTTTAAGAAGAAACTAGTGAACTATTTAAAAGCAAAGAAATATTATATTGTCTTAATTCATGAACCAACTGTTATATAAACCTTAATTTTTAACATTTGAGAAAGGTCCTACTCGATGGGGAGGGGGAGCGTCAACACACTTTGACTGCCCCAGGTCCAGCGTGGTGATAAGGATGATTCACAGGCTCCTTCGTCCTCTATTAAAACCCGCCCGTCAGTTTACTTTCTCTTTAATTGCAGTTAGTTTATACTAATAAATTCCTCGAAGGCAGTAACAGATACAAAAACAGTTTAAAATACTTGATTTCAAAAACGCAGCAAGTAGTTTTACGATAGGGTCGCACTTTCGACCTAAGCCGCGGCAGCATTGTCGGCGACGTTCAGCCCCTCAGAATAATGAATTTACTTATTGCCTTAGCAGAGACATTACATATTAAATTTGCATTAATAGGAAGAGTCTGTAGACGGGTTTTCAATCGCTGGAAGACCCCTGTTACATTCAATTTTATATAAATAGTACTGTTATGTTTGTACTTTTATCAGTTGATAATGCTCGTGATGAGCGAAACCGGTCCTGATAATTATTAACATGTGGAAGTAGTACAAACGAATTCTGTTCTATTCAAAGAACAAAAAAAAACACTAGAAGATTAATTATGAGAATCTCAGCACAGATTAAACTAAGCTAGTGAGCGCACACGAAAAGCAGTGCAGCAATGTCACTTTTCTTGAAAGCGTGTGCTGGATTCTATTTAGTAATGGTCACTGACACACTCTTCGTGACATCAAGCAGTCTCGGGAATTCAACAGAGGATTCTGAAGATTTCAACACGTTCATGCATTTCAAAGTGTTTTAATACATTTGTCGTGTTTGACCTGGCTTAAAAATGTATTGTTAAGCATGTATCAGGTGCTCACGAGCTTGAATCCAGGTATGGACAGTTTTGCAAATTGATTTATGAATTTCCGTTCTAAGGCATATATATGTCTAAAATTCTCTTCCATCCGTCTCATCCTAAAACTGGTCCTGTCTTAGTTCTATCCTTCAATCCCTACCCTCTTCGAAAAAGGGAGGTTGAGCAACTGAGTAATAAGCAGTTGTTGTAGAAAACTTCTGTTGAGATACCTTCATTAGGAGTCCACGTGCTTCACATTGGGAGCGACATGGTAAATAAAAAAAAATTTAGATGTGATAAGAACGCTTATTTGAAAATATGACTAGGGCTTCAGGAATTGTTATTATTTGAAAGCTGTTTGTGATGCCAATTCACATTTTTGGTAACTTGAAAAAATATGATTAATATATTAGTAACAAAACAAATCTGTCAAAGATCTTGTGTTGTCCATAATTTTTGATGCAGGCAATATGTTAAAATCTTAAAACTACTTATCTGAGACCGAATTGTGTTTTCAAAATCGATACATCCAGCGTTTACACAAGATAAGAATCAGCCCTCTTAAATTTGGTGCAATAGGTGGTCGCCTTCTGCGTTTACGCGTATTGATAGAGCTGTTAACCGTATATTTTTGTAATGAAAATATTTATATTCAATAGCAGGAAAATACATGTATCTTTCTGTCTGTCTGTAACAAGAACTCCTCCCAAACGGCTAAGCAACCCTAACGTCAGCGCACTCTATATAAATAAATGAAACAAAAACTTTTAAATTTGGTTGATATTTTATTCAAATAATAATATGCATGTTTTGGATATCGTAGTAACATAAATATCTTTAAAAATAATATAGTAACATGTTTTCAAATAATAATAATAGTATTTACACCTTAAACCTATTGTCATTCATTGCATATGACATGTTTCATGCAGTACACAATTTCTGAATATAGAGCCCTAGTAATATATTTATCTAACGGAAAATTTGCAACATAAATCATTCACTCTTCATATAAATGTCATATCTGGCACCATGGTAATAAAAAATAGAAGTTAATATATCATAAAAATAAAGTAGATAACATTTTTAATCGACTTTCCACAAGCTAGTAATAACTGTATTCCCTCGATTATAAGATCCACCCTAATCTTTATATTATACCATTAATAACATAATGAAACCTTTTATATAATAAATGGAGTCGTACAATGACAATATAAAGTAGTATTTTATTTACTCATATTACATATAAACTGTTTAATCCGCAAACTGACAAAAACTTAATCGGAATACAAATAAAGCATAGAGTTGTATTTTTGAATCGTTAAATTCCAGTTGACGGTTAAATTATTTAGTTTTTTGTCCCAACATGAAAAATTTTCCCGAATGGAGTAAGCTGGTTTGTAGATTATGCATGAAAAATGAGTCAGGTTTGTAAAAGTTTCCTAATGAAGGTATCTCAACAGAACTGCTTGTTACTCACTTGATCAATCTTTTTCTTTGAAAGAGAGTAGGTATAGAAGGATAGTGGTTGGCTGATCAGTCTCGCTACGCCTTGTTTATAGGATCGGATAGGTAGGAGGGAAGCCTTCGAACAGAAATCCATACATCAATTTATGAAGCTGTCTGTACTGGAATTCAAACCAACAATATTGACCACTTACCCACAGACACTAGTATCACAATCTGCGTTTCCATAATATCATATTCTATGCCATTTCCCCTATACTTCCGGGATTTTCCCTCAAGCAAATGATATCCATTCTCAAATTTTTGAAGCCGACTTGTTGCAGAATGCTTTAAAGAGTGAAGAGATTGTAAGGTGCTTTCGATCAGAGACACCAAAATAGGAAGAGCCGTGCGTCTTATAATCGAGGGAATATGGTATTAATGCGAATGGTGAGTCGTCCTTCCGTTTTAGACAACATATTTCCACTTTCAGACTTAATTACAGAACAAGTACGGACAATTTCGTAAATCAAATATTGTATTTATGTTCAAAGGCAAAGATTTCTAGAAATATAAAGATCTAGATACACAATAAAAAAAATTTCTACCATGGCATGAAAACTTATCTATGCTTTATAACCAACGGTGCGTAATATACAACCTTTATCTTTTAGTTACCATTATAAACTTACAAAGGAACAAAACCACAATTGCTTAAATCTTTCATTAAAGTGTTAACAACTTTTATAATAATCAGTTCATTTGATTCTAAAGTTTTAGCGCTTTAACCCTTTGAGTGATATTGTTCCAGAATTGTTAGTATTTTTATTATTTGTTTAAAAGAAACAAAACAATTGGTGAAAAAGTTAAATATTTAGAAACAAATCTGTAACCAAGCAATATTGAGCGTAAAAAACTGTATCTATTCAATTACCTTGCTGGTTTCAATGTCAATAAAACCACATGCCCACTGTTGACCTCAATAAAGATCTCGGCCCAAATCGTTTTACAATAATAATGAAAATTTTGTATTTTAAAATTCTATCAATTTAAGTATTAATCTTCTCAGATTGACAGATCACAAAATTAATATGTTTTGTTCAGTAACAGCAAAATATTCAATATTATTATATTTATCTAATAAATCCAATTTCATAGAAAATAAGTCAGCACTCAAAAGGATAAATCGTAAACGTGTAAAGTCTGCACCATCAATTCTTTTGATTAGTTGGCATAAAAATTGTAGTGAACAGCCTTAAAGTATAAACAAATGCTAGAAATAGACAGTAATACCTCTTTAATTGACGGTAATTGGTTCCACTAAACATTATCGATTAAGGAATCGTCGATTAATGAAACAATATAATTCAAAAAAAAAGAGTTTATTAAACATATCGAAGGCCCAGTTCCATAGCATGATGAATCAAAAATTTGATATTTTGGGTTAAGTTAGGCATTATATTCGAACACCGCTCTTCTACAGTTCCACAAAAGCAAAATTAAATAATTTCTCGGTTTCATATACATACATAAAGAAACAACCATTAATCCTAAAACTATAAACTACTGACCACCTATTTGAATAAAAAAGTAATACAAACAACAACCCATCACTTTTTATGGGTATGTTTAGATGAGTCAAAACTTTGATCGGCCATATCTCAAAACCACCAACTTCTAGTTGTATCACCATGGAACTAGGCCATCGATATATTTATATATGTATGTGTGTTATGCACGCGCACTAGAGTGAAGAGAGTAACACTTGGATTCCTTCGCCTCGGGATAATTCTCAATAAGAGTTTGGAGCTAGCTTCAAAATAATATAAAAAAAACTGGCAAAAACATTGGTTAGCGGGGCGTCAACTTATGGAGTATTACTGTATCTATTTTGTAATTAAAATATATGCTGAAAACATAGAGTTGCATTTGACTGGTTGTGTAAATTTGAGAAACGTTTAGACAAAATATATAATTTTGGTGCTTCTTAAAAATTCATATAAAGTAGTGTGAAATTACTTAATTCAATGGATAGATTCATTTCCGACAAATACTTAGAATATGGACTGCATTTTAATGACCGTAATATAGTCAGCGTTAAATGAATTTTTCGAATAGTACCATAAATGGAAAATAATTAATTATCAAAGATGGTGTATATTATTACCAAGATTTTTATAATAATTATGGGGATACAAAGTGACTGAAAAAAATACAGATGTAGGTGAATGATTAAGGTCAAAGAAAGGTATCTAATTTTCCTATAAGACAGCCCAAAAAGGTATACAATCATTAAAAAATAGTGTTTTCAGCAGAAAAAATAAAAAACTATCTTAGTATCTGTTGATTGATCTTTCCAATAAGTCTCATTGTAACTAACAGTTTTATATAATTTTATGTCCAATACTAAGAGTAGCTCGAAATCGCCTCAAATTGAGATAAATTTTTGATCATTAGGGTCGAATTAACCTTTGTTAAATGTCATTTCGTGTCGACACCCCTCCATCAAACACTGCAGTAGGCTCACTTTAAAATTCGATTAAAATGAACAGAACAGAAAAAATAATAAAAACTTTGAAAGAATTATTAGTATAGAAATTTTAGTTAAAAATTACCAAAAGTGAGTTACTGCTTTGTTCGTTAGGGTGTCCATGTAATCTGATACATTTTTACAATTTTCTGCTGCCAACTCCAAGTCTTTGTCTGAACAGAGATCACATTACAGTCTTCGGCAATCTGTGTGTGACATAGCTAAGACTGTAATTCAAGTTTCCTGCATTCAATGTGTTAATATATTTTGAAAAACCGGGAAATCAATTTTGGCAAAACCTCGATGTAACGATCTAATTCAGCTGAGGGCGTGTCTGTTAAAAGTGAAAGTCCGTTACATTATGAAGTAAGTTGTTAATATATACGAGACACAGACATTCGGAATTTTGTATGACTTCTAATTTTTTATTGAAGCTTAAAGTAACTCCTTTCTTTATTTTATGGACAGGACACTGAGGATGTGATAACGCTAATAAAGAAATTAAATTCACTTAAGACTAGGCATGGGTTAGCGCATGCAAAATCATCGAGCGGCCAGCGTCAAAATTGATGCAACTGCAATCACTTGATAAAACAGGTTTATTGTTTAATCATAATTTTGTCTGTTGAATACGAAATCCATTATATCAAGGTTTTACTGTAGTTATCTTTACCTAACAATCCCGGATAAAGGAGAGTCTAATGTATTTGATTTTTATGGGCATTTTTGTTTTTATAGATATCTTAAAAAATAATGTGATGTCACTCCACTTTTTAAAAATATATCTTGTTCTTTAGAACATCGAGAATACGAGATTATTTAAATTAAAGAAAGTTATCTTAAAAATGATTCCCAAACAAATACAATGGAGAACGGAAAAGCTATTAGATGTTGCCCAAAAAGTAAATGAACAATGAACATCGCCTGGAATGATACGATTAATAAGGCAATATTATAAAAGGGCCCGTATATTTATTGATTTCTTAGGAATATCTTTCACGATATTTCCTTTACAAGGTAGATTAGGGTTTTCATTTTCTTTTACTAAGTTGCCCTTTGAGATGTTGAATTTCTTCGAATTGATGCGTCAGCTTATCGTTCAGATTCCCGACGTGCTCTGTGAGAAGTGAAAGTTGTTGTTCATAATTCGTACTGGTGGAATGCAGTTCGTCTTCCTGTAATGAGTATCGAAAACACTCGATTATTGAATTGGTACTTATCGGTATAACTCCAATACAATGAGGTAAATAGGTAAAAGTTCCACAAGAATATGCGGAGACTGTGGACTCTTAGTGGGGCAGCAGTTTTTTGTGAGAACGGCTCATTATTCAGTTGCTCAACTTCTCTTTTTCAGAGATGGTGAAGACAGAAGGATAGGTCTAGAAAATTACTTTTTTATAAAACCATGTCCACTCTCAATGTGGAAGATATGAGCACTCAATGGATCTAAACCAAACAGAAGTTTTTCTGCCAGCACTGTCTGTTACTCAGTTGCTCAACATCTCTCTTTTTTAAAGAGAGTAAGGATAGAAGGATACGGCTAGGTCAAAACTAATGGTTAGCTTATCACTCCCACTATGCCCATATTTGTAGATCGAATGTGTGGGAGGGAATTTTAGACATCACATACATTTATGTCATCAAACGCAATTGAAAAATCAAGTATCAAAAATTAAGTTTCTGATATAAAATTAAAATTGATAACTTAATGACAACATATTTCCGTTCTTCGGGACGCATCTTCAGACCAACTCTGTTGCATGATTTATAGCTGTTATGTAGATATTTATTGAATTGGCATTTACTTGGTAGAACTCCATTATAATAGGGTAGTTAGCCATTATAACTGTGGCGCAGTTGGTAGCGTTGTTGGCTACGGTTACGGATGTCTCGGGTTCAATTCCCGGTGCTGACGGTTTTCATAAATTGATCTTTCAATCGATTTATGAATTTCTGTTCGTAGTCTCAGTGTTTGTGATGTCAAAAACCCCCTCCCACCCATCCGATCCTCACGGGGCGTAGCGAGAGTGATTAGCTAACCACTAGTCCTGTCCTAGTCCTATCCTATCCCTATTCTCTTCGTAAAAAGAGAGGTTGAGCAACTGAGTAACAAGTAGTTCTCATAGAAAAATTCTGTTAGGATACCATATTGGGAGCGGACATGGAAAAAAAATATCAAAATATTAAGTTCTACAAACTTTTATTTGGTAGTTGATAGGTATTTAATAACATTAATAGCACCATGTAAGCTCCTTTTCCAAAAGCACAATTGGTACCTTGAATAATGTTGTTTGAATACGTGAGATGACATAATATTGTCTATCTCTTCTATACGGTATATATAGCTAAGCCAAAATAAGTTTAAGTATAGTTCTGACCAAGTTCTGATAGCTGAAAAATAATTAAATATGGTTTACCAAGCGACTAATGGTAGATTGTGTGCTTCCCATTGCCTGCTCCGTCATCTCTTTCTCTTTCTGTAGATACTCTAATCGTGAATGTAAAGCTTCACTCTGAAAGAACAAGTTTCAATTAACACATTATGCACAGGAGATGCATTATTACAGGCTTTCTTAATTGAAGCTTACTTATTACATAAATGATTGTTCATAAATTAGTTTCAAAAAGAAACAGCGCATTTTATGAATCTCTATGTTTGTGCTTTTCTTTGATCAAGGCTTGAACGCCAGCAAGGCATCTAAAACCATTACTGAAAATTATGGTAAAGTGTTGCCAGTATGCAGATGTCGATTTTGGTTGTAAGATCCTCAAACTTTGTGCACATCTTTGTTGTCAAGATGGAATATTTTTCATTTTTTAGACTAAATTGTAACTGGGTTCAAGAAGTGGATCGTTTATGAAAATATAAATCGTAAATGAGAATGGCTTTCTCCAAATCAAAGACCTATTTCAGTAAATGGACCCAAAGTCGACTATTAGCCATATTTAACAATTAAAAAACATTTTTATATAAAATGCACAATTACTTTCTGGTCCCCCTAAGATATCTGTTCTAATTTTTTATGTGCTGTAATATCTTGTATTCTTTTCGCCACAGCAAATCGACTTGGCAATTTGCTTGCCCGTGTTGCCATAAATAAATAGATATAAAGGAGTTCAATAAATATTCAATTGTAAATACCTCTTCCATGTAATGCCTATTCATACTATCACACTGTTGCTTTTCAGCCACCATAGCTGATATTTTATCCCTAAAATAAGTCTTAAGCATAATTTCTTTTGATACTTCTTCTTCTTCAGTTACGGGCGGAGTATTGAGAGTTCCCAGTCGTACCGCGACGTGGGGATCAGAGTCTCTCGCGTAGGCTCTGCGCGCTCTTTCCGACTCTGCTGTTTCCGGTATACTCGTTTCTCTCGTTATGTTGGCGGCTCTTTTAGAGTCGGATTTCAAAATGTCTTGCTCCATCCTCAGAAGGTCGCATTCAATTTTCAACGCTTGATTTTCCTGTAGTTAGATTAAATATTTTTTTTCAATAAGCTAAGTATATTGATATTTCAGTCAACAAGACGCAAAAAAATGAACTCAGTTGAATCAGCTTTTCGTGAACTAGTGGCAAGAGGTTTTTTACCCTAGTTATCAGATTGGTTTAGTTCAAAACGTGGCAAGGTCAGTATCAAATTAAGATATTTTTAATTTAACATTCGAGATCTCGGTGATGGATGTTAATAATTCTCATTGAGTTAATGAATTAACATATAACACCCAAGATGATTTGTTAATTGTAAAAATAAGCAGATACGTATGATTAGTTACCTGTTCTAACTTGGCCAGAAGTTGGTCCTTTTTACTCAGCTGTTCGTTTATTTGCAATTCCTCCGCCGAGAGGGCGTCTTCACTACCGATCTAGAAACAAATTAAAATATATTGTAGAATCTCGGTAAAATACTTCCGCTTCAATTATTTCCTAAATATCGTAAAGGATTCATTATAGGTCATTAATTGATTCCACAATATAATCGAATAATCAAAATCAAGACAGGATTATCTTGAAAAGATGCCACGTGACAGCGTGACCCATTGTTTTCTTTTGTGGCAATACCACCATTGTTGTTGCTCAGAAGGTACCATCTAGCGCAACAATACGAACAATCTGCATGCTTAAGGTATCCCGTTGGACAATCCACAGATCGCAGAACAGCGCATCGAAGGAAGTGGTACAACATTCTGCAGCTCAATGATACACATTGGAGTGAAGAGGAGCAGAAGAAAATGAGATTATTAAGGGTATGTCTACTTACTAAACTGCCCCCTTCCGATAAAAAGTCTCCATTGATGCTAGGAAGTTGATTATGATTCAGCGACCCGGCAAAGTGTCTGCTCGGGGTCCCCTGACTGAGCAGATTGATCTTGTCTCGACCATTGGATGCCGTCTCCAGCGCCATTTGCAAGTCCTGGTTCATACTGCGCAACTTCACCGTCTCGCATTTGTATTTAGTTTCCACCTCCGACAGCTGCCTCTCCGCGTCTTCCATTCTCAGTTGTAGCTGTGACAGTTCGAAGTCTTTATCGGCCATCTAAAATAATGACACAGTATACAGCAGCGTTTTAACTTTATCGGCGCCATCATCCTCTTTACCACACTAAAATTGTTCAGCACTCAAGGAAAAATGAAATTTCAAAATTACAGCATTGTATGTCAATCAATGGATGTGTTATTTACTATTTTAGGGAACTAGTTTCTATGAACTATATGGTCTACATGTTTAGGCTATTTTAAACTTTATAATGCATTAAATGTTTGCATAAATACGGACGTAGAACAAACAGCACATTAACTAAATTGATAACTAATTGATTACTAATTAAGTTTAGTTTAGAAATGTAATAAAGCTATCATGTAATCGGAGTATTACTTTTAATGGGTAAAAGATTAAGTGTCAGTGATGATTCAATTGCAAATTTCCATTAAAAATATCAATTAGTTTAGAAATTGTGTTGATTTTATGTTAGTAATATATGTTCGCACTAATCATCAAAAATAGCCCGCTTCTCGGTCAGTTTTATTGTTCTAGGTGCCTGACAAAGATGTGCTAAGAAACGCTATATAGTTTATTAACTATTGCATCTTCAGCATGATCATGATACAGATAGTCATGGTACAAATAAAGATCATGATAATTGCGCATCCTCAAGAAAATTAGGAGCAATTACTGCATAGAATGAGCAATACAAAATCAGAATGGTTCGTCATTTCAACCAGAGTTACATCCAAGCTCTGTTCTTCGTAATAACATTCTACATTATTCTGAGGAAATCAATTCTATTCGATTTTGCCATTGTCCTCAATGTTGTGTCATTGAGTATGCCATTTTGTATGATTTTAGCATTACCTGTGAAACAAGTTGCGCATTCTCAATAATTTTTTTCTGCAGCTCTTCTTGCAAGATGGCATTGTGAGAAGCTTCTCCTTGGGAATTAGAGGCTCCGCGTTCGTCATTTTTGTGTTTTCCTTTTTTAGCACCTTTGTGCGACTGCTAAAGCAAAATCACCCAATTAAACAATGATATAAAGAAGGGACAAATAAGCTATTTTATATTGGGGTGGATTTTGTATAATTTAAATAGTTTACGATTTAAGCCTAATAGTCCTTAACATTTTAATTGTCGACTATTTTAAATTAAATTCTTGCGATTAGTTCGTGAACCAATTGTTTGATATACCTTGTAATTATTAACATTCAATTTTATATAAATAACCTTGTTATGATTTTTATTTTTATCAATTGATAATGCTTGCAATGAGGGAAATCGGTTCTGATCATTATAAACATGTGGAAGTAGTACCAACAAATTGTGTGGTGAATTACAACAAGAATTTAAGAAGATAGTTAACATCTTAAAATTGATATAATGAAATATAAAATTACATTAAAATCTAACCTGTGCGGAATCCAATTCATCTTGTAAGACTGTAACTCGTTTGGTGAGCTGATGGTTCCTAAAATTCAAAGAGTCGATTTCCAGCTCGCCTTTCCTCAAGTTCTTCTCTCTCTCTTTGAGATGCTCTTTCAGTTCGGAGCTTTTGGCTTGTTCATCGAATATTCCTTTCTTCAACACGTGGACATGAGATCTTATCTATAAATTAAAAACATATTCAGAAAACTAAATTAAAAATAAATGTATAGCATCGTACAGCACAAGCAAATTATTCTGTCAAGTATGCACGGGATAGGTTCTGCAGGGACTGGTGGTCATATGCAGGTGAGTATTGTAACCATCTTTGCAGTGTGATCATTGTCATCAGGTAAAACTAGAGCCAAAATTATAGCATCGAATAATTTATTTTAACTAAAATTTAGGACTTTAGATTTCTCTGGCATCCTAAATTTTAAGATGACATTATAGTGCCTATTTTTTCTAAGCCAGTATATATAGATAAACTAAAATCAGTTTAAACATACTTCTGATGATGGCTTGAAACCCAAATAGCTAAAAATCAATTCTTTCAGAACTAAATACTTTGATATATCAAATTTGGATTATTGACGATTTGGACTTTGATATATACTTTTTTTTAATCCATGTCCGCTCCCAACGTGGAACATATGGCCTCCTAATGGAGGTATCTCAACAGAACTTTTCTATGAGAACTGCTTGTTACTAGGTTGCTCAACCTCTCTTTTTTTGATGAGAGTAAGGATAGAAGGATAGGGCTAGGACAGGACTAGTGGTTAGCTAATCGCTCTCGCTACGCCCCGTGAGTAAGGGATGGCTGGGAGGGAATTTTTTAGACATCACTTTACAGTATACTCTTTTTTCTCCAAAATATACTAAATGCTCCAAAGAATTCAGTTCTGTAGAAAATTTAATTGGAAAATTCAAAATTATCACACATGGGAGTCCAGGAAACCAATAATTTACGCGAAACACGAATATAATATCAGTATGAAAAAGCCATAATATGTCAAATGGAACTTCTTAGAACCAACCGTAGAGCAAATTCGACAAATTTTAGTAATATTATTTTATTGCCCTAAATTTTTGCTTTCCTTCTTTACAATGTTTGATTTTTGACCAATTTACCACCCGCAATATAATTTAATAGAGAATGGCATTGTTTTTAGCAGCATTAAGTAATTTATCAGACAGAAAAACAGTAGCATGTTGTATAGCATATTTACGTTTTACCTCATTGTAATGGAGTTCTACCAAACTCATTTTTTTATATTTCAATCAAGGCTTTATATTTAAATATTTTTTGTGGCTACTTTCACATTTTTGTGTAATGATAAAGGTAAGTTTCGCTCATCGCGAGCCTTTTCAACTATTTTTTATAAATAGGTCTAAACATGTTTATTAGGTTGATACTTTGGCAAAAAAATGTCACTGTCGAGAACTTTTATAGCCAGTAAAATAAAAGGAAATTTTCACACATTGGAATCAATAACATCACTAATTAGCAAAAAATGCACATTTCATCTCGAAATGGTCTAATGGTATCTATATGTTTTCGTTTTTCAGCCAAAGACAATCTAGCAACTTTTCATTTATTTTGTTATGGAAGTTGAACACAAAAATTTGATAAATGATTACCAAACTGCGTCTTTCCTGATAAAATACAGTATTTCGAATATAATTCTGTTCTGTATACAGTTTTCTATAATCTCACATAAATGCGATGGCAACTCAAGTTTATGATAATCTTAAATGGATCAAACATTTTCAAAAAAATAATGTGTGTTTTTCGCATTCATGAAAGTTAAGATTTGAAATCACATTTTCACGTCAAAAAGTCATTGACATGAGAATTAGACGTATTCAGATAATGGACTGATTAAAAATACTAATCAAATTCACATGATTTTTTGAGTAGTAAGTTGGTATAATAATATTTACGAAAAACGTTTTTGAGGGGCAGCAACAAATTTAAGAACATAAAAACAAATATTGTTTCGGACTACGAAAGCACTTATTATTTTTTAAGCTCAGTGTATGTGTAATAATTGTATAAAATGATATCGTTGTTTACGCCCTCTAAACCCCGATGACCTGCTGATATTTTCACAAAGAAAAGGTGGTTCGTATAAGGATGCGAAAATAATCTACCTTAGAATATTCGGAAGCCAATTTCTGGTATTTAGCTTGCAAATCACCGGATGGAGCACCCTCCATGGTTCGGTAGACACATACAAAGTCGTATTTTAGGAAAGTGGCCACCGAACGAGCTGTCAAACGAGATAATGACAGATTTGACGGTTCAACAGAATGTTGTTTATAGTCTATGGGTTTTAGCATAGATATTTTTATATGTCAAATGAAAATATTATTTTTACAGCCAGTTACTTCAGTAATTATTCAATAATATAGAAAACAAGGAGACTTATTTGGTGGAACTTTTATAACTAATCCAATCAACAGTCCCGAAAGTTTTCAATATGTTTTTGAAAGATAAAATATTATGTTGAAATTAATTTTAGGACCTACCTACCTACTACTCAATATTCAGCAAAGAATTCTCTACAGGAAGTACTTTGAACCAAGTCACTTATTTTCAAAAATATTGAAAACCTACCATCGAAAGAGGTTACCCAACTTGCTTTTTCTACGGTGTGTTGTTAATTAATTAGTATTTACTCTATTTTTTTGTAGGTATTAGTTAGGCATTTATTTTTATGTGGGTTTTATTGTAATATACACCTAACTTCAGTTATTCAAAATGGTAAATATTATCGATTTACGTTCTAATATAGATATTGATTTCACTGATATAAACATGCAGGCGAAATAACACCACCATGGGGTTATTCCGCCTATTTTTAAAACATTCGAGTAATTTCTTAACACCATTACTTTATATGAGGTAAAATAATACTTATAACAAGTGCTGCAAACACATAAAATACCAAAAACCACATACATTCATCGTTTTGTGTATTTTTCGTCCTCAATTTTCTAGGCGGAACTACCCTTGTTTCACTGACAATTGCATACATTTTAAAAATTTAACTTTTTTTTTGGTTTTGCAAGCAATAAAATTAATTAATCGTTGTATATAAACTATATTCAGAATAGTGATAGGTATGTTCTGATCGGGTAATGTGCATATTAATTAAGAAGACGAAAATAATTTATGAACCACTGTTTTTTATGCTTTAATTTGTAGAGAAATATAAAAAAAGTATCTAGGCAACTTGAAATTTTTAAAAAATATAGGTACCGAATAATTGTATCAACATACAATGCTGGTGAAATGATTTATGGCAAATTTCACATTTCATTAGATCTGATTTAATATTTACACTACATTTGTAGCATAAATTTAAAATATTTTTTGATGGTGCAGATTTACAATCTTTTGTTTCCAGCTAATATAAATAAAAAAGAAAATGCATATCTTTTCTCAGTATTAAAACAAATAATAGGTTTTGCTAAAAGTGTTTTGATGACCCTACTCAAGGAGGAATAACCCCAAAATAATTCTTTCACTCTTTGGTACAACTCCGTCTGGCGTATTTAAAGTCTTTAAAACTCTATTTATTTATGAATTTCTATGCATTCTAATTGCTAACATATAATGGAATGGAGAGTTAAAATATCTATATCGTAACTTTTGTATTTCTGGGAGATAAATGAGGATTTTTCAACAGTTGAGGTAACTGCATATGTACACACCAAAACAAAAGTAAAGTTTTAAAATAACTTAGGAGAAATTATAGATGTTCAAAAGGTTTAGTGTGATCAACCGACTATTGAGAGTAATGTCATTAATAAATATTTTGCCCACCCTAGTGTAAAAATAAATTCTGGTCATATAAACAAAACAAATTTTATTAGGCGGAGTTGTACTTGGTTGGTGAAATAGCCCCAATTGACGGTATTGGTGTGAAACAAGTCACCAATCCATCAGAGGTTAGTAGGTAGTCAACTGTCTATGTCACAAACATAAATTATATTATTGTCACAAACTACAACTACAAT
The DNA here is from genome assembly GCA_022494535.1 of Himalopsyche phryganea. NCBI lineage: Eukaryota > Metazoa > Arthropoda > Insecta > Trichoptera > Rhyacophilidae > Himalopsyche > Himalopsyche phryganea. The sequence continues at coordinate 2,177,267 of JAGVSL010000139.1, forward strand.
CAGCACGTAGTAAACAGTTGAAAGTGTTCTCATAGTGTTCTTTTGTTGCTAAAATGGATAACGGTGATGAAACTCGACGTTTACGTGTGGAAATAGACTCAGATGAAAGGTATGTTACATTTTAATTAGTATCCTGACTAATTGTGCTGCTTTTTAGTAGAGATTATAGGATTTTAATGCTTTCGTCAATGTTATAGTCAACAGATTCCGATTCTTCCAAGCGATTTTTTTTCCGAGATCTGTTTTTTCCAACAGTATCTTGATTTTTTTTATTCTAAGTTAAATTTCTTGTGTGTATGCAAGGAAAGCTTGTCATCAAACCTTACGACTGAAAATAAGCATGAAAAAAATATTACTAGAAACTCCAATGCTCAAGAATCTCCTAAAAAAGTTGCAAATTTTCTACGGGTAACTGGAATTCCAAAGAAAAACATTGCGGAAACGATTTAAACAAAGAAAAAAAACATTCTATCAATGCTTAAATATATGCTATTAAGTGATCAAACTTTTTACAAATATATAATTTGAGACATCGACTGAGGGTGCTTGATGGAATTTCAATATTAAATTTGAATGCCTGAAGATGCCGAAAGGCGAAACCCGGGTCGTTAGTGACAAAATACATGGAAGTGTACAAAATCTCAATAATCCAAATTTTACAAATATATGTTTACAAATAGATCAGTTGATAATGCTCGTGATGAGCGAAACCGGTCCTGATCATTATAAATATGTGGAAGTAGTACAAACAAATTGTGTTTTATTTTTTAAAATATAATGTCTTTCCACCAAGAATTGACAGTTAACTCCTTAAAAGTAAATATATGTTTAATGGCCACTCAATTTAATATGTTCTTAGTTTTATCAATACTGTTCTGTTTAATTTAATAATAAGTTAATATAAGATATTGACTGAGGGTGCTTGATGGAATTTTAATATCGAAGTTGATTCGTTCAAATTTTGCACATTTCCGTACGATATGGTCACTATGTCGAATTGACCTGTTAGTTCGAGTTCATCCGTGTACTCGAATGGCTGAAAATGCGAAACCCGGGTCTTTAGTGACAAAACGTAATGTGGAAATGTACAAAATTGGAATGATTAAAATATGTGGTTTTTTATGTAACCTGTATATTTTTTATGTAACTATATTACAGTATTGATAAAAACTCATTTCAAAGTTTGAATACATGTAATACTTAAAACTTATCACTTTTAAGGTGTTAACTGTCAATTCTTGGTGGAAAGGCATTATATTTTAAAAAATAAAACACAATTCATTTTTACTAAAAAAAAAAAACCCCACAGCTTGTGTTTGGATACATTTGTATTTAAATTAAAATAGTTTCTTGTAATATATTTAGTATTTTAATATTTTTTTAATGTAACCCAACTCGTTTTCTTCATTTTTGACTTGGTTTAAACGCATTCTTTATATTTCGGAAATTATTTGTACCAAGTCATGAAAATCTGACTTATTTCAGAATTTTTAAACCTAAAATCAATGTAAAATGATGTTTCCTTTCCAAAAAGTGATCAATTTATTTTTCTAATTTACATTATTTGGCCGAGACCTGTTATGTCGTCTTTAAAATGAGATCCAAACATTAACTCATTTTCGTATTTGTTGAGGGTTACATCAGTTGGCCAAAACACCATCGAATAATGGTGACTTGGTTCAAACCAATTATACTTTGACGATATTTACAAGTAACACTTATTATTGTTTTAACAGATCAGACTGTGGTCTTCCTGAATCTTCCTTGTTCCAGTACTCTACATGCTTGGGTCTCGGAAACTGTCCGGCTTGGTATTCAGGTGTTCATTTCAGTGACTGCGGACTCACCATATGTATGTGCAACATGCCACAGGTATCAAACTATATTATATTATGTAAAAGAAGTAAAGATACAAGATCACTGAAAAACTTGCAATTGGTTATACTAATCTTTCCCAAATACGTGAAGTGCGCGTTCATTGGATTTGTCGAGAGTTCAAGCAGTACAAATGTCTGTTCAAAGAGGTAACTGTTAGTTTGATATTGTATTGTTAACCTGTGGTAGAATGACAGGAGTTAAAATGAAACGCAATACCGAACACCTGTGTATTTTTACGTTTAATATTCAGGTTAAACTCAACAAGCTCAATTTTATTTTTAGAATCAGTACTATTTTTTTTATTATCGATATTGTGAATAAGGTGCAACTCTAAATGCACTGATAAAGTTTAACTCTTACTGTTTAACCCTCCCGAGACGAGCGTGACTGCATGATCACAGTAAACACCATCGCTCATCTATCCTAATATTTGCCCCACCTCTTACTAAATATCGTCGAATGCACTCAATTTCGGTTAAAAAGGATATTTAAGTTGCACCACCTGTTTTCGCGGCGATATCTACTAAAAGCACTCATAATTTTTTAAAGTAAAGTTTTTAAATACGTTTTCTGTCTTCATATTACACATTAGAATCGTTCACGTCCATTGCGGTCAATGAGAAAGAATAAACAGCGTCCAAAATAACATCATTTCATTAAATACAGACATTGTTTCGTTAAAAATATGTCCACAAGCGAATTGTTTGACATAAATTTTCACATTTTGAGAACTCCAACGAACAAACCATTAACTCACTTTTTAGTCATTTGGCAGAGTGAGATATAACACAAGTCAATCAATTGAATCATGTAGAATAGTACTAATTAAATTAATTCGGCATGTTAATGTCGGCGTCCGTGGCGCAGTTGGTTTCGTCGCTGGCTACGGTTACGGGATGTCTCAGGTTCAATTCCCGGTGCGGACGGTTTTCATAGATTGATCTTTCAATCGATTTATGGATTTCTGTTCGTAGTCCGAGTCCTCCCTCCCACCAATCCCATCCTCACGGGGCGTAACGAGAGCGATTAGCTAACCACTAGTCCTGTCAGCCCTATCCTTACTCTCTTCGAAAAAGAAAAGAGAGGTTGAGCAACTGAGTGACAAGCAGTTCTCGTAGAAAAAATTCTGTCAAGATACCTCCATTAGGAGACCATATGCTCCACACTGGGAGCGGACATGGAAAAAAAATTAATTAAAAAGTTTTAACACAATAGACATAAATTATTAATTAGTAACTAACTTTTTTTTACCCTGTTGCAAAATGACTAAAAGTGAGTTACTGATTTGTTACTTGGGGGTGTCGTATTGATCTACACTAGTGTTTCTTAACAAGAGTGTTGAAAGTTCGCTTGTGGGTGTTTTTATATTTTTAGCATTGTATGATAGGCATGTTCATTAACTTGAGTCAGTGTATCGAAGATCTTCTGTACCTATCACATATTATAACTGCAAAATGACTTGAATATTTTCTTACACTGAATCAAATGTTTCATATTTTCTGCATTTCTTATTATGTTATTTGTGAAAGCAGTACAGTGAAACCCTGATTCTATGTTTTTCAAGGGACCCCAAAAAATAAACGATAAATGCGGAATTTTTATACAAACAAGACCATGCCGATCTTTGAGCCTATTGATCCATCCGTTTGATGCAGAGAAATTTGTGATCCTTTTTTTGGCTATTTGCAAAGCCTTTTCTCTAACTATGGATCCATCAATAGGTATGTTTTCAGCTGCACCTGCTGGTAACACGTGTAAAGAATCTCATCAAGCTCACTAAAAGTAGACTCTTTGGCGAACTGTCTTTTATTTGCTGACTTGCCGCACTTTTCGATTGTTTTAATGTCACTCTTCCTAGAAACAATCGTGTTCAGAGTTGATGGTGCTAGTTCCAGATGTTTTGCTATGTCAACGCAGGTTCAGTCATAATACAAAACGTTATGAATGATCATAAACAATTCTAGGAAACTTGCACACTTGCAGTTTCTGTTTTTTTTACGTATAGGTTGGACGGGGTAGAACGTGCTTATGAACGAAATGAGAAATATTCAACAAAAACGGTCAATCGGGATAATATTTGTGACAGAATCATAATATATAGATGATAAATCGAGGAAATCGATAAATCGGGGAACGCTTAATGCGGGATTATTTAAAATTGTTCTTATGGGTGTTTGGCGGGACTATACAAAATGAACGATCCATGCGGGAAAACGATTTATGTGAGAACGGTAGATCAGGGCTTACTGTATAATAGTGCCAAACTAATATTTGCGGGAATGGGGGGAGGTTTGTTGTGAATAAAAACGCATACATTATTTTTATTTTTTTACTTTTTTTAAGCATAAGCTTTACATTTTAAAAAAATATCATGTTGTCATAGAATGCAACAATAATTACTATCAATATAATAATGTGTCACCAATTATTCAAAATCAATAATGTATTGATTTCGAGGAAAGGCCGTGGAAAGAAATATGTATTTTGTATGTATAGTTTGAAGGACCTATAATATTATCATAATATATGTTATTTACAAATAAAAAATAATGTTTTTACACGTAACGAGACTGCTCGAGTGAGAGGACAGAATGTTACCAAAGAAACAGCTTACAAGAGTAGGTACATAGAATAATAGTAGTATCTAATTTAGCACTTACCTAATAAAATAAAATTAATATATATTCTTGGTGTGTACTAGAAAGACCTAAAAAACAACTACATAAAAATTACATGGCAGCTATCTATCATTGAATAGTGATTTAGTTTTTTTTTTTAAGCGATACAATAGATTAGTATTCATTTTCATTTGGTATATAGTAAATGAAAACTGATAATTATATCCAAGATCATACTCGCACACATTTACCATTTAAGTATTGTCGTATTAAACCAAATACGAGACATGTGCTACATTGTAAAAATAATTATTGCTTTATAAAACTGATGTATCGTGCAGGTTGTATCTTTGCAGTTTGTCATAAGAATGAATATAAAAATGTAGCAAATTTCTCAAAGCAGATTTTTTGACAGAAAATATCGATAGACAACCAAACCTTAAAACGATAAATAAACTTAATGTATTTTTGATCTCCATTTTTGAGTGGAATTGTGAATCTTTCGGCGGCCTTCTGATATTAATTTTAAAGTGAATATTATCGTTTCCACGGCAAAACCATTTATCAGAAAAAAATGTGGAATTAAATTTTGAATGCCATTATATGAAAAACAATATTCTACATCAGCTGGCGAAAACAATTGAATGGGGGACAAATACGATGGCTCTAATTTGAATATTTCAAAACACTTACTAGTTTTTCTCTTTCCATTATGTTCTATTCGAGGAATTCGAGAATTTTTCAAGTGACAGTAGTACAAATAATGACTTCAACAAAAAAATAACATCTTGCTTCTTTAAGCTGAATGATGTTTTTTGCTTCTCCCTGAACAATGGCCAATAATAAGTGGTTTTACTATGGAAGCGACAATATATCAGTTGTCAAAATGTTAGTACCAGCATGAATTTAATAATAAATTTTTCGGAAATTGATATTGCTGATGTACTGAAAGATAAATCTGGTTTTATATTAAACAACGTGCATAATTGCATCCATTTAATGTAAAATATATATTACGACTTCTATTTTACATGTAAAAAGTTTACTCACGATAAAGCCTTTGCGTCAAGTCTGCTCCAGATTTGATTGCAGTGAAGTGTCAGTTTATTTATTGACCAAATTGTCGCATGATCGGTGTATTCAGAAAAGGGTTTCTTTGTCACATTTGTCAAATGTATTCACTAATTGCGTTATATTATAATGGTTGCTTCTCACGCATGACGCACAGTGAGAGATCAACTGATCAAACTGCAATCAGAATGGATTGGAGCAGATTTGATGTGCAATCTCTATTCGTTCGAGTATTTTTCAATCGAGCGTTTTAGCCCCAATAGTCTCAATTTATATAAACAACCAATTTTAAATGAAGTTGTTTCAAAGTAGCATAATTTTTAACTATCTAAAAAAGCATAGTCCTGATTTCTATTTAATATGCCATCTTATTTATATTTGATTGAATACGTTACATTATCATGATTTTGATAATACAAGAAAGAAAATAATAATACTAAAGCAAAAGATTAATTCTTTTTTGATTTGATAAGATTTCTTTTTTAATTACGAAGTTGAATACTGAAATAGATAGTGTGGGAGTAACCACTTTTAATACTGATTTTTAAAAAGCAAAAATACATTTGACTATTCAAATATTTCATTGATCTTGAAAATAGATATTTAAATAAATTTCTCTTAAAATATAGCTGCAGGTCTAAATGTAGAAATCATTAATACTGACAAAATTAAAAGCTGCAATATTTTTTTAGTCATCTACTGTAGAAAAAATGTAGGTTTACATCGAAACATGGCCCACTATATCAATCGCCTTTGAACTATGCGAGATTTATTGGAGAGTGTAAAATAAGATGTCTAAATTCTACTACTCGTTGAAATCAAAAAATCTCAGTTGTAAACCCCAACAAAAAACAAAATAGAAATTATCCTCGCGTCATAAGATGATGTAAAATTAATAAAGCATAAAACAGGAAAGTAAAGAATAATTGCCAACAAAAAACAAACATTTGCATCGCTCGTAGAGAGAATAAAATGACATTTATGTGTGTTAAATATTTTATGATTTTTTATTTAATTGTTAAAAAAAAAAAACAATAAATTACCGAAGTCCATATTGTAAAACAGATATCATATAAAAGAATTTAAGCTAAATATAAAAATAAGTATATAAACATCATTCATTACTGTCTTGTTATATATTTTTATTTTGCTACACAAATGTTGTAATTAACACATCTTATGCGGGAAATGTGATTCAATAATTCCAAAGCATCCCGTGACACATTTAATTTTTCCCTTCTTGATTTCTTCTTACCGTGTGTGAAAAATTTATTACATTATTCATAATGAGCAAGCTTTATTGATAACTTATAACGTTACTTTGATTTCATTTCAAATGTGCGGAGGTTATAATATTCAATTAGAAAGATGAACGCATTTGTAAATTCATTTATATTAGTGTATATTTGATCTATCGTTTCTCGGCATATGATTCTAAAGCAGTGTTCATTCGTTATGTTTCGCTGAGATTTATTTTCATACAAAATATGTCATTGGATTGATTTAATTAGTACTATCAATTGCAGACGTTTGATTGAATTGTCGATTTGAATTCATTCGTGCAATCAAAGGTCTGAAGGTACCTGATTTTTTAAATCGATTTATGGATTTAAACTCGGAGGGATCGGTGTCTGTGATTTTTACATTTCCTTCCCACCCATCCGATCTTAAAATTCGTTCATCCGGGGCGTTGGGAGAGCAACGAGCCAACTGCTAGTCATTTGTTTCGCATTGAGAATGGACATTGTTAAGAAAATAAAATATAGCGAGACTAATCTTTTTAAAAGTCGTGTTATTCCTCCCGCGTAAGATGTGTTAATCCTTTTACAAGATATTATCATGCATCGATAGTATTATAGAAAAATGTAGAGGCGTACTTTTGATAAGAAATGGAAAACAATATTGAACGATACAGCACTAGTATAATATTATTAACGACAGCGTTAGATACAACAATGATTGATTGATACATTGCTTTTAATGATATTTTTTCCTTTGCAAAATTACATAATAACAGAGATTAATAATAAATTGTCCACATTACATGTGAAATAACAATAATAGTTATTAAATAATGTTAATTTTAATTATATGATACATCTTAATATGAATTAACTAGGCATAAACAACACTTAAGGCAAATGATGCCGCCGAGAAGAGGATCCTGGCGGCAAACAATCTCTCATTGAGAGTCTCATCGCGAAGTCAAAGTGCACAATGTTCCGGCGCGAAAATACTACAGTACCAGCTGAATATTTCCGCAGGTTTAGTTACTTTCATACAAATGTCAATCGTCAAACGAGCGCAGAATTCGTCCGCTCTACACAATATAACAAAATTTTAAAACCTGTTAATTTCCACTCGAAATTGTAATACATTTCAATGCTATCCAATCGTCACTGTACAGACTCTTAGTTTACCAATTTTATTTTGAGCATTAGTTATTTAATTAGATATTATCGATGATATTATGAACAATGAGTACCTTAATCAAGAGATTGATTGAATTCGTTTAGAGAATACATAATATTTGGGTTTAAATAGCAATGTACTCAGTTCTCGTGAATATAATTGCTATAATGAAATAGCTTTCAATAATATTTGACAATTATTCTTGCATTAGTATATGCTTTTACCCTATGGGTTTATTTTGGTACTAGCAAACGAGTGGAGTAAATTATACGAGATTGAATCGAATAGTGATAATTAGAGATTATCTTTGAAAGGATTTTGACTGGTATATAGTATGGATATTTTATTTCTCTAGACACGCTAACTTTATACGGTACTGACACCTCTTATGATAGTTATTATTAAGCAAAATAACCGCAGCATTGTCGGAAATTCACAAAAACAACGCTAGCACAACATTGAACTGAATTTGAATAGCGGTTTATAAACTATTTCACATGTTTAAGCACTTTTAAGTGTTTATATCAAAATTTCTTGGTGTGGTATCGGTTTAGGCGTAGTTTAATTATCAGTGAATGTGTTAAACGAGAAGATATAATGAAATCAGTTTAGTCAACAAAAATTTCAGTGATATGTCGTCGCCGTGGGTAAACATGGTTCTGCTGTTTTTTCACAAAATCACTTTTTAATGCAGTTTTATTCGCATTCAAAATATGATTCTGTCTGCATTTAAAAGACCTTACAATTATCCGTAAATCCATCAAAATTCAATTTAGAAAAATGTCCTACCTGAAAAACGTACAAATTTTACAGTGAATCAAGGTTCCATCAGCATACATAATTAGGCTAGAAGGAAATCACTGTCTCCAAAGCGGTGGTCTCTTTCATCCACGTATGTGGATGCATAAGTGTATTTCATTCAGAAAGTTACATTTTCTGAAATCTTAAATTGCAGTAAAAATTGAAGCAAATCTTAAACAGTTTTAGTTTTTGCAGATAGAACCTTGTTTACCCAAGGTGACGATGTGTTGAATAATAATTAAAGTTGAATTTGTCAGTTTGAGAGATTTTGTGATCCAACAGAAATCACACGCGCATGCTTCTTAAAAATTGATAAAAAATAACCTCAACACACCACTGTTTCAACCAGACTGATACAAAAGGCCGAGTTAAGCCGTAAAATAAAACGGACGTGACTATATATGCAAATAAATATCTCCAATCAGTCGTTGAATAGTTATTTAGGTAACGATAACCAATAACTTGTATGGGATTCAATTTAAGAAACAGGACTCGACAAAAATATGCCAGAATTGTGCAGTAATTATATCAAATAAACAATACTCGATAGGCGATGGTTGAAAACATATTAAACAATTGAACATTTTCCTGAAAATTTCAATGTCTACTATGATGCTGGCTGTGAATTGAGATAATCGCCGATGCGAATAAAAATATCACTTGAAATGAAAATATATCGATTTAAATAGTTATTGTTGTAAGCGACATAAAACACGGGACCATTTTCATTTGCAAAATATCTCACTGCATACTTCAGAATAGGCCTGAGAATGTATTTTACGAATTATCAAGTATCAATCATATTGACGCAATTCCCGTCTTCCAAGCCTTCGCTTTCCACCTGTCGGACGATTCAAACATTATGCACCGCCGCGTCTCCAGCAGAGTCCTCTTCAATGAGATTCTTTTACCGAAAAAAATATCTATTAACACTATTATGCAGCTATCAAAAAAACAATTGACATCATCTTGTCGACTCTTACCACAGCCCGTATGAAAAGTTACCAGTGCAAACTTATTATAAATATCGTAGAAATTACAGACGAGTGTTTGGCTACTTGGTGATTTTATTTTTGTTACAAGAATACTTGAGTTTCAAGACACCTTATTATTTGAACATGGCAGTAGAGAGGGTTATCTCCTTCTGTTTTAATTTCACAGTTCACTTATTTAGTTAGGTCACTCAATCGAATGTAATATATTACACCGTTTTAATGTCAAATTAACAGAAATGGCACGGATGGCAAATTTATAGTTATAGTTTTATAATAGATTTATGCAAAACGGAACCAACTAACGTTGATAAGAGGTTAAGAGCACCATAAATACTTCCATTTTTTTATGATATTTGTACTGAGTATGTTTTGTTAATAATGTAAAAAGTGCCAACATTGTTTATTACTGAAAAATTGGAGACAATAAAAAGGAACTATCTGACTTTTATTAGATACTTGAATGAAAAGTGTACAATTGTCTAAAATATAAAACTGTAGATTTTCGATGAATTCAATGGGTTATTTTGTGGAAATTCTTTTTTATACAAAATTAAGAGTGATAACTTTGTTCCGTGTTACTAGATGTAATGTGTGTTTTGGTTTTTTTTTTGAGAACATCAATTTTATACAGATAAAATGATGGATTTATGTGTATCTTCTGTTGTATGTGTAATATTTTTTAAAGTTTAATAGAGAAGAAAAACACAGATAGAGCTTTATTCTATACATAGACACACTTTAAAGCGCATTAATTCCATTCATCAATTACTATATGAATCCTTTTGGCTAGCACTGTTCTCAAAAGAGGATTGTTCAAATATTACATGACGAAACTGCTATCAATTGAAAATGTTCACCAATGGAGTTATTTACGTTGTGCTTTGAATCCATCATTTGAAGGAATCAACGACATTGAGGTACAAGTAATATGGTACAGTGATGAACAGTTACTCGACACTTTACGAGGAATAAGTGAAACCGTGGTTTGTTCGCTAAGTTTACAGGCCGATATCAAACGCACCATGACTATCATTTAACCCTTGAGAAACGAGCTCGCTCATCTATACCAATATTTGCCCCACCTCTTGCTGAATATTGTTGCCTTCACTCAACTTCGGTTAAAAAGGATATTTAAGTCAGTTTTAAACCACCTGTTTTCGCGTTGATATCTACTAAGAGCATGCACGATTTAAATTCACTTTGTCAAATTTCAACGAATCCTTTAAAAAATCGTGTGTGCTTTTGGGGCGAAAACAGGTGGTGCAAAAGTGACATAAATATCCTTTTTCACTGAAATTGAGTAAATAAAGGCAATGATATTGTGCAAGAAATGGGGCGAATATTGGGATAGATGGGTGATGGTGTTTACCATGACCATATGTTCACGATCGTCTCTGGAGGGTTAATTAGCACATAATATAGTGAGGAGAGTTTTTACATTCTCCTCTTTCAACTCACAAACCGCCTTTTCCAAAGATAGCAGGATAAAATAGCGAGGTAAAGAGATGTTGTTAACTAATCAATCACTCTAAGCCCAATTTTTAGGATTGAGTATAATAATAAAAAATGATGAAGCGCAATAGACATCAATGGTTTTAAAGTTCAATTTACGCAAACGCATATTCAACAGTTGTGAACCCTTAATAGCGTAACAAAATAAACAGCAATAATTCTCGGCCATTTTGATTGATAGTATTATTAAATTGCTGTAAAAGTACTTGTGCCCCTTCCGCTGAGCCACACCCGAGTTTTCAAGGATTAATTCATCATCAGTGTCAAAGAAACTTATAGACAAACGGCAGAACAAATCGGGTGATATTTATGGCATTTCATACTTTAATACAGTTTAATTTTTGAGAATCTACACACCGTGATCATCCCCATCTCTTAGGACTTTATATCAATAAGTAGGCTAAATATACATTGATCTTGGTTTGGATGTTATTGCTATTGATTACGAATCCAGCAGTTCATTTGTCTCCTTTTGTTCAATATGCCGCACATCAGTTGAATTTCAAAAGTTTACGAAGCGTAGTAACTACGAATAGATTGCTATAATAAATTTTGAACAATATATCACTTGTGCCTCTGTGCTTTTCACCCCTTCATTTCAGTGTAAATGTAAATTGTTATCATACATAATGCAAACACGTTAAATTGACAGTATTTTGATAACACTAACGTTTTACAAAGTTTTAATCATTTTTTTTTATAGACCGTTCCAAAACACATGTAAAATTTCAGAGTTCACTTTCTCTCAAACTGTTAGTTAGTTCCTTGTAATGCAACAAAATGTTTTATTTAGTTAATAATGCACATTTTACCGTACTGAACATAGATGCAAAATTACGCGTTAAAAAAATTGCACATTTGGCTGCCATAACCGAGTATATATGAACGCAGAGCGGAGATATCCAACATAACACTATCGCCGATTATTAATTTCTTCAACAGGGACTGTTTTTAATTTTGTCACAAGCATTGCACGACGTCTCACAACGAACAGCTATACTTTGACCGTGATAACTTTAGCGCCGATGGATGACGACATCGGTGCGTTACATATATTCACGCACATAATAAATATAAGTCAAAATCACTGCACTTGCTTCGACTCTAGCGTATTGTTTCGTTGTGTTTCAAGGAATTTTGCCAAGTCATTCACAAAACGACCGCAATGTATCACTGTATGTATGAGAAATAGCAGCCAAAATATTTGAATACTCACTTTAAATATGCGATGCACTTATTTATGATGCGGTATCAGTTCACCGCGAGAAACCGTAATACTTAACTCGGGTAGAGAAGGTTACTATTATGCGAGCAGCTCGGTAGACCGAAAAGGATATCTCAAATGTCTTCACCGCTCTCCGACTCGATCGTTCCGCAATCTGCGAGTGCTCACCTTTCCACTCCCGTCGGCGAGACGGAGGGCGCTCGATAATGGCCGTGTTGCAACTGACACTAGCACTTGTTGACGTCCGGCGGGGTGGGTAGGAATTCGTCGGCTCTCTTGTGGTCGATGAGCGCCTTCACCGTGTAAGAATCCTGCGGCAGCTCGGATTTCTTGCGCAGCAAAGGCTTGTCCTTGTTTCGGGTCTTTCGTGCCTGAGGACGAATAAGCATCGATTAAATAAGAATTATGTAAGCAACTGACCTTGGACAAACACAATTTGTTTGTAATACTTCCCACATGTTTATAATGATCAGAACCGGTTTCGCTCATCACGAGTATTATCAACGATGATCAGTCGATAATGCTCTTCTTGATCAGCGAAACCGGTCATGATCATTATAAACATGTGGCAGTTAGTACAAATAAATTATGTTTTAATTTAAGATATCGACTGAGGGTGTTTGATGGAATTTGAAAACATGGGTTTCGCCTTTCGGGATCTTCCGAAAACTGAAAAATTGCCGATGCCGAAAGGCGAAAACTGGGTCGTTAGTGACGAAATACATGGAAATGTACAAAATTTCAACAATTCAAATTTGATATTGAAATTCCATCAAGCACTCTCAGTCAATATCTTAACACATGGTTTCCGGGACACGACATATCACGGGTTTGCTTGTCAGCGTGAAATAAAACGCCGCTATCGTTATAGCGATTTATAAGTTGACACATGAGATCCATTTTTGCCAAGAAGTTATGATAAGCTGAATGTTCTCATTCATTACATTCAAAAAAACATGTGACACCATGTTTCTCAAATATTTACTTACGTCTTCAGATTACACACTTCCAATGATCGTAAAATGTGGGAATGGCATTTTTTGGCAATATTTTATAATTATATGGAATATGATACCATTTAAATATTTCTTATTGAAAATATGTGTAATGCCACTACAGGTATTTATTTATGTTCAGCTTAGAAATATGGTGAAATTATGACATAATAAGATTGTTTTTTATATTTATGATGACCAAATATCACACATAATTTCTTTGAAAATTTCAATAAATAATATTGTTTGGTTTAGAAGTTGGGCCTATTTTAACTTTTACTACTTGAGCCTTTTTTCCTACCGCCCACTCGAGACGTTTTTCAATAAAATGCATAATTTCAATACAAAACATCAATTGGTGTAGCGAAATAATAGCACTCGAATACTACGATAAACTTCCAATGCCGTCGCTATGGCGGCACTCGAGTGCAAAGAGTTAAGAAAGTTACATATTTTTGCATTAACCGCTAAAAACCGCACGCTTCCGGCTAGTCTATTGTTGAAGGCGTCGGTTTATTTGTACTATAATGCTTTTCCACCAAGAACTGACAGTAAGCACCTTAAAAGTCATTATTAAATATTCAAAAAAGAATGGCGAAGATAAAGAAAAAACAATCTCAGACGAACTTGCGAGTGTTGAATATAAATGTGTAAATACTGACCTCTCTAGCTTCGGCTTCTAGCATCTCATAGCTGAGATGATCTGGGGCATCGGAGTCGGCAGCAGAATTGGCATTGACAGCGTTGGCATTGGGAACGGGCGCCGGGGGCCTCGAAAGGACAGGCGTTGCAGATAGTTTTGTCTGCGGCGGTCTCGCTTGCTGCTCCACTCTGCCCCATAATTCTTCGCGCTGGTGGAGACGGTCTCGTTCCCTTAAACACAAAATATACGATAAGGTACTATCCAAATAATATATTTTCTAAAGTATTCTCGTTTATTTTTCAACCATGTCCGCTTCTAATATGGAGCATACGGAATTCGAAGGGTGTTAGGACAAGACTAGCAGTAAGCCTAGCGTTCTTACTATGCCCTGTTGTAAGGATCGTTTGGTGTGAGGGAGTGAATACATCACAGACATCCATCCATCCATTCCTTAGAACCACAACTCCATAGATCGATTGAAATGTCAATTTATAAAAATTTACACCCAACGCCTGTAAAGCTCTTTGTGAGTGCGATCTGAAACTAACCTAACCTAACTTCGAAAAGGGTAACATAAAATATGTGTATAAAAATAATATTGTTGATTTTTGACTCACTTCTGTTTCTCCTGCTTGTACTGTTGGGTGCATTCATCAAACAGCTTCTGGTTCATCTCCATGAAGAGCTTGAGAGCATTGTAGATGAGTCCGTGAATGGTCTTGTTCCAGTGGCTCTTGGAGTTTCGGTACAGCGCCGGGAACATGATGGGCAGGATGTGCGTCGCGTTGTCAGATATCAGCGACATTATGTACTCGTTGTTCCAATAGTATAGAGCTCGTTCCGCCACCTGTCAAGTCACAAAAACGAGTAAAACAGTGTTTCACATCTTCACCGGTAAACAAAATGGTACGTAGAGAGATATAAGGACCATGTGAAAGAAAGTGTTATTCTTCATCCTTCATATTTATCATTTATGGTTAAAAAAACTTCTTTTTTTAAGTAATCATGAAAGCTCGAACTGACAGACACTAAGACGGTTTACATCGCTTGTATTCAAGTCACTAGTAGTCTAGGAACTACATTGACACCTGAATTGATCACAGCAATGACCCCCAATGCCAGTTGGGAAAACAATTGCATTATGGGTGGAATGGAGGGTTTTAAAATGCATTTCGAAGAACTACCTACTTATTCCAAACTAATGAGTCAGAGTGACCATGGAATGACTTATTAATATAGGAATTTCATTATTTTGATTGTTAATTTAATGAGTGACGAGTACGAAATCTCAATAATTCAAATTTAATTGATGTATTTAGTTCTACAAGATTATTTTATTACCATACCATGTACGCTTCTAATGTGGAGCATATGGACTCTTAATGGAGATATCTAAACAGAAAATTTACAATGAGAACTTTAAGAAAGAAAGTAAGGATAAAAAGCAGCTAGGGCTCAACTAGTGGTTAGCTGAACACTCCCGATGCGCCAGGTTTTTAGGATCAGATGGGTTGAAATATTTTTTACCGTGGTGAAGGGGGCAATTGGCTATTCATTAAGATGGCGATTGTCTGTATAAAATACCTGAAAATGTGGGCTGGAAACGCATTTGGCAAGCTGCTTAAACAACGGATCCATAACTTTTTGAAACTCGGCAGGTTCAATCACATCCAGCACCTCCTCCATCTCGTTTAGGAACATCACTTCTTTGGGTGAGTGCGTCTTTGGCCAGAATTTCAATAAACACCTGTAAAACGAAAATCAACAAATAATGAACAAAAAAATCATTTTATTCTCGGCAGCCTTATGCTATTATTATTAATGGTTAACTAATTTTATTATTTGGTTAATTTTACGGTAAGTGATATTTTTTGTTTATAAATTGTCTAAAAGTTGTGAATATATTGTTCTATTCTGTATATATATGTTGCGCCGAATGTGTGGAATTACTTATTTCATTAAACGTGCGAAATTTTGCCTAATTCATGAAATAACCAAACTCATTGCATCATTCAAGAATTATGAAAATTATCTGCTGAGTGTGGGAATTTGGCACGAATTTTTCTGCCTAGTTCAAGCATTTAGAAAAATAGATAGTAGCGCTGCTGTGGTGTTTTTTGCAACTAAACCAAATGTCATTTATATATAAAAACATTTTTTTTCCATGTCGGCTCCCAATGTGAAGCATATTGTCTCCTAATGTAGGTATCTCATCTGATTTTTTTTTCTATGAGAACTGTTTGTTACTCAGTTGCTCAACCTCTCTTTATCGAAGAGAGTAGGGATAGAAGGATAAAGCTAGGACAGGACTAGTGGTTAGCTAATCGCTCTCGCCACGCGTCCCGTGAGGATCAAGATGGGTGGGTGAGGAGGAAGTTATAGACAGCACAAACACTCAGACTTATGAACAGAAATCGATTAAAATATCAATTTATGAAAACTGTCTGCACCGGGAATTGAACCCGAGACATCCGTAGCCCACGACGCTACCAACTGCACCACGGATGTTGACATATAAAAACATATCAACCAATAACTACAATGATTAAATTTGGACTATTGAGATTTTGTACATTGGCATTCGTGCGTTTTGTACACTGAATGCCTGAAGATGCCGAAAGGCGAAACCCGGGTCGTTAGTGACAAAATACATGGAAGTGTACAAAATCTCAATAACTCAAATTTGATATGAAGTTCCATCAAGCACCCTCAGTCGATGTCTTAAACTACAATGATGTTCATTTCCATTTACCAAGCCCAAAATATCTAGAACCATTATATAATGAAAATAAATTTACCAAATCGATGACACAACTTAAGCCCGGGACTGTTCCGCATCTTAATAAATCAAGCTAAATTTGGCATCCATATTAAAGTTACATTTTCTACTGTCATTCTGACAGTTTAAGAATTCTATACCCTGCCAAATTCACACTCGGCAGATAATTTGCCTAATTCTTGAATGAGGGCAATGGGCTTGGTTATTTCATGAATGAGGCAAGATTTTGCACATTTCATCAAATAAGTAATTATATGTGATTGAGAGTTGGACCACAAATGACCCTATGAAGAAAATGAAAGAACACAACAAATAATATCTAAACATTTCGAAAATTGGAATAATTACACTTCTGGTTTAAGCATACAATATTTTATTATGAAGTGTGTAAAGTACTACTTCATAATGGGGTAATGAGAGTCACAGGAGGGACATTGATAGCATGGTTAAATGTGTGGTATTCAGGTTTACAATCTTTTTGCCTTCATGATCATATTTCAACCGTCAACCATTTGAGTGTAGACAAAACTCTGCCATAGTTGCTTCATTTCATTATCATATTTATTTTACTTTGTCAAATATATCGATGGTCCGGTGCCATTATATTCGAACACCGTTCTTCTACAGTTCCACAAAAATACAGCTTGTAAAATGCAGTGGTTTTCTCTCAAAAGGTAGATATTTGCATATGGAAATCACCAAAATTAAATAATTTCTCTGTTCCATATACATACGTATCGTATTGTGGAAATATATTTTTGTGAATCGTTGCGTTCCATAAAGAAACAACCTATAATACTATAAACTATTGAAAAAAATAATATAAATAATAAGCCATCACTTTTTAAGAGTCAGTTTAGATGAGTCGAAACTTTGATTGGCCATATCTCAAAACTACCAATTTCTAGTTGTATGACAATGGGACTAGATCATCGATGTATATATATGTCGTAATAATTAAATAAAATCATTTAAATTCGAATCCATTGCAGAAAGGAAACTTAAGGCGTTTGCACTTTGTCAAAAAAATATAAAGTTACTAAGCAAAGTGGTTTAGATCAGAGATGCAAAAAAAAGTGATATTGTATGACATCTTTCTAGAAAATCAATATCTATAAGTAAAGCACTTTTAAATAGATTTTTCATGTTTTATCATAATATCGTCATTGAAAATCAACTGTTTTGAGTTATGAATGCAGTAGGATAGATTTTAGGACGGTCCATCGTCTATTAGTGGTCAAAAGCTATAACTAATATTACTATAAAAAATAATTACTAATAGTTGAATCGAATTCGTATATGTAGTAACGAATCTCGTAAAGTTTTTAGTTTTAATAATTAATGGTGAGGGTATGTAGAAAAACATGTCGATTATCTCATAACAAGGTTTTTTGTCTTAACGCCTTCTGCCACTATAACGATAATACAAATTTCAGCATGAGAGAATAGGCAAACAACATTATTAGATGTAACAACTTTTGTAAACAATCAATTTCGTTATATCTTCTTTTCTTTCAGAAATTATTGTCTATGGTAAACATTGCCCATTTATGTGGTTCAAATCTTTGAATAATGAATTGTTAAATGTGAATCTTTGATTTCATTACGCCGAACAAAATAGTTTCTAATTAGCGGAGGGTTTCAAGATTTTTTGATTTTGTTTTGCAAGCGTAGGTAGTAATGGTGACAACATCTGTATAGAGGTGAGGTCAAGTTGTGAAAATGACATACCTAATAACGGGTTGGGTGAGTGACGCATCCTTTTCTAAAAATTGCACTACGCAATAAGCCAGCTGCGGGTGGAATACTGACAATGACTTCACTTTGTGGAGTGGCAATAATACCTGTAAACAGAAAAAAGAAATATTGATTTATCGATAGACTACAAAAAGCAAACAATGAAACCGTAACTGATTAACGTATTCTTTAGATTTAAGAGTGAAGAGGTATACAGAGTCCTCATGCATTCGTCTGCAAATGAAAAAATGCAAGCAGATCCTAAAATTTGTAGCAAAGGATAAACTAGTTTGCCTGTACTGAAATATCAAAATCGTTGTAAATCCTTCCTCGCTTTCCTGACCATGAGAAAACAAATGACTAGCGAAGAATTCAATAAGAATTGAGATACAATTGGAATGGATGAATCGGAAGACAACTAAAAGTAGACCAAGTGGTTGTTTCATGCCAAAATTATTCTCTATGCCAAGTGTAATACAGAGATGTTCTTCCTTCCATTCTATTTTTACTCTTTTAAAAATAATATTAAATGGAATTTGAATTGTTGAAACTTTATACATTTTTCCATGTATCCATCATTCCAGTATTTTCAGGCATTCGAGTACACGAATGTCGAAAGGCGATACCCGAGTCGTTAGTGACGAAATACATGGAAATGTATAAAATCTTAATTCAAATTTGATATTGAAATTCCATCATGCACTCTCGGTCGATATCTTAAATTATTATATTAAACCCCCGTAATACATTGACTGTGGAAAAGAAAAAAGGATGTAACCCACACCAAAACGTGTTAATACACTATATTTATATATATATATATATGTATAACCAAGGACTCATCACTTTGTTTTTTTTTTTTAAATTTTTTTTTCAATAATCACAATGTATACAATTTAATACACGTATTGTTTGGGCTATACACAATATATCTTGTGGGTTACGTCATTTTTCCTTTCCACAGTCGACATGGAAATGTACAAAGTTTCAACAATTCAAATTTGATATTAAAATCAAGCACTCACACTCGATATCTTAAATATTAAATGAATTGCAGAGATCAGGAACAAATGAAATCTTATGCAGTAATAAAATCGCGAGACCAAATGTTTACTGAATTAGCATCAATGTTCATAACGGGCGGTCACTGCATCAATTGTTATTTGCTCGTTTTAGTAAATGTAGATTATAAAAGAGAAATTACCTTTAATAAAAATACTTTGTGTTCCTCTTTAAGCGGGAGTGCAAATCCATTGATAATTGATCCTAATATCTCTAAAAGTTCCGCTATGCCGTTATGATGCTCGGTTTCATATATAAACCTGGAAAAACACGAGAAAAATTATCAATAAAATATGAAACACTGAGATGAGTGGATATATTCAGTTCAGTTTTTTGCAAGTCCCCGAGACTAAATAGCGTTTACAGTGATTGTTTATCTATGCAAATTCAACATTATATTTTAAACTTGTATATATTGTATATTTTCTACTGTCTCTCATGTTTGGGATTCAAAATTTTTTTTTTGTTCATTGTAAAGAGTAATCTTTTTGGCATGCAAATCATATAAGATTTGGTATCGACGAGTTATAGTTATATGCTTCCTGCCGGAATAAAAAAATAACAATATGACTTTAGACTGTTTTTTTTCAACGCCATTATAATATATCCTACGACTTTATGCATTCTACCTGTATGTAAAGCGTTCAAACATTTCGACATTTAAAACAGAAAATCATTAATAATGCTGTCAGTATAACTTCAATATATGGACTGCAACCGATCGACAGTTGTTTTACTGGTAGTAATTCAGCCGCTCTACCTCAAGTTTTGGAGAGGATACAGTTATAAGGATGGCTCTAGAAAAGGACAAGACTATAACTATTAGGTTTATCTACTCTCTGTTTTTAGGATCTGATGATGAGACAATTGGGAAAAAATGTTCACGCAGACATTATGAATTTGGATACAAATCTATAAAGAAATCGAACAATAAAAATTTGATAGTGCCCGGTAAGGAAGGGGGATATGAGTATGTGACTCGACAGGACTGGCTATAATGAATAAGATAGAAAATACTTTTGATTGCAGAAAAAGAAAATTTAAAATCAAATTAAATATCCAAGGCAAAAATTAAATTAACTCTTCACGCATCACAGTAAAAAAAAGTCAATAGAAGCAGTTTCCCTTGAGATGTTCATTTCTCATTGTAGAGCAATTGTTTCTATAAAATTAAAAACATTCTTTCTTTGAGCTACATTAATTCAAACAAAAATCCCTCATTATTTTCTATCATTTATATCATTCTCTCAGCGTTTTGTATACAACAAGCAATGGAGTGGTTTTGAAGTCCGGGGAGATTACCACCAAACACAGATAAATAATAAATTCGTGATAACGGTAAAAATACATATTTCTACGTTATTTTCGAAAATAGCATGTTTGAGGGTTGTTGGTGTATGAGTGTATGCAAATATTACGAAAAACTTCAAATGTACTAACCTGTAAAATACATTATTAATTTGTTTACGAATATATGCTCTAAGTCCTAGAAACTTTCCGTATATTCTATGGAGTGTGGTTTTCAGGAAATCTCTTTCTCTCGGGTCTTCCGAGTCAAATAACTCTAGTAGCTGAAAATAAGAAAATAGCTATTAAACATTTTTCATATTGAAGAAAAAAAGAAGCTAGAAAAGATAAATAAAAAGATACCAAAATACAATTATCGGATATTAAACAATGTGGTGGTTTGATTTTGTCAGGAAGACGGAGGTGAGAGAGCGGACGGACCATCCTCCTATTATAAAATATCACATGAGTAAGATAACATCTTCGCATTTTTGAAAGTCTGAAGATGCTTCTCAGAGGCGAAATAGATGTCACACCTAGTTACACAATCAGTTGAATAACAGTCATCAATTTTAGATTGATGGTGATCTTGGTTGTAATTAATATATATACCAATTACATACCTGCAAAACGAATTTCTGGTCTATGTATTTTTTGGCAACATTTGATTGAAAGTCTGGACTCTCGAGAAGC
Source organism: Himalopsyche phryganea (assembly GCA_022494535.1). Classification (NCBI taxonomy): domain Eukaryota; kingdom Metazoa; phylum Arthropoda; class Insecta; order Trichoptera; family Rhyacophilidae; genus Himalopsyche; species Himalopsyche phryganea. The sequence goes on from JAGVSL010000139.1 coordinate 2,198,975, forward strand.
CTCAGAAATAGCTCGTAAACCAGCTGCAGATGTGGCCAAGCCGCCTCCAGCGTTGGTTCATCTTCCTCTGGATCAAACTCCGCTCCGTTGGGGTTTGACGAGGGCGGCAATGTTCTGAACAGGTTCACTGCAAACTAGAAAACAAAGATTTTTTGATGAGCTTCTATGTAAAAGTCTAGCGGGTTAACTAATCTGGTGCTTCTCAATGGTCTTTTGTAAAGATTTCATGGTTATGTAAATACTGAACGGATGTTAATTTAAACAATGATTAAAGAGACATTATTGCGTGAATAGTATAGCAACAGTGGCTGTATGGAGTTGCACATGTTTCTAAGTGGGATGACAAATGTTTCCTGATCATTTTTTGAAAAACAGTGGACATGAATAGTTTGATCTTCCAAAGTGTAGAACCAGCGTGCCAATGGGGATGCCACCGTAAGGACGTGAGTGAGTTCAGACGGGCAATATTTTAAGTAAATTTTGTCTGTTGACTTCCTTGCCAATTTCCAATTCTTACTTTTTTTTTTTTACTTTGTTTTATAACTTATAATTTGTTATATATTGTTAGGATGCATGCATTGAATATCCACATGGTACTGGGTTCTGACTGAGTACAACAGTGAGTTGCAGACTCAGTATAGTGTTGAATGTGGCTCCAGCGATCCCATGGCAGTTAACTCATTCATTAGAGAAATTAGGGTCCATGAGGGAGATGGTAAAATTTAGTTTACATATATAGTTATGTTTACCATATTAAGCGCCTCTGGATAAATGGCGTCCGTAACAACACCTTTCTGGGTTGTGACATGCTCCACCATCTCCATGAGCGCCACCCGCTTCACCTCTTTCCATTTGAGGTCAGAGAGTGGCTCGGATGCAAAGTCAAACAGGACGCAGCACTGCCGCAGTTTCTGGACGAATAGTTCCTCACGGTCATTGGGGGATGCCTCTGCAATAGATGAAAGTCAATATTATAATAAATGGTTTGATAAAATTACTATATAAACAATTCAATTTTTATAAGGTACTAGTGAGTACCCGGCATGCGTTGCAATGCCACTCAAAGAAAGAAAGAAAGTGTTCGTGTTTTAATTCTGTTTATTGAAGTGCTTTTGGATACACAATATTTTTTGTTTCTCCGTTTGGTGCGTAATAAATCAAAGGTTTTCAGGGATGTCGCTGTTTGTACGTATTTGATTCTTTTTTATAAATTTTCTTTTTCAGAAACCTTCACGGGTGTGCGTGCGCACAACAACTCACCAAAGTTTCATCGAAATTGGATGAATGCATAAGGTAAAAACAAACAAACATTTATCTTTATATATATAGTTAAACGAAGGAGAGTAATTGAAGACCTTGGCATAAAAACAACAGCAAATGTCACAAACTCATGAGAGGATAAAAATATAATACTTGGTTGTAAAAGACGTTTGCTGTTTTTTAAAAAATAAAAAAATTCATTTGTACTACTTCCACATGTTTACAATGATCACGACCGGTTTCGTCCATCACGAGCATTATCAACTAATAATGCTCGTGATGAGCGAAACGGGTCGTGATCATTATAAACATGTGGAAGTAGTACAAACGAATGTTGTTTTATTTTTAAAAATATAATGTCTTTCCACCAAAAATTGACAGTTAACACCTTAAAAGTGGTTTGCTGTTTTCATACAAAATGGCCTGGACTATTGCGGTTTTTAGAAATGTGGCATATTTTTGAGAGCTGATTTGAGGGGGTATGGAGTTGGTCAGAGACAGGGAATCGAGAAATGCAATACAATGAGTATGGAGAAAGTGGACATTGCGTGTCATTTTTATGTCAAGGTCTTCAATTTAAATGGCATCATTTTTTATAGTGTTTCCCAAACTTTTTCAAAATAATACCTCAATTGAGAGCGGAAATTACATTGCCAATCCCCATAAAGTCAGTAAAAATGATACATTGTAATTTAATTTAAAAAGTGCATATCGAAAATAAATATACAATTACTGTAGAACGATTTCATTCCGACTTTTGTTTTTCGACTTCATAACAATTTAAAATTCACATTGAAACATAATCAATTATTTTCTTACCAGCTACAAATTCAATTCATAAAACTTGAAATATAAATACTCTATAATTAGCATCCTTCAACTACCTCTTTTCAGCAACACAGGTCTCCTCCCTACTGCACTTTTTCATTTTTTTCCATGTCCGCTCCCAACGTGGAGCATATGGCCTCCTAATGAAGGTATATCAACAGAAGTTTTCTATGAGAACCGCTTGTTACTCAGTTGCTCAATCTCTCTTTTTTCGAAGAGAGTAGGGATAGAAGGATAGGACTAGGACAAGACTAGAGGTTAGCTAATTGCACTCGCTCCGCCCCGTGAGGATCGGATGGGTGGGAGGGAGTTTTAGACATCACAAATACTCAGACTACGAACAGAAATCCATAAATCGATTGAAAAATCAATTTAAGAAAACAGTCCGCACCGGGAATGGAACCCGAGACATCCGTAACCGTAGCCAACGACGCCGAACCTTTACATTCGAGAGCCCATAAAGGAGACGCTAACGCTCTTTGAGAATCATTGGTTTTAAAAAATCCCCTTAATCAAAACTAAGCGTTTCTCATGAGCTTTGTGATTGATGACCTGGGTTTCGTAATTCATCGTCTTAAAAACTTCAGTAAAATGAATGAAAAAGGACTGGCAATTCTGTGATATTCAAGAAATGTCTTTTTAAACTATGGCACCTCCCACGTGGAGTTTATGAAATCCTAATGGAGTTTATTTCAATAGACGTTTCTGTACGGGAACTGCTTTTCACTCAGTTGCTCAACTTCTCGTTTTTCGAAGAGAAAGAGATTTTATCCAAACAATGTATTTTTTAAACCATGTCCCTTTCCAGTGTGGAGCATATGGACTCTTAATTGAGTTTATCTCAACAGATTGTTTTTGAACGGGGACTGTTATTCAGTTGCCGGTATCTCTTTTTCAGAATAGAAGAACTACTAGTGGTTTGCTAATCGCTCCCGCTACCCTTTATTTTTTGGTGGCAGGGAACTTGAGACACCGCAGACATCGATGCTTTGGAGCACAAGTCCGTAAATCGATTAAAAAATCAATTTCTGAAACTGTACTGGGATTCGAGCCCGTGGGCACCATAACCGAAGCCAACGACGTCGGCCAGTAGTCAGCTAATTATTGTTGTTTTCAACAAACAATTAATACAAGTTGCACGATCGCGGCGGCGCGTTTTTTCAAATTGATTTTTTTTTGTCTTCGACAATCAAACTGTCAGAACTGTCAAACATGCGAAAAAATAATACAAATTTGACACACATATGTTCGATCGTGTTTCGCAGTTTTGAATTCAGAACGATAAAAAAAATGTTACGACACAAAAAAAAACAATTTAAAACCGAGAATGCGATAAAACACAAAAAAACGAACGAAAGACCATAATTCAAATTGATTCCGCCGTTTAATAAGACTATCAGAAAGTTGGCGAATAAAATGAAATAGCAGCGGCGCGGTGTCGTGATATACGACATTAAGAACGACATATCACTTCGCTACCATGTGTATTATTATTTTATAAGCGAGAAAAGCAATAATAAAATAAATAAACAAATAATAGCCAAACTAAACGAAAATTGTGTGCTTAGTTGAAATAAATTTCTCAGAGGCAAAGAAGTTAAATTGTCGCAGGACACGCTAGAACGACAGCCCCGAAACGTAGTCGCTAGCAACTAACGGTTTGCGTGCGAATCTGCCGCGCAGATTTTTAAATATCGATACCTCAGTTCCAAAGTGTAACAACTCAAAAAGCATAAGACTGAGATAATTAGAAAACAAGATTTTGGAGAGGTTTAGTCTTCTACTGGACATCTAATCTATGAAGATTTTAACTTAAAGAATAATTTTATTCTGTTATAATATTAATAATAGGGTTTTCCAGAGGTTTTCACAGAATATTCGTTTTTGTTACAGTTTGGATCTAAAGTAATAATCAACGCTGTCATTTTAAAATAAGCACAGATTACCACTTGTTACATTTGGAACTGGTAGATATTGGTATTTTAAGCATTTCCCCATCCTTACTCAAAACTGTTTTTTTCTTGACGTTACACTTTATAACTGACGTGTCGATATAACAATTTAACGTACCGAATTCAAGTTTCCCTGCTATTTAGTGCAATTTATGCAATCCCGTTTCATTTAAGTAAATTTAATGCTCGTTTTTTATGTTTTATTGCCCGCGGAGTCTGAAATATTCAAAATTCAATTAAAATTACGAAGCTACATTTTAAAGTAAATTGAGCGTCTTTAAAGCAACTTATTACAATTAGCTTTGATGACGTACACGGCCATACCCTCAAAAAAATTTATTGAATCGATAGATTTTTGTATAAACAACACAGAAAAGTGAACCAAGCCAATTTGCGTGAGTTTTCAAATAAAAAAAAACATCTTTGTCCCCAGTCAACGTTTTCCCTATATTTAATTGTTTTGTCAGTCCCTTCAAAAACGTAAATATCCCCTATTGTTACAAAGAGGCGTGATTTTATTCATACCAAAGTTTTCTTTTGTCATCCTGCAAAGCAAACTTTGTTGTGAAATGAAAAAAAACAGTACATTCAAGTGAAATAAAAGACTTTTTAAAATTTGATTGATATGTGTTTATAGAAGATGAGCGGTTACTATTTTACGATATTTACCAATAAGCCTGGCCCAAAGCGATCAACGTCGACCTCTTCAGTTGCTGTGTCCACGGGATCCCAATCCCAGTACGGACATTTTGCATTGGTAAAAACTGAATTTATTGAATTTTTAAACACACCTGAACATTTTGCTGAAATGTCGATAAGCAGGTTGCTATTTAAGCCGATGAGACGTAGGCTCTTGTTCGAGTTATCATGCACCGTTAAAAACAGTTTCCGGATAGTTCGCGGTTCGAAAAGGCTCTGGATTGTCCCATTGCCTGATACAACAACAGCAACTGTTATTAGGAAGACCGAGTTAAAGGTCGAAAGAGAGTCAACAGTCATCCTTATTGTACGTCAAACATTCAATCATCGAAGTGCCAAAGGTCGCAGGTCAATAATAAAAAGGTTACAAGCCGCTGATCTACATATTATATTGAATTGAACCAGACGACCTTTAAGAGCTCTCAACTCAAATGATACATAATGGCAATAAATAGCGGTAAAACAAAACCATAAAGTAAGCCCAATTCCAAAGACAAACTTCATGTCATAAATGAATTCAGAACACGCAGTTGTTTTTTAAACGTCGTGTAATGAATGTAAAGATATCGTGGGCATGCTACACGTAAATTTTTTTGAGACTTACGATTCCCTTAGTTTATGAAGAATGCTATCTCTCAATTTTTTAGTATTGTTATCAATGTTCCCTATAAGATGAGAGTTTCTAAGAGCTGAGTAGAACAAACCAACAAATGCACGGCATAATTTAAACTTTTTTGCAAACATCAATATTTGATATTTTGATACAAAAATTACTGTTTTTTGTGTTGTTTTCAATAATTAAAATTATTATTATTTATTCATTTGAACTATTAGTTAGATCAATAAAAACTAATATTAAAAAAAAAAACATTTTTATACGTATAGAAAATTTATTGAAACAAAAAGAATGCATCCTTACTTTTCCACTGCCTGATTTTCTCACTAATTTTGAAGTGGAAGGTGGTCAGAGGGTAATTTTTGGCAGATTCGCGCATCGTGGAAGTGTCAATATGTACAACTCTCAACACATGTTTTAATAATATTGAGAGAATTTTGTTTCCTGGATTATGTATATTTCTTCAAAAATTAAACTTGGATAGTTTGTATTCGGAGTGCGCGGAAGGTTCTAAAACTGCTGCGGGGCCGCGCACGCACGCAGCCTAGAGGGCATCTTAATTGTTTTATATTTGGCAAGATAATTATAAAACCCGAATTGTAGCGTAGACAGTTTTTGCAGAAGATAAATATGCGATATATATCTATGACCTAATCATTGAATCGCTGAAATTCAATTATTATTAAGGTCATGTACACAAAATGAAAAAAAAACACGTTGCTTTGGATAAAAAGATTATTTGTTAAATAACTTCGAATAAAATAATAATATTCTTTATTGGCCTTTGCCTTCCAAACGGCATTGTATCGTTAAAAATACTGCAATAAGAAAGTATAAAAAAATATTGTCTGTGGTGCAGTGGCCAACGAAACTGGCTTCGGTTACGAGATGTCTCGGGTTCAAATTCCGGAACGGACAGTTTCATAAATTGACCTTTCAATAAAGATTTATGGATTTAAACATGAAGGCATGGATTTTCGTGATATCTAAAATTCCCTCTCACCCATCCGATCCTAAAAACGAGGCGTAGCGAGAGCATTTAGCTAACCACTAGTTTCAACCTGACCGTATCCTTCTATCCCCACTATCTTTGAAAAAGAGGTTGAGCAACTAAGTAACAAGCAGTTATATAGTAGAAAAACTTCTGTTGTGATACATCCATTAGTCCACATTGGGAGCCGACATGGTAAAAAAAAACCACAATAAAAATAATAATATGTGTTTTCTATGGATTCGGCGGTAACTTTGTGAAAGTTCATTTTTAATATAAAATTAAATTAAAAATTGATAACTTAGTTATTCCGCTTGGTTAACTTCAGACTAACTTAAGACTAGGTTAGTCTGAAAAGATGCTTCTTAAAGAGGCGAAACGCGTCACGTTAGTGATAAACCAAGTGGAATAACTAAGTTATCAATTTTTAATTTAATTTTATATTAATAATATGTGTGTTTATCATAAATTCTTTCTCAATAGTAAAATAGCCTCTTTTGTGATAACCGCGTGTGTTGTACATTAATCTATAAAATTTTACACGTAATAGTTTCGTCAGCCATGGATTTAAATTTCGAACCAAATTAATTATGAAAAAATTTCAGAAATCAATACAATTCGACTGCAGCAGACATGTGTTTTTTTAAAGCCTCTGACAATGCGATACCATAAATAGCTACGACGGCTACCGCCTGATCGCGGTCGACGTTCGAGCACCCCTGGCATAGTACGAATATTCTGGTAAGTCAATAGGTACGATGATCAAAACGGTATTGTTCTACTTGACAATAAATTGATTAAAGCAAATTTAACGGATCTCTAAAAGCATAAATCAATATGAGTTTATTTTATAATTTAATTCTATCAATAGAAAACCATATTAATTTAAATCATACCCCACGAATCATACATTGAATGACTAAATATCTCAGTATTGACATTACCTCTAAGATAAGCAAGTTGCACCAAGTCTCTAGCATCTGTGTGGTAACAGTTTCTGTCTCTGGTTTTAAAACTAGCCGAAAATTCGGTGGAATTATTGTTGGCGGTGGTTGTGACGACGGCTGGGGCGCCGACAGGCCTGGTCGCCTGCCTCCCTGTCCCGTCGTTGGTCCCCCTCCGCCCGTTTCCGTTCATCATCATATCTGGGGCGAAGCGAAACGACCTGGCGAATTCGCAATCCCGCTTAGCGTCGCGGTCGCTGGCCACCAAGTCCAAGCCGGAGTGAAAAGACGGGGATTTGGGTATGCCCAAAGGCGAGACTGTTCCCTTAGGGACGAAGGCCTGCTGGGGCTGCTGCTGCTGGGGTTTTTCCTTGTCACTGCTGCCGTTCGATTTGTCCCTATCCCTGAAGAACATCGCTCGGGTGAGCCCGGCGTAGGTCGACAGGCCGGCGTGGACCATGGCACATCCGGGAAAGCCGTCGACTCGGCGGGCTCACTGGTTCACGAGCAATGGTTTAGCGGTTCCTTTTCCCCTTCGTAAATACGCCGCCTTTTCTTCGCCACTAAATACAACGCTACAATTCTATAAACACAAGAATTAAACCGATCGCCTTGTGTATAAGTTTTTTAAATATTGGCGAGTTTGCTGGCAACAGCTGCGCACTTTGACACCACACAACTGCACTTTTCTTTTGACCGTTTCGAGGTATAAATCGATCCCTCTACGCCCATCCGACAAACATTTTAGATTTACTTCTAAACGAAGAGACTAAGAAACACTATTAACAATAATTTAAACAGAGTTAACACAAAACTGCTATAAGTCCGAATGACTCATGGTTTTTGTATGCAAGTTCTGATATTTTAAGATGTACGTGTATCTATAAACGATCATCTCACAAGACAATCTATCCTTTCAGTATTGTTATGAATAATGTAATGCAGGACAAATGAAAACACTGAAAAGTTATATTAACATTGTAAGTCAGAAACGATAGCCGGGCTGTGGAAATATTTTCAGCGGCGAGCGTTACCAATGTTTACAAAATTGGGCAGACACATTGGAAGTGTTGCAGGCGACTTCCGGAGACCGGCGGGGGCCGTGGCGAGGGCGGGCGCAAGCCTCCTACGCGGCACATATCGATTAAAAAGAAACGATCGCAGTTCCGTGTGACGGTCGGGGCCCGTTTTCGATTCGGCTGGCGCGTCTCGACGAGCGCTGGGGGACAGTGTCAAGTATGGCGGAGGAGCGCGATGCGAAGCGCCGTCGGGCAAAATCGATAGGCGACGGGGGGAGGCTCCGGCGGCACGCCTGCGCCCCCGCCTCCCGGATAGCCAGCCGGAGGGGGAGGGAAGCGGCCCGCGCGCGTGCGCCGCTGGAAAACTCCAGACAAGACTGCTTGGCGGAAAAGTCAACGGCCAGACTGCGGGATTATGCTCGATATATAGTGACTTCTGCTATTTGGATTATAAAAAATACGAGAATTAACGACAAACTTTGCATTCGAACATGTCCATTGTTCTATTGATTCTTTGAAAAGCTTTTTCAACGATTTTCAGGATAATTCAAGTAAGAAACAGATATATGTTTAGACATTTTTAAATGTACTTGCGTTTCTATTTACCATGTCCGCTTTGGAAATCAATAATATTGTCCATTCTATGCGGCGAACATTTGTATATTGCTTTCTGATTTCCGCTGACGAAGCGTCAGATTTGTTGACAATCTTCGTCCCTTTTTTATCACATAACTTCGCTATGCATCGGAAGAACTGGGCAAGTCGGTCCAACCTTCCATTGGACCGATCGGCCACGCTGATCTGGTGGCAAATAAGGCAAATTACCTGGCCCTTAATACAATTCGATTACATACGGAAACCGAGTAGCCCTCAACTCGTAGAAAGTTTATAAAATTAACGGGTGCGAAAACAGTGGTGGATGGAGGAGGGAAAGTAAGTAAATCGATCAACCTCTCGTTTTAAGACACGATAAGGGTGGAGGGATGATTAGTTAATTACCCCGTTTTTAGTATCGGAGGGCGGAAGTGGAGTTTTAGACATCACACACATCCATGACTCAGACGGAAATCCATAAATCGATATGAACTGTTCATAGCGGGATGATGTGTTTCATTTTTGCCCCGTGTTGTTTTGTCACTGTTCTGATTAGTCATGTTCTGATTTGTAACTGAACCAACTTTATAGGCACAAAATAGAAAAAAAATAGTCGGATTTCTTTTTAAAGCAATCTACCCAAAATCAGATATATTGCGATGTAACAAATTTATATATAAACAATAGCGATTCCAATGAACAGTTATAGTACCTAAGTAAGATACGATAACGACTCAAAAATAGATAAAATTTCGGCTATAAATAATTATTATGTCGAGCCTGAAATAGAACGTTTATAAAAACTCGCTTTTGTTTATATAAAAGCGTACCAATTCTCAGCGATCACAGGGAGGGGGAGAAAATTTCAAAATAAAATATTTATGCTTCGCGTTTTGAAACCGGAAAAGTTTTCGTCGAATAATAAATAACCTCTAAATTAGGTTGGAGAGAAAGCGATCAAACCTTCGACCCGGCTATCTATAAAGAGACATAGACATACTTATCACAGCGTAAATCCAATATAAGAAGGTAATTAGTGAATCGAGTTTTATAAAATCATGTCCGTTCCCAATGTTGAGCTTATGGACTCCCAATGGAGGTATCTAAACTAAGGTTTTTCTACGTCGTCATAGGAAAGGTCGAAGACAGGAGGAGACGCGGAAGGGCCCCACTCGCTGGAGCGACCAAGTGAAGGACGCCACAGGCCTCTCCTTACCGATGACTCACCACAGAGCAGCGGAGTCGGCGAAGGATCGTTAATGGAAATGGAGTTGTTGCAGTGGGCGGAGGTCGCAATCCTCACGTGTGAGGCATACAACTAAGAAGAAGAATCGTGTTACACATTTGCCCAGTCTCTATTTTTTTCGAAGAGAGTAGCGATAGGTAGGGACTAGTGTGGTTAGCTCAGCGCTTTCGCTACGCCCCGTTTTTAGAATCGGATGGGTGGGAGTTAATCTGAGACATCACAAACATCCATGTCGTGTAATAGAAATCGAGCGTTCAGGCCCGTAAATTAAGACTAAGTGAAATCATAAAAGGAAAAGCAACATTTATACTACCCGAAAAATAGTAAATAACTTCTGTTTAAATATTCATTTAGTACTTTATATCAGCGGCCGCCAAACGGTGTTCCGCGGAGTCATTGGCGCCAAGAATCCTTACCCTTATTTCAACCATACACTTTTTAATTTGTTATAAACATGTATTATAAGCAAATTTGAATTGTTGGGATTTTGTACATTTCCATGTATTTCGTCACTTACGACCCGGGTTTTGTCTTTCGGTATATTCAAGTGGCATTCGAGCACACGAATGAATTCGGACTGACGTGGCCTCGTATGCCTGAAGATGTCGAAAGGCACAAAGTCTCAACAAGTCGAATTTAAAATTGAAATTCCAACGAGCACTTTCAGTCGATATCTTAAATTAAAAAGTGTTTTTTTATAAAACTTTTATGATCTTTATTTTGTATAACAGTGTTTGTGTCGCTCTTTAAAAAAAAAGCACGATACTGACCAGCGAGATTCACAATTATTGTGAGTTTAGTATTTCAAAATAAATTAATATATTCACTTTTAAGGTGTTTACTGTCAATTCTTGGTGGAAAGACATTATATCTTAAAAAATAAAACACAATTCATTTGTACTACTTACCAATATTTATAATGACCAGGACCGGTTTCGCTCTTCACGAGAATTATCAACTGATATAGTTTCAGTTGATAATGCTCGTGTTGAGCGAACCCGGTCCTGATCATTATAAATATGTGGAAGTAGTACAAATGAATTGTGTTTTATTTTTTAAAATAAAATTAATATATTATTAAAGTCGAGATGGAGTGTCCAAACATGTTTTGTCTGAATTTTCGCACTTGCCCGAAATGCAGACTCTGTGCGGAACAAGGTAGCACGGGGACCTACTTAAATAATTTGTATAGTGAACAAATTAGATAACGAAGCGCAACTGTGCTTTGGTAATTAGTATGCTCCATGTCTGATACAATGATAAGCGCCTTAAGTATTATCATCAATACATATCAACTGCCAAAACACGTTACAAACTTTCCGCCTGGATTGTGCAGATAGGCAGGTACTCGGCAGTCATAGACAACCGCGATTATTATTATTATTATAATAATAGTCGTTCACCCGATACTGCCACCCTGTCTACATCAATCAAACCCACGCAGGAGCGCATAACAACCGGTATTGCCAGAACCGAAAAAAAATACCAATAAAGTTTCATAAATTTTTATAAATACGTATGACACGTGTTTTGTCTCTTTTAAAAAAATCTTCACTACCAATAGGATAAAATATCAAAGTATTTAGTACTAGAAAATTTTATTAGGTAGCTGATAACTGTCGGCGTCCGTGGCGCAGTTGGTGGCGTCGTTGGCTACGGCTACGGATGTCTCGGGTTCAATTCCCGGTGCGGACAGTTTTCATAAAATTGCTCTCTCAATCGATTTCTTTTCGTAGTTCGTTTGTGATGTCTAAAACTCCTTCCCACCCATCCGATCCTCACAAGGCATAGCGAGAGCGATTAGCTAACCACTAGTCCTGTCCTAGTCCTATCCTTCTATCCCTACTATCTTCGAAAAAAGAGAGGTTGAGCAACTGAGTAACAAGCGGTTTTCATAGAAAAATTCTGTTACGATACCTCCATTAGGAGACCATATGCTCCATGTTGGGACCGTACGTAGAAAAAAAATTGATAACTATTTCGGCTTAACGCCATCGTCAGAACTATACCTATTTTAGCTTAGCTATATATATATATCTCTGTTTAGAAGAGATAGACAATATGATGTCATCTCACGTATTCAAACATCATAATATATATTTAAAATTAAATTATTCAAGGTACTAATTGTGTTTTTGGAAAAGGAGATTACGAATAGTTGAAATGCACTCCTGTAAATTCTCATGTTTGCAGATATGGGATTATACGCAGGTAGTTTCGATAAAATAGTGGCTTACATCAAGCGGTCGGGTCAGGAATTGTAAATCTAAAACCAATGTAAACTGAGATTTCCCTTCCAAAAAGTGGTCAATTTATTTTTCTAATTTACATCGTTTTGCCGAGACCTACTCTATCGTCGATAAAATGAGATCCAATTATTAACTCATTTTCGTATTTTTTGAGGGTTACATCAATTGGCCAATTGGCCGAAACACTGCCGATCTAATGCCTTTCTACCAAGAATTGACAGTTAACATCTTGAAATTGATTAAAATTTTTACATCGATTAAGTTTTGAGCGCAGTCTGGCAACATTCGCAAAACAACACAACGTGAAACTTTCCCGTGGGGGATTTCCCGACACTCTAACCCGCCTCTCAACCCTATACAATAAAATTTTCATTCGCCAAAGGCACCACCTCCGTACGTAAGACCCGACGCCAGCTGCCTAGTATTAATTTGGGGCGGTGACGTCATCGCAGGCTAGGAAAAGGAAAATCGATTGCGATACGTCGACGTCGCTTACACAGCGGTAGGCAACCGGTTGCGTTTTTGTTTATTTTTCGATTTGCCAATTTTTTAAACAATAAAAATCGTGTTTTCTTTTGTAATTGGTATCGTAGCAATTCACGGTGGCATAGGTAACCTTCGAAACCATGACTTCGAATATCGGCATGGACAGTTCATCTATTGATTCTTCAATCCATTTATGGATTCGTACTTCATGGCATGATTTTTTGTGATATCTTCATCCCATTCCACCCATTTGATCCTAAAAACGAGGCATGGGCAGCGCGATTGACTAACTGAATAGTTCTCAAAAAACAGCGTTTTTGAGCTGATCCATTACGATTTCATAATGACGTTAGAAAGTCAAAAGGACGTAACCCACACCAATAAAATATTGCGTATAACTCTCACAAAACGTGTTAATACATTGAATTTTTTTTATATATATATATCAGAGCGCGTGCGGTGATTTTATCTCTTTCTCACTCAATCACATGAAAAGTGAAGGTGCAAGCGAGATGCAAGGGCATGCGGCGCATGTTCTTGTATCCTTCTTGCTCATACCCAAATTAGGTTGTGCGATAGAGATAGTGATAAATCCACCGCATGCCAATGATATATATATATATATATAATATATCGACTGTAGAAAGGCAAAAGGACGTATCCCTTCGTTTTTTCAAAAAAATTTTTTTTGATAATCGCAATGTATACAATTTAATACACTTTTCTGTGCACGGATTACGTCCTTTTGCATTTCTATAGTCGATGGTCTACATTGGGAGTGGATACGAAAAAAGGCGTGTCTTGACAATATTAAATAATTACCCGATATTTGACATATAAATGATTATTCGAATAATACTGTATTTCTTTTCATAATATCACTGTCAAGTTATATTTAAATGTTATCACTGCCTAATTATTTTACGAAATTTTGGACGCGCAAGGATAGATTGCGTTCGGCGACGGGGCAGAGGAGGAAAAGGTTAAAGAAGATAAATAAAACTACGTGAATACTGTCAAATCGCCGACTCCTGACAGCTGACAACCCTAGTCGTAACCGCCTAGGCTTTGCAGTACATTAGGGCGGCGTCCGTAAATAGAAAACCGACGCAACAACTACCACCAGGTAATGGGCACACTGCAAAAAAACCGCCCCAATCCCGAGCACGCTATATCGAACATACACATCTACAGGGCGACGATAATAAAAGAAAAAGAAAACATAATGCGAATCATGTTCATGAATGAGCGTGCTATTTTTATGTCATAATGAAAAAATAAGTTTTTTAAAACTCTTAAATACTGAAAAAATAAGATGACTGAACTTTATTCTTATACACGCGACTCGCAGGAATTATATCCAATTTGCCAAACATTAAAAAAAAACCTAGTGAAGGATAATAATATTATAAATAAAGTATTTTTTTACAGACAAATTTACAGCGAATATCAAATTGAAATATGAATATTATTTGTTTTCCTTTTCTGTATGTTAAAACGACAGTGACAAATCGTAACTTTACTTTGAAAAGGTTCTAACTGACATTTTGGCCTAAAATGACCTTTTGATTGAAAAATGTTGTATTAGCCAAATTCTACAACATACAATTTAATCGACTGAGGGTGCTTGATGGAATTTCAATATCAAATTTGGATTATTAAGATTTTGTACACTTCCATGTATTTTGTCACGGGTTTCGCCTTTCAGCATCTTCAGGCATTCGTGCGCTCGAGTCATATATGGTTCAATGGGAGAGTTAGCAGTATTTCGGAGTTTTATCCACACATTTTTTTATAAATTTGTTTTATACGGTTCTATGAATCGATATAACTAATTTTTATCATTTCACAGAAAAAAACATACACATCACAGTTTTTTTAAAAAGGTTTTAACGTCGTGCCGAACATTCTTCGCTCGATGATTGGTGTGTACTTTACCCTTTACTTCTATTGCTCTATCGATGTGGTCATTGACTAAAGTTAGCTGAGTTCGTTCAAATATTCAAGGTATGTATATGTATTAGTATTCTGTCTAGATAATATATAATATTAATAAATATCCCAAAGTTCAGAACATTTTGTTTGATAAAATTGAAATATCCGATTAAAACTTTTCAAATAAACTATTATTGTCAGTTCTCATTATTTTCTAATATAAAGGCTTTAGTTAAAATAAACTATATAAAAAAAAACAAGTAAAATATTTACTCACTAATTAAAAATACATTTTTCCAAATCAAAACTTCAAACACTCGTATCTCAAAACATGGTCAAGTGCAATTGGAAACTTTTCAAAGTAAGGTGACGAACTATACAAATACACAAAGTTTCCGGTAAGTGTACATGATACCGAGTTATAAATAAATCAAAGTTCGGGTTCGTGGTGCAGTGGTCAACGTCGTTGGCTTCGGTTACTTCGATCTTGGGTTCAAGTCCCGTTTCATAAATTCATTTTTGATTATGGATTTCTGGTCGAAGGCATGGATGTTTTCCCATCCTAAAAACGGGACGTAGCGAGAACGATTAGGAAACCCTGTTTTAGCCGTATCCTTCAATCCCTACTTTCTTCAAAAAAAAAATTGAGCAACTGAGTAACATGCAGTTCTCGTTGAAAAAACTTTTGTCGAGATACCTCCATTATGAGTTCATATATTATGCTCAACCCACATTGGGAGCGGACATAGTTTAAAAAAATATATAATGTAATTCAATCAATTATTATGCATGGGGGGCATAAAGTGTAAAGTTTTAGAAACAGTGTCGCAGATAGTATGTCCTCATTATAATCAGAAATGATTTTCCGCTATATTAGGTTAATATGTATATGTATCGTTATAATATGATAAGTAATCTACTTACGGAATATATTTACCGAGGGATCAGACGCCGCGTCTAGACCGCATAGGAGTCACGCAATATGCCCAAATGATTGATATCGAAGCAGAAAATCGATTATGCAGACATTGTTCCAAGCTGTACAATGGCAGCACTCATTCGTGTTCCGCTATCACAAACTCACGTTCCTTATTCTCAACTATTCCAAATTCAAATAATTCCATCAACAAAAAACTTTGACTTACTCGGTGTGGACAGCAAGAAAATACCACTCACATTAATTTAGTTTCTGCTGAAATATAAATAAAATAGTTTTGCGAGAGTTGAATTATTTAATACGGAATAAATTATTAAAAAATGAAAATTCAACTTAAAGAAGTTTTTGTATTTGATATTCTCAGAAGAAGAATTAATATCAGAAAGAAATGAATAATAAATTAATTCTTGACGTTATAAAATATAATTGACTTCAACGACATAAATTTTTTTACTGATTACTTTTCCAAAAACACAATTGGTATGTTTAATATTTTAATTTCAAATAAAAGTTATGATGTTGGAATAAGTGAGATGACAACCGAAAATAAGTATAAGCATGGTTCGACGTTGGCGTGAAGCCGAAATAGCTATTAACTAATAAATATTTTTTTATAACTGAATACTTTGATATTTTATTCTATTATACTGGAGTTCTATCAAGTAAATGACCATTAAATCAATTATTTGTATTTGCTTTTTGTGTGAAGGGGTAGTAACGCCAGTAGTTTTTTTGTGTTGCAGCCTACAATAAATTAAAACTAAACACAATAGGTACTAGACTAGCAATTATCAATATACCTACATAATAGATTGTCAATAAATTAAGAGATGTTTGTATGAAACAATTTGACAGCCGCAGTGGAACGTTCATAGTATTTCAAATTGAATAAACAAATTACAGAATGACAATATAATTTTATTGTCTCTGAAATCGATAAATAGAATTTGAATTTCGAATAGGCAGGCGTACCTTACATACTTCCCAATAATGAAAGGGAATAAAATTATAATTACAAATATGGCGTCCCTCCGCTGTTCCAGGTTCAAAGTTTACGTTCACGGGTTGTCAAGGCAACCAAACAATAATGGCGACGTTGTAATTATTGCTAACGGAGAGAGTGTAAGGATACGGCAGGAGTATATTATACCTAGCAATAGTAAATAATACGAGTAAGCTTTTCACGTGATATTCATCACTATTTGAAAATGTATTTTTCTTGGCGAAATTAGTGTCACAATCAGGGACGGCTCTTGTAAAGGCGCAAAGAGTGCACTGCACTCCTATAAGTCTCATGAAAATATTCCATTAATAGACGGTATTCCAACATAATAATTATACCGATTCACTAATTTCAAATTTTCCTCGTGTTCCCCCCGATAGGAAAATATTGCAGGAAACGATGATCAATAAACACGACTATCGAACGTATTCCGCGTCAATTCAAAATACGCATGAAGGCCAGTCGATGACGCGGTTGGAGCAGAGATTCTGCTGCACTTTCTAGACGTCAAAAATGTTGTACGGTTTTTGAGATAATAGTTTTGTTGTACCATAACTGATGTTTATGTCATTTTGTGATAAGAGTAGGAATTAGTACACTAGAGTATTATCTTATATTTGGTGTAAGTTTGCCATCTGCATTTCATTTGAAAATGCTAAAAACGCAATGGTAATTAATATGTGAACGAACATGGGGCGTTTCGAAGTACAAAATCGTTCTCCTGTAAATTCAACATTTTGCAGTTATTTCAACAGGTTATTCCCAAACAAAATCGTATTTAACTACCAATGTGGATTTTATAAATCGTGCAATAATAATTTTACTTCTACATAATCAATCGAATCGGTGTAAAAATAATGGGTTTTAATTTTATAAATAAAAATTGACTAATTGAATTTGAGAAATTATTTTTAAGGTTTAAAAATCCATGCAGATTCACGAATTTTGAAACAGAGCCGTAGTTACTGTTAATAATATAATGTTCTAAACAAAGTATACGCAATGGCCAATCTCTACTTTCTAACATTCGAATAACGAAGATAATTTTTTTTAACAAAAGGCGATACGTGTGGGTAAAATCGTTCGCCAGCCAGCTGCTCTAAAAATAATTAAATTCGATTTATTATTTACGAAAAGGGGGTAATGATATTCCCATTAATGCGTTCGCCATTATTTATTACAAATGATTATTTTCCGACGTATTGATCTCCAAAATAAATAATTAAACATACGGTGAGTTTTCATTTTGAATAATTACCCAACATACCGCGTGCCACATTCCTCGTAAATAATTCCATACTATAATAATATTATAATACAATTCTTGCCGTAAGTATGCTAATATTACAGTAAAGTTAAAAGAATAATTTGGATTTTATGGACATTTTGAAATTGGAAGAATTTAAAAACAGTGATATTAAACTGGTAGCCGGCAGACTTTTTATTTCAATGATTAATTAAATTAAATTAATAAAAAAATTTGTGGCAACA
Source organism: Himalopsyche phryganea (assembly GCA_022494535.1). Taxonomy (NCBI): domain Eukaryota; kingdom Metazoa; phylum Arthropoda; class Insecta; order Trichoptera; family Rhyacophilidae; genus Himalopsyche; species Himalopsyche phryganea. The sequence continues at coordinate 2,217,225 of JAGVSL010000139.1, forward strand.
TCGAATTAACACTTAATTGCTCACTCACTCAATATTGCTAAAATGTGAAGTTAATCAAAGATTGACACGTGTTTCGGTTTAGTGAAAAACTACAACTTTGGTATTTTATTCTAAGTCTTTATTTTATTGGTCCTGTAGGTGAGAAGTCTCTAGTGCGTTCTTCTGTTGAGGTGACCATATTCTTCGTATCGCAGAACGGATAAATTCTTCAATTGACTTTATTGAAAACGTGGATATCTGTCATGCTAACATTGCCAACCCTAATAAACTAAAAATCCTTACTTTCGCAAAGGAGAATTGTTGATGCTCCATTAGGATTGCGTATGCTCCACATTGGTAGCGAAATGGTAGAAAATCCCTCAAGCAGCTCCAAAAAGGTTAGAGACCACTGTTGTAATTAAGTTATTCATTCCACAGTGATTATTCACATAGCAAAATGGGATTAATTAATAAATATTTCCCAATATAGGTGATTAATGTGGCCAATCAAAATACGCCATTACTTAAAATAATGCGTCAAAAATAACAAGAACTCGCTCGTTTTATTTATGACCCCATGCTAATTTGATTACTTGTATAATTTCATTTGTCGAAAATGTGCGGGAAATGATTAGTTTTCATTTTTGGCAATACGTTAAGTCCCATCTAACGGGAATCACGCAAACTAATTCAATAGACGGTTTAGCAAAGACGCAAGCCAAAATTTTCATCTCGCGAAAATTTTGCGGTGCTACAGATTTCATGATTTTTCATTGTTTAATAATACGATTTGTGAGGTTACCGTCAACTCTTGTATTTAGTTTATTAGAAGTTAATGAGAAATGATGAATTTGTTAAATTATGCTTATAAATATGCATTCTATGACCTGATTGTCTGTTTTGATTTTAGATTGTATTAAAATTCCCTAAATTTCCCTAAAAATAAATTTCTCTAAAAATAAAACCTTGTCCTTTATGTTACCTTGTATATCTACAATTTTGCAATAATTATTTCGACTTCAAGAAGTCATCCTGAATGACTATTTTTTTTGATGGATTCGGCGGTGACTTAGTGGAGATTCATTTTCAATACAAAATTAAAATTGATAACTTTGCTATTTCACTGGTTGCGTTACTAATTGAGGAAATTGACCTCGGACATTCCTGGTAAAAAAATGATACACGCATAATGTAAGTATAGTGTGAAGCCGTTGTGAGTGATGGTAGCTACAACGTTAACTACCCAAGGAAACGTAAGTCGAGGTACGATAGTCGTGGTCAATACGACACTTAACAAATTTACAACACCCGGGGTAATTCACATCTGAAGCTTTCCCTCACCATTTGAAAATTAAAACCGACAGAGTAGGAAATACGAAATGGCATAACTGATTGATTCTGTTTAAAAACAATTATTAAGCAATTATTCTCGCTTTCGAATGTCACGTTCATGCTGTAAATTTAAAGTAACTTCGGGGTTGAATATTGAACCCCTAAATATTGAGACACGTGGCAGCTGTCTCTTCTGCCCCCTCGAATATCGGACCTGACAACGTTTATAATAAAAGTTTGCTTTGAGAAAATATTTTCCGAGAATTTTATAAAATTAGCAACAATAGTTCCACGAGTTCGAATGATCGAACGGAAAATTTCATAAGGCATGGAGTATCTGATGTATATATCCCCTCCCACAAATCCAATCCTTGAAACGAGAGAAACAAATTATCTACTAATCCTTCCAAAATGCATTATATCCTTAATCTCTGCTCCGCATTACGTGCAGTTATGGTTGAAAAAGAAATACAAGTATGTTAAAATTAGCTATCTATAGAACTGCATTATCGTGAATACATTTTAAAATGTACGAAAAAAAGTAATGATTGTTGTCTCTTACCAAGGTATTTTAATGTATAGCTATAGTATTTATTACCAATATTATTTGGCCGCCACCGAATTCGGAACTAAAATTCCAAGTGTAAGATAAATTTCCCAATTGCCATTTTATGCGAAATAAACATCTTTCTAAGATTCATGTCTACTTATTTAAAAAAATAAAACACAATTCATTTGTACTACTTCCACATATTTATAATGATCAGGACCGGTTTCGCTCATCACGAGCATTATCAACTGATAAAAATACAAACATAACAGGCTTATTTATATAAAATTGAGAGTAAAAATGAAGGTATATAAAACTGATGGTTCATGAACCGAGACAAGAAAATACTGATTAACAAACAAATTATACATAAATCAAATGAAAGAGTCTACAATTAAAATGTTATGGACCTCTTGCAAATCATTAAATACTAATCTGAAATCCCAAATATAGCTACATTAAAAGTCCATTTAGCTGAAAAATTTTTTAATGACGTTACTACTATAACATATGAATCAGGGAAATTATAAGAAAAAAATAATGAACCATTTAAAAATGATTATTTTCTTTTCTCAGTAAAATATAATGTCTTTCCACCAAGAATTGACAGTTAACACCTTAAAAGTGATTCATGTCTACTTTTACTACTAGGTAAGAAGTGTTGTACTAAAATAAAAAGATGGTGTTACACTATCAAAAAAATCTTTTTCATGTTGATTTATAAATATTTAAGTTTGTTGACGTGCATTTAGAACAGTTTTATCCTAGATTGACACTATTCCTTAGCTACTGTAAACACGAGCGTACATATGTCAACAAGCAGTTATGTTATTAAAAATCAGTGGAAATAAGTGGCCACGACATGGTTAATAGTTAAAACTGAATCTGTGGGGAAGTTCGGGAAGATATATGTAAAGTTTGTCAGTTCTGCAAACGTAAAAAATCTAGTAAATAACTAATACTTCTCATCAGTTGCAATGCGGAGCGAACTTACAAAACGATCAAATTTTTTTTATAATTTAAGACATCGACTGAGGGTGCTTGATGGAATTTCAATATCAAATTTGGATTATTGAGATTTTGTACACTTCCATGTATTTTGTCACTAACGACCCGGGTTTCGCCTTTCGGCATCTTCAGGCATTCAGTGTACAAAATCTCAATAATCCAAATTTGATCAAATTTTTATTGTTGCCAAGTAACTCGTTATTAAATACTTCTGTATTTTTTTATAAAGACTTTTCATATATTTTTTTAAAAATATTCTATAGATACAGCCTTTACTTTGTGGAAACTCATTTTCAGTACAAAATTAAAATGCATAACGTCGTCATTGCATTTTTATACACAATTTTAATTTTCACACTTTTTATGAAAGCATCTAAAAATATTTTAAAGGTAATATTTAAAATTGTATTTACATTTAATTATACGTTTTAATGTTAAAAAAAATTATTTACGTGAAGTTTTTTTTCATTTACATATATCGTTAAAATTTGTTAAACAAATAATTTTGTTTGAATATGGTCAACAACATTCCTAACCCGACGGTGGCGTCCTCACTAGCGGCCAGGTTAAGTTGGTACATCTTTAGTTATGAACGACCGCTAACTGTGCTAATGACAATAACTTTGAAAAAGGAAATTCGTTTTATATATTTTTTTTCCCATGTCCGCTCCCAATGTGGAGCATATGTTCTCCTAATGGAGGTATCTTAACAGACTTTTTCTACGAAAACTGCTTGCTACTCAGTTGCTCAACCTCTCTTTTTTTCCAAAGAGAGTAGGGATAGAAGGATAGGGCTATGAGAGAACTAGTGGTTAGCTAATCGCTCTCGCTACGACCCGTGAGGATGCGATGGGATAGGTGGGAGGGAGGGAGGACTCAGACTACGAACAGAAATCCATAAATCGATTGAAAGATCAATCTATGAAAACCGTCCGCACCGGGAATCTAACCCGAGACATCCGTAATCGTAGCTCGCATACATACGCATATAGCATTAAAATTGATAACTTTGTTATTTTACTAATTGTGTCTAGATGTGACACGTGTTTTGCCATTTTGAGAAGCATCTCATCTGCTCAGAAGCAGACATATTTCATTGTTTTAGATTGATAAGTCCTAAATAGGGAGTGAATATGTATTTAAAAAAATGTAAATCATACCTGCTAGCGAGGGGAGCCCCGTGAGTTCTCTGTTGTGCGTGAGGTTAAAACGAGAACTGTTCTGTCGCCTGTCTCGCCTGAGGAGGGCTGGCGGCGCGGCCAGGGCTGCGGCCCTTGGGACGATGCTGGTGGGAGGGGGCGCTCCGGGCGCTCCTGGACTGGCGCCCCCCGGAGCCACCGAGTTTCCGGTTGCCTTTGCCTGAAAACAAAAAAGAAGAAAATGTTATTCGTATAGCTCGTTAAAAAAATAGCCAAATTGTATGTGGAAGCATAATACCATCCGCCTGATAAAGGGTTAAAAATAAGTTTGACACACGGGATAGTTTCGCCTGATTTGTGTCGGGGATTGAAGCGTTAATAAATTAAATGTCTACGATTTCACTTCCTACGTGGTCGCCTGCACATCATCCGACATCAAAAAAATGAATACGAAAAAGACCTTGCTCGGCAAAACGGAATTGCGCATCGCGCCGGTCAGATTACAGATAAATGCACGGCTCTGCTCTGCCCTCAAGAGCAAACAGACATGATAATTATTTTAAATACCAACAAACACCTCGCATTTCGCGAGCGGTAAACAAGTCGCTACTCCTTTTTCACGGCCGACCACAACGCCAACATCTATCTATCTACACAGCCAATCTGCAGATATCGCATTTGCTACATTTCGATTCGTTACGCGAGTGTTTTTTAAAATATAGGGATTCAACGAGATTGTTTTTCCAACAATACACACAGAAGTACTTCAAGGAATGTAACGCAAGTCGTGGCTGGTTGAACATTTACGTTCGGGGTGCTACGTGATACGGCGAAACTGGATAAAGACTAAGATTGGGGGCGTCTTTGATGCACCTTCTTCGGACACAAAATTGCAGCACGCAGTAGGCAATTAGCTTTGCAATGCGAATTTAAAAGAACCGATGGTATGGTTATTCTTATAATATAACATTAAAAATAAATTAACACAGATCATAAATATTATTCAATTTTTGTTATCAGGTGGCAGACCATATTGATTCTTAAGGGAACGGCCTAAGAGAAAGTAATGAATAGACTGTGCACGAAATCTTCTGGCTGAAGGTCTATAGGTTTGCTTTTGTGTCAAATTTGAAAGTCAGTTAGGGATTGGGTAAGTTATAATAAAAACTTTAAACCACACACGAATACATTTGTTTAGTGACCACCTACAACCAATATATGTAAGGCGTTTTTCTTTATTGTTTTTTCCAGTGCGAAGTCTTCAGCTGTCTTAATCTTTGAGAAAGAACACGATGTCAAGACTTATTCAGTACCGACCCTAGAAATAAAAACAGTTGTTAAAATGGGAGCCCGCTTTGCAGGCTCCACGTAGTTTCAGTAGGTCAACACTTATTTCTATGACATAATAAATTAAATAATACATATAATAATAATGTTGTGTAGGCAGTAGTCGGTGCTTCGTTAACTGTAGGTCATCAAGTATCTTCGAAAGCGGTATTAGAAGGGCACCGGACCAAAAATTGTTCTGACACTAAAAAGTTTTCACGTTTTTTTATTGCATCATTAAACAATCTCATTAGATGAGTAGCTGTAGTAATAATACTTGAGGCACGATTACATCAACTGAGTTGTATAAAAGCAAAAACGCCACTATCCCTCAAAGTCATATCGTAAGAAATCAAATAAACCGATACTACGGCACTTCTTACACTTTATACCAGTGATTCTCTAAGTGGATCCTACGGACCCCCAGGGGTCGTTGTGACCTATGACCTCGCAAAAGGTTTAATAAAAAAAATATTTCAGACACATTTTCACTATTATGAAAGTTAAAATAAACAGCGATAATTAAATTGATAGTCATTTGTTGGGTGTTGGACACTTTTGCAAGCAAGCCTACAAACTCAGATGAATCCATATTAATACAGGAGCAATTTATTAAATTATCTGTTGATTGCTTTTCCATCTTCCTATTTAGTAGAATGTGGATTTAGTGCGGTTATGAACCTCATCATACTTTAAATTTTAAATATCAAAATGTTTTATTTATATTTACATCACCATTTAAGTACCATTCAAGACATCAAAATTGAATTTATAATTTTTCTATTATGCAGTCATGTAGAGTTATTTTACTTGTGGGTTCATACTAGGGTTTTTGCTTTAATAATGAGTCCACGGGCACAATAAGTTTGGGAACCACTGCTTTATATGGACATGTGAGTTAAAAGTGTCATATAATGTATGAAATTTAATCCAAGTTACTAAATTTAACGATCTTGTACTGGACAGTGGCGAGTTTGCATGTAAACGGAATTTATAAGTTCATTTTTCACGGTTTTCTAGGGATACTGCACTTGATCAGTGTTGTACACATGTACAAGAGTATAGAGAATATTTGTGCATTAACATGTCTTTTTGCGGACAGTGGCGGTTCATTTAATCGTAAAAAGGTGGTCAGCTATTAATTACATAATTACGCGGCCTCTAAAAAACGTAAATGAGATATGGAAATAGCCTAACCATGGCTGCAATAAAGAAACCTCTGATGTGGATTTAATTTATGCATGCTAGTGTATTAACGATAAATATTATGAAGAGTTTAAAAAACTCATTTATTTATTATATCGGCTAATTAAATGCTCAAACAAAGAGCTCTGAAAGTTGTTGATTAATTTCGTAATTAGTAGTGTTATGGTAATTAGTACTAACTGTTATTGTTTGTTTCTTACCCCCTCCCCACGTCCAGTAAGAAAGAACCAAACCCACCCTAAACTTTGTGTTTAATATAAGAATTAGAAGCATTGTTAACCTGGGTTAAGTCTGAAGATGCTTCTTAAAGAAGCGAAACATTTAGTAGCACAGCAAGTGGAATAACTAAGTTATCAATTTTGATTTTAAATTATGCATCTATACTAGGGATTCCAACTCGGATATTCGAATATGCACTAGGGCAAGTGTTGCTAAAGTCAGCTGTCGCCAGTGGTCGGCCTTTTGAGCTTAAAACTTAAATATTTTTTAACCATATCCGCTCCCTATTGGGAGCATATGACCATCACGCGGTTCCTCCAAGCTTCTCTGTCCCCCGCCAGTATCCTCGCCTCCTCACAGGTCCCCCCAGCGTTCCGTAGCTCCGCTGAATACATCCTATGGATGGTCATCAGCGGCCTTCCAGGGCGACGGAATCCATCTGGTTGGTAGAAGAGACAGGCAAGATTCAGGCTCCCCTGGACGTAATAAGAGACTGGTCCTTCCGCTGTCTTACTTCCGAGTTTCTGACAAAATCAAACCACCGTACCCCTAGTATTCGCCGCAAACACCTGTTTTCAAAACACAGTATACGGTTACCCTGTGCCTCGGTGAGATGCCATGACTCGCAACCGTAAAGCAACACCGTCAGGATGCATGCGTTGAATAAGTAGCACTTGGTTCTGACCGAGTACAAACGTGAGTCCAAGACTTTCCGCATTGAGTTAAAAGTATCTCCAGCTATCCCTAATCGGATTGCGAGCTCTTTACGCGGATTGCCATCTCCCGCGATGTGTACCCCCAAGTACCTAAAGCCGTCGACTCTCTCAATGTCTTGCCCCGCGCTCGTCAGAGGGTAGTCTAGGTCTGGACACAAACTGTTGCAGAGCACATTGGTTTTACTCGCATTGATTTGAGGCCAATGCGATACGAATTGTTCTGCAGCCTGTCCATTGTTTCCTGAATACCCTCGACAGATTTGTCAAATATGACAGTGTCGTCAGCATACTCGAGGTCGCATAGCCTCAGATTGGGGCAACGGCTAAACCTCGGTCGGGTGGAATTGACTTCCTCAGGATGAAGTCGAAGATTATTATGAATAGGAACGGTGCCAGAACACAGCCCTGTCTGACCCTGGTTGAGACCCCAAACCATTCTTTCGTTACGTCGCCGATTCTGACACAGCATTCACTGCCCTCGTGCATGCATTTGATGAAATAATATAAATAATAGTGGATATATTTAAAAAAACAGATTTTTTTAAATTCGTGTAGGTATTCTTGCCACTTGCCAATGTATATCTGCATTATATTGACCTATATGATGCAATACGCAATTAAAAAGCGCACATTTTTATTTCGCAAGTTTCGACAAATTCATGTTGTATGGGGATGGTTAACAAAATATACTTTAAATTGTCATGCTTTGCATCACTATGTTTTTTATTGTTCTGTCTACTCTTAGTAAATTCGTTCGCGATATTTATGAAGTTTGGATTTTGGGGGCCGACCACTGGGAGAATTGGCATTTTTTTGTAAACTTCTATAATTTTATGCTTGGTATAACATTAATTATTTTATGTTTAGTTGGTTACATTACTTAATCCCTGTTTAATGGAATAACAGCGAAAAAAATATGTATCTATCATTCATTGACTCAAAATCCCTTTTGAAAGTACACCTGTCGCTTAACTGGCCGACCACTGACGAAATGACCCTATCCGAATATATTCGGCCATTTTTTAACAATACGATATGCGCATATATGAGTTACTGTTCGAATAGTATTCTTAATATTTTTTAAAGAACTATTTGACGAAAGATCACATTACAATTTCTCCAGATTTAAAAAACAATATTGAATATACCATGTAGTGGTTTATTTGCCGTCATCCAACTTAGGCGCTTTCAATATTTTATTATAACACTTGAGTTTGCAGAATAACTCAGGGTTAAAAAAACACCCTTCAAACTTTCCTTAATTTCAGTAATTACAGAAATGCTGTTGTAGTAATCCGACGCAGCTGATATTTATATGTTGGAATAGAATGAAACTGTTTTCGAATGTGTATTTATATAATGTTATAAGTTATTGAAATCGCATTTTGAATATTATTTTCATACTTCAAAAGCTAATCGAATTTTTCAATAGTTTCAGTTTTACTATTCGATGTTTGAATAATTGATAATGACGAATAGTTGGAATCCCTAAGTGATATGCTTTGTGTATATTCGACTATACTGATTAGCGATTACACCTTTTTATGTAAATATATTTAGTCACTGACAATCGAACGAAATTATGTGCGAAACACTTCATATTGAAATATGCATGGTATTCAAATCGCAATATAAATGAACATCGATTTATGTAAAGCGGTCGCACGTCCCACAAGAGATGGCACCAACTGTAATATGCGCCCTCAGTGAAAAATGGCGTTTGTTAACCCCAATTTGTTATTAGATTGAAAGCTATGTTAAACGTCTTACAAAGCTATGCTTTGCGTAACCTATACACTAAACATAATCAGATATTACGTTTTGCAAATATAGTGTCGGAAAATTTAAATTTGCAGACATGGCAAAAAGGGGCGCCGTCTTTTGTGGTGAATTGAAACTGGCGTATGAATGGGAACAGACGTTAAAAAAAACTTTCAGAGGGCATGGGTTCAAAGTTCGTGACTCCCAAAACACCTGAATGCGATTTCTATGGCAGCATGAACTTTATTTCATAATTCTATTAAAATATATTTTTCATCCAAGAACTCGTCACAGAAAAAACTCCAATATACAAATGATACGAATTTGTATAATGTAAAATTAATGTCGCGATTTATAGTGCAAAACAAAAGTACAGTATATCATCATCAATCATTTCGAATTGGTTTGTAGAAGGAGTTGAATTATATTAGTGATGTAGACGTATAAATAAAGATTAACCCTTTGCACTCGACCAGCAAACAATTAATGGTGTGACTTCGACAACGGATGACAAACAATTGTGTGGGTTTTCACCAATTTTATACAATATCCCTTAACTCACAACTCGGGAAGGGAAGGACGTGGTAGTAAAAACAGTCACATTCGTCTGGGGTAGAAGTCAGAACTAAAATTGTCAATCTAGGGAAAATTTAGGGTTTGTAGGTGTCAGACGTTAGGTAATGAGCGTCATGAAAGTTTTTTTTAATTAGTAAAATTGAGGAAATGGTTAGACAATGTCAACTGTTATGAAAAATCTATAGGATTATGCGGAAGGTTTTTTTTGAAGAACGACAGTTCTAAATTTGGATTATTGAGATTTTGTACACTTCCATGTATTTTGTCACTAACGACCCGGGTTTCGCCTTTCGGCATCTTCAGGCATTCGAGCACATGAATGGACTCGAACTGAGAGACAGTAAACAGTGTCTAACGCTTATATAGAAGATACAAATGCGACAAATATCATTTACGAGGGAATACATTATACGTCTGAGAGCCACACCGATACCTGAGTTAAAATTTCGGAAATCGCCCTAATCCTTATTTTGTAAACACCATATTAACAGAGTGGCGATTGCCGAAGGCGAATTGCCGCTTTTCAACTTCTTTTAGAAATACCAGTGATTTTACAATTATAATAGTATTGTGGGTTTTGACGGGATGTAATTCGACGAATGGGTAAATATATACAATCATTCCACATTTAGTGACATCTGTTAGGTGTTTCAACGTATCGGATATAATAGCGGAGAATTAGGAAGGTTCAGCTGCTCATTCAAGATTGGTAATGAGTTTAACTGGGCTCTATTAATTTCTAAAATTTCCTGATAAAATAATTTATGATCCCCCATGTTTTTATGCAACAGTTTAACCCCATCATCCGCATTAAACGTATGGTTCTCCATTAGCAAGTGATTTGCGAATGTCGAAGTTTCTTTTTTTAATCTAAAGGCAGCTAAATGTTCTGATACCCTTATATCTAATGTACGTGTGGTTTTACCCACATAGAAATGTTGGCAATCATTGCACCTTCCTAATTCTCCGCTATTATATCCGATACGTTGAAACACCTAACAGATGTCACCAAATGTGGAATGATTGTATATATTTACCCATTCGTCGAATTACATCCCGTCAAAACCCACAATACTATTATAATTGTAAAATCACTGGTATTTCTAAAAGAAGTTGAAAAGCGGCAATTCGCCTTCGGCAATCGCCACTCTGTTAATATGGTGTTTACAAAATAAGGATTAGGGCGATTTCCGAAATTTTAACTCAGGTATCGGTGTGGCTCTCAGACGTATAATGTATTGCCTCGTAAATGATATTTGTCGCATTTGTATCTTCTATATAAGCGTTAGACACTGTTTACTGTCTCTCAGTTCGAGTCCATTCGTGTGCTCGAATGCCTGAAGATGCCGAAAGGCGAAACCCGGGTCGTTAGTGACAAAATACATGGAAGTGTACAAAATCTCAATAATCCAAATTTAATATTGAAATTCCATCAAGCACCCTCAGTCGATGTCTTAAATTATAACGACAGTTCTGTTAAGAGAGTTGGCCTGGAAAAGATTTAATTTGTTAATTCTGATCAACAGCGCTGCCGATCGCGTGGCGTCCAAGGCAGACAAAGTAGTATGAAAAAGTTTCTCTCGTGACACTGGCGCCCTCCCTAAACGGACAACTTATAATGGTCGATAGACAATTGATCACCCAGATTTACAAGCGTGGTGTACTCACCGTCTCGCCGGCCGGCCAGTTCTTCTTCCGGCGGAACATGTTGCCGAAGGATGCGGCCGTCATGTTGGCGGTGGCGGCCACCGCCGACACGAACATCCGGCCGGCCTCGGGGGCTGACGACACGGCCCTCGGGAGGCCCAGAGCCCTTCGCCCGCAGACCAGAACTGGAGGGCGTCTTCCCGCGTCACCAGCGCCGAGAGAGCATTTAGGTCAGGCGGGGAAAAGCGCTTACTTGTATCTTATTGAACTAGTCGTATCACTCAAAACTGAACGCACATCGAGTGATTCTCGACAGAAGATTTAACACTATACTATCTTTGTCTGTTGAGAAACTTTTCACACTTTTCCTATACGACGATAAGTTTCTATAAATGTTTTGTTTAAAATTCTTAAAAAAAACATATGCAATAATGTTTCACTTTAACGTTGTAAAATGTTAATTCTTTTTGGAAAGGCATTTTATATTTAAAAAAATAAAACACAATAATAATAAAAATTGTAACGTTTCATGTTGTGTAATATTATAATATTTCCAGTAAGGTAATTAGAGAGTGTATACGTCTTTCAATAAGAGGTAACAGGATCGAGAAACTCAATGGAATGCGTCAGTTATTTTAAGTGCGTCATTTGAATGATACAAATTTATGCCGATTGTAAAAACAGAAAGGAAGGAGATTAAAAATTAATAAATTTGAATTTGAATTCTTAATCGATTTTATCTTTATCTCACGATAACTTTATTTCACGTGTAGAAACGATTACTGTAATATGATCGGCGTTAGTTGACTCACTGAAAACGAACGGGATAAACAACAAAACAATGTCATGAGTTATAGTCAGATTCTAGTATGAGATTATGGTCAACGATGTTGAAGATGAAGAGAGTCGATGAGCTTACTAGTGAAATGTGTGGTCTTAACGTTATCGCTCACGAGTTCTGCTCGGAGGCGATTGCAATTCCGATTAATTAAGCCAACATTAACGATAGAAAAGTAACTCATAAAACTTGAACCTGTTACAAGACTGCTATATTTACTAAGATAAAAAATAACAGTTTTATAGTCTAAAGAAAAAAGTTGATAATTTGTTTTTTTAAACCGCCCCCTAATAGAGGTATCTCAAGTGAAGTTTTTCGTGGAGAACTACTTGTAACCGAGTTGCACAACTCGGAGAGAGTAGGGATAGAAGGATAGTGCTATGATAGAACTAGTGGTTATCTCAACGCTTTCGTTAAGTCCCATTTTTATAATCGGATGGAATCGTCAACATATTATATTCGTAAAATCGCAATTTCGTTCGCAGCTCGATTGCTCATAAAATGAGTTTGTGCCGTACATGTATTTAGGTGGATAATAATTAAATTCAACTTGTAGATACACTCGGATCCAACATGTCGTTGAAATCGCTGAGAGCGACGCATGGAACAATCGACCTTGCCCGACATGCACACTCGTTATTCTGAATGGCCATAAAAACTAATTAATAGTAGCTTTATACATTATATTTAAGAGGTGACTATCTTCGCCTACAACTTTTTTGAACCAATCAGTGCGGAACTTTTGAAAAGAATGTGTTAAACGAGAAGTAAGTCAGTAGAAGGGCATACAATTCCGGACCCTTTTTATGATCCCGGGATTGAGAATTTCTCAATGCAGGGATAGGTAATTAAGTGAATTTTCATGAGTTAAATAATAAACTTAAAATTTAATTTGTGCCTATTATTGCTTTAATTGGAATGCATATTTGAATTCATATTTTTTGTTCGCTAATTGGAATGGTTTTTTTCCATTGATTTTGAATCTATCATTTGCAAAAAAGAACAAAAAAACAAACAAAAAAAAAAAAACGTGATGCTCAGAATAGTTTCATATTTTTGCTATTGCGTTATTAAGGTAGGTTTTACCAGATCGTATCCGAAAATAGGACATATCCTTCAATTCGACATTAAAATATTGTCCTCCATCCATTTCAAAAGAGATCCTAATTTGCCCTCGATTTCAAATTGGTTATGATCGGCTGTTACCACAATACATTTAAAGTAATTTCATAAGTATTACAAAAAGATAAGTGCATGAACCAACCGAGGTACACGTTGTGGTTAATCAGGAGGTTTTAATTTTATATATGAATTATTTTTTAGAATTTATGGTGAATCCAGAAATCCCGGGATTACAGGACTGAAAAATTGACCGGGATACCGGCATTGGAAACCCTAGTCAGTAGCTGTCTTGGGAGTTCTCCAATCAATATTATAGTCAAACAAATTATATTAAGATTCTGGACGGGACTAAAAATCAATGTTGATGTGAACTGTCATTATAAACTGCGCCTCAAACGATACCAAGTTTTTGTCAGTGCCGGTAATGCAGACTCTGCCAAATCATTCAATTTACTCTTTCATTGAAGATAAGGCTATAGAGATTATCGGATTACGAAAAGACAAGTAATTAGCCGAAGGGTACTTAAGACAGTGACAAGTATTGTTTTGATGAAAATGTATTACAAGGCAAAGCGGATAATCCCTAAGCTCGAATAATCAATAAGTGAATTGAGTATAATCGAGGGATTGGGAACCTTTTCATAAAAAAATGATTAGGTATAATAAATTGATTCAGTCGAAAGGCTGTAGGTTTACAGCCGATGGCAAAGTCAATTGAATGAGGAATAATACATCTTACGACACCCCACAAATTTCAATTCAAATTAATTGGGTGGGTTTACGACAGACAAAGTTCTGAATCGACTACATTTCATAGTTGGACACGTCGCCTCGAAAACATTATATATTAGTGCTCGTTATTACTCATTTTCAACTGCATAAGATATATTAATCGAGCCCATGAGGAATTAAGTGAGTCAACTGATATTTTCAAATAAAATTAGTTAAGTGCGTTGTGGTATTCTCCATGTCATGAAGTATCATACAATTGAAGTGAGCTAAGTAAATATAGGCTGCAAAACTATTTTATTATGCAAGAAGTTAAATTATATAACGTATAAACTAACTTAAGAAGATCATTAAATAAAACTTTTAATAATTAAGTTTTATTATTTTATCACTTGGCTTACTTCCCTTCTCGAGTGCTCAATTGTTAAAGATATTAATTTAAGCTGCAATAATTTTACATTAAAACTTCCAAAGCGGACAAATTGTAGTAAATTATTAAATATAAAATTGAGCATTCGACGTCAATTGTGACCCCAAAGCCTTCCGATCGCTAAACGGAGTTCTTACAGCTGAGTTACGTAGACCGACTAATTGACACTTGTGTATTGATTGCGGCAACCGCCAGTGATGGTCAATCTGCGACATTTGTATTCCGCAGATACTGCAGACGACGGGGCACGTCGGGCTGAGGCCGTTGCCTGTATATGGGCGCCCACCATATACGACATTGCCTTGGTTATCGATCTTACATGATACATCTACAGCTACCGGGCTTCGACGGCTTGGTTATACGTTGTGCGCTACATTAAAAAAATTTACAGAACGTCATAGTTTTTCAACCATTTCCCCTTCACAAGGTGGAACATATGTATTTCAAATTGAGAATCACAAAATATCGTTTTTATTACGAAATCTGCTCGTTATTCAGTCGCTTGACATCTCATTTTAAGAGAGAGAAGGATGTAAGCATGGAGCTATGAAAGGTGTTGCAGTTAGCTAATCACTCTCGCTGCACCTCGTTTTTAAGGTCAGATTGACGGGAAAATTCATTTGTAAAATTGTCCTTACTAGAAGTCAGCCCGCCCGTAGACTTTGATTCAAAAGCCGAAAGGACAAACGCCCAAACGAGTTAATCACTCGGTCGAATCGAATATATATATATATCAGGCGCGTGCGGTGGCTTTATCTCTTTCTCGCTCAATCACAGGAAAAGTGAAGGTCCAAGAGAGATGCAAAGGGATGCGGCGCATGCTCTTGTATCCTTCTTGCTCATACCCAAACTAGGTTGTGCGATAGAGATAGTGATAAGTCCACCGCACGCCGATGATATATATATATTATTTATGGACTTCTAATGGAGGTATCTCAACCGAAGTTTTTCATCGTGAACTGCTTGTTACTCAGTTGCTCGCGAACTCTGTTTATAAAAGAGAGTAGGGATAGAAGGACAAGGCCAGGACAGGAATAGTAAGTAGTAAGCTTATCGTTCTCATTACGCCTAGTTTTTAGGATCGAATGGGTGGGAAAGAATTCTAGACATCAAAAACACGCATGCCTACGAACAGAAATCTATAAATCGATTGAAAAATCAATATAATATTGAATGTTTAAAATATGACAGTTTAACTAGAAATAGCAACCAGAATGAACAGTGAAAATTTCACGTCGCTACTGTTCAACGCTTGAGAGGATTCCTGTGACAGACAGACATACAGATTGAAAGATGTATTTTCGGCTATGTATGTTGAAAGTTTAAAATCACACATGGACCGTATCTCATGTCACTCAAACGAAATATAGTCCTCAATTAAAATGTTAAAAATAGGACAGTCGACCTGGAAATGATATGTGCAAATTTCACGTCGCTACTGTTCACCGTTGGGGAGGAGGCCTTGTGACAGACAGACAGATTGATATATGTATTTTCTTTTATATAGTATAGATATGATAGCGGAGTTTAATTATATTTTCATAGCGCCGTTGTTGTTCATCGATAAACTATAATAAAGAATTTCCGCGGACATAAAAACGAGGATAGTATGGCGAAATGATAAAAATGCACGTCCGCCGTGTAATATTCACAACCATTGTGAGGCGTCGGAATTCGACCCATATCCATATGAACGCAGCGGGATACCGACAAAGAATCATAACAGTAAAGTTTTACGACGACCGCCCGATCCAGTGAAATCATTTCGTATTGGTATTACGTCCATGCCACAATGTACGTTACGCGGCGCATCATTTGTTGCGCGGCCAGATTCCGCACATTGTTATATTGCAAGTGCATCGGTAATCATTCTGTGGCCGAGCCGCATGTCCAGTATTAAACACTAATACAAATGTGACATTGATTGAATTGGCATTTACTTGGAACTGATCATGATCCTTCGACAAAATTGAGATTTTTTACCACGTCCACTCCCTTCCAATTCCAAGACTTCGGTATTCTTTTAAATTAGTAAAATACAGAGAAAAAAATATTTTTTCATTGATGATATTAGAAATATTATATTTTACTTTATTATACAAAACAACTGAAATGTGTCAAGTCAAAGTCATAATACATTAAATTAAGCTCATTTTTCACCATATCCGCTCCCAATGTGGAGCACACGGCCTTCTGGTGGAGGTGGCTCAACAAAAGTTTTGTAGGAGAACTGCATGTTACTCAGTTGCTCAATCTCTACTTTTCGAAGAGAGTAGGGATAGAACAGGAATTTATGGGTGGGATAAAATTTTAGACATCACAAATATCCATGCCTAAGAACAGAAAGCCATGAATCGACTGAAATATCAATATATGAAACTGTACGTGAACTAGAGAAATTCGTAACCGTAGCCAACGACGTTGACCACTGCACCACAGACACGACAGAAACTGAACTGCATAGGGCAATAATAATACATATTTTTGTAACCATATCCGCTCTCAATATAGAGCATATGGACAACTAACGGAACTTATCTCAATGGAATATCGAGGGTATACTGACAGAACGTATTAAAGAATGATGAAAGATGTCAAAATGTATGCAATTTAACGAATAAAGTCATAGGATATCGATGGCGTTTTATCAAATTGATGCAACCCTCAAAGAATATGAAAATGAGTTAATGATTGGGTTTCATTTTAAAGACGACAGAGCAGGTCTCGGCAAATGATGTAAATTGATTTTTTGGAACGGAAACATCATTTACATTGATTTTACGCACTTCAATGACACTCCCTTCGTATAATCCCGTATCTGCAAACGTGGGGATTTACAGTAGTGCATTTTAAAAATTCATAACGCAACTCACCATGCAATGTTTTCGATAAAGACAGTTTTTAGTCTCTCCTGAACGATTTCAATTTTGAGGATTACATCAATTGGTCAAAACACAGTCGATATAATGGTTTTGAAAAAAAACAGTATTAAACCATATTATTATTTTTCATCGATACCAAATATTCTGATGAGTATGCCAAAAAGATTATAAAAAATAATCTCACGAATTAAAAAAAAAAAAAAAACTCCTATAACACCTCAAGAAACCTAACCTAATAGATCATCCCAGGCCGTTAGCCCCGGGTTTATAAGGCAGAGTGGCTATACTAAAAAACGTTTCAATTTTACCTCAGTCAAGTTCAGCGCCTTGGGAGACAAATTACATGGCAGGACGAGTCCGGGCCAATCTCGGAGAATTAAAGATTTAATAGGTAATCTACTTCCTGTAATAAACTGCCGTTTCTGCACGTAAAAATGTAATAAGGCGGAGTGACTCGGTTAGGATCTAGTCCCGGGAAAGATTTATTGTCTTCAACAATCTTCAACGTTCAACAGAATACACAAGCGGCGTATATATATATATATATATATATATATATATATATATATATATATATATATATATAAGTATTCAAGAGATTTATGTCCATGGAATCTTCTGTAGCGTTACTTCAAAAGTTGATTACGTTCGTTTTTGTCATATTAGGTTTATTCAAACAATAAAATATTTGTCAGGCGAAATTCGGTATGCTGGTCATTATCCACTCCACGAAGAAGATGCATTCCTTTTAATTTGAATTTTTGATAACTTACCAAGGTTCATATTTCTTCACCTGTAAGCTAAGGTAAAACTGACAAATCCACTTCTGCAATAACGCCACATGAATGATAATTTAGCTCGAATACTAGAAATCATATCCAGATGTTTTTTTAGTTTGGTTTAAGATCAATTTTAAATATATCGTACTTTCACAGTTACAAAGCAGCTATGTTAGATCTAATATTTTTTATTTAAAAAAAACACAATTTGTTTTTGCTACTTCCACATGATTATCAGGACCGGTTCGCTCATCAACTGATAGTGCCTTTCCACCAAGAATTGACAGTTAACACTTTAAAAGTGGTAATTTTTTTTAATTTAAAAAATACATATATTATATTTTCGATGAATTCAGGGGTAACTTTAAGGGAATTTTACATTTAAAAAAGTATATTTGGAAATTCAGCGCAATAGTTTTCAGTGTATGTGATAGTAACGCGTAACTAACGCGTGTTTCGCAAGTTGGTTGACAAACAGCGATAATTCCCTGGTTTTGGAACAATAGATAATATACAAATTACATTCTACAATATCAACATGTACAATGCACTTACAATCAAAGGAGGCGCATTGTACAAATGTTGTATTTATTTTTGTTTATTTTATTTCTGCAATTCTGAATTCTCTCATTAACAAGTGATTGATGTGGTCAGAAAAATGAATTCAAAAAAATTCTGATCATAACGAAATAGTCGGGCTGATTGATAATCCATACGAATGGATAATTGATTCTAAATTTTATCAAGATGTCAGAATATTTTCTAAACCAGTGTTTCTTGACAGTTTTAATTGTATTATTGGAAAAAGATTTTACATGTTTTTATTAAATTTGAATTGTTGAGAAATTTTTGAATTGTTAATAATTGAAAAATACCGGAAGACGAAACCCGCGGCGTTACGAAATACATGGAAATGTACAAAATCTCAACAATTCAAATTTGATATTGAAACTCCATCAAGCACCCTCAGCCGATATCGTAAATTATATGGTATTATTAATTGTAAATGCATTGAAATTTTATTCATTATGCAAAATAACGTGAGAGGGATTTTGTATATCTCTTCTAAAACATCATACAATCATAACAGGACTATTGTATTTTTACTAGTTGATAATGTTCGTGATGACCAAAACCGGTAGTACAAATAAATTGTTTTATTTTTAAAATATAATGCCTTTCCACCAAGACTGAAAGTGTTAACACCTTAAAAGTGATTTATACAGTCTATCCCACTTAATTGGGACACCTCGGGCCAAAGTATTTTTCCGCGAATAAGCGGGCTGCCTTAAATAAGTTTAGATAGAGGAAAACAAATATTAATTTTTTTACACTTTATGTAATAATCAATAATACTATTAAAAAATCTGATTTCTTAGCAAAAAGTAAAGGCTTTCTCCTGTTTTTGTAGGGTTAAAATTGCACAAATTCAGCACAATTATGCAGTTCGAATGTTGATTTTGTGAATGTGAAAACTATTGAATATTATTAATACAACTCTATTACTACTTAAAAAATACAGAACACATTCATAGATATTAAGATATTGGTCAATAATTCAGTTGGTTTCTTTTTATTTTATGACAATTTACATACAGAGAGGAGATGCAACCATTTTGCATAAAGGAACCAACTGTTGGTTCACTATCTATGGATTCGGCGGTAGCTTTGTGGAAGTTAATTTTTAATATAAATTAAAATTGATAACTTAGTTATTCCACTTGTTTAATTAATCACTAGCGTGTCGCGTTTCGCCTCTTAAGACGCATCTTCAGACTGTCAGTTGGTTCCCTTTTACACTATTCCTTTCAATATGCTAACCCATGAATAATGTATTTATCATAAGAGAACCAAGCGCAAATATTTTTTTTTTTTGTTTTGAATACTCTATGAATAATTACGGATTATAACGAAATATTTTACAATGTTACCTTGATAAATATTATAGTATAATATTTTTATTCCTGCTCAAGATTAAAATCAACGTGTGCGTGTTCTTTCCAGCAAAATGTAAAAAATTGTAGGATTCTTACATCACTTGTTATGAATAACAGATAATTTGCACTTGGTTCTTTTATCGTGACAGAAAATTTGACGAATTAATTTATTTTATTTGTTAAGCAAATTGAAATAATGTAAATAAAATGAAAACGCCCGAATCCAAACGTGGATCTCTTTAGCATATTGCACTTTGGACTTTTTCTGACCAGTTCCCATTCATAACTCAAAATACGTAAAAACGTCAGTTGGTTCCCTTTTGCTCATCTCTATCCAAATGTCATATTAATTTTCTTTTTTCAGTTAAACGGAATGGTGTCTGACGATGTATAGTTTACTAATAGTTCTGACGAAGGCGTCAAGACGGAATAGCTGTCAACTAACAAATACAATTTTTTAAAACTGAATACTTTGGTATTCTCATCCTATTAAAAACATTGCTATTTTTACCATCTTTATCTGCGTAAACGTAGACGAGAATTTCGCAGATGAAGCCGATATCACACAATTATTATTTGTTTGAACAAATCCACATCTTCCAGATGAACTGATTCTCTCAGAAGAGCCGATCAATCTAACGATCCGATAATGAAGTATTGCAGATCGATAACGTGCGAGCGTTAGACTGAATCCGCAGTATTCAGAATAGGTCGGTCGGGTGAGGTGAATATGCGTTTATAATAATTATTGGGCAGCGAAGCGAGAAAATCGGGGCGCCGAAATAGCATCGGTGTTTATCGAAATAATTACCTATTTTTACCTGACGGGGCCGTGTAATAATCGATCAAACGCAGGGGGGAGCGAGAGACGACTAAGCACAAACCTGCGATACGATCTCGATCGTGAATAATTAATTATGGAAAATTATTGAAAAAGTATTTTAAAAAACATATCGATACGTGGCCGTTTAATGTGCTGTTGGGGGAGAGAAACGCCCTACCGCTTGGTAAAATACCAATATATTATATGGCACCATTGCAACTACGCCGTCACAAGTACATATTTACGTGTTTTAGAGTTAAGTATTATAAAGAAATCATTCCATAGCATACGTAGCTTAACTGCCATTTATCAAAATTCTTTAAAACTACAAAAATACAATATATTGCTATGTAGATGTGACATGTACAAAATGTGGTGGTCTTCGAATCTGTATTGCAATATATTTATTGATCTAAATTGCCGCAACTCAAAGCTAAGATCACTACAGCAGTCTTGTGGACTGAAAGGTGATTGTGTAGAAAAGTTGATTTTATCTCTTTGACGTATTTCGGATTGTGGCTGTTTAGTTGCGGGTGTGCGATATAAGGAATAATAGGAAATATATCAGTTGGAATACGGGTTCAAAATTGCCACTATCAATTGACACGACCCAGCCGTGTTACGTACGGCCCGGCCGTGAATTGTGCCCAGAAACACCTCGAATTACCTCTCGCCATGGCAATTACTGAATTACAATTAACACATCACTTTCGTAAAAATAATAAATTTGTTGTTTCTTTGAATTAAAATATGACCGTTAAAAGGCTTGTTTATCAATGCTGAAATCTGTCGAATATTCATGCGGTCCAGCTTCAGAAAAAAGTACGTCGGATTCAACGGCTGTGGACGAACGACACTGATTTTTTTTTACCCAAGTATATTATTGTATCGAAGTATCGGTATTTTGCAATTATAAAACCGGTATTTCGACACTGAAAAACGGACGGATCCGATACTATCGGTATCGCAATCCTAGTCACCACTATGCGATTAAATCATCAGTTGGTTTAAAATGTATTTCATACATAAGATATATGTAGTTTTGAGATATGGTCGATCAAAGTTTTGACTCATCTAAACTGACTAGTAAAAAGTGATTATTATTTGTAAAACTTTTTTATTCAAATAGGTGGTTAATAGTTTACAGTCATGGGATTAAAGGTTGTTTCTTTATGGAACGCCAAGATTCACAAAATATATTTCCACAATACGATATTTCGACATGTGTGTATATATGGAACTGACAATAATTTAATTTTGCTGATTTCCATAAGCAAATATCTGCCTTTTGAGAAAAAATCTGTACATTTTACAAGCGGTACTTTTGTGGAACTGTAGAAGAACGGTGTTCGAATATAATGGCTAAATTAACTCAAAATATCAATATCTTCCTATGGTACTGGGACATCGATATGAATTAGACATAACAAACTCGAAAAGTACAATGCACGATTTGTTCGTTCGCTTTGTAATATGGATTTTAAGCAAGTCGGGTCTGTGGTGCTGTGGTCAACGTCGTTGGCTTCGTTCGTCGTGCCATAAAATTCAATATAACAAAAAAATTCGCTAAGAATCATTTTTAGAGTCTCTAGAAAATTCTAGATTACAAAAATCGGGGTTTTTTCGGAATGAGATAAATTTTCAACTTTGGGTCGGGTTCGGTTAACAAGTGTGATATTAGGACTCGGATCCGGGTCGGGCCGGGTGCGGAGCAGGTAATTTTATCAAATTTCGGCCCGTGCAGACCTCTTATTCGCAGATGTTCTTAAGCTTATGTAGTCCGCGGATCCCATTTTGCGGAGGCATTTTATATCGTTTTTGAGACTTAATTTTTAGTTCAATAGGTTATACGTTCTTGGGTTATAATAAATATCGGTAAAAATGTATCGCTGGTTATTTTAATACAAAAATAGTCTTGTGCAATTGGTAAACAATTTTATCAGCATATACATAGAATAAAAACCTAAACGAATAGAAACAGTAGTAAAAACAAATTTAAAAGTTATAAATTATAAAACTAAATGATAAAAACATAAATTGCAAAGCATGTATGTAGATTTTCAAATAATATTAATTTATTTTCGTTCGCTATTAAATAAACATATAAACAACAATTATTGTACAAATTCTTCAACTCTCGCTATGGAGCACAATAGAACCCAGTTTTAAAATAGCATTAAAAAAAAAACGGTTACAGGAAGAACATGAATTTTATAAAGTGAGTGATTTTTGCCAGTATGTGACATTTCAAGTCTCTTTAAATAACGTGAAAAAGCAGTTTTAAAATCGCATTTGTCTCATTTAAATGCCTTTTCTTCAGAATTTAAGATTTTTTGAGCTTTTCGTTTTCTTTTACGGGCAGATTTAAAACATTGATCACATTTAAAAGGTTTTTTCCAGTATGTGATTTTTTAATCTAGTATTGTGACATTTTATGAATTTTTAAGTCAGTTGACATTTAAATAGTTTTTCTCCAGTATGTATCATTTTATGTTTTTTCAAGCAACTTGCACATGCGGATTTATATGCGCATTGTTCACATTGAAATGGTTTTTCTCTTGTATGCAATATTCTTCAAAACATCTGTTTTCTATTACCGTAACAAATGAATTTCTTTTACGGTTTATAACGGTTACTCTCCACTTGAAATCCATTGGCAGGTAGAGACGATTGGTGTAAAAGACACTTTCGAGGCGAAATTTGCCCATCGGAACAAAAATAAAAGTTATGAAAATCTCGATTTAAATTATGACGATAATGTTCGCGGACCCCAGTTTAAGAACCGTTGCCATACGGCATGTGTTGGTGGATTATTGGATAAGGAACATCTGTCAAGGCATATTTTGATGGTATATAAAATCTAAATAAACCTTTATGGTCACCGTGGGTAGCTAACGACTAAAGTTATCACTTTTAAGGTGTTAACTATCAATTCTTGGTAGAAAGGCATTATATTTTAAAAATAAAAAAAAACATTTTCATAATGATTAGGACGAAGTTAGGTCATTGCGAGCGTTATCAATTAATAAAAGATAAATCTTATTTATATGAAATTGAGTGTTGATAATTCAAGGTATATAAAGCAATTGCTTAAAGAACTATGGCAAGAATTTACAGATAATTAACTCTAATAGATACAATAGCAGCAGATTACAAAATGAATTCAAACAAACTAAAAAATCTATCGTGACATCTAGACACAATTCCACGCCGCCTGTCGCCAACTATATTTTTAGAAGACGCGAATGCAATCAAATTAATTGCATATTTACACTAAAACACTGTCCCGTTTCCAAGAAGACAATTTCGCAATGACATGCACGTCCTTTCCTCCTCATTGCGGTCCAATAATAATTCTATTGTGGGGGCGGATTGATAAATTTGCACACACGCGTGACGCGAGTCAAAGTTTATTTATACGGCGAACCCCTCCCACCAAAACCGAGCTTGCGCGACCTATGTGACACGAGGCCGAACTTATTTATTTTACGAATGATAAACCTTTTCACAAACTCCAATGCAACATCAACATGAAGCACAGTTCAATACGGCTAAAGGTAACAGAGATATTTTGGAGATTTTGACACACAAAAATATTTTTATATAACCCGTGATAAGTACATATTCGTTCATATTTTCAAAAATATTTCGGGACACACAATGCTTAATCGACGTCGCGTACTGCTTGTTTCGATGCGAAGATTTTAGTTTCGGTTAGACAAACATTTATCAAGAAATAAATGACACAATCTTCCTTGAAAAAAAGAGTATTCCCTGTGTACTGCATCAGCAGCTTTCGGTATATTATATTACAGGTGTTGCCAAAGTGTCGACCGCCTAGCCATTACTATTCGAAAAAATATAGCTATATTTTAAAGTCAACAACTTCTTCACAATGTAATTTTTGGAATTTACTTTGTGAAGAAAAATGTTCTTGTTTGTGGAACGTGTTTGCAAGTGCGGCGTATTTGACAAGTTTTTTTGGATCCACTTTCCTCTCCGAATCTACATTTTCTACAATGAATGCAATAAAAACAATAAATCGCTCCCGTTTGATAGATGACCATTTGCAGGCTTGTTTACAAATACCTATAAGTAGATATGAGCCAAATTATGATAAGCTTGCTGTAAATATGCGATGTCATGTTTCCAGCGCGCCCTTTGATACTACATAAATATTTAGAAATTGTGAAGCTAATAATAAGTATATTGCTTGTGTTAATAAAACTAAAAAAGAACATCTTATTTTATTTACATACTATTTCAATGTTTGTGTGAAGTAATCATTAGTTGCTTGTATTAAAATAACTTGATATTGATTTGGCATTGGTAATATCTAAGTTTATTTTCCATTTAAATTTATGTTTGGCTCTAAATTACTACTTTAAGTGTTGGTAGACTGCCGCCAATAATTTCAAAAGCAGGTCGCCTGTAGTGGTTGAAAGTTTGGCCACCCATGATATAATAGGTGCGTGCTTGCTGTGAATTTCTCTCTCTCTCTCTCGCTCAATTACATGTAGAGTAAAGGGTGCAAACGAGATATAAGAGCGTGATGGCGTTGGTTCTTCTATCCTACTTGCTCATACACAAATGAGGATGCGCGAAAGAGATTGACATACATCCATCGCACGCCGATGATATATATACATATAATAAATGTTTAATTTGCTTACTTCTCCATAACCATCAACTAAAATGAGAATGATTATATATACCTTCCTAGTGTCCTAAATGATATACTCGCAACCACCCGCTATGGATAGATAGCCCTAGCTGGACGTATCCCAACACGTTAACCGCTTTAAAATTATCGCCAGGAGTCGCTCTTTCTAAACCAATTAGCAGTTAAAAGACTTTGTTGCTATGTACTTAAGTGTGCAGACATGAAGACCGATTTTACTTGGAAAGCTGTTACATGTTGAGATCTACTTGTCCAAACGACGCCTTAAACCAAGCCGGCGTGAAGAATGACTAAAAAAAAATATTCAATGAAGGGTGCACCGGTAAAATAGGAACCCCGCTTGGCAACAGGTCAAACATTGAACGTGTCTATGACAGGAAAAAAATCTTTGTTTAAGAACACACAATTTAAATTCGCCGTTTAGAGAGACAGACATTTTGCCGAATTGGGGGGATGAGGCCCGCTTACCAGCGGCGCCGGACAGCTGCCATATGCACTGTTGACACGGGCGCAATGTCGTGTGTTGTCAGAGAGATTCAATATTATATCGTTTTCGCGCGATGGGTTAATCAAGGAAGTGTGACGCGCGACCAAACCGCAGAGGCGTCATCTCGCAAACGGATCGCGAACGGCACGGATTCAAACAAAACGACACCACGCGGAAACGCGACACCGAGGATTATCGAATACAGTTATCACGCTTTTCAAAAATCATTACAGCAAAATTTATGCAGGTATCGACACTCCTGTACAAGTGCACGTGAACGATGACTAATATAACCTCACGCACATATTTAATTAATTAAGTGAGACACCCTGGTTTTTTTTTTTAAGGTTAAGTTTTATTAGGGTCCATAACTGAGAACGCACAGCGTTAATGACAATAATTCATAGAAGTCGATCCAACTCTTGTCGTGAAGGGCGATCGGTCAATCGCCGGCGGACACGTTCGCTGAACGAATCCATATTTGAAGGAAAGGGGTGGCTCCGACGTGCGGGAGTCCAATTTTTGATTTTTGCGAGTCGATTGCCAGCCTTCGAGCCAGGAGAGCCGCCGGTCCCCGTGGCCGGCACCGTTGACGTTGTGGATTGTTTGTGTTTGTTTTGAAATTTGACTTAATTTTAAACGTTTGTCGTGTCACTTACATTATAGCTTAAAAGTAAATTCCTGTGTTAAGTAAATGTAAATGTAGACTCAATTTTATGTGTTAGAATTTTGTTTGTGTATTTTAAGCCACTGCATCTTCGATTAAAATAAATAAGTGTTGAACCGGATTTGAAATGGTGTTTGTTTGAGATCCCAGACCTTCCAGAACGTCGATAACCGATCATTTGCCTCTCTTCTATTCGAGTCTTCTCAAAAGTTATAAAACTAAAACAATCATAATAATAAATCAAACATATTTTTTACGAGATGATCATATGTTTAATTTCTAAGGCGTTAAATCTAGATGACTTTGGAGAGCATAATGAGGCAGCTTTTTTGCTGTTCTTACGAGAAAGATCTGTTATTCAGTCGCTCAACCTCTCTATTACAGGGAGGATAAAGATATGAGTATGGGACTAGTTAATCGCTTCCACTACGTCCCGTTTTTGGGATAGGATGAGTGGGAGTGTCGATACCACAAGCATACATGCAATTGAACACAGGCCAATGAATCGATTAAAAATTCAATTCATGAAAGTGTATACGATCCAAAATTTGACCATTTGGCTACAGGATCGGTTATTAGATGACTTTACAAAGAACTCTTAAATGGTAATCGCCAGTAAAGCAAGTTCCTCAAAGTCACAAACTGGCAATCGACTTTTTGCTACGATGGCTTCACCTATGTAGCATGACGTACATACTCAACAAAAAAAAATAACTATCGTACTAGTTTTTATGAAAGTGTACGACGATCTTGGAGATCGATGCTGAATTGGGAAGAACCGAATTGATATGAAGAGAGGTTCCTTGCGTAAGCAAAAGAAAAAATCATGGAGGTGACCAGATGTTTAGGACACATTAAAACTTTAAAGACCCAAATTTACATGGATAGATTGTCTAAACAAAGAAGCCATAGCAGTGTAAAATTTGAGCAAATGAGATATTTCTTGGATTGAGATTGAAAGAAGAATCCTTGCGTAATCCAAAGAGGAGATTTTATAGAGTTGACAAAAAGTCGACAAACAAAATGTAGACGGATGAAGTTTTCGAGGAAACAAATTGAAATGGCCAGATTACCTAAACAAAAGAGAATTAACTGTAAAGTTTTGGCAAATAAGAGATCTCTTGGATGCCGTCATGATCCAAGCCGATGTTGCTGACGTTCTGTAAAGCGAATTTCAATTAAACGAGAGTAGTCTGTATATACGAATCCTGAATTTGCTACCACAATATTCCGATACATTCGTGTCTAACCTAATATGCGTCAACGAAGAAACATTGAAAAGAATAAATATAGGGAGGCGTATTTGTTTACAGAATTCCGACGAAATCATAATTACGAAATAAACAAAAAAAAACCGAATTTAGAATACGTGTTATAAAAAAAACGAGTTCCAAGTAAAATCAGGATTTATTGGCCACGAGCCATTTTATATTCAATTACTGTTGGTTCGAGTTCCACATTAAGCGCCCACCTGTCAGATTGACTCTTCCACGATTATGTGTGTTTATATTATTATGCTGAAGATAAATAAGCTAATATGTATTACAGAATCTAAACATGCGCGTTTCTTAAATCGCTACCCGTCTGTTACACTGCATAATATAGCAAACGGACTTACGGTATTTAGTTTAGATAACGATATCAGTAATTAGAAACTGGGTCTTGTTAAATAAGCGCTTGCATTTTTATACATGGTAATATTTGTATGTCATATTGTATGCACTCGACAAAGGATAATTAAGAAAGTACAATAGGGTACCCAACGATAAAGTTTGTCGATGGTCTCATGCAGGCATTTGCACACTATGACTCGAGACCTATTTCGATCGTCCAGTTCATAATTCAGACTTCTACAAATAACCCATATTGGGATAATGGGAAAAGAAATATTTAAATGGTCACCGTAAATCAAAAATTATTAATTTGCAGTAGTTTTAAACATTTTATGAACAGTTGTTTAACAATTATGTACTTTCCGAGTATAGTGAGAAGGATTTTTAGAAATATCCCATTACTGAACCAGAAATATTAACATTTTGATTAATTTTTGGAAGGTTATCTGCTTTAGCATTTTGGTTATCTGAGTACTGAATCAGATATAGTGAACATTTTTACATATTACTGCATATATAACTTAAATTTAATTTTTGGACTAACTAATTTTATCACTTTAAATTGTTTTTTTACAGAATCGCTTATTTTTCATGAAGGGTGCATCTGCCCCCAACCATAGCGCGCCAGTAATTAAAAAAAACTATTCCCAAATTTGACAGGAGGAACAGCTGTGACGTCATTAAACACCTGGCCAGGAAGGTGCCAGTGGTTCTCTAGTGGTACCCGAAATATCACCAGGTGAAACGAATAACTGAGATGTTACTTGCACAGTAAAACTTAAGTTGAAAATAATTAATTATTTCCAATTACCAACCAGTAGATAGTATTACATTGCGTAGCTATTTGTTTGGAATATCAGTTCTTTAAAAAAAACAGTACAACTAAATATTTGGTTATATTTTAGCCAAATATAATATTACATATTTGCCTGGATCGTGGTGCAGTGGTCAACACCATTGGCTATGATTACGGATCTCATGGGTTCGAATCCCAAGTACGGACGTATTTATAAATTGATATTTCAATCGATTTATGGATTTCTGGCCGAGGGCACGAATGTCAGTGATTTTCAAAAATTACCTCCCACCCATTCGCCGATTCTAAAAATACGGGGTGGAGCGAGAACAATTAGCAACCTACTAGTAATGTTCTAGCCCGATACTTTTTATCCCTACTCAAAAATAGAGGTTCAGCGACTGTAAAAGCAATTCCCGTAGAAAAACTTATGTTGAGATATCTTCATTAGGTGGCCGTATTCTTCACATTGTAAGGGCACATGGTTATAGAATAGACCATTATGTGAACGAGCGAGTGGGTACACTTTGTTATATGCTTGCTGTATAACTAGAACTGCTCGCAAGTCACGCCCAGTGACCACAACTGCAACTAAGTACTCGCGGGCACTCAATCCCCACACATTCGCCAGCCATCCGAACCGGAACGAGTTCAATTCCGATCGCGGCCGTAAACTTTACATCGCAGACAAAAATTACGGGTGCCGGCGGACATAAGAAGATATTTTTTTTTGTTTTCGGTCAGTTATCAAACTTCGGTGGTGAAAATTATTGTCAATTCACGGTGGAGAGACTTGATATAGATGTAAATTAAAAACATTTTTCCAGCACTAAATTCTACAGCTTTTAGCCCGATTTCGCTGTGCGAGAAAGCATTTTCAGCTGATGAGAAAAACGACGCGACCAATTATTCATGACCAATGAATGAAGAATACTGAGCAGTTATTCAATGAAATTTAAATCAATAAAATTTGATACACATCCGAGACCCTTTGTGTTTCATGAAAAAGGTTATGAAAAATGATTCAAATTTGATTTTCCTCCCACCCATTCGATCCTTAAAACAGGGCGCAGCTAGAGCTATTAGCTAGTTCTGTCGCTGCGCCCCGAGAGGATCGAACGGGTGGGAGAAGGGAATTTTAGAGATCACAAACACTCAGACTATGAACAGAAATCAATAAATCGATTGAAAGAGCAATTTATGAAAACCGTCCGCACCGGGAATTGAACCCGGGCATCCGTAACCGTAGCTAACGACGCTACGAACTGCGCCACGAACGCCGACACTAACCTCTATTAAAAGTCTATATCTTGCTTCACATTGGAGCGGACATGGTAAAAATAAAATGATATCGATGGTGCATAAAGCAATAATCAGACATCAAAAAAATTAATTCGTTTATGGTTAATTGCATATTGTCAACATTCTTGGATCTGACTTAAATCTGAAACATGGATTATTTGATAAAAATCACATTTAAACCGTTATCAAGATCTCTCGAATTGTAAATCTTGTTTACAATTCGTGTTTTTAATAAACAGATGAAATTTGATGGATTGTAAAATTAACAATAGTAATTTTAAAATACAGCTATGTAGTGTTTTTCATTCAAATTTATCGTAGGTGTATTCCTTCAGCGGCTGATATACGTGTAAATAATCCGCAGCCAAGACGGAGTCGATACATCATGCCTGAAGAAAAACTCCATTGAATCGAGTAGGCTAAAAAATGATTAATTCATGGCATGTACGGGCTCGGGAAAATTTACAAGTCCAAAATAGCTAGTATATATAACATAGAAAGAAACTGTACGTCAGAAGATAAAGTACAGTGAGAGATCAAAAGTTTTTCTGAAAAATGTGTTTGTTTTTGTATCAGTAAGTATATATCAAAAGGCGTCGACAGAAATTAGAGCTTTTCTGTATTCACACTATGAACTCACTTTTTTGCTTATGTATTTCCGTTTGATTCCGCGTGGTCAACATCGTTGGTTTCGGTTACGGATGTCTCGTGTTAAAATCAAATGAGATGCAAACATTAACTCATTTTCGTATTTTTTGAGGGTTACATCAATTGGCCAAAAAAACATCGATATATAAAATCGCATGATTTATTATCGTTCGCAAACCGATTCATGAGTCGCGACTCGCGATCTTACTTGGTTGTGGTGTAACAACGTTCATTTGAACAGTTCTTCCAATTTGTGATTCATAAGTTGTAAGGATTAGTCCATTCAAAAACGACGCATGTCTAATATCCATCTTTCTATCTTTATCCTCCATAAACAAATAAGTGACTGAATTATCACAGTCTGCAGTACAGACACTGGCAAAAAATTGTAATCATTTGAGGCGCTGTTAAGTACCGTCATATTTATTCCCGGTGCAGCTCTAAGCAATTTCGATTCGACGATGCGTCGCGAAGATTGATTGGCGAACTCTCAAGAGATGGAGAGTTCGACCTCGGTCCGTGCATACTTTGGAAGAATGCCCAGACGATTTCAATCTGACAACAAAAAAACATGTTCACAGGATAGCTCTGAATGAGCCGCAATGTTGGCCGCACAGCAGCTGCAAATACCTAGAGGCAATTGAGACGACTGCATTGACGGAGGCGGAACACGTGTAGCACTTCAAAATTAGCTTCTAGTATAATGTAAGTCCGAATTATTTCAAAGTGACAAGTTCAACTCAACAACGAATCAATATTGCAATTAGTAGCGTACTGTTATACACTATAATGCCGTTGGTTTCGGTACGCAGTTCACATGTTCGAAACCCTCGACCAATGGTGTCATTTCAATCGATTTATGGGTTGCGACGTCGATTAGCTAATCACTATTCCTGTTCTAGTCCTATCTTTCTGTCTTCCCTCTATCCGAAAAGAGAGCTTGAGTGACTACAACTTCAAAATAAAATTAAAATTGATAGTTTAGTTATTCCACTTGGTTTATCACTAACGTGACGCGTTTCGCCTCTTTAAGAAGCATCTTCAGACTAACCATATCGCAAGGTTATTTATTTCTAAGGTAAACAATGATTCTAAACCTTGCGATATGGTTAGTCTGAAGGTGCTTCTTAAAGAGGCGAAATGCGTCACGTTAGTGATAAACCAAGTGGAATAACTAAGTTATCAATTTTAATTTTATACTAAAAATGAACTTCCACAAAAATACCGCCGAATCGATAGAAAAAACTAAAACTTTTGTTGAGATAAGCTCCATTAGGAGTGAAATACTTAATGTAATACAAAAAAAACTGCTATTGTTTGTGTCTTATCCCACATAGCTGCCAATAGAAGGAAACAATCAAACTCTTTATTTTCTCATTTACAAGTAAAGATTTAGAATCAATGTCTGCGTTACAAATAAAAAAAATCTTACGACAGAATTACACGCTTTTCAAAGAGGCGACAAACGTTTCACACCTACTAACTTTTCCAGTGGAATAACAAAGTAATTAATTTTTACTCTAATGGACGTACGTCCTAATAAGTTGCGGAGTCGAGGTTGCGATCCCTTAACGGAAACTTTCATTCGCTGATTTATCAATCGATGTTTGCAATTATGAAGAAAGGTATGAATAAAAGTCTGCAATTCTTTTTCAGATCCTATCGGATTGAAATTCGCAGCATTTTACCTACACACCAACTCCAAAACATTTGCTTGAGCGAATAATTTTTTACAATTCGGCGGACGGAATGGCTAAAGAAAATATTCCGTGAATATGTAATATATTCAAAACGCATCGAATACTGGCAGTGGATATGTAAAGAAGTGAAGGTCTTGGATAATACCGTATTGGTCCGACTATAGGACGACCACCATTCTTTTAATTCGACTTTTACTTAAAACAGGTTAATGGCCGCGGACTCATATATGAGTCCTATGTCATACATTCCATTCTATTGAAAAAGTACTGGGTTATAATCGAGTTTGATTTCAAATGCCAACAAGAGATGGTGGTATACACATCAACGCATTATTTAACAAAACATAAACAATATATTCACCACACGGCTTTGTAAAACTACCCCTAGATGATGGTACAAGTTTACTTTTTTCTCTCTGGTCTATTGGTTATTATTATTTACACATTGCGTAGTGATTTATTGAATGGGACATATGGGACTTTTTATGATGCTTGAGTCATTATGATAACCGTGTCCTGTCCCGGGGTGACTTGTAACATCTGCAGCAGGGATGATATGAGAAGCAGGGATTTTTTAGTAGATTTAAGTTTTTTTCATTACACCACATAAGTAAGCAAACCATAAAAATAGAACCACTGCTCAAACAGTATTGATTTATGCGGCGAAGTATCTGGGAGCCATCAAATCAAAGTTGGTTAAGACATCTCAATTGGTTTAAAAATTATAGTGAATTTAGTGAAATAACAGTTTTTTGCGAAAATGCGAAAAAACATACGGCCATTAAGCTGTTAACTATACATTATGTAGGTATTTACAATTTTGACGATTAATTAATTTTGATATTTGTAACTCAAAAAACTTCGTAATTTATTTATATAAAAAATTAGTAATGGTTAAACAACTGTCAAAAACTGCAATGAGCTGGTAATTTGTAAACAATGCCATCTGTTGAACGCACTCATTAAAATATATTGTTATGGAAGTAATATAGCCATCTCGCTCATCGCGAGGTTGTGAATTTACTGTTCATTCGTTTGAGACTCGAATATAAGGCGACCGCCCTATTTTCTAGTCGCTTTTTTAATAAAAAAAGTCGCCTTATTGTTAGGCTTATAACGCGGTACTCTCTTGAATTAAAAAAAACATCATGCCAACAGTTTGTCGCCACCCAACTTTTACTCACTACCGCGTTGTTTGCCAGTTTCTCCGACGTGGCTGATATCACTGTTGAAGAAGACGATGCAAAGAAAAAAAATAATAACCAAGTACCATATCGTGTTGATGTTTTCTAAGCGGTTTGTCACGACGCCAAAGAACAGACGGAAAAAAACAACAACAACAATAATGTCGTGGTCCTCAATTCATGAATAATAAATTAAGATCAGTATGCTGAGTATGGGGGCCGCAGATCCAAGTCACGGATATAGTTTTGGATATAGGGCAACACCCAAGTCGTTATGCTCGGCTTCGGAATGGCAGGTGATAAACAAAAATGTAAAATCTACATCTATTTGAAGTTTATTGCCGCGAAAGGGGGTCTGGTCTTCATCGATTGAACATTTTTCAATTCGCGCGTGAGGCTGTTTTACTAGTCGTAGGCGAGAAATAAAAATACATGATTTAACCTTTGCAGTTAAATACCGCCATAATCATTTTTTTTTTTAGAAAAATAAATAAACGGGCAGTACAGATTTTTTCAACATATATGTTAGGTCTTTTAAAGCCATGTCCGCTACCCTAATGGAGATTATCTTAACGGAAGTTCTCTTGCTTGTTAGTCAGTTGTTCAACCTCTCCATTCCGATGAGAGTAGGGGCATAAGAATATGGCTAGGATATGCCTGGTGGTTAGCCAATCGCTCCGGTACGTGCCGTTTTAAAGATAGGGTGGGAGGTTATATAAGATATCCCAATAATAATCTATAAATCAGTTTGATTCTAACCAGTGAGATGCCAAAGCATAAGACGTTGACCACTCGACCACGTACGAGATCGACGAAACGATCAATTGAAAACGTCAATAACTTACTTATTAAATTCACTGGTCTTTATTCCTACAAAATATCGTCGGCATAGTGGCAGATGGCGAAAATCGGCTGTTATTTTACTTATGAATGCAGTACGATAGATTTTAGGGCGGTCTATCGTCTGAAAACACAAGCTCAGCCATAAGCCATGTAATTTTAAAATCAATATAGATAATTAAATAATTAACATTATAAAAAAAAAAGAATTACTGATACTTAAATCGAATTCGTAAATAATCAACGAATGGCATAAAGTGGTTATTTTAATAAATAACGGTTAATGTATGTAAATAGAGGTTTAATTCCATGATTCTCTTAAAAGTCCACTATCTCGAAACAAGGTGTCTTGACTAAACGTCTTCTGCCGCTATAACGAAGATATATTAAAAGTTACGAAAATGAAAGTATTAAAAAAAATCAACTAATGACAGCAATCTCAAACCAAGATAGTACTCACATTTAAAAAATATATATAAAGTCAATTGTTATTCACTTATGCATTTTGTTACAGCGATCAAATCATTAGTTGTAATAAAAAACATTCAAAATAAATAGTATAACACTTCGATAATGAGATATTTAGTTAATTTACTTACGATTACATACCGACCGAGGAGTGGAATGACCAGGTGACTATTTACAGAGAAACTAAACCGGATCGAACCTAGGTCAGGCAGTCGGCAAGCCAACGCACAGCAGTCCACACCACGCCAACAAGACAATCTGACGACTTATCGATATCACAACAAACTACCGGCGTTTTGAAGAGAATATGGAATTAAGTGGAGCATAGGAGCTCGTTACGCGGCTTTCAATCACAAGAATGAGTCAAGAACATTATTTTTGAATAACCTTTGATATTCAAATCGGTAATAGGTTTGACGAAAATAACAAGAAGATGTACTGTCAAAGCAATATTTAAAAAGTTCAATCGGTTTAATGAGCCTTTTTGATGAAATAAAAAACGTTATAATTCAAAACCAATTGACTTTATATTTAACTTTTAACATTACAAGTATTTTATTCATGACGGTGTATCCTTGTATAAATTTCTGTTCCAAAGCGGCATTCCGGCATCAAACTTTTTTTTCACACTGTTATTTATTTCCAATGTTAACAACGATTTCTATCTTACCCTTCAATTTTATGCTGAAAATTAGAATTAGTTTATCTTAGAGATAAATAACCTTGCAATATAGTCAGTTTGAAGATGCTGCTTAATGAAGCGAAACTCGTGTTACATTTATTAACACAGCCAGTGGAAGTTATCAACTTTGATTTTATATTGGTATCGAACGGTTTGCAACGCATTCATGTTTGAAAGCTAATACAGTTTTACGTGATACATTAAATGAAATTATATACTATGGAGATACTTTGAATGGTTATGTGGGTATTTGTTATTAATGCTATGCTATAAAGAAGGTTTTGCCAAATTCTGTCAACAACAACTTTTTGGAATAGACAGATAAGGATAATATTCTGTCAATAGGAAAATAAAAATCTTTCATGTATACTGACACGACCTCATCATGTTTAGACAAAAATATACACCGAAAGTTCAGTCATTATTGATTCATGTAAGCTTCGCGTAATTCAGTTACATCTCTACACATTCGTATTATCATTTGTGACCTGTATTTTTTGCTGCTTTCAAATAAATATTTAACCACTATCTAATCGTCTTTCGATGTAGCCACGCTCGATTGCCAATTCTCTCTTTATTTTAATATGGATGTAACTTGCATGTATGTAAATATGTATCTATATTGTATATAAGTGATGTAAACTGTTTACTGTGTCAGTTCGAGTTCATTCGTCTGATCGAATGCATGAAGATGCTGAAAGTCGAAACCCGGGTCGTTAGTGACGAAATACATGGAAATGTACAAAATCTCAACAATTCAAATTATCTAAACTTAATCGTTCATGGATCCGCCAAATTAGACATAACCCCAAATCTTGCAATTTGCTTGACAAACATAACTAAAGAAGATTTATAGACCAAAATAATCAAATTTATCGCCGCCCCTTGCAGACTTTCGATTTATCACAAATGACACATTAACAAATTATTTAGCAATTGTATTTTGTGGCTGTTCGAATCCGTCTGCCAATGACTCACGGCCGATAATAGGACAGGCATTTATTGTAGACACTCGGGCGTTATCTGGGAACCGTAAAATTAAACCCTCCGATTGATTGATCGCTTTATTTCATCGAGAGATGGAGTGACAGGGGGCTGCTGTCATTTGAAAATCTGAATTTGAAATTGGAATCGTCGAAATCAATTAAACGAAATGGTTGAATTATACAGCATCTCGATGCTTGCTTGTTCTAAGATACAATACGGTATAATACTAGTTTCACTACCCCCTAATTGTATGAAGTTATGCAGAAAGCAGACACTTCACACAAATAACACAGCAGATGAGAAGTGAAGTGAGCCAACTGATATTTTCGAAAAAATGAGATAGGTGCATTTTGATATTCTGCATGTCATGAAGTAATCTAAGTAAATACAGGCTGCAAAAGTATTTTATTCCGTAAGAAGTGAAATTGGATAGAGTGTAAATTAATGTAA
The DNA here is from genome assembly GCA_022494535.1 of Himalopsyche phryganea. NCBI lineage: Eukaryota > Metazoa > Arthropoda > Insecta > Trichoptera > Rhyacophilidae > Himalopsyche > Himalopsyche phryganea. The sequence continues at coordinate 2,254,729 of JAGVSL010000139.1, forward strand.
GAAGATCATTCAACTAAATGTTTCAATCAAGACGTTTCACACTATAATCAATACGGTCACTTCCTTTCTCGAGGATTAAATTATTCAGATAAAAGCACTTTCGTGTTTTGAGCAATAAACGTTTGTGTAAATAAAAAAGTGCACAAACAACCCAAGTGAAAATGGTTTTTTATTTAAGTAAATATATGTTCGTAAAACATGTATTCAACGCACATCAATGATTTTAAGGAAGTGTAGTCGCTTTCTGCAAACCAAAATGAAGTCTTCGTAACGCATATATAGAACTTTTTTCAATAAAAGCAACCTGGCTGATTAATACATAATGAAGAACCTACATGTTTAATTTTGTTAGGCACGATAACTGCACTGTTTACTTTCTGCATAACTACGCTGAATTCTAGCTGTATACAACTTAAAATTGGCTGCGAAAAAACTCTTCGGAAATGCCTAATGGAACAATACATTACAGATTATATTGCCAATAAATTATATTTTATTAAGAAAAACGTAACATATTCGACAACATTCTAAGAAAAATTGACAATTAAAACTAGCAGCTTGTTTAAATTTTAATAGGTATCGATGGTCCAGTTCCATATGACGATAAGTCAAATTTTTTTTTTTTTTTTTAGTTAGGTTAGCAATTATATTCGATCACCGCTCTTCTACAGTTACACAAGAGTACAGCTTGTAAAATGTAGAGGTTTTCTCTCAAAAGGTAGATATCTGCACATGGAAATCAGCAAAATTAAATTATTTCTCAGTTCCATATACAAACATATCGAAATATCGTATTGTGGAAATACGTTTTTGTGTATTGTGGCGTTCCATAAAGAAACAACCTTTAATCCTAAAACTATAAACTATTGACCACATTTTTGAATAAAAAAGTAATAGAAATAATAAGCCATCACTTTTTACGAGTCAAAACTTTGATCGGCCATATCTCAAAACTACAAATTTTTAGTTGCATCACTATGGAACTAGGCCATCGATATATGAATTAAATTCTGTTTATATGGCATTTTTATGCGATATTGACATTTTATGTTTTCTGTTGAAAGTTGAAATGTTCGTTAAATACTGTTGATTTTATGACCAAGACACAAATAATATCATATTAAGGTTTGAATAATTATATATTAAATTAAATAAAATGAATTCTAACGACGAATCTCAATAATACGCAAATATTTCTCTCGCATTTAATCTATTGATAGCGGGGATTCAAACGGAAACAGATTTAAGAAGGAGAGTCACCGTCCTCGTTCAAAGTATTTAAATAACATTTTCGATGGATTCGGCGGTAACTGTAGAAATTCATTCATTAATATAAAATTAAAGTTGACAATTTTGTTATTCCACCATCTGTGGTACCCCCTCCCCCGTCCCGTACAATGAAATAATCTCACCCAACGTTTCACTATGTTGAGGATTAGATAAGTTATACTGAAGATGCTTCTTAAAGAAGCGAAACACGTGCCACATTCAGTAGCACAATCAGTGTAATAACAAAGTTGTCAACTTTAATTTTAAATTATTTAAATAGCAATTTTTCAGGAAGGATTGTCATATATCATCGATAGCTATTTTGCCATCGCACAATCTTCAGTACAGATAATATATTATAAATAAGTAATTCAGAAAATAGTTAATACGTAATCGTCTTCTTCGCTCGTTTAGGACACGAAAACACAGTGGCTACATATCTATTTGAACGTAACGTAATCCATAAACTAATCCAACTTTTTTTCGCTTGCCTATGGCCTCCGTTAATAATTTAATTACCTTTCAAAGCCAATAATAAAAATATTTGAAAGAAAATTCTAAGCACTCCAGTTTCTGCGTTGTCATAGGTCGAAAGCTCACTGTATTTATGTGAGAAAAATACATCAACATCATCTTGAAGGTCGAAGAAGTATTTATTATTTTTACCGAGTTTGAATTTTTTTATTGCTCGGTAATATTCTTGATTATGCCTAGATGCAATGTTTCAATACCCGTAGTATTGATGAAAATAAAGTAATATTACTGCTAGTTGCTCAAATTCTCTTTTTCGAATAAACTGAGCATAGAAGACTAGGACAGCTTTAGTGGTTTAGTTAGTTGCTATCGCTTCACGCTTAAGTTCAGACATAAAAAACATCGCTGTTTTCGAACAGGAATACATAAATCGGTTGAAAAATCAATTTAAGAAACTGGGATTCGACCTCGTGAGATCCGTAGCTTGAGCCACTCGACGGATATTGAATACTAAGTAGTTATAACACAAACTCACGACAGGTTTAGCTTAGCGAGAAAAAAAATATCACTCCAGAGATAGCTTGGTTTTTAGTAAATTGATGGAGTAAAAGATATTGTCTATATAAAATTCAAACTGATATTCTACTTGCCGTGTAACCACGTCTGTCACGTGTTTCGCTTATTACGACCATACGCATCGATAATGGTATTGATCGCTTTGTCTTAGTTATTTTAATAAAATAGAAAGAATGGTGGGGATTAATTTTATTATTTAGCACCGTCAACTCGGTTGAGTTAAGAAGTCGGTTGCTCCTCTCGAGCCTTATCGTCTGGTTATAATCGCAACGAGTGAAATGGAATTAGTACAAAACCTTGTGTAATATTTTTATAAACATATTTTTTTCCGTCAAGAATTGACAGTTAGTTGGCATCTTGAAAGTGAGTTAAAAAATTAACACATTCACGTTTCTGTCAAACGTTTAGAATTCGTAAAATTAGTCTTGGGATAAATAAAATGATTTAATACATGGTTTTGAATATTTTGCAGGTACAACAGCTGCAATATGTTGCCAGATAATACGATAAATAATTCGCAAAAAAGAAGCATCCGGGAAATTTTGCCCGAAGGAGAGCAAAAAAAAAAAAACATTAAATTACACTAATCTACAAAGCGAAGATTCTCGCAAAGTCAAACAAGATACTTGAATCCAATTACGGCGGACGGACGCACTTCACAAACAAAACAAAACAAAAAAAAAAATAGGCACGCAATAATATTAAAAAATAATAAATTCAAATCACAGTACGAAAAGTTTTTTAAATAGCACAGCACATACAATAAACAATACACAAGTCACTGTTCGGGGTAAATTCGAATTTGGAACTTCGCGATATTACGCGAACGCTGTGTTGTCACCACCAGCGGAAATGTATAAACAAATTAGGGACGTTTTTGTTTATTGTTGTGGATTTTTTTTGTTGCTGCGAGTGATAAGCGGAGGAGCGACTTTATGGCGTGAGGAGCGCGGCAGTACTGGGTCGAGTGGCCGCGTGGGCAGTCGGCGAAGCCGCCGAGCGACAATTTCAAATTAGGTACTCGAGATGCGCTCGACGCCAATCTTCGGCGTTTGAACCGAATAAAAAAGTGCTAGCAAACAAATTAATCTACGACGCTAATAATTTTGCATCATCCTGCGTGCAATAGAGCGCATTCCGATGGTTTCCGACACCCAAGCGTTTGGTTTATATTATCGTGACCACGAAAAATCGCAACTAGGGTTTGGTTGGAGTTTTATTATATTTCTTGTTCACGTACAAGATGATTCCTTATCGAATAGTTGGATTAATAGAGTTCATTTTGTTGAACTTGATCTGTCATATTGAAAATTAAACTCAAAATACTATTATGATGATTCAACAACAAAAATTCGTTAAAACATATTTCGGGCGATAGAGTGACATTTGACATGATATTCGACAATAGAGTGAAAATAAAGAAGTATTTAGTTCTACAGGAATTTTATCTAATCGTAAGAAGTATTTTTCGCGAAGTCGTGAAACCGAAATAGCTGTCAACAAATTGATAAAACTCTTGTTGAATTCAATATTTTGTTATTTTTACCCTATTAAAGTGGAGTTAGTCGACCACATGTCTTGTCTTAGCAATATAATTTTGCCCCTACTCTTCGAAAAAGGGACGTTGAGCAACTGAGTAACGAGCATTTCTCGTAGAAGAAATCTATTGAGGTACCTCATTAGGAGACCGTATGCTCCACGTTGGGAGCGGACATGGAAAAAATGCTCCATATTGGGAGCGGGCACAGTTAAAAATAGAATCTGTCTGTTCACACACACACATACGCACACTCATTCTGCATATAGTGCGCAGGCGCATTGTTTTACGTCACAAATATACATCGTATGTAAATTTTATTACAAATTAACAATTGAATATCTTTTCAGATATGTTTTAAGAATAAACAACAGTAATAAACAAAAACCTTCGTGAAAAAAAGTTGTCACTTCTCTGGAATACGGCCATACTGGCTATTCACCTTGCGTCTATAGTAGCATACATACCTATAAGGTTCGTTCCGACCGCCATACATTTCACATTGACCAAATACCACGTAAGTGATTATAATATATAAATAAACTAACGAATTTAATTCACCGATAGAAATTAAATTAACATTAATCAAAACGATGCATCGATTGAATTGATAGAGCGTCTTTACAATCCAGTCACAGGGGGGGGGAGGGGCTGGTAATGTTTAAAGTGAACTATTCAAGTAAAAAATCATATTACTTTTAAGTCCTGATATGAACTAAACAACCACGATCAGTATTCGTAAGGAGTTTTAATAATTTTCAAAAATAATGCTGTTTTTTATAAGTAATCATAGAATTTAAGCAAAATCAAAGAAGAAAATTATTCCAATTTGACTTTTCTTTCTTTTTATATTTTTTTCACTGCGATTGAAGAAGACTATCCTGAATCAGTTTTATTGGATGATCAACGTTTTTGGGACTAAACAAATGTAGCCAAGAAAAACTCTGTCACTTGCACGAACTGGTAGAATTCTATTTTGATAAGGTTGTCTAGTAGTAAGACCGATCAATTTAAATAATATGGTACCTACAAAAGAAAAGCATCTATACTTGCTTCTTTGCTTTATTAGAATCTCTCTATCTCTCTCTCTCTGTCTACCTACGCCTCTATTGACCTCTATTTGATGATGAGTTGCAGTCATTCTAATTCCCCATATCGGAACACGTGACCTAATAAGTAATAAGTATGCAGTTTTTCGGCGTACGGTGAAGTCTACAAGTGTCAATTAGGGCATCCAATCCGTGACACATTTGTGACTCCGGGATTTCGGGATTCACAATATTTCACTTCCGGAGTAGCGTATTGGTCATTAAGCGTAACTTCATGTTATAAATTGTACATTCAAAACTCGATTTGAGTCCGTTATTGCTTCAATTGGAATGAGTATATGATTTCATATATATATTTTTTTTGGAAATGGGAATGGTTTTTTTTATTAACAGATTTTTTTAAATAATGCAAAGAAAACAAAAACATGTACTGTTGTCAAAATAATCTGTTCTGTCTACGGTAGTTAAGAAATATGAGAAGGAGGGAAACCACCATACAAAGGTACTTGTACTAATTACGTTGGTATCATAAAAAATCATGAAAATAAAGAAACTGAGGTAAATGTTGTAGTTCATCATTATGTGTTCGGCCAGAGTCAACGCGCAATGGCGGGGCGGGCGCTTAAACTGAAATGCATAGCATGCTTTTGCAATGTCGGTAATTAATGCGCAGGGACTGAAAGTTCGCGCGGCTTGTCTTGAGCGGTTTTGCATTCCAGTTTCAAACGCCGCGCCAGCCCCGTCGTCGCGCGTTGATTCTGGCCGAGCACTAAATATTGAATTCGAAATATGAATTATTTATTAACATTTATAATGAAACACGATATCCGGAGATTTATATTGATTTCTGGATTGGAAGCGCTAGTCTCAACTTAACGACGGTCGAATAAAATAATGTAGAGTATAAAACTTTGCACTCCGACTCAAGGATTTAGGATCTCGGGATCCATACATACTAATACACTGACACGCTACGTGCTACGTGCAAGATATACGGAGTATACTCTACTGTCATATGGTTAGCAACGTTGAGACGTTGCAACACATGCGAGGCGTTGCAACGTTGACGGGCGTATACTGCATTGCCCATTACCCAGAGACCCCACAGTTAACTGTCATCGATTTTACGCCGATAAAAAAATGTAATTAATATCTAAGATCTACTATTTGTTACGTTGACTAGTACCTAGTGTCAGGTTAATTGTATATCTTAAACTGGCATTCAATATTTATATTTGCATAGCAACACAAGGTAAATTCTATGGCAAAGGCAAAAGCTGTTATGTCATGGATAATATATTTTTTAATTGCCAAAAGCTGACATGCCTACCATACATATTGCCATTTGTAATTTAATGGAAAAAATCATATTACAACTTAAATTCTCACCTTGTAGACTTGAGATTATTAACAATATATATCAGCTTCTGGATTTTGCGACAGAATAACTTTTAAGTAGTTAACAGTCAATTATTGGTGGAAAGGCTTTATTTTTATAAAAATAAAACACATTTTCACGCACACCACACAGACGTTCTCTCTCTTTCCGCATGCGCTAATAGAGAACTGCGCTAGAGAACAGATAAATATTATTTTAATCGATTGATTCGATTTCGACAGCATCGAGGTGGCTTTTCTTAATGTCAGGCGCGATTAAGAATGCCGCGTTAAGAATAATTATCGTATATACGTTCGAGGCATGTGCGAGAAATAGTTGGAAACATTTTCGTTCACGGGACACAAAACTCGACTATTTTGTATCCTTATTATCCGCAAAACTGCTGTCACAAATTAAAAGGCAGCTAACGGCAAAAGTTTAATCCTGATCAATTAAAAATAGTTTCCACATTGCAAAATTCAAATACAATGAATCGAAAAAGCGAAACAAAATCTTTTTTAAACAATGTCCGCTCCCACGTGGAGCATATGGCATCCTAATGGAGGTATCTTGACAGGATTATTTTATGAGAACTGCTTGTTACTCAGTTGCTCAATTTCTCTTTTTTCGAAATCGAGAGTAGGGATAGAATGATTATAGGGCTAGGACAGGACTAGTGGTTAGGTAATCGCTCTCGCTACGTCCGTTTTTGAGGATAAGATGGGTGGGAGGGAGTTTTTAAGCATCACAAATATTCATGACTACGAACAGAAATCAATAAATCGATTGAAAGATCAATTTATGAAACTGTCCACACCGGGACGTGAACCCGAGACATTCGTAGCCGTAGCCAACGACGTTACAAACAGCACCACAGACGCCGAAAACAAATTATGTACTGTACGACAGCTGTCGTTTTACTTACGACGGCAGGATAGTTATCTTTGACTACATTTACGTAATCATCAATATTAACAATTTTCATTAGAGGTTGTTTTGATGGATGATGTTGTTTTAGTCTGAAGACTGAAACCCATTTTTACTATATTGGACACGATAATCACGAATATATATATATATATATAAGCAAACTATCGCACTAATAGCTCAGGGTACCATTATATAATATGCTTTAATTGAATCGATAATGACCAATTAACGAAATTGAATTCCCTTCTGACTTCTGAAATCTGTTTTAGCATAATAGCTTTGATAATAGCCGCTCATTAAGGATCGCCTTTATCACGTTCGCACTAGCGAATTGCCGCTTTTCGATATTAATTATTTTTCACTTCAACGGTGTTGAAAATAAATTTTACTTGGAAAGATAATGTACATAGCACTTATTTGGATGTTTTTTAAATGACAAAAACCGGTTTCGTCTGGACACCGTTGTAGATACTCGTTCACGAATCTTAATTGTATGAAATATAATATGGAATAATTGCTACAGTTTTTTCTGTTGACGGTATCGGTATCAATATGGAGAACTCTGGCTCGGAGTAGACTCGGTGTCACCGTAATATCGTCTCCAGGAGGGGGAATATTAAGGAACTAAAATTCGATTGAGATTTTAAGTCGATAAAATCAAAACCTATTTTGGCAACAACACAAATTAAATGACTGTTTTGGGAAGTTTTAAGTCTTGACTATAATTAAAACCAGGATTCCGTTTTAATGCGTATCGCTTGATGGCTCAAATACGACTGTTTTTGATAGGCTGGTCTATCACGCGAAAACATGGTTCCGGGACTCAAGCGACGGTTGCTGCATCACGTGAAAACACGGCTCCACGACTCAACGAGTTAAGAAGATCTTTTGTGCATTATAAAGAATAATCTTTTGGGCATAGAAATCATAAGATTTTTTATAGATGAGTTATATCAAACATTTTGCCAGAATAAAAAAAAATAACAATATGACCGATTACTTCTTTTTTCAGAGCCATTATGACTTCAGGCATTCTACCACTACATAGAGCGTTAAATTGCATGCATTTTGACATTTAAATCATCAAAAACTGACTTAATCCGTTCTGTCAGTATAAATTCGATATTGTTTTCATTTCGAAGAATTCGAGTCGAAAGCCCTCACTCGTTCAAATTAAATTCCCGTGAATCATTTTCTCTATGTAAGTACATTTTAGGACCTAATAATTTTCTCAATTCATTTTATTGTAACTTTAAAAAAATACGACTCAATGAATTATTCTCTTTAAAGATAATTTCGTTTGGATTCGTTCATTTATAAACGGTAGATTTCTAGAAGATACATTATTATATTACAGATGAAACCGAGAATAAACATATCAAATCATGTATCTTCTTACTTGGTAAATCATTACGCAATTTTCATCATATTACATACACCCAATGAACGGTATTACAGTTTCCGTTAATTGCTTGAAAACATTTATCGTCTTCGCGAAGATGGAACAATCCAAACTGACATCTAAGTTACATAGTTTCCCAGCATTACTTAAGACGCAGGGTGGCCATGTATTCAAAAATTGTCGGGAATTTAAACATTTCGAAATACACTTAACTCTTTTTTTACACGGTTTTGAAATGGCACGGTCCAAAAATAGAACGAATGAATATTTTTATAAGAATTATTTGATCTATCACGATTATCAGAAACAATCTCATATATAATAGCCCAGATCTATCTGTAGGCATTTTATTATTAGATGTAGGTATGAAATTTTGCGTCCGCGGTGTACATAAAATAGAATGGTATGCAATGCACACACACACACCCAACAATACACACAGTTCCGACGTGACGCAAATTCGGAAGCAACCAATCCGTCATCATGGAAACTAAAGAACAGCGGCGTTTGCGATTTTGTCGTGAGCGACAGCAGAGATGGAGAGCGAGACAAACTCCGGAAGCTGCAAAATCCCGGCGTGATGCTGATGCTAAGGCACACAGACAACAACGATCACAAAGAACTCCGTAAGCTGCACAACCCCGACGTGCCGCTAAACGTGGAGGCCAACGAGGAGCTGAAGAAGCTCGGGCATTCAGTATTTCAATTTCAATTCCGTCATCTATGACGGACGTACCACTAGCTATATTACATATTTCCAATTTCGCGCGTTATTGCGTCATGGTGATCAAAAAATGGCATCGAATTGCGTGCGTTGTAGGGGATTAACAATTTTACCTATCCTTTGTACAGATGTTTATGGTTAGGTATTAGGAAATGCATAAACAACTTGTGAAACAAAACACTCAGAAACGGATAACAGATTTCCTAGTAACTAAAAATTCAAGTGTTGTTGATAACAAAACAAACAAAAAGCTTCATTAGCTTTCAAAACATTAAACTTGTGAGAAATTTCTAGCAATGAAAGCGATTTTTGTCCAGTCAGTCATAAATGTGCGCGTAAGTTATCAAATAACGATGATTAATAAATAGTTATATTGCATTATGTTTTCTTGATTAAAATACGTATTTATGTATAATATTTTAATAAAAATATTTTTAAAATTCGTTGGGTTTTTGTTATTACCCTTTTTAAAGCTTTTCTACACCACAATGTTGTTATTTTTTCATATAATTTAAGACATCGACTGAGGGTGCTTGATGGAATTTCAATATCAAATTTGGATTATTGAGACTGACCCAGTTCGAGTCCATTTGTGAGCTCGAATGCCTGAAGATGCCGAAAGGTGAAACCCGGGTCGTTAGTGGCAAAATACATGGAAGTGTACAAAATCTCAATAATCCAAATTTTTCATATAACATGCTTTTTTAATTTGGGGAACAAATCATCGATTTTTCTATGTATTTATCACTTACTTTTACACGGTTTTTGGTGGAACGTATCCACCGAGTAAAAAAAGAGTTAAGTACTTATCGATACAGAGCATAAGTGACATGAATTGTTTGAGGACAGACATGGCGATCCTATGGCACTCGGGGTATATCATATTATACGCTTGTAAATATTTCTTTTATCACACATTTTTATTCACACTAAACGTCGGTCTCTGTGGTCTAGTGGTAAGAGGTTTAGATATTTTTAATTTAAATTTGTGATTTGGACACGCGTGTCTGTTCTCATCGAGTTTATCTCGTATGATTTTATAATTTCAAATTATTTTGCGCATTGGCTGTTAGATATTTTTTTTTGAATTCAAATTATTAATAAGTGCCTGGCACACACGTACTTCGGTACATATTTTGACACTCGTTCATAAAACGGTTCGCCACTTCTCCTCTAGTAATAATGTAATATTGACATACAAGTGTCCCGGTATTTATATTGTTAGATACGGTCGCCCTTGCTTAAGGCTGAGTGATACACTTCAGAAGGCGACTGGCACTTACCCTTATCCGCGCTAAATTGATAATATAATTAGACATTATAATTTAACGAGTAGAGTGAACACTCTGCAGAAGGTGACTCGTGATTGAGTACAGTTCGAAGCAGGCTTGGGTAATTATTTTACCCAAACGTCGTTGCGAAGTTCTCGGGATTAATCCACTGGCTGACATTAGTTTCGGATCATCATCACTGTTGGCTCTATAGCCCTCGGTATGCATCAGCTTCACCCAAAGCCGCACGCATGTACTGCCGTTTGAAATTAGTTCTACATCCTCGAGTCCACGTGAAGCAATTGCAGTGAGATCAAAATTGACCGTGTTTGCATCAGTCAAACTACAACCAGCGGTTCTATTCTGAGATTTATTAGCGCGATCAGCAAGACCTTTACGCCGAAAGTCATAATTTTTGTATTACCAACGTAATAAATATGTACAATTACATGCAAAATCACAACGGGAGGGGGGAAGACAAGGACGAAACCGAACCTAACTAAATTACCTCCTTATTTCTGGTGGAGGAGTACTGTTGGGAATGAACAAATGGCAACACAGACGAGCTGCCAACACTGAAAAAAGGTAAACACCGCCAGAACGTTTCATAACTTATACGGGCGACTAGATAACAATAAATTCTCACTAGCCGTCGGCCGCGATAGGCCTGTGGCAGATCTATTTTTAAGTTAAATATCTGTAATACTACAAGTTGAATAAACGATTCCAAAATAAATATAGCCACAATCGTAATAAAGGAAGGGCTGGAAGGAGGTCAGTGGTCACATCACCTTTCATCAGAAGAGCTACAAGAGTATCAAAATTTTTTTCGCGAAATATAGATATAATTTAATTTATACACCTGATATTAATCAATCGAAATTACTAATAAATTTTAGAATAGGACTTCAGGAGGTAGGAAAAACTTATCGGCAAAATTATTTTAGCAAAGGTGAAAATAGTACAGGCTTCAGCTGATATTGGGTTAATTTTAAATTCAAAACTTTCCAATTGCATACACAATACCCATTATGTGGCTAGTCTAGCCTTCGAACGGCAGCGGGACAAGGCGGTAATTATTTTTCGATACAGTAGTTTGACCGGTCATGTGGCCTAGTCTTGAAAAGGGGCGTTGTTAACTATTGAACTGATCGGTCACGCTGACTTGGTGGCTAAGAAGGTAAATTACAAGGCGTTTAAAAATGTTCACTGCCATACGGAGAGCGAATAGAACTCAACTCATATGAGCTTTTCGTTTATTTGGAGTGATTGATTTTCTGCACACTTAAGTGCACGCCAACAAGTGTTAGCAGTTGCTTCTAAGACGCTCCAAGTTAATGAAGAAAAATATGCAGATAAACATTACGTTTGCTTTGTCAATGGATACCGCTGTATAAAAATAACGGATGGGGAAGACGGCAAATAACTTGAATAGCTCAAGAGAGACATTGAGCGACTAACCTAAAACCAATTTTGTAAGACAATTTACTTAGCCTACTCCAACCACCACTGCTTTCCAATCTGTTTTATACGTTTGTTACGACAATGGATACTCCACTAACGTAACAAACGTTAAAAGTACATATCTACAGTTTTTTTTCCTTTAATTGAGAGTGCACTTAAGGGTGGAGAAAATTAATCCTTCCAGATAAACGAAAAGCTTCTATGAGTTGAGGTCTACTCGCTCTCCGAATGACGCCGCGAAATTTTGGATTTTTAAAGACTTGGTGGTTTGCCTTATTCGCCACCAAGTGAGCGTGGCCGATCAATCCATTGGAAGGTTGGACCGACATGGATTAAATGAAACTACCAGCATCCTGCTTCATAGATCCAAATTTACACGTTGGCCTAGTCACTGAGATCAACTGTAGAAGTGCTCTATAAGAAATCCACAATGTAAGCGACATAGTTGAACTTCAGGCATCCCTGCCCGACCGGGCGTATTACAAGAAATATTGTTCAATAATAAGCGCAATGAATCGCAACATCCGCGTAACTTTATCTCATCATTGAAATAGAAAATCGTCGCTGCACATATAATTTAGCCTATGTGACTGAAAGTACTTAAGTAAAAACTGTAAAAAAATAACGAAGAGGTAGCAATTCTCAAACCATTTATTTTAATAAGAAAACAAAATTTTTCGTATTCTTTGCACATAAGACATATTCTATGCATTGAATTCCAAATTAAAATTGGATAACTCTCATATTTAATGTCACGCATAGTTAGGGCTGCAAAGGGTCCCGGTTCCGAGCCTCTTATCCCGGCGGTCCGAAGGGAGCTTTCGGGTCAGTCAACAATGCCCCCGCAGTTACAAAGTTGAAAAAATGCAAAAAATAAAACAACATTTGTGTAATAGCGACGTCATCAACGGTCTTCTAATTTATATAATAGGAAAATCTTTAAAATTTAATTCATATAAGTGTACTCTTTATCATTCTCATAATATTGTAATTCTTGTTTATATATCTTAATTTATTTGATTACAAAATCATTTGCAAAATTTAAATAATCCGTCGAAAATAAAAAATAGTCGAGCAAGCAAATCAAATACTATTTCGGGGTATATATATGGCGGGGTCAAATTAAATGTCCCGGTTTGGATGTCAATAAATGTGGCAACCCTACACATAGTAAATGTTTAATTTCGCCATAATTTTGTATTTATCCATTATTTTTAAATGAGACATTCAAGAATGTGAAGAAAAAATTTACGTTCTGAAGTACATTTATAACTCATTGTATAGGTACACACAGAGTCGCTTTGATCAGCATGGCAACATTCGGATCGAATTATGGACACAGGAAAAAATAACGCGGAAATCATAAAAATTTATTTCATAGCCGAGTATAATATTACCATTGACTTTGAAAAGTCTGCCTAAACCGGTCGCTGAGTACATTTCGGCGGCGATTGCGTGGACTGTTACGCCAGACATCAATGTATCTTACTTTATTTGGTATAGCGTATCTACGTCACACTGTTAATTAATTATTAAAACAAGAAGTAAGACAACAGTCTTTCTAATAATTTGGGATAACGAAACGACACGAAAACAAACGGTGCTCTAAGAACACAACATTGAAAAGTATCGGACGGGTTGTCAATTTTAACAAGGTTTTTGCCCAATTTGATCGAGTTTCCGACGTCAGTTTTTGCAGAGAGCTGGATTTTGTTTAGTTTCAACGCAAGACCGTGCTAACAACCATTTGTCGGGTCCGCAGTGCAGTGGTCAACATCGTTGGCTTCGGTTACGGATCTCACGTGTTCGAATCCCAGTACGGAGAATTTCATAAAATGATTTATGGATTTCTGTTTGAAAGCATGAATGTTTGTGATGTCTATAATTGCCGATCCTATATTAGAAACGTTGAGAAGCGAGAACGATTAGCTAAACACTAGTCTTGTCCTAGCCCCACCCTATCCTTTGATTCCTACTTTCTTCGAAAAAGAGCCGCCGTACTTTTATGTCTAGAACCTTCTGAACCTTCTCCACCAAAAGGGTATATTTCAAGTTTCTTGGTGCCCAAATACACGACCCACTGTCAAGTCAATTATGTTTTTGCCATTATGCCACAATTATGTAGTAATATCTCTATTCGCAGGAGGCCAGTGGTATTGGCTTATTCGAATCCATCGCAAAACAGATTTAGACGACAGAAAGGAAGAACCGATCCGCGTTGATCTCTGGCACTGCTTTAGCATTCCGCACTATTTTTGGACGCCCACAATAGCGCCGCCTTGGCTCAGTGGCATACCACAACAACTCTTCGACACTGACACTCCAAATCTGTCCTTAAAAAGAGGACAATCACTATTAACCGCGTGGAGAATGAAACATATACTTTTTTTAATGAAGCATTGTAAAAAACGTAATAATTTTCAGAATTGGTGATTCGTAATTTCAAAGTGGTAATTGTATTATTGCCGTATCCCCGGTCGAGTGGTCAACGTCAATACTCATGGGTTCGAATTACAGCAAGGACAGTTTCATAGTTTGATTTTTCAATCGATTTATAAATTTCAGTTAGAAGACAATGTCTTAAATTGCCTCTCACTTATCCGACCCTTAAAATGATGCATAACGAAAGCGATTAACTCACCACTAGTCTTGTCCTAGCCGTACCGTTATATCCACAATCTGTTCGATAAAGAGAGGTTGAGTAACTAAGTAACAAGTAGTCCTCGTAGAAAACTTTTGTTGAGATAAACTTCATTATTAGTCCATATGCTCCACATTCGAGGATACGGACCACTAATGAAGCTTTTAACAATTCTTAGGCTAAATATTCGATTTAGTGGAAAACGCTTGAAGCAATGAAGAATTCCAAAGAAGCTCACCATATTCTATTGATATTTTCGACGGATTCAGCGGTAGTTTTGTGGAAATTCATTTTTAATGCAAAATTAAAGTTGATAATTTTGTTATTCCACTGGTTGCCAGTGGAATAATATCATATCGACGGCGTTTTGGCTAATTGATGTAACCCTCAAAAAATACGAAAATGAGTTAATGATTGAAACTTATTTCAAAGACGACAGAGCAGGTCTCGGTTAAATGATGTAAACTAGAAAAATAGTTTCACCACATTTTGGAAGGGAAACATCATTTTACATTGGTTTTAGGTTTAAAAATTCTGACCCGGCCACTTGATGTAAGTCACTATTATACATCGACACTCCCTACGTATAATTCCGTATTTGCAAATATGAGAATTTACAGGAGTGCATTTCAAAGGTTGACTGACTATATAAGGTTTTCGATAAAAACAGTTTTTACTCACTCCTGAACAATTTCAATTTTGAGGGTTACATAAATTGGTCAAAACACCGTCGATAATTTATCAACTAAAATATTATATCTCTATTGATGTTTTGAGTTGATATTTTTCGTGTTGAAAGATTGTAATGATATTAGCGAAGCGTTCCGGCACTTTCCTAAGAAAACATTCGTTTACCACCACGCTTCCAAGTGCGTTGTTTTCCGCGACGGTGGTCGGGCCCCCACGCTACACGGAGACCGGAGCCGCGTCCCTGCGCCCACCGCACGCAGAAAAATGCGCCATTCGCGCAACATTTCGCGGCAACGGATGGCGGGCGAAAATGTATTTCTGTCGGGTAGATTTGGCACGCATCCCACTGGCGCGTATTAATAATAACCCGCGTCAAAACAATACACACTAGCGCGGTCGCTGCTGTGGAAGTTGCGCAATCATTGGTACCGTAAATCAGGCAAGACCTAGATATTTATGCCGCCCACGACACGATGCCCATCAAAATACAAGAGTGATATTGTTTACATTGCGCGGCGAGGATGCCCAATGGGTCGATCACAACAGATGATGCAATTTTAGAATAGAATTATTATGAGTAATCGCGCTACATCAGATTTGTTGAAAAAAATGAAAATAATTCGCCTGCGGTACACATTTTTCTTGGAACAATTACTATCCCAAAACTAAAAAACATACCTAAATTTTTTAAAGGTAAAATTGAAAATGTAGTTATTCCACTTGCTTAATCATTACCGTGACGCGTTTCGTCTCTTTAAGAAGCATCTTCAGACTAACCATATCGTAAGGTTATTTATCTCTAAGGTAAACAATGATTCTAATTCTTACATTACAAATAAAGGGTGGGGTGGGTTTTATTCCATTCTACTGGACGTGGGGAAGGGGTAAGACTGATTGACTATTTCCAAATCAATTATTGGTACTTGGAGGTGAAAAACCAGAGGGAAATAAATTTAATAATGGTGAGCCGCCTGTTCTATTTAAAATGTTATTTACTAATCCTCCACTACTGATAATGGTTTTATTAATTTCTAAAAACTCTAAGCTATTCATTTTAATACCTTTTTATTTTCTGTTGTATTTCTACGTTATTATTTTTAAAAAGGCGAAACGAGTCAGGTTATTGATAAGCCAACTGGAATCAATTTTACTTTCATATTAAATATCCGTCAATTTACTCTTAATGAAAAACATTATTGAGTAATTTCGCATTCCCTTGGCAGGTTATTTTTCAACCCGCAAGGGAATGTGAGGTATATGAACTACTAATAGAGGTATCTCAACAGAAGTTTTTTCCACGAGAACTGCTTGTTACTCAGTTGCTCAACCTCTCTTTTGCGAAAAGAGTAGATATAGAATGATATGACTAGGACAGGACTATTAGTTAGCTAGTCGCTCTCGCTACGCCTCGTTTACAGGATCGGATGGGTGGAAGAGATTTTAGACATTACAAACATTCATCCATGTCTTTGAAGAGAAATGCGGAAATGATTGACAAAATCAATTAATGAAACTTTCCGTCCGGGACTTGTACCCGTCAGATCCGTAACCGAAGCTAACGAGATTGACCACTGCACCTCGGACCCGACGGTTACTCGTAATATATTTAATTCTCTGTCATCTAATTTAAGACATCGACTGAGGGTGCTTGATGGAATTTTAATATCAAATTTGGATTATTGAGATTTTGTACACCTCCATGTATTTTGTCACTAACGACCCGGGTTTCTCTTTTCGGCATCTTCAGGCATTCGAGCACTCGAATGGACTCGAACTGACAGACAGTAAACAGTGTCTAACGTTTATATAGAAGATACAAATACGACAAATATTTTTAACGAGGTAAGATATTATATACACAAAGTAAAATATTAATATAATATATCGCAGAATACTTGTGCCATTGTGGTCACATGCCGTTTCAAAACCGTTGCTAGCTGTCGTTCTCAACGGTGTATTATAAAATAAAACAATAGATACCATATTCTGATGGTCTATGATTCTTATTCGCTAGCCACGTATTTTAAACCGCACGTTTATGATAATAATATTATTTACTAGGCTGTATCATCTGTCAGCTGTCATCTCACCGGTTTGAAGGTTGCTGCGAAATGGATATTGAAACAAACTATTGAGGACGAATGCTAAACAGTGCATTTTTAAAACAAACAATGATATCTTAGCTAGTTGTCAGTATTTGCATAAATGCAATTTAACATTGATAGTTGACAGCGAATACGTAATGTATATAATTTTACGGGCGTATGAATGGCGGTCATACTTAGCACAACTGTGTTCACATGTCGTACACAATGATTTCTTGGTGCAGCGTTCCGTTTTATATACCCACCTTACGATGTACTGTGCGAAGGTGATTTCTTATGCTTTCGTATGCACTCTATATGAAATTATGATATTTTAAATTAAATACACCCACTAGAGCAGAGTTCGACATTCGTGTGTTCGAATGCCTGAAAACGCCAAAAGGCGAAACCCGGGTTGTCAGTGACGAAATACATGAAAATGTACAAAATCTCAACAATTCAAATTTGATATGATTACATAACCCATTTATTTTCAATTCAGTTATCGATTTTTATTTTACATGGAATTTCAATGATATCACAATAATGGCTTTTATTGAATAAAAAATTGGTTCAAAGTTTTTCAATTTATATTTTGATTGGAACGCCTTTTTATTATTTAATCAGATATTTGTGCGTAGAAAATATGACAGATTTAGAAGAATTTTATTTAATAACGTAATATGAAAATCTAGAATAAAATTTGCGCCACTTATTTATTACACGAAAAACAGGGCCTCTAAATTTTACTACGCCTGGAACTTGCGAGATTATTTCAAAAGTGTGCATTGTGCTACGATATGAGAGGACGTGACTAGGTTGTGAAGACATCACAGTTTTTAACTTAATTATGTAGATCTCACTTTGATGAGATTGAAAAGGAGGTGAAATATCTATACTTTCAAGTAGCTATGCGGTGGGAATTGCCAAAAACATATTATATAGATTTCAGAGATTCTTGCACCATCTGCAGGTAATTTTCAACGACCTTCTTGATGGCAGTTTGCTCTTTAGATGTATTTCGGTAATGAGCATCATCTTAATCGATTTCCATTAAGCGTCGATTAGAAGCCATAGAAAATGCGTTCGTTATATTGAGGAATATAATAACGCAAGCATTATATGCACTGATTAATAATATTGCTAAGCGATAATAAGACACACGATACAAATTAATAAGTATCTCTCCGAGGTTAGACATCTGAACAATATACGCAATGCAACTGATTGCAAAATTTCTCTTTTTACTGTAAATATATTTATGATGTATTTCAAAAGAAGTTTTTCTGTGAGAACTACTTGTTACTCAGTTGCTCTACCTCTCTTTTTCGAAGAGAGTATGGATAGAAGGATAATGCTATGACATGAATAGTGGTTAGCTAGTCGCTCTCGTTTTCACAATGTTTTTAGGATCGGATTTAGGGAGGGAATTTTAAACATCAGAAGCAGCCATGCGTTCGAACAGATATCCATTAATCGATTGAATTGTTTTAATTTTAATTTTACAAAACTGTCCGAACTGGGGCTTGAACACGTGAGATCCGTAGCCGAAGACATTGAACACTGCACATTCAATACAGTAAAAGCACGATCTATTTTGTTTGGCGAAACAACCATAAGAGCAATGTGATACACCCTGGTTTTTTTGTTAAGTTTAAGTTTCATTAGTGTCCAGAACTGAAATCGCTCAGCGGTAACGACAATAGTTCGGAGAATCGGCCGACTCTTGTTGCCAAGCCGTTCAATAGCCGCCGGGCACGTCCGCTGGACGAGTCCATTTTTGACGGAAAGGGGTAGCTCCGACGATGCAGGGAGTTTTTTGAATGGTATGTGTACACAGTAGATTACGATCTGTCGAGCCGGGCGAGTTGCGGCCTCGTCACGGCGGAGGTGACGATGTGAATTGTTTGTGTTTGGTTTGCATTGGACTTAATTTAAAATCATTTGTATCGTAAATGTAAATGTAGAATCAATTTTAGGTGTTTGTTTGAGATCACAGCCCTTCCAGGACGTTCGATAATCAGCCATTCGCTTCTCCTCGATCCGGGTCTTCTCAAATGTTAAATAATCACGCATTCATCGTTACTTGATTTATCGTTTTCCTCGATTTATCGGTTGAATATTGATTGTCTTTTGTCAAATAGTTTTCTACCCGCTCATTCGACCACTATCCTAAAAAAGACCCGAGACTGCACGCGTTTTCTTACTGTTATACCAGATCATAATGTTTCCAATGACGACTCACTCACTGAGAACTTATGTACAAACTGTTCAGTCGTTTCGCCGAGTCTGTCAGTGTCCATTTTTTTCTCGTATTTCGCATGATGAATTATTCTGACTTGCAAATAAAAACCTCATATGAAGATAGTTAGGACTCTAGTTGAGAGACTGAAGAGACTCTCCTGCATTCATTGATTTCACGCATTTATCGTTTTTGTTAGGGGCAATCGAAAACGGAAAATCGAGGTTCCACTGTACATATAATTGTGGTTACGGCTGGGTCCGTTTTTCCTTTTCTCACAGGGACTCAGATTAGACCGATTATGAAATTAAAGCAAATGATTAGGATTAGTGTACGATCCAAGAACGCATCTCAGTACTAATTAAAATGATATCATCACGTTAAACGAATCATTAAAGCCAGCAGTCACCAACCCGTGGTCAGTGAGAAAATTTAGGCGGTCCGATAAGTTATTTCAGTAACGTAATTAGAAAGAAACAAGTGTACGTTTACTTATTTCAAATACGCAGCAACAAATATATGTATCTAATATGTTGTAACTAAACAGGTTTCTGTTGTGCAGTGGTCAACGTCGTTGGTTTCGGTTACGGATATCACGGGTTCGAGTCACAGTTCGGATTGTTTCATAGATTGATTTATCAATCGATTTATGTATTTCTGTTTGAATGCATGGATGTTTGTGATGTCTTGAATTCCCTACCACCCATCCGTTCCTAAAATGGGTATCCATTCCTAAAATCTTGTCTTAGCTCTATCGTTATATCCCTACTCTTTTAAAAAAGAGAGGTTGAGCAACTGAGTAACAAGCAGTTCTAGTAGAAAAACTTCTATTGAGAAGCGTTCATTAGCAGTCCATGTGCTACACAATTGTAAATTGTTGTCATAGTTCTAGAACCAAATGTTTGACATACCATGTAATTATTAACATTCAATTTCAATGTTTTTGAAAACCCTATCCTTGTATCCCAACTCGCTTCGAAAAAAAAGGAGAGGTTGAACAACTGAGTAACAAGCAGTTCTCACAGAAAAACTTTTGTTGAGATACGTCCATTTTGAGGACATATGCTTCACATTGGGAGCGGATATGTTTAAATAAGTGACGTGAAGGTGTTGAGCCTTGCTGACACTGAATAAAACTGAGAATAGGACCGCGAGTGTACGCTATGAATGACGGAAGTCGGTCCTAAAAATAACAAGTATTTAATTTAACGAGATTTAATTTGCTGACGCTTTGTCTATGGGTGCGCACGTTTCACGGAAATGGCTATTCTCTTCGAATCATCCCGAAATGGCAAAAGTTTTAACGGTATTAAATTTCTGCAAACTCTCTTAAATAGCCCAGTCATCGTACACGAGCGCTGAACTTATTCGAGAGGTATCGATGCACACGCGAGTGTGGCATTAAAGATGGGGCAAAGCCATACAAAGTGGGCGAAATAATTAATTAGGCAAACATTTCGCCGAAAAACAAAAACATACAAGTGTTCCAAAAAAACACGTGAACATCGATATATATATTTGTCACCCTAAGCTGAGGGGGTATATCTACCCTCATTTACAGTGTCGTAACTACGATTTGGTGGGTCAGCTGCAAATTTTCCACTCGGGAGCCTATTTAGAATTATACCTCCTTTATACAGTTTCTATTAACTATAAACAAAAAAATTGATACTATGTATAATTTAAAATATAGAAGGTCTTACATATTATTAAACAAGTTACCGATTCCACAGTCCTGCGATCAATTTTCTATATACTGTAGTTTTCAGACCATCGCGCATTCATCTCGCGTTTGATTATTGAAATGTACTTCATTTCTTCAATAAGTGATCCATACCTATGCAATGCGTAAAATAAGCAAATTAACCATTTATTTAAATCAAGTATTAGATACCTAATAGAATAAATGAGAATAATTTTAATAACAAATTAAAATTGATAACTTAGTCATTCCACTGTACGTGTTTTAGAAGAATCTTTGTACTATAGTATTACCAACATTGCCAGTCTAGAATAAATTTCTCCAATTGCCATTTTATGCAAAATAAATATCTTGTCTACTTTTAATAACCGTCGTTAAAATATCAGTTTTGGAATTTACTGAAATTTCAGTTCTGGTTGAGAACGGCAACATTCCTAACGCGACGGTGGTACCCTCACTAGCGGCCAAGTTAAATTGGTACATCTATAACTATATCGCAATGCTATTTATTTCTAAGATAAACAATTATTCTAATTTTCAAATGGACAGTAGGGTGCGATTGTTTCCTTTTACTGGGCATGGGGTCTGTATGACACAAACGATAACATAACTAATTACAAAATTAATTACTAGTGTTTGGAGGTGAAAATCTCAAGGGAAATAAATTTAATATTAGTGAGCCACCTGTCCTATTTAAAATGGTAAAGTATCACTAATTTTTACACAGATAACAAATATCACCCTACGAAAGTGTGACGTCATAATCTAATGATGGACAGTCGCTCATGAATAGATTTTTAAATCCTTCGATTGAATTGGTCGAGTGGAAGAAAGCTGGTCAGTGCAGATTTTATGAACAGGCTTGACTGTATGCAGTTTTCATCTTTATTATCATTCAGGTCCATCAAAACAGAATTCAAAAACGGAATTCAACAATTTAAAATATTCTAAAAGTGTAGCCAATGTCGCAAAACTTTTTACGGTAGGTACATGAATACAATAATTATTATTGTACAGCAATAAAAAATGATGACACTGTTATGCGAGAAACAAAACGCAAAAAAATGTGAATAAGTTTATTATAATGACAACAGTTTCAAAAGAAACTGGAAAAAAGGTATGTATTATGGTTGCATTTTGAATGAACAACAATATTGTTGTATTTGTATATAAAATTAAACATCATAATATTTTTATAAACGGACGTAAATAATCTGAGACGACCTTCACAAAAATAATTAACAAAAAAAGTAATATGCGGAGAATACATCTTATGAGACGTTATTGAAAACTTTATTGTTGAACGTATAATCGTTTTAAAGTTATCAAAATTATTGCAAACGACTGTTTAAGTTTAATATGATAATTAATAACAACTTCTACACGCTTAGTATATGAAATTTCATGAATAATAAAACAATTTAGGCGTGTAATTTGAATCATTTGATGTTTGACAGATAGAATGTATTGCAATGCAAATGGCGGCATGTGATGCGACTGATGCGACTGACTCGACCACAGAGGGGGCGCGACACGATATGCGAAAGAATTGAATGAAAAGTGACGTCTCTGTTTAAGGCGCAGGGACAGATCGACATCTGTGGATGGCGCGGATAACTAATAGTTTTGAAAAAAAAAGAATTTGAAATTAATCCATAGAGAAGAAAGACGCACGTATGTCAACTAATACAAATATACAAATAATCAATAGACATTTTACCATGGTTACGTTCAAATTTTAAATTTACCTCTATAATGTGAATATAATAAAAGGAAAAAGTTTTCAAAATCGTAATAGTAGGAACATTTTATTTTTTTACCTACTCTTTATCTTTGCTGAAAATACGTAAACGTTTATTTTACTTATTATTTAAAACAACATATACTTATAAATAGTTTTATCTGAGTGTATAATAATATATGTCAACATTCCCGCAGTATTGAATTCATTTGAATGTATATAATTGGATAAATTAAATAATCAATACACAAGATGTCCTTGGTGTTTTCTACTCTTCCCCCTTGTTTTACTCAATTTACTTTAAGTAACCAGAGCACTGTGATAAAGAGCGAGTGAATGGTTGTGAAAAATGATCCTACTTGAAATGCTCTAATTATAAGATTAAATAGTGATATAGTATCTGGTAAATTTTAAAGGTGTTCAGAGTTTTCAATGAATTTGAAATTCAGTATACATTTTTTATGAAATGTGATAAAAAAATCGTATTTTTAATAATGGATTTTAAATATGCGAATGATGATATATGATTAGCAAACTATTAAACATGATTTATGCTTTATTTACTAAAGCTACTAATTGGCTTCTGAAGTAGTTGAAACAATTCAATTTTAGCTTCATATTTAATCAGAAACGAATCGATACAAAAATTGCAGTTGTAAAAAAACTAAAAAGTCATGAAAGTTAAATACTTTTGCATTTGCCTAAAATGTAGACAATATTAAGGCAGTAGAGAAGTTGGCAAAAGTAAATGGCAAAGCAATTGATGTTGAACGTGAATTGAAAATATAATGTAGATTGTAAGTATCGGAACAAAAGTAGACTTTTCAATAAATTTAGCGGTATGAGAAGGATAGTTCGGTTTTTTTGTGTTGAACCCCCTCCCGACGCTCAGTTGAAAGAAAAATCCAAAACATTTTGTCATTTATAAGTTAAGAATTAGAATCAATATCTACATTTTAAATGAAAATCTTAAGATATGGTTAATTGGATTCCCAAATAAGCGAAAAGCGTCTCACACCTAGTAATATCTACAAACAGTGGAATAACAGAGTTAAAATTTAAATTTTAAATGAAAGTTAACTAAATAAAAAGGGTCTATATGGAAGATTTATTAATTGGCAATAGATAGTGTTACAATTCAAATAATTTGAATGTTTTAATTTCCACAGTAACGCCATCTTTGGACTGCACTGCTTACGAAAAAATTACATAGATATATGTTGAAAAAAATAACAATAACAGACTGCTCCTGATGGTATTATGCATGCCAAGGTACTCTCCGTCGACTGAGTACTACATTTTAAGACTAAAAATATATCTCCAGACGTAAATACATTAGTTTTTTGCAGCTATTTCCGATGGAATTTTGCCAAACACAATACCAAACGCTTTGAACATGAATAGCCAAAAATTAAAATGTTGTTTTGCATATTTAGTGCAATTATGAAACAACTTCCAATGCTTTTGGAGCATATTATAGTTTCACTGAAAACACTTTTAGCATAATATGTGTTCATGTAGATGAAATGTGGATAATGGTGAATGTGGAAAATAAACATTATATTTTTAAAGCAGTGAGTAAATAAAGTATTCTTGATAAATATGAGAATAATAAGAATATTGTTCTTTAAGAAATAATGTTTATTCAAAACACTTTCAAACATTTATTCAAAACATTACGGTACAAGTAAATTCGGTTGCAGTGTTCATGGGTTTGAATCCCAGTACACAAGACTGTTTTATAAATTGATTTCGGTTCGAAGGCACGGATATCTGTGATGTCTAAATTTCCTCCCGATTATCCCATCAGAAAAGCGAGGAGTAACAAGAGCGATCAACTAACTACTAGTCTTGTTTTAGACCCATCCTATTATAATTATCGAGTCTCTCCAAAATGGAGATTGAGCAACTGAATAACAAGCAGTTCTCGTAGTACAACTTCTGTTGATATTAACTCTATTAAGAGTCCATATGCTTCTCGATAGGATGACATGGTTACAAAGAAAAAATGTAAGATTTGAATTCGGCTCCTCTGGTCTATAGCGGCGTGCTATATATCCTATTTTGTCAAACTCTGTGGTCTAGCGGTAAGAGCTTCGCCCTAGCGTCAGGTCGGTCCGGGCTCAAGTTCAGGCAAGGTCAATAGAGATCTTTTCAATAGGAGTGTTTGGGATGTCACTTCTCCTCGAGTTGATCTTAAATGACTTTACAATTCTCATTTGAGTTGATCTCGTGTGATTTAAAAATGCCTTGGCTGTATTAGCAGATACATTTTTAAATTATATTTATTACAGATTTATCTCTTCGGAGGTGAATACAAAAATCTGTCATTTGAAATATCGTCATGAGAGCAAATGCAAAGTTGAGAAAATACTTCTATGATTTATCGGAAGCAGTAAAATGAATGTTTTTATCAGCACTAAATCACTCAATAACCTTGCAATTGCACTGATAACAGGCATAATAAAATGCATCTATGGTATTGAGTTATCATTGAAAACATTTTTTGATAATATTTTTGATTGATTGAATTGGCATTTACTTGGTAGAACTCCATTATAATAGGATAAAATAACAAAGTATTTAATTAACTAAATACTTTGTTATTCTATCCTATTAATATTTTTGATCATAGGAGAAGACACGAGTGGTGAAGGTTTTATGTTGCAATTTATGAAAGAATCTGCCTTTGAAGTGGACGATGGTGTTATGTAGTCTTACCATATGTCCTGTTTTGAAAGTATGGCCAGTTTGCCATTTTGTTCCGGTTACTTAGAAAGAAAATAACGAATTCAAAAAGTGCAGAATCGGCAATTAGGCAACCCAAAAACCCAACCTTAACACTGATGTAGCACGCAATCACTGTTATCTTAGAATCTTAGTTCTCTACAAACGAAGTTCTTTAAGGTCGATAGTAAATTACTCGAGTTAATCTTTGCTTTTGGCGTGCTGTTACCAGGGATGTCATTAAGAGGGGCAAGGAATTTGTAGAAACATAAATTTATTCCATGCTGCACTGGCTTGCACATATAGACAAAGAAAAAATCAACAAGCTGGCAGCTTCACTAACTTTGTTAAATCATTCAAATTGTTTGATCCTTTGTAACCATTTAAACAAATCACTAATTCAATTGTCCTCGACTTAAAAAAGATACATCAAAAGAACTTTGACCTTAATTTACTCAAAACTTTGAAACAAAATTCCTTTATAATGGATATTTACTGTTTCCCAAGAAAGTGTTTCAGTGAAATAGGTGCACTTTAGAAATAAAATATGCAAAGTAAATAGGATGCGGTTAATGTATTTTAGTGTTATACTTTCTTGGCATAGCTTTGCTACCTTTTGACAGCGTTATGCATTTCGGAAAAAAATCTTCACCAATGTCAGTTTTCTAAAAATAACATTCATTCACAGTACTACTGTAAGAATTTCATGTAGAATACTATGCTAACAAGTTAGCATGGCTGGTAGCTGAGTGATGGATGTCTTTGGATTCGTTTGCAGTGTTTACGGTTTATACTTAAGTATATCCATTTGAAGATTCTTGAATTTGGATAAATTTGATTGCAGGTGAACGAGTGTGGTGTAAATCAATTTATCACACTGTCCATTCTGGGATTCAAACACTTGAACTCTACACGGCCCTTCCAAATGTAGGCCCGGTCCTACATGGGACATTTACAATATTAATTATTATTCAACCGGCTTCGAGCATTACATGCATAAAAAATGTCAGCAAAAACAGACGAGCAATAACGAAGAATTTCATTTCATTGCACACAACTACCAGTGTGCAACGCAGACAGGTTTTTACTTTACCATATTCTGATAACTAGACAAATGGAATAAATTATCAAGGCACATTTACTCAAACAGCAGTACATAGAACTATTGTGTAATATTTTTTATTAAATACTACCATTTGCATATATTGTTGCAATGTTTTCATAGTATTTTTTTTAGTACATTGTAATACTCGAATGATGTTTTAATCGCCTGTTGAAGAATGCGGATCGTTCACATCTCATTGACAGATTTTATTTTCAATTGATAATATTTTCACTGGCAACACAGTCGACCGATGATGATTTGGTTTTCATCCATCGTAGAATCAATTTATAAATATGATAACGATGGTGGAAGTTAGAATTTCCACAAAGTTACTGACGGATCCATTGAAAAAATTGTAGTAAGTTAACAATGATATTATTTTTACAAAATTATGAGTGGAAGAAGATCATGGTAAAGATAACATTACTAATCCAAAATAAATAGTCGAGTGCACACACTTGACAATAGGCATAATACAGAAAAAATGTAGTACAAACAAACATTTCTTATTGTAACTAATTGTGATGGAACAACACAGTACTTAAAACATAATCATAAATGACATGTTTACATAATGATAAGGTCTTATATACCAGCGCTGGCAAACAGGGCGATTATGGTCGACTGGTCGATTGAGGATTATTTTGTGTTTGATAACTGTTGTCTTTCTAAAATGAAAAACATACTCAACTGCCAATAATATGTAACTATATAAAAAGAAATTGGAATTACATAATTAATAGACAAGAAACCAAATATTTTTCTATTAAATAACACGAGATAAATTCCATGAGAAGTTTACAATGTCACTCGATAACAACGCACAAACATCCATACTGAATATCTCAAATTTTCATGTGAAAAAATCTAAATTTGATATGATAAGCTAGGGTGAAGCTTTCACCACTGAACCAAAGAGATTTGCAAGAGAGAGTACTATGAAAACAATTGTCTGCAGCCCCAAACAGAAATCCTTTCCATCTAATCTTACAAAAAGGAGTAGAGAAAGTGTCTAGTTAACTATTAGACCTTTCCTAGTTCCAATTTTCTATTCTTTTTAACCGTACCTGCTCCAATGCAATGTGGAGCTCAATGGAACCTAACTAAGCATTCAGTCGCTAAACCTCTCTTTTCTAAAGGGAACTATCTTAACCATCTCTGAAAGTAAAAGTGAAAGACTGAATTACAAACATTTTTTTAAATTAAAACGGTTGCTTAAGTCAATCGAAATACCAAACAAGCTGTCCACCTCTGATATTTATAAAGCTGATAGCTAAGACGAAAAGGGAAGACAAAATGCCATTGGGGGATGGCCACTTTTGGCATATAGCGGTGGAATGCGTAGGTTTGTATCGTTCCTGATAATGATTTGTCGAGTGCAACGATTTGCTTCCGTAAAAGCAACACCAGAAGAGTGCAAATGTTTAATTTTAAATAAACTTTAAGTTATAACAACTACAGCTGGCTGCTCCGGATAATCGGCTCAGGCTTGCACGTTTGCATAATGTCAACAAATCACCCAAAGTATGTAACGTGATATTCAATTGGACCCACAGTTAAATAGACACAACAGTTACATTCATATCAATTATAAAGTTTATATTAAGCTAAAAAAGCGACAACATCCACTGCAGACTATTCGCGTATCATATTTTCGTATGTTATGCTAATATTGGTGCTACATAAACAAAATGTTAGCAGTGAAGGTTTATACGATTAAATATTTATTTCAAATAATACCGATGGAGCAAATTGCATAGGCAAGGACAGTGTGAGTTGGGCCGATTCGGCGTGTGACTGCGAATTATTAATCTTATCTCGATATTAACTTACATAAACAAATTATTTTAATTTCCCAATGCAAACTGACCGGAATAAAATTTTGAAACAGAATTTTATATGCAATGTAAATGTCAACAAAAAAATAAATAAATGCACAGTCATTTAAGGAAAAACAAAGGTTATGTTGGAAACATTATTGTCGAGAAAATCTATTGTTGAAGATTTGTTCGCTCAATCAATTTTATCATCAAATATTATTATTGGTACTGAAAAATAAGATTTTATGATTGATTGAGCGCAGTACGTAATTTAATTGAAAAATAAACAGAACGAGTGCGTCAACGTCGTTGGTCCCAGTACAGACAGTTTCATAAGTTGCTCAACCTCTCTTTTTCCAAGAGTGTAAGAATAAAAAGATATGGGGTAGGGCAGAGTTATTGGTTATCTTATCGCTACCATTACGCTCCGTTTTTAGGATCAGATGGATTTTTTAGCAATCACAAACATTAATGTAAAATTAAAATTAGTGACTTGATTGTCCCACTGTCTTACCGTTTGTTACTGCCAAATTCATTGAAAATAACACGGACATTCATGCTTTCGAACATAAATCAATTTATTTAAGTATTTGTTTGTATTAAAAAAATCCCACCCATCCCATTCTAAAAATGATGTGAAGCAAGAGCGATTAGCTAACCACTAGTCCTGTCTTAGCCCTATTCTCTTCGAAAAAGAGATATTGAGCAACTAAGCAACAAGCAGTTTTCGTAGAAAATTTTTTGTTGAGACACCTCCATTAGGAGTCCATATGCTCCACATTGGGAGAGGACCATCTGTGGCCACCGCAACTGAATAGGACGAACAACTAAGAGCGTTGACCAATTGGTTTAGTGTATCGTCATTTTGACAATGATTTATTTATATACGTATCATTATTTTGAAGTAAATTGCCCAGTTCATCGATAATACTAAATTTTGTTCAAATTTTAATTGTTGAGATTTTATACATTTCCATGTATTTCGTCACTAACGACCCAGATTTCGCCTTTCGGCATCTTCAGGCATTCGAGTACACGAATTAGTTAGTGACAAAATACATGGAAATGCACAAAATCTCAACAATTCAAATTTGATATTCTATCAAGCACCCTCAGTTGCTGTCTTAAATTATACTAAATTTTGTATTTAGTGAAAAAAGGGAACAATTATAATCAATTCTAGCAGTACAGCACTAAACTAAAACTATCGAAAACTTACATACTTAAAAACACAAATAAAAAACAGAATCATTAAAAGTAGTATGGGTAAATTTCCCGGCAGTAAAGAAAATGATATTCCCATTAGCGTGTGGCCTATTATGTCGCATGGCAGCGACAAACAAGTCGTTCTAGCTGAGGCCAATTACCTCTTTGAGTGTAAAAATTGCTTCAACCTAACAATCAATACTTGTTCGACACGTCTAACAATCCATTAATATTGCAAACAATGTTTTGACAGGCCTTAGCGATCGAGCTACAGTTAAGTAGATAGCTTGTATCAACAACCAGAACAAAATTACGGTATTTTTAAGGTATCAGTATTATTGATAATATCGATGCTGTTTTAGCCAATTGATGTATAACCCTCAAAAAATACGAAAATGAGTGAGTGGATCTCATTTTAAAGACGACAGAGCAGGACACAGCCAAATGATGTAAATTAGAAAAATAATTTGACCATTTTTTGTAAAAGAAACATTATTTTACATTGGTTTAAAAATTCTGACGCGGCCACTTGATGTAAGCCACTACTATATCGACACTCCCTATGTATAATTCCGTATCTGCAAACATGAGAACTTAAATGTTTTTACTGTATAATGTTCTCGATAAAAACAGTTTTTACAATTTCAATTTTGAGGCTTCAATTGGCCAAAACACTGTCGATATGGTGAATGTCGTTAGCTTCGGTTGCAGTGCTTACGGGTTCAAATCCCAGTATAGACAGTTTATAAATCAATTTTTGATTAGATTAAATTCCCTTCCACCCGTCCAATCATTAAAAGTGGGCGTAGTCCTCAAATTCTTTTATTCTAGCTCACTCTGAAAAAAGTGTGGTTGAGCGACTGAGTAACAAGCAGTTCTTATAGAATAACGTCTGTTGAAATAAGCTCTATAGGAGTAAATGTGCTACACATTGGGAGCGGATATAGTTACAAAAAAAATATTTTAACATTGTCTTTCTCTAGTTTTTAATAAATTTTTGTTTGGGTTGAATTTAGCCGATCCTCCCTATTAGAACACAGAAACATAGTTGCAATAATGCAGTCATCAACTGTCACTTTAAATCCCACAAGCCCACGCTCATTCCTTTTTAAGATTCCCCCTTTCTCGCCCGACTCCAACGAATATACTAAAGAAGCCTTTGCATTGTATTACTTTGACTTCTTGATTGTAATGACATTGGCATACCCATGCCATATTGAGGGAAACCGGGTGATCACATAACAAATAGATTTAATGGTATATGGGCATAATAAAAATGGTACCTTGCTGTAACATGCACACATTATGACAACTCAAATGTCTGCATATAAAATGTCATATTTTATTGACTCCTGTTTACATTGCATGAAATATGACGATTACAATAAAAATGAACGGAAAACAATGCGAATATAGATTCTCTTCTAAAAAAAAACTCAAATTTATTATAAAATCGTCGGTGTTTTGACCAATTGATGTAACCCTCAAAATTGAATTATATGTAGGGAGTGTCGATATAATAGTGGCTTACATCAATCAGATGGGTTAGAATTTTTAAGCAAAAAACGAATGTAAAATGATGTTTCCCTTCCAAAAAGTGGTCAATTTATTTTTTTAATTTACATAATTCGGCCGAGACCAGTTCTGCTGTCTTTAAAATGAGATCCAATCACTCATTTTCGTATTTTTTGAGGGTAACATCAATTGGCCAAAACATTGTCAATATGAAAACAATACAATCCTGCTGAGGTACGAGAAATACCGAAGTTTATGTGACAGTGACATATACTCATGAAAAAGTCATTAGACATTTTTATAATTGATAAAATCTAAAAGTAGCTTGATAGGATTTTGAGATAATCAATTGTTCATGGTTTTCCTTATGATACAATTACACTAACAATCTGCTGTATAGGGTGGATAGAGTAAAAGTGACCTTTTATTTTTTCAATAAAAGAGTAACTAACTCATAAGATTTTGTAATGAAAACTATATAAAATAATAAAGAAAAGACATAGCTTATACTTCTGCT
This sequence comes from Himalopsyche phryganea, assembly GCA_022494535.1. Classification (NCBI taxonomy): domain Eukaryota; kingdom Metazoa; phylum Arthropoda; class Insecta; order Trichoptera; family Rhyacophilidae; genus Himalopsyche; species Himalopsyche phryganea. Next base: position 2,286,793 of record JAGVSL010000139.1, read on the forward strand.
TTTTGTATTATTTATGAATGTGACTGAGTTTTGACAAACAATTTATTATATGTTCATTAAAAAGATATTATCAGGCTCATTTCAGATATTTTTTTGCCAATTTATAAAACCACATCCAAGGATAATGAAAAAAAATTGCCTAAAACTATCATCAGCTTTTTAAAATGTTTTTTCTATAAATTACAGAGCTTCATGGACGTGAGCGAGTTCAGACAAACACACCGTATTATATGTTTATAAAACAGACATTATCAAACTAGTTTGGTATATTTTCTCGACAATTTGCAATGGTATAAATTCCGTTCTTTTTTGTGCAGTCCAAAAGAAATGAACTGTTTTTCTTTGATAACCAAGTAATAATTTTGAAAATACCTCTTACATGCACGGATTGTTTGGGTGTTCATAATTTGTATGTTCTTATTTCGAATTCATTAGCATAGTGCTAAAATGCATCTGTACCACATTAAGTGAGTATTATTTACAGGCGCCAGGGAAAAAACATCAAAATAAATATTGACAGCTTGATAGTTCAAATAATCGGAAATTTAAAAAAAAAAAAATAAACAAATTTCTTCCGTGCTTTAATGAACGATGCAAGCTTCGGAAGAATTCGAACTTCGAACAATAGTATAAAAACTTAACTCACCTCAACGTCATTTTCAGTTTTGGTCTTTTCTGGTTTCGTTTTCATTGCTTCCTGTAAATAAAGAGATCGAAAATAGTATTACGAAAAGCGATTTTTCTCAGCTACAGAATATTACTGACATGTTTATATTAGCTCCGATTAACGGCGAAAGATGTTATGCAGAGGCCTGTTATTTAGCATTCGACCACACCAACTCAACTGACATGGCAACGAATGACTTATGTTACACCCCTGAATAAATGCCGACTTTATTTAATCACAACACAAGCCGTGGCCGTTAAAAATATTACACATATCATCTGGATCGATATCACGCATTATGCGGTAGTCGAATTTGATGTAAACAGCGTTTACCTTTTCTTTTTTCGGCATAATCCTCAAAATTCACTGAAAAACTAGGGTTAAACAACACACCTGACTTTTTACTACAGATTTGTGATACTGTTTTGTGATTGGTCGATCATGTCATGTGACTTTCGTTAAAATTTGTGACGTTTGAGGCGGTTTCGTTTCTATTTTATCGACTGGGTTGAATGAGAAACCTTGAACGAGAATATTTTGAACCGAAAATAGCAGTGAAATTTTGCTGCGTTACGATTTTGTAAAGAATATTTTATATTGAATAAAATCTCTTTTTTTGAGTCTTACCCACCTCGAAATTATACTAATATATTCATCGACAATGCATTTGAAATAATATCCGTAGGATAAATATTTTCCATAAAGTAATGTGTGCATAAGTTATATATATTTTTTTAAATATTAACGAAAATAATATGGTACTACTCCATTCCATTGACTTCCAAACAAAGAATTATAATCTATAAATTAAAAAAATATTTTTATAAAATACACAAGCATCACTTGCTAAAACGGAGTAGGTATTCCTTAATAAATGGCGGCAAAACTTCTAAATAATCTCGATCACGATTCTGACAGATACGTCAAGTTCTGTTTTTATGGTTGTTTTATAAATAACGTATCTATATTCACAACACAAACAATATGGATTCTCAACGCTGTAAGCAGGAGATTACAATGGCATTTAAATTAAATGGTTTCGCGATTCGCCGGTAGGTCTTCCATTATTATTGTTCGATATTTGAAAGAAGTATAATGGACAATAAATTATGATTTTATATTAGTTACTTAAATCATGTGTTATTAATTGTACATTTTATCTAACAAAATACATATTCTTAATAATTATTTTTAGGGATTCAGCAGTTTTCCTATCTGAACAGCTAATACAACATAGTACACAAGAAAGAACCAAATGGATCGACAGGCTAATCGCACACATTCAGAATCAATCTCTCAGTCAGCCGATTGTTGAGAAAAATCATGTGGAATTAGCAATTAAGGTATGTGCATCCAGTTTCTTTTTGTAGTTCTGTGAATCGAACTCATAGCTTACTGATGTCACTGGTTTCTAAGAGGACTATCACAACTCAACATATTCGTTTATAATTTAAGACATCGACTGAGGGTGCTTGATGGAATTTCAATATCAAATTTGGACTATTGAGATTTTGTACACTTCCATGTATTTTGTCACTAACGACCCGGGTTTCGCCTTTCGGCATCTTCAGGCATTCGAGCACACGAATGGACTCGAACTGACAGACAGTAAACAGTGTCTAACGTTTATATAGAAGATACAAATACGACAAATATTATTTACGAGGTAAGATATTATACGTCTGAGAGCCACACTGATACCTGAGTTAAAATTTCGAGAATTGCTTTAATCCTTATTTTGTAAACACCACATTTACAGAGTGGCGAATTGTCGCTTTCCAACTTCTTATCAATAGAGCCCAGTTAAATTCCTTGCCAATTCTGAATGAGCAGCTGAACCTTCCTAATTCTCCGTTATTATATCCTATACGTTGAACACCTAACAGATGTCACTAAGCGTGGAATGATTGTATATATTTACCCTTTCGTCGAATTGCATCCCGTCGAAACCCACAATACTATTATAATTGTAAAATCACTGGTAATTCCATAAGAAGTTGGAAAGCGACAATTCGCCACTCTGTAAATGTGGTGTTTACGAAATAAGGATTAAAGCAATTCTCGAAATTTTAACTCAGGTATCAGTGTGGCTCTCAGACGTATAATATCTTACCTCGTAAATAATATTTGTCGTATTTGTATCTTCTATATAAACGTTAGACACTGTTTACTGTCTGTCAGTTCGAGTCCATTCGTGTGCTCGAATGCCTGAAGATGCCGAAAGGCGAAACCCGGGTCGTTAGTGACAAAATACATGGAAGTGTACAAAATCTCAATAGTCCAAATTTGATATTCGTTTATGATATTTTTATACGTAAAAGCATAAAATATAAATAACATTAATGAAGAAGTGAGTTCAAAGTTGTGACTTCCACAGACTCACCTGTTCCTATTATTAACCTCAGTCAAGATATGGTGACAATGTTGCATAGATTAACTCATAGAGCCTTACAGTGTCAGATTATTGGGGGCTTTTTTTTTTTTTTTAATGCGATGAACTTGTTTGTATCACACCGGAGATCATGTCTCCTCAATGATACATTAAGTCCACAATAAATATATATAATATACGTAACAATAAGAAATAATAATAATGTAACATTGAAAGGAATATGATGAGTACACAATAATTATATTAAAGTCATCAACTAACAATTAATTTAAATACACAAAACTTTCTATGGTGAGGCAACAATTAAGGATTAAATGGTGAGGGGCAGGGAAGGTAAACTTTTTCTCCAAAGGAGGCCGCAAATTTTTTGAACTGATAAAAGTTCTCTGGGGAAGAAACCAGATCCGGATGTCCAATAAGACCATCGCGACTATTTCTGCAGGACAAATACAGAATTTCTCTTTCAATGGACATAATTGGGCAATCCCAAAGAATATGCTCAGAATCTTGATTTTTATCACCACAAGGACAAAATGGGTTTGGTTTAATTTTAAACTCATATAATTTGGCATTAAACGCACCATGACCAATGATAAATTGGGAAGTCCAGTGATCTGGAGAAAACCATGTTGCATTCTGACGAAAGAGAATATCTGAGAAGAATAGATGCGTAGTTCTACCCCGAGGAGACATTGACCACCGTTTTTGCCAAGTCATTAGAACAGTTAGTGAGCAGAGTTCTTTCACTTTAGCTTTGAGAAACTGTAGAGAATCCAACGGCTGAAGAATTGTGCTGCCAATTTGAGCTGGTTTCCCCAGCAATAAAATATGAATTGCAGCTCTTCTTTGGACTTCTAAATCTAGATTAATGGGGGCTGTAAATTCTGCATTTTTCATTAACATATTAACTGCGGACCATGTGCATGTGCGTCATATTACAGTACAAAATGATTCCGTCAGCAGCCGTCGTGTTAAAAATCATGCTATTAATTGAACTAGCATTTACATGGTCAAATTCCATTATAATAATGTAGAAATATACTTTAAGACATCGACTGAGGGTGCTTGATGGAATTTCAATATTAAATTTGTATTATTGATATTTTGTACACTTCCATGTATTTTGTCACTAACGACTCTGGTTTCGCCTTTCGGAATCTTCAGGTATTCCTGCGCTCTAATGCCTGAAGATGCCGAAAGGCGAAACCCGGGTCGTTAGTGACAAAATACATGGAAGTGTACAAAATATCAATAATTCAAATTTAAGTAGAAATATACATTTATATATTTCTGACAGTCGCTTGAAGCTGAAATTCTATAATTCTTGTAGAACTTATTATTTTAAGAACTTAATAAATTGATATTTATCTTATCAAAAATAATGTTTCTTTAGTGGTAGTTTTAAGGCTCTTTGGTCACTGTATTGATATTTATTGTAAAATTTTATTACTGAATTCCAGGAATGCAGCAACACAGGATTGGACGAAACAGAAACCGTCTTCAGTGTAATAAATACGTTTGAAATACCTAAATTTAATTTCAGCATCGAAAGAAAGAAATTCTTGCGTGATGAAGTGAATTCATATAAAATAGATCTTTATTCATCTCCCACCTGGAAAGCGCAACATTTAATAGATAGGCAAGTATAATTATATCAATATAGTCGGCAGATCCTGTCCATTGACAATTTACATTCCCTTTCGAAGCATAAGGCTACCAAACACTGCCTCCAAAATTCTCTGTCCCCTGTCAGTGTATTTAATTCATCCCAGCGTCCTGTAAGTCCACTGAGTGCATGCGATGGATTATCAACAGCGATCGACCAAGGCAACGGAATCCATCTGGTTACAAGAGGAAACTGGTAGAATTCAGGTTTTCCTGGGTAAGTGCAGCACATGTCCGAGCCAGGTCCACCACCCGTTTTTAATTTTGAACTTTCTCTCTTTCCTCTAAGTTCCTCAAACTACATATGCGTAGTTTCCCCACAAGCATCTGTTTTCGGAGCTCACTATATGACTGCCCTAAACATTCGTTAAGTGCCATGACTCGTAACTGCATGCATGTATTTAATAAGTGGCACTTATTTAAGTCAGCATTTTCTTTTTGCATGTACGTTTTCTATATAAAATTAAAATTTATAAATATATTAATACACTAGTTGTGTAACTAAGTGTGACAGGCATTTCTCCCCTTTGAGAAGCATCTTCAGTAAGTAAACGGAATATCATCAATTTGAATTTTTTATTTGAAATATTTTTCTGTCGGTCCTGTAGTCAAATAGTAAATGGCTTGGGATTTTGGTCATTTGTCTTACTGGGTTGCACGGTCAAAGGTTTAAATCCCTAAATATATTGTGAGCATTTCATTTTTAAATTTTATTGTCGAATGAATTAGCGAAGTGTATATCATAAAAGAATATGGAATCTGTCTAATTCATCCACTCCATTTCAGAGAACATATAAAAAACAAACAATTTCAAATATAATATGTTTTGTTCTTTTCTAGGTATACTCTTATTTATGAGAGGACAAATAGAAACAAACTCTTTGCACCTGAGACTCTGCCGGGATTCAAACAAGAGAAAGTTTTCAATCTTCGAATGGTAGAATGCCTCTTGAGTTCTTCCAGTCGATTAAATGAAGTTATTGTATTGGGTAACTATTTTTATATACAATGTAGATAGGAAATCATATTTTACTACTTCGAAAAAAATCTGAATTGCTGATGGCCAACATTCATTGTGCGTTGTTGTGTCCATGATGTGCAATGGTTATAGTAAATTAGTTATTGAAATATATTGTCTACAGATGTATATGAATCCCACATGTTTTCAAAACTGTGCGCAAAATAAACTGTAAGAAAACCATAGAGTAAAATAAATAATATTTACATGTATCTATATATATCACTATCCATTATTCATTATGAGAGTCATTGCATTTACAAAATGGCAAAAAATATATAAATCAATAGTGCAATTATCAACTGTTTTTTAAACCATGGAAGCAGACTTTCAATGTAGAGCATGAGAACTGCTTGTTTCTCAGTTGCTCAACTTTTCTTCTTCGAAGAGAGTAGGGATAGAAGGATAGGGTTAAGACAGGACTAGTGGCGAGCAAATCGCTCTCGCAATGCCCCTTTTTAGGATCGGATATGGGAGAGAATTTTAACCATCACAGACATTCGTAATTTCGAACACAAATCCATAAATTAATTGAAAAATGAATTTATAAAACTGCGATTTTAAGGTGATTCACTTAGAGGTAAGATAGTAAAAAAATGACGATTGACCTAGCTTGGACATGAGCTGTGGATGCTCCGGGCAACCTGAATCTTGACTGTCTCTTCTACAAACCAGACGGATTCCTTCGTCCCGGAAGGCTGCTGTAGAACCATCTGTAGGATGTACTCAGTGGAGCTACAGACGCTGGAAAGTCCTGGGAAGTAGGAAGTAGACTGGCAGGAGACAGAGAGTCGTGGAGGTACCGTATGGTGGCCTTGTGCTCCGAGTAGGGAGTTGATATGGTTTAAAAATAGTGTTTGTTTGGGTTTCAAGTTACAAAAATATACATGTTTCGACAGGATTACTGACGCAACTGACAGAAGGAACATATTATCTTGAAGATCCAACGGGCTCCGTAGCATTAGACCTTTCATCGACCAGGTAATTATTACTAAATAAAATATATTCTCTTTTCTGATTGTTTTGTAAAAATGTTCAACATATGCTCTATATAATTTAAGACATCGACTGAGGGTGCTTGATGGAATTTCAATATCAAATTTGGATTATTGAGATTTTGTACACTTCCATGTATTTTGTCACTAACGACCCGGGTTTCGCCTTTCGGCATCTTCAGATATATTGGTCGGTAAGGCTCAACTCTTTTATCCTGAACGTAATGATTTTTATTTGCTCTATACATGTTTATTAAGTTGGTTCTAAACACAGTCAATATCCTAATACAAGTAGGAGGTCAGTGGTGACATAAATTTTCATCACAAAAGCTAAATGAGTTACAAGCTACAGAATGCTATCGTCCACTCTCTTGAAATATAATTTATTTAGGTGTTTATCTAAATGATTTTTTGGTTAATATTACAGGTTCCATTCTGGTTTATTTACTGAAAACTGTTTTATACTTGCCGAAGGATACTATGAAGACAAGGTGCTTTATGTGATGGGATTAGTAATGCCACCTGCAGAACCAAGAACTACTAGTCAGTAAGTAATTCTAATGATATGTCACAATCACAATTTGTTAGTGGTCAACGTCATTGGCTTTGTTTACGAATCTCACGGGTTCAAAACCCGGTATGGACGTTTTCATAAATTGATTATTTTATCAATTTGTGAATTTGTGTTTGAAGGCATGGATGTCTGATGTCTAAATTCCATCGCACCCATCCGATCCTAAAAACGAGGAGTAGCGAGAGCGTTTAGCTAACCACTAGTCCTATTCTTACCCCATCTGTCTCTCCCTACTCTCTTCAAAAAGGAGAGGTTGAACAACTGAGTGACAAGCAGTTATCGTAGAAAACTTCTGTTAAGATATGTCCGTTAAGAGCCATAGAAGTTATAATCAGTGACTTTTGACCCCTCAAAAAGTTACCAGTTATTTTACTGTTAGCTCTTTGTGGCTACTGATGTCAATCAAATATTTTAATCAAATGACCTTTTTGTTTATTTTAGTTTCTGGATTTCGTTGCAGGCATCCAAGAAAAAAATTATGTAGCATCAATTTTGTACACCGTGTTCAATTATTCACGGTGCGTGAAACTAAGTGTGCGCATTTCTTTTACAGAATATATTTTGGTAATGTGAACACATTTGGAGGCAAGTCGAAGACACTGCTGAAAAATTCAGAAAATCTTCTGAAGATCGAGCAAAGCAACGAAGATGCAATGATTATTTTTCTCTCTGATGTCTGGTTCGATAACATTAAGGTTAGTTGCGTGAATTTCAGGTGTACATAATAAATAACACAGTATAAACGATCCAATGTTTGAATCGAATTGTACAGATAAACAAATGAATCTCTCACATTGACTGGAATAAAATCCGTGACTGAGCCTGAAGTTGAATACCAAATGGGTGGAGCTTTTTGTCGCTGTCTGTCCACATACAGTCCTCATTGGCTATGCTTATTCATCACAGGCTAACGTCGAAGCATGCCATTATCATTTAAAATATGTGATAAAATATCATAGCCATATTATATAGGGTCTGTGGAGCAGTTTCAACATCGTTGGCTTTGGTTACGGATCTCACTGGCTCAAATCCCAGTTCAGACAGTTTTTATATTATCATTTACAATAATTATGTTTAGTATATTTCAGAATATCAGTATAATAACAATATATCGAATAGAATTTGCATTGTTCAAATTTTGTACATTTCCATGTATTTCGTCATTGACGACATGGATTTCGCCTTTCGGCATCTTCAGGCAATTGAGTACACGAATAAATTTGCTCTAAAAACAACAACTAATTGTTTTTGCCAAGTAAAAATCACGTATATTTACAAAAAGCTTTTTTATTTGTTCAATCATCTTACAGGTTATGTCAAAATTAAAATTCCTGTTTTCCGGCTATAATGAGATACCTCCTGTGGCAATTGTCTTCATGGGAGAATTTCTGTCGTGTCCCTACGGCTCGGAGCAGAGCAATCAATTGAAATCGTCTCTCAAATCACTCGGAGAGCTGATAGCCGGATTCCCTCAACTTTTGGAAATTTGCAAGTTTGTTTTTGTGCCCGGTTGCGGTGATCCTGCCGCTCCGAATATATTGCCTAGGTAATTTTTTTTTTTTATATTATTTTAAAATAATTTAAATCTGCATTTTAGTGAAGTCAAAAGAGAAGTAAGGATCGCACAAATAGTGTGGTCACAAAAAGACTTGGAGTGAGATGATAGAATCTATCAGCCATTCGGAAATCAAGCAATACTTGTTGATCGGAGGATTCCCATATTTGAGATCAGCATCACTCAAAACTTGCTGAATACCGCACCATAACAAAGCTCGAGAGACCAATGTGAATATTTCATTAGTGTGAATTTAGGGAACAAAAATATTTATAAAATTCAAAAATTGTCTAGTAAACAGGTACTTTTTATTTTTATCATACCCACTCCTAATGTGCAGCACATATCTGGAATATGACCGCGACGCCTCCATGATTCAGTCGTATTGTCAGTCGTACATGATTCAGTACATCCTATGAATAATGCCTTGCTAGGTAGCGAACCATGGCACCTGACGAAGACTCGTACCGTATGCAGAGTCTCGAGAGTAGATGCTTGCTTTGGATACTGGGAGGAACCTGGAGATTAGGGAATGTACCAGGCAACGCCCTGTTCCATCAACGGTTGTGGAGAGACGTCGGAACTGGCTGGTATTTAGTAACAAATGAAAAAATGACCAATCACGCGGATATTGTCACCTTTCACTTGATCATTTTTTTTTGCACATGCTCCAGATAGTATTAAAGAGGTGCTCATTAAGCTGTATAAAATATTTTATTGGTAAATACTGATTTACGCTTGGCCATAGAGACTATTTTATTGCTCCCTCATGACAATTATTGGCCAAAACTTTGACTTGAACCCAGGCCCATCTAGTAGCCAAGGTGCAACTCTAGACCGTGGACGTAGCCAATACACAATCGAAAACAAACTTAAATTCTTAATCCAGCTCAATCTTTTAATTGAACTACTTTCATTAGACACAGCAGTAAAAACAATGTGGACAAAAGTTTGTATTAATATTATGTCATAATGTTGATTGTGTTTCAGAACCCCTTTGCCGGAATTTGTGACCGAAGACATCAGAGCCAAACTTGGCAGTAGTGTTATATTTGCAAGTAATCCGTGCCGTATCCAATATTGCACACAAGAAATCGTAGTCCTGCGTCACAATCTCGTTACCAAGATGTGCAGAAATGCTGTTCACTTTCCTGAAACTGGAGACATCCCAGATCATGTAAGTTTCATAACTAGTCATTGTGGGATCATGAAATTCCCAATTGACTGAAAAAAATGTTGATGTTTGTTTTTATTTTTAGTTGACGAAAACCTTGCTCAGTCAGTGCACTCTGGCTCCCCTTCCACTCGGTGTTCAGCCACTGTACTGGCAGCACGCCGATGCCTTGAGCCTCTACCCAATGCCGGACGTTGTGGTGATAGCCGATCACTTCCAGCCATACACGAGATCACATCAGAATTGTCAGTTCATTAACCCAGTGAGTGCCATCACTTTTCAACACTTTAATAGCTATAGAGTAATAGTATGTATTATAATGTGCATTTGCAAAATTCTAAATACAAAAGAAGGAAAAACCTTTAGATTACTTGTTTGATTTATGGATTTAAATTATCCCGGTTCTGAACAAAGACTTTCTATTTAAAATGACCTAATATGGCTTCTAGCATGTTTTTACAAATCCTTAAAGAATTAATTTTAGAACAAAATTGCCCACCGATGTGGGGTGTTGTTTGTGATTCGAGTGTTATACATAATCTAATTGAGAAATATGCATTTGAGTTGAATAAAAAAATAACCACCCACTGCAAGATGAATGGAATTGGGAATAATCATTCTTAGAAAAACTATACATGGAATAAAAAATTAGTTGTATGGATGTGTTCTGTAAAAAAAACATTAAATCAACATTTTCCACCTCATATTTGTCTTGCTTCCGTATTAGAATAGTAATATATAATATATTTTTTTAGGGCTCCTTTCCGAGAACTGAATATTCCTTCAAAGTGTACATGCCAGGCACCAAAACTGTTGAAGACTCTCAGATACCAAAAGAAGACTGAACACTCCATGATGCTTATGCTGAAAAACTAATTTAAGATTAGTGAGCTATTGTCTGATGTGTGTGTTCAACCATGTCCTTGCCCAGCTGCCAAACACAATTTATCCTCTCGCAACCACAATGGAGATGTCAGGACAAACTTTTTTCAGTTAATAGTATATATATATCATCAGTTGATAATGCTCGTGATGAGCGAAACCGGTCCTGATCATTATAAATATGTGGAAGTAGTACAAATGAATTGTGTTTTATTCTTTAAAATAAAAAAAAAATAACCTTATATGGCTTGGTACATTGGTTTTAACTGGGGTGTAACCCCAGCCTCCCCCTTGTGGGCATTTTTGAAATTCCTTTTATTGTCTTGCGTCAGTGTATCCTAGTTTGAATATTATAGTGAGTTTTAACAAATAGTGTAAATTCATTTGTACCTGGAAATCCATTGTATGAAGTGCATATAAATATTATAATTTTGAAATCTCGTTTTCACTTGAATGGCGAGTGTTAAATAATTTTACCGTGGTGCAGGGGGCAAAGGCCTTATTAAGTTTAAGAAACACTTGCTTAGCAAGTAGACAGCAGGCGCATACCGTGAATTTCTCTCTTTCTCTCTCAATCACATGTAAAGTGAAGAGTGCAAGCGAGATACAAGAGCATACAGGCACATGCTCACAGAATTCGAATTACTGTTATTTAGCAATGTTTCAAATGGAACAAACTATTTTTTTAAAGGTGTTACACCGTCAATTCTTGGTGGAAAGGCAATTTGTTTTATTTGTCAATTTTAAAAATAAAATGCAATTTGTTTGTACTACTCCACATGTTTATAATGACCAGAACCGGTTTCGCTCATCACTAGCATTATCAACTGAATAAAGTTTCTTTCGGCATGAACCTCTATGAATGTGGGACAAAAAAGAAAAATAAAAAACCTGATCTAATGAAATATCTTTTTTATTCATGTGTATAGTTTATTTCGCAACCATAGTGGCCGACCGAAATGGCGGATATATATTTCTTTATTTTTTGTGTTAACTTCAGAATCACTTTAACGTTACATTTAAAAATAATAACCCTAATTCAGATGTGTACTTTAAATTCTTAAATACTTGCTTTCCGACCCTGGCGGATCGATTTTATATACAGAAGCGTTCATTAGCTCACATAAAATTCCACTCACCATTAATACGGATGTCTAGGATAGTCTTTCGATGAACCGATGACTTCTCTAGATAGTAAACACATCAATGGCAAACACACTTTTAATAATACATTCATAACGAGACGTCAAACACCAAAATGCAACATTTTACCAATGTTCAGAAGACCAAAATTGCTATAAACATGTTAGGTATACATAAAAGATGTGCGTAACTTTAGCATGTTATAGTCAAGGATTCGAAATCATCGTGCAATACAATGTTGGCAAAATTGAAACATTCCACTTAGACGAGTTACTTTTTAGTCTGAATGTATTCAATATAGTCAATTCTCGGCGGAAAGACATTTAATAAAACACAATTTTTTTGTACCAATTCCTCGCTTTCAGTATGAGTCATCATTAATAAAATCAATTAACATTGAAATTATTTAAGTGGCTTAATCAATTTATGGTATAAATATCCCATTAGCCAATTTCGTTAATGAATACTTGAGAATTATTTTTAAAACTAATTATATTTTACATAATTAATTAACTTTTGACAGGTTTAATTTTAAGTACAAATATGATTTTTAAAGAGTTCGTTTACATTTTAATTGCAGATAATTTTATTTTATTATAATTTGTAAAATAATCAGTAAATTTCCTTCATAATAATGCAACACTTGTTTTGTGTACCTTCTTCTCATTAGTCAGAAATAGAATTTTAGAAAAAAAAATTTATCAGTTAACAATATCTGCGATAAAGCGAAACTGGTCTATCATTTCATGAAATTGTGAAAATAGTACAAAAAAAAAACATTCTATTTTCATAAATACAACAAACAGAATTGAAAAGAAACATTATGATAATAAAACATTAAAAGTTGTTGTTTTAGCCTCTCTAGTGACCATCGCATTCAAGTCCGTATCGTTTTTTTCTTCGAATACTGCTTTGAATGTAAATTTATCATTTTCCTGCAATTATTGCAAGAGTCGGAAAAACAAGACACTTTACCCAAACGCGCCAGACATGTCATGCTATAAATATAATATGAAATGGTTGAAAGATATACCGAGCGGAACTGTTATATGTCCTTGTCGAATAAGACTATTATCTCATCGAATATCCGTTTGTAATTCTACTTTTATTTGTCTTGCGAAAGTTCTTGTGTCTAATAGTCTTTCTACATATAGCACAATAGATATCTAAATTGTTTTCCATGGATAGCTTATTCAAACAGTATTGTTTATTCTCAAAATACATTGGTAAAATCGCTGCATATTGGATATTCGATTCACTACTTACAGCACTATTGTAATTTAATTTACTTGACATATACATATTAAAGATGTTTTTTTTAATTAAACAATCCTATTATTAAGTGTTAATAGTCGTAACTGTACATAGGTTCAAACAAATAAACAGATGAAAAATTAACATTTCAAGTCTATAAAAGTAAAAGTAACTATGATTATAAGTTAGGTTAAGATCTATGATAGTGTTACCTCACGACTCTCTTTAAAAACTCTCTGCAATGGGTTTAAAATGATTTCACTTCTATTAGGCATTGTTGACAATTATTACGTGTGTAAACATGTACCTATTTATGAAGAAGTTTGAAGGAGATGGCATTTATTAGGTTACAGAAACAGTGTAACATATCTCTTATACCCCAGACTGACGACCAAGCCTGTGCGACAAATCAACAACAGTTTCCACATTCTCATAGTCGGTGCGATTTTGGAAATTTATCGTCAATAATGATAATCACACGCAAGAAAATCGTTTCAATTAATTTTTACTATTCGTGCCACTGATGATATCCTTACAAACAAGATACATTTTCATTTGTAAGTAACTTCACAAGTGTATTTATGTTTTAAATAATTTTCAACATCAAACTATGCATTCGAATTAGACATTTATTAACAGTGCACAGTTTATCAGAATCTTTTAGTGATTAAAAAGTTGTTTTTATGTCGTACCAAATTTACTTTATTACCAGTAAATATGCTTAATATGATATCGATTCTCAATTTGATTGATTAGCTTTCATAATATTGCACGAGACGTAAATCTGAACGGAGTTTGGCGTATTGAATAGTTTAACCCTCTACAGACGAGCGTGACCATGTGGTCACAGTAAACACCATAGCCCATCTATCCCAATATTCGCCTCATCTCTTACTGAATATCGTTGCCTTCACTGAATTTCGGTTAAAAAGGATATTTACGTCAGTTTTGCACCTTCTTTGCAGTTCTTTTTTCGAGCCGATACTTTAAAAAATCGTGAAATTTCAACAAAAACTTTTAAAAATCATGCATGCTTTTAGTAGATATTGACGCGAAAACAGGTGGTGCAAAACTAACGTAATTGTCCTTTTTAACCGAAATTGAGTGAAGGTAACGATATTCAGTAAGAGAAGGGGGGAATATTGGGATAGATGGGCGATGATGTTAATGTGACTATACGGTCACCCTCCACTCTGGAGGTTTAAATACTCTTGCAGCTCACTTCATGTATGGTCAAAAACGTTACTGAAGTAAGCTACTGGCATCTCCTCTATGTTCATATAGTATAATTGCAGTAACAGTGCTGTTCAGAGCAAATTTGAAGTTCAGGCTTAATCGTTAGTAGAACCTAATTATGGTTGATATTAAGAGAAACTGTGTCATCATTTACATATACAATGGAAGAAATCAAAATTCTGAATAAATTAAACATTACGGGACAAATTTCTTGAAGCTGTACATCATGTTAGTTCGAATGTGGAATTAAAATGATATATTTACTTTCTGATAATGCTAATATTTACAAATAGTCTTTTCAAAAGTGCTTTAAAATGATCAGTTCAGTCTCTGTTCCAGCTTTAAAAAAATGCTATTGAATTTAGACAATCAATTCAGCTATTGTTAACATTGAAACCGTATTGAATTTAGATCAAAAAGATATTTTATCAATGAACACTTTTACGAATTTAAGCCCGCCTGTACGATAGGACTATTTCAATGGTTATTCTCGACAGATGAAAAGGGATGGATCATCGAAATATATTACATGATCATATGTGAGTGTTATGCATCTGTGATGAAAGATTATAATTGTATTACGTTCGGTCAAGATCTCACTGTGCCTTAGTACAATATGTCATATCTGTCAGATGATATCATAACAACTGCCAATTCAAAGTGGGAAGGCATTTTATTTATAAAAATAATGATGTAATTTTGTGTACAAGTATCTGTTGAAAATGCTCACGATGAGCGAAACCGGTATCAGGACATTTGATAAAATTTACATTATTTTGCTTGTTGACAATCTTTGATAAAGTTACCCTTTATTACAC
This sequence comes from Himalopsyche phryganea, assembly GCA_022494535.1. Lineage (NCBI taxonomy): Eukaryota > Metazoa > Arthropoda > Insecta > Trichoptera > Rhyacophilidae > Himalopsyche > Himalopsyche phryganea. Next base: position 2,302,166 of record JAGVSL010000139.1, read on the forward strand.
TGTCATATTTACCATTCTTCACCATTGATGTATGACAAACACACGTATACCAATAATACCCCGCTGAGTGTTGTTCATAAATCTTTTAAGATGAAAGTTGGAACGAGACGGAGACTCAACTGAACCGTTAAAATCACAATTTTATCTTAGAGCTTCTTCAGGCTGTAAACACGAAGAAGAGAAAATCATTTAAGATATAAAAGAATTTTTTTTCTACACAGTTGTTGCACAGCCATAAAAAGAAAATGTATAAATAACCAAGGCAATAAAGCTCCATTTATCATAATTTGTTTTTTTGAAACACGGTTGCATGTAGGTAATCGGTATATTTTTATCTACTTTCAAAGCAGTGTTTTCAGCCTGAAGGAATATTAAAAGTTACTGAATTAATATTAAATTTTAAAAGAGAAGATTTATTAAAATGTTTCTTAGTGTATATCGGTTATTTAGTGAAGTGCTAGGAATAAAAATTGCTCGAGATTTTGTTTGATAGAGATAAATTAACGACGCTTTTCAAGCTAAAATCGAAATATGTCTATTTTAGAAAACAAATATCACACTAAAGCATTTTATGCAAGACTCCGATTGTCGAAGAATTCTCTTCGCAATACGGATGCGATTTTTTTATTGGCATATTTGACTCGAAAATTTTTTTTACTTTCATTGTTTGTACACTTATTAAAGAAACGCCATTTCCAGCTTTGCCAAAGGGTTTAAGAATAGTGCTGATTGAATTGCAGTCCACAGTTGAGTTTTGCTTAATTCTACGTTATGTTTTTTCACAATATTAACAAAGCACATCAGTGATGTTTGAGGGAACTGGATGACGGGTAACTAGTTGAATATGACAGGGTCACCGAAAATATATTGTTCATGTAATAATTTCAGATTCGAAGCTCGCCAAAAGCTAGTGAAATACCATTTTCATATTTTGGCTGTGTAGCGTCGATCTTGTTCGGTCTCACACAATTACTGTTGATAATTACGTATTTTTTAGATTTTAGAATGATCAATATAGATGAACCAAACACTACAGTGATTTCAATACACATGAATAGAAGAATAAACCACTGATTATTTGTGTTGTAAATGACTCTAGTTGTGAATCTACAAATTAAGGCATCCTATTGAAATAATGTCATTAGAAAACTAAAATAATTCATTCATTGCAGGGTTAATAATCAATTAGTGCTCATCATTACTAATTGGAGAATATAAAGTCTCTTCAATGGTAGGATATTTTCTTAATGACATCTGATTTATTATGCCTTTACTATTCACCAGTTTAGAAAGGGACTACCGATTTGAATGAAAAAATGTAACCTTAGTAAAACTCGCAAGTAACGTAATTTGACAATGCAAAATCATATTCTCAAACCCAGCAGCAAAACAATCTACTAATTAAACACAGTTTGTTTTTTAATATCTCCGTTGGGGACGGTCATAACTTGTGAGTGGCGTAAATTATTTACCATCATTAAGGACTAGCGTTTGTTTACTTTTAAAAATCATAAATTAAATAGAGGTTTTATTGTTGAAGTTAACTTGCTATCTATGCACGCAGGGAATATAATTTAACGCTCAAATTGCATGGTGTAGATCTCGGGGCAGCTCTTCTCTGCCGCGGGTCAGCGGATCTCGGCCGGTTTGTTCTCTTCGTTCATTGGCGGACTGCCCGGTGTGCTGCGGGGGCGAGAGCTGGCGAGCAAGTTTGTTGAGAGAAGAGAGTCGCGAGTGTTTCAGTCCAAGTCTCTCTCGAGGATCACTTAGTTTGCGCTGCACGGTCTGCGTCTCCTAGAGAGAAAAGACAAAATTTGATTAACACGATTGCGGTTGTCACGAAAATTCAAGAATAAAAATATATTTGGCTGAAATTCGACGCGATGGGCGCAAACGCTAAAATAGTTAACAGTTTTCATAGAACATTATAATTTTATTTCTGTATAATTTGTATGATCTGTAACCTTTATCTAGTCATAAAAATTTTCTTTCTATTTTAACCCTTCCGTATTCATGGTGTAACAATGAGTTACTTCGGCTTTTAAACCTTTAAATTATATGTGAAACAGTTCATACAAAAAATTGAAAATTTCATCAATTTTACCATCGAAAAATACAAAATTATAGTATAATAACAATCTGAGATGCATGACGTACTGTATGCAACCATTTTGTTTCAAACGGCACCAAGGCACGCCTCGAGCTTGTTCTGCTACGAAGAATTTCGACTCTTGCGTCTTTCGATAACTTCGCCTATTTTTATACGTATTTCAGGTTTTACACAAAAAATATGACGTAAAATAATTACTTAATACCATATTTCACTTTTTGAAATTGTCATTTCGCTTTATAAATGCGTTTATATGACAAAACCTACACGGTAATGAAATGTGACAAATGAATAGAAACAGGAAGGTTAATGTCAAATTAAAATTGATAACTATGCCATAACTAACCATTGGTTGTGTTACTAGTTATGGAAATGTGTTGCGCTTATTTGAGAAGCATTTTCGAACAATAATATATATTAAAATCGTAAGGGGTATTTTGAGGTATATGTAACATCAGGCAGGTATTTTCATGATATCTCAGGTTTTGAACGTTTTTAAAATTTAAATGATGGATAATTTTCCTTTTCAGTTGAGAAACTGTATTAAACTTAAGAATTTCACGATTTGAGTAAGATATTTTATTATTTGTGACATTTATAATATATTTTACTTTCATATCGCAGACGATACACTTACTTTCTTTCTGGTAGCGTCTACAGGCTTCTTCCCTTTCTACTGCATCAAAGTACCATAACGTTATTGCGTACCTGAAAATAGCAAAAGAAATTATTATAAATTCTGTCATCTAAAATCAATTGAATCGTTTACGCCGACATTCTGGGCTGATTAAAATATCAATATTTAAATCCATAAATTTAATGAAAAATAGATTTGTGGTCATAGGCATGGACGCTGTGATGATTTGGTCACTATCAGATATATGATATTTACCTAGTAGCAAAGGCAGGTTGTACTTCGTGCGGGTTACGTCTGTCGGACCAGAAAAATAGGACACGGTCAAACAGAGGCGCAATGTCAGCCACCTGGTCTTGCCAGCCTTCGGGGAATATCCTGAAATGGAAAAACAATGTTAGAGATGACATGCGAAACTAGTATTACCATATAAAATAGATTTCTTTAGAAAATGCCTTTCCACCGATAATTGAGAGTAAACACCTAAAAAATCTTGAAATAAATTGGATTAGCCATATTTTCAATCTGTATTAGGTACTAATCTGTAAACCGAATGCTGTATATCTTTTCACATCTCAATTATGTACAGAATATATGAAAGCATAAAGAATAGTTGCCAAGACTTTAAAATCACTGAATTTATAATAAGTACAGTGATTATTTGTATTGTGGGCCAAAATTACCCGATTTGAATGCAAACTTTGGGCTACCTTATTTTATCTATATTTATATATCATTTATAACAGTAAATCTATTTATGTTAATCAAATTTCATTTTAAGACATTAGTACATTTCTATGTAGAACAATACCACACATAAATGCAATGGTGAACCATAAATATACAAAAAACCTTCAGAACCGGGCCAAAGTTACCCAGATTGATTGTATTGGAAAGCACTTTGTTTCCTAGTTTGGTTTCTTACCAATAAATATGCTTATTATTCTCTATATTCACAACGACATTACAGTAGCTGAATTGAGTACACCCCATTGGTTCAAACCTCATGTAGCCAACTCAAACACGATGTGACATCATCTAACAAAATAGCTCATAGACTATGTGTTGTTTTCGTTATAACCTGATTCAATAAGGTAAAAATTTGCAGCATGACTTGACTGAATCACAATGTGATATTCATTCTAGCATTACTTTTAGTATTCAAATAAATAAATAAATGCAAATGACCTAGCAGAGAGGTGTTTTGTCAACAATAATAATTGATAAGAGATTGAAAATGTGTCAAAGAAATGCAAGATAACGCTAAATACGAAAAATCCTGATAAAGATGTATGCTAATTAATTCTCGAAACTTTGTTATCTCCGTCTGCTTTGCGAGGATAGATTACAAATATTTCGATTGAAAATAACAATTAGGAGGTGCGGCATAAAACCCTGAAACTCTCACAGACCACCATCCAAGAGCGTAACAAAGCATTGCGAATATTTCAATATTGTTGTGATAAAATCGCCCCGGCTCGTAATACACGTGTTTTCAAAGAATATATTGACAAATACACCTAGGACAGGAGGTGGTCATTAGCTGCTCATAAACACTGCTCTCCATAAACTTTTTATGTCGAGTCAAAAATCAATCGCCTTCATTTTTCGATCTTGCTTAGTTTTCAACACAGTATCAATTTGTAATGTACGTTATTTAAATGTCATTTATAAATCTATTCAGAGGCGCCATTGCAATATTTAATTAAAATAGGTTAGACTAGTTGTTACAATGTTAAAATTATGATATTCTAAATTGAATACACCTACAATCAACACAAACATAAATCAAATTTGAATTGTTGAGATTTTGTACATTTCCATGTATTTCGACACTAACGACCCGGGTTTCGCCTTTTGGCATCTTCAGGCATTCAAGCATATGAATGAACTCGAACTGACAGACAGTAAATAGTTTATATATAAAATAAAATATTACAAATTATTAGCACTAGGAACAACGTTGACATCTGGATTAATCCCAACACCGACAACAATGACCTCCTAGTTGGGAAAACATACGCATTATGAGTGGAATGGAGGGTTTTAAAAACGCAATTCGAAGAACTATCCACTTATTTCAAATTAATAGGCGTTTGTTTTCCCAAATGGGATTAAGGGTCACTGCTGAGATCAATCCAGGTGTCATTGGAGTTCCTACACTTATTGATAATTTGTCATATTTTATCTTCTATATAAACCATTTACTGTCTGTCAGTTAGGAGTCCTTTCGTGTGCTCGAATGCCTGAAGATGTCGAAAGGCAAAACCTGGGTCATTAGTGACGAAATACATGGAAATGTACAAAATCTCAACAATTCAAATTTGATATTGAAATTCCATCAAGCACCCTCAGTCCATATCTTTAATTATTACAAACATAAATATCTTATATGTAATAGCCCAGACCGCTCTGTAGATGCTTTATCACATATCACATGTAGGTATGAAATTTTCTCATGATGTAAGGATTCGCAGTGTAAACAGTGTGTGCATTCCGACTTACCAGCTACTTTAGACATTCAGTATTTAAGTTTCAATACCGTCATCTATGACGGGTACGGTTACTAGTTAAAAATATTAATCATGCTTATTTTATTATTAAAAGTACTTCTGATTATATTCTCGATAAATAACAGATATGAAACATAAATAATTGAAAACCTCTTTCCTTTGCATAATTACATATTATTCAATGAAATAAAATTCATTGATAATGTTACCACTAATGGGCTTTAATGCATCACTAATGCACTCATTGTAATGCATTTAATGACATTTACAATTCACCAATTAGTGCCTTGAAATGTCACAGCCTGAGGGTTCGGGGAATATCAATTCATAATTTGCAACAATGGAAAATAAAAAATATTCAATTGAAAATATTTCAGCTCAACAACAATACCCTGGCTATTGATCATACATACAGTGGATCCCTTCTAAGAGTTCCTCAAAAACACACACTGTGTACTATACACAAAGCGCATCAGTGTAGTAAAAGAGGAAAGATATAAAGCGTATATTCTACAGTCTTTATGTTCCTTTCGTGCAGTACTGTATCATAAAAGATTCGGTCAGCTGAAGACTTTAAATGGACAAAAATCCATTACGAATACCGATTGTGGGTGTTCAGTAAACAAAAATGTTCAATTCATATCAGGAATTGTTAATGTGTGGTTAAAATATCGGTACAGTGCAGCTCTGCACTGGGCCAAGAGCACAAGGAGTAAATTCATTTCTTTTCTTGAACGTTATCGAAGGCGGCCGTGAAACAGTGGCTGCATGCACATAGTTGGTGGAGATGGGGCAACCAACTTGTTTGTAATGTGATATTAATCTTGAAGAGTTTACTTTAACTTGCCTAGTCTAACCTATCTACTAAAAGGTTGCGTGCACAATCTATTCTATACGATTAATTATATTTCTGCTGTGACATATAAAAACCAATGAAGAGCAGGGTTTCCCAAATTTTTACTGCGATGGAACACTCGTTTATGTTGTTGGTTAGGTAATATCAATATGAATCCAAATATGTTTGAATTTGTTGCTCCTGTAAGAGTATATAAAACCATTCCAGGTTTTCGCGGACACCTGTCAACGCTCCAGAACATATTTGAAAACTCAGGGTTTTCCAAACTTAGTACCTGAGTAGCCCCCCGCAGTCTTTGACGTCCCAGTTCATATTGAGGTAGTAGATGGCGGTGATGCAGCGGCCATCTTTGTTCGGATTGTCCACGTGTTTCACATAATGGCTGCCAGACCCCGGGTAACATGCCACCATGGCCTGAAAATAATGAATTTTTTTTATTATTATAAACATTCCACAAATACTGCTTTGTCAGTTCCTTTAACTTTGTCTGCTCCCAATCAGGAGGATTAGGGCCCTTAATTGTGGGAAGATTAAGGATGTGATTAAAAGGGTACACTTGCTTAGCCCGGGTAGTCTTATATTTAGAAACATAAAATAGCAAACAAAGTTTTTTCTACAAGAACTGATTGTTACTCAGTCGCTCAACCTCCCTTTTTCGAAGACAATATAGGGGTAGGAGGATAGGATTAGGACAGGACTAGTGGCTAGCTAATCGCTCTTGCTATACCCCGTTTTTTAGGATCAGAGCACACCATAATAAGTACAACATATCGCTGTTTGTAAGGCTAGAATTATCTCGCCCATTTGTTGTCTTGGACTGCTCGGCCTATGGATTATCTTAAAAATAAAACACTCTAGTATTAGAGCGTGGGTTCCCAACCTTTTTAGCTCCATTCCCCTTTTCACCAACGTCCAGAATAAAACTCCCCCCTTCCCAAGATAATCTAACTCTAACTAAAAAGGTTCTTTCCAATGCGTGCATGTGATGTTGAAAACTTTTAATAAACGGCAGCAATTCCCCCCCCGAATTATAAAATTCGCGAATTCGGGAATTCCTCACTGGATGGGAATCTGTCTTAGAGGAAATATTGATTAGTACATATCGTCGTTGTTTTGTGGAAGAAGACACTAACTGAAAAATACTATTTTTGAGTAATTGGACTTTGAAATTTTTGAAATGGTATACATTTTTCATTTAGTTTGTACAAAACTGTTTTTAATTATAATTTATAAAAATCAGTGTGTTCTTCTGTTATGAAAAATCAATCATGTTTTTAAACATAAAAAGGTATTTTGTGTTTAAAGATTTAAAAATCTGTGATTTTACAAAACCCGACAACTGAAATGAAAATCTGAAAACTTGCTGGTAATTTATAGGCCAATACAGTGAAAACCGTTGCGTCATTTTCCAACGGCGCGGAAGTGAGCGGGAGGATGCAGCTAGAGATTTCCACGCGTGACCTCTCACGTGCGCCGATGCGCGGCACCTGCTTTTCGTCTAGCCACGCTGCCTGCAATCTCCGTGACCTTTCGCAATAATTGAACCCAATTCAATTCGAGTATGAGTGTAAAAACGCAACTCCTGTGCTACGATCCGATACCGATCGTCCAGTTCATTAGTGAGACAACTTCAAAAAAATGAAATTTGTGTTAAAAACGCAGTTATATGTAAAATTTTGCGCTCTATCTGAATATATAATTCAAAAACGCCACCAAAAACATGCTAAGACGGATAACCTTCTAAAGAGTTGAACAAAGTGTTGATATTATTTGGGTCGGTAAAATGACATAACCAAACATCCATCCACTGGCTATACTCGGCAAGTACCTAATTGTTAAACACCTTTTTATGAAATGTATAAAACGCGGGAACAAGTCAATAATATTTCATTTATGGTGACCATTTGAATATTGCTTTTCTCATTATCTCATTATCAGTTATTTGGCGATGACTGGGTAATGAACTGGACGATCAATACATAACAAGAAAAACACGATTCGATGCGGGGTCGGAACTAATCGGAACATTCACAATAGATTATTGAGTAATTAAAATTAGTAAAAATGCAAAACATTACCTATTGAGAATAGACAATATGTAACGTCAGGGATTAGCACATCCAATCCGTGGATTTCGGGACTTTTCTTATATTTCAAGTAATAAAATATCAAGCATACGGTGTTGCAAAATTAATTGTTTTGAATAAAAAATCAATTACAGAAATATTTATTATTTTATTCCAACTTTGATGGCCGGCAAAACATTTTTTGATTTTTTGGTGGTCCGCGGATGTAAAAAGGTTAAGAATCAGTGATTTAGTGTAATATCATGTTTTAAATTGTATATTTAAAATTTATCCATAAAAAAATATATTATTTTTATTAATCACTTTCAAGGTGTTAACTGTCAACTCATGGTGAAAAGGCATCATTCAAAAAAATCTGTATTCTACTAGTTTTTTAAAAATAAATACAAAATATGGAAGTAGTACGCAACAAATTGTGTTTTATTTTTTTATATGGAATATTTTATTTCAATTCTAACAAAAGATGAGAAATCAAACTAAGGAAATATCCGCCAGTGTGTGCATTTGCGGTGAAAACTGACAAACCGCACGACGTGCGTGCACTCATCTGCACCGCTGCGGTAATAGATTCGCCTATTTGTTATTTACATAAATCGATTGTTAATTTACGAAAGCGTACGTGCCAGATGCACGAACCGTGATAACGCGACATATCACAAAACCATAACAAACGGACGCATCCATTACCCAAAATCAATAACAACAACAATTCAGTGCTCAAAATCAGCGCTATCGCCCGGGACGCTCAATCACCGGATTAATTAAGTCGACGTGTCTATATTGTCGCTGCTGTCGATCGCCCGCGGATTTGTCAGCCGTCTCGCGGAAACAATAATTATGAAGCCAGGGCCGTATTATATATGAGGTGCAATAATTGATGATAATTGATTCTTTAAATACAATAATAATTATTAAGGGTTTGCGAGAAAACATGCGGCGCTTGTTTCATTTTGTCTTGTATTCATATTATAACACAACTCATTGAAATAAAACAAATATTTCGAAATAATATCGAATTACGCTCTAAAACCGCCGACCGAAGATGTTGTTTAAGATTATAGAATTCTTTTTATGGAAATGGCCTGGCACACCAAAATACGTCTAGTACGATCGCTGGTCCACTCCATATGTCTTTACGGCGTGAAGACATGGACTCTAAAGCGAAAGAAAACGGCTAGACGCATTTGAAATGTGGTGCTGACGAAGGACGCTCCGTATAAAATGGACGGCCAAACGCACAAACGCCTCTATCCTGAAAAAGCTGCAAATATAGGATAGACTCTTGGCCGTCCATATAACAAGTGTACTCGGTCTACAAATCTACTCCACATCGCCGGCAAGCCTACCGAAAATCTTGAGAGGCTTGTCATTAGAGAAAAAGTCGAAGCCAGCTGGGACGAGGAAGGGCACCAACTCGCGGAGGTCACGAACCTCACACGTGAGGAATACGACTAATATGAAGAAGAATACCCAAAAATGAGAGGTAATGTTACAAATGGAGCATATGGACTTCTAGAAGAGATATCTCTTACGAGAACTGCTTGTTACTCAATGTCTCAACCTCACTTTTTAAAGAGAGTAGAGATAGAAGAATCCGGCTAGGACAGGATTAGTGGCTAGCTTATTCCTTTTCGGTAAACAACGTTTATAGTATCGGGTGGGGGGAGGTAATTTTAGACATCACAAACATCCATGCCGTCGAACATAAATCGATTAAAAAACTATCCGTACTGGGATCCGAAGCCAACGACGTTGATCACTCGACCATGGACTCATCACAAAATTCATTGAAATAAATATTTCGAAATAATACAGCGAAACGCAAAAATGTGATGCAGCTTCTCAAAATTTTTCGTTGCGCTCTAAAACCGAAGATTGTATCAAAGATTTAATTTTTTATGAAATAAACAACATCGAGATGCCGTGTGCAAAAATCGCGAATCATGTTCAATAATATGATCTAAAAAAGATTTACAGATATGGTAGGGCGTGTCGATATTCAAAGTAGGTATTAGTAACTGAATCCCATTTTCAAGCCACGTAGCCATTCGTTATAAATGTCTACCTCAGTTCCAAAGTGTAATAAGTCAAAAATTTGCAGTTTTGAGATAAGTATGAGGAAATGCTTAGAATAATGATATTTACCAATTCCAAAATACAACATGTTTCAAACCGTGGTTATTATTACTTTAGATCCAAACTGTAACAACTACGCATATCATGTGACAACAATCTGAAAACTCATATTATTAAATATTACAAAGAAATAACATTATGAATTTTTCAGATAATCCTGAAATGTCATTAAAATCTACAATATATGTATATATAAATATATCTATTAATTAGCGTAAGTGACAAGTAAAAAGACTTGCCTAGTAATTCAAACTCTCAAGTTCCAAGCTGCTATGGTGAGATTTCCAAGATTGCAATTTTAATTGCAAATCCTTCTTGATGCCGCCAACCCTCCTCTACTATTTAAAACAGTGCGGAGAGCGATTCTCCAATCTCTGAATGAAAGGTGGCGGGGTGCTGGTTTCAAGTAGTGACAAAAAACGGTATTGAGGGAGGGAATGAAACAAGACGGTTTGATTGGTATACAAAATAACGAACACCGAAATCTGTGCTACTATTGACAGAGACTTGTTCCGCTACACTAACAAGCACCTTAGAATGACTCAGATAGGTATGGAGATAAATTTTACTGTTTCAATTGAGTTGTGTACAAACAAAAACGCCACTGTCCCCAAAAAGTCGAGAATTACATGAATGCAAAGATATTCCCCATATGCCTGTGTATGTATAACTTAATGGATCAAATGCAATATTGATGATGATTCTCTGTTTCCTGCCAGTCTTCTTGCTTCCTCCCAGGTCATCCCAGCCGTAGCCCGTCTAGTACATCCAAAGGATGGTCATTAGCGACCTCTCAGGGCGACGGAATGCATCCGGTCGGTAGAGGAGAGATGCAGGATTCAGGTTTCCCTGGGGAATACACAGCAACGTACATGCAAACTTACCACTGTCCAATGCAAAATCGTAAAACTGTTCATATAAAGTGTAGGAATTACCGCAGTATCAGTTTTATTTGATTACTCACGGTGTGACTTTGAAAGACAATGGCGTTTTTGTGTCTATACAACTCAATTCAAGTAAGGATTTTTTTTTAAATTAACATTTACAATGAATGACAGCAAATTAGCCGCTTAATTGACAATAAAATGTATGTATTTTCTTTACTATATTGTCGATGTTCTGGAAGGAAACTAAATCGAAAAGATGACATATTGAGTTAGTTATACCAACATGTTCCTTATTTTGAACTCTACCCACGTATTATTACAAATTATACATTTACTTAAAAAACAACAGTTTTATAAAAACAAACTAAATGAAAAGGATACAGCATTTCAAGCATCTGACAAACCTGTTAACTGTCAAAAAGTATTAACTGATAATTCTTGGTGGAAAGGCATTATATTTCAAAAATAAAACACAACTTTTTTTGTACTACTTTAACATGTAAATAGTGATCAGGACCGGTTTCGCTCATAGAAAGCATTATAAACTGATGATCATCATGTGTAAGTAGTACAAACAAATTTTTGAGTGATTTCCAGTTAGTGTCTTCTAGAACATTGACGATATTTTTGATACAATATGTAGCCGCTGTGATTTTCTTTTCATTAAAAAAGGGCATCAAATAAACACTTGTTTTTAACGTCAAGTAAGTGGCATACAGATTATTCATCGAAGTATTTTCCCATCGCAAACACGTCAGTTTTACTCGCGTGGAGAAAAACGCGTGTCACCGAATGCATTCGGAAGGGCGCGGCACGGCTTGGGGAGCGGTCGTCCTCGCCGACGCACGCCCGGCGCACCACGTACGCCAGTTCGGACGCATTCTGTGCCCCTGCCTCCCTCCCTGTTCGGCCGAGCTACAAGGCATGCCCGTGTGCTTTACGGCGATGGCGGCAAAAATAATGCGCGGGAGTATATTTCTGTAGCGGTGGTTGCAACGCTTGCATTGGACACGTGTCGACTAAAGCGCTGGCGCACGTGTCGCAACGAACGAGCACAGCTGATCGCGGTCATCGTTAGGCGTATTTTTCATTAAATGCGAATTTTCTTTGCTGATCCACTATCGAATGAATGTTTCAAATCTTATCAGCAAGTAAGTATGCGAGTTTCTGATATCAATTTTGTTTACGAAAAATCAAAATTATTGAAACCTTTGACTGCATACCAGTGCAGTGAGGTTTATTACGCGGAGAGTTGATAAGAAGTTATAAACAAATGAAAATGTATTGAATATTATAATTCATTTATTTTATTACACGAGAACTAGAGACTACATATTTCTCCTTCCTTCAACAAATACTATACACTAATGCAAAATGTGGATATTTTTTCCAGGGTGAACGCAAGAGTGATTTAGTGCCGACTCCTATTCACATATATCTTTATTGAAAATCTATTAGTATAACGCTTTTAAGAATTCCCCCATTCGATAAAACGGAGTGTAGCGAGAGCGATAAGCCAACCACTAGTCTTGTCCTAGCCCTATCCTGCTATCCTTACACTCTTCAAAAAAAAAAAAGAGGTGCAGTCTCGTAGAAAAAATCCTGTCGAGATACCTCCATTAGAAGTAAATATGCTTCACATTGGGAGTGGGCGTGGCAGTATAGAGCCAATCCTTTTTTACGCGATACATTGGTTACATAAATTAACGCGAAAAAAGAATCAAGAATGCATGGAAAACTAAAATTGGTTCAAATTTGGATTATTGAGATTTTGTACACTTCCATGTATTTTGTCACTAACGACCCGGGTTTCGCCTTTCGCCATCTTCAGGCATTCGAGCACACGAATGGACTCGAACTGACGATTTGAAAAAGATTGATATTGAAATTCCACCAAGCACCCTCAGCCGATGTCTTAAATTACATTAATAAATAGTACTAGTCTGAACTTACTCACGTCCACGCGGAATATGTCGACATCCGAAGTAATACTGTTGAAAATTGTTAAAGCGCTTCCCATTGGCAGGCTGGTTTTACAGTATGAAAGATCAAACAATTGAAAATCCATCAAGCACCCTCAGTCGATGTCTTAAATTATAAAATTGGTTCTTTAAATTCGTGTAAAAAGGTTTTTATTTACATGTAAACCATGAAAATAAGGAACGGGAATTTTTAAAAAAATGTATTGAGACCTAAAGAATTACATTGGTAAAATGTATATCGGAATAAACGAAATCTCGCAATATTTTATTGCATGCCTGAATTCAAAAATTGGGTCAAAGGTATGATTAATTTCTATATTAGAAAGGTTATGTTTTTATTGCCCGATGACTTTTCTACTCGATTTGACCACGAATGACTTTCTTTGATAATTTTTATTGTCATCGAGTTTCCGTTCATTTCGCCGCGATCCCCAATACGTTTTGATTAAACTGCATACAATTAAAAATGATCGTTAATCGTTTTCACGGCGATAACAAAATACTGGTTACAGCCGTTTTCCATAAATCGGATTATTCGTTATTTTTTTAAATTTCGAACTACAAAGGAAATTTCGATCCAAGCATGCATATATCTGCCACAAAACCGGATAAATTATTGCCAATATTTGCAATTTCTATAGAGATTAAAATCTAAGATGCGAAAAATATCGTATTCCTCTATATGCACATTCGAACAGGTGTGTTTTAATTAATCGCCACGTAATCAAAAGAAGAATGGGTGATACGTTTCAATATTAACATTATACAAGCGATTATTATGCAATAATATTAATAGAAACAGATTACATATTCCGTATAGCGTACAATTTCTATGGTCGGGATGAACAACCTCATGAGAGCCATCGGCGCGCGGTGGGTGTACATATCTCCATCTCCATCACACAATCTCACTTGTGTACAAGCAAACGCCAGCATGCCTTTATATCTCGCTTGCACCCTTCATTTTACATATGATTGAGCGAGAAAGAGAAAAATTCACTGCACGGACTTGAATTATGTGTGAATTTTGTGAATATCGTTTTTTTACAAAAAGCTTTTCTAATGAATTCCAACGGATTTTGCACTTCTAATGTGGAGCATATGAAAGTCTAATGGAGCGTCTCTCAACGGAAGTTTTTCTACGAGAACTGCTTCTTCCTCAGTTGCCCAACTTCTCTTTTTCGAAGAGAGTAGGGATAGAAGGATAGGCTAGGACGGGAATAGTGGTAATCCTATCACTGTCGTTTTTTAGATTGAATGCCTACGAACATAATTCTATAAATCAATTTATGAAACGGTTGGTACTGGGATTCGAGTGCATCGACACTGCAACCAAAGCCAACGACGTTGACTAGTCAACCACGGACCCGGTATTTTTTATACACTGACTAAACTACATTACATTTCTAGAACCCTTCCAAAGTTCTTTCAAAACATAACAATATAATAATGTACTAGCGAAATATTAAATTTATTCTCGGATATAAATGAGTTCATATTTTGTTGGGTTTCGTGATATCACCCTTTCTACGACCCCTGTATTTTTCTACATAAGTAATCATCGGATAGTCCCCACCCTTTCGCTGTGACGTCATAGTATGTGAAAGAAAGACCCTCACCGAATATTTATGTGTGCGAAAGGAAAGCGGCGCTAAGTCTTAAATCGGTACTTGGGATAGCCAAAACAAGTTTTGCGATTAACTTTGATAAAGAAAAATGTGATTTACCAATTCAGAAGCATTGATTCGACTGTTACCTTTCGTATTCTGTACGCCTGTATGCATTGTAGTTATTTTGGCACATTCAACTAATTTTTCAGTTTTAAGACTTAGCGCCCTTTTTTCATTTCACATATATCTTCACTTTTTATCCATGTACGACGTGGAGAATAGTGCAGCGTCTCAACAGAGCTCGCTCAATTTCTTAATCAAAGTAAGGATAGAAGGATGAGGCTACGAAATGATTTGTAGAAAGTATGCCTATTGTTCTATCAGTTTTTTAGAATCGAGAGGTGGATTGGATGGAATGCAAACATAATATAAACCCATGCCGTTGCATAGAAATATATTGAAAAAATTTACACGTAAGTGTGTCCGTTCGGGGTTCGAAGCCGTGTAACATACAATTCCGCTACAGCACCACCACATACTACAATAGATAAACAAATAATTTAAATGATTTCGCAATGTTTTCATGGAGTACTGAAAATTTCGGCCACATTTCCAAGATGGTATGTGAACACACGTGAAGAGTACAGGGCATAAAGGGGGAATGTCAGTTGAATATTGTCGGCTTCTGTGGTCTAGTGGTAAGAGTGCCCTAGCTATCAGGTGGGTCCTGGTTCAAATCCCAGCAAGGTCAATATCAAATTTAGATTTTTCCAATTTAAATTTGCGATCTTGGACATATGTCCACTTATAAAAATTCTCATCGAGTTTATCTAACATGATTTTCTAATTTTCAAAATATTTGGTGCATTGGCTCTCAACTGTAATGCCAGATATTTTTTTTTAAATATTAATCAAAATGTTCAGAAGGAGTTTAAGCTTACATAACTAAATTTCTATTATAGAGGAGTGTCAATTTACTGTTTTTTTAGATATTATAATGATGAAAGCACCATATTTGTATTGCTTTTCTTAAAATATAATAAAAATTAAGCCAACGCCCAAGTATAGACAACAAGAAAGGGGAATGTGTTTTGGCGTTCCCTTTCTTGTTGATTAATAATATTCATTTTTTTTACCATGTCCGCTACCAACGTGGAGCATATGGCTTCCTAATGACGATATCTTAACAGAAGTTTTTCTATGAGAATTGCTCAGTTGAACTGTCCCTCAACCTCTCTTTTTTCGAAGAGAGTAGTGATAGATAAATAAGGCTAGGACAGGATTAGTGGTTAGCCAATCGCTCTCGCTGTGCTCCGTTTTTAAGATAGGAAGGGTGGGAGGGAATTTTAGACATCACAAACATTCATACCTACGAACAGAAATCCATAAATCGACTGAAAATTTAATTTCTGAAACTGTCCGCACCGGGAATTGATCCCAAGACATCCGTAACCGTAGTCAACGACGTTTGCGTCACGGAGCCGACAAGTAAATAAAATTATTAAATTTTGGTAAAATATATTCCCCCTTCTATTGAAAAATTTTAATGTGAAATATCTCGTGACCCTATCGCATTTATGTTATGTACACTTTTGATTGCGTTCAAATCTCAGTTTCAAAAAAGTCCCTTCCTTCCCGTGTAGCCTTCATGTGCTGTGGATGTGAAGTATCCGCGACACGAGCTGCGAATTTTTTCGTAAATATTTTTGTTATTTCCGCAAAGAAAGAAACCTACACACTTATTATTATGGACGAAAATTTAAGTGGGCGGCAATTAGAATGGAGAAGTAGCTCAGATGCATAGCTTATATATACATAATTATCTTATGTGTGCAAATGCTTTCATTTGTTGTAACAAACATTTGAGAAAATGAGAAGTTATTATAAACACTGAATATCGCATACATAAAAAGCCTTGTTATGATTTATATCTTATCAGCTAATAATGCTCGCATTGAACGAAATCTGTCCTGATCATTGTACACATCGCACCCTTATTGTAAAACAGTAGTATCTGCAGATTTCATTGTTCTGAGATAAACAGACTTTAGTGTGGCAAACAAAGAATATAATTATCTCATTTTCGACCAAAACATACCTAGTAAGTAACTATTATTGTAAAAGGACAGCAACGCAGACACTTCAGTGTTGCATAAGCTGCAGACGTTATTTAAAATTAAAATCCAACGTATTGCCAATAATATCGTTTTACAATGAAAATGCGAATAACTTGGAAGTGCAATATTATTTTTTTCCATGTCCGCTCCCAATGTGGAGCATATGGTCCCCTAATGTAGGTATCTTCACAGAATTTTTCTATAGTAACTGCTTGTTACTCGGTTGCTCAACCTCTCTTTTCTAAGGGAGAAGGGATAGAAAGACAGGACTAGTGATTAGCTAATCTCTCTCGCTACGCCCTTTGAGGATCGGATGGGTGGGAGGGAGTTTCACACATCACAAATACTTAGACTACGAACAGAAATTCATAAATCGATTGAAAGATCTATTTATGAAAACCATCCGCACCGGGAATTGAGCCCGAGAATATCCGTAACCGCAGCCAACGACGCTACCAACTGCGCCACCGACGCCGACATTATTATCTGTATTATTAGACAAAAATAATCGGAATACAGATACTGCTGTTTTACGTTAGTGTACATCATAAAAATACCTTTGCTAATCAGTAATAAAATCAAAATATAGAAAATTGCACTTACCACTGTTTTACACTTGGAGTACGATATGTGGAAGTATGACAAGTAAAATTCTGTTTTTTTTTAAATATACTGTCTTTCCACCATGAAATGACAGTTTACACAAATAAGTAACACGCAATGCAAACGATAAATTTCTTCTGACTTTAGGTTGGACCAGTATATACAGGATACAGGGTAGTAATAAAAGAAATATTGCACTATTGTTACTCTCACGTAAATGTTGATAAATGCTACTATTTGCTGACTGAAATACAATTTAACCGATTACACTACGATAGTTTTACTTTTACACATTAAAAACAATTCCACAGATAAAATCCAGTATTTCCTATTTACGAAGAGTGTTTTCAAGATGACGGAGAACATTCTTGTTATGATGAATTTTCGTTTTTTGCTACCGCCGCAGTCAAAACAGCGGCTCTGTAGCCGAGCGGTAAATGCTATTGGGTTTCATTCACGCTGTTGTGGGCTCATGGGTTGTAATCACGAATGTGAACTTTCATACATTGACAGTTCTTTCGATTTGCGAATTTGTATCCAAAAGGCATGGATGACTGACTTTTAAGCCCATCCTATTCCATTCCTCTATCCTTGCCCTCTTCGACGAGAGCAGTTGAGTGGATAACTTAGAACCAGTTTTCATTATAAACGCGAGCATGGTTAAAGAAAGAAAGATATCATGTGTGGGTGAGATAGTTATGGATGCATATACCGCGCATCAGTATACCTTTGGTTAATATTTCTATAATTTCGTTATGCCACGATACGTTACTGCACTAAAATGTTGAGATATGGTAACATAATATGAGTTGTGCGGCCTGGGCCGAGTAGGTTTTCAATTATTATTAAGATTCACCTTTCGATGTGTGTTAATTTATCTATTGTATTTATTTGTTGGTCCTGTTTACAAGCATACTAACTTAAATAATTAATAAATGTCGTTCTGAATACAGAACGTAGATGCATAAGTAACAATCTAAAAATATTTCGCACAGGTGGTACAACATACAGATAACGAATGCGTTGACGATGAGTGTTGCATTATGGAAATTTAAAAAACATTGCAATTTATCGTTGAATGAGTTTTCTATGAAAATTGAATTAGTTTTTGATGGGTAAATATTTATTTGTGAAACGGCGTGTTTCACTTTTGCATTATAATTTCATTGATTGACGCTAATAAAGAATCTTTGTCGATCAAATAATCTTTATGTCAGAACTGTTATGGCGTGAAAGAAAATTTGAATTAAGTAAACGTCAATGTTACCAATTTTAAACTTTAACAGATTTATGGTAGGTAGCACAATCGAACATTTTTTTAAATACCATAGATTGACTGCCGAATCAATTAAATAGAACGTGAAATGTAAACATACCTAACATGTTATCTTATATTTAATAGCCCAGACCGCTCTGTAGCCATTTTACTATTATCACATATCACATGTAGGTGTGAAATTTTCTCATGACCTAAGCATCCGCGGTTTACATAAAATAAAATGTTATGTAATCAATGCAGACACAGTTCCGACATACTAGCTACTTTAGACATTCGGTTTTTCAATTTCAATACCGTCATCTATAACAGTTACGGTTAATAGTTATTAAGAATTTCGTTGGCAATACATTCAAGATGGCGGCATGATGTAAATACACGGCAAATTGGAAAATTGTAATTTTTTTCTATTATTTTGATAGCACACTAATAGAAATGTAATCGTTGACAGCAGTGGTGCAACTATGGGCTGCAAACACCCTCAATTCTTCCAGCGCTTGAAAGGCTTCTTTATCGCATGAGTTTAATGTTTAATTTCCCATTGTCAGTTCATTTTAAATTGATATAACAAAGCGTCTGAAATATGTCGACCAAAATGAGACTTGTGTAACGGCCCGGTAAACACATGCATGAGGCTAAACAAACGAGCGTTAGTTTTTTTCATTCTAAAAAAACATAAATAATATCTATATGTGGTGGATAATTCAAATTGTAGTGATATGTATGATTATCTACAATGTAGATTCTACGATCACAATCGTGTGCGTAGAGACTTCATGACAATAACAATATTAAAAAGAGATCGTTTATGATTTGATAAAAAAAGAACGTGTCGGCGATGAAAGGGTCAAATAGAAAATTGTGCTCGGAGAGGCACACAATGGCCGTGAATTTTCCCGCGAAATAACAGCTGAGCGAAATGGAGCGGGACAGACGGCGCGGTGAGTGCGTCCCTGTCTAACGAGGAATAGATAGCATGCAGTGGGTCATGCAGCTAGTCACGTAGACCAGAGACGGGAGGAAATCGGGTAGGGCTCGGCGGGCGGCGGGAGGGGGGGACGAGTGCGAAATGGGGCTATGTGCGGTGCGCGTGCGCGGGAATGCCAAAACAAAGCAAAGTGCATCAGCTGCAGTCGCAATAATTCTCAATGTGAATTTATTAGTTTTCATTTTGCAACGTCGCTTGCGCCGCGGCGGTCGTACTGTCGTTCGATTATGCACGCTCTCGTGCGTGCGTATGTATGTTTGTATTTATTTACGATGATACTTGAACATGAGAGATGGAGGTAGGTAATTTAAATAATACTTGCTATCGATAGATAACTTTTGCATGGCATCGATCAGACCAAAATATATACGTAGATAATTATATTGAATGGTTAACAATACCATCTCGCATACATAGATAGGTATAAAGACCTAGTTAGGGATTAACAATAGGTAAATATTTTCATAATATCATTTTAACGGAAACTAATTTTCTTCATGTCAAGTATTTGATCTCTTATTTTTTTTAGGGGTGGCAAGGTTATGGGGAATAAATATATGTTTTAATTTTTTTAAACAACATCCGCTCCCAGTGTGGAGTATATGGTTTCATAATAGAGGTATATCAACAGAAGTTTTTCTTAACGATAATTGCTTGTTACTCAGTTGTTCAGCCTCTCTCTTTTTCGAATAGAGTAGTGATACAAGAATAGGCAAGGACAGGACTAGTTGTTAGCTAATCGCTTTCGTTATGCACCATTTTTAGGGAGGGATGTGTAGGAGGGAATTTATAACAAACACCCATGCCTTCGAACAGAAATCCATAAATCGATCGGAAAATCTATTTATGAAACTGTCCGAATTGGGACTCGATCCCGTATGATCCGAAAACGAAGCCGACGATGTTAACCACTGCACCATTGATCCGACTATAAATTGGTAGGGATGAATACATCAATAAAATAATTTTTAACACCTAGGTAGGTACCTAGATATTTAAAAACCATAACAAGGCAAATTAAAATTCATTATTCACACAAAGTAAGTAATAAACCAATGCTAATGTACGTAAAATTATTTATGAATGGTTACGATATTAAATATACAGAAATTGTGATAAATTTCTTTTCTTTTATCGGCATAACAGCTCGCAGGTCAAAATGCTTCTTTGTTATTTTTGATGAAACCGAATGTGTTTACGGTAAATATTTATACATAACGTCTTTAATCATGGCAACACTGCAAGAAGAAAACCGTCGTCATTTTCGCGCGAAAACTCGGCGTAATTCATACCGAGAATAAACAACTCGAATATAATTTGTGCCGACTGAGTCTGCCAGTGAGCATTGGATGATGCTGGATACAAAGATTTTCTACAATTTAGCACCGACTCCCAAGATCACAGGCCCGTGCCACATTGTATATTTATATATTATCTGATATACCTACATACTTATTGAAACCGTATGTTGCAGTTGGAGGACATCACCTTTATTTAACCGTGTCATTTCAAAACGTACCTAGGCAAGAATCAAGAATGAAACGTTTGTCTTTTTTATATCTGTGTTGTAACTGTCCAGGTGGATAGTTATTTTTAAACCAAGACAGGGTAATCATACGACAAATGAAATATCAGCTGACCGGAGTTTGTTCAATCGAAAAAACGCCCATTTTTACACGATTGTTCAGTTTTAGTTTTAGATTTGACAATGCATCCATCTGCGTACTGCTCTCGCTCCCACAGCATCGTATTGTTTTTTACCATGTCAGTTCCCAAATGTGGCGCATTAGGACTCTTAATGGAGGAAAATCAACAAAATAGTTACTCAGTTGCTTAACCTTTCTTTTTCGACGAGAGTAAGGATAGTGGGTTAGCTAATCGCTCTCGCTGCGCCCCGTTTTTAAGATCGGACGGTTGGTAGGGAATTATAGATGTCACAAGCATCCATGAATGCGAACACCGAATCCTATAATCCCAGGATTGACCGGGGTTGGAAGACCTAATTCCAACGGCCCCAAAGAGACTTAACTCCAGTCTGTCCGTATTTTTGTACACGACGCTTGCAGGAATCCAAGAGAGAGCTTTTTCCTTACATTCATTATCGAATAAGATAACACTAAAAGCGATATAAAGAGTTTGAATAGTTGAAATTTTGTACATTTCCATGTATTTCGTCACTAACGACCCTGTTTCGCCTTTCGGCATCTTCAGGCATTCGAGCACACGAATGAATTCGAACTGACGGACAGTAAATAGTTTATATATAAGATAAAATGCAACAAAATATAATCAACAAGTCTAGGAATTACATTTTTTAAACAACTGATATAAAAACCATAAATGTTGATAACAACACGATATTTTAATACTAATTTACTATTAGAGTTCAGTTAATCTTGCTGTACTAGCAATATTGATACAAGAGATCTTAAGATATCAACTGAGGGAGCTTGATAGAATTTCAATATCAAATTTAAATAGTTGAAATTTTGTACAGTTCCATGTATTTCGTCACTAACATTCACGCATTATCATAAATATACCGTCGATTTCAGTAACCAACTTCCAGTGTAGGTGTAAATAAAAAAACTATGCAGGTTATAATTATTAATAGTTAGTTTAAGTTACACGGTAAAATAGCCGAATAAACAGAAAGAATCAACATAATAAATTCTTCAAATGATGGGTGCGAAGTATTAATCTTTTAATTTCATATCATTGGCTCACACTAAAGCCCATTTTTTCAAGGTAAAGAAACGAAGTTTGCAATATACGATCACGATAATAAATGTATTGTTATGCTAATGTCCAATTGGCACCATGTTTTTTGTTGCATCTTCCGTAATAAATCACTGTTCACAACTCTGCAAGGCAATGCTTTGATTATTGCACAGATAAATCGCGTTATAAGCACGAGTATAAATAGGACTGTAGTAAAAAAATGAAATATTCTATTTTCTATTTGAAGAGAAGACACATTCCGAGATCAATCATCCATCATTATTTGTGTAGTCATTCATAAAAGGTGACCTTCCAAAAAATATTCGACGAGCACAAGGAAAAAATGCAGCATTATAATATTTCATTTTGAACCAAGACGAAATTTTCCGCCTTAGTTATACACTTATGCAGCAACACAAGTTTTTTTTATGATTATACTTTTATAATATGAAATTCCAACATTTAATTTTAATTGGCATTTACGCACAGATACATATTTCGGTATAAAAATATATTTACGGTGGGGTCTCACCGGTTATTTTGTTGAAATTCATTTTTAATATAAACTTTTGATTAATAACTTTGCTATTTCACTGATTGCATTACAAGGTAAGATACGTATTTCGTCTATTTGAGAAGCATCTTCGGATTAAAATTTGTTGATTCTATAATATACGTGTTCAATAGATATTTCAATTTCACGCGTCGTCAAGCTTGCAGAGAAAACCTATATCTAAACTTAACCCTTACAGTGCGAGACGTTTTCGCACTAATGTCAGTTGATCTGTTAAAACCCACACTATGCCTAAAAATAGATCAATTTCAATATTAAAAAATGGAGAATTATGTGAAATATATATTAGTTATACCAAATTCATCAAGAAGTAAACTAAACTCGTCACATTTTCGCTAAAATAAATCGAAGAACATGAGAACGCTGAAAAATATTTAATCTACGACTTTGCGAGCAAAATGCTTACGGCTAGTCTTCATATACATCGCTAAAATGCACACAAGCAAGCGCGTAGCCGCATAAGTATGTGTAATACATAGGGCTGACGATTAATGCTGCGTATCGACAGGTCAAAGCTGAAATTCGAAAGACTGGATATCAAGGGCTCTTTTCAAAAATATATTTTCTTTTTTATATAATTTAAGACATCGACTGAGGGTGCTTGATGGAATTTCAATATCAAATTTGGATTATTGAGATTTTGTACACTTCCATGTATTTTGTCACTAACGTGTCGCATTTGTATCTTCTATATAAACGTTAGACACTGTTTACTGTCTCTCAGTTCGAGTCCATTCGTATGCCTGAAGATGCCGAAAGGCGATACCCGGGTCGTTAGTGACAAAATACATGGAAGTGTACAAAATCTCAATAATCCAAATTTGATATATTTTCTTGTATTCTACTTGAAATTCTCATGATCTGTTGCCTAATTTCTCTATCTAAAGGTTTGAACTATTGTTTAAGCAAATATCCATAGGTGTTTTCTTCTAGTTTGACCGGAAATACCAGATAAAGTCTTAGACATGTAAACATTTCCAGCGCATTCATCGGGTTAATAAGCATAATTATATTAATTTAATTAATAAGCATAAGTGTATCTGAAAATTGCTCGTATAAAAGGCGACTTTTACTGTTTTTTTTTTAGTTTCGCTCTTCCACTATTTTATTATG
The DNA here is from genome assembly GCA_022494535.1 of Himalopsyche phryganea. Lineage (NCBI taxonomy): Eukaryota > Metazoa > Arthropoda > Insecta > Trichoptera > Rhyacophilidae > Himalopsyche > Himalopsyche phryganea. The sequence continues at coordinate 2,326,373 of JAGVSL010000139.1, forward strand.
TGCATATTGTTAAACAATGCTTTTATTGTATTTTAAGCTATTTATGTTTTAATCGACCTTGCATTCCTGCAAAATGATCAAAGGCGAGTTACTGTGTTGTTCGTCGGGGGTGTCGAATGATGCTTCAAGTAAAATGAATTGAACATTCATCTGCAAGAAGATGAATTGAATTTGACAAAGCCTACAACGTGTGAATTGGAGAATTTTATCAGATACCTACTATATTTGCTCACGAGGAAAATGCAGAAAATAATTGTGATATTGTCCAAGTTAACTGTCAATATTTGGAAGCGTTACAAGAGATCTTGTGTGATTTTTTCCTGTTGTGAAGATTCCATATTAATTATTAATAACAACCGCCAGCCTCTACTTCTAACCGGATGGATCATATCGCCGTTTAAGGACGCTGATGAGCATTCATAGCAAGGATCTACGGGACATGGGATGTCTTCGGAGGAAGCAAGGGGATGCACATCTTTAAGACACCGCGTGGAAAAGAATAATTAATAGCATATAAGACCCAACGATGAGTTACCGCTCAAAATGTAAGAACAGATACGACCATTTCTATTCGAGTGGGATTAATTATAGATCTTTGTTGCTGGATAAATCTCGGCTACAATACGTTGCGGGAATTTTACAGTATGCAATAAATTGATTATAAAAATGCATGCCGTTACATAACTGCTGCAAACCGTTAAATAATATTTTACGGCTAGAGTGGACGCGAAATTGAAATCAATTATTTATAACACAAATCAGAAATGTGAGAAAAATATGAAAACAAGCCGTTATAACTAGGGTTTCCAATGCCGGACGGAGATATCGATACTGGTTTTACAAAGTGATACAACCAGCCAGGCGTGGGCGGTGGTAAAGAGGCTTGAGGCACGCTTAATTTATATATATTTTGAATATTTTTATAATTCTTTGTAATAAAATTTTTGAAAAAAATATCTGACATTACAGCTAGGTGCCGGGTATTTTGAAATTTATAAATTGGATGAGTTTTTTAAAGTCACCCGAGGTCAACTCGAGGAGAAACGATATCACAAACACCCATGTCCAAGATATCAAATTTGAAATTGAAAAAAATCTAAATCGTTTGACCTCGCCGGGACTTGAACCCAGACCCACCTGATCTTGCCCTGTAAATTTAAACTAATCTTCATCGTTCCTCCTATGGCCATAGTGGACAATGGACTCTCACTACGAAGTACTGAAGTACTGAATTTTGTTTGTAGCCGGTCAAAAAAATAAAAATGTAAACAAAATTTAATCCAAATTGATGCATCGAAAATAAATACAGACTGTCCTCGACTTACGGACCTAGAAATGTTCCTGAACTTTGGTCGTAAGTCGAATTCCATACAAAAGATTAAAATGAAATATTGTTCGGTTCAGGTCAGTTTCAGCGGCGTCACGTTTATTTGAAAATAAAGCAGCTGCAACCAAAATTTGTACGGATACATCTTAACACATCAGAGCGTTCATATTTTGATAATTCACAGAACTTTTAAATCTAGCATACCATCTATTTTTGTGCTTGTAGTACATTTTTGGTCGTAGTTGTCATGTTGCTCTAAGTTTTGGTTTTCAAAGAGGTTTCGCGCTTTTGTTTTCGTGGTCACTAACTAGGCTTAGAGGGATTCGTTTTTTCATCAAATCTTACATTCAAATCACTTATACTTTTTCTATTTTATATATGGGTACAAGTCTTTTATTGTTATTACGGTAGAATTTATGGATGTTGGTCCTTTAAATAGGGTGCTTGTTCCTAAAGTCAGCCGTCGCCAGTAGTCGGTCTTTTAAGCTTAAAACTTAAATTATAGCGGATATATTTAAAAAAAAAAAGATTTTTTTAATTCGTGTAGGTAGTCTTGCCACTTGCCAATGTATATGTGCACTATACTGACCTATATGATGCAATACGCAATTTAAAAAAAGCACATTTTTACTTCGCAAGTTTCGACAAATTCATATTGTATGGAGATCGCTAACAAAATATACTTTATATTGTCACGCTTTGAATCACTATGTTTTTTATTGTTCTGTCTACTATCAGTAAATTATTTCGCGATATTCATGAAGTTTCATAGTGATAGCCGAACACTGGGCAACGAAAGGTTAACCATTGGAGTTTGGGGGCCCGACCACTGGGACAGTTGGCATTTTTTTTGTAAATTTCTATTATTTTATGCTTGGTACAGTATTAACTATTTTATTTTAAGTTGGTTACATTGCTTAATCCCTGTTTGATGTAATAACAGCGAAAAAAATATGTATTTATCATTCATTGACTCAAAATCCCTTTTGAAAGTACACCTGTCGCTTAACTGGCTGAGCACTGGCGAAAAGACCATAGTTCACTAATTCTTTCTTAATTCTTCAAAATTATAGAGTTCGTTGAATGTGATTTAATTTTCGTTGAAGCCCTTCACTTTTTACCATTCTCATACTGTTTAATTAGTTCAAATTTCGTTTCTAAGTCTATTGCACTTCTATTTTTTGTCACCTGTATTCCGTTAAATATATGAATTTAGTTTATTTATTTAGATATGGTTTACCAGGCATTATGATTAATATAAAAAATGCAATATAAAAAAAAGTTTTTTAAAAATGTTGATCGTATGTGCGAGGACTACCTGTATACGTTTTTAACGTTGAAGAACATCAGGGGAAAGGTAGGTAGAGACAATAATTTATTTTATTCAAACGTTGAGACACATTTTCATGACGTAAATATTTACAAAGGCGGTAAGGCAACAATAATTTAACGTAGGTAGGTAAGAATAATTGCGATTGAAGTCATAGATAAAAAGTGATTACGTGACGATCGCAAGGTTTTACGAACACACGTGAAGATTTACACGCGTGCATATGCGAACGGAGGACGATTAAGGTATATGGTAAAAAACGAACGCAAGAATTGGGTTCTAGAGTTAGGTAATGTCAATTATCAACGGATAGATAGCAGGCCTATTGCATCTCATATCAATTTAGTATTGAATTTTCGAGGTCAAGTACAATAACTGCTTATCAAATCAGTGTGCCCTTTCTGTAACTACAATTACAAATAATTTGAAGACATCGACTGAGGGTGCTTGATGGAATTTCAATATCAAATTTGGATTATTGAGATTTTGTACACTTCCATGTATTTTGTCACTAACGACCCGGGTTTCGCATTTCGGCATCTTCAGGCATTCGAGCACACGAATGCCTGAAGATGCCGAAAGGCGAAACCCGGGTCGTTAGTGACAAAATACATGGAAGAGTACAAAATCTCAATAATCCAAATTACAAATAAATTGATTAATTAATTTTTATAATTTAAAATGAAGACATCTTACGAAGACGCAACAAACAAATCATTTTAGATATATCTTGGACATTTCCAGTTTTGAAAGTCAGCTACTGAATTCTGTGACGTTTTAAATATGAGTTCATATCGATGGTGTTTTGGCCAATTGATGTAACCCTCATAAAATACGGAAATGAGTTAATGATTGGATCTGATTGTAAAGACGACAGAGCAGGTCTCGGTCAAATGATGTAAATTAGAAAAATAAATTGACCTCTTTTTGGAAAGGAAACATCATTTTACATTGGTTTTAGGATTAAAAATTCTGACCCGTCCACTCGATGTAAGCCACTGTTATATCGACACTCCTTACGTATAACCCCGTATCTGCAAACATAAGAATCTACAGAGGTGCATTTCAAAGATTCATAACGTAACTCACTATGGAATGTTTTCGATAAAAACAGTTTTTACAATTTCTGAACAATTTCAATTTTGAGGGTTACATCAATTGGCCAAAACACCGTCGATATTAACTGCAGAATAAGCGTTGACACCTTACCTTTGTCCGCCCGTTTATCGTATAGGCTCCTAATTTTCCATTGTTAATCATTTTATTCGCCCGCATTATGATGTTGTCAACCTAAGGAGAAGAAAAGAGAAATCAATTACCAATAATTAGACGAAGGAGGCGTCAATATATATATATACATGATGATGTCACGCAAAACGGTTTTTACAATGTCTTTATGACGTCAAAAGGAAATGTTAGACGTGAGGGTTTTGTAGAAATTGTGACGTCACAAAATAACATTAATTCTGTCAATTAATTATGTCGACAAAATAGGAGGGAGGGGGCGGAGTTTCAAGAAGTTTGACAATGTTTGACATGTGGGGGGGTGAGTTCAAGAAAAATTTAATAAAATTCAAAAAATAGGAAATTAATCGGTGCGTTGGTATGGCAGTTATGGCACACACTCGCCCGCCCGTCAATATGCGCTAAATATTAATTTTAATAATGTAAAAAAATAAAAATATTTTTCATAATTCTATATGTAGCATAAAATATTGCTAGTGTGTAGAGGAGGTAATTTTTTGGACAGTAGTTGTTGACAAGGTGGTTTAAAAAAATGCCTAAAATCGATGACATAATTAATGGACGTCCCCTCTGAGGATTAACTATTTTGTGAGAATATTATATTAGTAAAATTATTGAATCAATTATTTAAGCTGTTCAGTTCTTTTAATTCAACAAATATTTTTAAAAGAGGGGGGGTTAAAATTGTGACGTAATATATGCTGGAGATATAAGACATAAGACTTTGTGATTAAATGTGACTATTGGGAAGGGGGGGGGGGGTCAAAAACAACCAACACCCTTTTAACAGGATACCAAGATGGGAAGAAAGTTTGCATTAAAACCCTCGTGTTTTAAATTTTAGGTTAATTTAAGTGGCAATTTATAATTTCATCCTATTCGGTTGCACGGTCAAGGGTTAGAATCCTGTGTCATCCTCTGAGATTTAGTGGTAAGGGCTTATCATCAGATAGTTCAGGGTTAAAGTCCCGGAAAGTTCAACATTAAATGTAAATTTTTTCAGTTTTAACATTTGAGTTCCCGGACATGGATGTTTGTGTTGTCTTTCTGAAGTTGATCTCAAGCGATTTCAAAATATCTGATGCATTAGCATGTAATGCCAAATATTAAAATAAAAAAAGCTCGCCAAATGGACACTTACATTCCTGTTATGTTTTAAATGTTCCGTAAATAGGACGGAAGGGAGGAGAGCGGTTAAGTTAATTACCATGATACATGTATCAGTTAGATCTTTTAATTCACTCTAAAAAGAGATCTTCAGTGACTGACTTAAAACTAGTTTTCGTAAAACAGTCTCCTGTTGAAATGTTTCAACAATGTACCTGTGTTAATCAGTTTTTTTCAAGCAGGAATGGTTTTTATCTCTCCTGTATTGTAGAATGTCAATGATTAGACTTCTTATTTGCCATAATACTCCTTCAAAGTTGTACCAGCGATAGCTATCCATTATCTAGTTTGTATAACACATGTTATCACTTATCACAAATCATTCAGCAAATATTATACTTTTCCATTATTAACAAATGAGGGGAAATAAAAATTCTTTAAGCGTAATGCTTCTGTAAGTGTGCAAGTGCTCTTGTTTGTACAGAAGAGAAAACATGTTAAATGGTTGTTATTCAGACATACAACCTTTCCGATGGGGCTACGATATGAGTATTAGTTAGCTAATCGCTCTCGCTATGCCCCCTAAAATCGGATGGGTGGGAGGGAATCTAGCATCACAGACACCCATGGCTTTGTACACAAATTTGTAAATCAAATCTATTGAAAAATTAATTCATGAAAGTGCTCGTACTGAGATTCCAACCCGTTGACACTGCAACCGAAGAGGAGGGGTTTACCGCTCAGGTAATCTATTGTTGATCAAATAACTGCCGTTGAAATACCCATCAGTAGTCTAAAATATGCTTTACATTAGAAGCGAATGGGGATTTTATAATAAAACATGATTTATTAATCAACTAAACTACATAGTATGAATGTTATATTAAAAAAGGTCAACAGTAAGAGTCATTGCTAACTGACAGGACAAGAACCATGATCTTTTGTTCCTTAATGAATCGTTTCAATGTAACTCCATTGGACTGATACGGAGTCTAAAATCTAAGCGTCTGGAAGCAATGACATGCTATTACTGAAATGAACACCAGAATTATATTTCGGAAACCGCAATATCTGTTTAGCTTCAAAAACAAAACTGAATTCTTGCGACTTTACCCAACTGGCTTTCCCTTTTTCACACTCAAGTATATTAAATTAAAAGCCAGGATAGAACACTCTAACATATAGTCTTAGCTCCTTAGGGTCAAATAAACGTATCTAATTTTCCTTTACTTTAAAAGACAACCCAAGAAGATTTCCAAAGTAACCAACCAATCATTAACAAAAAAGTGTTTTAACAGAAAAAATATTTAACTATCTTTGTATTAGATGATCCTTTCGATTAGTCTCACTGTAACTGACAGTATCATATCACTTTATATCCAATACTAAATGTGACTTGAAATTTACTAAAATTGAGATAAGTTTCTTTGACCCTAAAGGTTTAATTATACCTGAATATTCTTATGAATGTTAAAACTGTATGTATGCTTAATGATTATCTTGAAATGTATATCAGAATTCCAATGGTGGTGCCACTGGTTGGAGCTTCAATATCGATATTATACAATGCACATATGTAAAATACTGTTTTGAAGGTAGTTAAAACTTGGCTAAAGCAACAAACTCAAAATTAGTAATTTCTATGATTTATATAAAAGACATTACAAATATATATTCATATATAAATTTTCCAATGCGACCATTTAAACAAGATTATTATATTCCCAACGAGTAGGGAATTCCTTCCTAGAGGTGAATTTTAGAGTTCCATGGGAATCGCTCGGGGTTTACTAAATATTTACAATATTACATATACAGATATTTGAAAAGTCCCTTTTGAACCAGATTATCTTGGGAGGGGGGGGGGATTATATTCTGAACATATTGGTGAAAGGAGGAACGGAGCAAAAAAAGGTTGGGATCCTCAGATTTAAGCAATGAAATAATTTAAATAATAAAAATTGTCAAGTAATAATATTGAGTAAGTTCTGACAGAATGAATGTTGAGTTGTTGAATAATTTTTTTAACTGTGTTGTATAAAGAGTAATATGCTTTCAAGCCATCACAGTTTCCTACAAGGAGTAAAGATTTCCCAGTGGTATCACCATTGGCAGGCTACTTCTGCACTTTGATGTGTGCTTTACCTGGTGGATGAGTTGGCCGATGTGCGTGCACTTGGGCTCCTTTCCGTCGATCCAGGTGATCTGATCGCCGCGGATGGTCTTGAGATCTCTCCGCCTCGTGCTCAACACCACTTGGCCATCCTGGGAATCAAGAGTGAATCGAATTATTATCTGCACTGTCCGCGTCTGTATAAACAGCGTAGATGACCAAGTGAGGCTATAGAGCACACGAAATCACACTGAAAATGGCAATTGAAACATTATAAATAGTATGATATGATTCTTCAAAACATTTCATTTTAATTAATAATTCTATAATTATTATTTGCAGACCATTAAGACAGCAGTAGAAAATGTACGCTGTCAGATTTGGATGAAATAGTGTTTAATTGATAAGGAAATGCCAAATCATTAACTTTTCGTTCATTTTAGTTTTTAAAATTCAGGGCTTCTTCTTGGTCCGTATCCCTACATGGAGCATACGGCCACCACAGGGTGTCTCTATGATTCGCTTCCTCCCATGAAATGCCTTTATACTTCAGTTTGGTTGATTACACAGAGTAGATAGTATCCAACAGTTGTCCAGGACACTGGAATTTCATCAGTAGGAAGAATATGCAAGCAGGGTTGAAGCATTCGCAAGATTTGTCCTAGACAATCTGCATAGAGTTGAATGTGGCTCCAGCTGTTCCTAAGCGAGTAGCAAATTCTTTCTTTGTACTCAGAGTGCTTAGTGTGATAATAAACTGGCTGATAACTCAAAAGTATTCTAGAATAAATTTAATGAAACATCTCAGTTCGCTTCAAATAAGCCATATTATCAAAACAAATTATCGCATTTATAGTAGTCTCTCTTTGCTTGTTTTCTCTCATTTTATTTGGAATTTTCACTTCTTATTAAATTATTTCCAGCTATTGAAATTACCACTGTGGCTCAGTCTACCGTCTACAGAGGTTTTGTGTTTTGATCCAGAGTTGGTCATTTTATGTTTACTACAACGTTAGAATGCATCACAACCAGAGTTGTCTTTATCCAACACAAGACAACTCTGGTCAATATTATTAATTCAATAATATGGTCAATTCAAAACAATACTTTCCGCTGATCTCGAGCCATTTATATTCTGTAATTAGGTATTTATTTTAAGATTGGAATCTGTAATGGTCCCAGACATAATTTTGTTACAAAACCTACTTTCAATACACAAAAACTACGAAGGGGTAAAGCATTACAAGAACCAACTTTGCACTTGTAGAAAACCAAAGACAAACTTATAATCCTAGCATGGACTTTCATGTTGTACAATATTTCTTCGATTATTAGACGTGTGTTTTTTACAACCGCTGTTAAAAATGTAGCAGTGTCATGATGATCTGCGAGAGTAGAAAATAGCAGAAACGGTGTCAAGCTTCTTGGAAGAAAATTCCATAAGATATAGTCCCTTAAATACATCCTTGATGATGCAGAACATGATATTTTATAGGAAGATGCAGACAAAAAAAAATATATGATTATCAGATACAGAATCTCAAGAAGTTTAAGACTGAGATGGTGATACTACAGAAAAAAGTAAAAACATTTTTTTTTAAAACCATGTCCTCTCTCAATGTGGAGCATATGGATTTCTGATAGAGGTATCTCAACAGAACTTTATCTACGACAATTGTTTGCTACTCAGTTGCTCACCCTCTCTTTCTTGTTTTCGAAGAGTAGAAATTTTTATTGATTGGATTGGCATTTACTCGGCACAACTCAATTATAATAGGATAAAATATCAAAGTATTTAATTCTACAAAATTTTATTAGGTAGTTGATAGCTATTTCTGTTTAGCGCTAGTTCTGACGACGACGTTAAGCTGAAATAACTATCAGCTACCTAATAAAATTTGGTAAGACTAAATGCTTTGATATTTTATCCTATTAGTAGAATATTTTTTTTAGGAACATCCATGCCTTTGAACAGACAACTATTAATTAATCAATTAATGAAACTGTACTGGGATTTGAACGTGAATCCATGCCTTTGACCACAGGCATAATATACCCGCATTTAATGAATTTAGCTATCATTGTGTGACTCTTGTTACAATAAAGTTTCTATTAATGGTGTTTACAAATAAGAATACCTCTTATGACGTTGAACAACAATTGAACCTTGTTATCGAGTGACAAGAACATATAAAGTTTAAGTTACTGCTTCTATAGAATCCACTACAAAATGTATTATATCAATTCATTTTCAAAGCTCACAAATCATCAATACGCAGTTTTAATAGGTAAACAAAAAGTGATGAACCTAAACAATTATTATTTTTGTAATAATTTTCGATCAAAAAGGTCTTCTATGGTGAATGTCACAATTGAGTGGGTCACTTCGAAAAGTTTGTAACATTCCTAACTGCTCTAACTGTAATAAGCTATATTTAAATGTTATTTATCCACTATGAAAATTGTGACGAGTTTTTCTAGGAATAGATTATGTAATATCGAAGACAGATGCAATAATTAGGGTATTTATCTGACTTCAATATTTATCCATTTTTCCATAGGAAAAATTTTACCGAGTATAGCATAATAATGACAGACTTATGTCACTCAGTAATTTGTGGTCAATATTTTGTGTAGATTTTTCTTTCTGTCATCGTTTTACAAAAAATTGACCATGATCAAAATAACTACATATTTTTTTAAATTATTGCAGAAAAATGTTTTAATTGGACAAATATACCAAACGTCTTTCATTAATGTAAAAAAAAAGTATTTAGTTATATATGAGAATTATAAAATTCTAGTAGAACTAAATACATAGTAATTTTTTTAATTTAATATAATGGAGTTCATTTTTAGTTTTCAATTAACAAACGAGATATCGCAACTTTGGCACAACCTTTTTTACTTTGGTACCAAAGTAAAGAAAGGAAAAAGGTCATAACTAGAATAAGGTACAATATACCATCGAGCTTTATCGAAAATTCCAAGATCGAGGAGAGCTTTCTAAGCTCAATTTAATTTTGAGATTTAGAAGCGAAAATCGTGATTATCAATCACATTCTTAATAATTTAAAAAAAATTTCAAAGGAAGGTAAATAATCCATAGCCATTTACCAATAAAACAAAACATGATCATTATGGAACATTCTAAAGTAAACTATATTGTTACTAAAAAATTTCTCTATGATACAGTTTTCTGTAGCATAAAATTGAACATTAAGTCTCATTTAAATGAGACTTCAAGCAACTTGAGTTATTATATTGCCCTACTGAATAATACCATATATACCTATGTCCACGGGAATCAAGTTGTGTAAAAATAGTTACCAGCTTCAGTAAGTAAATTCCTATTAACCAGTCATTGTATCAGTAGGAATAACCCAATGAATAGATGAGTCCTATGAAGGGAATGGTGTAATGTGAAAAAAAGCTAATCTTCTATTATCAAAAATGCTGCAAAACTTCTTTACAAAATAATCAGCCAATCCTACTGCAAAGATTATATTTATTAGCTTAAGATTAAAACAAATTATTCACTTAACAATATAACAAATTTACGTGGAATAATTTTGCTTTCAATGAATAGTTTGAAACCCGAGATTGAAGTTGTATCATAGAGAAATGATGCAATAAATTATTTGAAATTGGAACATAAAAATAGAAACAAGAAAATGGGAGTTGTTTGTAATTAACCGACTGGATGAATGTTAAGTGTAAATAATCAATGATAAACAATATAAAAATCCGATGTTTACATATGACAGGCCAATGTAAACAATGAGAAATTTAAGTTCTTTTAATAGAACGAGTTGCAGTGACATTAATAGCACTGTCTGAGTTATATTTAGGTGGCAGATGGATATTGTATGTATGAGAGATGTGTCGCCGATCGGCGGACTTGCCTTGAATACGCCAGCCGAATACATGTCCAGGACTTCTTGAAGGACTGCGTGTCCTCTCGTCATTCCTAAAAAGTTGTCTAACACACACAATCCGTAAGTATTCATGTCTCTTATCACACTCCGGCATATTTCTTCGCCAGCTTCTTGGTTCTCTTTACCGAAATTGTTTTTGTTGTGCAAAAAGGGAGGCAGCCCCGAGCTGTACTCCCCGGCTAAGGATATCTCCGGAAACTCTTTAAACTCGTGACGTCTGTCGGGAAACACATTTTCGCCAGAAATGGGCATTGTATTTTCTATATTCGCTGTGTTAATTGAATTGATACCGTCTGAGAACTTTTCACTCGTTTCCGATTTGAATTCTAAGGGAGCACTCAACGTTTCGGCGTTCGAACTTAAAATCTCCGATTCGGACGACCCTTCGAATGTTATTGTACTATTACTATTCACCTCCCGATATGACACTTCATCTGACGTATTATCGCGAATATTCTTAATGGCAGACGGTGCATTTTGACTTTGAAGGCCTTTTTTACACTGAGCTTTGTGCCGTTTCCAATCGAGTTTTTGGTGTTCTTTACTACAATATAATACTAATTTACAACGCGAACACCTAAGAAGCTTGTCACTTTCACCGCAGATCTCACACGCGCCTTCGACGGCCGAATTCATTCTGACCTCTCGATGCAAACTGCAAACCAGAGTTTGACAGGCAAGGCACAAAAAATACTGACAGTCCGGCCATATTCGATTCGAATCACCTTCGGCAAAGTCAAATATCTGTCTTGTTTGGTTAAGAATGTAAGATAAAGAAGTTGAGGATTATTAGAAAAGCTTCTGTTTGCTCTGTAAAAATAATCATGTATTTTTATTGTTGATAAAGTAGTAAAATTATTAAATATCATTCATAAAGTTGGAATATTACGAAATCTGTTTGACCTCAGTACTCGCAGGTTGGCTAAACTGATATGGCGGCATATTTTAAATGAAAAAGAATAATTTATGTACTTCCATTCAAAAAAATAATGGCACTGTCTAAGACACAAAAACAATTTTATCGTCGGAAAATGTTTTTAGTGAATTTTCTATTATGGATAGTAAGATAATACTTTAATTTGATTCTTGCTAAAAATATGAACAAATTCCTTGCCAATTCATTTCGGACATCATCAATAAATCTATTATATTGAAGAAATAAAAGATAATAAATAGAAATATACGTTAATATTTTTTTGACTCGATTAAATTACAAAAATACAATTCCATTATGTTTTAATGTGAAGCACCTCATCTTTTTAATACAAATTAACGGTACTTACAAATAAAGTTTAATTAAAATGTTTTCTTCAACACAAGAGTTACCTGAATAATCAGTAAGTTGTCTGTATTATAGTAAATAATTTTACCTACTTATTAAGATTATTGAGAACTGGAGATGTAATTTCTTGTTGATTATTTTGATTCGTGGTATACTACTAAAACCTATCCAAATTAAATTGGGATTGTAATTTATTGAAAAACGTATTTAAGACATTGACTGAGGGTGCTTGATGGAGTTTCAATATCAAATTTGAATTGTTGAGATTTTGAATAAATATTTATCTGCTTTTAAAAATGGCGCAAAATTTACACAGCGCCTGACGGGTTCTAGGATGAAACCATACAGGAAAAAAGCGAACAGAAAAAACCGGACACGGAAAAAAGCGGACACAGAGTTGAAAAAGTTTCACATTTAAAATACTTCAAACTTAAAATAGAAAAGAGCACCAACAAGCTCAAGGTAGAATTACATGTGCGTATTAAGCCCTCATGATTTTGAATATAGAATAAATCCATTTCAGGTAACCCGATCTAACAATCGCATAAATATTTTATAATCCTGAATTATGTATCATTGATAACAATCATACCTCTTTCCTATCCTACCACTTCATGACACAGTCACGTCTTACAGCGTACTAATAATAACCTATATAAATGTCTCGATATAATTTACCGACAACTCAACACTTTCAAACAAAGATAGAACGCAACTAATGAATCTTCCGTCGTCGGACGTTCTGAAAATTATTTTTTTTTTTTTTTTCCATGTCCGCTCCCAATGTCGAGCATATGGTCTCCTAATGGAAGTATCTTGACAGAATTTTTTTCTACGAGAACAGCTTGTCACTCAGTTGCTCAACCTCTCTTTTTTTTTTCGAAGAGAGTAGGGATAGAAGGATAAGGCTATGACAGGACTAGTGGTTAGCTAATCGCTCTTGTTACGTCCCCGTGAGGATGGGAATGGTGGGAGGGAGGACTCAGACTACGAACAGAAATCCATAAATCGCTTGAAAGATCAATCTATGGAAACCGTCCGCACCGGGAATTGAACCCGAGACATCCGTAACCGTAGCCAGCGACGAAACCAACTGCACCACGGACGCCGTAAAATTAATATTTGATGTTATTTAAAATTAAAAATCTGATTTTAATTATTGTTGTATAATAGTTATTTAAATTGTTTTGGGAAGCAGATGTCATTATAATCACCCCATTTGATTGACCACAATTAAAAATGCATGAAACCTAATTATTTGCTCAGAAACAATGCAAACTAGGTTATTTAAAAATATTGCTGAATGTATGAAACAGTATACAGTCATTTGAGAGAACCTCTACCTAAATGCCTTCCAGTTGGCATGGAATACTTTTGTTTATTTCCTTATTGTATATTACAATTTCTCTCTTAGTCTTTTATCGGGTGCATATCACCTCATACATGCTTACAGCAGCCGATAACTCAGCGTTATCCAGATTGGAGTTGACATGTGCAAATAACTCTTTGCTGTTGTAGGTGATGATGCTATCGTGGTATGACAGATTTAAAGAAATACTTTTTTATATAGTTGCTTTTTGAACATAGTTGCTGATATAAATGTGCATATTTACGTGAAACTAATCTTTCTAAGTTTGGCTTAGCGATCAGAATGTTTCGGGTAAAAGTCATAGCAAGGTCGGTGACAACTGTTGAATTTTTAATTTCACATTGTGATATCTTTTCTTGAGTGACTTAAAATTTTCCATGAGATAAGTGTTTACAGCAGATAATAAAGTACTCAATGAATAGCGAATTCGCTTTTTTCTCATGCCTGTCTGGGAGAGCTAACCTCCTTAGGGGTATTTAAGAATATCCATTAATTTCAATGAAACTATCGAGTTGCTTTTATTGAAATAGTAATAAAAACATTCATCGATGGTGTGGATGGGTAGGGATTCAGGTTAGGATATCATTTGAAATGAAAAACAGTACATGAATGAATATACCAAAATGTCTTTTATGCTTGCAAAAAATATAAAAACGACTTTCACATTACATGAATAAGAATTTCACGTTGAAGAATAATTATAACTTGTGAATTGAATAAAAAAAGCATACTCTCATATGTCAAATGCATTATCAGACGTAGATCAATGGTATGTTGAACAATATGTTTACAATAAATAGTATTGCAAACCACGGCAAGTTACTGTTTACTCTTCTTTCTTGGGTACATATGTCAGTACAATGACTGATTTACCCGAAACCAGCACTGCATCAGAAGGCATTTTACCCCTGAAACAATAAACAAACAAATATTGAAGTTTCCAAATAATGAACGAATACAATTACAGTTCACGGAGACTGTGCCAAACCACACTAAGACAATCAATCGTTAAATATTGCAGTGTAGTATAAAACGGTTACTTACTTCTGTATAACATTCATCTCGTTATAATTATGGCTGAGCATGTGGACCGTGAGCTCAGTGGGGACTCCCTCTATAATGGTGGTGTTTACAGACACCGTAGCGCTTTCAGGATTGAATAACACCACGCATCCAGGGTTGCCAGATTTTAACCTAGACACAAATATTTGAATTACAACTTTTGAAGATTGAAGAAAATATAATGCTTTCGAGACTAAACCTTGCTTCAATAGTTAACTTCAATCATACTATAATAATTACTCTTTATTACCTGACAAAATGCTTTGAATTATTTATAGAGAAAGGCAATACTGTCGTATTTGCCATATTGTTAAACAATTTGTATTTAGATGCTTATGAAAACTTAGTGTTTATTATTATTTCGACAAAAAGTGGACTGTTATGGTTTGAAAATTGTTTTATCAAATATGATTTGAAACATATCGTAGTTCTGCTATTGTCACAGGTGAATTGTGCAATATAACATCAAATATTCTAGTGGACAAAA
This sequence comes from Himalopsyche phryganea, assembly GCA_022494535.1. Classification (NCBI taxonomy): domain Eukaryota; kingdom Metazoa; phylum Arthropoda; class Insecta; order Trichoptera; family Rhyacophilidae; genus Himalopsyche; species Himalopsyche phryganea. The sequence continues at coordinate 2,341,633 of JAGVSL010000139.1, forward strand.
TTGTCTTACCATATCCTATTGATTCCGGTGGCAAATTAAAATCAGAGAGAAATTTATTAGTAATAGTATATCCAAAGGTGTTAGCCTAAAATATATCATTTTTTGTTTATTTTCTTGGAACTTTAAATATTTTTTCTGATATTTACCTGGTGAAGGAGAAGACTGTTTCGTTAGCTAACAAGAAACTCTTGTAGCCTCCGTGCAGCATGCTTGGCAATGCTCGCAGCGCCACCAACTCCATGTACTCATCGCTTCCCTGGAATTGAACATCATCAAACGATTAGATACCTCAGCTAATCTCTATGAATTTAAAAGTCTACCAAAAGGACAACAAATAATACTAATGCCTTATAAGAATTCTTAAATATTATGCTATGCTTTAAACTTAAACGAATTTTTAATCAATGATATAAATATATCAACATAGAAGAGGTTGACGTTATATTAATTCAATGATCCATTTATGTATGTCTGGTTATTGAGTAAGTTACCAGAAATATACATATAATTTCCAAAGGGCCTAGTAATTTGTTGTGAAAATTTAAACTCTCAGATGATGACATTGAATTTATGTTGAGTGAATAAGATTTGTAGATTGGGGGGAGATTTCCGCATTTTGTATATATAAAGGATCAAGATTTGGAGGCCACATATCCACATTACCTAATGTATTCTTGAAATTTTGGGCGTGAGAGAATATATCGTTTTGGCAGATGGGCAGGAAACGGTTAAATGAGAATATGTTCCCCGAATAGCATATTAATACTTCTCATGTCTGGCCCACGTAAAACAGTTCATAAATGCTACAACTAATTTAATGTCTTTCCACAAAATATTGATAAATAACACCAATTAAGTGATAAGAAAATTATTCAATTAGGAGATAACTTGCTAATCCCTACAGCCCTGTTTTAAAGATGAGAACCACAAAGACATCAAATTACCTGGGAGGAGTTTGCTTTCATCACTTGCTCCAAGGAAATTATAGGTGAGCCAGGTAACAGCATACCGATGATTCCCAATTCCGAAGATAGGCTACCATCCTCCGATGAGAACTGAAACAAACGATTCAATAGTATGATAAAGTGGAACGATACCTAGATATAAAATATAAATACCTTAAATTATTCTGTCAAGTGCTATTCTTTGTAACAACAAAAGTCGTAACAAGACTGTACCGTTTATATTTGATTTAATAAAGTTTGCCAAATATCTCAGGCGACGAGAGAACAAAATGATTTACTAACCTGCCATGAAGGCCAAGTGTTCTCTCCGAGAAGATCAAAGGTGGACTGAATGGACTGTTGCAGTGATTTAGCTGACGACACAGCCGAAGCGTGGGTTAGGGCACGCGATGAGCGAGGCAAGTCCACCACAATTGTACCATTGAATTTCAGAGATTCTATGGAATCCACATCTTCTTTCAATGTTAAAACTCCTAAAACATAATAAATATAGTTTATGTTTAATGGAATACAATATTAACAGAATTAATCAAAATATTACATTAACACATTTGTCAGTTGCCGTGGCCGAGTGGTATAAGCTTCTACAGCTGTGGCTATTCGTCCTATTCAAAGGAGGAGGTTTCAAATTCCTAAATGACCACATTCATACATTGCTATATGGGTTGTGGAGTTACGAGAGGTTGACCAATTTACATACATCTATATCTCGCTCAAAGACTTTCTGTTTAAATGCTCAGCATTGGGAGCAGATATGATTTAAAATAAACTCTTGTAGGTTGTAGGCTCTATTAAGTTAAAAGAAGGCTTATAAAAGTACCAGTGTTTATGCTAATATAAAATTGGTTCATATTTTTCATAGTTTCATAACTAATATACCGCCCTTCTATATATAGAATGTTTGTGTTTTATAAATATAATAGGTAGTTCTACTGCCTGGCTTCGCCTTAGTTGTGATAAACTTTCAAACGAAGAAACCGGAGATACAAATATTTGTGTCTGCGTTATGTTGCTAACATTAGGTCATTTCAACGTTGGATTATTATTGCGATAGTCTTCTCATTACCTTCTCCTTCAGTGTGCTTGAGAAAAATGGCTCTCCAGTGAACAAGGATATCAGCCAAGCCAGTCAAGTAGGTTGTCTTGGCGTGATTGAAGAACGCATATTCTGTGTGGATGGGGCCGGGTTTAGCTCCAATCGTCTCGTTTGAGAATGAGGGGTCAACCAATAAATGCTTCACCTTTGACAACCTGGAAACAAAAATAGTATTGTCAAGTACTCAAGCGACAAAAAAACTGTTGGAGTGCACGCAATTTTTAAGTTGAACCTTTTGAGCGGTGTCATCATACAGTTGTCTGTGAGTGTTCGTCATCTATTATCTTTGCCAGGATCGTAATTTTTATTAGATTTCCATTATTTATGTCTGGCGGTCACTTTATTGTAAAAAAATTTGGCATCAAAGCTAATATTAGACAAGGCGGCAGATATTTTAAATCATATGAGATCAACTCGAGAAGAAAAGACATCACAAACACTGTGTGCAAGATCTCAAATATTAGATTAAGAAAATATTAATTTAATATTGAACTTGCTGGGACTTGAGCCCAGAGCTATCTGATCTCTAGGGTGCAGCTCTTACAACTAGCCCGCAATGGCCAACATTATTGAGCATAAATGTCCAAATGAACCAAACTTTTGTTGTCACCAAAACACCGTTGTAAACATAGTAGATTGGAATTCAATAAGCAAACAATGACGTCAACAAATGCAAAAATAGAGACATTTTTCTCCAGCTCACCTACTTTGAAAATAAAAATTCATTTATCAAGCACCTTGTGAGGGAAACAAATTACACAATACTTGAAATTAATAATTTTTATTGATCTTAAAATATAATGGACGAAATCACCCCATGAAGCAAACCCTATGACAATACCGCTAAAAGGAAGTTAAGTTTAAAAATGCTGCAGTATTTTAAGTTCTTTTCATACCTAATTCCGCGGACTCCTTTCTCGGCCCAGAACTGAATGACTTTGTCGAACTCTTTCACAACTTCGGGGTTGCGGAAATTGAGATCAGGCTGCGAGCTGTTGAACTGGTGAAGGTAGAACTCCTTTCGTGTGGCGGAATAAGTCCACGCCGGCTCATCTAGAGTAGACACCTGATACAAACAACAATTTGTTGGTGTATTTAATTATTTATCAACGCTATTGAGTATATATGTATCGTGGAACTTTGACATTAAGACCCATTTAACCCTTTGGTACCAATAAAAATTTCTTAATTATGAAAAGAATTTAATGATAATCATACATATATATAATGAAATAAAATTTAGTTATCTAGTCAAAATTTTAGCGACATGTTAAAAATAAATACCATATTTGTAATAAAAAATTACACCAATTCGTTTACAAATTGTTTTGTATACCATCTTACAAATCATATAAATAGCTCTGTTCTAATTTAGTTTTCCATCAGTTGAAAATACTCGCGATGAGTGAAATCGGTCTTGATCTTTATATAAAATTGTGGAATTACGATTTTACGTGTGTTCAAGAATCATAAAAATGAGATTAACACTTTCTGCTGATATGTTATGCTCACCCAGTTGTTAGGAGGAAGCTTCTCAGATTGGGCAAACGAGTTGGTGTCAGCCCAGATGAAGTAATCCTTGTATGGCATCTCACCCTGCTCACTCTTGACAAACCATTCGTTTGCCTTCGCCACGTAGTTGGGAGTCAGGTCAATGATCAGGCTGCAGAAACAAATATTAACTTAGTAATCGGCGCCAAGTAAAAAGTGAAAATTCGCAACATTTGATCAGCAGGTCATGAGAGTCATTTTCTGTGGATTGTGCGCCACCAGTGGTCCGCAGAGTGTTCTTTGTTTCAAAATTGAAATTGGTCTAGACGTCTGTTGAGTTATAATCATATTTTTAATATTTCTTCACATTATTCTATAAATGACTAGCTGGTGACATTAAATAAATAATTAAATTTCACGCATAAATACTAATAGATGATTTAGCTGTTTAAGCTGTATTGGTATAAACTGTTGCTTTGAATACACTTCATCTGTGCGTTTAATATTGCTTGTTTTCTGCTTAATTTAGTGTATGAAAGCTATAAACTAATTAATAAGTATTGTAGAGATTTCTTTAACCTTTCTATATTTATTTATTGTAAATTTAAAAAATTTTAATGCATGGCATTACAGTTGACGCCAATGCTTATTAATATTAAATGCAGATGTACCAGCGAAATCAATGCGATCATCTTACAAAAATTGACAGAAGTGATAAAATCCTATATCCGTGATCTTATGTCAAGCAGCATAATACAAATTTGCAGGCCAATCGAATGTGTCAAGGAAGTGGACATGGAAAAAAACAACTCAGTAAACATACCGCATTTCCTTTTCGTAGGCCTTATCGGCAAGAGATTTTATGGCCTTTGCGTCTTCTGTTTCAGTGAGCACTGAATAGGCATCGTCAGATAGTTCAATGTCATCCGGTATTATGAGTCCTTTAATCTTGAGGTCACTGTATAGAGGAATCTTGCTTTCAATGTCCCTCAGTCTGGCTTTCAGTGATACAAACTCTTCAGCTGATTCAATTTCAAGTAGCGGACCTTCTTGCCACCTGTAGAAAGAAAGAGATAATCAATTAGTGATCATCATAAATTATTATTTATTCTCTTAGGTCTACACTGTGATATAACAGACTAAAGCGTCTCCGTTGTAGAATAAAGTAGATTTTCCCCATAAACAAGACAATGACTTTCAAAAAAATTGTATGACTTCTAATATTTTAAATGGGACCTTAAAATAATTCTTTTCTGTTAGCATATTTTAAGGGCAGGATAACGAGGATGTGTTTAAGTGAATAAAGAAATTAAATTCACTCGACATGGCGTGACTTAGCACACGGAAGATCATCGACCAGCACGCGTCAAAACTTCTGCAGCTCTGTACCCCTACTATATTATTTAAAAATGCATATCGACAGTGTTTTGGCCAATCGATGTAACAACCCTCAAAATTGAAATTTTTCAGGAGAGTAAAAACTGTTTTTATGGAAAACATTCTGTGGTGAGTTGCGTTATGTATCTTTGAAATGCACTCCTGTAAATTCTCATGTTCGCAGATACGGGATTATACGCAGGGAGTGTCGATATAACTTAATTTACATCGTTTGGCCGAATTTACTTTGTCGCCTTTAAAATGAGATCCAATTATTAACTCATTTTTGTATTTTTTGAGGGTTACATCAATTCACCGAAACACCGTCGATATACATTATGTAAAATTGTACAAACCATGTCTTAGGTGCAGGCGGAGCACACTTCGGAGCCCCGACAATAATAACAATGGCACCTGCCAGCATTCCCAACCAAAGCAGCCAGAAACCGATGAACATCACCCATCGGAGACGGACCCAGAATGGATCATTACAGTACTTCATCAGCTCTTCTTTTGTCAGCCCGGAGAACGACTGCGAGCAATAGAATAATGGCATATGTAAGTTAAATTATTTCTGAATAGAGAAAGATTATGTAATCACGTATTTAATGTATGTGCCCACCTGTTTAATATCAATAATATCAATTTTGGCGTCTCCATTCTGATGATCGCCGGCCACAAATTTCACCTCGGCGATTCCTGCCTTAGGGGCCAGTTTCTTCTCGTCATCTTCCATCATCTTTTCATTGGCTCCGTCGGGACAGTTTTCACCGTTCTCCCTAACCATGTTAGAGTTGACAGCAGCTCTGAAATCTGTTCCGAGGAAATGGAAAAATTAAAACAAAACCGATTGGAAAAAGAATACAACTGTTAAATGCGCTACGTGTCAGTGACGATAAATTACAAGACACTTTGTGTTTGATTCAATGACGAAGCACTTTTTTATTACATTTAACTATATTGCATATTTTTTAGTCGAGCACTCGTAATTACATTGCAAATTTAACAACCTTAGGTTTCGAATATCGCATTAAATCCGCTGTAGGACTGCAAAAACTGCATTTTTTTATCTTAACCCTGTATGCGTGTGTGAAAAATTCCACAGGCCGATTGAATTAGTCCAGCTTTGTAAGTTGATCCAGTTGATGGTAAAAATAATAATTTTTAAAATGTAAAATACAAACCACATGTTTACAATACAATTCCGCCCATTAGATAATTGAAAGTAATTAATTCTGTAGGAAAAAAAATAAAGCGAATAAATGAAAGAATGCCACATGATTTATGATTCAGAATGTGACGTACTGCGCGAACAGAGACAGACCTAAGTGGAGGAGTATCTGAGTATAATTGCTTTTGTCTACTTTAGAATTTAGAAATATTCTTCAATGATATTTTCCATGGATTCGGTAAAACTTTGTGGAAATTCATTTTTAATTTAAAATTAAAATTGGTAACTTTGTTATTCTACTGGCTTGGAATAGCCAGTGGAATAACAAAGTTTATAGAATGGTTTGTTACACACCGGCACGTACCAGTTAACTTTCGTAGCGATCGGAGATGTAGTTATCTGACAATGTATCATATGTTCGGAGGCTTGATTCCGTAGAGCAGTGTCAGGCGAGTACTGATCAAACAGCGAAGGCAGTGCTCCGTCAGAAGATAGTTTCACTAGGCTGGTATCTCCGTAGGACTTTATTAATCGGGAACCGATCTAACTGAGGATACAGTGCTCCAGCAGAGATGGTTTCGACTGCCTGGTATCCGTAGGATTTCACTAATCGGGAACCGGTCTAACCAGGGATGCAGTGTCCCGCAGGCGTGGCAAAGTGGCTAGGAAGCTCAGACTCCATAAGAACTGTGGTAGTCAGTGGCTTCCAAGCAGAGTGATGTTTGTTTGAAGAGACAGAGTATATTCCGTTCTTGACATATACATAATTTCAAGATCGCAGTACATGCGCCTTTTAATACACGACAAAGGCGCCATCTATTATTTTCAGCGAAAAGTTGGTAAATTAAATAATATTAAAACTAGTGACATCTGTATGAAATCATCGCAAGCTATAAGTTACCAATTTTAATTTTATATTCTTCAATGATTTTAACGATAGTCAATGGTTTCTCTCGTTTTGGCTTGGATTCATTTATTGTCACCATTTCTTAAAATTATCTTGGTGTTAGACTGTAGGTATAAATTGTATAGATAGTATTCACAAAAAAGATTATGAAAAAAATCCTATGGAAAGCGTTGCAAAAAAAGATGGAAGGCACTTTTAACATATACCATCTAATTTGAATTATTGAGATTAATTGAGAACAAAATTGAGAACAAAATCTCAATAATTTGATATTGAAATTCCATCAAGGACCCTCAGTCGATGTCTTAAATTATATCTTAAATTAAATTATATAACATCTAATTTCAATTGGCTTCGAATGGGTTATGCATTTGTATTATAATTTAAAATTACATTCGTGTCTTTACGACTTTAATTTCAATTTTGATTAAAAGTTTTGCATTATTTTATATTTGAGAATGCGGCATTTCAGAATAGATTTAAATATGAATTTTAAAAGCTCAAAGAAGACTATTTTCACAGTCAATTTGTGTTTATGTGCAAGAAACCATCCGTTCGACAACTGTGAGTGATGTTTGACAATTCTTGATTGAAATCATATTCAAATGAGTAAATGAATGGCGATTTTGCTAGTTTTGCTTGCCGTGTTGGACCCGTGAAAATTAATGTCAATGACTTCCCTGGCTGAAAGCTTCAATGTAATTATGTTTATTTGTAAAATGCATAAATTTAACATCTATCAACGTTTATATAAGTTGGGTGACAGAAGGTAGACCTTACGTACATTGCTTGCAACATTGAAAATAACAATGCATACACAAAGAGCTCTCAAGTTACATTTTCTGTTAGTGATTTAATAAGTGAAATATTTGGTTTACTATTACATTAGTGTGGAATTTGAATGCGACATCATGGGATCATAAAAATTATTACCATATGACTCAAGAGTTTCTAGTATATTCTTCATGAATCGGCATTTTTAGAAAATGAGCAGCAATTCGGAATATTAATTATATTTGTTTTAAACAAATTCAGAGACATTAAAAAAACTTCTATAGGGAATATTTTTTTTATTTCGAATCGGTGACGAATCAAAATGAAACGATCCTCGTCCAGACTCGGACTGCCCCCTGACGAGTCGGGGATCACATATTGAGATTGCCAATAGCTATAGATATCTATGGTGTGTATATTTCGGGAGACAGTAATTTACACAGAGATTTAACAATCATAAAATCCGGGACTCACTCAGTCAAAAATGCCAATTATTTATTGCGGCCATTCTGAGAGTAGTTTTATGGTCACCAGTCATTTTTGATATTCAATCAGAATGTGGAACACCTCGAATGTCAAAAATTAGAAAGTGGCGATGGACTAAGCGGTATTTTCGTCAATCTAGATGGATTTAGTTATCTTAGAAGGCTACTATCTACTACCCATCCAATGAATGTACTCAGCGGACGAAACTACGTGAGTGAAAGAAAGAAGATTGGTGTGTCAAAGAATTTTGGAGGCATAGTGCAGAGTGAAAAGAATTATAATTTTAGTATTCTTCTTAGCATGAAAAATTTTTGTTTAGACGTTTTCCTTATTACTAGGTTTAATTATTGTTTGACCCGTTATCCAAAGATGTGGGAGTATTCAATTGGTAATTAAAAATTAAGACACTAATATTTATTTTATATGCAGTATGATAGAAGTGACAGTAATTACGGCAGCAGGAATGATAAGAGTTAATTAAAACTAATAGGCAAACTATGAATAATTTTGTATCTAGTTTTTATGTTTGCAAACAAACAAAATACCGAGATGATTATACGATATTATGGGGGTAAAGATCAATCTTTGTCGAAATTTAATGTTTTCGAAGCATTCTGTTTACTTTCTGATACTTAATTCATTTGCGACTTAAAATTATTTATTTGTATATATAGCTTGCTTACTATGAATGACTATAAAAGGTTCCAAGTATACCTTTATAGTGGAGAAGATTCACAAGAAATTTTTGAGCTCTTTTTAATGATGTATGGATATCACCTGTGGCTTCATCCAACTGACTTTCACTTACTCACATTTAATAGTTTAAACACCTGAAGAGAGATGTACTTAGCATTTTTGCATTCTGTATTCATGTCTTTCGCATATTCATAGATCTATCAATCGGCAAAAAACCAATTTAACTATAAATTTGACATTAAGTATTCTCTGGTGAGACGACTTATGCTAACATATATCCACCGCTATTTCATAGGTGATCATTCCCATCATTTTTCAAATCTCAATTTTTGACAATTCTTTATTATCAAATATTAAAAACTTATTATCTTAACACTTCTTGAGCGGGCGCCCGGAACAATAGACTCTATCCTGTGGCGGGCGTTTTTCGTGATTAGCGCAAAAATATATTGCTTTTTAAAATTGACACAACTTCTAAATGAAACAATATTTTCGATTGAAATTTTCAAGAACTCTCTGGACATCGTTTTAGCAAAATAAGGAGTTTCAGTTGTTGGTTCTGTAGACCAATACTCGCCCCTTATATCCTTGCGAACTTGTCCCATCAAAAGAATAAGCCCCAGAAACTTTTTCATTTCTTTCAAAGTAATATTTTTCCACTTTGCCGATTTTTTACATAATTTATAATTATGGGAGTTTTGGTGGTAATATCTATTAGATTCGTTTACAAAAAATTCAAACAAATCATCACCGATATATAAATTTACCGCATCACTTACAGTTTGAGGACAATTGAAATTTGAATTCAAACCGCGGCGGCCTAAAAATGATTCCAAAACTGGAGGATTATCTAACGATGACCACTCATCCACATACTCGTCTGAGCTCGTCTCCGAATCAGAATCACTTGGAATAGTGCGACGGTGAAACGTTCTAGGTCTTGGTATTTGCTCACCATCACTCGATTCGTTGTCTGACAACTCTTCAATATCATTATTCCATGAGCAATCAGATAAATTGTCGGTATACACTTCATCGTCACTATCATTGGCTTGTGAAGACATTTTTGTAGGGATAACGTCTTATACAATGGTAATATTATATTCGAATAATAAAATACGAAACAGTATGTAAACAAAACAGCGCGAGCGATATGAAACATAGTCCGACACTTGAAACGACTCAAACTGAACTAGAGATTGAGATATCGAAACAAATCTATACGACTGTTGATTTTCACCCCTTATAATCTAGCAAAGAAGTAGAACTAATGATAATTAGTTGCGGCGTTTTATTTCACACCGATATACAAACCCGTGAAATGCCGTCTCCCGCCAACAACCGATAGTCAACAAAAATGACTTTTGCCGTGTCCCGCCTTCGACCGATAATCCGCGAAAAACGGCATTTGCCGTTTTCCGCTGTCAATGTGTTAATAAGTTCTCACCAGATATAATACATTACGTTATGGAAGCAGATTCCTTAATGGAGAGAAGCCTACAATTCAAAAGAGGAATAATTGATAATTATGTTTGGATAATAAGGGTTAAATACACGATAATGTTTGTGTTTCTGTTGATGCCTGAACCACCCAAAAGCAACCCTGTTTCCTCACGACAATCTCCATCTCTATCATCAATTAATATTTTTTTCTTTCTTTTGACTAACGGGCTTAATCTCAGTATTTTAATGTTAAACTCGTTTTGTAATCTTTGCGATAAGTGTTTGATTTGACTTAGCGTTGTTCCGAAGACAGTCAACTAATGTGCTCTTACTATAATAAATAGGCGTCCCTTCCTTCTATACACTCCGCAATAATTCAGAACATTCAAAAACTGTGATTCTAATCTGTACAAACCCATGAAATAAAATTTATAGAAAATAGCTAAGCTTTTTTTTCGCTAAAAAAACTTGTAATGTTACGATATATTAATTGAAAATTTAATGTAGCGAATCCCATTTGGCATTCCAACCACAGAATGAAAGTCAGAGTGTTAGTCATGAGCCCAAGACAGCTTGTTTGCCCTATACTAATTTAGAATAATCGAAAGGACTGTTGAATTTTAACTGTGGTTCCCAGATAATTTTGTAAAAGAATAGTACAATCATGACTAGTCGGTTGGCTTTTGCTCACACATGCCATTTCAAGAATACAAAATGTATTCTTCAGATGCATTATCATTTATTACGCGCTAGTTAGATCTAGCAGACTATATTATTTGATAAGCTCAATTGGTTGACAGAGCGTTTGAATAAAAGATATTAATTGAATGCTCAATTTATTTAAAGTCTCTCCCCAGAAAATATTTCATTGTTTGAATACTCTTTACATTTATTAAACCCTTTAGCCACAAGTGAACAAAATACACCGCTCTACCTTCAGTTCATTTCTTTTTCATCCAATTTAAATTGACGTCATTATAGTGTTGGTAAATATGCTTTACAAAATGCTACTCTTTTCCTACCTGAAAATTTACGAAATTCCTCAAATAACAATTCATTCAAAAAGTTTTAAAAAAATTATGCGAATTACAAAATATTATGACGAAAATTCGTCATTTTATTTCAAATTCGCTCTATGGTTTGTCATAATAACAAACTATTTGACACATTAAGGCAACGTTTTCATATTGATATTATTTATTAGTATTTCGCATAAATTATCTGTTTCCCTAATTCCCGTTTTTCCTATTCTAGTCGTAATTAAATTTCCTAAAGAACTGAACCGTTATTAGTAGGATTTAGTAAATTTTCGGTACATAACCCGATATTTACCAAATTATCTTATGGAAAAGGGGGTAGCATGTTGTAAAGCATATTTAACAGAGTGTTATTGCCTACATAGATTTACAAATTATTATTTAATTTGATTTTTCAGGTTCTAGTTGACGAAAAAAATGGCAAACAGCTAATTCTTCTCTAACACAATCTTCTATCTTAGTCCTGTCCGAAAAAGAGAAGTTGAGCGACTAACTTACAAACGAGTCCTTGTGAAACGCCTATTATTAAGCAACTACCACATGTTCGATTATGTAGTATTAAAAGCATTGTTTCAGAGAAAATAAAGCAGTCCTGCTGTTCGTGGCAGCCATTCAAACTGAACAGCAAAGATTTTTCTAATAATGCCCCATCCATCCAAGCCACACCCAAATAGGTGTCCATGGTATTTTTATATCCCACATTCATATATTTTTTTAACCAATCTTAAGATCGATAGATGCCACTGAACACGAATTTGTTGAATAGAAACAAAAAAAGCCGAGTAGAAACAAAAGAATCAGGAAATGGGTACCCAAATTTAATTCTAGTGTGGTTCCAAATTCAAGTATTATTAAATCAACACGAGGCGAGAGATTCACGAGACATCTTGCTATAACTATAATATTAACAAAACCGAGCCATTACCGAGTATATGAAAACCGTATTATTCATTTCACCTGTTGATTCTATAAAAAAAAAAAAAACTTCGATAACCGGACCGATAAGCCCTTCAGTAATTATGTGTAATATATCTCAAACTTACAGAATTTAAATTGAATCGTTCCAAATTTGAATCGACAATATATATTTTAATGTCTAGAAATCTCAAAGCAAATAAATTGTATTCCAGATCGGCATACGTAGACAAGCATTAGAAAAAAATAGGTATGTTGATTATGCAAATTAAAATATGTTAACTGTGAGATTAAAATATAGAGCTATGACATTAATAAAATATTAATGGAGTAGCGGATAAACTAGTATATAAATCGTTTATTCAAGATAACATGATGCAATTGTATCATATCGATTTCTCAGCTAGCGACTTACCAGTGTCAGTTTCAGGGATGGGCTTGTAAGTGGATTTCAGAACTTCCTCCGGAGTTTTGATGGCTCCACCGTCGACGTTAAGCTTTTTTAATTCCGACATAGCTACAAGCTATAATTAAACCACTATTTAAAGCCACTCACGATATTTCTAAAAGTTTAAATTATTTCCGTCCGTAAGTCTCAAACCTTTCAATGCACAGCGTGCTGGGCTAATGTTGCCACATGGAATGTGAAACGATGTTCCCAAACAGTCTGAAATTTACAAAAATCGATTTGTAAAAAAGGAAATGACAGCCATATAAAGATTTAAATGGACAAAGCCCCCTATAGTTATTATAGTAGTGGTTGTTATGACTATTGTCACGGCTAATCATGGTGTAATTTAAACTGTTTATGAAAATCTTTCGCAAAGGGCGTAAATTTTTATATCGAAATGTCACCTGATTTGTCGGACAATTTTATAAACTTGAGTAGAACCTACACGTTTATTTAAAAATGGCTTTTCAGCACTTGGGGCTGGTTTATTTTTTAAGATTATACTGTGGAAAAATATGTACCAATCTTAGTTGCTTCTCATGTCGGTAAATAAGGTGTATAATCGGAATGAAGACATACTTACAAAACTTACATGAAATAACAATTTTAACTATGTATTTTAATAATGTATAACAGTTGATGTCAAACAGTGTGTATGCAAGTAGTAACGCAGGCAAGGCGATACTAAAAAAACATGCAATATATATGAATATTTCAATAAGTACAGATTGTGGATCATGTGCTTTTGAATCACATAATAATTCTATTCTTATTATTTAACTAAATCAACTTTATGGTTTTAAACTTCCTATAAGGAGAAAATTTTTACCGACTGGTAAGAAAATATGTGATCAGTGCTGCTGTACTCGTTTAGCAACCTAGATTTTGATCTTCCGCACGTCGCACTTACCTACCAGTCTTAATTTTCATACAAAAACTCGCCATAACGCTCGCTTGTACTTTTTAACTCAATGACTTAGAAAAAATCTTCAATGATAAATTATTTAAATTTCAATCTTGTTTATAAGACGCAATTCAACAAAATTCTAACTAAGAAGTTGTCATGCATCATAATATTTATCGCAAATCTTTAACTTTGAGGCAAATACGAATATCTATTCTAACTGTTAAGAGGCCAGTAAACCGTTCAGTTTATTACTTTATCTGACTGTTTATTGTTTCTGTCTTCTGGTGGGAACTTAATTTATTGATGATTTTCAGCTATCAGCCGGATTAAAATAAAAATCAAATAGATAAAAGATAATACACTTAAATGTTTTGCCTTTCAACAGTAAAAAGAAATTATTAAAACGAAAAAAAAAATATTTATGTGGCTTATCAACTATACTTTATTTATAAGATGGCATTAGTTTGTATGAGGAACTTTTTTGCAACTAGCAAGTTCGAGACGGAACGTCAGCTGTCAAAGTGTCAAATTTCATAACCAATATTAGCATTGTGTTTTTGCGTCTTTTGCTCTAAGCTGATTTTGAATTAATAATTCGAATTAAAAAATGTCTACAGCACCACCGCCGCCTCCTCCGTTACTCACATATGCCAGCCAAAATAATTCGAAAACTAAATGCCCACCTTCTCGGCTTAGTAACGATGCCTCAAAATGTAACTGGGCACTATTATTTCCTGAACTACATAACGCGTGCATAAGATTTGATGTATGTTCTGAAGATGAACCGTTGAAATTTCGTTATAAGCATTTTGATTCCGTTTTACAAGAAGGACCGACGTGCGGCTTAGTCGCAATGTCCATACTACTCAAGCAAAAGATATCGCCCATTGACCTATTAGAAATGGCGAAGTGTGCGAAGTATTCAAACAATGGGGAGCTTTTCAGCGTTAAAAATGTTTTTAACATGCTCCAGAAAGTAATACAGAATTTAAATATAACCGATTTGAAAATAGAACATAAAAATGGCAGTCTTTGTTGCACAGGTGTTATTAATTCACTTTTGGAGGGAAGTCTTTTACTTGTACCGTATCCTTTGTTATTTGGTAGCTAGAATTAAGAATTATTGTAATTAGTTGATTACATCAGTTATTCTGCATGATAAATATTAATACCATTAATAAATATAGTTGGAATCATTTAACCTTTTGGGTAGTATGGCTATATAGTACGGCAACGTGTTGTGTCATCTATTAACTTTTGCCATTCTCATATTTTTTATTGAATTATTATTATTTCTTCAGATATGGATACCACACATATCTTATCAGTGATTTTCGACAGTCACATTATTTTTATTATTTGTTTCAAACGATCAAAAGAATTTTGTTAAATGGTTAATATTTGGAAACAAACCGATAGTCACATAATATTGAGCGTAAAAATTTATTTCGATTTGACTCCTTTCCTGGAATGAACGTCAATACAGAACTGCATGTTCACAGATAAACGCTAAAAGATTTACAGCCGAATTGGACGTAAAACTTCTAGATAATTATTTGAAAATAATGATTTTTAAGTACATATGGCATTCAAAATTCTAAAAAAAATTTCACTTCTTGAAATAATAAGTAATGTCTTTCCCGGATTGACCTATAGCAAAAAAAAAATCTTTTATATTTTTTTGTCAAGTAATAGTAAAAATAAATAAAATATACAAAGAAATAATAAAAAAATAGATCACTAATCAAAGGGTTAATATGAAAGGACAGGGACAGACATATCGTTGGTTTGTAACAAGGTCACAACTCAAAATTTTCGTTTATGATATTTTTATACGTAGGAACTTAACATATCAATAACTTTATGTAGAAAAAAGTTCTGGGTTGCAACTTCCACAGACTCACATGTTTCTATTATTTATCTCGGTCAAGATATGGGTGTTTTATCATAATGCTTCTCCTGAAACTTTATGAATTTTGTTTTGTGAGTCTTCTTCCAAATCAACAATATGTAAATATTTCTTATATGATATAAATTCGATTACTAAGTAAAGTACACATTATTTTTGATGACTTGGTTGCATCTAATGTCAGTTAACATTTTGTGCAGTTTACTTAAAAGGTTCTAACCCTAGTTAGGCATGCTTACTCCCTTACTTAGTTAAAAATTTCGATAAAAACCAATGCAAAAATGATTTTTTCATTGCCCTGACCCATGTAGCCATTTTCAAGGCCTGGTGTGAAAAATGATGGCGATTAAAGGGTTAAAGAGATTCATAAATGAGGAATTGAGATTCTTTGTTGTGTTGCAATATGTCGATATTTTCCTTGACTTTTAATGTAGGTACGATTCTGATTTTAACCATTCTCCATGCTTAAAACGGGGCCATAAAGCTCATTGGGCTATTGTCACAGGAGTAATTATACAAAAGTCATTCACCGAAAGCTGTAATGAAGTTTTGGGAACTTTCAATATAAATGACGTTTATGTCACCGCAAAGCAAGGCAAATCTCTTCATCTCGGTCTTTGGAAACTGAAAGGCTTGGAAATGAGTAATCAAAATTTGACCGATTTTTCTCCAGACCGGAAAACTGATAATCTGGAATATGTTTTACCGGTTGGCGGTCTAGCAGGCGATGATGGACTCAAAGGACAGTTTATTGTGATACATACTATATGATGAAATAACCGAAAGATAAATTTTACTTATTATTACAGATTTTATTTACAATAAAAACATCAGCAAACTATATCTCATTAAAAAAAAAACTATAGGTAATAAATTTTATATATATATAAGAAAAAATATACAAATAAAACTGAACAGCACTGTTGTAAAAAGCTCTTCCATTTTGTCTTACCCTTTTCTGTCCGTTTGATTAAATCCATGGAGCTAAGGAAGGTGGCTTAATTTAATTTCTTTTAAGGTGTTAACTGTCAATTCTTGGTGGAAAGACATTATATTTTAAAAAATAAAACACAATTCATTTGTACTTGAGCGAACCCGGTCCTGATCATTATAAATATGTGGAAGTAGTAAAAATGAATTGTACAGCGTTTCCCTCCTCCCTATGCTTGGACTTATCTCCATCTTGGGTTATCACCCTCCAATTCTATTCGATAATGTTGTCAGAAAATTCAGATGCATTCAAGGGCTTTCCTATGCATTGCGGATTCCTAACCGATGGGTCACCAATTATTTGAGTATGATGCAAAATTCATTTTTCATAAATGTTTCAATGCAACGCGTTGCACTCTTAACATAGTGCTTTCGAAGTTTTACTCAAACATAGCTTCCAAATATTAAATGACTTGTGAGAACTCATTAAGCATGACCAGCTATAAATATAGAGGAAAAACTAAGTAGGCTTAAATTTTCTTTTAATAAGGTAAAAATAACAAAGTATTTAGTTCTGCAAGAATTTGATGAATTTGTTAATAGTTTCTTCGGCTTCACGCCATCGTTACAACTATAATATAAGGTTAATAGCACAGCATAAGGTTATAGTACTATTCTGTAAAAGTCGAGGGATACTTGGCTTCTCTAAAAGGGCGATTGTGGAAAACTCGTGCTGTAAACATTTGTCTGTTTTGGAATTAAGGTACATTCTGTTAATGAATTATCACTCAATCAATTCGTCATCGTTTCTGCATTATGAATATATGCACCTCTTATTGATGAAGTTGACACAAATACGAAAAATAATAGAACAGTTATCACACAAATGAAGAAATTGCGTTAGGTATAATATATTTTTTATTTTATGGATTACATTATTGACATTCACATACATAATATTATCTCATTATAAATAAACAATACTGATTTTAATAATATTGCATTTCATTTCTGTGCCTCGTTCTTCATAATTATTATTTACTTGTGGCAACTCTGATCATTCTTAAATAATTTGAATTATATTTACAATAACAGAATCTGTCAAAAACAGACACGTTTAATTGGGTTAGTCATAACATACGAGAATTTTTGTTAATGAAATGAGATCCTTCTTTTGATTGCTTCCGACTAAGTATTGCGCTATCCCTCGAGTAATTTCAATTTGAAAGAAAACAGTCGAAACAGATTCAATAAACTGTTTGTTTGAAAATTTTTTAAGAGAAAAGAACACAACGGTTATTAGATTATTTCCTACTGTAAGATTCAATAGCTGACAATCTTAAATGGCATTATTTTACTATTCATTTAATTTACACAACACCCTCATAAATATGTTTTAGCAACAGTCAATTTTTATTCCATGGAATGAGTAAACATTTAATTTTGCACAAAACGTTGCTTGGTTTTGGTTGTAAATGTTACATAAATCCAATTTAGTCATGATAGAAACTCTTTTTATAACGTATTCAACGAAGGGATAGTTTTTTTAACCCTTTGGTAGTAAAAAATAAATGTCTTTGTTTATGGAAAGATATAATGAACATAAAGTAATGTCAGGCATGTGTCCATGGTATTATTTGGGTGCCAAATTTTACAAATAGTCACTTGACACAGCAAATCTATTTTATCCCATATCATGATAAGCCTGCAAATTTAACTTTGTTGATGGTAATGCATCCAGAAGAATACATTCAAAATACAGATTTGAGATCCATTACATATTGCAGTATCTCAGAAAATGTGGAATCATGAACAGATTTATAGAGACATCTGAATAAATAGATTCCACAATAGCCATATTATGAAAACAGAGTTTTTTTTTTATATCAGATCTTAAAACTAGTATGACAAATGGTTATTTGATTGAGTGTTTTTTTTGAAACAATATTAAATATTTATGTAACATTTAAAGTGCAGATGTTTATCTACGAGTAGTAGTCCAATATATCCATTTTTTTAATGTTAATGTTTTCTTAATAACTATTAATATTTTTAACAGTGAAACTATCTTATAGTAAAGAATTTTTATTTGCCTATAGAAATATAGCAAAATAGTACAGTTATTACAGAACGCTGCGTAAAAACAAATCCAACATCTACGATGGAATACAATTTATTGTTTTTGTGGAGATAAAATTTGGCATTTCATTTGTCTACATTTTACGGTTACTCCGAAATAAATATATTAAATAACTCTAACACACACTTAGACAATTTATTCGTTGCTAAACTATATGAAAACAGCGAGAGAAATAATCTGTATATTTTTGGACATCGTACGACAAATATTTATCCGAGAGTTTTATTTCTAGCATATCCAGAATTATAAATTGACTAAAGATATATTTGTTTTTCTAATTTGCACTCGAAACTGCATTTAACATTTATATTATTATATGATCAAATATAATAAAGTACCAACAATTCAATCCGACTTTTAAAAACATGTAATAAATGTTATGCTAAATAGTTTTTTAGGTGATTAATGTAAGAGCTCAAAAAATCATCACCAAGGTCCTTCTTGTCAAACAAGCACGAGTAATCTTTAACAAATGAGTGTTTTTAACGATATAGTACTTCTCCTTTTAGTTTCATTTTGACTTGTAAGAAATCACCAGTAATACATAAGGCATTAATATTTTATTACAACAAAGCTATGATTTGAAACTGTTCATAATTCGTGGATTTTGGGATTTTAGGATTGATGTCAACATTGAAGGAGCTAAGATGGAGTAGATTTTTACTCTTGTCGCTGGCTGAGTTGCCTATTGAAATTTTTATATACTGCATTAAGCGTGAATTTATTTATTGCTGTGAAAGTCATCAAATTTACTTAGATTCCATAATCGAAAATAATATTGATAAGTCATGCAATAGATATGTTCTTCTACAGCAAATTTCAAAGCAAATGTTAGTTTTAGGCTGTTCAAAAATGCACATTGGAATGCCATAACACAACCTGACAAGTCTGTAAATTATGCATTTAAAGAAAAAGGTTCTATCTTCAATAGTAACTGAGAAAATTCGAACACCAAAACTTGAAACTTGTAAATAGTAAGACAATTTCATAATATTTAGTGTGTTTTATGGAAACGCTCAACAAAAAGTGACAATGATAATATCATCGTTGGTCTAGAAGAAGACACTAACTGAAAAATAGTAGTTTCGTGTGAATTGGTTTGATTTCTACAGAAGACACCAAACAAAGTAAGTAACGCCAATGTAGAAAAATAGCCCACAGACTCAGAAGTGTGCAGAAGAACATAATTATTGTATATCAATATGCAAATACACTCAAAACATTTTATTTTAATAAAAAATAAGTAACTGTAATTTGTTTGCTTAAACAGTGTGTTTTTTGATGAGATTACATTTTGGGCAATAGAATTTATAATTAATGATGTAGAATATGTTACGATTAAGATTTCTTGTGCGCTTTCATGGTGAAGTAATTACGCCTGACTAAACATAAACATTGAAAATACACAATTATATTGACAATAGGGAACAGCAGTGTAAAAGTTAAAAACAATAAAACAAAGCTACATTATTTAACTAAATACTTGGGTTCTTCACATTTTATTTCTTAGAGTAATTTGAATACGAAATCATTCTTAAAATAATTATTGTTGATATGTATGGCAAATTATTAATGGGGTACAGTACATACACGATAATATTATTTAAAAACATTTTAAGAATAAAGTACAACCAGGTCATTTCTTAGAGACAGATCTGTCACAACACTTGGTGGATTCTCTAATAAAACATTTAAGTTATTGATTATTTAATTTGAGATGATTAGCAATCTTCATTTTGTTCAGCCGAATCTTAAATTCAGATTGGCGTACTATCCTTTTCGTTTGAAGCGATCTGTGAAGAAGTAACATAGCCCACAAGAATATCCAAGTGGAATTAATAACTGGAAGTTATGCAGAATACTTCTCGAATTGGGAATGGCTATATGACCAGCTGTTTTGTCAGAGGTACCACCAAGAGTCAAGTTTATTGCAGACTTATACATTTAGAATGAACTAATACTTTAAAATTTTAATAAAGACATTATATTTAGGTACGTATCGAATATTTATTATTATTCATTAATTCATTAACAAAAGATACACAGTAGTAAGATAGCATAGACAATTTCAAATCAATTACATAGCAGAAATTGGTATTTCAATGTTTAAAATGAGTCATTTTCTTAAGTTAAAACATTGTAAAAAGTCCAATATTAAAACCTCATCTGTTCAAATTCAAAATCTACTTTAGTCAAAACGTACAGAAGAGACAAAGAGTGTGATTTTACTGAACCGACCTAGCGTAAAAAAAGTATTTATTGTACTGGAATAAGCTGCCAAAGAAATGAGACACCAGGTCAATCTAGACAAGATAAAATACATGCCTGCAAGATGCCTCTCTACAAGCTCTCGTTTGAGAAGGTCGACTTTTTCATATATCAAGGAATCAGCCATGAAATTACGCTGGTAAACAATTCCTGCTTTGGTTTACAGACAGCTCTTACTGAGACACTTCTAAAGGATACAAAAATAAGATGGCACATGTCTTAAGTCATTGGAGTCATTTCCTATAGGCAGCTATAAACAATTCGGGTTGTACAACGTTGTGAACAACCACGTTGGGTTCTAGGGCAGATGATAATAATCCTAAATCCAATGAATTATTAATTTTAACAAAGCAAGAATTTGAACTGTTTTTAATTTTAAATTATGTGGTACTACTGACTTATAAGTCTGAAATTACTATAATATTTTATGGATAGCTAGTGAAATGACTCTCAGTTGATTGTTAATTAAAAAGCAGATTAAAATATGGGGCGTATTAATTTTAAAAGCTGTATTTCCATTACATGAAATACTAAAATGGTTTTCTACGGAGCTAAGGTGAAATATAAATTTAGCACCCTGTCAATCTTGATAAATTTGTGCTCGTTCATAATATGTTCCTTACAGAATAAACATTAAGAAATAAACTCAGTAAGCCTCTTGTAGCCTTGATATTTCCGTCATAAAAGAATCTTTAAATATCTTCATATTGCATATTTCCGATTATTGTATTTTAATTATTTAATTCACTAACACGACTTTTATTAATTATTTACATTTATTATGACGTAAACGATTATTTTCCACTACTGACACCAATGACAACCATTTTAATATTGTTATATTTTAATAAAATACACCAATTCTACTATAAAATTGTCAAGTTTTCGATATGGGTAAGTAATGAATCTGTAAAATGATGTGTCAATCGTCAAGAAGCAAAACATATTTAGGAAACTTTTACTGTATTTTTTAAATCAATATATCTATATAATGCCGGGCTGCTCACCAAATATGTAAACTGAAAGTTTAAGGATTTTGATGTTAACGATGAATTAAGAGTATGCGGAATAATTTTGGAGGCTCTCCAAAATATACAATTCTCAATTATTCGCAAACGATTATTATTCACAGTTATATCTGTGTGCGAAAGGAAGAGGGCGTTAAGTCTAAAATTGATATTATATAAAATTGATATTTTAGAATATTTAACTCAATTTTAAACTGACTCGACATATCGCCCTGTTCCTTTCGCACACAGATATGTTACCCGACAAGCCTGAGTTTCGCACCAGCATCAAACTAAACAACTCCAATAATTATTCCATAACATATTTTAGATAGATACCAACATATGACTTTTAACGATACAAACTGTACAACGATACATTAAAATCAAACATCCATGTTTTCATTTAGCAACTGAAATCTTCATAGCAGGTTTTGCTTTTTGACGACTGACATGAGATTGATTTACAAGCAATATAGGTTTTTTAAAGTTTGTAACAATAGAAGATGTACCGAAAAATTTCCTCATTATTTTTTCATAGGGTGATTTGAAGGTCAGTTTTATTGTATTATTTAGTATGCTTTTTTTGCCATGTGAATTTACCGACCGACCATATTTATTCCATTGGGCCATATTTGTTCCATATGTGGAGTACATAGCCTCCAGGATACCCTGTCACATGCCAATTGCTTTGTTTCCTTCCATGACACACCAGCATATGGCTAGTACCTGACAATCATTCAGAGCACAGGAATCCCGCCAGGGTTGCGGCTTTTCAGAGGCATCTGCAGCATTTGACCACTGACGTAACAGTGTGCTGCCATAATTTACCAAGACACTTTTCGTATAACATTTGTCTTGTAAGGCCATATGGACTATGGAATGAAGTGGTGTTGCGTCGCAACTGTGTGGGTTTGAAACTCTCTTCCAGACTTCAATTATTATATCCGACTGGTGATTAAAAGGGAATGAATAGAGAGGGTGGAAGGACATTCAAAATAGACATTCAAAATAGCCACGGCCCGCTCTGCGCTGTAGTGCCAATTTTAACAATCTTGCATATTAAATTTGATGCCACTTAAAGTATATATAAGAATATAAATAGAGAGTAAAAAGTTGACACAGACGACTTCATCTTAGGAGAAAGAATAAGGGAAACTTTCTGATGCATCTAATATAAAGATTATACCACAATTATGAAAACCGTAAAATTCGTAAAAAGTATGTGAATAGTATCTAGAATGCAACAATGATTACATTTTATAATTACGTATTTAATGTTCATTCTTATTCCAGTTAATCATACAAAAAGCCATACGTAAAAAAACTCGTAACTTGAGTCCATTAATTTGGAAAGTATAGTAATGTAATATTTAAATTCAGCCTACGTTTCCTAAGAGTGGCTTACTTAATTACTTAGTTTTATAGATATAAATTAAGTTTTCATCCATGAAGTACACTGTAATATAGCTATTATTATCCATAGATATATATTTTATATCTATAATAGTGAATGCCCTATTTTTAACAAACAAAGAAATGTTTCCGGAAGACATTTCAATAATTTTATTCACTTATTCATTAGCTACATATATATATATATTCCACACTCACAGTAAGGTATTTATGTTGTTAATGTATATATATTAAACGCGTCAATATTGTAATAGTTTTTAAGCGATTTCAATCAATTCTCTTAGAAAAGCGATTATTCTAGTTTGACATAAAAGAATATCAAATGGTTTTTGACAATCTCTCCTGTTTTAATTACTCGACTCTTTACTAAGACGAGCACCCTGAATGTCTCACCTATGAGAGCAGTTTATTTTAATTTTGCTAGATGAGGGAGTTTGTGGTAGGCACCTTAAAAATGTTTGCGGGTATTCCAAGTTGTCGATATTCTATATTAATGAACATAGACAATACTTATATTATATAATATTAATTAATCAGTAGGATAGGTTGATGATTTTATAGTTTGTAAATTAATGGTTACATCTCGAATGTGGACTATTATTATTTCTACTTCAGTTAAAAGAGATCTAATGATTAGAACCCCATTTTTAAACAAAGTATAAGACATCTATAGAGAGGTATCTTGCCTCTTCTTAGTAATGCAAAAGCAGTAATTCTATATAGTATATATTTAAAGCCAGCGAAATTGTAAAACTTAGTGGTATATATAATATTTATACAAAAGAGATCATCAAAAACCAGATAGTATTGAAAACGAACGGAATGAATTTACAACATTCAATAATTTCTATTATTATTAATCAACATTAGACCAAAATTCATGTATCCAATTGGAACTGTATGATTTCAGCGGTTAATTTTTTCTGTGTTTGTTAATTTTTATACACAGGGAAGTGGCAATAAGATGAACTGCGTGTTTGTCCATACAATTTTTGACTGATCGCATAGACGGTGGCGCCCTCGCAATTAATAACATTTATACAAATGTAATAAATATTACGAGAGACAGAAATCACTTCAATTGCTTCAGACGTATTTTTCATTACCTAAGTACACAGCATTAACAATCTAATAAAATGTTTTGTTATTTTTTTATATATATATAAAAAAAACCATTTCATGGCGGTTATCTGGAATATAAAAATTAAACAATAATTGGTGTTTGTCAATAAATTCATTACGAATTTAAATCATTTATGAAATTTTTCAACGTTTTTTTCTATGTACAAAGTGTCAGTCTCTTGATATTAAACAATTGAGAGAGTTTACAGGGTAACTGTTTTTAACTTGATAGAAATATTTACGGTGAAGTACGTTGACCAGAGACAATATTAAATGTTGCCAGTCTGCATAAGTAATAAATAGGTAAATAAATGATAATATATATATATTAAGCTATTTAAAATTTCATGTTTTTATATTACAACAGCGAGCAAGAGAACTCCATGTGAGAAGAGTAAAATAATTTTTGATTTTCATACAACGTAACTAATATACAAAGATACACTAATGTTACTAAAATATGTAAAGGTCTTAATTTAGATTTAAAACGCAGTATGTACAGATTTTTAACACAGACAAACAGCTTACTACTTACTAACAATTGCTACCGAACAATGTGTTCGGCCACTATAGACAAAAGAACTCATTTAATACAACAATCTGGAATTTTGTAATTCCCGGATTACGCCTATGTGCTCATGGTTTACGGATAAAGAGCTTTAAAGCATTCACATTTCGTATGTAAAAAATTATTACATTTTTGTTTTATGTCACTGTGTTACTGATAGTGGTCGGTCTCTGGTCTCTGATCCACACCGTCGTGATGGAATCTATCAATATATACATAAACAGGCATTCATGTCTTCCAGTATCTTCGGTAAAATTGAATGTGGGAATAGTTTTCATTGAGCTTTAATTATGCATAAAAGGCAGGGGGAAAGAAAGATCGTTTGAGATACAAGTTGGCTGCCTCACTTCCAACCGTTACGTGTATGAAGCCGCTGTTTCATGGCCGATTTTCATAACGCAATAACAATCAAAAAAAGAAACGAGTTTACTCATGTTCTTGGCCCAATACAGAGCCCTGTGAAAAGTTGACTGCAGTGTTGTAACAGCTGAAGAAGGAAGTGTAATTCGTTAAAAAAGCGTTTGTTATAAATAGCTTTTATTATTATTACGATTATTAAGTAAATCCATGTAAACGTAAGCCGGGAAATTACTGCAAACTGATCTGAACTTCTACAAGCTGGATAATTTTAAAACCTTACACGATGAATCTTTCAAGCGCATCGTTAAAATCAATATCATACAGTAATTAAAATAAATTAAACTACACAGTTTCACACTATAAATACACAATCGAAAGCTAAACGACTGTTTTCTAAAGCTAGCATCAGCGACAATAACGATAATTAGTTCTTGAGCGGAGAGATCTTGATGTGAACATCTTTAAACGAGGAACCGAACACAAATGACTGGATTACGATGCGGCTCAACCGCAGGATGAGACAATGGAACAGAACGTAACGACGGGATGATTGTTGCAGACAAACAAACAAACGAATGTTTGATGTATATCATTTGTCAACAAATAGCTATAATCAAATGTTGCAGAACAGTGGATACCTTGATCTATCGCATTAATATAAAATATTTATTTAAAGTACATTGGTTTCTCAGTGTCAAGCTTCAACGATAAACACACTCAAGAAAAAAATGTGTTCTATTACATGAAACGTATTATGGTATTTTCGTGTTTTTAATATGCGTATGGCAACATTGATGAGAATACAAAACTCCTCTTTTTCTTAGATCGTGTTTGCAAAACAAATCGCGACCAAGCGGGCCCCTCAAGATTAACTGTCATTGCTTCCGTACTTCAGTTCCGTCGAGTACACCCTAAGGCTAGTACCTGACAGGATAAAGACAGAATTGGACAGGCTCCCCGGAGGCATCTAATACAATCCACTGCGATTTATCTTTATCATTTATTTACAAACTATCATACCTACAGACAAGCTGTCATTATGGCAATAATAAATTCATGCGTCGGTAACCCAGAATGTACAACTGCTCATTATGACGAATAGAGTCTGACCACATAGATAAAAGGCAGGAAGAAACGCAGCATAATACATGGCATAGACGTTCATGTTGTCTCCCGTCATTTACTGCAATTTAACTTACACTGGTCAAGTATTTTTTTTCATTAATATATGGAATGTTTTTGACACTTCTCATATTCATTATTGGATCCGATGAAAAGACTGCATGGACCGTTTAGTTTACAATCAACACAACTAAAACAATTATTCTATCCTTACCCTCTTTGAAATGGGAAATTTTGACGATTGACTCAGTTAGTTAATGTAAAATACCGGCAGCTCAATCAATCCAAATTATTCAGTAGATTGATTGATATGTGTTTTGTTGATGTTTTGAAATGCAAACTGTCTGGAACGTTAAAATCAACGCAGGAGAACGATAGACAAAGGCTCCACTGTATTTGAAGATATTGATAACTAAGGAAAAAGCACTATGACTAGTTTGCTATTGGAAATATTCACAATGATTGCGTCATCTATGGCTTATTACGTTAATATAATATTTGATATTATTTGTCGACATCCCTCTGAAAATTTCAAGTCTCAGCTTCAACATCACAACAGCACTGACAAGGAGCCCGCTGACTCGTTCATATAAGTAATTATCACATCTGACCGATATTGAAAAGTTTCATCGGGCTCTAGTGTGGGGTCTACGAGAGTTCTTGGGGGGCGAGCGGGGCTCCGAGGAGGGCGATCGGGAAGTTTTTGACGTGCGACTGCCACTGCAGAGACAGCTGGAAGAACTTTACGCTGTTCCATTCGGCTCCGTCGATGTATACTGTAAACAGAGAAATAAATTTGAATTCGAACTATTTTTATTGCTTACATCAGATACTATTCTACCATTATAACTTGGGTGGCGGTGGAAGTCGGAACTATAATAGTCAATCTAGGACTTGTAGCTGTCAAATGTAAACTC
The DNA here is from genome assembly GCA_022494535.1 of Himalopsyche phryganea. Lineage (NCBI taxonomy): Eukaryota > Metazoa > Arthropoda > Insecta > Trichoptera > Rhyacophilidae > Himalopsyche > Himalopsyche phryganea. The sequence goes on from JAGVSL010000139.1 coordinate 2,369,108, forward strand.
ACGAGTGTAATGAAAGCTGTTATTATTAATAATACTGAGGAAATAAACACGATAGGCAATGTCAAGTGTTTTGAAAACTAAAATAAAAGTAGCTCTAAAAATCCGACAGTTCAGTGAAGACAGCAAGTCTCAGGAAAGAATTGATAATTCCAATTAATAACAATGCTGATAGCGTGGTATTAAAAAAACTAATGTCATAGATAAATTATAATTGGATAAAGTTACCTCTTAATGGCACATTATGTGAGGTCTTGGCTGAGCAGATGAGCCTCGAGATGTTCTCCAATGTTTGACTCTTCCCTGTGTCGGTATCCTTGTCTTTCTCTTTCTTTTTTCCCAGCCGCATAACTGAAGCGAGAATGTTTTCATAGATAAAAATATTTGCCACAGCGTCATATAAATAAACAGTGAAATAAAAGTTCTTTTCAAAGATGTAATTTCTAACTGTCTGACCTAAGTATTTGGCTGAACAACCTTTGCAGGAATTTTTATAGATATCATAGTCAACAATTATTGCAAATCAATAGGAATCTTAACACATGCAGTGCTGAAAACGTGGTTAGTACGTTATCTACTACATCGCTATGCATCCAGTGTATGTACTCTGTGCGCGATATCACATATGCTCAAAATGGATATTTACTTTGTGTTTAGAATATTACTTGCCTTCGTCAACGAATCAGAATATTAACAATGGTACATCAAACTTACTCTTTTGTTTCTTTTCCTTTGTAGCATAAGTAATGTGAAAGGAAGGCGCCGCCTGAGGATCGACACCCGGAGTGAGTCTCGCAGCCTGGAGTAACCGGAAAGTACATTTGAGTGAACTACGTCCGCCGGAATGAGGAGCCGAACTGTTGCTGCCGCTGTTTCCGGAATTCTGATTCGCTTCCCGATTGGCTGAAGCATTGCTTCCGCTGTTTCCGCCTCCGGCTGCCGTCGCTGCCGCTGCGGCCGCACTCTTAAGGTGGCCTTCGAGCCGTCGTCGAGCTGATAGTTCATCAGGTTTACCTTGGGATTCACCCGGTTTCACAATCTAGAAAAAAAAATATTTTAGTAAACTGTGAGGTTTAAATTGACTTTGGGTATCCTTTTCTCTGGTGCACATAATCTTTCTCTATTTGAAGGAATTAAGGTGATATATTGTATTTTATCTATCTATAATATATAGCAGAAAATACACGTATTTTTCCTTCTGTCTGTCACAAGAACTTCTCCCAAATGGTGAAGAGTAGTGATGTGAAATTTAGACATTTCATTCTGGCTGCCTTATTTAGCAATATTATTAATTGATGGACTATATTTTTAGCCAAAATCGTTACGGGTGTCTCGGGTTCAGATCCCGTTGCGGACAGTTTCATAAATTGATTTCTGTTCAGTCATGAATGTTTGTGATGTCAAAAACTCCCTCCCATGCATCTCTCTACTCTCTACGAAAAAAAGATAGGTTGAGCAACTGAGTAACAAGCAGTTCACATAGAAAACTTCTGTTGTGATACCTCCATTAGTAGGCCATATTCTCAATGTTGGGAGCGGGCATGGTAAAAAAATAATATTTTGTAAGTGTTACATGACTTACGTAGTCCACGGTGATATTTTCAACAACAGAGTTTCAATCTATCCCTGGCGAAGACAGGTAATAAATACTACTTAACTTTGATATGTAAGCGCGTTAGTGGTTTTGATATGTTAGCGCTATTTTTATCTTGCCAGCTTTGAACAGAAAGTCGTCACAACAAGAACTCATATTGTTCCTTTATTAAATGGATAAATTTAAATATCAAGGGCTTTCAGTTGACTAGTCCTACCTAGTAACTCACTTCTTTTATGCATTTTTGACAGTGATTGTATGACGCCACTGAGAAAACCAAAATAGGTAAAAACACAATCTATAAGATATGAAATGTTGTATGCTGGGTGTGTTCATTTTTGGCTCACCTGCCAATAGTCCAGATTCAATTCCAGAGGCTCCCAATGCTGCACGGGGACTGCAGTGATAGCGGAGATGGGCTCCAGCAGTAGGGCATTCGAATTGGCGTTGTTTGAGAAGGAGGTGTTTGACGACAGCGAAATGGAGAGGGAATGAGGGGTCGGCGGCGCAGGGGTCGCCGGAGGAGACGGTCGGAGGGAAGAGAGGGCGGGAGGGGATCCACCGCCGCCGGAGAGAGCCTCCTCCAAGTCAACAGAGTGCTGAGCGCTCTCTGATGAACCTATTCTTACATCCTGGAATAATTACAACAGATTCATTAATATTGTATGCCGATCTAGTGTATAATAGACGCTGAAGTTAAATGAGATGAAGGGTTCGGACTACAAGGCAAATACATTTTCTTTTGTTATCTAAACAGATCAAAGGATTGCTACGTTCACCCTTTACCAACATGTGTAATATGCTTTCAATAAAGTACACCACCAATGTGGAGATAATAAAATATGTCATCACCATACAAAATAGACAAAGATGAGGTAATCGCACAATGAGATTCATGTATATCAATTCGTTGTCTGTAATAACTCCAAATTATTATCAATGCAGATTTATAAACAGGCAAATGCCCTGTGTATTAACCCCAAACTCTATTTGTATCCGATCAGCATGACTCCATTTATATTTTGATGTAAGGACTAACTATGTAACATTATTGAGACTAGACACTTCATCCTAAAAGCTCAAATTTTCATTTGCTGTTTACTCAGAAATATCAATTTGTTGCAGACTGATTTGATTGACTGTCAGCATTTTCAACGTTCAGAGTAGAAAACCATTAACAGTAATCGAGTATTAGTGTGTAACATTTGAAATAGAACAGGTGGCTCACCACTATTAAATTTATTTCCCTTGGGGTTTTCACCCCCAAACACTAGTAATTGATTTGTAATTAGAAGTGTTAAGGTAATTAGTTTATCAGTGTTTATGTTTATATATGTTATTCCTAACCCCATGTTCAGTAGAATGGAATAAAACCTACCCTACCCTTTATTTTTAATGTAAGAATTAGAATCACTGCAACATAGTTAGTCTGAAGATGCTTCTTAAAGAGGCGAGACGCGCCACGTTAGTGATAAAGCCAATGGAATAATAAAGTTACCAATTTTAATTTTATATTTCAGAGTAGTTGTATGAAAATATCCAGAATATACGTATTACCACTATGTAGTCGAAAGACAGATGGAACACAGTTAGACTTACATGGTTCACGTCTGTTAAATTGAAAAAGATATATTTTAAAAAATAAAACACAATTGAATTGTGTTTTATTTTTTAAAATATAATGTCTTTCCACCAATCATTGACAGTTAAAACCTTAAAAGTGAAAAGGATATGATAAAAATGTGATTCAAGTTACATTGACAAATGGCACAAATATTTGGCTGGGATCCTCGTCGCACATCTTCTCCCTGTATGCGACCATGGCCTCAGCGATCGGCAGCTGAACGGTAGGACCGGAACCATTCACATATCTGCAAAAGGAAAGAAAGAGATGAATACACGTAATCCTCGATTAATGCATTTTTTAACGATTTAATTCAAAGAAAATTGCTTTTTAAAAGGCAGAAATATTTTGTCTTCAAGATAAATTAATTTCAAAACTTACCTGTTGATTCTGCTCTTAAACTCTGAAGTATCAGTGAGTGATCCATCGGCGGCTCTTTCGCACAGCGCTAACCAGCTCTCTCCGCCAAATAGCATTCCGTAACCGGGATCCACCGATGAAAGGTATCGAGATATGTAATTCACACCTGAAAAAGGAATCAGATATATATATTATACAATGCAATAAATGTTTACATAAGCATAGAAAGTAAATCAAGCGTATACAGGTCGAATGTGTTACATTTTAAATGGGTCAAGGAAAACTTTTCCGTGCGGGCAATTTTCCGTATGATCAATTGTAGGCGTGGGTCATCCCTTGCGTTCAGTTGTTGGTACACAATTTTATATAGACAAAACTAGACTAGAAACTCATTCAACAGTAACTGACAACAACTGTTGTAAGTCTCAAGCTCGACTTTTCTCTTTAGAAGATATCGATATAATGATGGGGTTAAGAAAGGACTGGTAGCAAGCAAACCGCTCTTTTAATTTTTCTAGACCGATGTTAAACGGTTTCATAGAAGTTATACATTTAAAAATAAAAGAACAAAAATATAATACGACTAAGTGACACTGATAAAAAGTATACTAACCGAGCGGCACAATGTAGAAGCGAACGTGCGCTCCCCAATCGGGTGGTCTCTGCGCCCACAGGTCCACGTACGCTCTTAAAACTCCGCTGACCAGAGCGTCCGGCCCTATCAAAACCACTCGCACAGACTGCATCGTTTTCGCCGATGTGTGACATCTGTAAATAACAAATGAAATATTAAGAATTTTCTATAAAATAAAACAATTAAGTACGGAAGCATATTATGTTAATCGAAGATGTTGACAGAGGGAAACTGTTTTGTTTGTTTTTTTCTTGCTCTCAATTGTTTTTCAACCCCAAGATAATAAATAATAAGTATTTAGTAAGATTTTTTTATAATTTAATTTAAGACATCGACTGAGGGTGCTTGATGGAATTTCAATATTAAATTTGGATTATTGAGATTTTGTACACTTCCATGTATTTTGTCACTAACGACCCGGGTTCTGAACTGAGTTCGAGTCCATTCGTGTGCTCGAATGCCTGAAGATGCCGAAAGGCGAAACCCGGGTCGTTAGTGACAAAATACATGGAAGTGTACAAAATCTCAATAATCCAAATTTTATTTAGTAAGAATTTGTTAAACTTACTTACAAATTTTAATAGTTGAGATTTTGTACATTTCCATGTATTTTGTAACTAACGACCCGGGTTTCGCCTTTCGGTATTTTCAGGCATTCGAGTACACGAATCAGTTCGAGTCCATTCGTGTACTTGAATGCTTGAAGATGCCGAAAGACGAAACCCGGGTTGTTAGTGACAACATAACATGGAAATGTACAAAATCTCAACAATTCAAATTTGATATTGAAATTCCATCAAATACCCTCAGTCCATGTCTTAAATTACACTTACTTACATTTTTGTCTGCTAATTTTAACATTCGTTTTCTCTGAAGCTAATCGACTTGGGTATTTTGGGAAATTCCGTCTTTGTTAGAAAAAATAAATTGAAATATCTGAATAAGTGACTTAAAATAATTTGAAGATTTTTATTCAGGTGACACTTATGACTCCGACTGATATGCAGATGACATAATAGCCAATCTTCAATCTGATCGGATTGTTTGGTGATGAAGATGTTGCAGACCAAAGTGAGAAAAAGAAATTTATTAAATTATAGTTACATCAAAAAATCTCAATTCATTTAGCTCAAAAATTAAAAGCCCTTCGTGCTTAATCCTTAGTCTGTTACTCTTGTAGCCACCTTTTAACTATTTCGCGTAAAAGACATGTTAATTCTTAACTCTGATGATGTGGTGATCCTCTCAGGATCTTTATAGCCGTGTTTTTAATTAAATTCATCCAACCCCCTTTCTCCATTATTGATTAACTTTTTAACTCAGTTTTCACAATTATCATTTGGTACGATCCTCAAGAGATAATATTGAAATTAGACTCACTGTTTGCATATCTTATTGAGCAGGGCCTGCATGACGGCTTTGACTTCCAGCGGATTGTGAGGGTTCAGGGCCGGCTGCGGTAAAAGTGGCAGCAGTCTTTGCGCCAGATGAGCCGCCGCCGCGTTCTCCCTCGCCGGCAGAACCATGCACAGTGAATCCGGCATTCGGACGTCGTGTTCGTTTAATGTCAGGCTCACTTGATCGAGTAGAATACGACGGGGCTGCAAAAGAGCAAACTATTCAGGCAAAAAAGAAAAACAGCGTGTTGTCTAGCACTGCATTCGAATACTGACTGATTTCATTGAAAATAATATGTATATATTAGGATTTTAAAACAAATTACCTTGTGTAATATTCAGATTAAAATTCGTTGTAATAGGATAAAATATGAAAGTATTCAGTTCTACAAAATTTTAACTATAGTTCTGACGATGGTGTTAAGCCGAAATAGCTATTAACTACCTAATAAAATTTTGTAGAACAAAATACTTTGATATTTTATCCTATTATAATGGAGTTCTACCAAGTAAATGCCAATTCAATCAATTACAATTGGTTATTTGGGGCGTAAAGGATGTTATTTTTCGGTCATAATACTTTTTCATGATAAAGTATTCGCATATAAAATTCAAATTGAGAGCATTGTGATTCCACTGTTGTGTGAAATGTGTCTTTTGCCCCTTTGAGAGCATCTTCAAACTACTGACTGAATCGACATTTACTTGGTAGAACTTCATTATAATAGCAAGAATTTTATCAATCTATCTGTAACAATAGTTTTGAAGATTGCATAAAGCCGGATAGCTATCAACAAGTTGATAAAACTGTTGTAGAATTAAATACTTTATATTTTTTACGGTATCTTTAAACTAACCTAGTAACCCAACTAATGGACTAACAAAGGTATCAATTTCTTAAAAGTAACGAATTTCCAAAAAGTTACCACTGAATTACTGATTAACATAAGAATTCTTTTGTTTTTTTTTTTGAATATGCCATAATTTGTAAGATTAGTATTCTTGACTGAACATTTCGATCGTACATTCGATTTTTCAATCAATTTATAAATTATGGGAATACTTACTTCATGTATCGTAGGACTTTGAGCGGAGTGTTCGGAATGGAGGGGACGAAGTTGCTGATCAGTCGAAATGGTGAGCGAGTTCTGCTGCTGTTTCTTTTTGCTTCCACTGCCTGGACCTACCGCCGTTCTGAACAGCCGGGATCGCTTTTCGTCCTGGTAAAAATAACATGTTATTATAATAACCAACATAAGGAGAATAATGCTATGATTCCATTGTCATCGCTGTGGCACGATGTGTTGAGTTGTAGAAATTAGTTAGCACGTTGGCTGCTGTCAGAATTATTTTGTATGTTAATGTGACGCGCAGGCGCACGGCCTCCAGTCAACATGCCAATATTGGTTTATTAAAATTTTAAATTTTAACTCAAAATCATTAAAATAATAACTGTGATTAAAGAGCAATAAATGCATATCTAATTGTAGGTTTTCTTTTAGTAGTTATTCTTTCGGCTTTGATGAATTTCTTTTTGTGTTTATCTAAAAAAGGAAATTTTTAGTTTGAAGATGTTTTAAAACTAGAAAACAAGCATGATCTAACCTTTTCTCTTGGCGGTGATCCGGACACCAATTGGTGGCTATCATTAATGGGCTGTTCTCTGGAGAGAAGCTGCTCTGTAGGGTCATCCTGGTCCAGGAACGGAAGAAGAGATCCGTCCGGTCCACCGGCTCCCCGTTCCATCCCTCGATTTCTCCATTGCTCGCTTTCTGAACATCAGAAAGATATTTCAAATACTTGCTACATGATGAACTTGCAGCGTAAGAGAAAAATTAAATGCATATGTTGTTTTATGACGGTAAAGAACTGTATGTATGTAAATATTAAATTTATAATTCAATGAAAGGTAGATGTCAAAACCCTGGGGTGGGCTGATGTAGTATGAAATAATTTTGTAAGTGGTTATGATTCGATCAAAATTAGTCAGGTTAAAAAATAATTATTTCTACACTTATATCTAGTACAAAGTAAAATCATTCATTGCTACCAAAACCACTATAGAGTTGTGAAAAATAGAAAATAAAAGCGGGTAGATAATGTATGTAATTAATGGACATGACACTGAGACAAGACTACAGAAAACATTTATAGTGGATGCTAGGACATGCGGTACGGATGCACAATATTAAAAGCGAACAGCAAAAGCCTAGCTGATTGGAGAGATCCTGTGGAAAGAGAAAGATTTAGAGGGGGTAACACTTCATAAACTAAATAAATATAATGTAATCAAAGGGGGTGAAAATCATAGGGGCTCAAGTGACGATAGGGTACAGAAATGAATGGTATTGTATTTTATTCACCAAGATGATTTTTCCACTATTGTGACTTACGCGGTTTGTTGCATATCAATAGCCGAATACTAAATCAATACAGTATTTTTGTTACAATTAGTAAAACTGCAAGATCAGTTTTTGTAGTTTCCATTGTAAATCCATTTGCATCCAAATGGATAATTATGTTTAGGTACATATTTTAAGAATTTAATTTTAATATTTAGAAATATGTCTACAGTTTCTATTCCAATTTTGGAAAATCAGAAATGTTGGAACTATTTTCCATTATTATGGGGCATAATATTGCTTATGTAAAAAATTTTACAAATTAAATGTTTTCCAGTTTCAAAATTTTACAAGGAAGATTCCTGACTCTCGCCATTTTTCTATCTTGCTGCAACATATTTCACCAACTTCACAGGTTATAACTTTAGCTCCTTTGACTACATATTATTTTGGATCGTCTAGTGATCATATGCCTTAATATTTGTCGATGAATTTGTATAAAAAGTGGACTAACATCGTTCTATATGATTAAGTCAAATCTGTATAATCGTAGATGTGTCACAAACAAAGAGTTAGTGCAATGATAGATACTCATTGATAGACCTGATGCCTTCCGTCATCTACTCCATAAGAAACAAAGTAACTTATTGTGCCAAGTTCAGCACGAAAATAATTGAATATATTTACACAAAAGCGTAGATTTGTTCCTTGAATATTTTTAATTTTGTGCCTATATTCGGTACAAACTAAATTCTGCAAAAACCTAAGCAGCAACGTTTCTGACAGAGTTCCCGATATTGTACAACCTTCTGTTTATTCACTTAGAAAGAATGAACAATGTTTCATTCATAAAGTACTGTGGATATACCAACGTGTGAATCTAAATACTTCAACGACTACCCCATCACGGAGTGCACTAAACACTTAACACAGAGTGTAGTGAGGTGCCCGGAGGCTTATATTTAGGTCCCGTCAAGATCTCACCACTTCATCGTTATCACACAGACCTAACAGCAGCATCAACGTCACGTAGAGAAGAGGATGAGAGGCCTAATCTCGGTACCTCATAAAGGATGTGAAGATACGATACAAATTATTCAGTTTAGTTTCACAGTTGGATTCGTTTGTATTACTGGATCCTTGAACGGACCCACTGAGTAAAATCTTTACAGTTGGTTTCGCAAGAATTGCTAGATTTCAAGTAGGTGTTTTCCGGGTGGGTGCATTTTTGTGTAACCGTATACAATGCATAGATGTAGTCACTAGAATGACCTGTGAATCTGGATTACGTTAATGCTGATTGTTGTATGAGTAAAAAGGTAAATATGAAAATTTATAAAAGTAGATTCAAATGGATGGTGGTTGATTTGTTTCTCAATACTGTGCACGGATGGTCAACGAGATGTGCTGTCGGAAAGAGCAATGCTACGGGTTAGTAGATAGAGGTGAGAGAAATCTGACATAGCAATAATAATAGTAGAGAAACTTATATATTAGAGGTATTAGATGACAAAAAATAATATAAAATTGAATAAGATTTTAGTATAATATGATACTGGAGACCAACTGACCATAAACGATTAATTTGTTTTATTTTTTATCAAAATAATCAGGATCTTAAAATTAAAAATATAAATAATATAATTATGTCACAATTCAAGAGATTGTGTCAAAGTTTCATGTATAATTTAAGCTTATATTACTGTCGTAAGTAAAAAGACAGCTAACGGCAAAATGTTTTTTATTTGTAACAATGAAACATTGTATTATAATAAATCAAAGGAATAATTGAATTGATTGAACTGGCAGAATATCATTAGAATTGGGGTAATCATAATTTAAGATATCGACTGAGGGTGCTTGATGGAATTTCAATATCAAATTTGAATTGTTGAGATTTTCGGCACTCACGACCCTGGTTTCGCCTTTCAGCATCTTCAGGCGTTCGAGCACACGATGAAAACGTACAAAATCTCAACAATTCAAAAATCTAGCTATTTCAGCTTCACATTTCACATAGTTATGACAATGGCGTGAAGCTGAAATAGCAATTAACTCTAAGTATATGAAAAAAATTATGGAATTAAATATGTTAAAATGTTATGTAAAATACATTTCATTGATCAAACTATGGCTTTGGCCGTTGGTAGGCTTTTTACTGATGACGTCATTAAAATGATTTGTTATCAGGTAAGTGAAAAAACAGAATGACGCATACGTTTGTTACCATGTTAAAAATGAGCCACCGAGAGGTGAAGTGGACCAAGTGATAAAATGGTGACACTTCGTCGCCTTGGGTAAACAAGGTTCTATCTGCAAAAACTAAAACTGTTCAGAAGAAAACATTTTAGATTTCCGAAAATGTAGCTTTTTGAATGAAATACACTTATGCATTCACATACGTGAATGAAAGAGACAACCACTTTTGAAACTGTGATTTCCTACATGCAGTATGTCTAATTATATATTTAGATTAAACCTTGATGTACTGTAACAATTTGTTTTTCAGATATTTATTTTTCTATTTTGAATTTTGATGGATTGACAGACAATTGTAAGGTTTTTTAAATACAGATAGAACCGTATTTTTAATGCGAATAAAACTGCATTTAAAAATGATTTTGTAAAAAAACGGCAGATGGAACCTTGTTTACCTGGGGCGACGACATGTTTATTGAAAGTAACAAACTCTCAACAAGGTCTGTTTTCCATAGAAATGATGACTTTTAAAACAAATGTCGTGAAGAAGCAGTAATTTGTTGGCTGAAGGACTGCGATGAAAATACAGTAACAAACTGTGCCACTCTGTATGAGAATATTCATATAAATTGCTTTAATAGTAATCTGTATTTTTTTGAAGTTATTAAAATAACTGATCATAAATATTGTTGTAAATTTGATTCGGTATTCGTTTTATAAAATGATATAGAAAGAAAGAAGTTGTGAAAAGAAGTACTGTCAACCCTTTGGTTCCAAAGAGATTTTGCAAAGTATTCTCGTAAAAATGGGTACATTTTTAAGTACTTTGCAAATGTCAATATAGCATTGTAATACAAATATATCAAATATCACAGTTTTAAAACACGGTTTAAGCAGAATTTTTTACAATATTTTATTCATAAATAAATAGGAATACATTCCAATATGAAATTAAATTCAAAATTTAATCAATGTGACTTGAGCGGCGATATATCGCTGACGGTTTTTGGCGTGAAATAGAAGCGACGGCGATTAAACCAAAGGGTCAAATAATTTTTATTTAATGTGAGATAGTAAAAATAATTATTAATGATTATGTTGGATGTTAAATGAAAACTATCGATAACGAATATCAATTATCGTTGGATCTTTTTTACATATTTCATGAACATAAAAAACAGCAGTATATACATTGCATGATTCAAAAGAATCAAAGTTATTGTGGCGTCTAGTGCCAAAAGCCTTAAGTCCATAAGAAATATTTCAAACTGTTTTGTCGTTTTGCTTTATAAAACGTTATTCATTTGTTACGCCTGTAAATATTTGTTTTGGATATGTAAGATGTGTATATTTTAAACGAAAGTTTAAGGGTCTAAGTGCATGTTTATTTTGCAATTTCAATGTTTGATAAGGTACTATGAGGAATATTATTTATCAATTGTAACAATGCAGCACTGCTCCGCAACCGCTCTGAGGTGTTGCTTCATTGAGAAAAAATCAAATAATTTGTCTACCATGTGCAATACTTTTTAAATATATTTTTTACTTGTGGTGTGCCATGGCGGAGAAAAGTTTGCGGGGCACTGCAATAGAGAATTACAATCGTCGCTGTATTTATAAAGATGTGAATCGAAAGATATTAAAAACGCATTTATCTCAATTTGTACTTAAACCCTCTTTGCATTCATGTATAGAATTATCAGTTTTTGGAATTAGACGACTGAAATATTATATATATTTGGGTTTATAGGTTTGTTGGTACATCATATATTTTTGTTGTGTTAAACTTATGTTCGACTGCCACCGTGAGAGGCAAACCGAATGCCCGTCTTCCACCTGTTGACAATGGGAACAAACCTGCAGCAGGAGTGGCGGAGACGCCCCCGACGGCCGCGTTCTGCCGCTTGTCCCTGGGGTCGGACTGCTGCCGCTCGTTTCTCTCCTGGCCGATGGACGGCCTGTGCGAGTGGTCGGCGAGCGCCGGCTGCGATTGCTGGGCCGCTCCGCCTAATTATCGCCACATTACGTGCCACACGCCACACACAATAAACCACAAGCAGGCACAAGACACCGGAAGCGAGCGTAGCGGGGCGCGTTTAAGGGCGGGACACAAAACGGGAGAGCGTAAACAGAAACAAATACTAAATGAAAACAGAAATGGCGCCCCGTGGATGAGTCTCGCAAACTCATGATAGTGACGTGATTTGTCATCCGTTTTGATCGACCACCTAACGTCTCTTGATAATTTGGCTATTGTTACGAGATATAAATTGCCAAACTTTGTACAGCCAACATATTATAATAAACAAAGTCAAACTATTGCACACTACTCACAAAAAGTAAATAATGGTATGATAATTAATTTATTGACAGTAGGTGCTTCAAATGTCCTTTTATTCTTAAAGCATATCCACATTTTATTTATTTGTGACTAAAAGAGTGTATTTGAAACCAGAAATGTATTAGTAAAGCAATTTTACTAGCTAAATTGCTATTTATACTTCAAATCATTTTAGTGGTGAACTAACCTATCCCACATTTGTAAATTACTGAGATATGGACATTTGAAAAATCTTAGTTTACAGAGGTATTCCATAGTTTTTTCACAACTGACAATAAAATCAACACTTGCTATAATAATTGAATAGAGGTGAACAGTTCTAAGCTGCATGTATCTCATCATAAACATATTTAGTGCGTTAGATCTCTTTTTTGAAATTTGTGTGGAATATTTCAGTTCACCGTCAACACGAAAATCAAAAACTTCAGTATTTATCATCCTCGAATGCCACTTTTTTGCCAGGCCCTTGAAAGGTGCAATTATGGGGTTTCAATGTATTTATATAATATATTTTTTATCATGCTATAGCTCGTATTCCTGATTGTTATTTATACAATATAATACAATTGATCACATTGGCGTTAGCAATTTCTTTAAATATATCGTCGATTTAATGTCAGAAAGCGTTAAGTCAAAAACCTTGTTTTGAGAGAATCGACATTTAAGAATATCATGAAATTTAAGTATTTCTGTTTATATACCTTAACCATTCTTATTAAACAAACCACTTTATGAGATTCGTTAATCATTTCCGAATTAGATGTAATTATTAGTAATTTTTTTTTATAGTTATATTACGTAAAAAATACATGGAATATAGATGAGCTTGTTTTTTCAGACAATAGACTGTCCTAAAATCGATTGCACTGCATTCATAGTTCAAATCAGACGATTTTTGACTTATCGCTTTCTGTCACTATGCCGACGATATTATCTTTTGTAAAATCAAGAATTTCCAATGACAAACATCAGTGAAACTTAAATAATTGTATATGGAAGATGTGATATGTTAAATTATTGAGTATAATAATATACAGAATGAAATTTCAGCTCATCTGATTGGTGAACTTAAAAATCTCTGAACTGAAGTTTTCTGATGTTTTGAAGATAAAGACACAGAAAAATGGAATGTTACGCAATAGTTAGTAGTTTGTTGAAATTGATATTACAATTTTTGGCATAGAGTAGAAAATTTAGCTGAGAACAGAAATAGAACTGTCAAACTAGACAAGATGGCCGACAAGTATGGTAATCAAACAAAATGGAAGACATTGTAGCAGTAATAATAATAATAATCATGATTCAGAATGCAATATTTTCATTCATATAACATTGTGGTTGAGGATATTATATATATATGATTAAATGGTTTTATATTTCGCAAAGATGACACCCATGCATATCAGACAATATTGGTTGTTTTTATCAGATTCACATATCTATATTACATTTGGCAATTAAAACATAATTAATATAGATGAGTTTTACAGAATTAAAAGCAGAATTTTACATGTTTGATAATATTTTTATCAGCATTATTGTTGAAAGGACTATTATCAATTTTCGTGTTATTTGTGCACTGAAAGACATGCCTCAATCCTTGAAAGTGAATCGTGCAATTGATTGACGCATTTCAATAATAATGAACTATTGTTTTATTTAGTTCGTGATTTTTGTGTGTGAAGTTGTCATAGAAATATTGTGAGGTTATGTATATGTTATGACAGTTCAGGACACTTAATAATTTTATATAAGACTTCGACATGTGTGAAATTTGATGCAGGTTTTATGATTACCGAGGAGTCTTAATAATATTTTATATAGCGAACCTTGCACGATCATTCGGAATGACAGTTTAGTTAATAGATGACATTCGTATTGAAGGAAGGAATGACAGATTTCTAGATATTTTGAAATCCGAGGGCCAACCACGCCGAGGGGTGAAGAGACCGGTAGTGCGAATGACTGTGTACTGCCTTGCGGACATTCTTTTTGTGCGTCGTGTTATGGTCGCATTCCAAGTTGCAATGGATATTACGTTAACGTTTTTGCGCCTGAGGATGCCATCGATCGCGTTTTAAAAAGTTTTAATCGAAATGTACGAAACAACACCGATCGCCCGAGTTTGTGTTGCAAACAAAACACAAACTCGGGTTTTATGTCACACTATAGTCAACAGACCTATGTGCTCAAGAAAATTGGTAAGCGGAATTATTAATAAATGATTATTTTATTGCTACGTGAAGGAGTCTAATAAAAGAAAATTGTTTAGTTGATGTGTCGAGAAGTAACCATCCGGACATGCTGCTGCTAATGTGTGAGTAACGTTAAGTTACGTTTACTTATAATCTTGCACGGGACTATAATTTTAAATGATGTTGCCAATTGACTAGAAGGAATATATTGCTATTAAATGAATTTATACAAAAAGGAACCAACTGCATATTCTGAATGTCTTCTGAAAGATGTTTTGTGGACTGAAATTTATATTTGTCAAGTTGATATCTTATATCTTTATACTGCAAAAATAAGGTATTTGAGGAGATATTGTATCATTCAAATGCATATTAATATGTCCATTTTGCCTATAGTTTTCATGCAACTCAAATCTTCAAATACGATTTTCTCAAAACAAGCAAAACTGGACGTGCAATATCTTTGCACGAAACCCTTGATTAGTATACTTGGCTGATGATAAAATACTAAGTAAACTTTGAAAATATTTTACTCTGAAAATTTCAGTTGGGTCTCTTTTAAGCAAACTTCATACATAGTTCTTTTTTGAACAAGTATACAGTCTGAATTTAAATATTCCAGCAGAACATAAGCAAATTATTGCTGCCCTTCTTAAGCGAGACACAGCATCAAATATAAGGATGTCTTATTAGGTGTAAACATTTAAAGCAACAGTGAGAATAAGTCATAATAGTGTATAGTGTAGAGCTTATATGAAGTGTTTGTTTTTATTATGATTGTTTATGGGTAGACTGTGGTAGGTATGAATAAAAATACTTACGTAAAATATTTCTGTCACTAAACTCTGCGTCAAAATAGAGTTGAATCTGTGTTTGTTTTAGCACAATATTTTTAAATTTGGGATTCAAAATGTTATATTTCAAAATAAGTAGTGAGCTTTTTGTATGAATATTTTCATATTATTAATTTTGCATGAGGCAAGTATTCACTTCAATGAGACAAGGGTTTATCTACAATATTTAAACAAGGGTTCAAACCATAAAACATATTATTTAAATTATTCATTACTTAGATATTGCACATTTAAGAACTTAAGGGTGGACCTACAAATGCATGGCGAATAAATTGTTATTCAGTTATTACAATCGAAAATTATTTAGTATTATTGAAACTACAAATAATAGAATATTTCTGATGACCATGAATAGGGACTTAGGCCTTTCTTCGCAGGAAACTTAACAAATATTGGCAGTTGATAAAAAAGTACTACGTGATATCTTTCAAAAAGGGAGTAGCATGTCCAAAAAAGAATGAAATACTTCATCATTTCGGTCAAAAACTCTCGATACTTAGCTTAATTTAGCATTAAAACATACATATGTTTTACCGTTTACTTGAATTTCATTATAAATCCTTGTGACATTGGAGTCGTGGAGTTGTTTTCGTATTTTATTTGACAATAATGAATATAAATCGTAGAATAATTACAAAGAGAAGGTTGACACGTTAGAAATTTGACTGCAAAATTGTTCAACCTTTGCCGATTGTATAAGAATTGAAATATTTGCAATTTCACATTTTTTATTTCACATTATGTTTTGATAGATAACTGAAAATTTGGTGGAAAAGTGAGCTTCGAAATCTTGTGAAGCGAAGTTTGTCGAAATTTAAAAATATAACGAAAACTATCCATAATTGAACGATAGAATTATTTAATTTACTACACAGTCAACAATAAAATTACGTTTAATATTTGATACTTTTTTTTGAGTTTAGTTATTAGGAACCTTTCAAAGTAAATTGATAAAATAATTTTCATGCGCTAAGTTTTAACAATAATTTTCTTTGTATAAGTGACAGTTCCACATAGGCCGTTTTAGAACTATGCAAAACGGACCTAATCAAAAACCGCACAGGTCACATTAGATTTGAAACAAAATCAGTGCTAGTTCATTTTCACAAAGGTGCCACAGTTGCTGGGTTAAAAAAAAAACTGAAACAACACGGAGCCAAGTAGCATTGTTTATATTTCAGAATGATTCTCACAACATGTCAAATGTTATATTAATATAAAATCACATCACAACAGTAATATATATATATATGTAAATGTGTACACTCTCAACAAACAGTAACTGAATGAATAATGTTGCACCCTGATAAACAATTATTGGTAACATAAAACTAGGCCTAATGCTAAAAAAAAAAACCAATCTATAATTGGCAATTCAATATATATATAAATGTTTGTCATCCTACGTGTTAACTACATTGTAACAGAAGTTGTCCAGCGGTCCTATACTCAGGTTTATTAGTGTCCGATCAGTAAGGCTCAACACCTTTACACCAAATGTAACCTCTTTCCTGTATTACGATATTGGCTATGCTTAGTACCAACGTAATAAACATGTATAGAGCAAATAAAAAATTATGTCGTTCAGGGTAAGGGTGTTGAGCCGGGTACTGTTAAGTGCCTGGACACTAATAAATCTGAGAATAGGACCGCAGCTATTCCCAGATGTATGCGATTGAACTCAGTGTACAAAAATTCATAAAATTTTTGCACTAAAAGAAAAAAAATTGTAAAATAGTACAGTAAACATGTAGCTATTTTTTAAATAATACAATTGATCAGACCAATAAACAAGTTGACCGACAGTGATATACTGCAAGGAAGGTTAAATTGTTTGGAAAGAATGTACGGCAGAAAGAAAAGATTGGATGTTTTATAAAATCGTCCATAATGTGTATTTATGAAAGCACCATATTTTAAATTTTAGAGTGAGGATTGGCAATACGGCTTCATCCTGATTCCTGGAATAAGTGGGTTATCAAATTTCTACCATGAAACAATTGCGATACAGTTTAGTTAAGAACTTGTAAATACTTAGGTGTAGAAGAAAACGCGTTTGAAATGATACCTATGTGCAACAAACTAAAAAAAATATATTCCAGAGCGATGAAAAATGATTACATATATCTGGGAATACTCCTGTGGTCATATTTTAAAAATTGTATATATGATTGTTCAGTCCATTACACCGACATCTCCAAATAACCCATATTGAGATAATCGGGAAAGCAATATTCAAATGGTGACCGAAAATAAAATATTATTGATTCGTACTCAAGTTTTATATATTTTATAAACAGGTGTTTAAACAATTAAATACTTTCCGAATATAGTCAGTAGAAGGATATTTAAAAATATCATTTTACTGACCCGGAAATATCAACATTTTGTTTGATTCTTTAAAAGGTTATCCGCCGAAACACTTTTTTGGTGACATTTTGAGTTATCCGAGTACTGAATCAGATAAAGTGCAAAGTTTTACATGGAGTTGTCGCACCAATGAACTGGACAATCAATGTATATATATAAAACTATTTTATTTGCATAATCTTTACAATGATAACATTAAAATTTCTGTAAAGCAGTTTAAAACAAATTTACATAAATATATTCTATTTAAATACAGTATTCATAATTAATTATTTAGCATTAAAACTATCAATAAATTCATCCCTTGATTTACGTTTTTATTTCCACAATATTTACGAATTTTGAACTGAATTACGAAGTAAATATTCAAATCGAATTTTTAAGGGAAAAACAACACACAAATTCCCCGCTAGCGATGGCTGTTAACGACTAAATTTGCTGATTGAATTTGCATTTACTTGTTAGAACATCATTATGATAACGTAAAAAAAATATTATAAAAGAATAATTATAGAATTTGGTTGAAAGCAAATGCGATTAACTAACCAGTAGACCTGTCCAAGTTTTATCGTTCTATCCCTACTCTCTTCAAAAAAGAGTGGTTGAGCAACTTAGTAACACTCACTCTTGTTAGAAAATTTCTGTGAAGATACTTGCGGACATGCCCGGTATCCGAAGCACCACAGTTGTTTTCACACAGAAGTAGTGCCGAAAGCGGAAAAAAAGTCACAAGCAAAATTTTACGGTTGATCAACCAAATTTTTTGTCGGAAGGACTTAATATGAGTGTATAAATCAGGCAAAGTTGATTTTCTTCTCACCCACTATCGGCTATCTCCGCCGCAATGAAATATCATTGTTACTTGCCCGTAATTACCAACGGAATAATTTAAAACTACAGTATGTTGGTATGATGAGCTAGCTAGGTCTTGACCCTTAGAGACCTGGAAGAGGAGTCAGTGTGGCCTTTCGGGTAAAAAGTTTTGCAGACCTAAATCAACTACGAAAATTTCATCATTCTTGGGAGGTGGATTTTATCTATTAAACCAATATTTGTGTTATTTTAATACCATTATAGATATATTATTACTAGCACGGAAACTTCAAAGTTGCTCTTCCCTTTCACTGCCCAGTACGCCAATTCAAACTGGTGCCCAATCATTTGAATGTCGATTCTATTGGACAAAGTTCATACATTGTGGAAATTGATTGTCTTTGTGAAATCGTCTGGATAAATCAAGTCATGTGTTTATATCGAATAATAACTTATAACAGATAAATTAATGTTGTATGACAAGGATTAATAATTAATATACATAATCATGCATTATCACTGTTGCTAGGAAACATTGTTTATTATTTTCATTAACAATAATAAAATATTATTTTTTAAGTAATTAAATATATATTAACACAAAATTATAACGAAAAGAAAAGTGAATTAGTAATTTTTCACATCACACATCTTTCTTTCATTCATCGTAAATTGTATTTGAAATTTCGCATAGCTAGAGGGGATACTTGATCATTTTTAAAATTCTTTTTGTAATAAATAAATTCTCCTTTCATTCTTAACACCTTTTAAGAAGCAGAAACGGAAGCTTCAGAAAATTATTGCATCATTTATCACTCCTAATATCGTGGGCTTACAATGGTAGTATACTATATTGAGGGTATAACGACACAAGGCATTAAGTCATAAAAACAAGATCTGAGATAATCCCGTTTAAAGCATTATTTTTTATTCAAATTACTCTCTCGCCGAAGTACAATTATTGTTTGTGGATTAAACAGGGTTTTCGTAAATCAAAGATTTGAGTTATAGTCATATCATGCTTTCTGCCAGAATAAAAAAAATAACAGTACAACCTAATACTGTTTTTTTTACAAAGCTTTTTTATCTTACAACTTTATGCGTTCTATTAGTTCTGTTAAACTGCATACATTTAGAACAGGAAAACATGAAAACCTGACGTAATGCGTTCTGTCATTATTCCCTTGATGTACTTATCATGTAGTTCGGCGCATTATTACAGCCAATAAATGGCCTTCTATAATAGAGGTCACACGAAATTAATTAATGTTTTTACCCCCCAACCCTCGACCCCCATTCACACATTTCGTCACAATGTTTGACCCCTGACTAAATGAATCGTTTTTGAAGACCCTCTTAAAAAAATCTTAATGGGTATGCAAAGCCGCCTCAAATGCAATATTTTTTCCGCATTAAGAAAATGCTCAATTTTACTGTCAAATTTTTTTTTTTCTGTTGGTTTTATGATGTCGCATTTCTTAAACCCCCCCTTCTTTGTCCCAAATCGTCACACATTTCTTGAAGATCCCCTCACCCCTAGAGCGTGACATTATATATGGGTCCTAATTTGAAATATTGAATTTTTTCAATCACTTAAGATAAACTTGAGGAGAAAAGACATCACAAACACCGGAACACGTCCAAGATCTCAAAAGATAAATTTCAAAAATTTAATTTTATATATTGACTCCGCCGGGACTTGAATCCGGAACCATTTCTGGCAAATTGGCAATTTTCAGCTGCAAGGCCAAATATGTTTTATTGATCTATCTATGAATATTTAAAAATAATATATGAACCAGATAAAGCCTCTTTTTCTCATTTATTACCCATGTTTTGTAATATTATCTCATCAATTGACAAAAGACAAAACACAATTGACCAAAGTTCTAGATGCGACCGAATATGGTGTTCAATATTACGGTACCATTGGGTCAAAACGCCGATCTTATTAAGTCCTTTTTCATTGAAAACCAACAATGCGCATTTTTCTTTTCTCATTCAATCCTAGTTATATACATACATCACTGTTAAATTTATATCTATAAGGTATTTTCATTGTGCCATGCTATGTTCGGTTCTGTTTTAACTTAAATTATAATTTAAATATTCATATCAAACAAGCAAATAATAATATCTATCCTCAAAAATCAATCAACTATTCTGAGTTCCTAAGTTTTTGGCATTAAAAACATTGACAAATACCGTTATATAGGCATAATAAATGACAAAATTCACTCAGTCAATTGCACAAACGTTCCCGTGTAATTAAAAAAACCAATCAAAATAAACAGATACAGTTTTATAAATGTTAAAAATAAAATACATCAACGGTAAAAGTTAGTATAGTTATTTAATAATGTCACTCGGTATAAAGCAAGCTGACGTTATTGTAGAGGAGTTATGAAGACTCACCGGTTGGATTGTGATGATTGTCGTGGTGCGCCAGACTCCTGGAGCTGGCGAAAAACGGCCTGAGAGACGGCTTCGGCGTAGAGCTGATGCTTATCGTGTCCATCTCGGGACCGGAGTCGTCGCCGCACGACAGGGATTCCAACTCCTAGGAGGTAAGAAATAATTATCTACAGTAAATCATCGGCTTACCCAAAATGTTACCTTCCCTGTCCCTTGCATTTTTGCTTCTTTTGAATAGCAAAATGATGGCATTATCTATGGTAAAACGATTTTGAGGGTATACTGACAGGAGGCATTAAGCCATAAAAACAAGTTCTGAGATAATCGCATTTAAACTATTATTTTTATTTTTCTTCCAAAGTACTCTCTCCCAAGTAAAGTTCTGTGTGCAAAAGGAAAAGGAGTTAAATATTCTAAAATAACTACCATACATGGATGGATATAATATAAAAAGAAAGAGTCGAATCAATGCTGCTGAATACGTAAACTTCATGTTCAAACATCAAATTTCATACAAATGCAAATCTTGTTTCGACTATCCTGAAAAGTACCAATTTTAAAATTAACGCCTTTTTCCTTTCACATACAGAATTTATCGTTTACGATTTAAAAAGATTTCTTGTACATTATAAAGAGTAGTCTTCCTATCATACAAATCATAAGATTTGGTATCGTTGAGTAATAGTCATCATATCATGCTTTCTGCCAGAATAAAAAAATAACAACATGACAATACTGCTCTTATTTCAAAGCCATTATATCGTATGACTTCATGCATTCTATTAGTACATATCGCGTTAAATTGCCTACAGTTTGACGATTAAACAGAAAAAATCAAAAACTGCGTTCTTTCAGTATAACCTCGATATGTAATTTTGTCTAAAAAAACAACCATTTCGATTGATTTGATTATTTATAGGTCACATGTAGCGAGTAATTAATTTTCGTGGATAATCAATTTAGAGATTTATCAAACTCAAAAATTGTTTAGACTTTCAAACATTCTGCAAGAAATGAGATAATGTTTATGCTTGAGCACAGTGTTTTTTCATTAAAGCTTCAGTTTGCCTTCCCTGTATCCCACGAGATTGAATACCAGCATGGACACACCCATAAAATGATTTATCGATAGATTTACGGATGTGTTCGAATGCATAGATGTTTACGATGTCTAAACTTCCCTCCAAGCCACATTTATAATCCTACAAACAGATAAAATAAAGTGACAAGTGACCATTACCTGGAAGAGTTCATCAATTTCTCTGTCTCCTTCCAGATTATTACTATTTCTGGTTCCTCCGGACTCCAGTTCCTCAGGCATCCGGAATCGCCGGAGGAGTGCCGCGAATTTCTGCTTCAGATTTCGTTGCTGTATGAAATTTAAAAATAAAATTAATGTAAGGTAAAAATAGTAAAGTATGACACAGTTGATAGCTATTTCAGCTTCATGACAACATCAAAACTATGTTTGTTCATATTTTCATCGTACATTACAATGGATTTCTACCCAAGTAAATGCCAACTCAATATATGAAATGAAATTATTTATTACAAAATCTGTTATTTATCCGCTATTTGTCTATCCATTCAATTGACAAATCATTCAATTAAAAATCAAGCAAGTATTTACCGCCATTTTTCCTCGACTGCCCCCCTTCCGTTTTGTGTGTCTGTTCTCGAATTCACTGTCGCTGTCTCTCTCTGCACCTTTAGTGCCGATGTAGCTATCTCGGTCTATATTCGAGTATCTGTCCAACTAAAAACAAAACAATTAATTATTACTGTAATAAAGAAAACACTATCAGCATGTATTAGTTTATCTATAATTTTTTTTTGGTATATTTATGTATAGTTACATTTTTAAACTTCACTCCAAACTGCAATATGGCAATATTTTCGTGAAATATTCTCTCCCCTCAAAATCCCTTGTCAAAATTATCACACTATTTTTGACTCCCTCCCCTAGTAAGGTGGAGTCATAAATTGACAGCCATTATAATAGGTACTTAAACAGGCTGTTGTATACCCCCGCGACAAGGATTTTTTTCCATATCCGCTCCCGACGTGAAGCATACGGCCTCCTAATGGAGGTCTCAACAGGAATTTTCTACAAGAACTGCTTGTTACTCAGTTGCTCAACCTCTCTTTTTCGAAGAGAGTAGTGATAAGAGGATAGGGATAGGATTAGTGTTTAACTAATCGCTCTCGCTACGCCCTGTTTTGGAGAATCGGATGGGTGGGAAGGAGGAGTTTTAGACATCACACACATTCATGACTACCAACAGAAATCCATGAATCGATTGAAAGATCAATTTTTGAAACTGTCCGGAACGGGAATTGAACCTGAGACATCTGTAACTGTAGCCAACGATGCTACCGACAATGAATTACATAGTTATAAAAGAAAGAAAAAAATATTTTATAATTTTAGTATATCGTCGATGATAATGCAATAAGTCACATGTCAATAAGAGTGTCCCCTAAGTCTTGCAATATATGCACTATTAGAGATAAATTCTTGAGTTTGGTAATGATGATTTGCTGAACTAACTGGAATGTTGATTTTTGATTACTTTTCTTTTATGGTAAAACATAGTTTTGGATGACTTTGGATCTCGGCTCATGCATTACGAATGAAGTTGCAAACCAGAAGTCAAAAGACGGATTGGGATGGCTAAGGCTGCAATGTCTAGGCTGGAGAGAATCTGAAAAAGCAAGGAAATAACCAGACATACCAGAATGTATCTAGTACGATCGCTGGTCTACTACATTTGCCTTTACGGCGTGGAGAGCGAGTTGCGAAGGATGGTGAAAGGAAATGGCGTTGTTACGTTAGGCGGAGGTCGCACGTGAGGAATACAACTAAGAAGAAAAGGAATTTTTGATTGTTTTTAATATACAACCTGTTGCGGTATTAAAGACTGTATATAAAATCACTTGAAATAAATCCAAGGAAGAACGGTGTCGTAAACGCTTATGTTCTTGATCCAAAACACAAATGTACAATAAAAAAAAACAATATTTGTAACGACCCGATCAATTCTGAGTCTAACTACAGTTACAATCTGGATGTCAAATAACGACAACTTGTGATTGAAGGGCAACAATAAGTACGATGATTTAAATCAAGCTTTCACATACCTTTATAGATTCCACGCTTAGTTTTGTGCAGTTCATTTTATATAGATAAAGGAAAAAAAGCACGTCCCCTTATGCATTTATTACTAACGTGAATACACAATCAATTATTTAGGTGGCACATATTTCAATAGAGATATTTTAGAACAACGAATACTTTTGAAAGATACACAATGCAAGTACTGCAACCAAATTATAATTTTATAATACTTTCTTCTATTTAATAAATATTATTGAGACATTTCAGAAGGAGGAAATTTAAAAAAAAAATACATATTTCGAAGACGTCAAGTGTCACTAAATTAACCCTCTTAGTGCCACAGGGGTGGTTGATCAGCCCTCCATGTGTATGCCAAAAATGCCATGGACCGATTTAATTCGCCCACGTTTGTAAGTTGTTCCAGTTGATGGTAAAAAAAAATGTTAACTTTGTAAAGCATCAAATACAATCTATATGTTTTAAAAAATAAAACACAATTTGTTTGTACTACTTCCACATATTTATAATGATCAGGACCGGTTTCGCTCATCACGAGCATTATCAACTGATGAGCGAGCATTATCATCACGAGCATTATCAGTTGATAATGCTCGTGATGAGCGAAACCGGTCCTGATCATTATAAATATGTGGAAGTAGTACAAACAAATTGTGTTTTATTTTTTAAAATATAATGTCTTTCCACCAAGAATTGACAGTTAACACCTTAAAAGTAACAAACTATATGCATACACTATATCCCATTATGTAATTTATCTGGTAAATAGTGTAGGGTAAAAATTAAAACGGATATATGAAGGAATGCCAGATGATTTATATTTCAGAATAATTATGTCAAATTGTGCGCCCACATATCCACTTTCGTGGACAGGTATCTGAATAAAATTGCTTTTTTCATCAAGTTTACAATTTATACATATTGTTTGAAGACTTTAACAATGTTAAAATCATCATCTTAGTGTTCAGATTTTTACCGATGCTGAAGCTACAGAATAAACATGAGGGCTTAGGGTTTTTCGCTTTGAAATAGATACATTTCGAATCCATAGTAGTCCACGCAAAAAAATAATAATGAAAATCTATTTTAAAAATCATCTATATTTTCCAAAAAAATGCTTGACATTTTTCACCTATACCACATAAATTCAGTCGGCATAAAAAGGGTTAAGATCCGTGAAGCTCTCTTATCAGAGAATTAGATAATACTATTTATATCTAAGGCTCTGCCAATATGACATGCATATTTAAATCTTTACATCAGTGTGGAACGGAGAAACAGCATCACGATCTAGTGCGCAGTATCTGAATGAATTATTGCTCTAATGGACCTTGTTGAAGACTAGATCTAATAGATATTTTGTGGGTTGGGGTGGGGCATGTAGTCCGATAGGTCAGAAACTGTAATTTTGACATACAATCAAAAGAAAGTTAAAGAAGTCTTCATATTCTGCTAAATATAGCTCTAGAACTAACAATTTCTCACTTATCTGACTACATGCACGATTTAAATTTGTAAACAATTATTACATCATTCAGATATTTTTTTTTGAGTGAATTAAAGTGATTCTTTGTTGGCTACAATAGAATCATTCATTCTAAGGAGAGAAGGATAAGAGTGGTATAGTGAAAGAGTGCCAGTACTGTAGCTGAGTGGTCAACCTCTCAGACGTTCTTCAAAGATTCAAATACCAGTATAAAAACTTTCATGAATTGTTTTTTCAATGGATTTGGTGTCTACATTCCCTCCCACCCATACGATCTTAAAACTACTAGTGCTGTCGTCTTGCCCCATTGTTTTATTCTTACTCTCTCCGAAGAAGAGAGGTTATGCAACTGAATACCAAGCAGTTGCAATAGAAAAAAAATCCGTTGAAACGCGCCATTATGATCCACATTGAAAGCAGACAAGATTTAATAAAAAAGTGAATGATTACAAACCCTGTAGCCAACCTAGTTGTGGAATTAAATATAAATGTCTAAAAAAAATATTTTAGTCGGAGATTGACTCCAGTATATGTATCAATATGGCATTTTACATACTAGGTCATGTCGCGTTTGACTGTTCATAAAGTGAGTATTCAATTACCTTAGTATAAGAATGATCCCTTTTATTGTATGCGATGGCTCCGTGTGGTCGGTTTGACGAATATGAGGTGAGCATTCCTTCGTCATTGTCTTCAACAGAACTGAATTCTGCTTCTTCTTCTTCGTCAGAGTAGCCACGGTCTGAAAAGAATATTAATATTCACCATACAAAAAGAAACAATTAGAAAAAATAATATAGATGAAATTGATTAAATGCAATGCTCTGGCGCGTAAGGGGTTAACTAAAATACATTCTGTCAAAAGGAATCAAGCTCCAAAAGACCTGTAGGCCACTTTTGGTAAAGAAAAAATTAACTTCAATTAAATATTTTGTCGCTTTTTGTGCAATATATTATAAGAAATGAATTTATTAAAATCAGTAGAATCAAATAACATTTAATTTCTATAGAATATTATAAGTCTGAAGATGCTTCTCAAAGAGGCAAAACCAGTGCCACACCTTGATCTACTGTATTATTTTGGATATCATACTGAGAACAAAGTTTAAACCCTTCAAAAAGCACTGTTCAATATCTCGAATTGATAAATGATCCGGATGATATACCTGCTATTAGTAGAGTATTGTTATTTTTGGTATCATGATCGACTGGCGTAGAGGAGAGCTGATGAAGAGCAAGCCTCGCAATAGGAATTGCCGTCCCTCCCCCACCACCCGCTCCTCCCTTGTCCGCTTTGCCCCCTCCGCTGTTTACGCCATCGCACAGTTCAAGCTCCATGTCCATTGAGCGCTGCAGGACCTATCAATAAAGATTATGATGGTTAAACATTAAAAATATTTTGCAACTATATAACTTTCGAAATCAAATACAAGTTATAGAATACTTTTGGTACACAGGCCCTGTAGGTAAGGTGCCAGGTATGTCACAATTTAAATAAGAAGTCTTCTCAAGGCTCTAATGATAATCGTTTATTACTTAGTCATTTAACACATTTTGTAGGTTCAAGAAAACAGTAGAACATGAAGCATAAAATATGAGTATGGTTGATAAAGGGTTAAACCGTAGCAGTAAACCTAACTGACAATGTATCAGATGTTCGAAGGCTCAGCCATATCAGATGAGAAGCGATCTAACAATGGAAGCAGTGCTCCATCAGAAAGATAGTTTCCATAGGCGGGAATCCATAGAGTCGTATCAATTGAGAACCGATCCAACAGTGGAAGCAGTGCTTCACCAGAAAGATAATTTCAATAGGCTGGAATCCGTAGAACTGTAGCAGGTGAGAACTGATCAAACAGTAGAGGCAGTGCTCTGTCAGAAGACAGTTTCAAATTGCTGGGTTCGTATGACCTTATGAATTAAGACCTAATCCAACCAAAGTGAGGGGTTTATAAAGCCTTGAGTGGACGTACCACATGCTCTTTTTAATATGTAACAGAGTGCCATCTATTATTTACAACGAAAAGGTGATAAATGGTGAATTATATAATAATATATTTTAAAATAAGTTAGCGACATCTATATGTAATTATCGGATGCTAAGTATCAAAAATACACTTCATTACTTTTTTACTTTTAAATAAAATTGACCAAGTGTCTCATGGAATTGTAAACTTAAGAATTGATGGTTTATTTTTCTAAATATAGTGCTTTTCCACCACGAATAATTAACAGTAAATTAACAACTTAAGCCTCAAGTGATTGATGGATGAGTTATTCAGTTTTTTCCATTTCCTGATAAATTTGCCGATGTGCAGTTAGCCGGTTTTCAGTTTAACCCGTTCCCTGATGAGCCCCGTAAAGAACATTCCAATACCAAATATTTCAAAAATTAATTCAGTAGTGTTGGTGTAAAAAAACTTATGGAAATTATTAGGATAAAACAGGCTAAACATTTAAATACAAAAATTAGCTCTTATATTTTTGAGTCTCAACTATCTACAGTTAGGGTTCTCAACAGTTGAGACGTTAGCAGTCAGCGTGTTAAGCGTTAGAAATTTATCCTATTGAATCGGCAGCAAGAAAAAAGAAGGGTAGATAATAAATACCTGATCCATTCTGATGAAGCCTTCAGCCAGGGTTTTGTAGCCAAGAATAGTCCGGTTTTTGTACTTTTTCCTCCGTTGCAGCAAAATCTGAAGCCTGAAAAAAAAGAAAAAATGTTATATTAATACAAATGTCGCCTCAAAGCATTTTTGAACGATGATCTTTTAACCTTTTTACTATGACAGATTGGAGCACACTATTTAACGAGGATCGGAAGTTTAAGCAACTGACCTTTCTTATTAGATAGGACGGAAAGATTTGGTAAGAAGAGAACTAGCTGTTAGTTAATTACACTCCCTGTCCTTTCAGGTTTGGGTAGAATAGGAAAAGATGAAAAGATCTTAGACCAGGCATAAGATATCTAAAATTGTGAAATGGCATTACTATGGAAGCGTTGGATAGTTATTAGTCGACCATGGCTATTGGCAATAACTGTTTTAAATAAATAGTGATTGTAGAAAACATATCGACGATGAACATGAAATACCATGGAACCCACGTTTTTGTGATTTTGGGCTTTTGATGATTCCTGATCTCGTATTTTCTGCCACGTTGATTGGTAAATTCGTTGTATGCCTATGCATCATACACATATTTCTCGTATCCCCGATATGTTTAAAATTGGGAACAATACGTCGAATCCCAAGTCAGCAAATAAATTTCAAAACAACTATGTTTTTAGAGGAATTTAAAGAAATTAAATGAAAATTGAATACATTTTTCGTACATAAAGACTAAAGGTAAATCCAGTTTTTTGTGTTTCCTGAACAAAGTAGTTTTTTCGGTTCTTAGGTATAGCCTGTTCACCATCGATATGCACATTATTGGACCTTGTAGTATGGAGAAATGTGACATCCAATCCACGTGGTGCAGTGGTCAACGTTTTTGGTTTCGAATCCCAGTGCGAATTGATTTATGGATTTCTGTTTGAAGGCAAGGAAGTTTATGATGTCTAAAATTCTGTCCCCCCCATCCTATCCTAAAAACGGTGGCGGGGGGGGGAGTGAGAGTGATTAGCTAACGAGAAATCGTGTCCTAGCTCTATCCTTCTATCCCTATTATTTTTGAAAACAGGAGGTTGAGGATGTTAAGAACGAATCCTAATATATGAACTTATTTTTTAAAAAATAAAACACTATTCGTTTGTACTACTTCTGTATCTGTATCAACTGATGTTGATAATGCTCGTGATGGAAGTAGTACAAATGAATTGTGTTTTATTTTTTAAAATATAATGTCTCTCCACCAAGAATTGACAGTTAACACCTTAAAAGTGATATAAAAACTTATAAATAAATATTGTACAATAATTTAAAAACGCGAAAAACGAATTTTTACGGCCATGTCATTATTAGATTGATGACGGCAAAAAAATTTTGTTTAGTGCCTATAATTCCATTTCTAAATAGTGAAAATACGAAATGCAAATTTTCCATTAATATTATTATTATTTACATCAAATCACAATGAGCGAAAGACAAAAAGATAATGGAGTTCTAAAAATAATAATTCTATCAGAAATTAACGGCGACTCGAAAATATGGTAGGCACGTGCTCGGGGTATCACTTTTGAAAACTGGCGAACGAAATAAAAATTAAAAAAAAAAAAAAACAGAAACAATAATAATACACAATGTTCGAATTCGATATCATTTTAATTTGAAACAAAATTAGGAGAGCGATTATATTACATGAATAAAAAATTCCAATAAAAAATGCAATGAAAGATTTGGGGGATGAATTATAAGGAAGGCGAGATTTCAGTCCAAGAATTTTTCCCTGTAGTTAACAACAAGCTACGCCCGATGAACATGGTCTAAAAAAATCAAAAACACAAAAAAAAACTATGATCAACGGTAGGGACTGCAATGCAGGTAATACTGACATCGGGGTTCCGATTGTTTTTTCAACACCGAATTAACCGATTTAAACATGGATAATACCTGCATTTTGTTATACCTCACAATATATAACAGGGCTTCGAACCAGGAACTGAACCGAAAACAAAAAGCCGCTTTTTTTGTCGGAACGAAAACAGGAACCAAAGCGAAAAAAATTTTGGTTCATTCGGTTAGGTACATGTTTTGGAATGTGTTTATTGGTCTGTTGTAATTACAGATATTTTAACATTTTGGAATTGATCTGCCGCCAACCATTGCGGTCGACGGCGGTGAGAGAGAAAGTATTGTTGCCCTTTGCAGAAGAAATCATCGTGTTCATTTATTTATTGTAAATTAAAAAAATTGAAAAGCATGGCATTACAGCTGACGCAAATGCGCCATGCATTACACAAACATAACAACAATAATAATAATTATTGAAAACAATAATACAAATAAAAACATTTTTTTTTTAATTATTAAATACAAAAAAACAATACATTATTAATTTACAAGAAACACATATTGGGTGAACAATATCCAGAGTTTAGTGCTGAAAATATCCAGCTCTAGGCAGTGCGTTAATCTCTGCTCTTGCAACTGGTTTTAAGTTTTAAGAATAAAAATTGTCTGGGTATGGTTTCGGCCA